>JAYESD010000011.1:112284743-113721722 GCA_036927565.1 Tuctoria greenei | reverse complement strand
CCAGAGGGCCTCTAAGGGGGTTCCATAGGCAAGACGTCAACTGACGACAGATCGACCATGTCAACTATGCGATCGTTGGTTCCTCAAAAACTAACAAACTCGGCAAAATTTCTTCAAGACCTTACGCAACTAATAACTCGGAGCAACAATTTGAGAAGCACAAGACAAGCCCATGAAAGTCAAACACAAATTCAAATTCATTAAAGAATATTTACAAAGGGGTGATCCCCGGATACATAGACGTCCCCACCTAGAGGCCACCAACCTCAATCTCTCGCGAATTGCGCAGCGACATGTTTAGCGGCATCTTTGACTCCTGTTGTCCCCATCTCTTCACGCTCCACAACGGGGCCCTCGACTACCGGTTCCAGAGGTATCTCCGGATACCAACTCTGGTAGCACACGAGAATGTGGGACACCACTATCTCTGCCAGCGCTTTACCCTCATCTTCCAAATGGTGGGCCAGCTACCGCTCCTGAAGGTCGAGCTCCTGGGTACGACGCTATGAAGTCTACTCCCGAACCCGACTGTGAAGCTTTAGCAGGAGGAGTTCCTGGCACTCAGCTAGGTGCTGCTCCCTATCCTGTGCCAGGTTGCTCTCTCGAAGCTGAAGGTATTCGATGCGAGACTGCAACCTGTCCCAATCTGCGAAGCTCAAGTCATCATCGCCTGGGCCGTCGCCTCTTGCTCGGCAACAACAACCTCCTGCTCGGCAACAGCGGCCTCGCGGTGACCCAGGGTCCCTCAGCCCTCTTCAAGGGCATGCAGGCGTGCGTCAGCCATCTCATTGGTCGCCTTGGTGTCAGCCAGAATCTTCTAGGATATCGCCTTGGTGTCAACTCTAGCTTCTCACCCTCCTTCTGATGCTTTGCCTTCGCCTCGATGGTCCAGGACCTTAGAAGGTCCTCCCAGGCTCAGAGGCACTCGACCTCAGCACGCAACTTCTCCCACTCTACAGCGAGGGCCCCCTACAGCCATCTGAGGTTGGACTGCACCAGGTTGATGCTGGACTGCGCCAAGTCCATGACATCGGAGAGGTGCTCTGGTTCCGCCGCAGCTATGGAAGGCCGCCTGGTGATCATCTCAGGAACCCCTTCCTCCCGCGGCGATGAAGGCGAGGCCACCAGTGCCAGGGGCCTCATCCTCGGGAACTGAGTGGAAGTTGCGGCACTAACCGAAGCGAGAGCACACCATCGCCCGAGGAGCCACCTGTTGGATCAATAGCCTCGGAGGTCGGGCCCTCAACTTGATGAGCCGACTCTGACATTACCTCTAGTACGACAGCTAGAGGTGCTTCACTACTCGCGCCAGGCGCGAACGCTGAAGCAACACTCCTCTGTACTGGTTTGGTGGTCTTCTCCACCGATGTAGCCGTAGCCTCCTGGGCTGTCTTTGGAGCGCTCCGGATCACTACCCCCGGCGATAAGGGCATCATAACAGCTGATGTAGACCTGCAGATCAAAATCAAAGTCTGTTCAAACAAGAAGAACAGATGAGACAACAATGCAAGCTTTGGTAAGAATGTCTTATTGACATCCCCGGAAGCTCTGGCAGGCCTCGACTTTCGGTGGCTCTGAGGCTGTCGGCTTGGCTGACGATGCGGCAGGTGGAGTCGATCCAACTGGGCCTCCACCAGAACCACCAATAATGCTGTCGGCCCGCATCGGCGTGTCTCCACCAACTCAACCGGTGCCACTCCTGAAGCCTCCTCTCGAGCCGCCGTCGACGTTCATTGCCAAACCTGGGGCAAGATTGTTGGCCCGAGGCCTCTTGGCCTGAGGATCCGTGGGTGTAGTGCTCCTGGATCCCTCTTTGGCGCCTTGGACTGCACTGGTCACTAGATGATGACTGGTGTGCCGGTTGTAGTCGATTGCGGAATCATCGCTTGGCAGACTGGGCCTCCCCCCGATGAACTGCCAACACCCGAGGCTGAGGAGGGGTGCTCTGTCAGACGTTGACTTGGAGCAAGGACCGCCCTCGGCGGCCATTGAGGGCGTTTGTCCTTCATAGCCTCAGTCACCGGTGACTTTCCCTTCTGTGTGTTAGGGACCAGCACCTTCCCCTTCCCTGTGTCGAGGACCGGCGCCTTTCCTTTCCCTCTGTCGGAGTGCGCATCTTCCACCCTTGACACTTCAGAGCCTGGAGTAGGTGCAAACTCATGCAGTGGGTCGATGATGGCCAGTCCACGGTCTGCATCACCAACCTGCCGCAGCGCAAGACCAAGCGTGTCCAGGTTCAGCATCTCCTTCAGGATCTTCACCTTGAGGTTCCGAACCAAGCAAAGTGGTGGACAGGATCGTAGAAGGATGGAGACATCGGGTCATCAAACGCCTTGGTCATCTCCATGTCGCGACCCCTCACAAGCCTGATGTCGTCATGTGGCCCGAAGTATTTCCATGCAGCACGACAACAATGCTGAATGGGGGGGGCAAGCGTCGACACACGAAGTCCGCCAGCACCATCACCTCCGTCAAACCATGATCCACTAGGAATCGGATCCTCTCCATTACTGGGATATACGACGGCTCCAACTCCGGGCGCTTCTCCCACGTCTTCTTCCTAAGTGTCGACCAGTCAGTGGGTAGGACCATGCGATCGTGGGCATCGGCATGTATGATCACCCAGTCACTCCTCCAGGCGGCCCATTTCACGGCAGAGAGTGGGGTGATGTACTTGAAGGGGTTGTTGGCCCGATGCTGGAAGTAGTAGGCGCCAAGGAAGCACGTCTTGCTCTTCCATGTCCGCCTCAGCATGATGAACTGCCGGAACATAGTACAGACGGGAACACCCCGACGAACATCTCGCAGAAGTGCAAGAACACCACCGCCACCACTAAAGAATTCGGCGACATGTGATGAAGCTGGAGCCCGAGGACCTCCAAAAGCGTAACCAGGAAGGAGGAAACGCGAGAAACGACCCCAGAGTATGCATACGAATTGAAGAAGACGATCTCATTTCTATCCAAATCCAGAGGCAGAGAGCCAGGATAGATCAAATTCCGCCGCTCCTCATCCTCCCAGCCAAGTAGGCGCCTCATGGGTGCTACGTCCACCACACGGAAGGAGGCAAGGCAGAGTCCATTGGAGCAGCATTCAAGAACCTTGAATGAGGGGAAAGAGCGAGTGCTCAAGGCGGAAGACAAAGGCTCGAACGTTGGGGTGTGCGTAAGGGAGGAACCACCTTTGCCCACAAAGTTTTCCTTTTAAACACCCTGACAACATTTGAGCGCACCGTGCAAATTGCATAGGCCTGAAACCCGATGCTCGACCCACAACATCCATGATAGCGGGGCCCAGGTCCCTTGGCAGAGAGATTGGCTCGAGCAGGCCCCTACCTAAGGAGGAAACCCAGCGGTTCCCATAAAGGCAGAAGTGAGAGCAGCAGAAGCGTAGCAACCGCATTTGGAACCATCATGATAAAGAAGCTGCAGCAAGTAAAGATCCCATCACCACGACCCCTCAACCATAGGGGACGCGTGGCCATGATGGCAGAGGCGCACACTGCTTTGCCTGATCAAGACAAAATCAAAAGGCAGCGCAAGAAAGCAAGGATAGGGCTCCACCCTCGGGCTCACCACCTTCCCCCAGGGTGGACCCAGGGGTCAGTGTTGGTACCCAGCATACCGGGTACCCTCGCGCATAGGCTAAAATGGCCTAAGTGCTTTGCCTTCCTGCAAAGGCAGGGTCCGAGGGTGCAACTTGTCCAGAAGGCCTGGACCCCTCTCTACCTCAGATATGGGGTCCGACGTATCCACATGGACCTCAAGGAGTGGTCCAGCTCCTCCGAGGCACTACAGGAAACATGATGATTTACGATGGCTACAGTAATTTGCAACGGCCAGCTATCACAAATTACTTAAATTGCGATGGTCGGTCACTAGCCGTTGCAAAGTTGTTAGTCATCGCAATTAGACCTCTAGTTGTGATTATCATAGTCGAAGCTGTCGCAAATAGTCCTTTATTTGCCACAACCAACCTCACAATTAAGGAAGCCGTCGCAAATAACTGGGATATACTTGACCCAGATGTCGTCGACGCAAACACTCACGCATTCACACACACTCACGCCTGACACCCGCGGAAGCTGCCCCCCCCCCCCCCCCCCCCCCCCCGCCGCTCGACGTCGCCGCCTCGCCTTTGTATGTTCTTTCCCTCCACTTCCTCTCCATGGTCGTCCCCCGCCTCTCTCCATGGCCGACCCCCTCCCCCCGCCCCCTCCCTCTCCATGGACGGCCCCCACCATGGTCGGGCCCCCCTCCATGGCCGCCCCTCCCCCATCCCCCTCCCTCCATAGCCGACCCCCTCCCCTCTCCATGGCCGGCCCCCCTCCCCCTACCCCTCCTCCATAGCCGAACCCCTCCCCCCTTTCATGGCCGCCCCCCTCCCCCCTCACCCTCCCTCTATGGCCGACCCCCCCCACCCCTCTCCATGGCCGCCCCCTCCCTTTCCTCCATGGGAGACCCCCTCCCTCCATGGATTATGCAATTCAATTTGCAATTTAATTTTGAATGCAATAAAATTGTTGATTATGCAATTCAATTTTGAAATGCAATTGAATTTAGAAATTCAATTTAATTGTTCATTATTGAATACAAATTTGATTTATGTTTATGTTTAGAATAAAATTGTGTCTATGTTTAGAATAAAATTATTTATATTTAGATTTATGTTTATTAATTGATAAATTAGAATTTAATAATTGTTATGTTTGAAATTGTTTACGTTGAAATGCTTAGTTTTTTAGATTATATTTCTAATTTTTAATTTGATTGCTTGAGCGTTACTATATGTACAAAAATGGGATTCGGGTCGGCTTGACCCGACACAACCCATTTTGGGCCTGACATGGCCTATTTAGTTAGAAGTTAAAGTATGTGTATAAATGGACACAAAGACGAACGACGACGGTGCAGACGGGAAGCACCCGCACGTGTGGATGGCGTACCTCGATGGACCCACTTCCTTGTCTCTATCCCATTCTTTCCTCCTCTGTCGTCTTGAAGAGTTGCAGCCCCCGGCAAGCAGCGGACGGGGCAGCGGCTCCGGCGAGCAGCATACGCGGTGGCTCCGAGACGGCACGGAAGCGAACCGCAATGGTAACCGTCGCAAATAAAGTCTCATAGCCATAAAGTCGCAAATAAAGTCTCGCAAATAAAGTCTCGTAGCCACAGGATGTCGTTACTTACAACAAGTTCCCGCACGTGGACGGCAGGCCCGAACGGGTGGTTTTCTCCCGTTCATTCCTCCTCTTTCGTTCTTTCATCGCCTACTCTGTCGTTGTTGGAAATTTGCCCCACAGCTTGAACAACTGCACCATTTTTGGGGGGTGCAGTGTAAAACAAGCAAGGTTATGTTGCCAAAATTTTGTTTGGATTTAGGTTTTGTGTCTCGTCAGAAGCAGGATAAATCCTGCATATATTAACGATAATTTCTTCGGCTTTAAACTGCAGAGTCAAACATGGGTGAAGACCGCAGTTGGATGTATACTGGCTGGAAGAGCAGAACTGGTGGTCACTCGGCTGAGTGGTACATCAAGTTAGATCAATTTTTGGATCGAGCATTTTCGTTGTCAACAGATGATAAGGTGCGGTGCCCATGTACAAAATGTCGGAACACCAAGTTTTTGAGCGGATTGGATCTTTTGTTTCACTTATGTCGAAACGGTTTCATGCCACATTATGAAGTGTGGACCTTTCACGACGATATTAAATCTCGAGTCATAGTAGAAGTGGATGAGGATGATGATATAACGGGGGTTGATAGGATGGATGAGATGCTAGAAGCTCTGGCAGTGGAGGATCCTCTTACAAAGGAGGCAGAGGAGTTCTTCGAGGAGCTCAAGAAATCACAACAGTCATTGCATGAACACACGATGGTGATCGTCCTTGCTTTCTTGACTAGATTTATGGCAGTTAAGTCTAAGTACATTTTTTCCATCAATTGCTACAATGATCTCATAAAATTGATTTGCGATATCCTTCCACAACCTCACAAAGCACCTAAAGATATATATTAGTCAAAGATCTAGATATTTGGTCTCGGTATGAACTATGACAAAATCGATGTGTGCTTAGACAACTGCATGCTATTCTGAAAAGAGCACGCCAACGAGAACATGTGCTTGAAATGTGGTAAACTGAGGTATGTCAAAATTGTTAATGATGATGGCAATAATGTGATGACAGATGTCGCACATAAGCAACTTCATTACTAGCCTATGACACCTCGGTTGAAGCGGTTGTTTCATTCAAAAAGAAACGCAAGACACATGAGGTGACACAAAGAAGGTAAATGTCAGAACAAAAAAATCTTTACGTATCCGTCCCACCGTGATGCATAGAAGGTGCTAGACCATTTTGATCCAAATTTTTCTCTTGATGCGATAAATGTTCACATCGGGTTAGCGCAGACGGATTCTCACCATTCATTACAAATACCACGCCATACTCTTGTTGGCCCATCTTTGTCATTCCGTACAACTTGCCACCAACTCTTTGTATGAAGAACGAGTTCATGTTCCTTAGCTTCATTATACCTGGACCTGATCATTCTGGGTCACATCTCAATGTGATATTGAAACTGCTGATCGAAGAATTGAAAGTGTTGTGGATAGGAGTCGAAGCGTACGACAGTTACATGAAGAATAAGAAATTCAACCTTCCAGTTGCTTATTTGTGGTATGTCCATGATTTGCCGGCATACGACATGTTTTCCGAATGGAGCACTCACGGTCGTCTGACCTATCCGATATGTGCTTCGGACACGGATTGCTTTTGACTAACCATTGGGGGCAAGATATCTTACTTCGATTGTCACAGATGTTGGCTGCCTTCGAATCACATATTTAGGCAACAAAGGCATGTCTTTAAAAAGAGCACCGTTGTCACTAAAGGACCACCAAAACATCTCAACGGGTCAGAATTTTTTGATATGTTGGAATCACATATGTGGACTTTGGGAGCTACCGTATATGAAGTCGTTGATTCTAATGCACATCGTTGATGTCATGCATCATGAGCATAACATGAGCGAAAGTATCATAAGCACATGCATGGATATTTCTGGCAAAACAAAAGACAATATAAAAGCTAGACTAGATTTGGCAGACATTTGTCACCGTCCAACTCTTGAAATCTCTGAAAGTAGTGGCAAGTCATGTGCTTCTTTTTGTCTTTGATCTAAAGAAAAGAAATAAGTCATGAAATGGTTGAAAACTTTGAAATTCCTAGATGGTTACACAGCTAGCCTGAAATGAGCCGTGAATGTGAACACAGGAAACCTCATTGGGTTGAATAGTCATGATTATCATGGAAAGACTCTTACCTGTTATGTTTTGGAGCTATCTAGATGATGCGGTGTGGAAGGTTTTAGCCAAGCTCAGCTATTTTCATAGACATTGTGCTAAAGAAATCAAGAGAGGGACGATGGATAAGTTAGAGAAGGAGATACCCGTACTTTTATGTAAGATGGAAAAAAAATTCACAAGGTTTCTTCAATCCAATGCAACATCTGATTATCCATATTCCATTCGAAGCTAAAGTTGGTTTCCTGTGCAATACAGCTGGATGTATCACATTGAAAGAGCGCTACAATATCTGAAACAATGGTTGGCAACAGGGCAAGGGTGGAAGGGTGCATTGCCGAAGCATATGCTCTTAAGGAAGTAGGATACTTTTCAAGTGTCTACTTTGCACAAGAACACAATGTCAATACTTCGGTGATGCGGTACAATGTAGACGAAGCACCCCCTTTAAGCGACCTCTCT
This sequence comes from Tuctoria greenei, assembly GCA_036927565.1. Classification (NCBI taxonomy): domain Eukaryota; kingdom Viridiplantae; phylum Streptophyta; class Magnoliopsida; order Poales; family Poaceae; genus Tuctoria; species Tuctoria greenei. Next base: position 113,713,957 of record JAYESD010000011.1, on the reverse strand, counting down.
ATTTTTCAAATGAGAGATACTACCGTTGGTAGCTACACGACCTACGTCCTACCCGAATGTGTCAGGACTGTTGCTTTACTCTACATGTATGCAAATATAGAAGGCATGTAAGAATACTTCGAGTAAGTGTTTGTACTACATTTATGCTAATTGACATATTTTGCTACACATGTGTTCTAAAAAAAGTTTTTTCACATTCAGCGAGTTCCCCACACAATGTTGGCCACATAGGCATCAACCTACGGCCAAACAAGTAGACGGGATGCGACAAGAAGGAATAAATGCAGGGCCGGGTTTCCTATCCTAGTTTCGAGGTTATGTAATACTCTCTCGTCTTCTATATATTATAAGTTACTATTATTAAAGAAGTATTATTTTAACTTATGATCATTTTTTACAGTGTCGGACTCACAGTGTCCATACAGATTTGTTGTAGCTATATTATGAATTGGTGAATGTTAGAAGCTATGGTCGATATGGCGTAAATGGCTTTCAATTCCGTACAAGTCATTTTGAAGTTCTTCGTCCTCTCGCAGCAACATCAAATTCCGATGTTGTGACGAGAGCAATTGACACTCAAGGGAAAATAACCAATTATTATGGGATCATGAACAAAATCCTTGAATTTACTTTTATCAGAAATAAGACACTTCGAGTTGTCTTCTTTGACAGTGACTAGTTTGATAGCACTCATGGAACTCGAGAAAACCAATCGAGTTTGTCCTAACACGTATTGACAGGAGCGCGAGACGGGGGTGTCGCCGACTACTACTGAGGTTTGGAAGCGAGGTCATAGGGACCCTTCTCAGCCTCAGGCGTGCAGTCAGGCCGCGGACGAGCGGTTGGTAAGTTTAGAAATCATTCATATTAAGTATAACTATATTTATTGTTGAAATTACATGGTTTTATTGTTTTTCAAGCTAGGTACGGGGAGGAAGCTATGAGGATACACATCGCATGTTTCGATTAGAAACATGAACCAATCGATCCTCAAGCCGCATATGCAAGCAGAGGTGGAAAACCAACAGAAGGTGAGTTCATAAGTCATTTTATCGTTTTCAATTCAAAATATTCAAGATATTTCAATTCTTTTTTTTATAGGCTCGTCATATTGGACAGAGTTGTCGACTCGAGGGCGGCGGGACCTGCTAGAGGTAGCTCCATGTAGGCTTCATCGACGGGCCCGAGTTGCCGGGTCTCGCAGGTGGAGACTCTCGCTCGTCAGGTTCAGTAGAACCGTGAGCAGTACCAGTCGGACATGGAGGCACAGAGGGCGACAATGGAGGCGCAGAGGGTGGCGATGGAGGCCACCATCTCCTATCAGCAAGCCTGCATGGAGCAGATGTGGCAAATGATGGAGGTGCAGAGGCGGGCGATGACAGTAAGATAAAGTAATTTAAATTCATCACATTCTTAATAATATGTAATAACCTGTAACATTTGCAATGACAAAGTTTCTTTCAAGGCCACGAAGTCCAGGGGTTGCACCTCGAGCTACCTCCACTGCCACCGCCAATTCCACAGCCAGAAGTGCAGTTACCACCACCGATGCACATTTCTCCCGGTTCTTAGGTAATAAAAAACATTCTTACTTAGTCTTAATTTATTAAATGTAGACAAACCTAATTCAACTTAGCTATTGTAGTCTTACTTAGTCTTAAATAATCAAACATAGTAAATCTAACTCAAATTACCTAAATTAAGTTTAATATGATCAATTCCAGGTTGTTTAATCAATTCTAGTCAAAAACGAAGTTCCAAACTAATCAATATGTAAAACAACTTCTATGTGTTGTAGGGATCGGCGACGGAGGCTCAAACTCTGTCGCCGTCTATACCGGCGCCTGGACTGACGCGCGGCAAGGACGTTGGCGGCTCGAGAGGTAGTTGAAGGGCTAGCGGATAGCCTCTCTTCTTTGTTTTCTGTACTTGTGATGTGATATGTGAGACGCTGTGTGATGTGACTGTGTAATTGATGTTTTTGTTGTTGTTATATGTGACGTGACTGTATATGTCTGTTGTGTTTTTGGCCATCCAACTGAGCATCATTTTTTATTTTAAAAAAGCCTTATTTGTGACAACTTTTTATACAGGAGGCCGTCACTAATAGGTGATGAGTAGGTTTAGGCCTGATCTTCTGAAAGGTAAGTCGATTGGGGTGGAGAACTCGACGTTGATGATCTGCGACACTCGAGCAGTTCGAATATCCCTACAATCAATACACCACTGCTCCGTTGGTTATCAACTGTGCGGCACACGCTTGACCTCACCAAGAAGGCTAATCCCTGTAAGTGAACCGATAACACAAGCAAGAACGTAGAAGACACGATCTGAAATTGAGAAGTTGGGGTCTCACAAACCGAAGAACAGCGAAATTGTTATTCTATGAAAAACCCACTGAATATGACCGGCGTCTGCAGTATTTAAAGTTTAGGGTTCGGCCAAAACACGATTAGACGCGTCCCTAATGGACTCATATGGGATACAAGACCCAAAGGCCCGATTCAGTGGTGTAGCACTGGATAGAAATTTGGACTCGACTTGTTTCGACGATTTCCAATGACTCCGGAGAAATTTTGAGGTGGGACCAGAACCATTAGAAATTTTTTCTTCTTCTCTTTCCGTGCATATGTAGAACGTCAAAAACGGAGTCCGTATGCCTCCTGGGCACCCGTTTTAAGTTGGACTGCTCCTGGACTCCGAGTTGTAAACTGCTTCCATCAACTTGTGGACATCCCAACTGGTTCTCCACGCTCCCAAGGCCTCTTTCCTTCACTTGTTGATCTTCTCTATTATTCCTAATAACAATTAAATCATCACATAGCAATCTATTCTCAAACTCACATGCAAAAGAAGTTAGGAGCGAGTTCACCTGCTGATTTATTAACCGTGCTCGTGCTCTTGTGATTGGTCCTTGCATTTCAATGTGTTTCTCCGCTGTTGTGATGTCCTCATCATCCTCCCCCTCTTGAATTGGAGTCGTCCTCGACTCAAGTTCACCTTCTTCTCCCAAGTATGGTCATAAATTTGAAATGTTAAATGTGGGACTAACCCCAAAATCGGAAGGCAATTCAAGCTTATATGCATTATCATTAATCTTTTCAACAATCTTAAAAGGACCAGCAGCTCGTGGCATAAGTTTAGATTTTCTCAAGTCGGGGAATTGCTCTTTTCTCAAATGTAACCACACCAAATCACTTGTTTCAAGTTTTACTTCTTTTCTACCTTTACTACCTGCAATCCAATACTTTTCATTCATCATTTCAATATTTTTCTTTGTAGTTTCATGCATCTTAAGAATGAATTCATATTGTTGTGTAGCATCCAAATTTATAGTTTCAGAAGGAGGCAAAGGTAGTAAATCAATAGGAGCACGGGGATTGAAACCATACACTACCTAGAATGGACTTACCTTTGTTGTGGTGTGAATGGATCTGTTGTAAGCAAATTCTATATGTGGTAAACACTCCTCCCACAACTTCAAATTTGTTTTCAAGACAGCCCGCAACATAGTGGATAAAGTACGATTAACTACCTCGGTTTGTCCATCCGTTTGTGGTTGACATGTAGTTGAAAACAGCAACTTGGTTTCCAATTTATACCACAAAGTTCTCCAAAAATGACTTAAAATTTTTGCATCACGGTCAGAAACAATGTTATTTGGCACACCATGTAAACGAACAATTTCCGTCATAAATAAATCAGCTATGTGTGAGGCATTATCATTCTTATGACAAGGTATAAAGTGTGACATTTTGGAGAAACGATCAACAACTACAAAAATATTATCCCTCCCCCTCTTAGTCTAGGCAATCCCAAAACAAAGTCCATAGAAATATCCTCCCAAAAGAGGCATATAAAGACCATGTGGGTTAAGGCGAGACTTAGCTTTATTGTAAGTAGTGCATCATGACACGTAGCACTCGACATCATGCCTCATCTTCGGCCAAAAGAAGTGTGTGGATAGCACATATTCAGGTTTCTTCACTCCAAAATGTCCCATCAAACCTCCTCCATGTGCTTCCTGCAAAAGTAATAGACGAACGGAGCTAGCTGGAAAGCATAGCTTGTTAGCATGATAGAGGAGACCCTCTTGCAGCACATATTTATTCCAAGTTCTTCCTTCTCTACAATTTTCAAAAGCATCTTTGATGTCCAAATCAATATGATACAATGCTTTTATTGTTTCCAAAACAAAGATTTTATGATCAAGTTGGGACAACATGGTATAATGCCTAGATAATGCATCGATTTTCCTTCCCTTTCTTATGCTTAATGATGTATGGAAATGACTCTATGAACTCAGTCCATTTAGCATGTCGTTTATTCAGATTGGTTTGACACTTAAGATACTTCAATGATTCATGATCGGAATGTATGACAAACTCCTTAGACCAAAAATAATGTTGCCAAGTTTGTAATATCCGCACTAAGGCATACAATTCCTTATCATAAGTGGAATAATTTAGAGAAGGACCATGAAGTTTTTCACTAAAGAAAGCAACGGGTTTACCTCCTTGTATGAGAACGCCTCCAATACCAATGCCGCTTGCATCACATTCTATCTCAAAGGTCTTGTCAAAATCAGGGAGTTGTAGCAATGGTGCTTGTGTAAGCTTTGATTTGAGAGCATCAAAAGCTTGTTGCTACTGTTCACCCCATCGAAACGGCACTCTCTTCTTCGTTAGCTCATGTAGAGGTGCTGCAATGGTGCTGAAATGCCGCCCTAAACGCCGATAAAAACCCGCAAGACCAAGAAAACTACGAACCCGCGTGACGGTTGTTGGGCCTGGCCAGCTGGTGATTGCTTCAATTTTTGCTTCATCAATCTCAATTCCCTGCGAGGAAACGACATAGCCAAGAAATGAGACTCGATTGGTGCAAAAAGACGCACTTTTCAAGGTTACCAAACAAACGTGCATCTCTGAAAACAGTAAAAACAGCACGTAAATGATCAAGATGTTCATCATATGACTTGCTGTAAATGAGGATATCATCGAAGTAAACCACCACAAATTGTCCAATGAAAGCACGTAAAACCTCGTTCATTAATCGCATAAAGGTGTTGGGTGCATTAGTTAAACCAAAAGGCATGGCTAACCACTCATAAAGTCCAAACTTGGTTGTAAATACAATTTTCCATTCATCTCCTAGTGCCATTCTAATTTGGTGGTAACCACTACGCAAGTCAATTTTTGTGAAGATGATAGCACCACTCAATTCATCAAGCATGTCATCTAAGCGAGGAATAGGATAACGATATCGAATGGTGATGTTATTAGTCGCTCAACAATCAACACACATGTGCCAACTACCATCTTTCTTACGAACCAAAAGAACAGGAACGGAACAAGGGCTAAGGCTTCACGAATGTACCCGCAGTCCAAAAGATCTTGGACTTGTCACTGAATATCCTTAGTTTCCTGTGGATTTGCCCTGTATGCTGCCCGATTTGGCAAACTTGCTCCTAGAATCAAATCGATCTTGTATTCAATGTCTCTCATCGGTGGTAAACGGGGGGGGGGGGGTATCTCGGAGGGAAACACATCCTCAAACTCCTGTAAAAGGTTAGCAACAGGAGGGGGTAATGCAATAGACAATTCATGAAGTGAAAACATGACTTCTTTGCAAACTATAGCATAGCACATTCCCTTAGCATCGAATAAATCAGCAAGGTCAGATTTAGTTGCAAGCAACGATGGTGATTTTAACTTAATGACTTGCTGTTTTTCATATTCTAATTTTGTTGCTTTGCCATCACGAATTTTACTCTTCTCAAAATGCACAATTTCAGCAGGAGTCATGGGGAGCAAAGTGATTTTCTTTTCCTTATGCATGAGAGTATTTTATTAGTTCTACCATGATGAATAGCATCTGTATCAAATTCCCAAGGACGACCCAATAAAAGAGAACAAACATCCATAGGAACAACAACTCCGCCTATGTTGTAATGACATAGCCGGTCCCAAGCCCGGGTAAAGGAGGAGGGGTTGTGATAGGCTTGGCAAGCCAGCAACTAAACTTAGCCATTCTCATGGAAATGAAACCCATTGGAAATTTGTTGGGGCGTAACCCTCTTAGCGACGCGCCATACCGGAACCCAGGTATGGTGTTAAGTGGGCGAGGGCTGGGTCGCCACCGCCTTAGTGGCGCGCCATATTGAAACCCGGATGTGGTGTTAAATGAGCGAGGGCCGGATCGCCATCACCTTAGTGGCGCGCTACATCATCGCCCAAATGTAGTGTTAAGTGAGCAAGGGTCTTTGCATCTTCCTCGACGGATGCGAAGGATAACGAAGCTAGCCAAGGAAACTAGGTTTCGGGTGGGTAGTTGGAATGTAGGATCCTTGACGGGAAAGCTACGAGAGTTAGTGGACGTTGCGAGTAGGAGGCGTGTAAATATTCTTTGTGTACATGAGACTAGATGGGCAGGTCAAAAGGCAAGAGAGGTTGAGAATACCGGTTTCAAGCTTTGGTATTCTGGCTCGACGAGAACTAGGAATGGCGTAGGCATCTTAATAGATAAGAGCCTCAAGGATGGAGTAGTGGATGTCTGTAGACGAGGGGATAGGATCATCCTAGTCAAGGTAGTTGTGGGGGACCTATTCTTGAATGTCATTAGTGCTTATGCTCCACAAGTTGGGCTCGACATGAGCACTAAGAGACAATTTTGGGAGGACTTGGAGGATATAGTTAGTAGTGTACCGGTAAGCGAGAAGCTCGTCATAGGAGGAGATCTCAATGGTCATGTAGGTACAACTAATGTAGGTTTTGAGAGGGTACATGGAGGTTTTGGGTGTGGCGATAGAAACCAAGAGGGTAAGGATATCCTAGACTTTGCCGTAGCCTATGACCTATTGGTAGCTAACACCCTCTTTAAAAAGAGGCTATCTCACATAGTTACCTTTACCAGTGCCCAACATTCTAGTCAAATCGACTATATCCTCACCAGGAGAAGGGAGAGAGGGGCATGTCTAGATTGTAAGGTGATTCCTGGAGAATGTGTTGTTCGACAACATAAACTTGTGGTAGCCAACTTTCGTTTCCACGTGCGTGTGTCACGAGACAAAGGTGCTAAAACCACGAGAACAAAGTGGTGGAAGTTGAAGGATGAAGCGCAACAATCATTCAAAAGGAGGATGATTGCAGAAGGACCTTGGAGCAAAGAGGAAGATGCAGATAGTATGTGGGAGAAGATGGCGACTTACATTAGGAAGAAAGCTAGGGAGGTGCTTGGGTGGACAAAAGGTAAGAAACTTGTAGATAAAGACACTTGGTGGTGGAATGAAGATGTACAAAAAGCTATTAAGGAGAAGAAGGAGTCTTATAAGAGCTGGCATCATGAGAGAAGTGCAAGTAACATGGCGAAGTATAAAGAGGCTAAGAAAAATGTTAGGCGTGTTGTGAGTAAAGCAAGGGGGCAGGCCTATGATGCGCTATATGAGAGGCTAGGGACAAAAGAAGGCGAAAAGGATATATACAAGATGGCGAAACTTCACGAGAGAAAGGTGAGAGATCTCAACCAAGTCAAATGCATTAAGGATGAGGCAGACCAAATTCTATTGAAGGAGGAAGAAATTAGGAACAGATGGCGGGACTACTTCAATGGACTATTCAATGACGGGAATGAGAGTATTAGGTTCGAGTTGGATGACTCATTTGATGACACCAACAGACGATTCGTGCGGAGGATACAAGAGCTTGAGGTTAGAGAGGCCCTAAAAAGGATGAAAGGAGGAAAGGCCCGCGGCCCCGATGATGTCCCCATTGAGGTGTGGAGGTGTCTAGGGGATATAGCAATAGTATGGCTCACTAAACTATTCAATCGCATTTTTCAGTCAAACAAAATGCCTGAAGAGTGGCGGAAAAGTATTTTAGTACCCATCTTCAAAAATAAAGGAGATGTTTAAAGTTGTACTAATTACTGAGGAATTAAGCTCATGAGTCATACTATGAAGCTCTAGGAGAGAGTGATTGAACACCGCTTGAGGAAAGTGACCAATGTTACTAAAAACCAGTTTGGTTTTATGCCTGGGAGGTCCACTATGGAGGCGATTTTCTTACTCCGTCAGCTTATGGAGAGGTATAGGGAGCAAAAGAAGGATCTACATTTAGTGTTCATTGACTTGGAGAAGGCATATGATAAGGTACCAAGACCGGTCATGTGGTGGGTACTAGAGAAACACAAAGTCCCAATAAAGTACATTAACCTTATCAAGGATATGTACGATAATGTGGTGACAAGTGTGCGCGTAAGAGATAGTGAGACCAACACTTTTCCTATCACAATAGGGTTACACCAAGGATCAGCCTTAAGTCCTTACATCTTTTCCTTAGTGATGGATGAGGTGTCGAAGGATATACAAGGGGATATCCCTTGGTGTATGCTCTTTGCTGATGATGTAGTGTTGGTAGATGAAACTAGGGATGGTGTTGATAGAATATTGGAGCTATGGAGGCAGACCTTAGAGTCTAAGGGGTTTAGACTTAGTAGAACCAAGACCGAGTATATGAGATGCAACTTTAGTGATGTCGGGTGCGAGGATGGTAATGTTAGTTTACAAGGACAAGTAGTACCTAGGAGGGACACATTTCGATATTTAGGATCAATGTTACAAAGAAATGGTGATATTGACGAAGATGTTTGCCACAGGATCAAGATCGGGTGGATGAAGTGGCAACAAGCATCTGGAATCTTATCTGATAAGAAAGTTCCACAAAAATTGAAAGGAAAATTCTATAGGATGGTGATCAGACCTGTGATGCTGTATGGAGCAGAATGTTGGCCAACTAAAAGGCAACATGTCCAACAAATGAGTGTTGCGGAGATGCGCATGCTACGGTGGATGTGCGGTCACACAAGAAGAGACAAAATTAGGAACGAAGTAATACGTGATAGGGCAGGGGTGGCACCAATTGAGGAGAAGCTAGTCCAACATCGCCTACGGTGGTTTGGGCATATCCAGCGGAGACCCCCAGAAGCACCGGTTAACAGTGGGATTATAAAGAGTGGAGAAAATTCTAGGAGGGGTAGAGGTCGACCAAGGTTGACATGGCAAGAGGCGGTGAAACGAGATTTAAAGGAGTGGGACATACCTAGAGATTTGGCTCATGATAGGACTGCATGGAAATTAGCAACTCATGTGCCAGAATCTTAGTTTATTCGGAATTTGTTACTATTATCTTCTTTCTTATTAACCCGTTTCTAGAATAAATAAAATGTAGATTTTTTTTACTCTTTTTTTTTACTTTCATCTTATTTTCTATTACTTTTCTTCAAAATTGTTGGGTTTCATTTCTAACCGACCCCAACTTGTTTGGGACAAAGGCTTGGTTGTTGTTGTTGTTGTAAACATCCATAGAAACAACATCAAAATCAGCAAAATCATGGTAAGAACCAATTGAAAAATGTATTCTCGCTGTTTGTGTTACCCGAACCTTATCGCTGTTGTTGAATCATTGAATGTGGTATGGATGAGGGTGTGCTCTTGTTGTCAAACCAAGTTTCTTGACGACGTCCGTGTTCACCAAGTTATTGCAGCTACCTCTACCAATTATAGTGTGTACACGGCAGTCCTTGACGACAAGAAACATGTGGAAGAGGTTGTGTTATTGTAGCTTGTCGTCGGTCTCCACTTTGGAGCTCAAGTCATGCTGCACAATGATGCTCCTATAGTTCTCCGTCGCCGCTGCACCAAGTACCTCTTCGTCGGTGTGTTCGTCATTTGGATCTGTAAAGTTAGTAGCAAGAGAGTATTCATATTCAACATCCGAAGTACTATCATACACGCCATCATCGCGTGCTATGTATGCTCGTTTGCTCGGGCAATCTCTCATCATATGACCAAGTCCCTGGCAGCGGTGACACTTAATGTCGGAAGTATGACTCGTAGAAGGAGTGGATGACGAAGGCTTGAATGATGTCGCCTTGCTGCCCTCTGGCACGCGAGAAGGTGGAGCAGCAGGTATAGTTCGTTGGCCGCCATTGGATGGTGTAGTCTGCACGGGGGGTCGAAGATGGTGCTGTTTTGGATGGTGTGGGCGTCGAACGAGGCGTGAAGTTGCTCCTTGTGCGTTGTTGCTATTGTTGTCGGTCCTGCAATTCTTTTTCTGCCAACATAGCAAGTTGAAACAATCTGTTAACAGTATCATATTCATTGTAATCAACAATGTCCTGAATTTCACGCCTCAACCCCCCATAGAAACGAGCTATTTTATCATCCATGTCCTCCACTACCCCACAACGCAGCATACCCTTTTGTAACTCTTGATAAAACTCCTCTACGGACATGTTACCTTGGTCTAAGCGCTGCAATTTTTGTGAATGTCCCGCTGAAAAGATGGAGGAACAAATCGAACACACATAGTTTCCTTTAATCTATCCCATGTTGGAGGATCAGTTCTAGTTTTAACAACTTCATTCCACCATATGATAGCAAAGTCCTTAAACTCACTAGTGGCTTCACGAACTCTATGTTGTTCAGGAACAAGATGGGAATTAGATTTTTGCTCTACTGTCATCTCTCAATCAAGATAAGTCTCAGCATCATAAGCACCAGAAAAAAAGAGGGTATAGTAAATTTCACTTTAGCAAAAGGATCATCAGGAGGACGATTATAATTGTTATGATTATTACCTCCCATACCTCGACGATAAAGTGGCAGTCTTGGCTAATTATTGTGATCTTCCATTTCATCATAAGCATTTTCTTCATTTCTTCCAGCGAGAGGCAACCGAGCCTCAAAAGTATTCATCTGAAGAGCAAGGTCATCAAGTTGGCGAGTCAAGTTCGCCAATGACTCCTCCGTTGCCGCGTTGTATTTGGCGAACATATCTGTCATAGTCTTCATCATATCGCGTAACTCAGCATGTTGAACACATTCGTCATCATTATCTTCTCCTGCCATTGTTAGTAGGAAACAAAATACAACAAGAATATGTTATCCCTATCAACTACAGTGACAATGTGAAAGGTGGAAGAAAATAATGTCTCTCGCTCAAGCGTCTTACCACGCTCTTACAAGTGTTCTTACCAACACAGCAGGTGGTGTGGACGGTGAGATGAACCAATGAAGCGTGGGATGATTGCAAAGGTACCTGTTATGCTCAAGAGAAAGGTGGAGCTTGGATGGCATAATATGGTGGCTAATAAGCAGAAAATCATTAACAGGTAAACAAAGTTGAATAAGTATTCAATGTAGGAAACTATTGCTGGTCAACCAAGTGCCCTAGGGCCTAGCACAACAAAAGGAAGTATCAAGGCAAAAGAAAGACATAATGATATAGCCAACAAAACAGCACCAAGTGGTATAGGCCAATTGCTTTAAAATGCGTGCTCTTCACTATTTTTTTTATTTTTTGTAATATTTTTTGATATTTTTTCTTTACTCAGGAGCACGAATATAGGAATCACACAAATTTGCAGCTCAATTAAATGTAATATGCGGCCTATAGAAAATCAAGAAAATTCTTTAAAATTCGTGCTGAAACCTTGGAGGCCGGATAGCCTATCTTCCGAGGGGAATTTGGGCAATCTAATTTCGCCAAACGCGGCTATGCCGCGGAAAATTAGATGCGAAATTTCACTTAGATAAATTTGAAAAAAAAACCCCGATTTCGAGTTCGTATGCGAAGTTATGGCCGTTTTAAGGTAGGTTGCCCGAGTTACGATTTTTAGATGTTGATTCCAACTCGGTTTGAGAACAGAACTCGCAATCGAATATGAGAACGATCGGGAATTTGCACAGCAACTAATGGGGTGGTGTGTGATGATTCAAGGATGAGTGGCAGAAAGGTTTGTCACCTAATCTAGGGCTGGCGATGGAGGAGTTCACGCAAGGCGGCTAGCTAGGGCAAACCGATGAACGTGGTGGATCGGTTTGTTATTTAGGGATTGTAGAATGGGTGTCGAGCAGCAAGAAAACAAGGACAAAACACGATAACTAGGACCCAAAACACAAAGCTAAACCAGCAACAAGACTCGACCACACGAATGCAAACTCAACAATGCAAATTGAAAAACAAAACTGCAGGCACTATAGTCTAGGAAGCCGTAAAAATGATCTAATTTTTTTGTGGCTTTTCTGTGTACTCTAGGTACGAAACAAAACCGATCTAATGGAAGAAAAACAAAGATACCTCACGAGCAACCTGGAAATCCGATACCAATTGATGAGTAGGTTTAGGCTCGATCTTCCGAAAGGTAAGTCGATTGGGGTGGAGAACTCGACGTTGATGGTTCGCAGCACTCGAGCAGTTCGAATACCCCTGCAATCAATACACCACTGCTCTGTTGGCTATCAACCATGCGGCACACGCTTGACCTCACCAAGAAGGCTAATCCCTGCAAGTGAACCAAGAACACAACAAGAACGTAGAAGACATGATCTGAAATTGAGAAGTTGGGGTCTCACAAACCGGAGAACGGCAAAATTGTTATTCTAAGCAAAACCCACCGAATATGACCGGCGTCTGCAGTATTTAAAGTCTAGGGTTCGACCAAAATACAATTAGGCGTGTCCCTAATGGACTCATACGGGATACAAGGCCCAAAGGCCCGATTCGGTGGCGCGGCACTGGACAGAAATCCGGACTCGACTTGTTTCGACGATTCCCAATGACTCCGGAGGAATTTTGAGGTGGGATCAGAACCATTGGAAAGTTTATCTTCTCCTCTTTCTGTGCATATGTAGAATGTCGAAAACGGAGTCTGTATGCCTCTTGGGCATCCATTTTAAGTTGGACTGCTCCTGGACTCCGAGTTGAACTCGAGTCCAAGTTGTAAACTGCTTCCATCAACTTGTGGACGTCCTAGCTGGTTCTCCACGCTCCCAAGGCCTCTTTCCTTCACTTGTTGATCTTCTCCATTATTCCTAATAACAATTAAGTCGTCACATAGCAATCTATTCTCAAACTCACATGCAAAAGAAGTTAGGAGCGAGTTCACCTATTGATTTATTAACCGTGCTCATGCTCTTGTGATTGGTCCTTGCATTTCAATGTGTGTCTCCGCTGTTGTGATGTACTCATCAATAGGTCATTAATAGCGACGAACACTGCCGACCGTCGCAAACAGTGGTGTGGGGCCACTGGTTGGGCCTGGGCTATTGTTTATGACGGTCGTCGCAATTAACTTTATTTGTGACGGTGGCTGTCGCAAATAAACTTAATTGCGATAGAACACTTGCGATGGCCTAAAACCATCACAAATAAGGAAAACTGTCGCAAATTGCTTTCAAATCGTCGTGATTCCTTTAGTGAGGAGACGAGCTGCCAAGCGATCACGTGTCAAGCAAGACGGGAGCCCGCTCCCCCATGGGAGAGGGCTCTGGTGCTACCGCGTGGCTCGAAGCACCAGGTTGGCCACCTCCCGTGGATGCGAGATCCGGTTCTACCACGTGTCTCGCGGCCCAGGATCCCCCGCTCTACTCAGGAATGGGTTCTGGGGCTTCCACGTGGTCCGTGAGTCGGGACCTGGCCTCCCCTGCAAAGGCTAGCCCCCGAGCTACCACATACCCTGCAACTTTCCATGGACGGTGGGTTGCGGGAGTTAAGAGGGCGGTGCGCCTTCTCTAAATCAAGCATTGAAAACTAGTGTCTTCTCCAAGTGCATGACGCGGCGCACACTTACTTTCAGGTACCACTGCGCCCAATTGCATCGCAGTGAAGACGATGCAGGCCTACCCCACTCCGCGAAGTGGGTAGCTTACGGCAAAAGGGACAGTTGGATGGGACAATCTCTGTCATCATCAATAACTACGCATGGCCATTGGTGTCCGACACGGCAAGACAGCGGGTCTTCAAGCCGCGGTTAGAGGCAGCTTATGCGAGAATCCTTAGATCTTAGGATAAGATCGCCCCGAGGCCACATGTTGGGCCCCAAACCCCACTTGTAAGGCGTCTGGCCTTGTCTATAAAAGGACCGGACCGCCACCATTACAAACAATCCCCAATCTAACGCATAGACACACTACACACTCACACCAGCAATACAACTTCACTGTAGAGTAGGGTATTATGCTCCGATAGCCTGAACCACGTAAAAACCACTGTCTCACCACTTTCATATGCGCAATCTCTCCATAGAGAACTAAGCTCTGCCGATCAAGAACCTCCGCAGGCTACTCCCATAGTAGGTCCAAGGGAAGTGTCGCAAGAACACTTCAACAGATACACTGAGTGTTGGGTACTCCTAGGGGATGGGCCAACAAAATTCTTCCATTTCGATGCAACAGAACTGGCGCAACATCATCAAAACATTGCAGGACAAGGATGGCAATCAACACACGGAGAAGGGATCCAAATCAAGCAAGTTATGGAGCGAGTTTTGTGACCGTTTAGGAAATTCGTCTGGAATCAAAGCCTGGCCGGATTTAGAGAAGCTCATCCTCCCAGCTTAGAATCTTCAGCGGCTGACTCTCCCCTTCTCTAAAGAGGAAATAGATCTAGCGGTTCGGGAGATTCTCAGTGAAAAAGCACCAGATACGGATGGTTTCTACACACGCTTCTACAAAACATGCTGGCGTATCATTAAGGATGACATATACAAGCTGTTTGATGAATTTCTCAGTGGCTAGACAGACCTGCAACCCATCAACAACTCCCTCATTACCCTCATCCCCAAGGTCAACAACCTGACAAGAACAGGAGACTTTCGTCTGATCTCTTTGCTAAACTCCAATGTCAAGCTGATTACAAAACTAATGTCAAGGAGGCTATAGAAAGTCATTCTGCAACTCATACACAAGAATCGATATTGTTTCATCTAAGCTAGAACCACTTGCTTGGCTTGGAACTATGAGTACATCTACCAATGCAACTGCTCTAAGAAATCAATGATTATTATCAAGTTAGACTGCAAGAAAGCATTTGAGATGGTCGAGCATGCGGTCGTCCTGCTCATGTTGGAAAAGATAGGGTTCTCGGGGCCGGATCACATGGACCAAGGAGACCCTAACCACTGCCACATAAGTTATCCTGCTGAATGGAGTCCCATGAACTAAATTTAGATGTAGAAGAGAGGTTAGACAAGGGGACTCCCTCTCATTGCTCTTGTTCATCATAGATGCTGATCTCCTACAACACATCATCAACAAAGCATGTCAAATGGGTCTCCTCAAACCACCTCTGCCAAACATAGAGATGGACTTTCTAGTGATGGAATATGCATATGATAAGATCATGGTCCTCACTGCTTCATAAAGGGAAGTTTTCTTCCTAAAAAATCTGCTTAACTCCTTTGGCACGTCCACAAGACTCAGAGTCAACTTTGGAAAGTCTTGTATCGTTCTGATTAACCTTCAGACAGACGAAACAAAGATCTCGGCTAGCAAACTTGGATGCCAAATTGAAAACTTCCAATTGACCTACTTGGTCATGCCTCTGTCCATTGCTTGATCGAAAGTAGAAGACCTTGATTATCTCGTGGCAAGGACCCATAGGAAGCTACAAATGTTGGCACATGGTTATCTATGGCAGATGGTGCACCTTAGTCGATGGTGTAATCACCTCAGCTGTTATCTATCCAATGTGCACCATCAAACTCAAGGTTGGCACACTCGGAGCAATAGATAAGGTTTAAAGTATGTCTGTGGCACGGATCAAATGTTACATGCAAAGGAAGACTATTGATCAAATGGAATCGTGTGACCATGCCATGCAAGGACAACGGATGACTAGGACTAAAGGACCTCACAACCATGAACAGGTCACTGCTCCAAAAATTCCTTGACAAGGTTTACAACCAAATACCAGTCCCAAGGGTCCATCTAATAATGCAGATCCACTGCTGCAATAACAACCCCACTCATCTGATAGGAAGAAAGGGGTCCTTCTGGAGGCGGGATGTAGTCTATTACTAGGATGCTTTCAACCTTACTGTAGAAGTTCAAGTTGGATCCGACTCTACGGTGCATCTGTGGAAAGATAATTGGGTGGGTCAGAACCTATAGGCTGAGCTGTTAGAAAATTCACATGGCATGCAATTAATTTGATGATCCGAAACAGCAAAACGACCAGAGCAGATCTACTAGCAGTTAACATAAACAGTGCTAGTACTACACACATCAGAACTGAAACAATTGCGAATAAATCGCTCAACAAGTAAATCGAACCAGCCATAGTTCGAGAGATTCACTTACATATCGTCCTGCTATGAAGTAGACAATGAAACGGTTGAGGAACATGGAAGTGCAGCGAGCGGCCGTGCAAAAGCACTTCCCAGAAACCTGATCGCCGGCACCCGTGCAGGTCTTCAGATCACCGGCGTCGATTCGGAGACACCGCTCTCCCTCAATCCGCTGCACGGCGGACGAAGGGACGACCAAGGCAAAAAACACGGCAGCGCAGAGCGGTTATTGAGAGAGGCAAGTTTCTGTGTTGTGTGTTTCTTCCTCCAGTATACAAGACGTCTCCATATATACTCGAGTCTCAAATCGCCCCAGATTCGATGTGCCATAATTTTAGGGGACCGCCCCCTGAAATCCCTCAACGTGCAACTAATGGGAGCAGTTATGGGCATTCGTGCACATTAAACATGCACCTGCACTTATGTCTCAAATTACTCCTCATGTTGACCTGGAAGTCTAGGTGTTGATGAAATATTCCAGATAATATATGTGGCAGAATATAAAGGCAGTAGAACACAACTCGTCACGAAGCGAACGCGCAACATCGCAAGTCACAAGTCACGCGATGAACATGCGTAAAATCGCAGAACGCGCACATGTGCGTGTGTGTGACTTTGTGTCCATAGCAGCAGTCTTCATCTCCCTCATTATTCCCATTCTGAGAACCACTCCAAGAGCCACTATATATGTTGGGGAACATCCATCTAGATGAGCAATGTGGGACTAAAGTCCCCAGCCACCTCTTCACACCACCTTGGCTTTCCAACAGGGGAGTTGGCCCAAATAAATGAGCCCATGGATGGGTTGTACCATAGGGGCCAAATCCCAACAATCCCCACCAAAAGCCAAGGTCTACAAGTAAGTATTCTGCGCTTTAATATACCAGCTTTGCAGTGCAGACCCGATACAGGTTGAGCTGCACCTAGCATTCCATGATTCACATACTCACAACTTTGCAATGGACATAGCCTTGAATTGCTAGTTTTATGTGAGCAAGTTTCACATGAAAACATTTCTGATACTAGGCCTCTTAAAGCCATGCCTCAGGTTGGAGCATTACGGTCTTCTCCCGTGTCTGTTCATGAGTTTATTTGAGATTACCCACTTCTCATAGACTGTGACCTGACAATCAAACTCATATAGTTGTGTTCTTACAAGTATACCCTGCAGGACGGTACCTTGCCTATTTAGGCCTCAGAACACATTAAGACATTAAAGTTAACCTTCCATGTAGTACTGAGAGTACGCATCTACTAGCGGAAACGAGTAATAAATATGTACTCACCAGTTATCCATACAACTTGTTTTTTTCTAAGATCTACTTCACGGGATCTCCGATTACATAGTTTGGGTTACCATTGTGTGATAACATCATGCGGGTCTCAATCCCATTTCCTTTGATGCTTCTTCAATTACAGCACGTGCTAATCCCTTAGTAAAAGGGTCTGCAAGGTTTCTTTTAGTATTAATATATTCAACGGCAATCTCTCCCGTATTTCTCAGATGTCTCACGGATTTGATTCGTCGTTTCACATGTCTTGATGATTTCAAATTTTCTTTTGCATTGCCTACAGTTGTGATCACACTTTGATTATCACAATGCAAAAGAATGGCCGGTACAGGTTTAACGACCAAAGGCAAGTCCATCAAGAGCTGTTTCAGCCACTCTGCCTCAGTAGTGGCTATTTCAAGTGCTACAAGTTCCGCTTCCATAGTTGACTTTGTCAATATAGTCTGCTTACGAGACCTCCACGAAACTGTAGCACCACCAATAGTGAAAACATATCCACTAGTGGCTTTGATCTCATCAGCATCTGAGATCCAATTTGAGTCATTATACCCTTCTAGTACAGTTGGGTACCCTGTATAGTGAAGTCCATATGTTGATGTACCTCTCAAATATCTCATTACACGTTCTAGTGCACACTAGTGATCTCTTCTAGGATTGGAAGTAAATCTACTCAATTTGCTTACTGCAAATGAGATGTTGGGTCTGGTTGCACCAGCAAGATACATGAGAGAACCAATAATTTGGGAATATCTCAACGGATCAATCCCTTGTCCTCTGTTCTTGTGAAGCTTTAGACTGGGATCATATGGCGTTGGAGAAAGTTTAGAATCTGAGTACCCAAACCGACTCAGAATATTCTCCACATAAGGAGATTGCTTTAAAGTAATTTCATTCTCGCCTTTAATCAGTTTGACGTTTAGAATAACATCAGCACTCCCAAATCCTTCATATCAAAATTTTGAGACAAGAATGATTTTACACCATTTATCACATCGATACTAGTCTCAAAAATTAATATATCATCAACATATAAGCTCAGTACTACTCCCTTACCCCCACCAAACCGATAGTACACACAAGTGTCAGCTTCATTTACCACAAAGCCTGCAGAGGTCATAGTTCTATCAAACTTCTCATGCCACTGCTTTGGAGCCTACGTGAGGTCATACAAGGATTTTCGTAACTTACACACTTTGTCCTCTTGCCCAGGCACCACAAAACCATCAAGCTGCTTCATATAGATCTCCTCATCAAGCTCGCCATTTAGGAAAGCCGTCTTCACATCCATTTGATGGATAAGGAGATCATGACACGCAACAAGTGCAATAAGCACACGAATTGTGGTTAGCCTAGCAACAGGTGAATATGTATCGAAAAAATCCTTGCCTTCCTTTTGGGTAAATCTCTTGGCTAAAAGTCTAGCCTTATATTTATCGACTGTACCATCTGGTTCGATCTTCTTTTTAAATATCCACTTACACCCAACAGGTTTACACCCAATAGGACAATCACATATTTCCCAAGTCTCATTAGTTAAAATGGACTCCATTTCATTATGGACAGCCTCCTTCCAGTACTCTGCATCTGGTGATGCATATGCCTCTGAAAGTGTTTTAGATGTATCATCAACGAGGTAGACAGTAAAATCATCACCAAAGGATTTTTCAATCCTTTGTCTCTTGCTCCTTCGAGGAACAATATTTGTACTGTCATCCTCAACGGGTTTTCCAGTGTAAGAACAAGGTACAAATATTAGAGAAGGATCAGGAGTAAAACTAGTAGATGCCTCGCTATGACCTGTCACTCTATCCTTCATTGGAAAAATATCCTTGAAAAATGTGGCATCACGAGATTCAGTCACGGTGTTAACGTGCACGTCAGGAATCTCAGATCTAATCACTAAAAATCTATAGGCTGCACTATGTTGTGCATATCCTAGAAAGACACAATCAACGGTCTTTGGTCCCAATTTTTGTTTCTTACACGCAAGCACATTAACCTTGGCCAAATAGCCCCATGCACATAAGAAACTGAGAGCAGACTTTCTTCCTTTCCATCCTTCATATGGGGTTATTTCACCCTTGGATGATGGAACTCGATTCAGCACAAAACATGCGGTCAAAATGGCTTCCCCCCACCGAAACCCGAACTGTCCAACATGGCATTAACCAAGTCCGTCAATGTTCGGTTTTTCCGCTCAGCCACCCCATTAGATTGGGATGAATAGGGAGCTGTTGTCTCATGGATAATTCCATGCTACGCACAATATTCGCTAAAATCATTAGAAAGATACTCTCCTCCTCTATCAGACCTAACACGTTTGATTTTTCTTTCTAGTTGGTTTTCGTTTAAAATGACCCAATGCCTCATCTTTCATTTTAATAAGATAGAGATAACAGTATTTAGTAGCATCATCAATAAAAGATATAAAATATTTCTTCCCTGCTCTAGTCAAAATTCCATTCATTTCACATAAATCTGAGTGAATAAGATCTAGTGGTGACAAGCTCTTCTCTTCCACGCTTTTAAAAGGCTTACGTGGTTGTTTAGCTTGCACACATGCATGACATTTAGATCTTCTTTCAACTGGAATTTTTGGAATCCAATTAAGTTTGGACAATTTAATGATGCGATCATAATTAATGTGACAAAGCCGAGAGTGCCAAACAGTAGTCTCTCGTCCATTGCATTCAGAACTAGAACAAGCAATTGAATTCACAAGATTATTACAATCTTCTACAATTGAAAGGCGGAACATGCCTCCACTATCATAGCCTTTTCCGATAAAAAAACCAAACTTTGAAACAATAAATTTGTTCAACTCAAACACTAGCTTATAGACATCACGACACAATAGAGAACCACTAATCAGGTTCCTATTTATTCTAGAAACGTGTTGCACATTCTTCAAAGAGAGAGTCTTTTCGGTGGTCAGCCTCAGATCGACTCTTCCAATTCTATGTACAGCAGTCCTAGACCCATTACCCATTAAGACGGAGCAATTGTCAGTAGCCTGATAAGAAGAAAATAAATCGTAGTCAGAAAAAACATGCACATTAGCTCCCGTGTCTAACCACCAATCGGTGGATTGACATGCTACAAAAACTTCTGGAACATACTCTGATCCAAACGTTCCTCCAGCCTCACTAATGGTGACATTCACAGAGTTCTGATCACCACCTTTCTTGCCTTTTCTATTGCGGCATTTCCTCGCTATGTGGCAAAGCTCGCCACACACAAAGCAAGTCAGGTCTTCTTTATTCTTCTTCTTCTTAAAGCTAGTATTTTGTTTGGCTTTTCCTTTCCAGTTCTTGTTGTTCTTATTGCCACCAGATTTACCTTCAACCGCATTGGCATTAGATGGAGTCCCTTCCTGCGGAACGGAACGAGGCACATCCTTTGATTTTGCCTTCTCCTCAACATCAAGATTTGAGATCAGACTCTCAACAGTCATAACCACTTTCTTGTGTTTCAGGCTCGTGGCAAAACTTCTCCAAGATGGAGGCAGTTTGGAAATAATTCCACCAACCACGAACTTGTCAGGCAAGACCGTATCAAAATGCGCAAGTTCCCCCACCAGAAGCTGGATCTCATGAGCCTGTTCCACGATAGATCGGTCATCGACCATCTTATATTCGTGGTACTGGTCATTAACATAGAGTTCACGTCTAGCATCTAATTCCGCATATTTGCAGTCTAGGACCTCCCATAATTCTTTAGCTGAAATGTGGTTCATGTAAATGTCACATAGCTGATCTGACAGGAGTGAAAATATGTAGCCAAGACAAGTGGAATTGTCCATATCATAATCACGGTGCTGCTCCTCAGTCAGAGGAAGAACTGGGGAAATCACCCACCAGATCTTCATCGATATGAGCCAGAACTTGATCTGTGTCTGCCATCTCTTAAAATTGTCACCCCCAGCAAGTCGCTCGGGTTTCAACGCATCAGTAAGTCCAGCCATGTTAATTCTTTCAGGTTTCTGGATTGTTGGAAAATTCACATGGCATGCAATTAATTTGATGATCCGAAACAGCAAAAAACAACCAGAGCAGATCTACTAGCAGTTAACATAAACAGTGCTAGTACTACCCAGATCAGAACTGAAACAATTGCGAATAAATCGCTCAACAAGTAAATCAAACCAGCCATAGTTTGAGAGATTCACTTAAAGATCGTCCTGCTAGGAAGTAGACAATGAAACCGTTGAGGAAGATGGAAGTGCAGCGAGCGGCCGTGCGAATGCACTTCCCAGAAACCCGATCGCCGGCACCTGTGCAGGTCTTCAGATCACCAGCGTCGATTCGGAGACACCGCTCTCCCTCAATCCGCTGCACGGCGGACGAAAGGACGGCCAAGGCAAAAACACGACAGCGCAAAGCGGTTATCGAGAGAGGCAAGTTTTTGTGTTGTGTGTTTATGCGCCTAGACGTCTCCTTATATACTCGAGTCTCTAATTGCCTCAGATTTGATTTGCTATAATTTCAGGAAACCGCCCCCTGAAATCTCTCAATGTGCAACTAATGGGAGCAGTTACGGACATTCGTACACATTAAACGTGCACCTGTAGTTATGCCTCAAATTACTCCTCATGTTGACCTGGCAGTCTAGGTCTTGATGAAATATTCCAGATAATATATGTGGCAGAAAATAAAGGCAGTAGAACACAACTCGTCACGACGCGAACACGCAACATCGCAAGTCACAAGTCACTCGATGAACCGTGTAAAATCGCGGAACACGCGCGCGTGCGTGCGTGTGACTTTGTGTCCATAGCAGCAGCCTTCATCTCCCTCATTATTCTCATTCTGAGAACCACTCCAAGAGCCACTATATATGTTGGGGAACATCCATCTAGATGGGCAATGTAGGACTAAAGTCCCCAACCACCTCTTCACACCACCTTGGCTTTCCACCAGGGGAGTTGGCCCAAATAAATGAGTCCAAAGATGGGTTGTACCATAGGGGCCAAATCCCAACATGAGCTACCTCATTTGTTCTTTGTGGTGAAAAAAGAAGAAGAATCAATCCATAGCACAGGTTGCCCCTCTACTGGGGGTTAGATCCGGGGCCCCAGGACACGCGGCATGACCGGAGCTTCTCTATACGGGGAGTTAGGTCCGGTCTTGTGTTACACGTACCCATGTCGGAGCTATCCAAACGAGGGAGGTGGGCCCAATGCTGCAGGACACGTGGAACCTTCGAAGGTCTTCAACTCAGACAGGTGGAACTCCATAGATTTTCTTGCGGTATCGTATGGTACCCGTACGCAATGTACCGACACAGGTCCTGACGAATCATGAGTTGACAAGAAACTTTCACATGCCAGTGTCCGTGCAGGCAACCTCTAGCACACAAACTTGACCACCATCTTCCAGGACGTCTTGGACAGAGGTCAAGGGGCAGATATATGGACCTATGGAGGTGGGAGGAGCACGTACTACACAAAAATACATACAACTGGGCATTCCGGGATTTCCAACCACCCCTGCCTTTCAAATGGATTTGGGAGGCAAATATGACAAAGAAAATCGAAATCTTCTTATGGCTATTGTTTCATGATAGGCTGAACTCCCACAACCTTCTATGATGACAACATTACAAGATAGACAATGATGATTACACATGCGTCCTCTGCGATGCTGGAACAGAGGAGTTCACTTATCACCTATTCTTTCGTTGTAGCTTCAGCACGGAGTGTTAGCTACTTATAGGAATCCAGTAGGATCATGATCGCCCTTTCTTAGGGACAATCACCCATGGAAACCAAAGTTGGTCCCCCCAGTTTCATGGAAACTTTTGCTACTGCGGCCTGAGAGTATGGAAACACATAAATTCCAGAATCTTCAGAAATATGGATATCTCAGTTGACAATTGGAAAGCCTGCTTCTTGGCATCCTTGAAACTACAGTGCCCTCGCTTCAGACCGCTAGTAAGGACCGCGGTTAGAGATTGGACCTCTTCCTTCAAGCTCGCTCACCCCTAGCTAGGAGGATATCAGCTTTCTCTTTGTTTTCCCCGTAAAGGGATTGTGAATATATAACCTTTCACGGTTCTATTAATATATATACACAGTGCGGGTTTCCCTCTTTATCTTACCGTTCAGTAAAAGCTCTATTTTATCATAAATGTAGGATGAATGGTCATAAACAATTATTTATCGAATACAAAATAACTTTTTTATGAATGCTAGAGTTTTGAACAAATCAAAATAGTGAAAATTCCAGGGGCACACCACATGCAAATGTATTGGCGGCAATGTAACCTTCTATACAATGTCTTCAATTAACATGTCTTCAACTGATCTCATTCTTTTTCACTGAGCAACAATTATTATAGAAAAAAATAGCAAGTGTGAGTACCTAATTTAACTCAATAATTATGAGAAATATATGATATTTAGACAATCAACAAGAATGTTAAACCCATAGTTAAACACTAAAGCAATAAAATCTAAACCTTAATTTGTATGAACATTCTATTTACTAAGTGTTACCTTTCAAATCCACCTGCTTACCCAAATTCTACTATCGTCTCACCAGGGTACCAACACCTAGCTACCAAAACAGGACTACCTCAACCAAGCCATTTGCTAATCATAAATAAGAACCAAATTTGCTCTTCACCGTGAGTATGACTGTTTAATGGTTATTACTCTGTTGAGTTTGTATTATTTTACCTAAATTTTATCTTCAGCCAGCGACTAATGAACCTTCATCCTTCTATATAGAGACACTATGACCAGGACCTATGCGTTCCCATTGATTAGCTACACCGTGCATGAAACTTTTTATACAGCAGTACACCAATCATTTTGGAACATGAAGAATATGATGATAAGCTAGAACATGAGGTCATTTTGAAAGAAGATTAATTGGCTGGATCATGATAAGGTCGTGCATTGGCAGTGCATATAAAAATCACGTTCTTCGAGGATTCGATGTGGACCTATACGTAACCTCCTGCGACAACAAAATAGACTTAGTGGAACACGAATTTGAATGGTGGATGCATAGGATATGGCAAGGAATTGTCAGGAAGGCTTTTCGAGTTACCATCGCGCGTGTTGAGTCTATCCAGATCAAAGAGCAGTCATGTAGATTTATATCTCGGAGGCTTCAGGACTCCTCTGGATGATATTGTTTTCGTATGTTGTAGAGGACGACAAGGCGCACGTCGCAGTAAAATTTTGAGGCATTTCGTTGTAGGGATCGCAGGGAACGTGGATGCCAATTTTGGACGCCGTGGTTGGACAAGACCGGCAGCGGATGCGAACGGGCCTAAGGTCTGGTGGTTAGGAGCCGTGGCTTGCTCCTAGACCGGCGGGGTTCCATCCCCGCACTCGCACCCTGGACCCTGCTGCCAAAAGCTGCTGGCACCGGCGGAATTTAGAAAAAAAAAACTGGCAGCGGATAGGGAAAAGGTTTAGCCATGATGGAGGATGATTTATCACAATTAAACTAGGGTATGTCAAGGTAATTAGCAGTTAACTACAGTCATTAACCACAAATTCTGTAACTAATTATTAACTATTAATTCTAGAGGTTCATCAATCACAAAAATTTTATTTAATTATTTTACAATTAACATAACCCTTACAATTACAAATCATAATTGTAGATTAACAACTACTTATTAACAATTAAAAAGGTTACTCATGTTCTTCAGTTCCGGCCGGCCGACGGCACCGCCGCCGCTAGCTTATGGCGCCGCCACCGCGAGACCGACGTGCCGATAGCGCAAGCTTCTGGCGCTGCCGCCGCGAGATCGACACATCGCCTCCGTGCTCTGCGGTGCCGCTGCCGTCCATGCGCGGCCGCATCTTCGTAGAGCTCCACCATCCGTCGTCAAGGCCGCTCGCGATGCTGCCGTCGAGGTAGCTCGCGCCGTCGAGGCCGCGCTTCACTGCTACTGTCGGAGTCTGGTTCCGGCAATTCTCCCGGTACTACTGTTGGTAGCCCGCGGAGTTTGTAGTTCGGTATTGGGCGCACAGAGATTCAGAACACGATGGCAAGTGGACACGAGGATTTATGTGGTTCGGGCCGTCTAAGTGTAATACCCTACCCCACGGGGTGTGTAGTTGTTGTATTGAGCGTCTGAGCACTTGTGAGCGTGTGTCAGAGTCAGGTCTGGGAATGTGGAAGCCCCCCCTGTGTATTGCTTGACCAGTCCTTTTATAGTACCAGGACTGGTCGTTACATCGTTAGCTTGGCCCGACATGTGGCCCTGGCGGTTATTGATGCTTAATACTCAATTAATAAGCTTAATTACCCTTAATAGTGTGGTAACGCACCTTGAAAGTGCCGTTACTAGTATTAAGGGCCCTCCGACCGTGTGTCATTAAGATGGTATTAATGACACTTAATCGGGTCTTGAAGTCTTTGATTGTCCCTTGAAGGTCCGAGCCATTGGGGGTTCACTAGTCTGATTGTTGTGGCTGAAGGTTCAGCGGTTGGACACGTGGCAACTCTGGAGCTTACCGTCTGGGACGGGTAGGTCCGGTGCAGTTGTACACGTGTCAGTACCGGAGCTTCCCTCTGTCGGGGGTTAGGTCCGGGGGTGCCGCGCATGTATTTAGCCCGGAGCTTTCCCATTGTAGCTCCGGTTGCAGTATACACGTGGCAGGTCCCGTATGACACGTGGGGCCTTCAGAAGTCTTCAACTTAGACAGGTGAAGTTCCTTTCGTCTTTTTGCAGTCCCAAGGGGTATACAGTACGCAGGGTACCGACAGTGGCCCCCTGGGCCCACCTTTGGGAGAGACTTTTTGGATGAAGTCGTTCTGCCGGAGGTGGGTCCATCCTTCGGTTTTTGAGTCGTGCCTTCAAGGGTCTTGGGATGTGCCGTTGGCGGTAGTTCGCAGTTAAACCATCGCCGCATGGCATATCCAGGATGCGGCATGTGAGATCTGAGCGTGCGGATCTCACACGGTTGAAGGTCGCCGGTTCCCGATACGAAAACCGTATCGGTTCCGCGCGCCCTGTCAGGCCGCCACCCTTGGGCTTCCCGCCTCTCATGATGACAACTGTTCGCCTGGCGTAAGGACCTCGACTTGATCGTCAGGGTGGCCCCGGGCCCCCTTGTCATTGGCAGGGTGAAGTTTTTGAACTGTCTCGTCGGCTCCTCTGCGGTTTCCATCCAAGCGTTGCGGGGGCTTACTTAAGAAGGAAAGCGCGCACCGTTTGGAGATTATTTGCACCTTCATTTGAACTTGTGCTCGAATCCTCCAAACTTTAGCCTGCTTTTCATCTCTCGCCCCGCTGTGCTACGATGAAGTTGGGACTCCCCAAGAGCCGCATTGGGAGCAAGAAGGAGTTGTCTAGGGTCCAAACCTACATGGGATGGTCCAGTGACTCCTTCGACAATGAAATTCGTTGCGGCAAGCTTCCCTTCGAGAAGGAGCGAGCTGTAGATATGTTGTACTTCCTTGGGTACGCCATGGCAGGTTTGATACCGCCTTTCTCCATTTTCTTTCTGATGCTACTTGATTTCTATGGTCTGCAGGTCCACCATCTTCGCCCCCACTCAATCTTGCTGGTGGCGACTTTCGTCCACTTTTGCGAGATGTGGGTGAGTGTGCCCCCTTGCGTGGAGTTGTTCCGGACTTTCTACACTGAGGTCCTTCCCTTTCGGCAAGTGGGACAACTAGAAGAAAGACTGGGTGGTCATCACCGTCAAGGGACACGAGAGGCTGGAACTGCCTGAAGGCCTCCCCCGCGTCGACACTGACATTTGGAGTGACGTGTCGGAGCTATCGAGGGAGTACAGGCCCATTCTGGACAGAATCCAGGAGTGCGTCGATGGTGGGGTGACCCCTCAGATGGTCTTCAGCAACTTCTTGACGAACAGGTGGGCCCTGCTAAGGGCTAGGAGTCGGCCTGTCTGGGCCTTCAGCAGTGAGATGGATACCAACCGCATTGAGGTCGGCTTGGACACCAACTTGACCGGTGAAGACTTGAAGACCCATCTCAAGAAGTTCCAACCTGGGATCATCGGCCCTGGCGACGTGTCTTCACTGGCGGCCTTCCTTCCTCTGATTATGATACCAGAGGAGTGCAGAGAGCTCCGGAGGAAGATGCCGCTGTTGGACGACTTGGGCCTGATGGAGAGGCGATCAACCTCTGGGGTGGCGATCCCCGGAGCTTCGGAGGATGGCTCTGCTCCCGCCCCGAAGCCAAGAGCTGAAGTCATAGGCAAAGGCAAGGAGTTGGCCGAGACCTCGAGCCTCAAGAGGAAGTTGAAGCATTCTGACGGGAGGTCCGTCAGACCTGTTCCTTCCACTGCAGCTCCTTCTCCTCGGCGGAGGAGGTCTTCAGCGACGGCGACCACTCCGGCATCAGCATCTCCCCAGGGCACTAGCTCTGGCCATGTGGCTCCAGTACTAGGGCCAGCTGAGGGCTCTAGGTCTGATGGTCCTTCTCAGTCGAGGAGGGCCTCAACCAAGACGACGCCGATAGCGGCAGCAAGCTCCGGGGAGCCTTCCGGAGCTACTACACCAGTGGCGATAGGGTCCGGTCCTAAGCGTCTGGTGAAGAGGTTCTGCGCTAGCTGGAGTGGAAGCCCTCCAAGGTAAGTTTGATTTTTTACCTCAATTGGTTATTTTTGTTGTAATCATGTATCGAGTTTCTTTGTCCTTCATCCACTGGGTACCCAAGAAAGGGGCTGAAGCTCCGATTTCTACAACAGCAACTGATGCTGCGCAGACGGAGGCTCTGGCTCCAGCTCCAGCGCCGCCCTAAGAGGTGGTTGAGGTCGTGGCAGCTCCGGCGCCAGCTGTTGTGGTCCTTGACCTCGAGTCATCCCCTGAAGCTCCCGTGGTAGCGTTGGACCACGGGAATGAAGATGTACCAGCGGCACCCACCCCGGAGGTTGAAGCTCCGGGTTTGGATGCTGAGATGATGGACGCTCCGGCCTTAGAGCCGGAGGTATCTGTAGTCCCAGCCCTAGAGTCGGATGTTGTTGAAGCCCCGGTAGCGGAGCCGGTGGTTGAAGAAGCCCCGGCGGTAGAGCCGGTGGTTAATGAAGTTCCGGTGGTAGAGCCCGGTCATGATGAAGTTTCGGCGCCTCAGTCGGTAGTCGCAGAAGTGCAAGCGCCCGAGCCAATGGAAGTCGAGGCACCAGCGCCTGAACCGGCGGTGGAGGAGGCGCCAGCGTTGGAGCCAGAAGTGGCTTCAGCTCTGGTCGAACCTTCAACACCTGCCTCGGAGGTAGTGGTTCCGGAGGTGCCCATGCCTGAGCCAGGGTGCCGAGAGGAGGCTGCCGATCCCCCACCTGTGGGACCAGATGCCGATGACTAGGCGGCAGGACCTTCAGAGCCGATTCCAGAGATAGGAACTTCTGCTGCAGGACCTTTCTCGGTGGCGGCCGAGGCTATCCCGGACGGCGGCCCTAGTGTCGTGGAAGCTCAGGGGACCGCTCTTGTAGAGTGAGACCCGATTTTTGTTATGGAGAACCCGCTGGAGCCAGCGGAGTGGACCCCGACAGGTCCAGAGCCAATCCCCCTGTCGTTGTCTATCGACAACGCTTGCTCCAGCCTTCGTCAAGTGCAGCTGGCCTTTTACCACGACAGCAAGGCCCTCGAGGAGGAGCGCCAAACCCTTAGGAGGTGGTGAAACCGGCTCCAATTCGAGACCAAGCTGGCGCAAACCAAGATGGCTAATGATAGGGAGTGGGTGAAGAGGGAGAAGGTCCGGTTGGAGTACTGGGGTCAGCTGCTGGACGAGAGGGAAAGAATGTTGCGTTCCCTCGACAACTAGTCTTGGGCCATCCACGAACAGGTCGTAGCTGCTAATAATGCAGCGAATGATCGCGAAGAGAAGCTCAGCGCCATCCACGACAGCCTCGTCAAGTGCCGGGAGGCTCTTGAGGAGCGGGAGAAAAAGCTCGAAGATGAAGAGCAAAAACTCCTGGAGCTGCGGGATGACGTCGTGAATAGGGAGGAGGAGCTTACTTAGAGGCTTACTCTGGGTGACAAGAGTCTCGCGGAGCGCACCAAGAACCTGGAGGAGCGCTGCGAGAACGAGGAGAAGAAGGGATGGCTGCGAGGACAAGAACTCCACAAGAGGGAGAATGAAATTGCTGCCAGGGAGAAGAAGGTGCGGGGCTGGGAGAAGGACCTGGTCGATCGCCGGAACAAGATCCACCTCCGGGAGGAGGATCTTGGTAAACTCTAAGGACTAGTTGCTGAAAAGATTCAATAGCACGCCATAGAGGTTGAGCGCCTTGCCTGGGAGAATTCAGAGCTTGCGGCGACCAGGAGATCCTTGGAAGAGATGCGAGGCTCAAGGGATGCGGAGTCCCAACAAGTTTTGGACTTCTTGGGACAAGCCAATGACGCACTGACGCCAATGGGTTTTAGTCCCGTGCATCTGGATGATCCAGAGCCAGAGCTGGACCAGACATTGCAGGTGTCGGTGGTTTTGATCTGGCAGATCTCCCGACACTACTAAAGTGTTAAACGAGTTTGAGGTTCGATGTGGGCGCGCGGAGATTCAAGAAGGTGAATTGTGAATGACACAGTAGACACAGTAATTTATGTGGTTCGGGCCGCCTGAGCGTAATACCCTACTCCACGGGGTGTGTTGATGTTGTATTGGATGTATGTCTAGAGCATAGAGAGTTTGTAGAGCGCATGTGTAGAGCTCCCCTATGTATCATCGACCTGTCCTTTTATAGTACAAGGGCAGGCCATTACAAGTTAGCCTGGCCCGACATGTGGCCCCGGCGGTTACTGATATTGATATACATTCAACACGTTTAATTACCCTTGATGACCGAGTTATGGGCTTTGACAGCACTGTTACTGGTAATTAAGGTCGTCCGATCGTGTGTCATTAATATAGTATTAATGACACTTGATCGGGTCTTGAAGTCCTTGATTCTCCTTTGAAGATTCGGAGCCGTTGTGGAGTCTTCCGAAGGTTAGAGGCTGAAGATCTGACGATTGGACACGTGGCAGCACCGGAGCGCACTGTGGAGAACAGATGGCTCCGGTGTTACCCGACATGTGTCAGCACTGGAGCTTCCCTCGGTCTGGGGTTAGGTTCGGGGTGCCATTTCGGTACATGGCCCGAAGCTTTCCCCCTTGCGGGCGGTAGCTCCGGTTTGATAGTACACGTGGCGACCTTGGGACTAACCATGTTGGAGAAGCGGGTCCGGACATGTCTGACATGTGGGCCTCCGAAGGTCTTCAAATCAAGTGGATGACTTTCCCTTGAGATCTTTGCAATCCCAAGGGGTATATGGTACCCAGGATACCGACAGTGGCCCCACCTCTGGGGAAGACCCCTTGGGTGAAGTCATTCCGCCAGAGATGGGTCCATCCTTCGACTTTTGAACTGAGTCTTCAATGGTCTTCAGATGTGCCGTTGGCGATGGTTTGGAGTTAAATCCTCCCCTCGTGGCGTATCCCGTGTGCGACAGGTGAGATCTTTGGCGTGCGAATCTCACGCAATGGTTCCCGATACGAAAATCGTATCGGTTCCGCGCGCCTTGTCAGGCCGCCGCCTTCGGGCTTCCCGCCTCATGATGACAACCGTTCGCCTGGGTAAGAACCTCGACTTGATCGTCGGGGTGGTCCCGGGCCCTCTTGTCATCGGCTGGGTGGAATTTTTGAGTAGTATCCTCGACTTCCTTGCGGTTTCCATCCAAGCGTCGCAAGGGCTTACTTAAGAAGGAAAGCGCGCACCGTTTGGGTTTCTTTACGCCTCTCATCTGATCTTGCGCTCAAACTCCCAACTTGTGCTTGCTCTTCCTCTCCTGCCTTGTTGTGCTGCGATGGAGTTGGGTCTCCGCGAGAGCCGTTTGAAGACCGACGGTGACCTGAAGAAGGTCCGGGTCCTCATGGGATGGTCCTCGGACTTCTTCAACCGCTCGGTCCGCGCCGGGGGAGAGCTCCCGTTTGAGAAGGAGCGCGCCGGCGAAATGGTGTACTTCTCCTCGTACGCCATGGTGGGGTTGATCCCACCTTTTTCCTCCTTTTTCTTGATGCTGCTAGACTTCTATGGTCTGCAGCTGTATCACCTTGGCCCCCACTCCATTCTTCTTGTGTCTATCTTCGTCCACTTCTGTGAGATGTGGGTGGGCATCCCCCCCTGCATTGAACTCTTCCGGACCTTCTTCACCGTCCATACCACTGGTAGGAGCAATGAGTATCTTGGCTTCTACTACTTCGTGAAGCGCAAGAAGTGCCCATTCAAGTACCTCCGGTCGTTTCCCTCTGGGAAATGGGATGATTGGAAGAAGGACTGGATAGCCGTCTGGGTGGAGGAGCACGAGAGGCTGGAGCTGCCCGAAGGCCTCCCCAACATCGACACGACAATCTGGAGTGAAGCTCCGGTGCTGGCGGAAGCCTTCAACCCTGCTCTGACCAGGATCCGCCAATGCGTGGAGGGAGGGTTGACTCCTCAGGCGGTGTTTAGCAACTTCCTGGTCAACAGGTGGGCACCGCTGAAGAGGAGAGAAAAAATCGCTTGGGCCCTTGCCAGTGTGATGGACGACGACCGGGTCGAGACCGGGCTGAAGTCCAACATGACGGGGACAACCTTGGAGTTTCATCTCAAGAAATTCCAGCACGGCATCGACGTCGCGGGTGACGACTTGACTCCGCCATCAGCTTTTCTCCCTCTGAACGTGGAAGTAGAGTTCAGCAGGGAGCTCCGGCGGAAGATGCCCGTGCTTGACGACCTTGGTGTTGTCGAGAGAAGATCGACCTCCAGGGTGGTGATCCCTGGAGATTCCGAAGGTGGCTCTGACCCTGCCCTGAAGCCAAGGGTCGAGGTCGTCGGCAAGGGCAAGGAGCTGGCGGACGAACCCTTGAGCCGGAAGAGGAAGCTGCAGCATGCCGACGGAAGGTCCGTCAGGCCTGCTACCTCTGCATCGGCTCCTTCTCCCCGGAGGGGGAGGTCTTCTACAACCGCGACGACTATACCCGTAGCGGCGTCCTCCCGGGGTGCTAGCTCCGGGCATGTGACCCCAGCACCAGGGCCGGTTGAGGCCTCTAGGTCCGGAGGTTCTTCCCGATCAAGGGGGGCCTCGACTAGGGAAATGCACGTGGCTGCAACAAGCTCCGGGGGGCCTTCCGGTGCTTCCACGGTTGTGGCGGCTATGACCAGCCCAGAATGTCCAGGAAAGAGGTTCCGCGCAAGCTGGTACGGAAGCCTCCCGAGGTAAATTTTTAATCTTTAACTCAGACAGTTATTTTGTTGTAGTAATTGTTTTTTAAGTTTCTTCATCCATCATCTGCAGCATTCCCAAGAAGAGGAGTGAGGCTCCACCCTCAGCCACAGCAGCTGAAGCTGTGAGGGCGGAAGCTTCTGCTCTTGTCCCGGTGCTGCCCCAAAGTTGTGGCTGAAGCTGCGACAGCTCCGGTGCCAGCCGTCGTGGTCATGGACCTCGACTCTTCCCTAGAGACTCCCGTGGTAGCGCTGGACCGCGTGAGAGAAGATGCGCCAGCAGCACCTGCTCCGGAGGTTGAAGCTCCGGGTCCTGGTGCAGAGATGATGGAAGCTCCGGCCGTTGAGCCGGAGGAAGCAGTAATTCCGGTCCCAGAGCCGGAAATTGTCGAAGCCCCGGTGGTTGAGCCGGAGGTAGTTGAAGTCCCGGCGTGCACGCCGAATGTTGAGGAAGTCCCGGCAGTTGGGTCGGCTACCTCTGAAGCGCCGGTCATTATTGGAGCTCCGGTCGCAGGGCCGGTTGATGTTGAAGACTTTCTGGCTCCCGAGCCGGTTGTTGCAGAGGCGTCGGCGCTCTAGCCCCCAGTAGAGGACGTGCCCAGGCCGGAGCCAGAAGCAACCCCTACTCCGGGGATGGCGACGCCGGAGGTTCCCGCAACTGAGCCAGAGTGCCCAGAAGAGGTTGCTGGCCCCCTGCCTGAGAGGGCAGATGAAGACCTGGCGGCGGGGCCTTCAGAACCACTTCCGGAGGTTGGAGCTTCATCAGCTAGACCTTCCTCGATGGCAACTGAGGCCATCCCAGAGGACGGCTCTAGTGCCATGGAGACCCAGGAGACCACTCTTGTGGAGTGGGACCCAATTTTTATATCTGAAAACCCGCTGGAACCAACGGAGGAGACCCCAGCAGGTCCGGAACCTATCCCGTTGTCATTGTCTATTGACAATGCATGTTCCAGTCTGCGTCAAGTTCAACTGGCCTTCTTCCACGACATCAAGGCTCTTGAAGAGGAGCGCCAAACCCTTAGGCGGTGGCGTAACCGGCTCTACTTCGAGACCAAGCTGGCGCAGTCGAGGCTAGCAGATGACAAAGAGTGGATCAAGCGGGAGAAGGTCCGCCTGGAATACTGGGGCAAATTATTGGATGACAGGGAGAGTATGACTCGTGCCCTCGATGCTCAATCCCGGGAGATTTATGAGCAGACCAAAGCAGCTAAGAGTGCGGCCGATGAACGCCAAGAAAGGCTTGAGGCCATTAACACTACTCTCATCAAGCGCCGGGAGGCACTTGAGGAGAGGGAGAAACGGCTCGAAGATGAAGAGCAGAAACTCCTAGAGTTGCGGGATGACGTCCTGAGGAGGGAGGAGGAGCTCACCGAAAAGGTGGCTCTGGCCGACATGGGCCTCGAAGAGTGCGCCAAGAAATTGGAAGAGCGCTGCATTGAGGAGGAGAAGAAGGCCTGGGTGCGAGGGCAGGAACTCTACGAGCAAGAGTGTGCCCTTGTTGCCAGGGAGAAGAAAGTGAGGGGCAGGGAGAAGGACCTGTTTGACCGCCGGAACAAGATCCACCTCCGGGAGGAGGAGCTCGGAAAACTCGAGAAGCGAGTTGCTGAGAAGATTCAGCAAAACGCCAAAGAAGTTGAGCGCCTCACTCGTAAGAATTCTGAACTGGTGGCGGCCAGAAGATCCTTGGAAGAATTGAAGGGCTTGAGGACTGCGGACTCCCTACAGATTTGGGAGTTCCTGGGCAAGGCCAACGACGCGCTGACACCGATGGGCTTCAGTCCCGTGCGCCCGAATGATCCGGAGCCGGAGCCGGACCTGGCGTTGCAGGCATTAAGCTCGGCAGGTAGAAAACTCTTCAAGGTGGGCGACGTCATCGCGGACCAATTGGGGGTTGAGGGGCAATCCTTGGCGAAGAACGTCGCAGAGTATGTGCTGACGTGCTACACCAGCTGAAATCCCCAATTTCCTCTGGACCCGGTGCTTGAAGGTCCCGTTGAAGGAGAAGGTGAAACTGCCCGAGCCAATGTGTCGGAGGTTGCCTAGAAGGTCACCCAATTCTTCCATAGGGTCTAAGACCATCTCTGTAGTTCCCACTTGTATTCTCTCTTCTTCTTCCTCAATTTTGTAATCCATTGTCTCCAGATGAATGAAATCCCCAAGTTTTTGTGAATTTCACTTTTTGTCTTCAACACTTTTGTCTTCACTTGGCCCCCTGGTAGATGTACACAATTTGATTGTGAACATGTACCAAGAGGATATTGTGATTCATTGAAGACTCATTTGCTCTAAACTTGTAGGGTGTAGGTCCGAAGTCTTCGATATTGAAGGCTCCCTGAGGTCAAATTGACTACCGTCGGAGCTTAGTAGCTCCGGCAATAGTTCCTATCAATGCGTAGAGCATCAATAGTTAGCCCTCCGGGGTGTCGGAGCTTAGTAGCTCCGGCAGTGACCTTTGCCAACGCGTAGCTTGTCGGCAGCAGACTCCACTTGTGGGTTCTTCTCACCATCTTTTATTTTACGTCGACGGTTGGCCCCCTAGCTTTACCGGAGTTTGGTTGCTCCGGTGAAGCTCATTTTCAATGCTTAACATCGATTACAAGCCATCTAGGGGAGTCGGAGCTTCGTTATCTCCAGCTTTTCTCCATCAACGTGGATTTTATTTTTCCTGCACACTGAAGCCAAGAAAAATAGTAAAATTCGTTTCTTGTCTATAACTTCGCCGCGGCTTACGATTTCTCAAGAAAATTTTAGGTCAAACGCTATTCTGAATACAACCGAATGCGTTGTCTTTTCATCCAGATTCAATGTACTTGGACCCGCCTTACTTCGGCCTGCCGGTTTGTAGGTAGAGTGGCGTACTTAGGGTGCTTGACCAGGCTAAGTCGATAGCACACTCCGGCCCTAGGTTGGCTTAGCGGCATTCAGGCGAATGGGCCATGAACAATATTTGAATCCAAAATAATCGACAATACAACTCGAATTGTATATGAACCGGTCGAACTAAAATTTCTTAAGAATTGCACGTCCTTGTTATAGACAAGAAAGAGAAAAATAAAAAAGAATGTTGAACCTGTACAAAATAAATGCACGTGGAGTCTGTTTCACCTGAAGATGTCTTTCATTATAGGTCCAGGGTACAGGGGAAACAAGTACACTCTTAGGGTACGGAACCAGGCTAAGCGTGTTTAATTTCTCGTTTGACCCAGGGTAGCTAGCCACACTTTTAGTTCTGGGACTGTGACAAGTGTTGCATGAACTTTGCGGACCTTTCGGGGAAGGTCCGGCTGTTCTCCCGGAGGATCTACCCGACTCTGTACAATGACTCTATAACATACACCTCAAGTTACTACAGACTCACCTCCATGATATTAAGTGTAGAACTTACGGAGGTGCTCGATGTTCCAAGGATTTGGGAGAGGTGTCCCATCCTCGGTAGCCAAGCGAACGCTTCCGGGACGGGATACTTTAATCACTCGGAAGGGTCCCTCCCAGCTGGGGGAGAGTTTGTTTAACCCTTCTCTGGATTGTATTCTCTGTAGCACCAGATCGCCTTCCTCGAGCTGTCGGTTGTGTACATGCCGCTGATGATAGCGCCGTAGGGCTTGGCGATATCGGGCATTCCGAACAGCTACTTGGCACCTTCCCTCCTCAAGGAGGTCTAGGTCTTCAAGCCGGAGCTGGTCCTGCGTGGCTTCGTCGAAGGTCCGGACCCGGAGTGAACCCAAGGTGATTTCCGGAGGAAGGATTGCTTCAGCTCCATACACCACGAAGAAGGGTGTCTCTCCAGTTGACCAGTTTGGAGATGTCCTGTTGGCCCATAAAGTGGGCGGAAGTTCTTCAATCCAGTTGGCTCCATGTTTTTCAAGCGCTCATAGGTGCGCGTTTTGAGTCCTTTAAGGATTTCAGCATTTGCTCTCTCGGCTTGGCCATTGCTTGCTGGGTGTGCTACGGAGGCATAGCAAACTTGAATGTCGAGGTCTTCGCAATATCCTTGAAATGCAGAGCTTGTGAATTAGGTCCCATTATCAGTGATGATTTTGTTTGGGATTCCAAATCTGCATACAATGGACTGCAAAAAGTTGATAGCTGATTGCTTGTTGATTGTCACAACTGGAGTTGCTTCCGGCCACTTGGTGAACTTGTCAATGGCAACGTATAGGAACTTGTAACCTCCGACGGCTCCTGGGAAAGGTCCCAAGATGTCCATCCCCCACACAGCGAAGGGCCATGTAGGAGGTATCATTTGTAGGGGCTGAGCCGGTGTGTGAATTTGCTTTGCATGAAATTGACATGCTTCGCATTTCTTCACCAGCTCAGTTGCATCCTGGAGTGCTGTAGGCCAGTAGAAGCCATGCCGAAAGGCTTTACCAACCAGAGTGCAGGAAGACGCGTGGTTCCCACACTCGCCTCCATGGATTTCTGCGAGGAGCTCGCAGCCTTCTTCCCTTGTGATGCACCGCATTAGGATGCCATTGGCACCGCGATGGTAGAGATCCCCCTCTTCCAACGTGTATCTTTTAGCCAATCTGACTACCCAGTCAGCGGATACATCATCGTCAGGAAGGATGTTGTCTTTCAAGTAGCTCCGGATCTCCGAGATCCATGCATCAGAACTAGCTT
Source organism: Tuctoria greenei (assembly GCA_036927565.1). NCBI lineage: Eukaryota > Viridiplantae > Streptophyta > Magnoliopsida > Poales > Poaceae > Tuctoria > Tuctoria greenei. The sequence continues at coordinate 113,676,746 of JAYESD010000011.1, read as the reverse complement.
GAGCATTTGAGTCTTGCATGCTGGGTTGCTCGGAGCTTCCGGCAGCACCTACGACCCTTGATGGCTGCCATGGTAACAGGGCCATCGGGACCGTCAGCTTCGGGATGCTGATCTCACCCCCTTCGCTCAGTTCGGCGGGCTGAGCTGTGGGTTTTAGCAACCTCCGGACAAAAGTTCCGTCAGGAGCCGGAGCTTCGGTTGACGCTTTCGTCGAGAGTTCGTCAGCTTCAGCGTTGTGGGCACACTGGACATGGTGGAGATCTAGGACTTCGAAGTCCTTATGAAGCCTCTGGACTTCAAGGAGGTAAGCAGCTAGCTGGAGATTGTTGCAGGAGCATTCACCCTTCACTTGCTTAATGATGAGCTATGAATCTCCCTTGACCAGCAGTTGCTTGACACCATATGACAGTGCCACCTTTAGTCCGTATATGAGTGCTTCGTACTCCGCCATGTTGTTGGTTGCCTTGAAGTCAAGGTGTACCATGTATTTTACCTTCTCTCTGGTTGGTGCGAGGAGAAGGATTCCAGCTCCGGCCCCCTGCTTTTGTATGGAGCCGTCGAAGTAGAGGGTCCAATGAGGCTCGGTGAAGACTGGAGCTTTGTGTTCCGGCTTCTGCTCACTGGGGCCCCCAGGGTTTGATGGAGAGGGAGTCCATTCCGCCACGAAGTGTGCCAATGCTTGACTGCTTGCCTTGAAATGAATTCGAGATCGAATTCGGCCAATTCCGCTGCCCACTTTGCAATATTCCCAGTTGAATTGGGATTATGCAAGATTGCTCGAAGTGGGTAAGAGGTCACCACTAAGATTTTGTGAGCTTGGAAATAATGGAAGCTTCCTGGAGGCAATAAGAACTGCATAGAGCAGCTTGTGCACCTCTAGGTATTGAGTCTTGGCATCATGTAGTACTTCACTGATGAAGTACACCGGGCGCTGAATGGTCCGGACCCTCTCGGGGGGCCCGAAGCTTCCTCTTCACTGACCCAGATCCTCCCGGAGGGATCCGAATTTTCTTCGGGGACCTCCGGGTCCTGGTTGGAGGAACCCGAAGCTTCTTCAGGAGCGACCTGGACCCTCCTGGAGGGGTCTGGGTCTTCTGAAGTGACTTCTTGTGGATTCAAGTCTGGGAGCTGGGACCCAGACTCGCTTTCAGGATTCTCCGGACCCTCTTGGAGGGGTCTGGATTCCTGAGTATAGGGTAGTTCTGGTCTCTCTGCGACCAGGACCATACTGACGACTTCGTCAGTTGCTGAAATGTAAAGCAACAAAGGCTCACCAGGATTCGGAGCTACCAGAATTGGTAGGGTAGTGAGGAACTGTTTTAGCTCCTGGAATGCCTTTTCTGCTTCTTCAGACCATTGGAATGGTTCGGACTTCCTCAATAACTTGAAGAGGGGAGTGCCCGTTCCGCCAGTCTTGAAATGAACCGACTGAGGGCTGCTAGACATCCAGTTAGCTTTTGGACATCTTTGATGCGGGTTGGTGGCCGCATGTCTTCAATGGCTTTGATCTTCGCCGGATTAGCTTCTATACCCCAGTGACTTAACAGGAAACCAAGAAGTTTTCCGGAGCTAACCCCGAAGACACACTTGTCTGGGTTTAGCTTTGTGCGGGTGACCCGCAACTTATCGAAGACATCCTGCAAGGTGTCAAGGAGTGACTCCTTGTTCTTGACCTTGACCATGATGTCATCGAAGTACACTTCCACTATGTCTCTAATGAGTTCTTCAAAGGTTTTGTACATAGCTCGTACAAAGGTTGACGCTGCATTTTTGAGACCAAATGGCATGGCTGTATAACAGTACAATCCATCTACTGTGATGAAAGAGGTATGCTCTTCATCTTCCCTAGACATTCTGATTTGATGATACCCAGAATATGCGTCTAGGAAACACAGTAATTCACACCCGGAGGTGGAATCCACTATCTGGTCTATTCTAGGTAGTGGGAATGGATCTTTTGGACATGCCTTATTTAGTGTGGTGTAGTCGATACACATCCGAAGCTTCCCACCGGCCTTGGGCACAACGACTGGGTTTGCCAGCCATGTTGGATGGAAGACTTCTCGGATGAATCCAGCTTCGAGCAACTTCTTTACTTCTTGTCGAATGAAGTTCTGTCGCTCTACGGATTGCTTTTGAGGCTTCTGATGCACAGGCCGGGCATCGGGGTAGATCTTCATATTATGCTCAATCACTTCCCTGGGGATCCCAGGCATTTGTGACGGTTGCCAGGCAAACACGTCGACATTAGCCCGGAGGAAAGTGGTGAGCGCGAGTTCCTATTTGTCGTTCAATCCCCCCGATATACGGGTGGTCTAAGCGGCATCGGAACCAATTTGGACGACTTTGACGGGAATGTCGGTGTCACCACTTGGCTGCACACGAGGTGCAGAAGTCGAGCCTCGCTAACAAATGCTCGGGGGTTTTGGAGCTTGCTCCTGCCTGGAGTCCTCCTCTTGCGCCGTGGTGAGTGCATGGAGTTCTTCCAGAGCAGTTACTCCGACAGTACGATCTCCGCGGATCCGGAGAACGCCTACTGGTGTTGGCATCTTTAACACCAGGTAACCATAATGAGCAGCTGCCATGAATTTGTACAAGGCAGGCCTACCCAGGATGGCATTATAGGGTAAGTTGATCTGAGCAACATCAAAGACCAACTTCTCGGTGCGATACTTCTCCCGGGTCCCGAAGGTAACGGGGAGGGTAATAGCTCCGAGTGGGGTAATGGCTCCCGGACCTACTCCGGAGAAAGGTCGGGAGGGGTGGAGATCCGAAGGTCGTAGCTGAAGCTTGGTAAAAGCTTCGAAGCTTATGACATTGAGTCCCGATCCTCCGTCTATCATAACATGGTGGAGCTGGATGTTGTTGATGTTAGGAGATACCATCAAAGGTAGCTGACCTGCTCCAACCATGCTTCGAGGGCAGTCTGAAGCATCAAAAGTGATGGTTGTGTCCATCCACTTTCGATGAGGCTCCGCCCTGGTTGTAGGAGCTACAGCAGCCATATCCCGACGCATAGTCTTGATGACGCGGCGGGAGGTGATATCCCATGATCCACCAAAAATGGTGTTCATGGTCTTCCGACGCTCGTTGTGAGAGACATCGGAATCGTCGTCGACGGAGGTGTAGACGGCCTTCAGGACCTTTTTGGGATCCTGAAAACCTAACTCCTCTTCAGTCGGAGCTTCGTCAACTTTTTGTTTTCCTTCCCTCTGTCGGAAAGGAGCTTCTTCCCAGCGCTTGTTGTAGCGCTCGGCAAGGTTTTGGACCACCCGGCAGTCTTCCAAACTGTGGCTGTCCGTTTTGTGAATTGGACACCACACCTTGGGTTTGCCACCGTCTTCAGAAGACGGTCGAGGTCGCTTCTCGGGGCGTGGCCCCCGGCCACCCGGAGCTGTAGTAGCTGCAGCATTAGTTGCACCAGCCAACGACTTCTTCTTGCCGTTGGTATTTTTCTTCTTCTTGCCGTTCCCGGAGGTAGCGGCTTCTTCTTTGGAGGATTTCTTGTGACCCTCCGGAGTTGGTTTGGAGTGCATCTCACGGCCCTCCGCAGCTCTGGCACATTTGTCAGCCAAGCTGAAGAGTTCTGTGACACTGGTAATCTCCTTGATTGCCAGTTTCTCCAGCATCTTCTTATCTCGCACTCTCTGTCCAAATTCCACGATGACAGAGGCACTAGAGATAGAAGGGATAGTGTTTCGTACCTGAGAGAACCTCTGGATGAATGATCGCAGGGATTCTCCTCCTTTTTGCACAACTACAAAAAGGTCCAGTTCGGTGCCTGGTCGTGTGTAAGAACTCCCGATGTTGGCGGTGAACTGCCGGCACAACTCCTCCCAACTGCTGATGGAGTTGGGTGGAAGGCTCATAAACTAGGACTTGGCGGTCCCAGTTAAAGCCACGGGGAAATAATTGGCCATTACGGCCTCATTTCCTCCAGCTGCCAAGATAGCAATGGAGTAATCTGAAGAAATTCGACAGGATTAACAGTCCCGTCGAACTTATTCGGCAGGTGAGGCCGGAACTTCTGTGGCCACCTGACCATACGCAGATGCATGGCCAGGGTTGAACAGCTTCCTCCTACTCCTTCAGGAGCAGGAATGTCTTGAGCTTCTCGTCTTTCACGAGCACGCTCAATATGGACTCAACTGTCTTGTTGGCGATATCGGCGATCAAGCTCCGCCCGAAGCTCATGAGTTGAAAGCCTTGATACCGTGTGAGTGCGTCGTGCCCCTACCTGGCGCGCCAACTGTCGGTGGTTTTGATCCGGCAGATCTTCCGACACTACTAAAGTGTTAAAGGAGTTTGAGGTTCGATGTGGGCGCGCGGAGATTCAAGAAGGTGAATTGTGAATGACATAGTAGACACAGGAATTTACGTGGTTCGGGCCGCTTGAGCGTAATACCCTACTCCACGGGGTGTGTTGATGTTGTATTGGATGTATGTCTAGGGCGTAGAGAGTCTGTAGAGCGCGTGTGTAGATCTCCCCTATGTATCATCGGCCTGTCCTTTTATAGTACAAGGGCAGGCCGTTACAAGTTAGCCTGGCCCGACATGTGGCCCCGGCGATTACTGATATTGATATACATTCAACTCGTTTAATTACCCTTAATGACCGAGTTATGGGCTTTGACAGCACCGTTACTGGTAATTAAGGTCGTTCGATCGTGTGTCATTAATATAGTATTAATGACACTTGATCGGGTCTTGAAGTCCTTGATTCCCCTTTGAAGATCCGGAGCCGTTGTGGAGTCTTCCGGAGGTTAGAGGCTGAAGATCCGACGGTTGGACACGTGGCAGCACCGTAGCGCACTGTGGAGAACAGATGGCTCCAGTGTTACCCGACACGTGTCAGCAACGGAGCTTCCCTCGATCTAGGGTTAGGTCCGGGGGTGCCATTTCGGTACATAGCCCGGAGCTTCCCCCCTTGCGGGCGGTAGCTCCGGTTTGATAGTACACGTGGCGACCCTGGGACTAACCATGTTGGAGAAGCTGGTCCGCACATGTCTGACATGTGGGCCTCCGAAGGTCTTCAAATCAAGTGGATGACTTTCCCTTGAGATCTTTGCAATCCCAAGGGGTATATGGTACCTAGGGTACCGACAGCAGGCGTTAAGCTCGGCGGGCAACAAGCTCACCAAGATGGGCGATGTCATCGCGGACCAGCTTGAAACTGAGGGACAATCCCTGGCGAAGAACAGCGCAGAGTTCATGCTGACGTGCTATACAAGCCGGGACCCTCACTTCTCGGACCCGGTGCTTGAAGGCCCCATCAACAGAGAGGGAGAAGCCGCCAAAGCCAGCGTGTCGGAGGTTGCCCAGAAGGTCGCCTCGTTCTTCCATAGGGTCTAGGACCCTCTCTTTGTAGCTCCCGCTTGTATTCTTTCTTCTTTTTCTCCAATTTTGTAATCTCTTGTCTCCAGATTAATGAAATCAAAAAATTTTATGAATTTCATTTTTTGTCTTCAACACCTTTGTCCCACTTGGCCCCCTCGTAGATGTACACAATTTGATTGTGAACACATACCAAGAGGATGTAACATTTTGTTGAAGACTTGCGTGCTTCGAACTTGTAGTTTGTAGGTCTGAAGTCGCCGATAGTAGGGGCCCCCTGAGGTTGTCGGAGCTTAGTATCTCCGACAGTGACCCTTGTCAACACGTAGAGCATTGACGGTTAGTCCTCTAGGGATGTCGGAGCTTGATAGCTCCAGCAGCGACCACTATCAACACACGGTGTGTCGATAGCAGACCCCACTGGGGAGTCTTCCCACCATCTTTTCTTCATGTTGACGGTTGGCCCCCTGGATTTGCCAGAACTTTGTAGCTCCGGCGATGTCTATTATGAATGTTTGAAACATTGACAGTAGACCACCTTAGGGGGTGTTGGAGCTTTGATAGCTCCGGTTTCATCCACCATCATCATGAGATCTTTATTTTTCCTGCACACTGAAGTCAAGAAAAACAGTAAAATCCATTTCTTCTCTATAACTCGTTTGCGGCTTACTATTCCCGAAAGAAATTTTTAGGTCAAACGCAATTCTAAATACAATCAAGTGCACTGGCTTGTTTTCTCCAGGTCCGAACGTTTCTGGACTCGCCTTACTTCGGCCTGTCGGGGTGTAGGTAGAGTGGCGTACTTAGGGTGCAGGACCAGGCTAAGTCGATAGCACACTCCGGACCTAGATTGGCTTGGCGGCATTCAGACGAGTAGACCATTAACAATGTTTAGACCCGGAAGAATTGGCAATGCAACTTGAATTATATATGAATTGGCCGAACTAAAGTTTTTTAAGAATTGCACAACTTTGTTATAGACAAGAAAGAGAAAAATAAAAAATGTTGAGCCTGTATAAAATAAATGCACGTGGAGTCTGTTTTCACACAATGATGTCTTTCATTATAGGTACGGGGTACAGGGGAAACAAGTACACTCTTAGGGTACGGAACCAAGCTAAGTGTGTTTCGTTTCTCGTTTGACCCAAGGTAGCTAGCTACACTTTTAGTTCTGAGACTGTGACAAGTGTTGCCCGAACTTTGCGAACCTTCCGAGGAAGGTCTGGCTGTTCTCCCGAAGGAGCTACCCGACTCTGTACAATGACTCTATAACATACATCTCATGTAACTACAGACTCACCTCCGTGATATTAAGCGTAGAACTTACGGAGGTGCTCAATGTTCCAAGGATTAGGGAGAGGTGTCCAATCTTCGGTTGCCAAGCGAACGCATCCAGGAAGGGATACTTTGATCACTCGGAAGGGTCCTTCCCAGCTGGGGGAGAGTTTGTTTAACCCTTCTTGTGTTTGTATTCTCCGTAGCACCAAATCGCCTTCCTCGAGCTATCGGCTGTGAACATGCCTTTGGTGATAGCGCCGAAGAGTTTGGCGGTATCGGGCATTCCGAACGGCTGCTTGGCACCTTCCCTCTTCAAGAAGGTCAAGGTCTTCACGTCGGAGCTGGTCCTGCGTGGCATCATCGAAGGTCCGGACCCGGAGTGACCCCAAGGTGATTTTCGGAGGAATGACTGCTTCAGCTCCGTACACCAGGAAGAAGGGTGTCTCTCCAGTTGACCGGTTTGGAGTTGTCCTATTGGCCCATAGTGTGGGCGGAAGCTCTTCGATCCAGATGGCTCCATGTTTTTTCAGGCGCTCATATGTGCGCGTCTTGAGTCCTTTTAGGATTTCTGCATTTGCTCTCTCAGCTTGGCCATTGCTTGCCGGGTGAGCTACAGAAGCGTAGCTGACGTGAATGCCGAGGTCTTTGCAATATCCTTGGAATGCAGAGCTTGTGAATTGGGTCCTGTTATCAGTTATGATCTTGTTTGGGACTCCAAATCTTCATACGATGGATTGCAAGAAGTTGATAGCTGATTGCTTGTTTATTGTCACAACTGGAGTTGCTTCCGGCCATTTGGTGAACTTGTCAATGGCAACGTACAGGAACTTGTAACCTCCAACGGCTCTTGAGAAAGGTCCCAAGATATCCATCACCCACACAGCGAATGGTCATGTAGGAGGTATCATTTGTAGAGGTTGAGCTGGTGTGTGAATTTGCTTTGCATGGAACTGGCATGCTTCTCATTTCTTCACTAGCTCAATTGCATCGTAGAGTGCTGTAGGTCAGTAAAAACCATGTCGGAAGGCTTTACCGACCAGCGTGCGGGAAGACAAGTAGTTCCCACACTCCCCTCCATGGATTTCTGTGAGGAGCTCGCAACCTTATTCCCTTGTAATGCACCGCATTAGGACGCCGTTGGCACTACGCCGGTAGAGATCCCCTTCTATCAGGGTGTATCTTTTAGCCAATCTGACTATCTGGTCAGCGGATACATTATCTTCACTAAGGAAATTGTCTTTCAAGTAGCTCTGGATCTCCGAGATCCATGCATCAAATCTAACTTGAGGATTTGAGTCTTGCGTGATGGGTTGCTCGGAGCTACCTGCAGCACCTACGACCCTTGATGGACGCCATGGTAACAGGGCCATCGGGACCGCTAGCTTCGAGGTGCTGGTCTTGCCCCCTTCACTCAGTTCGGCAGGATGAGCTGTTGGTCTTGACAATCTCCGGACGAAGGTTTCGTCAAGAGCCGGAGCTCTGGTTGAAGCTTTCGTTGAGAGTTCGTCAGCTTCAGCGTTGTTGAGACGCTGTACATGGCAAAGGTCCAGGACGTCGAAGTCCTTCTGAAGCTTTTGGACTTCCAGTAGGTATGCAGCTAGTTGAGGGTTGTTGCAGCAACATTCACCTTTGACTTGTTTTATGACGAGGTGCGAATCACCCTTTATCAACAGCTGCTTGACACCATATGATAGTGCCACCTTGAGCCCATAGATTAGTGCTTCATACTCCACCATGTTGTTGGTCGCCTTGAAGTCAAGGTGAACCATGTATTTGACCTTCTCCCCGGTCGGAGCGAGGAGAAGGACTCCAACTCCGGCCCCCTACTTTTGCACGGGGCCGTCAAAGTAGAGAGTCCAGTGAGGCTCGGTGAAGACCGGAACCTTGGGTTCCAGCTTCTGCTCACTGGGGCCCCCAGGATTTGATGGAGAGGGAGTCCATTCCGCCACAAAGTCCGCCAGTGCTTGACTCTTAATTGCTTGTCTTGGGACGAATTCAAGATCGAACTCGGCCAGTTCCAATGCACTTTGCAATGTTCCCAGTAGAGTTGGGGTTATGCAAGATTGCACACAGTGGATAAGAAGTTACCACTGAAATCTTGTGAGTTTGGAAGTAGTGTCGAAGCTTCCTAGAAGCAATAAGAACTGCGTAGAGGAGCTTATGCACCTCCAGGTACCGAGTTTTGGCATCATGAAGTACTTCGCTGATGAAGTACATTGGGCGTTGGACTGTCCGGACCCTCCCGAAGGGGCCCGAAGCTTCCTCCTCGTCAACCCGGACCCTCCCGGAGGGTCCGGACCTTGTTCGGGGACTTCTGGGTTCCTACTGGAGGAACTCGGAGATTCTTCTGCAGCGACCCGGACCTTCCCGGAGGGGTCCGGATCTTTTTTCTCAGCAACATCAACTTCTTCATTTGAAGGAGGTTGATCCTGTGGCATCTCGCCTTGAAGATCAGGGTCTGGGAGCTGGGACCCAGACTCGACTTCAGGTAGCTCCGGACCCTCTCGAAGAGGTCTGGATTCCTGAACTGGAGATGGTTCTGGTCTTTTCGCAACCAGGACCATGCTGACAACTTCGCCAGTTGCCAAAATGTAAAGAAGAAGTGGCTCACCAGGATTCGGAGCTACCAAGGTTGGTAGAGTGGTGAGGAGCTGTTTCAGCTGTTGGAATGCCTTTTCTGCTTCTTCAGACCATTGGAATGGTCCGGACTTCCTCAACAACTTGAAGAAGGGTAGCGCCCCCTTCGCCAGTCTTGAGATGAACCGACTGAGGGCAGCTAGACATCCAGTCAGCTTCTGGACATCCTTGATGTGAGCTGGTGGTCGCATGTCGCATGTCTTCAATAGCTTTTATCTTCGTCGGATTTGCTTCTATCCCTCGGTGGTTCACCAGGAATCCAAGAAGCTTCCCAGAGCTAACCCCAAAGACACACTTGTCCGGGTTCAGCTTCGTGCGTGTGACTCGCAACATGTCGAAGACAGCTTGCAAGGTGTCAAGGAATGACTCCTTGTTCTTGATCTTGACGACGATGTCATCGACGTACACTCCCACTACGGCTCTGATGAGCTCTCCAAAAGTTTTGTACATAGCTCGTACAAACGTTGAAGTAGCATTTTTGAGACTGAATGGCATGGCAGTATAACAATATAATCCATCTACTGTGACGAAGGAAGTATGCTCTTCATCTTCCCTAGACATCCTGATTTGATGATACCCAGAATATGCGTCTAGGAAACACAGTAATTCGCATCTGGAGGTGGAATACACTATCTGATCTAATCTAGGTAGTGGGAATGGATCTTTTGGACATGCCTTATTCAGTGTAGTGTAGTCAATACACATCTGAAGCTTCCCGCCGGCCTTAGGTACAACGACTGGGTTTGCCAACCATTTTGGGTGGAAGACTTCTTGGATGAATCCAGCTTCAAGCAACTTCTTCACTTCTTGATGTATGAAGTTCTGTCGCTCTACTGATTGCTTCCAAGGCTTCTGATGTACAGGCCAAGCATCAGGATAAATCTTCAGATTGTGCTCGATCACTTCCCTAGGGATCCCAGGCATTTGTGATGGTTGCCAGGTAAACACGTCGACATTAGCCCAGAGGAAAGTGACGAGCGCGAGTTCCTATTTGTCATTCGGACCTCCCAATATGCGGGTTGTCTGAGCAGCGTCGGAACCGATTTGGATGACTTTGACGAAAATGTCAGTGTCGCCACTTGGTTGCACGCGAGGTACAGAGGTTGAGCCTCGATGACGAATGCTCGGGGGTTTTGGAGCTTGCTCCTTTCTGGATTCTTCCTCCTGCGCTGTAGCAAGCGCATGGAGTTCTTCTAGAGCAGTCACTCCGGTGGTGCAATCTCTACGGATCCGGAGAACACCTGCTGGTGTTGGCATCTTCAACACCAAGTAGCCATAATGAGCAGCAGCCATGAACTTGTACATGGATGGCCTGCCCAAGATGGCGTTGAATGGTAAGTTGATCTGCACCACGTCGAAGACCAACTTCCAGTGCGGTAATTCTCCTGGGTTCCGAAGGTCACCGGGGGAGTAATGGCACCGAGTGGGGTTATGGCCCCCGGACCTACTTCGGAGAAAGGTCGGGAGGGCCGAAGATCTGAAGGTCGGAGCTGAAGCTTGACGAAAGCTTCAAAGCTTATGAGGTTCATCCGCGAACCTCCGTCCACCATTACATGGTGGAGTTGGATGTTGTTGATGGTAGGAGATACCATCAGTGGAAGTTCGCCAGGTCCGATCATGTTCCGAGGGTAGTACGAAGCATCGAAAGTGATGTCAGTGTCCATCCACTTCCGGTGAGGCTCCGGTCTGGCGATGGGAGCTACTGAGGCCATGTCCTGCCGCATGGTCTTGAGGACACGGCGGGAGGTGATGTCCTACGAACCACCAAAGATGGTGTTCATGGTCTTCCGGCGCTCGTTGTCAGAGACATCAGAGTCGTCGTCGATAGAGGTATAAACAGCCTTTAGGACCTTTTTAGGGTCCTGAAAGCCTAACTCCTCTTAAGTCGGAGCTTCGTTGACTTTTTGTTTTCCTTCCCTTTGACGGAAAGGAACTTCTTCCCGACGCTTGTTGTAGCGCTCGACAAGGTTCTGGACCTCTCGGCAGCCTTCCAAGTTGTGGTTGTTTGTCTTGTGTATGGGACACCACATCTTGGAGCTGCCTCCATCTTCAGACGACGACCGAGGTCGTTTCTCGGGGCGTGGCCCCCGGCCACCCGGAGCTGCAGCAGCTGCAGCAGTAGGCGTGCCGGCCGACGGCTTTTTCTTGCCGTTGGACTTTTTCTTCTTCTTACCACTCCCAGAGGTAGTGGCTTCACCCTTGGAGGACTTTTCGTTGTCCTCTAGAGGTGGTTGGGAGTGCATTTCATGGCCCTCCGCAGCTTTGGCGCACTTGTCTGCAAAGCTGAAGAGTTTCATGATGCTGGTGACTTCCTTGGTCACCAGCTTCTCCAGCATCTTCTTATCTCGTACGCCCTGTCTAAATGCCACAATAACAGAGGCGCTTGAGATAGAAGGAATATTATTTCTTACCTGGGAGAACCTCTGGATGAAGGATCGCAGGGACTCTCCTCCCTTCTGCTTGAAAGTAAAAAGGTCCAATTTGATGCCTGGTCAGGTGTATGAACTCCCAAAATTCGCGGTGAACTGTTGGCACAGTTCCGCCCAAATGTTGATGGAGTCGGGCAGGAGGCTCATGAACCAGGACCTGGCGGTCCTAGTCAAAGCCACTGGGAAATAATTGGCCATAACGGCCTCATTGCCTCCAGCCGCAAGGATTGCGGTGGAGTAGATTTTGGAAAACTTAGCGGGATTGACAGTCCCGTTAAATTTCTCCGGCAGGTGAGGCCAGAACTTCTGCGACCATCTGACCATGCATAGGTGCATGGCCAGGGCAGAACAGCCTCCTCCTACTCCCTCGGGAGCAGGACTGTCCCGAGCCTCTCGCCTCTCGCGAGCACGCTCGATATGGATGCGGCCATCCTGTTGACGGTAACGACGATCAAGCTCCGCCCGGAGGTCGTGAGTCTAAAGCCTGGTTATTGTATGGGTGTGTCACGCCCCAGAAGGCAGCGACGTCACCTGTTGAGATGCAACACGCCTCTTGTATTGTAAAGCGTGCAGACCAAGTCTACCCGACACGGTCCGATGCTGCGATAGGGCCCGCCCCGAGGGGGGAGGACCTTGGTTGCTGATGCGATCGGCTGCTGCTGCAACCAAGTGTTCGACATCAGCCCTCCATTGCTCCATTGCACCCTGGGATGCTCCTGGAGGCGGTGGACGTTGGAGAAGAGCACGCGCGACATGGAGCGCGTGTTCAAGGTTGTTGTTCGCCGATGTCGTGACCGACGCAGACGCCCCATCTCGCTGTCCAGCTTGATTTCCCGGTGCGGACGGTGGCAGCAGTGGCATGACTCCTGCTGGAGCCATAGCACCTACTGGCTGCTGCATGTTGGAGGGATTGCCTCCAGCAGGTTGCACAGCAGGGTTGCCGTTGGACGATCCAGCAGCAGAGTTCACCATCTTCGAATCTCGGGTTCCCCTACCTGGCGCGCCAACTGTCGGAGTCTGGTTCCGGCAATTCTCCCGGTACTACTGTTGGTAGCCCGCGGAGTTTGTAGTTCGGTATTGGGCGCGCAGAGATTCAGAACACGATGACAAGTGGACACAAGGATTTACGTGGTTCAGGCCGCCTAAGCGTAATACCCTACTCCACGGGGTGTGTAGTTGTTGTATTGAGCATCTGAGCACTTGTGAGCGTGTGTCAGAGTCGGGTATGGGAATGTGGAAGTTCCCCCCTGTGTATCGCTCGACCAGTCCTTTTATAGTACAAGGATTGTTCGTTACATCGTTAGCCTGGCCCAACATGTGGCCCTGGCGGTTACTGATGCTTAATACATAATTAATGAGCTTAATTACCTTTAATAGTGTGGTAACGCGCCTTGATAGTGCTGTTACTGGTATTAAGGGCCCTCCGATCGTTTGTCATTAAGATGATATTAATGACACTTAATCGGGTCTTGAAGTCTTTGATTGTCCCTTGAAGGTCCGAGCCGTTGGGGGTTCACCAGTCTGATTGTTGAGGCTGAAGATCCGACGGTTGGACACGTGGTAGCTCCGGAGCTTACCGTCTGGGACGGGTAGGTCCGGCGCAGTTGTACACGTGTCGGTACCGGAGCTTCCCTCTGTCGGGGGTTAGGTCGGGGGTGCCACACAGGTATTTAGCCTGGAGCTTTTCCATGGTAGCTTCGGTTGCAGTATACACGTGGCAGCACCGAGACTAACCATAGAAGGGGGCAGGTCCGGTCCCGTATGACACATGGGGCCTTTAGAGGTCTTCAACTTAGACATGTGAAGTTCCTTTGGTCTTTTTGCAGTCCCAAGGGGTATACGGTATGCAGGGTACCCACAGCTGCCGCCGGTCGCTATCAATATGCCATCCGGACTTGAGAATAGGGAGTTAGGGTTAAGGATGGAGAAGATAAGAGAAAAAAACTTGCACGTATCTTAAAGCAAAACGGGCGGTCCATAATATCGCCTGAGAAAACTGGAAGTTTTAGGCATCTGAAAAGGATATCCATTAAAATAGTGGTTTAACCTTCTATTTATAACGATTGATATAGGATTTAGTTGATGTGGGTACTTTTTCTATTGAGAATGAAAAGGGGAGTTCGAGAATTAACTGGCTAGTTAAAGCCATTGGTTTCGTTTCAAAAAAAAAAAAAACACTGGTGGCCTCAACTCATGTTAAACACGCATCTTAAAATCCAGATTTATGAGAGAAAAAGAATGCAGTGGAGTGATGGGTTTTTATAATAATCCGGTATTTAAGCGCGGGTTAAGGCCGCAGTTGGGGGAAAACGGAAGATAGAGATGATGCTGACAGGTGGATCCTACACATTATTTTATTTATTTATTTTTTATATTTTGTCCGGGTGCTACATATAGACAAATACTATTGGCCATGAGGAAATAATGTATGACGCAGACTGCAGCTGCACATTCTATTGCCCATGAGGAAATCCTGCATTTGGTGTCCTTGACAACACTATTGGCACACGTTTTCCAAAAAAACAACGCTATTGGCACGATGACATCACCCGAAACCCGCAAAAATAGGATGCACGCAGTTCCATTACCGACCAAGCTGAAACTTAGAAGCAACAGCCGAGTTTCAGGTTAGCTGGAACACAGCCTGCCATTGCCAAGTTATTGATTTATTAGCCGATCAGTGGCCGCCGTCCCTGTCCATATCGCTGACGCCGGCTTTTGGGCTTTTGGCGTGGCTGCTCTCCGGACCTTTTCCAAACCATCCCCGTTGACATCTGCTCTAGTTCGGCTCTCGTTCTTCTTCTCCTCCTTGATTCCGTTTCTTGCACCGGCCGTGTGCACCTGGGTGGATATTCGGTGATGGCGATGGGCGGCGACGAGAGGACGACGGAACCCGCTAAGCTCCAGGAGAGGCTGCTGCTGGCGGCGAGGAGCGGAGCCGGTGGAGGAGGCAGGGACCAGGCCAAGTGGGAGAAGACGTACCTGGATGTGCTGGGCGTGTGCTGCTCCGCGGAGGTGGTGCTCGTCGAGCGGCTGCTGGCGCCACTCAACGGCGTGCGGGCGGTCTCCGTCATCGTCCCCTCCCGGACCGTCATCGTCGAGCACGACGCCGCCGCCGTTTCTCAATCCCAAATTGGTGAAATTTCCTCTGCTTCGTATCTTTCTTTTTTGAAAAAATAAATAAAAATCTTTCTGTGCAACTAAATTCTTGCAAGAAGCCAAGAACTGACCTTGCCTCTGCCTGGAGCAGTGAAAGCTCTGAACAAGGCGGGCCTGGAGGCCTCCGTCCGCGCGTACAACAATAGCAGCGGGGTCGTCGGCCGGTGGCCCAGCCCGTACATCCTCTCCAGTGGCGCCCTCCTCCTCGCGTCGCTGTTCGCACCGCTCCTCCCGCCGCTGCGGTGGCTGGCCCTGGCGGCGGCCTGCGCGGGCGCGCCGCCAATGCTGCTCCGGGGGTTCGCTGCGGCATGCAGGCTCACCCTCGACATCAACGTGCTCATGCTCATCGCGGTGGCCGGCGCCGTCGCGCTCGGGGACTACGAGGAGGCCGGCGCCATCGTATTCCTCTTCACCACCGCGGAGTGGCTGGAGACGCTGGCGTGCACCAAGGCGAGCGCCGGGATGTCATCGCTGATGGGCATGATCCCGCCCAAGGTCGTGCTCGCCGGGACCGGCGAGGTCGTCAGCGTGGTCGACGTCACCGTCGGCGCCGTGGTCGCGGTCAGGGCAGGGGAGGTGGTGCCCGTTGATGGTGTGGTTGTCGATGGGCAGAGCGAGGTCGACGAGAGCAGCCTCACCGGCGAGTCCTTTCCTGTGCTCAAGCAACTGGCGTCGGAGGTCTGGGCCGGCACAATGAACCTTGAAGGTAACAATTGAGTTTTTCCTTATCTACGCCTACGCTTGCTGTAGTCAGAATTCAGAGTCTGTATCTGATCTAATGAATCGGCAGTGCACCTGCCTTTATCGTCAAAGAAAAAAAGAATTCAGAGTCTGTCACATTGCAGGTTATATTGCCGTGAGGACAACTGCCATTGTCGAAGACTCAACGGTGGCCAAGATGGAGAGGCTGGTGGAGGCGGCACAGAAGAGCCGGTCCAAGACACAGCGGCTGATTGATTCGTGTACGAAGTACTACACACCGGGTACATAAAAAACGCATCTTCTTCATCTGATTCATGTAAAAAATCATTAAATTGGCTTGAAACTCAGCTGACAATTGTTCTTTTTGCAGCTGTGGTTGTTCTTGCCGCAAGTGTGGTTCTTGTCCCACTGCTATTTGGAGCACAGGACATGAAGCCATTGTTTGGGCTTGCTCTTGTGCTTCTGGTGAGCGCGTGCCCTTGCGCTCTGGTTCTTTCGACCCCGGTTGCCACCTTCTGCGCACTCTTGAAGGCTGCGAGGATGGGGGTTCTTGTCAAGGGAGGTGACATTCTTGAATCTTTGGGGGAGATTAGAGTCGCGGCATTCGACAAAACCGGGACACTCACCAAAGGGGAGTTTACAGTCGATGGATTTAATTTGGTTGGGGACAAGGTTGAAATGGCTCAGCTTCTTTACTGGTATGATGACTGGTGATTTACCTCTTTTGAACATATTTTATAGAACACGTATGGGACTGCATATTGCTGCATAGCTGAAAATAGTGTGAGTTCAGGTCGAACCTAATGATGGAATTTTGGGTGAAACCCTTTTGTTGCAGGGTATCTAGCATTGAGAGTAAATCAAATCACCCAATGGCAGCCGCGCTTGTTGAGTACTCTCGGTCCCAATCCATCCTACCCAAACCGGAAAACGTGACCGAATTTCGTATGTATCCTGGCGAAGGCGTCTATGGAGAGATAAATGGAAAACATATCTTCATTGGAAACAGAAGGATCATGACAAGGTCCTCATGTCATCACACAGGTCAGCAAATACCTAACAGATTGACACTTGACACGCAAAATAAAGTTCAAGAAAATGAGGTTGCATCGACAATTCTGAACTTCTAATTTGTACAATTTCTGTTATATTTCAGTACCTGAAATCGGCGACCTGAGAGGCGCGTCAGTCGGTTATGTGATCTGCGATGGGGATCTCGCCGGAGCGTTTTCGCTGTCAGACGAATGCCGTAAAGGTGCAGTAGAAGCCATCCGGGAGCTGAGGACAATGGGCATCAAGTCACTAATGCTTACAGGGGACAGCAGGGCAGCGGCCATGCACGCACAGGAGCAGCTAGGCGGCGTCCTTGAGGAGCTCCACTCCGAGCTCTTCCCGGAGGACAAGGTCCGGCTCGTCAGCAAGCTCAAGGCGACGTCCGGCCCGACGCTGATGGTCGGCGACGGCATGAACGACGCGCCTGCGCTCGCCATGGCGGACGTGGGCGTGTCCATGGGCCTCTCCGGGTCCGCGGCGGCCATAGAGACGAGCCACGCCACGCTCATGTCCAGCGACATCCTCATGGTGCCCGCGGTCGTCGGGCTCGGGCGGCGGACCCGCCGAACCATCGCCGTCAACGTGACCTCCTCCGTGGCGGCGAAGGCGGCCGTCCTGGTGCTGGCCGTCGCGTGGCGCCCCGTGCTGTGGGCCGCCGTGCTCGCCGACGTCGGGACGTGCCTGCTCGTCGTGCTGCATAGCATGTTGCTGCTGAGGGAGCCGTGGACGGCGCGGAGGAGCGGGAAAGAAGAGACGTGCCGCGCGACGGCGAGGTCGCTGGCGTTGAGGTCACAGCTCATCGAAGCATCCAACACCGCATCCACAAGTGTTCAGAGGTTAAGAGAAGAATCTAAAAGTTGCAGCTGCTGCGAGAAGCAGAGCAAGTCGCCAGAGCCCTCGGTTGTGATCGACATGCCAGCACCGGCCGCGGCAACATCGTCAGAGCAAGAGAAGTCAATTTCTCGAGCAACAGAAGAAGGCAAGTTCGCCGGATGTTGTGGCGCCGGCAAATCCGGCGGTGTTTCCATGGTGCCTGCACCTACTGCAATACGCGCCGCACAAGAACTTCATGCCGGCGAAGATGACAGCGATACGAGCGGGAAGACAGCTTGCTGCGACGATGGTAGAAGTGATTGTGGTTATCCTCGAGAAATAAGGCGAGGTTGCGGAGATGGTACGTGTTGTTCTGGTGGTAGAGAAGGAATCTCAGCTCTCAAGTGATAAACTACACCGTTCCAATCAGAGATTGGTGCGAGTCGGTTCCTTCCTAATGCAACGCTTTGTGCAATTAAAATTTCTTTTGCAGAGATTTGTGTAATCACCTTTGTATAGGTTATTTTTAGAGAATTCCATTGAAGCAGCTACTAATGTGCAATCAGTTTAATCATGCAATCCTACAATCAGCGCTTGTCAGCTCTTGGATGCACATCCTACGGTAGCTGTACATTTTTCACTTAAATCCTGCTCACCTGAATACGCAAATATGCAAAAACACCCCCAGCTGAGCCGGGCCGAGCCGATTCCTCCGCCAAATCGCGCTCGCCCGCTCCGTCGCCCTCGCCTAACTGACGCCCTCGCCGGACTGATCGCGACGTCACGGCCTTTGCCGGCGTCCGCATCCGCGCGCAGACGCGATCGCCTCGCGCAGCAGCGCGTTCACATCCCCAGCCGCTCGCAGATGCTATCGCCTCGCGTAGGCGCCTGATGTCGTCCAGCCGCACGTTCTGCAGCATCCGTCCCGTGCAAGCACAAGCAAAAGCGAGGCATAAGAGGATCCGTCACTTGCCTGGATCTTGTGCGATCAATTCCTGTGTGCGTCATTCATATCTAGAGATGGTTATAGAATTTCAAAAGCTTAAAAGAGATCCTTTATCTTGTATTATCCGAACATGGTCTGCAGGGTCCTTGAGTACCATATTACAAACATATGCTAATAGGTTAGACTCATTCTGGCAAAACCTCGAACAGCTTCTGCGCGCTACCGCAACTGCTATGTAACAACTTTCTTTGCACAAGTACTATGTTATGTGTTATATTCATAGGTAACAACTTTGGGCTCTCGAAACTGGCTTATAATATACTGAAATCAGAACCGGCATAGACCAAGTCGGCCGCGTCTGCATGAAACTCTAGACCACGACACCAGGAGGGTGTTGGAATTAATGGGCTTGGTCTAAGTACATATTCAGAATTAATTCCCAATAAATCTCAAAGGCCCATTAGGGTAAGAGGGAGTGGTGCTAAGTGTTTAGTCCCACATGGGAAGTGGAAGTGGAGCAACCCCTACATATAAGGGAGGTTGCTCTTCCACTCCTTGAGTGAGAGAGAAGAGAGGAAGAGAGGGGTGGCCCACGCGCGCTCCCCCTCCTCCTCGCACGCTCGCCTCGCCCCGCCCCGCACACGCGCGCGCGTGTTCGTGTGAATTCGAGCCTCGAGCCGAGCTCAAATTTTATATTTTTGCAGAAAAATACAATTGGGCTTCTGGGCCTCCGAATTTTTGGGGCTACCGAGTCAGAGTCCAAGTCGTTGGAGACGGACGCATCTACGACTGCGGAGTCAGTTCGGATCTCATACGAACCGCCTCCTGGGACTCTATAAATACGGGCGTTCGCGGTACAGCAGGAAAAAATCCCACGATCAAATCGTTCCCACGTTCGCGTTCCTTGCACCGCCTTCTAGTCTACTCCATCCCGAGCGCTGGCGTGCACCGACGATCGGGAGAGCAGGTCTTCGGAACCGCTCGCCCTTGCGATCCTGCACCGGGAGAAAGGCGAATAAGGTTTTTGGGAAGCGCTCCGGCTCAACGTCGTCACCAACGCCTGCAGCAGCTGTTCGCCATTGGATCTACAGTGGTGCGTTCGACTTCAAATCGGTACGCGTTATTTCTCGTGCCGTCAGTCTGCCGATCGTTGCTGGTTTTCTCGTGTTCTTTCGGAATTGTTCAGTAAATTGCCTCCTATTTCCTAAAAACCTGATTAGGCAATTTCCTGAGTTGAACATGATGACTCTAGCCGATGCACTGAGGCCGGAGAATTTCTCTGGCGTGCACTTCAAGAGGTGGCAAGTTAAGGCCACGCTCTAGCTCTAATCGCTTAAGATCTTCTGGGTAACCGAGGGCAGACCTCAAGGTCCTTTGTCTGTTGAAGAACAGACAAAGTTCGAGGAAGCCAATTCTGCCCTGAGAGGATGCATCTTAAGTGTTCTTGATAATAAACTCTGTGATGTCTATCTGACAGTCACAGACGGGAAAGAGCTCTGGGATGCACTTAACGCTAAGTATGGTGCAGCCGATGCAGGTGGTGAACTGTATATCATGGAGAATTTTCATGACTACAAGATGGTTAACAACCGTCCTGTAGTTGAACAAGCTCATGAAATACAGTGCCTTGCGAGAGAGCTCAATCTTCTTAAGTGTCCTTTACCCGACAAGTTTGTGGCTGGGTGCATTATTGCAAAGTTACCTCCATCATGGAGGAACTTCGCCACAGCACTCAAACACAAGAGACAGAAAATATCAGTTGAAAACCTGATAGCATCTCTTGATGTTGAGGAGAAGACTCGGGCTAAGGGCGCTATTGAGAAAGGAGCCGAGGGTCAATCTAGCGCCAATGCTAATATGGTGCAGAAACCCTATGTCAAGAACAAAGAGAATAAGTCTCTATTCAAGCCAAACAAAACTACTGCTTTCAAGAAGAAGAAGTCAAACAAAGCCAATGATGGCTGCTGCTACACCTGTGGGGAGCAGGGACATATTTTCAAGAACTGTCCTGAGAGGGCAGATCGCAAAGGGAAAAAGAATGTCAATATCGTGACATCCAGCAATGCAGATGGGTACGGTAATTCCTTTACTGTTCTTTCTGTTTCTCAAACACCATCTTGGTGGTTTGATACGGGTGCTAATGTTCATGTATGTTCTGACATGTCCATGTTTACTTCTTACCAGTTCGTCCGGGATTCTGCCGTCCTAATGGGGAATGGGTCACATGCTTATGTTCGTGGTGTTGGCACGGTCGATCTGAAGTTCACTTCGGGAAAGATTGTCCAGCTGAAGAACGTGCAACATGTCCCTACTATGAACAAGAATCTTGTTAGCAGTACCCTTCTATGCAGAGATGGGTTTAAAGTAGTTTTAGAGTCCAATAAAATAGTTGTGTCTAAGCATGGACATTTTATTGGTAAAAGCTATGAATGTCGAGGCATGTTCCGCTTTTCTCTTTTGGAGTTTAATAATAAGTTAGTAAACCATATTTGTGGCGGTATTAATGATGATGCAAGTGTTTGGCATTCTCTTTTATGTCACGTTAATTTTGGTTTAATAAATCAGCTATCTAGTCTCAAATTAATTCCAGAATTCACTATTGTCAAAGGTTCCAAGTGCCATAGTTGTGTGCAGTCAAAGCAACCTCGAAAGCCTCACAAGGCAGCTGAGGAGAGAAACTTGGCACCATTAGAACTCATACATTCTGATCCATGCGAGATGAATGGTGTGTTGACAAAAGGTGGAAAGAAATATTTTATGACATTAATAGACGATTCTACTAGATTCTGCTATGTTTACTTGTTGCAAACTAAAGATGAAGCTTTAGACTACTTTAAAATCTATAAATCTGAAGTAGAAACTCAATTAGAGAGAAAGATCAATCGTCTTAGGTCAGATCGTGGTGGTGAATATTTTTCCAAAATATTTGATGATTTTTGTGCAGAACACGGTATTATACATGAGAGGATGCCTCCCTATTCACCTCAATCAAACGGGATAGCCGAGAGGAAAAACCGCACACTGTGTGACTTGGTGGATGCCATGTTAGACACGTCCGGTTTATCTAAGGCATGGTGGGGGGAGGCTCTATTGACTTTATGTCATGTCCTAAAGCGCGTTCCAAACAAGAACAAAGAGAAAACCCCTTATGAGGAGTGGGTTTGGAGAAAACCACCACTTTCATACTTGTGTACTTGGAGATGTCTGACAAAGGTCAATGTTCCAATTACCAAGAAACGCAAGCTGGGACCAAAGACAGTGGATTGTATCTTTCTAGGCTATGCTCATCGGAGCATCGCATATAGATTTTTAGTAGTTAAATCTGAGGTACCTGATATGCATGTTGATACTATTATGAAATCTCGTGATGCAACATTTTTTGAGAATATTTTTCCTATGAAAGATATGCATAGCACTACTAGGATCTCTTCTGAAATTTGTCCTGAATCCACCACAACTAGCGAGTTTCTTGATACACCGTTTGAGAATGTCCCAGAGGAGGAACACAATGAAATAACTCAGTCGAGTAAGAGATCACGGATTGCAAAATACTTCGGTGATGATTTCTTTGTGTACCTTGTGGATGATACTCCTAGATCTATAGTAGAGGCATATGCATCACCTAATGCAGATGACTGGAAAGAAGCAGTTCATAGTGAGATGGACTAAATTCTTTCCAATGGAACATGGGAGTTAACTGAACGGCCATACGGGTGCAAACCAGTAGGCTGCAAGTGGGTGTTCAAGAAAAGCTCAGGCCTGACGGTACTATTGAAAAGTACAAGGCAAGACTAGTTGCCAATGGCTATACTCAAAAGGAAGGTGAATACTATTTTGACACCTATTCAACTGTTGCCAGAAGACTAGTTGCTGGTTTTCTCGTGTTCTTCCGGAATCAGTAAATTGCCTCCTATTTTCTAACACAGGGGAGGCGGACCACGACGCCGCAGGGAGGCGGACCGCGACGCCAGCAGGGGAGGCAGAGAAGCGCGACGCGCGGACGAGCAGTCACCGCCCCGGGAAAGGCCCCAGAGTCTTCGTGCACGAGCAGGCTGACGACGACTCACGGACGGAGCGCTTGACGGCGGCTGCGAATAGACAGCAGCTGTGGAGGTAGCGCCTGACGCTCGGGGCGATCTCCGCTCGATGGCAATGTCTGTTCGTCTGGGTGCTGACAAAATCTGGCAAGTCAGCTGAGGGTGGCTCGGAGGGACTTTTTTTGCATATTATCTGTACCAGTGGAGGGATTTAAGTGTTAAAGGTGCAGCCACCCTAGGATAGAATTCCAAGGGCTGACATCTCATGATTGCATGATTGCACAAGAAGGTGGATTGCACAGCAGTCGCTGCCCCTTCTACATGTTCTATCGCAAAAGCAGGGACAATGGGAGGAGACTTTGTGTCAATGTAAGGAGATAATATGGGACAATTGCGCCCTTGACCTCATTTCAAAATCCAATTGCATGTTTGACATTTTTTTAGAGTTGTGCATATGACCATGTTTCTTCAAAATCAAACTACCGTTTGACCCTATTTCTTTTCATTACCTCCAGCTAATTTAGATAAATTAAATAAATAAGAAAATTGAAATTTTTTATAAAAATGATCAAAATACCCTGAACTCCTCTGTTTCCAGTTCCACTCTTCCCTCTTCCTGTTACTAGAATCTCTCTCAACTCTTGTAACCCTAGCATGTAGCGGCGGACATGGCGGCAACGGGCGACGGCAGCAGGAAAACAGATCGTTGTGACAAGGAAATAAGTGACTGTGGCTATCTTGAGAAACAAGACGAGGTTGCGGAGATCACTACAGAAATACGACTAACTTACGACGGCTTTGGTCATCGTAATTAAGCCTTAAACCATTGTAACTAACTTATTTATGACGGTATTTCTTAATTACGACAGTTATTAGTCGGAGTAATTAAAATTTCATAAATAAAAAAGATGGGCCAACAGGAGTATGGTGTGATATTTGTACTGAACGGCAGAAAACCATCTGTCGCTAACCTGATACGAACATTTATCACATCACGACTGAAATCTGGATTGAACCAGTCTAGTGCCTTCCATGCCTCACCGTCGAACGGGTGCGTCATAACTCCATTGTCGTGATGTACACCTTCTTTGTACCATCCCATGTGCTTGGCATTTCTTTTTAAAAGAAACAGCCACTTTAACCAAGGTGTCACAGGTAAGTAATGAAGCTGCTTACGTGCGACTTCTATCATCATAATATCACCATCATAATTAACAACTTTAACAAACCTTGATTGTCCATATTTTAAGCAATTGTTCTATTTGGCATGCTCTTTCGAGAAAAGCATGCAGTTGTCTGAACACACATCAATCTTCTTATATTTCACACCGAGACCAGGAAGCAATTTCTTCGACTGATACATATGTTTAGGCATTTTATGGGGTTGTGGAAGGATATCACTGATCAATTTGATGAGATTGGTGTAGCGGTTATTGGAGAAGAAGTACTTAGACTTAATTGTTATAAGTCCAGTTATGAAAGTGAGGAGGGTCACTTTAGTGTGTTCATGCAGCAACTCTTCTAAGCTCTGAGAAACTTGAACCTCTGTCCCTTCTGAAGCTTTGTGAAGCTAAAACCTCCATTGTAGAAGGATTTTCAGTAAGCTCTGGTTGTATAACTTCTAGCATCTCATCCATCCTACAACCCTCGTGCTATCATCATCCTCTTCCACTTCTTATACAACTTGAGAAGTTGTCTCACCATGAAAACTTTGCACCTCATAAGGTGACATGTAACTGTAGGGTCGAAGAGCACATGAAAAGCTACCAAAGGGGGGTGAATGGCAGGTTAAAACTTTTTATCAGAAGCGACAAAAATCCCTTGGCAGGTTGATAAAGAACCCGTGCGTTCAGCCGTTTTCAACGTGTTCAATCGTGACAAAACTAGTATAGATTGTAGAGAATCAAGTCACGAAACCAATGCAACAAGAATCACGTGAAAACAATGTGTAGAACCCAAATTATGATAAAAAAATTGAGCAAAGGTCAAACTTTTCTACCAGTTAAAAACAGATCCGTGTAACTCGAAAACCACAAAACCAATAATTGTGAAACTTTCACAGCTCATAGACAATTGAGTTGTGAAGACAACACAAAAGAATCACAACAATTGGGATCAGTAAAACTCGAGTTATGATCAAAATACAGAAGCAACGTAGGGTAGCGCAGAAACTTAACGAGAAAGACATGACTAAAACAAGTCTTACGAACAAGGCACAAAACCTCCTCTAAAACTACAAATTTTCAATGAAACGCAAGAGGAACAGCCACAAGTCGTCTCATCATGAGCCCTGACCTCCCTTGCTTATATAACCAGCTCTAAGACCAACTCAAACCAAAATTAGGACTCCTACCCTACTCAGTTTCAATCGAAACTTTTCATAACTGCTCAAGACTCTTTCATATGTAGATAGAAGCAATCTTAAGACTTCCAAACACCTTAGAAACGTCCCACACATTCTTAAAACAACTCAACTTCATGACCAACACGAAATATAACCATAACCAACTCGAAACTTTCCATAAACGAACCAAAACCGCCTCACTCGTAGCCCGAGCACATAATCCAGCTGGTTGGACCTTTCCGGTCAAATCTTCATGTCCATAACTCTTCATCACACCTTGCAACCATGTTGCCATGTCCATGCACCCCTTGTACACATGCAAACACCTTCCAACAACGTCCAAAATACCTTCATGTACATTGTTCTTGATTCAAACATGTTGCATGACCTCCCGATCAACTCAACCAAAATTCCTACCAAACTTGGTTGTTGAACCTCATATTCTCTCTAAGACTAGTTCAATGGATCACCATCAGCAGCCATGTCTTGACATCAAGCTTGAACTGCACATGAACAAACAAGCAACTTTTCCGAGCACAAGTCCGCGACTTAGACTCACATTAGTCAGAAAATCACAACACATGTGAGAGTCTCGCATAAGCATGTTGCAAACATAGCAAAAATAATATCCACCATGATCAACCAAAACACACCAAAACATAGTAAATGGATACTAAGAAAACTTCCCATAAGCTCAAAAAGCAAGTTTGAAACATTGCGAGTTAAAAAACATAGCAGCCTCACAATTATTTCAATACATAGAAAGTTTGGATGCTCCAAAGTGAAAACACGTGCATCTCACGCGTGCGACAATTTCGGATAGTCTGAGAACCGGCCTATGACCAGGTGGCCAGCGCGTCCATGTGTGACTGCAGCCCACCCGGGTTTGATTTCTCTCGAGCTCCTGTGGTCGGTTATACTCAAAACTTTGCTTGCTAACCCTCAGCTTTAGCCTATTTGGCAATGTATTCAGCACCTAGATCTCACAATCTTCTCCTTGATGAATGTATTGGCAACACCACTATGAAACGGAATATTAGCTAATTCATGTTCATAAAAAGTTTTGACAAAAAAAAGAAAATGTCTCCCCCATTTTGAAAATCATATCAAATGAGAAGAAACCTCACCCTTTTAAAAAAATCCCCCCTAAGGGTGTACATGCCCCCTGAGAAGAATCATGCAAAACACTTTTGAATGTGCAATGTGTGATATATTTCTCCCCCTTTGTCAATGTATTCATCAAGGTCTAAAAGAGAAATTTTATTTGTTTATGAGCATAATATGGCATATACATACAAAACAATGCTCATGCAAGTCATACTATCAGGTAACTTACACTATCACATCAATTAAATACATAAAGTACTGTAAGCCGTGCTAGAGATCAAGTGTAATTTCAATTTAAGCAAGTCATGATCTCACAAACTCAACTATTTCAAAACTTGAAAGCATGACACATGTAGTTGTTTTTATTATTGTTTAAAGTAAAATTTAAATCATATGAACTTTGCAAGAGATTATATGCAGCATCAGCCTTATTCTAACCAACCAAACAATGCCTATGTCATTTGACAATCAGAAGCTTAAGGATATGATTTTAGTCATGCACAACTCCTTCCAAGTTCATATCAAAGTGCAATGATAAGCAATCTCAAAAGAAGAAGTGTGATGCATGCATATTCTCTTGATCTTTTCTTTATTTTTCATTTGATCATAAAATCTCAACATGTGGGCTATTGATTGATTAATTTTCATGATTAAAAACACTTGTGAGCATGCAACAAGTCTAAAACAGCAAGAAAGTTCAATCATGAGCAGATTCAGTGTAAGTAGTTATTCCAGTTACTAGTCATGGCAAAAACTACAAAATGTATAACATGAGTAATGTAGTAAGAACTTTCAACATGTAAAAGGAATCACAAAGTCTTATATGTATGAGAAACACTTATGCTCATATTATCCTTTAATTTCATATTCACACATAGACTTCCCAAGTTGCAACCCCCCCCCCCCCCCCCCTCAATTTACTCCATGAGGATGCATAACCCCTATCTCACTACGAATGAATGAAAAATGAGTGATATACAAAGGTTTTTTAAAAATGTCAGCCAATTGTTGTTCGGTATCTACATGGTGAAACACAGTGTTTCCCTTTTCAACATTATCACGGAGAAAGTGATACCTAATGTCAATGTGCTTTGTTCTAGAGGGTTGCACAAAGTTTTTAGCAATGCAAATAGCACTAGTGTTGTCATAAAATAGTGGAACATTATCTAGATCAACCTCATAGTCCTTAAGTGTTTGAACAATCTAAATATTTTTTGAGCAAGCGCTGGCAGCAGCTACGTATTCAGATTTGAGCATCGATTGTGCTACTGAACTTTGTTTTCTAGAGGACCAAGCAACAAGTGAGTTACGAGGAACATGACAAGCACCCAAAGTAATTTTCCTATCAACCCTACAACTCCTAAAATCAGCATTCGAAAAAGCTTTCAAAGTAACGATTGAGGAAGAATGAAGAAAAATGCCAAATTCTTGAGTTCCATGTAAGTACATGAGAATCCTTTTGATGATCTTGATGCTATGAGGTACAAAAGTGACCCGATCACGCTTCGATAAGTCACCCTCTTCATCAAGTTCAAGTGTTGTCGTTGTTCTCATTGGTGTCCGAAGAGGCTTGCTGTTTTCCATGTTGAGACATCTAAGGAGATCTTTCGTATACTTTGTTTGATGCACAAAGGTTCCCTCCTTAGTTTACTTGATTTGCAACCCCAAAAAGTGTGTGAGTTCTCCCATCATACTCATCTAAAATTCTGAACTCATCATAGCTGAAAACTTGGACACAAGATCATGAGAAGCACAACTAAAGATAATATCATCCACATACACTTGAACGAATAGGGAATTATTGCCATGCTTAAGCACAAAAAGAGTTTTATATACTTTGACCATGGTAAATCCCTTTTCAAGTAAGAATGTTTATAACCTATCCTACCATGCTATAGGGGCTTGTTTGAGACCATACAAAGCTTTGGATAGTTTGTACACATAATTAGGAAAATCTGGATTTTCAAAACTTGGTGGTTGCTTAACATAAACCTCCTCATCTATATAGCCAATAAGAAAACCACTTTTCACATTCATTTGATATAACTTGAGACCTTTAGATGCAGCAAATGCTAATAAAATTCTTATGGCTTCTAATCTAGCAATAGGATCAAAAGTTTCATCAACCCAAGAGTATCTAGAATAATCATCAACAAGTACAAGCACATACTGTTTACTTCCAAAATATTGAACACGTGAAGGACCTATGGTGTCAAGGTGTAAAAGTTGTGTCGGTGCTGTTGTTATTATCATTGTTAGTGGAGCATATGAACCTACAACTATCTTAGCATGTCTACAAGAAGAGCATACAATTTCTTTATCCCCTTTAAGCTTAGGTAACCCACATATGCGATCAAGACCACTAACACGTGTGAGGTTATCAAAGCCTACATGACCGGTCTACAATGCCAAAATATAAGTCTTTTGAATAATTAGCAACTAGACACCTATGCTTAGAGGATGACATATCAAAATTAGATTTAAAACTCTTTCAAACGGAGACATGTTAAACATAAGCTCACCATTTTAATCCAAAACCTTGCAGCAATTTTTTTTTTGTGAAGCTAATTTCAAAATTTTCATCTAGCAATTGTGAAACAAAGAGCAATTTGTATTTTAAGTGTTTAACAAGCGCTAGATCTTTCAAAATATAGTGATTATAAACTATAACTGAATCCTTAGCGATTATAGGAGTTGAAGAATTGTCGGCAAAAATAACATTCTCTACATGTGACACAAAAGAGAGGGAGGAGAATCATTCTTTGTTACCTGTCATGTGATGTGAGCAACCTGAATCCACAAGCCAAATTTTCTCCTTCCTCAAGCGTGTAACTTGCATAGCAGCACAATATATCGATGACTCAATACTGGGGTTAGTCAAAAGGCATTTAGGGATCCAGTACTGAGTCATAAGACGTCCGAGGGGAATAACACACAAAAGTTGAGAAAATACAACAGGTATGTGATCAAAACATGAGAATTCTTGTTCCCAACTACTGATCTATGAGGTGTTGCATGTGTAGCATGAAAAGCAGCATGTTTGGAATAATATTTTGCAGGTTTTTGACTCATCACATCAAGTTGCAAGTGCCCAACATTTGGTTCAGCATGTGCAACAAGTTTTCCTTGGTTGTTATGTGATTCAACATGCATTCTGTCGGTACCTTGCAGACGGGGTACCCTCGCACATAGGATGAAAACATTGAGGCACGTCCGGCAGTGCCACGTGTCCCGAAGGTGCCATACCTCGGCCTTCCTCAAGGATGAGCTCTAGCACTGCCATGAGGGCCTTGAAGATGGGACTCGGCTCCTCCGGTGAGGCGGGCTCCTGAGACACCACATGTTAGGATGGGACCTAACCCAACCTTGGGGGAGAGCTCCGGTGTAGCCACGTGTCTTGGAGCACAAGGCCAGGCACCCCCCCCCCCCCCCCCCCCGCAGGGAAGAGCTCGGACCTACCACGTTACCTGGAGAACCCCGGAGCTGCCACGCGTCATGAAGAACCGAGACGGGCCTCCCTAGCAGAGGCCAGCCTCGACGCTGCCATGTGTCCCACAACTTGCCCTGGACGGTAAGAGGCGGGAGTTAAGGGATGGTGCACCCGGCCCAAGTCAAGCATTGAAGACGTGCACCCACCTCTGGCGCACAACATGGAGCACGCCAACGGTCAGAGACCGCTATGACCAATTGCATCACAGTGAAGGCGCTGCATGCCTATCCCACTCAGCCAAGTGGGTAGCTTGCGGCAACAAGACAGGCTGACGGGACACCTTCTGCCATCGTTAGCAACGGTGCATGGGCTACTTACGAGAGAGGTGGCAAGACGGCGAGTCTTCACTGCCACGGTCGGAGGAAGCTTATGCGAGAAGCATAGATCTTTAGGATAAGATCGCCTCGAGACCACTTGTCGGGCCCCGGACCCCATTTGTTAGGCGTTCGGCCTTGTCTATAAAAGGACCGGACCGCCACCATTACAGAGGACCCAACATCGAATCCCTGATACACACACGCATTCACACACACTAACAATACAATCAACCATAGAGTAGGGTGTTATGCTCCTTGCGGCCCGAACCACGTAAAAAAACATTGTTTCATACACTCTTATACGCGTGTACACATGATTGAGGCCTCAGCCCTGCCGAACAAGAACCTTTACGAGCTGCTCCTTAGCAGATTTGGGAGAAGTCTCGCATAAACACTTTGACATTTGGCGCGCCAGGTAGGGGCTTTTTTCTTTCAAAAAAGTGGTAGCGCTTTCACCACCATGGTGTTCATCAAGCCTTCGAGTAGCGGAAAGATCAAGCCACAAAAGGTCGACCAGTGTGTTGACAAAGACGTGGAGATGGAGTTCCAGAGTCCGGAACGCGACATTGAAATAGTTCACCAGGCTGTGAACTTCGACCTCAACAGCGACCACAAACGTCGCAAAGCACTCCACATCATCTATGGAGGATCTTGGGAACCCGCATCCAGGAATGCGGTCAAGACCCTACGCCGGGCAATGGCTTCAACGTCCTCTACTCATGCCCTGGTGCCGCATCACAGATGGATGGAGACGCCGATCAGCTTCAACACCCCTGACTACCCCGAGAACATAGCAGGAGGTGGGCTGCTGCCCCTCCTCATTGCCCCCACCATTGCCAACATGAAGTTCTACCACGCCCTGGTAGATGGTGGGGCCTACCTCAACCTCATCAACTGTGCAGCCTTTGACAAGCTAAAGATTCCCATGTCCAGGCTCGCCCCATCGAGACCATTCTCGAGGGTAGGGCCGGGAGTATTATCCCGTACGGTAGCATCCACCTCCGGGTGACCCTCAGAACACCCGAGAACTTCAGAATAGAGAATATCATATTCGACATTGCAGAGGTTAGCCTCCCCTACCACGCCATCATCGGCAGGCCCACCCTGTGCCGGTTCATAACCGTAGCCCACTACGGCAACCTCGTCCTCAACATGCCGACTCCCTCCGACATCCTCAAGATCTGTGGAGATCGTGCTGCTGTGGTGACGGCTTTTGAGGAGCTCTGAGCGCTGGTAGCAGCCCTAGCACCTGCCTCGAGCAATGTTGGGTCAAGCCAGCCCTCGCCAGACTTACGCGCGCGCAGTTACACCATTGCGCCACGGGTGCAGCCCACTGACGATGACGACGTGCCCATCAAGACAATTCAGATTGACTCTGATGCTACTCAGACCACCCGTATCTCGGGGAGTCTAGACAGCGAGCAGGAATCGACGCTCGCCACTTTCTGCGAGCTAATGTTGATGTCTTCGCCTGGCAACTGTCGCAGATGCCAGACATCCCTAGGGAAGTGATTGACCACCGGCTGAAGATCTACCCCAACACCCGGCCAGCACAACAGAGGCCTCATAAGCAGTCCATCGAGCGACAAAACTTCATCCGCGAAGAGATCAAAAAGCTACTCGATGCTGGCTTCATACGGGAGGTCCACCATCCCACATGGTTGGCCAATCCTGTTGTGGTCCCCAAGGCTGGCGGTAAGCTCCAGATTTGCATCGACTACACCAACCTCAACAAGGCATGTCCTAAAGATCCTTTTCCACTCCCTAGAATAGATAAAATCGTATATTCAACCTCGGGATGCGATATGCTATGCTTTCTAGATGCCTACTCAAGGTTTCACCAAATCCCAATGTCTAGAGAGGACGAAGAACATACCGCATTTATAACCGTAGATGGCCTTTACTGTTATATCTCCATGCCTTATTGTCTTAAGAATGCCCTCCCCACCTTTGTACGTGCCATGCATAAAACATTTGGGGACCACATTCGGGACCTAGTAGAGGTGTATGTAGATGATATTGTAGTAAAAATCCAGACACATACATCATTCCTAGAGAACCTCACCCTAGTCTTTGATGGACTACTAACCACACACACAAAGCTCAATCCCGACAAGTGCGTGTTCGGAGTCAAAGCTGGGAAGCTCCTCGGTTTCTTGGTCTCATACCGAGGGATTGAGGCCAACCAAGAGAAGATCAACGTAGTGGAGCTGATGCAACTTCTAGCCCACATTAAGGACGTGCAGAAGCTTGCAGGTTGTTTGGTAGCGCTCAACCGGTTTGTCTCAAGGCTGGCTGAGCAGGTGTAAGGATCGAATGCTCAAGAGGGGGAGGTGAATTGGGCTTCTTTTAAAAAATTAAAGCGATAAAAACTTAATTACTAAAAGCCCAATTCCCTATGCAAACAACCTATGCATTCAAGAGAATAGTAACTATGTGGTATATGAAATGCATAAGTGTAAGGGGTGAGGAAGAAAACGCAAACTCCTGAGGAGACACGAAGACACGAAGATTTATCCCGTGGTTCGGCAAGATCGTCAAGATCTTCCTACATCCACGTTGTGGTACCCACCAAAGGGTATAGCCACTCCCAAGTCACCGAGACCAGGGATCTTCACTAAACTTCTCCGTTCGCCAACCTCGGCAAGGTGGAGCTCAAGCCTTGTACAAGTTGAATGCTCTGGGCTTCCACAACCGTCTTGGCAAGCTCCGGAAGGCTCTCTTCAATCACCGACTCTTACACGGTGAGTACAATCACCAAGAGACACTCCCTTACAGCTCTCACTATACTAGAGACTCCAATCACCAAGAATGGAAGCATGCACTATCTCTAGCAAGTTCTAGCCTATCTCTTGGTGTACAAGTGGTGTAAATGATGTAGAAGTGGTAGCTCAATGTCTTGAATGCTTGAGAATGTGTAGAGTAGCTCTGGTTGTCAAGACTTATCGAATAGACTGGTTGAAGGGGTATAAATAGCCAGCCTCCACGAAATAGCCGTTGGAAAAGTAGGCTGACATCACTGTTCTGCAAACACCGGATGATCCGATGTTCTCCCTTCAGTTGTCATCGGTCAAATCCAAATTAGCTGATGTCACTGTGTCTGATATGACCGTTGATAGACTGATGTTACACTTGCCTCATCATTGGATGATCCGGTGACACTTAATCCAGAATTGGTTCAGAATTAATGCTTACTGGAGTGATCGACCGATGTGTTATAGTTGTACATCGGATGATCCGGTGTTACACTTGGTCCAGGGTAATTGCTTACTATGATGATCGACTGACGTAACACTTTCTTCATCATTGGATGATTCGATGAGTACTTAGTTCTGAGGTCTTCTTCTTTTGCTAAACCAACTCGACCGATGTATTGTTTTCTGGAAACATCGGTTGATCCGGTGAGTTGATTTTGTCTGCTTCGAGTTGTTCTAAGTGATTCTTTTGGAATTTGCTCGAGTGACCTCTTCTACATTGGTTTGAAATATTCTTCTGATGGTTACCAAGTCTTGGGTGTTGTCAATTTTGATGGAATAACTTTGACATATGAGATTTTTCTTCTAATCTTCATAAAAATCGATTGACCTCATAGAATGATTTGTTAAGGGGTCTCCAATCGTATCCATTGAGCAGTAGATGATATAAGTGTAGAATACATTAAGTGTGATGAGATATACGAGAGACCTTGCATCCACAAACTCATTAGTAATACCCAACAGTTGTCATTAATCACTGAAACCATACCTCATGGGGGCATAGATGCTTTTAATCTCCCCCTTTTTGGTGATTGATGACAACACAACGAGTAAAGCATAATAGTAATGAAATTGAGAATACGACACTCAAGAGGATATGCAATAAGTACAAAATCCATCATACGAAACTCGAAGGTTCAAAAAGCGATCAATAACACATGAGAGAAATAAGTGGCACAAGGATAACTCAAGAATAGCAAAAGAGTAGCAAATCTCCCAAATTACAAAAGACTCCCAAAAAGATAGAAACTCCCCCTACAACTAGGACTCCCCATGGGACTAAGCTAACCCTCCCCCTGACTCTTCTCCCCCTTTGGCATAAGACACCAAAAAGGAAGCCGAGTGCCTAAGGATCTTGAGCGCTCGGGGCGATGACGAACTGGTCGTCGTCGGGGGTGCTGTTGTTGGAGCTGTTGTCTGCTCCTGCTGAGGCTGGAGTAGAGGTGACAGGAGCTGCGGGAGCTGCTGTCGGTGCCTGCTGAGTTTGGACTATTGGTAACGGGGCACTGGCAATAGAAGCCAGAGTCTGCTGGAAAAGTGTCGAAGCCAGCAAGGGAGAGTGGATAGGTGCACCTAGAGCTAGCAGAGGTGACATGCTGATCGTCGGGATCGGCGTGGTCGGCACTGGTGCTGAAGCTAGTGCTAGAACAGGCGGACCTGGAGCTAGACCCGGTAGCTGTGACGGCAGGGCAATCCCAGTCTGAGTGTAGAGGTTGGTGATCAACCCCAGGATGCCCATCATAGCCTGCTGCGTCTGCTGCTGCTGGTCAAGAGAACGCTGGTGCATCTGATCAATCAGCCCAGTGAGCCTGTCAGTGTCCTCTCGCCTCTCGCGGGCAATCTGTCGCTGCATCTCCTCCTGCTGCTGCTGGAGCTCCAAGAGACGCGCAGCCTGCTCAGCTGCAAGCCTATCCAGTCGCTGTTGCTCAACCATCTGCTGAAGTAGGGAAGTGAGCTCAGATAGCTAAGAGACTTGTGCCTCGGACACCGGAGGTGGAGTAGGAGGTGGCACAGTCAAGCCTCCAGCCTCCGCGTCATGCTGCCTGGGTGAGGGAGGAGGTGGGAAGTACTCCTCGACACTGTCACTGGTGTCACTCTCGGACCAAATGTGCTGTAGATCCCCACCCTGAGCCTCAACCTGTGCTAGTATCTCGTCTTCCTTCTCCAGGTCTGACCAATCTACCTCAGATAGATGAGCACGGACCTGACGCTCAACTGGACGACCAAGGCGGCAGTCTCCTGGAGCTGGAGCACGGTAGTGCCCGAACCGTGTGATGCTCTCGTCGGTGAGACTATCACGCACGACGGAACCCTCTGGAGCTATCAAGTAGAGCAAGTGACTGATCCAGTGACCAAACACAAGCTGCCTCATCATCCCAACTCCATCAGTGATGATGTCCTCCATCTCACATATAAGGATGTCCACAATGTCGAACTCCATCCCGTTCATGACATAGAACAGGAGGGTCTGCTGCAAGCTAGTGAACCCCTCAAGGTATCTAGACCTCAGTAGAAGTGTGCGGCGCAAGGCAATGTGCACAGTGTGCGCAGCTGGAGTGAGTAGAGCCGGTACCCTCGGCTGGTCTGGAGAGAAAGGTTGAGCAAACAGTGATCTATCTCCTCATAAGGTGGTGCCACACCTCCAGTGAGCGGCTCCTCGGTGGGTCAGCCTGTCCATATACTCTCTCGTGCAAGCAAGTATCATGGAGATCCACGCCTAGCAGCTGTCCCAATGTCTGCCTGGTCAAGTGATGATGCTGGCCCATGAACATGAAGTCAATGGATCTGTGGCCCTCAAAGACGTAAAGTGTGGCATAGAACACTCGGACCCAGTCCTCCACGAAGGCACCCCTCTGGTAAGACATCATCTCCACTAGCCCTCTGTACCTCTCAAAGTAAGGGCGTATCTCTGTCCCGACTGCAAGTGCAAGCTGATCCCATTCAAGAAAGTTATGCTGGAAGAGCTTATGGCCCCGACGTCTGTAAGTCTCGTACAACGACGCCTGTATCAGGGTCCAGAAGCAGCTGTCCACAAGTGACTCTCTGGGCTGCGGGAACCACTCCTCAAGTAAAATGCTCCACCTGAGCTTCCTGAGCTGCTTGGCCTTCAACTTCCTGTAATCAGTCAGGCGGACACCCTCACCAACATGGACGTTGGTGTCCATCTCATAGACGGCTCTCTGGGCCACCTTGTCCTCCCGAAGGTCAGAAGCAGAGGGTCTCGGTCTCGGGGCTACAGCTGGATGACCCCCACGGGTCCTGACTGAGCATCGGCAAACTAGCGGCACCTCAGGCTCTTCTTCCTCCTCTGGCTCCTCAGGCACCAGAGGCTGCCTCTGTCGGGCCTCCCGGATCCTCAGCGATCCTCCTCGGCCACGCTCTCGCTCCTCAGTGGCGCGAGCGGCCATCAAAGCTTTCTTCTCTTCTTTTGACAACTTCTGCTTCTTAGCGGCCAGATCCTCAATAGCCTTGCCTTTTCCCTTCTTGTCACGGCCCATGACTATGACAAAGATGAGCACGCGGGACAATGAGCTCGGGTGCACGAGACGGCGATGCAAAGATCGTCGTGGCCGGTGAACCCTAACGGCGAAGCGGTGCGACGGAGAGAACGGCGACCGAAAGGGGGGCACCACGGCAGCTCAGAGGGCGGCGGTGCGGCGTGGGGCGGCGGCAGTGGTGCGGCGGCGGTGAGGCGTGGGGAGGCGGCGGAGGCGCTGTGTGGAGTGGCGGCGCTGCGTGGGGAAGCGGCAGCGCTGCATGGGGCTGCGACGGCGGCGCTGCGGCGGCGGTTGGAGGGCGGCAGCGGCCGGAGGATGGTGGTGGCTGGAGGACGACGGTGGCCGGAGGGTGTGGAGCGGCATCGGCGGGGGTGAGGGCACGAAGCGGCGTCGGGGTGAGGAGGTGTCGGGGAGAGAGAAAGAGAAGTGAATGGGCGCGCTAAAAAGGTGGGGCCCAAACCCTAGCTCAAATTTTAACATCAGATGAACCGACGTTAGATGAGGGTTGCATCGGTCGAATGGTACAGTAAGGGTATTCCAAAGGTACCATTGGCATTGGATGCTCCGGCGATGAAAGGATTAGCATTGGTTGATTTTGGCACAACTTCAGAAATGTGAACATCGGATGCTCCAATGTTTCTCAGAATGAACTCGTCGGTTGATTTAACTTTCTGACTGAGCTGACCCTTGACACTTGAGCACAAACTGATCCGATGATGCTTCTGGCCTAAGCATCGGATAATCTAATGACTACAAAATAGCAGCATCCCATATATGTCCTTTGACTCAAACAAACAAACAAAGAGAAACACATGTCTTAGGACTTTTTGGGCAACCCCTTACCCCTCAAAAAGACTAATTACCAATAACCTGGCTAAGCCCTAAAGCAAATATAACACCGAAGAAATTAAGGAAGAAATCCAAATAAAATGTAAGGCCCATGCTTTGTGAGCTAGAGGATGAAGACTTCTATCTCTTTAAAGCATGTTCCTTTAGGCATTAACGCACCTAAAATTTTGTTCTTTCCACATCATATGAGTTGAGATATTGCATTTCAAACAAGTCTCTTCCTCATGAGGTGGGTTCCCCTTTGTGACAATCTACCGTATGCAATGCCAAACAATTTATAATGCAGGAAATTAAACGTGAGTTCAAGTCTATATGGCAGCCATCATGCAAGACATAAATTAAATCTATCTTGCCAAATTTGAACCTTTCAAAGGCTTCTTCAGGGAGAGTCACTCTCCAAGCCTCGGGGAAACCCAAAAGAACCTCCATCCCAAGCTAACCCTTGCTCACCCCTATCCTTTGAAAGTTAGACAAGACCTATATGTGATGCATTCTTACATGACCATGGCAACTTACATGACGTTCGATGCATCTAGCACATTTAATTCACTTCTTAGTCTAGACAAGGTTTTCTCATCAAGTGGTTTAGTGAAGATATTCGCCAATTGTTCTTCAGACCTAACACCTCGCAAGGAGATGTCTCCCTTAGCTTCATGGTCCCGCAAGAAATGATGGAGAATATCAATGTGCTTAGTGCGGGAGTGTTGAACGGGGTTTTTAGCAATCTTAACGCACTTTCATTGTCACAAAGGAGAGGCACACAACCAAGTTTAATACCAAAGTCCAAAAGGGTTTGCTTCATATAAAGAATTTGGGCACAACATGCACCAACCGCTATATATTCTGCTTCCGCCGTGGACAAAGC
The DNA here is from genome assembly GCA_036927565.1 of Tuctoria greenei. NCBI lineage: Eukaryota > Viridiplantae > Streptophyta > Magnoliopsida > Poales > Poaceae > Tuctoria > Tuctoria greenei. Next base: position 113,639,133 of record JAYESD010000011.1, on the reverse strand, counting down.
AACGAAATTTTGCTTCTTGCTAGACCAAGATACTAGGGAACGCCCAAGCAAGTGGCACCCACCGGAGGTACTCTTGTGATCCACACGGCATCCGGCAAAGTCCGAATCCGAGTAACCCAAGAGATGGAATTTTGCACCTTTAGGGTACCACAGGCCTACACTTGGAGTATGCTTGAGATACCGAAGTATCCTAAAGACCGCATTTCAATGCGATTCTTTAGGTGCCGCTTGAAAGCGAGCACACAAGCATACACTAAACATGATATCGGGCCTAGATGCAGTAAGATAAAGCAATGAGCCAATCATAGAATAGTAATTAGATTGGTCAATAGGTTTACCATCCTTATCTGCGTTGAGATGACAATTTGTTGCCATTGGAGTACTTCTTGAGCTACAATCTCCCATCTCAAATTTCTTCAAGAGGTCCTTGGTATACTTTTCTTGATAAATGAAGGTTCCCTCTTGAAGTTGCTTGATTTGAAATCCAAGGAAGAAGTTGAGCTCTCCAATCATCGACATCTCGAATTCCCTAGACATCATTTTGCCAAACTCATGGCTAAGAGCTTCGTTAGTTGAACCAAAAATAATATCATCGACATAAATTTGACAAATAAATACTTCTTCGTCGATGTCTTTGGTGAAGAGTGTAGTGTCCACCCTCCTGATCTTGAATCCTTGCATGATCAAGAAATCCGTAGTCGTTCATACCACGCCCTAGGTGCTTGCTTGAGCCCGTAGAGCGCCTTGTGCAACCTAAACACATGATTAAGATTCCTCAAGTCTTCAAACCCGGGAGGTTGTTCAACATAGACAAGATCGTTAATATAACCATTAAGAAAGGCACTTTTCACATCCATTTGATAAAGCTTTATGTTATGATGTGATGCAAAAGCAAGAAGTATACGGATGGCTTCTAGTCGAGCGACCGAAGCAAACGTTTCTCCAAAGTCTAGTCCTTCAACTTGCGAGAAACCCTTGGCCACAAGTCTTGCCTTGTTGCAGACCACAACACCGTTCTCGTCTTGTTTGTTGTGGTACACTCACTTTGTTTCGATGACGTTCTTGTCCTTGGGTCGCTCCTGCAACACCCAAACTTCATTGCGGATGAAGTTGTTAAGTTCTTCTTGCATGGCCATCACCCAATTTGGATCTTGGAGTGCTTCCTCAATGTGAGTGGGTTCTACACATGAAACAAACGAGTAGTGCTCACGAAATGTAGCGAAATGGCGAGAACGTGTACTTACTCCCCTTGACGGACTTCCGATAATTTGGTCAATCGTATGTGCCTTGGAGATGCGTCCATGCCTCATAAGTGGTTGTGATGCACTTGGCGGTGGTGATGCGTGTTGCTCTTCTTGTGGTTGGACTTGATCATGGACTTGTTCTTCTTCTTGATCTCGTGTGGCTTGTGAATCTTGTGTCGGCAATGGATCATTTTCTCTTCTTCGTCAACTTGAGGTGCCATAGATGTGTTGATGTTGGAACTTGAAGCTCCCCCTTGATCATGGCTCTCCTGAACTTTAGACTTGATGTCTCCAATGGTCATGTTCTTCATAGCTTCTCGTAGAGGCTCATCATCTATTTCATCATGACCAAAACTCTCCTCTTGGGAGCCATTAGTTTCATCAAACTCAACATCACAACTTTCCTCAACTAAACCGGAGGTTTGGTTGAATACTCGATATGCTTTTGAGTTTGATGCATAACCAAGAAAGATACCAACATCACATCTTCTTTCAAACTTACCGAGTCTTTTCTTGCGTTAGATGTAGCACTTGCACCCGAAGACTCGAAAATAGGAGATGTTGGGTTTCTCCCAATGAGAAGTTCGTACGGGGTCTTTTGAAGTAGTCGATGTAGGTAGACCCGATTTGCGACATGGCACGCCGTGTTGATTGCTTCAGCCCAAAACTTCTCGGACGTGCCATAGTCATTAAGCATTGCTCGCGCAGGAGTGATGAGAGTCTTGTTCTTCCTTTCAACGACACCATTTTGTTGAGGAGTGTATGTGGCCGAAAACTCATGCTTCACGCCTTCGCGATCACACCACTCCCCAATGTTGTAGTTCTTGAATTTGGTGCTGTTGTCACTCCGGACCTTGATGATGGGAAGTTGAAATTCCCTTTGTGCACGGTTAGTGAAGGTATTGAACACTTCTGGAGTTTCACTCTTGTCACCTAGAAACAAAGTTCAAGCATAGCGAGAGTAGTCACCAACTATAACAAGACAATAGAGGTTACCGCCAAGACTTTGATATGTGGACGGTCCGAAGAGGTCCATGTGGAGCAACTCAAGTGGCTTGGAGGTTGACACCATTGTCTTCATCGGGTGGTGAGAAGCAACTTGCTTCCCGGCTTGACAAGCGCTACAAAGCTTGTTCTTCTCAAATGTGACATCCTTCACGTCGGTCACCATCCCGAGCTTGAATGACTTCTTGATCTTGCTCATTCCTATGTGAGCTATGCGTCGATGCCATAGCCAACCCAAACTCGTCTTGGTGAAAATACAAGTGGTCAAGCTAGCATCCTTGTTGGAGAATTCAACTAGGTAGAGATGTCCATGCCGAAATCCTTTGAAGATTAGTTCTTGACTTGTTTCACTAGTCACAACAACATCATTCTTGCTAAAGGTGCATGTTAGTCCAAGATCACATAATTGTGCAATAGAAAGCAAATTGAAACTAAGTGACTTAACATACAATACATTAGAAATAGATAAATCATTTGAAATTGCAATCTTACCTAACCCAATTACCTTCCCCTTAGAGTTATCACTAAAGGTGACTTGTTCATGATTGTCGGGGTTTTCTATGGTGGTGAACATACCATCGTTGCCGGTCATGTGTTGAGTGCACCCACTATTGAGTACCTAATGCTTTCCTCCGGCTTTGTAGTTCACCTACAAACATGAATTCAATTTTTGAATTTAGGCACCCAAGCCAACTTAGGTCCTTGTATGTGTGATACAAGTGTTTTTGGGACCCAAAGTTGCTTGGGGAGCTTCCCCTTCATGCCCTTCATGTCCTTGCCAATGAAACTTGCCTTCACCTTGCTATCTACTTTACTCAAGAGATAATAATGATCATCGAAAGTAGACTTGTAGTTAGTAGGTAATTTTGGAGAAGGCTGGTTAGGAAGAGGACACTCTCTTGTATGGTGATCGGTGACCTCACAATGTTGGCAATAAGAACCAACTTCCTTGATGAAGCTTGTTTTGAGCTCTAGTGAGGGCACCTTTCCTTTGTTGGGCATCGGGAATGATCCAAGTCCTCTCTTGTTGTAGGCCTTTGCTTGTTGGAAGAGAATTTCTTTGTGCTTGACTTCTCCCTTAGATAGTCTTGCCACACTAGTGCGGAGACTTTCAATTTCTTCCAACAAGTCCTTCTCCCTAGCATTCTCTTTCAAAGGCAAAGACTTATGCAAGACATTAGTGGCATGATAAGTAATAGATACCTTATCATTAAGGGTTTATTTCTTTATATTTTTCAATTCTTGATCAAGAACTTCATAAGCAAGTTTAAGTACTTGATGCTCTTGGATTAACTCATTGTGCTTTCCCGAGAGTGCTTGGTGTGCTAAGTCAAGCTCATGATGATCTAGCTTGATTTGAGCCTTATCCTCCTCAACTTGCTTGACATGAGATTTGAGCGTGTCATGCTCCTTAATTATGCTTTCATACTTGTCAAGCAAATTGAGGTTAACACTCTAAAGATTAGCACGAGTTTCTTCAAGAGCCTTTGTAACACCCTGATTTTCGAGTTTTGACAAATTAAAAATTTAAATGGAAATTTAGAGTTAATATTAGGAGGAAATTATTTTTATAAAGAAAATTATAAAATATAGGCATCCCATATTGCATTTTGCATTCATCCTCAAGCATTGAAAAAAATTGTTACAAAAATAAATTTGCCAAAAGTAATCTATTTTCTATAATAAATATGAGATAAAGAAGTAAATAAAACTAAAGGTATATATAGAAATAAAAAGTTTAATTATATGATGAACACATGCAAAAAGAATTAAGTAGGATAAAAGAAAAATAATAAAACATAAAAGATGGAGCATATATATATATACAAATGTATGTAGCAAAAGAAGAAATAGTAAAAATAATAATTATAGCCTAAAACTTGTAATAGGGAATAAGTATAAAATAATAGTAATATATAAAAAGAAATATATAAATAAAATATATAATAATATATATATATATATATAATAACTGTATAAAAGATATAAATAAATAATATATATATAATAAAGAAATATATATAAAAAGTAAACAAATAAAATAAATAAGTAATAAAAAAATATAGTAGTATATTGAAAAAAAAGAAGAAAAAAAAAGAAAATCTATCCGCCGGCCAGGCCGTACCGGCCCAGCCGGCCACGCACGCCGAAACGCCCCGTCGCCCGGGGCTCAGCGCCGTACGCGCCCCGGCCCCACCTCCGCCGGACGCGCCGACTCGGCCGCCCGCCCCGACTCCCCTGTCCCCCGCTGCCTGCCACCCGACCGCAGCCGCCTCCCGCGCCCACGCAGCACTCTCGCCGGGCCCCACCCCCACGCGCTCGCGCAGTGCGCCTGGGCCCCGCTCGCACAGCAGCCCGCGCGACCCCGCCCCAATCCCGCCCTTGCGCACGCGCCTGCGCCCGGCCCCACCCTACGACGATTCACGCCGCGCCAGCCCCGCCGATTTTCCCGGCTCCCGCGCAACCACCCCGCGCGCACGTGCCCGGCCCCGCGCCGATCCCACGCCAGCCGGCCCTAGCACCCTACCGCGCCTATAAAAGGACCGTAGGTCCCTAGGGGTTTTTCCCCGATCCTAGGAACCCTAGCCGCCATAAACCGACACCCGCCATCCCAGAAAGCAGCGCCGCCGGTACAAAAAAGAAAAGAAGCACCAGGGGGCTGCTTCCAGGGAAGAAAAGGAAGAAAAAGAAGGAGAAGAAGAGGAAGAAAAAGAGGAGGGTGTCACCGTCCACCGGAGATCGTCGCCGTCGTCGTGCCGCCGAGGGATTGTTGTGCCATCTACTTCGTCTACGCGTCGCATTTGTTCCGCGACCGTCAAGCCGTCAGATCTACGGTAGGATTCGTTCCCGATGCGAATTTTGGCAATGCATTAGATCTAATAGACATAAATTGATTTTAGTTGCACCATAATTTTATTTTCAGCAGCATTAATTCTCGCTAAAACCCTCATAAACCCGTATGAACACGTATGAACTAGTCGCATCTAATTAATAAACAACCGTAGTTAATTAATTATTGCACCTTGCATGCATGCATATCATCGCATGTTGATTAATGTGTGTGCATCATGTTGAATTGTATGTATTTTCTTGTATGTGTGATCACGAGTAGAGGGAAGTGCTCAAGAGATCGTGTACGAGGATTTCCAGAACCAAGACTTCGAAGCGCTTGAGCAACCCCATCCGTCGGAGCGAGGCAAGTGTCCTTGAAGCATATTGATCCTATTTTAAAATAAATGTTTTGTTTGCAAACTGCATGCTTGTGTCAAATTGATGGGAATCCTATGGTAGGAAGTTTACTAGATTTGTTTGACCACCCTTGTCACCTGGAATTTATGGTAGAGAGTCGGGAAGGGTTTTTACCTTTTTGCCTCGCTTGATTAATTGGGATGGGAAAGCGACACTACATATTTAATTATGCATCAATGATATTCTGGTTAATGTGAATTGGTCAATACGATGGGTGATCTAAGCAAGCCTGGTATGTGGATGGGTTGGATGTTATGGTGGTTTGCTTGCTTTAGATCTAAGGACCGGTTCATGCGAGAATAAGCCAGGACTACAGTGGCACCACGAGGCCAAGTATGGGTGCAGCGTAGCTGATTAATTAGGGCTTTGCTAGTACTATTTGGACCATTGTGGATGCTCGGGGAAGGGGTAGTCGGATTGGGTTTGTTGATGATTGGTGGGACTACCCTGGGATCCGAATGGCTCAAGAGGGGGCCCTTGGTTGAAGATGTGCTCAGTTGGAGGCATCACCACCGGTGAAACCTCAGTGGGGTCTGAATAGGCTAGTAATCCCTTTGTAAAGGCTATTTTGTGATCTCTTGGCCATACACCAAAGGAAGTGTAATTGGCATAAGGGAGGTTCTTTAGTCGCTGACGGGTGATGAAATCACAAACACGTGGGTAAAGTGGTACAAACTCTGCAGAGTATTAAAACTATCATGATAGCCGTGCTCCCGGTTATGAGCGTCTGGATGACCTACATGATTAGAGGGAATTTGGTAATGGGATGGTTATTGGAATGGTTATGGTTTGGTAATGGTTATGGTTGATATTATGATTATGGTTATTGTTATGGATGGAATTATGGTTTATGACAATGATTATGGTTATTGGTAATGGTGAATTATGGGCTGGTATTATGATGGTCACATGGTTTATGATGGGTTTACATACACATAATACATATATTGCTTTTCAAATATTTTACTGTACTTTTCAGCACTTAGCCATTATTATTGTCGTCATTTGAATCAGCCACATGTCATACTTTCCACACTTGCTGAGTACGACATGTACTCACTCTTGCAACCCCCCCCAACAGTTGCAGGTCAGAATTGTGAGTTTAATGGCGATAATGTGGAGATCTAGGCCGTGTCTACCGTCAGCTTTGCCTGTGGTGTTGCATGGAGCTGCGCTATCCCTTTTGCTTAGTTTGCTTAGTTGTTTAATTAGTTTATTTCCGCTGCATTAGTTGAACTTATCATTAATAGTCATTAGAGCTTGTATTCGAGGATATAATGAATTATGTAATAAGAGTACTTATTTAATAATTTGAGCTGTGGTAATTTTCTGTATATCGTTTGTGAATCACTCGTGTATGTGTGTTGAACATCCTGGGCACACATATGCGCTAGCTTGGTTCATTTCGGAACCGGGCGTCACAGATTGGTATCAGAGCCACAGGTTGACCGTAGGATGCAGCCTAGATAGAATGGACACTTTAGAGCACATAGGAGCACTCAGGAATCGATGTGTTCACTTGGTGTGCTGTTTGCTATATATATTGTTTGCTTGTGTGCTTAATAGAGGATTTTGGGATGCCTTAGCATTGCCATGTCCACCTAGGCTAGTATAGCTAGTTGGTTAGCTTCATATCCCTTGATGCATTTAGTTGGGGACGTTTCTTAAATTCTTACCTATTGCTTTTCTCTAGATGGTGAGGACTCGCAACCAGAGGGATGCCAATGATGAGGAGGAAAACAATGGAGTGCCTCAGAACAACAACGGACAAGGACCTGTTCATGGAGCCATCAATATCGAGCAACTACTAGCTATGCAAAACCAGCTCATGCAGACCATGATACAAACTATGGGACAGCTGCAGGCTAGCAACATCAACAATCAGCCTCACATGCCTCCACCGCCACCCCCACCTCCTCATAACCGATTGGGAGAGTTTATGAGGACTAGGCCACCAACCTTTGCTCAAGCTGCTGACCCTATGGATGCGGATGATTGGCTCAAGTCCGTGGAGAAGAAACTTGCTATTGTTCAATGCAGTGACCGGGAGAAGGTCCTATTTGCTTCTCTTCAACTCGTTGGAGCAGCCGCCGATTGGTGGGATTCACTATGCGATGCTCATGAGAATCAAGAGAGGATCACCTGGGCGGAATTCAAAGAGAACTTCCGTTCTCATTATGTGCCGGAAGGTGTTATGCTCTTGAAGAGGCAAGAATTTGAGAATTTAAGGCAAGGAAGATCGAGCGTGAGTGAGTATCTCAACAAATTCACTCAATTATCAAGATATGCTCCAGAAGACATCAAAACTGACAGTAGGAATCAGTATCTATTTATGAGGGGTCTCAACAATGAAATTCAAGTCCAGTTGCTCAATACTGATTATCCAAACTTCCAAAAGCTGGTTGACAAGGCTATTGTGGTTGAGAACAAGATCCGTGGGATGGAGCAAGAAATCAAGAGGAAGACGCCATATCAAGGACAGCAACAAGGAAGTAATGTGCGCCCTCGCTTTGCGCCACCCAATGCGCCTTATTACAACTCCTCTATTCCTGCTCAGCAACCTGGTTATGCACCACACCCAACTCAGTTTGTGCAGCAGCGCCCTGTTATGCAAGCAATGCCTTATGCATCTCGTGCTGATTTTCCTGGAACCAATGCTCAAAACCAAGCTCGTCCCAATAATTCTGGTGGAGTCAAGAGGTGCTATAATTGTGGAGAAGCTGGACACTTTGCGAATCAATGTCCTAAGTCAGGCCTTGGTCAAAGAAGCAATGCGCCGAGGCAAAACCCAAGACCTAATGGAGGACAGCCACAAGGAAGCCGTGGACAGCAGAATTTTGCTCGTGGTAACGTGAACCATGTCTCTACAGAGGATGCTCAACAAGCGGATGACGTGGTCATTGGTATATTTCTTGCTAACTCCAACCCCGCGACTATGTTATTTGATTCTGGAGCATCACATTCATTCATTGCATCGAAGTATGTTGCCAAGTATAGTTTTCCCATATCTCATATGAAGTTTACTCTATTGGTTAAGTCTCCTGGAGGAGAGATGAGGACAAATATAGTATGTCCAAAAGTAAGCCTTAGAATAAAGGGGGTAGACTTCTCCGCCAACCTCATTATTTTGGATTCACAAGGAATAAGAGGATCCGTTGGTGCAAAGTGCAATGGAAACACCATACGGAAACCGAAGCTACATGGGAACGTGAAGAAGACTTGAAGGCAGAGTTCCCTCACCTTTTCTCCACGCTATCGAATCTCGAGGGCGAGATTCACTTTAAGAGGGTAGAATTGTAACACCCTGATTTTCGAGTTTTGACAAATTAAAAATTTAAATGGGAATTTAGAGTTAATATTAGGAGGAAATTATTTTTATAAAGAAAAGTATAAAATATATGCATCCCATATTGCATTTTGCATTCATCCTCAAGCATTGAAAAAAATTGTTACAAAAATAAATTTGCCAAAAGTAATCTATTTTCCATAATAAATATGAGATAAAGAAGTAAATAAAACTAAAGGTATATATAGAAATAAAAAGTTTAATTATATGATGAACACATGCAAAAAGAATTAAGTAGGATAAAAGAAAAATAATAAAACATAAAAGATGGAACATATATATATATACAAATGTATGTAGCAAAAGAAGAAATAGAAAATAATAATTATAGCCTAAAACTTGTAATAGGGAATAAGTATAAAATAATAGTAATATATAAAAAGAAATATATAAATAAAATATATAATAAATATATATATATAATAACTGTATAAAAGATATAAATAAATAATATATATATAATAAAGAAATATATATAAAAAGTAAACAAATAAAATAAATAAGTAATAAAAAAATATAGTAGTATATTGAAAAAAAAAGAAAATAAAAGAAAATCTATCCGCCGGCCAGGCCGTACCGGCCCAACCGGCCACGCACGCCGAAACGCCCCGCTGCCCGGGGCTCAGCGCCGTACGCGCCCCGGCCCCACCTCCGCCGGACGCGCTGACTCGGCCGCCCGCCCCGACTCCCCTGTCCCCCGCCGCCTGCCACCCGACCGCAGCCGCCTCCCGCGCCCACGCGGCGCTCCCGCCGGGCCCCACCCCCACGCGCTCGCGCAGTGCGCCTGGGCCCCGCCCGCACAGCAGCCCGCGCGACCCCGCCCCGATCCCGCCCTCGCGCACGCGCCTGTGCCCGGCCCCACCCTACGACGATTCCCGTTGCGCCAGCCCCACCGATTTTCCCGGCTCCCGCGCAACCACCCCGCGCGCACGTGCCCGGCCCCGCGCCGATCCCACGCCAGCCGGCCCTAGCGCCCTACCGCGCCTATAAAAGGACCGTAGGTCCCTAGGGGTTTTTCCCCGATCCCAGGAACCCTAGCCGCCAGAAACCGACACCGCCATCCCAGAAAGCAGCGCCGCCCGTACAGAAAAGAAAAGAAGCACCAGGGGGCTGCTTCCAGGGAAGAAAAAGAAGGAGAAGAAGAGGAAGAAAAAGAGGAGGGTGTCACCGTCCACCGGAGATCGTCGCCGTCGTGCCGCCGAGGGACTGCTGTGCCATCTACTTCGTCTACGCGTCGCATTTGTTCCGCGACCGTCAAGCCGTCAGATCTACGGTAGGATTCGTTCCCGATGCGAATTTTGGCGACGCATTAGATCTAATAGACATAAATTGATTTTAGTTGCACCATAATTTTATTTTCAGCAGCATTAATTCTCGCTAAAACCCTCGTAAACCCGTATGAACACGTATGAACTAGTCGCATCTAATTAATAAACAACCGTAGTTAATTAATTATTGCACCTTGCATGCATGCATATCATCGCATGTTGATTAATGTGTGTGCATCATGTTGAATTGTATGTATTTTCTTGTATGTGTGATCACGAGTAGAGGGAAGTGCTCAAGAGATCGTGTACGAGGGTTTCCAGAACCAAGACTTCGAAGCGCTTGAGCAACCCCATCCGTCGGAGCAAGGCAAGTGTCCTTGAAGCATATTGATCTTGTTTTAAAATAAATGTTTTGTTTGCAAACTGCATGCTTGTGTCAAATTGATGGGAATCCTATGGTAGGAAGTTTACTAGATTTGTTTGACCACCCTTGTCACCTGGAATTTATGGTAGAGAGTCGGGAAGGGTTTTTACCTTTTTGCCTCGCTTGATTAATTGGGATGGGAAAGCGACACTACATATTTAATTATGCATCAATGATATTCTGGTTAATGTGAATTGGTCAATACGATGGGTGATCTAAGCAAGCCTGGTATGTGGATGGGTTGGATGTTATGGTGGTTTGCTTGCTTTAGATCTAAGGACCAGTTCATGCGAGAATAAGCCAGGACTACAGTGCCACCACGAGGCCAAGTATGGGTGCAGCGTAGCTGATTAATTAAGGCTTTGCTAGTGCTGTTTGGACCATTGTGGATGCTCGGGGAAGGGGTAGTCGGATTGGGTTTGTTGATGATTGGTGGGACTACCCTGGGATCCGAATGGCTCAAGAGGGGGCCCTTGGTTGAAGATGTGCTCAGTTGGAGGCATCGCCACCGGTGAAACCTCAGTGGGGTCTGAATAGGCTAGTAATCCCTTTGTAAAGGCTATTTTGTGATCTCTTGGCCATACACCAAAGGAAGTGTAATTGGCATAAGGGAGGTTCTTTAGTCGCCGACGGGTGATGAAATCACAAACACGTGGGTAAAGTGGTACAAACTCTGCAGAGTATTAAAACTATCATGATAGCCGTGCTCCCGGTTATGAGCGCCTGGATGACCTACATGATTAGAGGGAATTTGGTAATGGGATGGTTATTGGAATGGTTATGGTTTGGTAATGGTTATGGTTGATATTATGATTATGGTTATGGTTATGGATGGAATTATGGTTTATGACATTGATTATGGTTATTGGTAATGGTGAATTATGGGCTGGTATTATGATGGTCACATGGTTTATGATGGGTTTACATACACATAATACATATATTGCTTTTCAAATATTTTACTGTACTTTTCAGCACTTAGCCATTATTATTGTCATCATTTGAATCAGCCACATGTCATACTTTCCACACTTGCTGAGTACGACATGTACTCACTCTTGCAATCCCCCCAACAGTTGCAAGTCAGAATTGTGAGTTTAATGGCGATAATGTGGAGATCTAGGCCGTGTCTACCGTCAGCTTTGCCTGTGGTGTTGCATGGAGCTGCGCTATCCCTTTTGCTTAGTTTGCTTAGTTGTTTAATTAGTTTATTTCCGCTGCATTAGTTGAACTTATCATTAATAGTCATTAGAGCTTGTATTCGAGGATATAATGAATTATGTAATAAGAGTACTTATTTAATAATTTGAGTTGTGGTAATTTTCTGTATATCGTTTGTGAATCACTCGTGTATGTGTGTTGAACATCCTGGGCACACATATGCGCTAGCTTGGTTCATTTTCGGAACCGGGCGTCACAGATTGGTATCAGAGCCACAGGTTGACCGTAGGATGCAGCCTAGATAGAATGGACACTTTAGAGCACATAGGAGCACTCAGGAATCGATGTGTTCGCTTGGTGTGCTGTTTGCTATATATATTGTTTGCTTGTGTGCTTAATAGAGGATTTTGGGATGCCTTAGCATTGCCATGTCCACCTAGGCTAGTATAGCTAGTTGGTTAGCTTCATATCCCTTGATGCATTTAGTTGGGGACGTTTCTTAAATTCTTACCTATTGCTTTTCTCTAGATGGTGAGGACTCGCAACCAGAGGGATGCCAATGATGAGGAGGAGAACAATGGAGTGCCTCAGAACAACAACGGACAAGCTCATCAATATCGAGCAGCTACTAGCTATGCAAAACCAGCTCATTCAGACCATGATACAAACTATGGGACAGCTGCAGGCTGGCAACATCAACAATCAGCCTCACATGCCTCCACCGCCACCCCCACCTCCTCATAACCGATTGGGAGAGTTTATGAGGACTAGGCCACCAACCTTTGCTCAAGCTGCTGACCCTATGGATGCGGATGATTGGCTCAAGTCTGTGGAGAAGAAACTTGCTATTGTTCAATGCGGTGAACGGGAGAAGGTCCTATTTGCTTCTCATCAACTCGTTGGAGCAGCCGCCGATTGGTGGGATTCACTATGCAATGCTCATGAGAATCAAGAGAGGATCACCTGGGCGGAATTCAAAGAGAACTTCTGTTCTCATTATGTGTCGGAAGGTGTTATGCTCTTGAAGAGGCAAGAATTTGAGAATTTAAGGCAAGGAAGATCGAGCGTGAGTGAGTATCTCAAAAAATTCACTCAATTATCAAGATATGCTCCAGAAGACATCAAAACTGACAGTAGGAAGCAGTATCTGTTTATGAGGGGTCTCAACAATGAAATTCAAGTCCAGTTGCTCAATACTGATTATCCAAACTTCCAAAAGCTGGTTGACAAGGCTATTGTCGTTGAGAACAAGATCCGTGGGATGGAGCAAGAAATCAAGAGGAAGACGCCATATCAAGGACAGCAACAAGGAAGTAATGTGCGCCCTCGCTTTGTGCCACCCAATGCGCCTTATTACAGCTCCTCTATTCCTGCTCAGCAACCTGGTTATGCACCACACCCAACTCAGTTTGTGCAGCAGCGCCCTGTTATGCAAGCAATTCCTTATGCATCTCGTGCTGATTTTCCTGGAACCAATGCTCAAAACCAAGCTCGTCCCAATAATTCTGGTGGAGTCAAGAGGTGCTATACTTGTGGAGAAGCTGGACACTTTGCGAATCAATGTCCTAAGTCAGGCCTTGGTCAAAGAAGCAATGCGCCGAGGCAAAACCCAAGACCTAATGGAGGACAGCCACAAGGAAGCCGTGGACAGCAGAATTTTGCTCGTGGCAACGTGAACCATGTCTCTACGGAGGATGCTCAACAAGCGGATGACGTGGTCATTGGTATGTTTCTTGCTAACTCCATCCCCGCGACTATGTTATTTGATTCTGGAGCATCGCATTCATTCATTGCATCAAAGTATGTTGCCAAGTATAGTTTTCCCATATCTCATATGAAGTTTACTCTATTGGTTAAGTCTCCTGGAGGAGAGATGAGGACAAATATAGTATGTTGAAAAGTAAGCCTTAGAATAAAGGGGGTAGACTTCTCCGCCAACCTCATTATTTCAGGGGAAAGCTCATCATCGCTAGAGTCATCACATACCTTGGTGTTACCTTTAGCCATGAGGCACATGGGAGGTGGATGAAGAGATGAATCATCATTGTTGGCAATGGAAGGGCCGGCCAAGCTTTCTTCTTTCGCTTCACTCTCTTCATCACTTGATTATTCGTCGGTGATCCATTCATTTGCCTCACACATGAACACCTTTTGCGGACCTTTTCTCTTCTTTGGGAAGAGTTTTGCCTTTTTGCCTTTGTCATGCTTCTTCTTCCCAACGAGTCTTGGTTTGGGCTTGTCCTCTTCATCATCCTCACTATATTCAAGCTTGCGATGCTTGCCCTTGTGGTTCTCTCTTTTTTTGTCCGATTTTGGACAATCATAGGAGATGTGGCCTTGATCACAATAATTATAGCAAGTCTTGTTGTCATCTCTCCTTGGTAGAAAAGCTTTCTTCTTGGGATCAAAGGTGTATCCCTTCTTGGCAATCTTGGAGTTCAAGCGAGAGAACTTTCTCATCACCAATGCAAGCTCATCATCGTCATCTTCACTTGATGCTTGCTCTTCTTCACTTGAGCTAGGCTCAACCACTTTCTTTTTCTTGAGACTTTTTTTCTTGGTGGAAGCCTTTAGAGCAGTTGTCTTTGAAGATGATTCCTCCATCATCCCAAGTACACTCATCTCTTGAGCGTGAATCTCTCCAATGAGTTCCGAAACTTCAATGTGATCAAGAGATTCCTTTTGAAGCATGGAGTTGATGATGTTGTACTTTGGCTTAGGAAGGAGCATAAGAATCTTGCGGTTGATGAGTCTCTTGCCAAGAGAAGCAATGTCAAGAGCATTAATTTTCTCAATAAGCACATTCAAGCGAGAAAATATTTCATTGACATTTTCATGAGGTAGCATTTTGAACTCATCATATTTGGCTTTAAGCATATGATATTTTAGTTCTTTAACACGAGAAGAACCCTCATGAATTTCAATCAAGCAAGCTCAAATTTCACAAGCTTTTTCTTTGCTAGCAATCCTAGCAAACACATCTTGACTAATGCATTCATAAATAGCATTTCTAGCTTTAGCATCCCACTTGACTTGATCACCAACATAGTTATGCTCACCAAACCCCGCATGGGTCGCTTCCCAAACCTCGGGAGCAATAGCCTCTAGATAAGCACGCATGCGTGCTTTCCAGTAGGCAAAGTTCTTGCCCTCAAAGATAGGAACCGAACCCCCATTCTTGTCCATTTTAGCTCTCTAGCGGTGAAGCTGGAATGATCCAATGAGCAACCTTGCTCTGATACCAATTGTAAGGATCGAATGCCCAAGAGGGGGGGTGAATTGGGCTTCTTTTCAAAAATTAAAGCGATAAAAACTTAATTACTAAAAGACCAATTCCCTATGCAAACAACCTATGCATTCAAGAGAATAGTAACTTTGTGGTATATGAAATGCATAAGTGTAAGGGGTGAGGAAGAAAGCGCAAACTCCCGAGGAGACACGAAGACACAGAGATTTATCCCGTGGTTCGGCAAGATCGTCAAGATCTTCCTACATCCACATTGTGGCACCCACCAAAGGGTATAGCCACCCCCAAGTCACCGAGACCAAGGATCTTCACTAAACTTCTCCGTTCGCCAACCTCAGCAAGGTGGAGCTCAAGCCTTGTACAAGTTGAATCCTCCGGGCTTCCACAACCGTCTTGGCAAGCTCCGGAAGGCTCTATTCAATCACCGACTCTTACTCGGTGAGTACAATCACCAAGAGATACTCCCTTACAGCTCTCACTATACTAGAGACTCCAATCACCAAGAATGGAAGCACACAAGCACTATCTCTAGCAAGTTCTAGCCTATCTCTTGGTGTACAAGTGGTGTAAATGATGTAGAAGTGGTAGCTCAATGTCTTGAATGCTTGAGAATGTGTAGAGTAGCTCTGGTTGTCAAGACTTATCGAATAGACTGGTTGAAGGGGTATAAATAGCCAGCCTCCATGAAATAGCCATTGGAAAAGTAGGCTGACATCACTGTTCTGCGAACACCGGATGATCCGATGTTCTCCCTTCAGTTGTCATCGGTCGAATACAAATTTGTTGATGTCACTGTGTCAGATATGACCGTTGATAGACCGATGTTACACTTGCCTCATCATCGGATGATCCGGTGACACTTCATCCAGAATTGGTTCAGAATTAATGCTTACTAGAGTGATCGACCGATGTGTTATAGTTGTACATCGGATGATCCGGTGTTACACTTGGTCCAGGGTAATTGATTACTGTGATGATCGACCGACGTAACACTTTCTTCATCATCGGATGATCCGGTGAGTACTTAGTTCAGAGGTCTTCTTCTTCTGCTAAACCAACTCAATCGATGTATTGTTTTCTGGAAACATCTGTTGATCCAGTGAGTTGATTTTGTCTGCTTTGAGTTGTTCTAAGTGATTCTTTTGGAATTTGCTCGAGTGACCTCTTCTACATTGGTTTGAAATATTCTCCTGATGGTTACCAAGTCTTGGGTGTTGTCAATTTTGATGGAATAAATTTGACATATGAGCTTTTTCTTCTAATCTTCATAAAAATCAATTGACCTCATAGAATGATTTGTTAAGGGGTCTCCAATCGTATCCATTGAGCAGTAGATGATATAAGTGTAGAATACATTAGTGTGATGAGACATACGAGAGACCTTGCATCCACAAACTCATTAGTAATACCCAACGGTTGTCATTAATCACTGAAACCATACCTCATGGGGGCCTAGATACTTTCAGCAGGCCGTCCCGTTCTTCAAACTCCTGCGTCAGTCTAGACCATTTGTTTGGACCGAGGAAGCAGAGAGGGCGTTCCTCGAGCTCAAGCAGCAGTTGACGTTGCTGCCCATAATGGTGGCACTGGAGCCCAGAGAGCCTATGTACCTCTACATCGCCACCACAACAGAGGTGGTAAGTATGGTTTTGGTTGCAGAGCGGGCCGGTCCCTAGCATCCCCGACGGACGGAAGGGGCCCCTGCCACTAATTTCGAGCCTAGGGCTTGGAGCTCGCAGGGGGCCCCGACAACAGGGTTGCCTCTGGTTCCCAGCCCCCAGAGGATGCCCGGGTCCCCCTAGGGAGCCTCGGAGAGCAAGGATCCTCTGGGTCCCAGCCCCCAGAGGATGACCAGGTCCTCTTAGGGGGCCTTGGAGAACAAGGAGCCTCTGGGTCCCAACCCCTAGAGGATGATCGGGTCCCCCTAGAGGGCCTCGAAGATCAAGGAGCCTTTGGGTCCCAGCCCCCAAAGATGCACCGAGCCCTGGGGACATGGAGTCTCCGGGCCCAGAGCAGATGGAAGAGGATGTGTCGCTTTCTCCAAGGAGATCCCGGACCATCCAACGCGTGGTCTACTTCATCAGCGAAGTTCTACATGAAGCAAAAACAAGGTACCTTGAAGTGCATAAGCTGCTCTATGCGGTACTAATTGCGTCAAGGAAGCTCCGCCATTACTTTTAGGCACACAAAGTTTTAGTGGTGACCTCATTCCCACTGGGGGCGGTGCTGTGCAGCCTTAACGCAATAGGCAATATCGCCAAATGGGCGGCCGAACTCACGGAGTTTGAGCTTGACTTCATACCGCGGCACGCAATCAAGAGCCAAGTGCTAGCGGATTTCATCGCCGAGTGGACTCCCTCACCAAGCAACCCAAGAGGCCGGGAAATCAGCGAGCCAGAGCCCAGGGCACTGGTGCTTACCGGACCTCACTGGACACTCTTCTTTGACGGATCCTCGCGGAAGCAGGGGGCCGAAGATGGTGTACTGCTCACCTCGCCAACAGGAGAGTAGTCCAAGTATGCGGTGCACCTGGACTACAAGACGACCAACAACATAGTGGAATATGAAGCCCTTCTCTTCGAACTCACAGTTGCGCAGGGTCTTGGTGTTCAACAGATGTTGGTCAAGGGAGACTCCCAACTGATCATCAAGCAGGTCCGGGGAGAGTGCTTCTGCAACAATCCCCAGCTCGCGGTGTACCTGCTGCACGTCAAGAAGGTGGAAGCTAGTTTTGAGGCCTTGGACCTATGCAATGTGCCGTGTGCCGACAACTCCATCACCGATACCCTGTCAACCATGGCATCCACGGGAGCATCGAATCCTAAAGGGGTCTTTGGTAGGAGGATGGTGCAGTCGACCGCTAGGTATGCGGGGCCTAATAAGGAAGGTGAGCCCAACACCACAGAGCAGGCGATCACGACAACCCTACAACCATGGGGCCTGCTGAGGTTCTTGTGCATTGCCGGGGACCCCATATCACCCGACATCGAAGATCCAGAAGCTCAGGAGAATCCCGATGCGTGGATCACAGAGATCCGGGACTATCTGAAGGACAACATCCTCCCGGAGGATCCAACATCAGCTGAGAGGATCGTGAGGATGGCGAAATGCTACATGCTGGTAGAAGGTGACCTCTGCGGGTGTGGCGCCGATGACATACTGCTACGATGCATAACTCGGGAGGAAGGTTGCGACTTGCTCGCAAAAATCCATGAAGGAGAGCGCAGGAATCATGCAGCTTCCCGCGCGCTAGTTGGCAATGGCTTGCGACATGGCTTCTACTGGCCGACAACACTACAAGACGCCGTTAAGCTTGTCAAGAGATGCAAAGCGTGCCAGTTCCACGCTAAGCAAATTCACACTCCAGCGCAAACACTGCAGATGGTCCCACCCTCCTGGCCTTTCGCGGTCTGGGGGCTGGATATCCTGGGACCCTTCCCCAAGGCAGTCGGAGGGTACTGGTTCCTCCACGTCGTAGTAGACAAGTGCACCAAATTGCCGGAGGTAGCCCCAGTGATCAACATCAACAAGGAGTCTACAGTCAAGTTCATCAAGTCGATTGTCTATAGGTTTGGGGTCTCGAACATGATCATAACCGACAACAGGACCCAGTTCACCAGTGCAGCGTTCCAAGACTACTGCAATGACCTAAGCGTCCAAGTTTGTTATGCATCTGTGGCTCATCCAGAGAGCAACAATCAAGTTGAAAGGGCCAATGCTGAGATCCTCAAGGGCCTCAAGACACGCACGTATAACAGCTTGGATAAGCATGGTGCCAAGTGGGTCGATGAACTCCCTTGTGCACTATGGGCAAGCCGGACATCACCCAGTCGCGCCAATGGAGAAACACCTTTCTTCCTGGTGTATGGGGCCAAGGCCATCCTCCCCCTAGAGATTGCAGTGGGCTCGCCCCGAGTCCGAGTCTTCGATGAAGCCTCACAGGACCAGCTCTGATGAGAAGATGTCGACCTTGTCGATGAAGCAAGGTGGCATGCCACCATCCACAAGGCACGTTACCGACAGGCGCTCAGGTGCTACCAGGAGCGGTTCGTGTAGAGTAGAGAACTCCAAATGGGTGACGTGGTGCTGTGACGTATACTTTCTCAAGAAGGGTCGCACAAACTCTCCTCCAGCTAGGAGGGCCCCGTTCGAGTGACACAAGTATCCCGCCCCAAGTGTTTCCGCCTGGACACAGAAGAAAGAGAGCCCCTCCCTAACCCTTGGAACGTAGAGAACCTCCGTAAGTTTTATCCCTAAGCATATAGTAGGACTGTGTAGGGTGTCATGGTGCCAAGGAACGGCACTTAGGACACAAAGCTCTGGGGGGGGACAGGTCCAGAGTGTTCACCCGTTTAGCTTGGTCCCGTACCCTAAGCATGAACACTCTGCCTCCCTTGCCAACTGGAGTGGATCGTTGGCTTATTGTAAAGCCAGACCCCTCTAATGAATGCCAATTTGAAAAATCACTGTCTTACCATATGTTTTCTCTTATGTTCACTTAATTATCTGTTAATTGTGTGATCAATCAGGCTAGTCTCATTCTTTCGTATATTATCTTGATATACCTGGTGAAGTTTTTTCTATATCACCCCTAGTAGAGTTATGCAACCCTGCTGAAGGTATACTTGTTTGATGTACGTGCAAGGTGTTTCGGGACCTCACGGCTGCCCTCTTACTTGGGGTCCTGTGGTGCCAAATGATCCCCCACAAAAGGCCTACGCCGAGCTGGAGGTCCAGAGCGCGCATCCTGCTTAGCCTGGTCCTGTACCCTAATCATTCGTGCTTTGCCACAGTGCTATGGCTAAGTACTAAGGGTCAGAACGCTCACATCCCGAGTAAGGTGGGAGACAGATACTGGGCGCTAACGCCCTGAATTACCCAAACCCCTCGTACCAGCCCAGGACTGTAAGACATGGCAATACTAAAGAATAGGGAAAGATCACCAACGAGCAAAAAATATGCACCCCTGTTATGTGTGCAAGACATACAGAGCAGGTTACGATGGTGGGCAACACCAAAGCACCTAGCTCCGTCATCCTCAAGGGGCCTACTGTCGGTGTCCAAGCATGTTGACGACAACAACAAGCGCTGATAAGTGAGTACACTCTCCTATCCTGCTCTTGTTGCTAACAAGGTTCTCTTGTGGTATCATGTGCACCAGGGGCCTACCGTCGACACACCTACAACGATGGTGGACGACGATGGAGCAGCCAGCTCCGCACCCCCCGAAGGGCCTGCCGTCGATGCTTTTGCGAAGATGGTGGGCGATGCCAAGGCATCTAGCTCCGGCACCTCCTAGGGGGCCTGCTGTCGACGACTTTACAATGATGGCGGGTGACACCGGAGCATCCAGCCCCGACACCTCCTAGGGGGCCTGCTGTCGACGAATCCATGACGATGGTGGGCAACGCCAGAGCATCCAGCTCTGGCATCACCCAAGGGGCCTGCCATCAACGTCCAAGCATGCTGACAGCAGCAAGAAGCGCTGATAAGAGAGTACACTCTCCTGCCCTGCTCTTGTTGCTAATGAGGTTCTCTTGTGGTATCCTGTACACCAGGGGCCTGCCATCAACAAACCTACGATGATAGTGGACGACACCAGAGCAGCCAGCTCCAGCACCCCCCAAAGGGCCTACCATCGACGCTTCTACGAAGATGGTGGGCAATGGTGGAGCATCCAGCTTCGACACCTCCCAAGGGGCCTGTCGTCGCCGACTTTACGAAGATGGCGAGTGACGCCAGAGCATCCAGCTCCGGCACCTCCCAGGGGGCCTCAATCGTCGATGTCCTAATGATGATGGAGGGCGACGTTGGAGCAGCCAGCTCCGGCACCTCCCAGAGGGTCTGTCGTCGACAAATCTACGACGATGGTGGGAGACTCATATCATCTAGCTCCGGCATCACCCAAGGGGTCTGCCGTTGATGTCCAAGCATGTTGACGACAGCAACAAGCACTAATAAGGGCTTGCCGTCGACGCACCTACGATGATGGTGGATGACGCCGGAGCATCCAACTCCGGCACCCCCCGAAGGGCCTGCTATCGACACTTCTACGGAGATGGTGGGCGACGCTGGAGCATCCAACTCTGGAACCTCCCAGGGGGCTGCCATTGATAACTTACGATGATGGCGGGTGGCACCAGAGCATCCAACTCCGGCACCTCTGAGGGGGGCTGCTATCGACGTCCTAACAATGATAGAGGGCAACATCAAAGTAGCCAGCTTCGGCACCTCCCAGGAGGCCTACCGTCGACAAATATACAATGATCATGGGCGATGCTGGAGCATCCAGCTCCGGCATCACCCAAGGGGCCTGCCGTCGACGTCCAAGCATGTTGACGACAACAACAAGCGCTGATATCTGAGTACACTCACCTACCTTGCTCTTGTTTCTAACAAGGTTCTCTTGTGGTATCCTGTACACCAGGGGCCTATCGTCGATGCATCAACAACGATGGTGGGCGACGCCTGAGCAGTCAGCTCCGGCACCCCCGAAGGGCCTGCCGTCAACGCTTCTGCGAAGATGGTGGACAACGCCGGAGCATCGAGCTCCGGCACCTCCCAGTGGGCCTGCCGTCAACGCATCCACAACGATGGAGGGCGACACTAGAGCATCCAGCTCTGGTACCTCCCAGGGGGTCTATCGTCGATGACTTTACAATGAGGAAGGGCGACACCGGAGCAACCAGCTCCGGCACCTCCCAGGGGGCCTGCCGTCGACGCATCTACGACGATGGTGGGCAACGTCAGAGCATCCAGCTCTGGCATCACCCAAAGGGCCTCCCATCAATGTCAACACTCAGACAAAGCTTGGCGCTCCTGGAAGGGACACACCGAGGCCAACCACTCATGCTCCCCCTCTCCGTTAGGGACCATTCAAAGACATCCTGCGCTCAAGTAGTAGGCATACCCAACAACCTAGCCATGCCTACCAGGGGGCCTCTAAGGGGGTTCCATAGGCAGCACGTCAACTAGCGACAAATTGGCCATGTCAACTGTGCAAGCGTTGGTCCCCCAAAAGATAATGACATCATCAAAAGCTCTTTAGACCTTACACAGAGAAGTAATTGGGGCAACAATTTGAGAAGCAGACAAGCCAACAAGCAAAATAACATGGATTCAAATTCATTAACAATTATTTATACAAAGGGGTCATCCCTGGATACAAAAGCACTCTACCTGGGTGCCGCCGGTCTCAACTCTGCTGGAACAAAGAGGCCACCTGCTTGGCAAGGTCCTAGACTTCGACCCTCGCCTCCTCCTCTCGCTCATCAAGGGAGCCTTTCTCCACCGGCTCCAGCGGGATTGCTGAGTACCAGCTCCGGAAGCATACTAAGACATGGGAAGCCACCAGCTCAGCTAGCTCCCTTCCTTCAACCTCGAGCTGCCTTGCGAGGACAGTGCCCACTGACCCCAACGACGAGCAAAGGAAGTCCAAGGCGGGAAGCAGCTGGGCCACCCCTTGAGATGGCTTCCCGCGCGACACGGGACCAAGGCCGAGAGGTTCCAATACCACCCCGGCACGGGCCAGGAAGTCCCAGATCCCTTGAGCTTCAGTTGCGTAGAAGGCCTGGAGGCGTTCCACCTCCCTCCGTAAAGCTTCCTCCCGGACAGCAAGCTCCCGAGCACGACGCTCCAAATCTTCCTCCCGGTGCTCGATGGCGAGCTCCGAGTCCTGCATAACCAGTGCTTCTCCAGCATTCCAAGGCTCCGGGAGACCTCTTCCTCCTTTACCGCCAAGTCCCATTCCGCATCAGCAATGACAACCTCGCGATGGACCAACTCCAGCCACTGATCCTTGAATGTAGCCTAGAGGGGGGGGGGGGTGAATAGGCCTTTTGAATTTTTTTAGAACCATAAACACTTAGCAACCTTATCAAACACAGAGAAATTGGACTAGTCCAGTAGAGTGCGGACTAGTCTGGTGTATGCAGACTAGATCGATCAAGTTTGATCGATGATTTTGATTCAAGTACTCTATGCAGCGGAAGTTGAGTTGTAACTAGAGTGTATTGCTTCAATGAAACTTGATATGGAACAAGTTAACTTAAGTTTCAAAGTTTTAACGTAAGTTGAACAAGATCGAGCAAACCCTAGATTGCAATGAATAGTAAGAACAAAAGTAAAGACACAATGATTTTATCCCGTGATTCCACAGAGGAAATCTACGTCCACGTTGAGGAGTCCACAGAGGACCGGGTCTTCACCAACTCTACCCTCGACGAATCGCCATGGAGGCCTATTCTCTTCTACTAATCACAAAGGGGGCAAATCACCGTGTTCAAGGGGCCTTCTCACAAGTTGAGGGCTCCCCAAGATTTAAAATTTGAAACACCACTGAACACACTCGAAAGATATGCAATAAGACAATGAGAGTGTGTGAGAGATTCAAACCCAAGAGCTCAATACATGAAGAACATGTTTGTCCTTTGACCTATAGTTAATCCTCAAGGATTTGATCTTTCTTGTGTTGGATTGTGTGGAGAGACGTGTTTTCTGGGCTCTTGAGAGGTGTGATGGCGCAGGGGGGCGAGAGTGATCATAGTAGGGCCGTGCACCTCTATTTATACTAGGGTTTCCTAAGGTTATCGTTATTGTTTGCAAAGTCCGGACTAGTCTGTGGTGGACTCCAGACTAGTCTGGTGTGCGGCGTGTGGAAAACCCTAAGTCTTCAGAAGTATTGGACTTGTCCGAAAACATGCGGACTAGTCCGATTCGGGCACAAGATATTTGAACTAGTCCGGCACATATCGGACTAGTCCGGCTTGGTGAAACCCTTAGTAAATTGAGGACAAGTCCGCACTTGAAGGACTTCACCGATTTTAGTCAGAGAGGTTATTGGACTAGTCCGGATAATATCAGACTTGTCTGATATTGATCAGAGGCATTATCGGACTAGTCCAGGCTTTATCGGACTAGTCCGTTGCGGACAAGTCCACACTGGGAGGACTTGTCCGATCCTGGACAGAGAGATTATCGGATTAGTCCAGGTAATATCGGACTAGTCCGGACCTGTGTAAATTTGTGCAGTGAGACTGATTTCTTTTGCTTGAGCTCTTGGTGTGTGTTTCTCCAACACACTCCATACACAAAGAGTATTTTATTCATCTCTTGAGCTATTTTCAACTTGATTCCTCACTTTCCTTTCTTTTTGTGCTTTCTTCATAATTCCATTAAAACCTGCGCTTCTCTCAACAATTTGGTTAGGATCTCATTTGTTTGTCATAAATCAACCAAAACCCATAAGGGATGCCTAGATGCACTTTCAATCCTCGCACAGCTTCAGACGGACAACAGCGACGACATGGGCCTTCAAGGCCTTCACCTCGAGCTCCTTGTTTTTGGCTTCGACCAGTTTCACAAAGCACCACTCCTCCGCAAGCTGATCCCACTCTCGAGCGAACGAAACCTACGTCTGGCGCAAGATGGACTGGGCCGCGGCAACAACATCGGCGAGAGGGATTGGCATGACCATCGCCATGGACGGCTGCCTCTCTGCCCCTTTCTGTCGACTCCGAGGCAGACACCAGCCCCTGGGGACCAGATGGCTCCCCGGCTGGAGCTCCAGGAACCACTGCGTCGCTGCCCGGTGCTGAAGTCCCCTCCTTCATTGCAAGTTCATTGTTGGTCACCGATGAAGAGTTGCCATCTTACGCGCCAATGACATCAGGCGCCGGCACCGCGTCAATGGCGGGTGGGTCAGCTCCGCCAAGGGAAGCCGCCACGACCATGGTATCCGCCTCCTCGCCTGGCACCTCCTCGCCCGACACCACCTCGCTTGGTGCTACCTCTACCCCATCTGCCTCGACGGACGAGGGCGTAAAGGCATTGACTTCACCAGAGGATGGCACACCTTCGGGCGCAGGATGCGGCGCAGCAGGCCCCATTCCAGCTCCGGGAGAAGTAGGGGCCACCAAGCCCACCCTTGGAAGCACCAAGGGCACCAAGTCAACTGACAACACCCTGAAAAGCCAAAGATAAAACTCTGTCAGAGCGAAAGAGAAAAGAAGAGAAATAGCAGGGGAGAAGCTGCGGCTTACCGGCGCGTCGTACTGCTCCAGTGACCCTAACCTCCCACACCGCGTGGTAGACCGAGCAGCCAGGACCTGACGACAAGGCTGGCGCCGCCGTCTCCAACATCAGCTCTTGGTCGACACGTGTCGGCATGGCCACCTACGTAGATCCCTCTACACTTCCTCAGGAACCAGAACCGCTGCTGGAATCGGAAACCAAGTCGACGATGGGAGCTTCGGCCGCTCCGGCTCCATCGCTATGAGAAATTGGGGTACAGTCCCCCCGTGACAGCTTCC
This sequence comes from Tuctoria greenei, assembly GCA_036927565.1. Classification (NCBI taxonomy): domain Eukaryota; kingdom Viridiplantae; phylum Streptophyta; class Magnoliopsida; order Poales; family Poaceae; genus Tuctoria; species Tuctoria greenei. Next base: position 113,613,879 of record JAYESD010000011.1, on the reverse strand, counting down.
GCTTCTTCGATGCAGCAGTGACGGAAGCCACGGCCAGAGTGCGGGAACACTTTCCCGGTGCCGGAACAGGTGCTGGCTCGCTGTCCCCCACCTTGATGGAGGATGTTGGGGACCCTACCTCCACCCTTTCTAATGAACGGGAGGAAGACCCCGACCTTGGTTGCGTCATGGCGCGGCACCACGCCAAGACTGCTGAAGCCCCAGACGTCTCTTCGGGGTACAGGCGGGTAACACCGAACACTTTGACAGCCGACATCGAGCTCAACAGTTTGTCCCTCAAGCCGATGGTCATGAAGAGCGGCTAGCAGTCATCCGGGATGGAGATGTGCTCGTCGTTGACCATGTCGCAGGTCACCACCTTCAGCATCTCCTCCAACATCTCAGGGGTGGGGTCGTCCAGAGCCAACCGGCACCGATCATAGGTACCGATGTAGTGCCAGGCCCCTTAAGCGCGCTTCTGGAGAGGGGCGGTATAGCGGCGCATGAAGTCTACCAGCACCATCATGAAGGTCAAGCCTTTGCCCGCCAGGAGCCAGATTCGCTTCAATATCGGCATGTACTCCTTTGTCAGCCCTTGGAAAGCTTCTCTGGTGGTGGGATTGGAAGCTAGACCTTCAGGTTAGGGTGGGCCTTGACACACACGATCGCCCAATATTCCCTCCAGGTGCTCCACTTGCCCCCTTTGAGCAAAGGGCGGTAGGCTCAAGAGGTCTTGTCCTGGTGTCAAAAGTAGTAGGCACCCACTTGGGTCGTCGCGCTCTTTCCGGTGGTCTTCATCACGAAAAAGAACCAGAACATCTCCACTGTTGGCCGGCAGCCCACGAATGCCTCACAGAAGTGGACGAACACAGCATCACTACGAAGGAGTTCGATGACATATAGTGAAGCTGGAGCCCGTACTCCTCCAGCACTGCGAGGAAGAACTTTGATGGCAGAAGCCCAAGCCCCGCAGACATGTAGGTGGCATAGAGGACAGTATCGTCTTCGCGCAAGTTTTCAAGAGCGGGAGATCCACAGCAGATCATCCATGCACACTCTGCCGCCAACCAGCCAAGCAGTCGCCTCATTGGCAACTGGTCATCAACCGACTGGAAGCGAGAAGGAGGTAGTGGGGAAGCCATTGGAGCAATAAAAGGTGAGAGCTTTTGTTGGGGGGTGAAGGTTCGGGCGCTTGAGGAAGAAGGCGAAAACTCAGGCTACGGGGTGTGAGTAAGGAAGGAACCGTCCCCTCTAAAAAAGGTTTCCTTTTTCATCACCCCCAAGATGCCTGAGTACTTCGTGCGTATCACAAAGGTTCTACCCGCACCACTCAACACACAACACCCATGACTATGGGCCCTACGCCCCCAGTCTGAAGCACTGGCCCAAGTGGTCAGCCACTTGAGAAAAAAGCTCAAGCGGCTCCCATAAAGGCGGAGCGAACGAAAGTGCTATAGCCGCGTTGCGAACCATCGCAGTTAAAGGCGCCGCAGAAGACAAAGATACTACAACAAGCAAAGATCCCGTCGCCATAGTCCCTCAACCAGAGGAGGACATGCGGTGACGTTGGCAGAAGCGCCTATCGCTTCCGCTGTCCAAGACAGAGTTCAAAGCATAGTGCTGGAAAACATAGAAAGGGCTCCACCTTTAGGCTCGCCACCTCCCCCTAAGGTGGACCCAGGGGCCACTGTCGGTACCTTACAGACGGGGTACCCTCGCACATCAGATGAAAACACCGAGGCACGTCCAGCGGTGCCCACATGTCCCGAAGGTGCCAGACCTCGGGCTTCCCAAGGATGAGCTCCATCACTTCCACGAGGGCCTTGAAGATGGGACTCGACTCCTCTGCTAAGATTGGCTCCCGAAATGCCACGTGTTAGGACGAAACCTCACCCAACCTTGGGGGAGAGCTCCGGTGCAGCCACGTGGCTCAGAGCACCAGGCCAGGCACCCCCTGCGAGGAAGAGCCCGGACGTGCCATGTTACCTGGAGAGCCCTGGAGCTACCACGTGTCATGAAGAACCGAGACAGGCCTCCCCAGCAGAGGCCAACCTTGACGCTGCCACGTGTCCTACAACTTGCCCTAGACGGTAAGATGCGGGAGTTAAGGGATGTTGCGCCCTGCCCAAGTCAAGCATTGAAGACGCGCACCCACCTCCAGCGCACAACGCGGAGCACGCCAACGGTCAGAGACCGCTATGACCAATCGCAACACAGTGAAGGCGATGCAGGCCTATCCCACTCAGCCAAGTGGGTAGCTTGTGGCAATAAGACAGACTGACGGGACACCTTCTTCCATAGTCAGCAATGGTGCGTAGGCTACTGACGAGAGAGGTGGCAAGACAGTGAGTCTTCACTGCCAAGGTCAGAGGAAGCTTATGCGATAAACATAGATCTTTAGGATACGATCGCCTTGAGACCACTTGTCGGGCCCCGTACCCCATTTGTAAGGCGTCCAGTATTGTCTATAAAAGGACCGGACAGAGGACCTAACATCAAATCCCCGATACACACACGCATTCACACACACTAGCAATACAATCCACTGTAGAGTAGGGTGTCACGCTCCTTGCGGCCTGAACCACGTAAAAAACCACCATCTGATACACTCTCATACGTGCGTACACTTGATTGAGGCCTAAGCCCCGCTGAACAAGAACCTCCGCGGGCTGCTCCTTAGCAGATCCGGAGGAAGTGTCTTATAAATACTTTTACACATTCCTTGCTTCTTTTCCTTTTTAGCTAGTCTATAACAAAAATCTATAACATGATCATCTCTGCCACAGTAGATACAATGAAATTTGACTTTACGTTCATGTCTAGATGAGCAACCAACATGTGTGTTAGCAACCGAATGAGACAATACTCCTACAGACTTAAAAATAACCACTTTTTGTTTAGGAACCGTTTTAATCAGACAACGTCCTAGTGAATTTACAATCTTAGGTGGATGTGGCTTAGAATGAGCATGAGAATAAAAACCTAAACTAGTTTTATCATTGCAAGACATAGATGAATTCAGCAACAAGTTTAGATTCTTATTCCCACTAACAAACGCTCAACTGTCCTATGGATATCATCAAGTTTCTTGGACAAGTCTAGACAATTTTCACACGAAGTTTTTCCTTTTAGTTTGCGATTAGAACAAAAATTATTTTCATGGGAACGTAGAGCATTGTTCAAAATAGAAATTTTATTCCTAGCATCATGTAGTTTCTTATTTAGATCATCACAGCTAGAACAATGCAAATCAATCGTGGAACAGCTAGCATCTTTTATGTTTTTATGACTAAGTGCAGCAAGCTTTCTATTCTTTTCAACCTCAAGCTCAATTTTATCATGTGTGGAGGTGTGTGCACTTATTAAGAAGGGCAATTGTTCATAAATTAATTCACATGAGGAACATGAATAATTACTAGGAATCAACGATTTTAGTTGGTTAATTCAGATTCTAGTGATTCAATTTTAACAACATTATCTCTAAGTTTTTTGTCCTTTTTCTTAAGTACACTAGTGGCACGAGAAATAGCATCACACAATTCTACGCAAGTGGGACATACCTCATCATTGTCGCTGTTAAATTCGGCTCCCTCCGTACTTGATCTTGAGCAGTGTTATCCTAAACAGCCTAAACGACCTGTTTAAATGCGTTTAAACACTAAACAGAGAGCAACGACACAGTTTAGCCCCTAAACAGTGGATTAAACGGGTCAATGTCCGTTTAAATGGGCTAAACGAAATGGATTTTAAACGTGTTTAGAACCGTTTAGGCAAAGTGAACTTACAATTCTAAGTGAGATGCAAGTTTAAAATTAATATCACCAAGTTGATTAAAATCAATATTTTTTCTAAGCTACACATCAGAAGTAATATTATTTGTGTTTCAAAAAATATAATAAAACAACTGTTAGCCGTTGAAGTTTAAATATTTGTTTAGGGCACTACATGCACTGTTCTCAGTCTCAATATTATTTTTTTGGTGGTGTGGTATTGTGATTGTCTCTTTAATTTATATGATGTCGAGGTTAAATTGATTCTTATTTCCAAATATGAGTTTGAACTTGATTTAAACATCTACCGTAGAGCAGGTCAATAAAAAAATATTTTTTTCTTGCTGCTACAATACACACCGTTTAATCCGTTTAATCACCGTTTAAACGACATCTAAACCTTCCACACAGTAAACAGAGCTCCACCGACTGTCTACTGTTTACCATTTAGGATAACACTGACCTTGAGTTGCCCACCATGAAACACATAGTTGTCAAATTGTCTTCAACTTCATCACTTCAGGCCACATCGCTCGAGTTGTTATTGAAAGTTGCCTAGAGGGGGAGGTGAATAGGCTAAAATCCAGAAATCACTTAACTAAAATTTAATTAGCGGCACAAGGGCGGACTAGTCTGGTCTGGGGGCGGTGTAATCTAATTAATGCAAAATGAAGTGCAGCTAACTAGCAACCTATCTAATCAATTGCAAGTACTAGAAACAAGTTATGAGCAAGATTACGAGGTTGATCACAAATTGCAAGTGATAAAATGATAAGAACCCTAGAAGTGATCTAGCGATGAACGAAGGTAAAAGATGCAAGAGACACACAAATTTTATCTCGAGGTACAGTTCCACGGAGGAACCTATGTCTCCGTTGAGAAGTCCACAAAGGATCGGGTCTCTTTCAACCCTACCCTCACAAAGCCACCACTAAGGCCAACTTGATCTCCACTAAATCAAAGGGTGAATACAATGATTCTTGGGGCAACTCATAACCTGAGGCTCTCACAACAACTTGGCTCACTTAGAGATCGAAAAATAACTCAAACAAACTCAGATCAACAACTCAAATCTAGAGAATCAACCAAGAGCTCAAGAACGGTCAACTCCTTCTCCCTTTCTCTCTTCTCACAAATCCGACAAACCCTCAAGATTCGCTCTTAGGGCTCAAAGATGTGAAGAGGAAGGCTTAGAAAGGCTCTTGGAAGGCTATGGCAGCACTAGGGTTCGAGAGTGCAAGGGAAAGTGGGGGATCCTTTTTATAGGGCCCCGACACTTGATTATTGCCACCAACTAAAGTTCAAATTAGTCCGCACTACCACCTCAGACTAGTCCGGACTGATCACTGATGTCACAATGACTAACAAAATAAGTCCTCGTCACCTTTTGTATTCAAACCATCATAAGACCATGGACTAGTCCGTCCAAAAATGGACTAGTCCAATCTTACTCAGAAACTTCTACTGCGGGTGAGAATGGACAAGTCTGGTCCAGGCAGACTAGTCCGCACCCTCCCCAGGACAGTCTAGTACGGCTTGTTGGGACTTAGTCCCTGCAGCCCACTAACAACTCCAAATGGACTAGTCTGACAAAAAATGGACAAGTATGGACTCACACAATACCTCTTGGTCCGTGTTGAAACAGACAAGTCTGCCAAGGAGGACTAGTCTGACCTCCCAGGACGGATTGGTCCGCCTTCCAGGACTTAGTCCCAGAAAGGCTCATGCACACTCCCACAGACTAGTCCGTTCCCAAATGGACAAGTCCGATGTCACAAGGAAACACTTGATCCGCCTAACATCGGAATAGTCTGATGGTGCCGAACTAGTCTGACCCTTTCCTTAGGATTGCCTAGACTTAACTCTCCAACTAAACCTAATCAGACTATGAGATCTTAGGTGATTCTCAAACACTGGACTTGTTGAAAATTCTCTTCAATGAATTTTAACTCGACACAAAAAATTTTAAGCCCTAATTTGTACTCTTCGAGTTTTTCGACACCTTTTTTCACTCATTTTCCTTTTTGAGAGTTTCTAATTCCGTTTCAACTTCGATCACCTGTACTTATACTCATAAATATCATTAGTCCCTTAATTATTTTCATCAATCATCCAAAAACCCACAGGGATTACCTAGATGCCCTTTCAGTTATCTAGGAGTGTGGAGAGAATATGGTCTATCACTTGCTGTTTTGTAAAAGACTTCTTTTTCTTGATGTTGTTGCCAGAAGAGGATTTGAACTTTGTTTGCTTTCCTCATGGGTAGTAGTACTTGAAAGGTTAGGGTAATATATATGAAAATTTCATGGCTTACCACATTCGAAACATCGTTGAGAACCACCACTTCCTCTCCTTCTAGTTCTCACATTCTGCAATGCTTTTGAGAACCGGGTAGAGAGAAGTGCTAGCTCCTCCTCTTGAAACTCTTCAATCTGTTCAAGGGTTACAAAGGAAAGCAAAGCAAGTATACCACATGATGAAGATTTTCTAGAACTGGGCATGTCACGTTGTGTTGTGAAACAAATGCAGGAGACTTGTTGGGGTTTTTACATGATATTATGTCAAGTTTATGAGTTTTCAACTTAGAATATAACACATCTAAAGTAAGTATACTCATGACAGTGGATTCATGGATACATGTAACTTTAATTTCCCAAATTTACATGTCTAATGCATCTAACAATTGTCTAGCATTTTTAACATCTGAAAAATTAACATTGGCACTATACAAGTTACTGAGAATTTGATTAAAGCGAGCAAAGAAGTCATCGATTGACTCACCGAGTTTCATCTCAAAGTGCATGTACTCCTTTTTGAACACGTGTTAACGTACCTCCTTGATCGTATTGGATCCTTCGTGGTAGTCACATAGTGCTTTCCACACATCATACGCACATCGAAGATGTGCACCACGATCGAAGTCGTTTTCCGCCCCTTGTTGTTGTTGTCGACGTCTCTTATGTTCGTAGCTGTTACTTCATTGTTTGATAGTATGTCGAAGCGCTTGAAGAACTTTTCCCAGATGGCGAAACCCTGTGCTTGTATGTATGCCTCCATTAGCGCCTTCTAAATCTGAAAATTAACGTCATCAAAGACACAAGGTTTTCTAGAGTATTTCTCCATGATAATTAGCAACAACATGTGCAAATCAAAAATATTAGAGCAACATGTCTCTGATACCAATTGTAGGATCGGATAGCATGTGAAAATCTAATAGAGGGGGGGTGAAACATAGATTAAAACTTTTTATGCGAAAGCGACAAAAATCCCTTGGCAGGAAATTAATCTAATAAAGAACCCGTGTGTGCAACTATTTTCAACGTGTTCAATCATGAAAAACTAGTATACATTGTAGAGGATCATTTCACGAAACCAATGCAACAAGAATCACGTGAAAACAATGAATAGAACACAAGTTATGATTGAAAGGCTAAGCAAAAGTCAAACTGTTCTACACGAGTTACAAACAGATCTGCTATGCTGCAAAAATCTCATGTAACTAGAAAACCACAAAACTCATAACCATGAAATTTTTACAGATGATATACAATCGAGTTGTGAAGACAACACAAAAAGAATCACAACAATTGGATTAGTAAAACTCGAGTTATGATCAAAACATCAAAGCAACATCGGGTAGCACAGAAAATCGACGAGAAAGACTTGATGAAAACAGGTCGGACAAACAAGGCAAAAAAGCTCCTCTAAAACTACGAATTTTACTCAATAAAATGAAAGAGTAACAGCCACAAATCGTCTCACCACGAGCCCTGACCTCTCTTGCCTATATAACCAGCCCTTAGGCCAACTCAAACCAAACTAGGAGTCCTACTCCTACTCAGTTTCATCCGAAACTTTCCATAACTGCTCAAGACTCTTCGATACGCAGATAGAAGCAATCTTAAGACTTCAAAACACCTTAGAAATATCCTACACATTCCTAAAACAACTTAACTTCATGACCAACACGAAATATAACCATAACCAACTCAAAACTTTCCATGAACGTACCAAAACCGCCTCAGTCGCAGCCTGAGCACCTAATCTAGCTGGTTGGACCGTTCCGACCATATCTTCATGTCCATAACTCTTCATCATACCTTGGAACCATGTTGCCATGTTCATGCACCCCTTGCACACATGCAAACATCTTCCAACGACGTCCATGATACCTTCATGTACATTGTTCTCTATTCAAACATGTTGTGTGACTCCCGATCAACTCAACCACAATTACTTCAGAACTTAGTTCATTCTCCCTAAGAATAGTTCAATTGATCACCATTACCAACCATGTCTTGACATCGAGCAACACCTGCACATGAACAAACAAGCAAGTTTTTCGAGCACAAGTCCGCGAGTTGACTCACATTAGTTCGAAAACCACAACACCTTATGTGAGAGTCTTGCATAAGCATGTTGCAAACATAACAAGAATAATATCCACCATGATCAGCCAAAACACATCAAAAACTTAGTAAATGAATACTAAGCAAACTTCCCATAAGCCCAAAAATCAAGTTTGAAACATTGCAAGTTAAAAACATAGCATCCTCACGATTATTTCAACACTTAGAAAGTTCGGATGCTCCGAAGTGAAAACATGTGTAGCTCACGTGCGAGACAAGTTCGGACAGTCCGAGAACCGGCCTTTGACCGGGTGGCCAGCGCGTCGATGTGTGACTGTAGCTCACCAAGGTTTGATTTCTCCCGAGCTCCTGTGATCGGCTATACTCAAAACTTTGCATGTTAACCCTCAGTTTTGGCGTAGTTGCCAATGTATTCAGCACCTAGATCTCACAGTAACCATTTCGACACAATTGTATTGAAACTATCATTTTGTCAAAAAAAAAAACTTTGTATTCAGACATTCATACATGGGCACCACACCTTATCGATTGTTGACAATGAAAATCGCGAACCTCTCATCTGAGTGACCACCTTTCTTGTTCCAACCAGTATACATCTAATTACAGTCTTCACCCATGTTTGAGTCTAGTGTTTAAAATCAGAGAAATTATCGTTACTTTATACTTTGTTTAATGTCATGCTCTTACATCTATTAGAAAGGATAGGTCAGAAACCCACACAAGAGTGACTGAGACGAATGTGGTTATGATGAGACGCGAGGTCTAGATTGTACCACTCGTATATTTCAAAAAAGAAAAACTGAATGAACTTATGTATTCAACAATTTAATACATTTGAGTGAAATATTTTGTTTTTGAAACCACACTGGAAATTTTGACCAAACTAAAAATTCAAAATAGTAAAAGAAAGTAAAAGATTATAAACATAATGTTTGGTATTGTGTGATAAATTTATAAACTAAATATATTTACATTTCATTAAACGTGTTTTAGTGTGAAAAATGAAAATTCTAATTGGTAAAAAATGTTTGAATTCACCTTGTGGTAACCTGTTCGAAATAATAATAGTATTTGTAATAAAATTGATGCATGGATAAAATAGGGAGAAAACAAAGATAAGGTGTAATTTTATGTTGTAATGAAATATATTTTATAAAATGATATTAAACAATTTTATCATGTTGTATTATTGCATTTGTGTGATATTTTTCAAATTTTGGTTGTTTTATAATAATTGTTTGAAAACCAAATTTGACAATAGAACGATAAATAAATTATTTTGAAAGGCGTAGTTTGTTGATTTACTAAAACATATTCCTCTATTTTTCCCAACATTTCTGAATCTCGGGGCGAGATTCCGTTTAAGGGGGTAGAGTTGTAACACCCGGTTTTCAAATGCAATCAAATTTGAATTCAAATAATAACTTAGAATTTGTAAGGAAGAAACAAAATAAAAAGGAAATAATATGTATAAGTAGAATCCTTTGATAATGAATAATTTTATAAAAAATGTTTTATTACAAGCTTAATACGTGTGTTTGCTACTGATTGAAAATTTAATTTAGAAGACATGTAACAATTTGTTTGAATTCAAGTTTGAATTAGAAGAGAAGAATAAAACATATGAAAGTAAAAATAGTCTTCGGGCCGAAACCCAATTTCCCTACAGCCCGCGCCCTTTCCTCTCATTGGGCCCCTTCCTGCCAGCCCATGCGCCCAACCCTTCTCCTTCTCGTCATCTCTAGTTCAGCGGGCCCCACTCATCAGCTCAACCTCTTCCTTCCCCAGCCGCAAGACGCACGCGCGCAAGCAACTGCCCCGACCAATTGGCCACCAAAAATCCCGGAAATCTTGCCCTTGCCGCTTTCCTTCCATCGGGAAGAACCGCCGGCCCTCTATAATCTCGCTGTAGGCCTCATCAATGGTTTTCCGAGCCCAAGATTTTTCCAAAACTCGAGGAAATCGCCGCCGTCGCGTATCCTCGGCGAGCCGCCATCTCGCCGCACGATTTCCCCAACCTCGTCGCCGATTTCTCGCGCTGACCCGTTGCTCCACCTCGAGAGGTCGCTAGGAGCGCGCTACAACCTTCCCCGTCGGCAACCGCAGCCCCCAACCCTAGCGCCGACGAAATCTCGGTAAGCATCACCGCCTCGATGTCGTTCCGACCTTGCGGGTCGATTTCCCCTTTCATCGAACTCGCCGTGCTCCAGAACACCTCCCGGGCAAGATGGCACCAAAGAAACACCGTGAAAATGACGTCCCGACGGAGCTCGACGCCACCCGCCTCCCTTCATCTCGGTAGGCTCCGCAGCTGCGTGATTCGACTGCGCTCGTCACCTTTTCGCCGTGATAACGCGACCTGTGGATGTGCAGAGACGCTGGCGTGAGGTCGTAACGGTGACCGTTGCCGCGAGGGGAGACGTTTACGTGAGAGACAAGAAAGGGAAAGAACATGATTTTCGATTCTGTGTTTTTTCGTACTGATTCCCACATAATTTTTTTATTTTAACATTATTAATTTATTATTTAATATTAATAGCATCCGATTTTTTTTGCAAAACTAGCATCTCTGCCGTCCACAGTGTGGACGACTTGCCAGGTGGTAGGGTTGCCGTCCATGGTGTGGACGACTTGCCACGTGGCAGCACATGTGGTAGTCTCAAAAATTCTGGTTTTTGTTCACTTTTGGACGTCTATTTTAAAATACTTACAGACATATTTTGAAAATGTTGTTATGGAAGAAAATGTAGTATACAATGTGTACTACAAATTCCTCAACAACAATATTTCCAAAATATGTATTTAGATATTTCAAATTAGCCGTTCAAAATTGGGCTGCAGAGGCAAATTTGCTAAGTTCAATCACTTTTCGACGACTATTTTAAAATAACTAGATACATATTCATGAAATTTTAATATTGGATAACTGTAAAAAAATCTTACTACATTTTATTCAATAACAATATTTCAAAAATAACTTTCTAGGTATTTTAAAATAGATGTCCAAAAGTGAATGAAACTAAGAAAATTCGGGTTAGCAAATTTGCTGTGTTCAGTCACTTTTGAATGGTTATTTTAAAATACTTAGAAATATATTTAGGAAATGTAGTTATTGACTAAAATGTAGTAAAGATTGTTATCTACAGTTACTCCAGTATCATCATTTTCTAAATTTGTATCTATGTATTTTAAAAGGGCCGTCGAAATGTGACTAAACTCAGCAAATTTGCCCCTGCAGTGCAAATTTGTTGAGTTTTATTCACATTTGGACGGCTATTTAGAAATATCTAGGGACTTATTTTGGAAATGTTGTTACTTACGGAATTGTAGTACACATTGTCTACTATGTTTTTCTCGATAGCAAGATTTCTAAAATACGTCTCTAAGTATTTTAAAATAGGAGCTCAAAAGTGAAAAAAACCAGAATTTTTTAGAGTGGCACATGTGCTGCCACGTGGCAAGTCGTCCACATCGTGGACGGCAACCCAACCATGTGGCAAGTCGTCTACACCGTGGACGACAGGGATGCTAGTTTTGTAAAAAAGAAAATTTCGAATGCTATTAATATTAAATAATAAATTAATAATGCTAAAATAAAAAATTTGATTCCCACACACATCCGGCGTGCAGGCCTCTTAAGCCCCAAGTCTGGGTTGAGCCCGCAACAGAGCGTTCCGAGTCTATTACTCACTTTATTTACAACCCTTAAGTAGCATTAAGATGTAATTAAAATAGATTAAGTAGATGACGTGGGGTCCTCTGTGGCACCGGCCGTGACACCTCCCCTGGCCGAGAAGAAGCTTGTCCCCAAGCTTGGACCTCCGGATATCGATGAACGAGTGTGTTCCAGCTTTCCCAGGTGCTATGATCAACAGAGAAGTCCTCCCAGCGAACACGAACTTGTGTGACGGCTTGATCTCCCTTCTTGACCAATCGACGTTCCAGTATCTCTGCCGGCTGAAGCTTTTCCTTGGTCAGGTCAATAGTAACCGGCAGAGCAGAGAAGACTGGAGAATGCTTGGGCGTGAATGGCTTCAATTGAGAGATGTGGAATATTGGATGGACTTGAACGGAAGATGGCAGCTCCAAGCGGTAAGCCACCGCACCAGTAAGGAACATAAAATTTGAAAGCAAGTTTAGGATGAGGACCATTTACCACAGTACTTTGAACATATGGCTGTAGGCGAAGAAGGACCAATTCTCCAATCTGAAATTCACGTTGAGTTCTGCTTCTATCTGCTTTTTGCTTCATCCTATTATTCGCTTTGGCTAAATGATCACGGAGCAAAACAGAGTGAGCTGCTCTTGTTTCCAGCAAATCTGAAACTTCCTCATCAGTTGCAGGGGATATCATCGGTGCCCACAGGATATTTGGCTCATACCTGTATAGAGCATAGAATGGTGAACAACCCAGAGAGCTATGATGAGTGGAGTTATACCAGAATTCGGCCAGGGATAACCATGCCTTCCATCTGTGAGGAGCATCAGCAATGGCACAACAGAGATACATTTCCAGAACCTGGTTTACACGCTCACTTTGGCCATCCGTTTGCGGATGATAGGCCGTGGAGAGAAGAAGTATGGTGTCAAGCATTGCAAATAGTTCCTTCCAAAAATGACTGCTGAATATGCGATCGCGGTCTGAAACGATGCTCTTAGGCAGGCCATGCAATTTCACTATGTTGTCCAAAATGATTGTTGCAATTTGGCGAGCTGAGAAAGGATGCTTGAGCGGCAAGAAATGTGCATACTTTGTGAAACGATCAACCACAACAAGAATTGTGTTATACCTATCAGACTTTGGAAGTCCTTCGATGAAGTCCATTGTTAGTTCTTGCCATGCTCCTGCAGGTATTGGCAATGGCTGTAGAAGGCCTGCTGGATGCATTCTTTCGCTTTTAGCTTGCTGAAAAATGCCGCATTGTCTCACATAGTCAGCAACATCAGTTTTCATTCATCTCCAGTAAAAGAACCGCTTGAGGCGTTGATAAGTACCAGTTGTGCCTGAATGACCAGCAACCGGACTGTCATGAAATACTGATATGAGCTTGGTTCTGATGGCCAAATTCTGACCAATCAAGATTTGCTTCCCTTTACAAATGACCCCTTGGTCCAAAGAATATCCATCTTCATTCGGACTTGCCAAGGCTAACCTTGTAATCACTTGTTGAACTTCCTCATCCATAGCATAAGAATTCAAGACCTCCTGTAACCAAAGAGGTCGGACTTCAGTCAAGGAGCATACTTGCGACAGAGCATCCGCTGCGACATTTTCTTGCCCCCTGCGGTATTCAATTTTAAATGATAGCCCCATAAATTTTGACATCGCTTTCTTTTGCAAATCTGTGTGGAGTTGTTGTCCTTCCATAAACGACAAGCTGCGGTGGTCGGTTTTGATGATGAATTGGCTCCTCTGTAAATATTGCCGCCATTTGTCAACGGCCATCAAGAGTGCTAAAAATTCTTTGTCATAAATGGATAAACTTTGGTTCTTGTCATTCAGAGGTTTGCTCAAGAAGGCCAATGGGCGTCCATGATGCATAAGCACTGCTCCGAGTCCGTGATCACTAGCATCTGTCTCCACAGTGAAAGTCGATGTGAAATCCGGTAACACCAATACCGGCGTTGCAGTCATTGCGGTTTTCAGACTGTCAAAAGAATGTTGCTCTCTGTCTGTCCATGTAATTTGCTTTTGTCTCAAAAGGTTCGTCAGAGGTTTAGCCAAAACACCATATCCCCGAACAAAACGGCGGTAATAGCCTGTTAGGCCCAAGAAGGATCGTACCTCTGTGAAGTTGTGTGGCACCGGCCAATTGAGCATGATCTGGACTTTAGCTGGGTCAGTGGAAACTCCGCTGCTAGAGATGATGTGACCGAGATACATGAGCTCCTTCCATGCAAAACAGCATTTAGACTTCTTCAAATAGAATTGATGTTTCTGTAATGTCTGTAGCACTTGTTCCAAATGATTCAAATGGTCTTCGAAGGACTTGCTGTATATAAGAATGTCATCCAGGAACACTAAAACTGACTTGCGAAGAAAAGGCGCCAATATGGAATTCATTGCGCATTGGAATGTCGCCGGGGCGTTTGTGAGGCCGAACGGCATGACTCAAAACTGGTAGTGGCCATCATGCGTCTTGAACGCAGTTTTGTACTCTTCACTGACACCCATGCGTATTTGATGATAGACGGAACGCATGTCTAGACTTGAGAAAAATGCTGCACCCGCAAGCTCTTCAAGAATTTCTTCGATCAAGGGCATGAGAAACCGGTTCTTGATGGTTAGATCATTGAGCTTCCGATAGTCAACGCAAAAACGCCATGACCCGTCTTTCTTTTGGACCAATAAGACCGTAGATGTGAATGGGCTAACACTATGTTCAATGAGATGCCCGAACGTAACATTTCTTGTACTTGGCGCTCAATTTCATCATTGTGGTGTGGAGAATAGCGGTATGGCTTGGAATTGATAGGTATTGCACCTGGTATCAGGGGAATACAATGATCAAACGGTCTCGCCGGAGGAAGTTGCTGTGGCTCCGTGAAAACCTCATCGTATCGCTGAAGAAGGCTAGAAACTTTAGAATTTTCCATGTCAGTCAATGTCCCGGTATTGCTCTGTTTCCCCAAATCCACCACAGCCATGCTCCAGATTTCATTACCAAGGATCCACTTATCAAGCTGGGCCGCTGATAGTTCTGGTAACTTGGTTTGCTGGAGTGATTGCACCCCTTGAAGTATGACCAGGCCATGTGGAGTCTGAAACTCGAGCCGCTTTTCAGCCCAGTGGCATAGCATTGGACTATGAGTCTGCGACCAGTCAAAATCGAATATCGCATCATAGGCGCCGATGGGCAACACACGCATATCAGAAGTGAAAGTCCTGCCGTTGCACCACCATTGTACTTGTGGGGCTATATGATCACTAGTGATAACATCTCCACTGGCCACTTTAACATTGACAGGCGCAATTTTCTTCGTGTGCAATGCAGCTCGCTGGACGAAGGAAGTGTTAATGAAGGATGTTGAGCTGCCTGAGTCCACTAGTATGAGGAAGATTTGATTTTTCACCAGAGCCCGAAGCTTCAAACAGTTACTGCCTTCAATGCCGGCCACTGCATGTAGGGATATCTAGCAACAATCTTCAGCTTGTTTATCCTCAGCGTCCAGTGTTGCTAAAACTTCATCTGTTAAAACCGTCTCCAAGTCTTCGACTGACAATGTGTTCAGTTGCTGAGGAAATCGTTTGGTGCATTTGGCGCCGTGTCCTGGTTCGTATCGCTCACCACAAACAAAGCACAGACCATTGCTGCGGCGATAATCCCGTAGTTGTCGCTCCTTGGACAGATCAATCCCCATTTGAGCTTTCATACCTTCTGGTACATGCTTGGCGTCTAAGCGCTGCATGTATTGATGTCTCATGGTGTTCTGTTGTCTGAAGGTTTTTGGACGGCTGCGTTCTTGTATGTCGTTCTGCAGCCTGGCTAACAACATGGCACGAATTGAGTCACAAAGAACGTTTCATCAATGTCTGGATTATGCATCGCCGTATTGTAGCGCAACTCTTCAAATGCCCCAATGTAATCCTCCAGAGAGCCTGTCTGCCTCAGGTGAAGAAGATCAAACATCGCCTTTTGATAATCACAAGAACCAAATTTCTCTTTCACTGCTGTGGAGAATTGATCGCATGTACCGGGTCCCTCCGAGATTTTGTGCACTTGCCACCAACGTGAGGCATTTCCTTTCATGTGCATCGACGCCGCCCGGACCCAGAACATTTCTGGCACATTGAAGATTGAGAAGAAATCCACACAGCGATCCAGCCAGATTGACGGGTTTTCCCCTACAAACATTGGAAACGACAACTTCATGAACGTGCGGTCACCGCCACCCGCCTCGCGTCGGGCCTGCTGGTGCTCGACCCCGCCTCCTCTTTCCCCAGCTTGCCTTGATGGTTCCAGCCCTTCACGTCTTCTTGTGGTATGTATGTCACGCCGCCGATTGTCCTGGTATTTGTCCGGTGAAGAAGAACGAGATCTCGAAAAGTTCTCCATTTCTTACGCCATGGGCTCGAGGGTGAGCGTGGCGACTCTTTTTCTTGTCTCATCGACCTGGCGGAATAAGATGTCGCGTTCTTGAGCCGCCTTCTCCGCCACCGACGCTGCCAAAGCCTGTTGGCCCATCAGCTGCCGCTAGATCTCGTCGGAACGGTCGAGTCGCTGAGTGATGAAGTCGAGCTTGCGGAAGATCCGCTCCCAACGTTCTTCATCATTGTTTCCCGCTGCCGCCATCGCCTCCAGCAGAATCCGCATCTGCGCCGAAGGTCGCACCGTCGCCATCTTGAGTCACCGCGCCCGAGCCAACCGGAAAAGAAAAAATTTTCACCCGCCGCCACACACCACCGTCCAGGATTTTACAGCTCGAGACGCGATTGCACCTCCCACCGCTGCCGAGGATGAATCTCGCTCTGATTACCAACTGTCACGCCCCGTGGCCGTGCGCGCGCTACCACGTCGGCGTGAGGTCGTAACGGTGGCCGCCACCGCGAGGGGAGACGTTTACGTGGCAGACAAGAAGGGGAAGAAACAGAGTTTTCGATTCTGTGGTTTTTTGTATTGATTCCCACACATCCAGCGTACATGCCTCTTAAGCCCCCAGCTGGGCTGAGCCCGCAACAGAGTGTTCCGAGTCTGTCAAGCACTTCATTTACATCCCTTAAGTAGCATTAAGATGTAATTAAAATAGATTAAGTAGATGACGTGGTGTCCTCTGTGGCACCGGCCGTGACAAGATGTCCTCGTGGCGAATCCACACCAGCAAGCATCATCTCGTCGAGCTTGGTAAGATCCGATCGCCCCCTCACCGTCGCCCTGACCAGTATGCTCGTTTTCCCTCGGTCTAACGGTTCCATACGGTTCATCGCACTACAGAGGAGCCTCCGGCTACGAGGAAGACGGGGAATCACCACTGCGACTCCCTCCCGATGAAGTCCGCATACTTCCGCCACCCATCACCATCCCAGAGCCTCCACACGCCTTCCAGCACCGCGAGACACTCGTAGGTGAGTTTGCAACGTCGTCCTCCTTCATTTTCAGTAGTCCCTGTTGACTATCTGGGGTTATAGCCTGATATCGGCGTTCTTCGGCGAGGCTCTGGCTGCACCCATGGCACACCGCCATGGACTGCTCCCGCCATTGGCCGGGTTTGGCCAAGACGGGCCCTGATCATCCGATCTCGCGCCAACGGCTTATATTAGAAGTAGCGTACCCATTCGATCTTTTAAATATTGCCCGTTCAATTTAAATCCTACGGTTGCTATCAGGACATGTTAACATCTTAGTTCTTTTTAATCTCGACCCTCCAAACAAAATCCAAGGTTCCACATTAAACATCCACATACCCCTTCGCTTGATTTAATCGTATACGCCCAACTCTGATATGACGGTGAGAATAGAGGACGGATACCCCTTTGCTGTTTTGCACTATAGCCCTTGCACATTCTGATAACATTATTCCTAGGTCCCAGACATCTGCAAATTAGTACCCGGTTTTTACTAAAACCTTAAATTAGCACTGTATAGCTAACTTTTGCCCCTTGTAATCAAGTAAAAATGCGTAGAAGCCCCTAACCAATATTAGAATTAACATTTTAACTCTGGGAATGCTAGAATTAACATTTTAGCCCCTGCAACAGTGCAGTATTAATAATTATGCCAATGCATGTTCCTGAAACTTACACTAGTACCCATTTTTAGGCTGAAATTACAGATTGGTCCATAAGAGCTACTGTTTTGCAGAAAAGAAAATGTTTATAATATATTTTAATATTGGAATTGCATATTAAATTTATTTGCCACTTAGGACCCATTAAAAATAATATATGAGCTATTTAATTAAGTAATTTTTTTTGGGAAATCATGAAAATGTCTACTAATGTATTAAAATCTTGATCATGCGTATTAAATGTATTTTAGTATATGTAATTACTTAAAATTAATGAAAGCCTTAGAAACAAAAATGGAAATAGTGTAAATATATAAAAATACCAAACTTTCTCATACAACCATAATTGAACGATATAAATTTATTTGTCACTTTAATAATTATTACAAACATGCCATTTGAACAATAAATGTTGATATGACAAGAAAAAAAGCACATAACTCCGATTTAAGTCATTATCGTGAGTAGGCTCTCAGTACATAATAAAATATTGACGTAGTAGTTTTTATAACTTGTTTAGTATGTATGGTGTAATGTTATTGATTGATTTTGTATCCCGCTTTCGATGATAGTTTATACGTGTTCATGTGATGATCAAGAAGTGACACAGAGAATCTTGAAGACCAACAATTCAATCAAGAAGACTGAGCTACTATATATGAATAAGGAAAGTGCTATTGACCATATTGCTCCTATTTAGGATATTAGCTAGTTTAGTTTCATGCATGTCTTTAAATTTGAATCCTATGTAGGTTGTTTACTAGATTCCACATTATTCCTTGTAGCCGGGTTAGGAGGATTATGGTTGGGTTTGAGATATGTATTATTACGCTTAGCCATGCTTAGTAATTGGGTGAGAAGGTTGATATAATTAATTGTGAGACTAATAATCTATTCTTGTGGTATTGAATATGGTGATGTAGTTAGAAATCTAGCAGGTTGGTGGTTTTGGTGGGTGCAGTATGCACAAGACTCGGGTTTGTTGTTAGTGCCTATGTAGATTCTAAGGATCGGTTCTTGGTGCTTTTGTAACCAGATATTACCGTGCCACCACAAGACTGATATGGAGCAGCTTGGCCAATTAATTATATGTTCTTCTGTTTTTGTATGGGTCATTGGATAGTGCAGAATGAGTTCAAGGATTTACTGTTTTGGAATTCGCAAGGCTCAAGAGAGGGCTTCTGTAAGTGCATCTAGGTCCCTTGTGGGTTTTGGTGGATTGATGATGAACCATTAAAGTGCTGATGAACTTGGTTGAGCATGAGCGCAGATCCGAAGTACGGAATGGAGCTTTGAAGAAAGACGGCAAAAGGAGAAAAGTTGTGGCGAAGAAGAATAGAAATAGGGTTTTCTATTTTCTCCTTGAGTCGTAGTAAAAACCGTACTATTAAGAGGGACACGACGCGTAGACACTTAGTGAGTCATTCGGGTGCTCAACCCCTTAGTAGAAGATTTTAGTAGAGCCTTTGTGGCTTGGGCGGACTTGTCTGACTTGTGGTGTCAGACATGTCCGAATTCCCTCTGTTGGAATTCGGACATGTCCGAATCTGTAGGTCAGACATGTCCGAATTGGCACTGGAAGGGTTCCAGTGAGAGTTCCAGTGAAGTTTCGGACTTGTCCGAACCTGGGGGTCGGACATGTCCGAGATGGATCTGTTCCCAGGGACTAAGGAAAATTTTCTAAGTCACAGAGAGTCAGACTTGTCCGAGTTCTATCTGCAGAATTTCAGAGATGTCCGAGATTGTATGTTAGACATGTCTGAAGTGGTTTTGGTCAGACAAGTCTGAAGTGAAAGGCCTGACCTTTGAGGTCAGACATGTCCGACTTTGTGTCAGACATGTCCGACGTGGGCTGTGTTAAACGGCTCTAATGACTTTTTGGAGTATAAATAGAGGGTGGTTTCGACCCACCAACCATGCCTAACACCCCAAAACAGTTTTGAACGCCCATTTGAGCTCAAGAACCTCTCTCCACTTGTTCTTCACCTCTAGAGCCCAAATCCGAATTTTTGGGAGAGTGAAGAGTGCTTTGTGAGGATTGGGAGAAATGGTTTGTTGAGGGGTTGAGCAACGTGTGATTCGCTAAGTTTCTTCGTGACTGCGTGTTTGTTGCTCTTGGGGTTCTCCCCTAGACGGTTAGGCGTCGCCTCGCGATTTCTTTGTGATCTCTTGTAATCGGGAAGTTTGTAACAATCTTTGTGATAGTGGAAGATCGGGAGTTGGCCCTTGTGGCAACTCGTGAGGGAAAGGCTAGAGAAGGCCTGATCCCTTGTGGACTCCTCAACGGGGATGTAGGATCCTTTGTGGTTATGAACCTCGGGATAAAATCGTTTGTCTCTTGTTGTTCTTTCGTTCTCGCAAGTTTTGATTCTAGTATTTTTCCGCAAGTTTTAATCTCGGACTTATCCGACCCAGGTCAGACTTGTCCGACTTAGGTCAGACAAGTTCGACTAGAAGTCAGACAAGTCCGACTTCTCTGTTTTCAGAACTCTGATTTAAGTTTAAATTATCGATTATCGCCTATTCACCCCCCCTCTAGGCCGCCTTTCAGCTTCTGAAGTGGAGATTTACTCCATGTATGCTGTTAGCGATAAAACCTTAGAGGGTCTGTACTTGTCGAGAGACCCTTTGTAAAGGCTTCGTAGTGACCTTTTGGCCACACATCATAGGAAGTGTGTAATGTGACTAGTGACCATGGGCTTAATGAAGCCTTTAGTCCACCTGGCAACAGCGGATGGAATCACGGCTTGTGGGTAAAGTGATACAACCTCTACAGAGTGTAAAACTATCTAGATAGTTGTACCCACGATCATGAGCAACGCTTGGACATACCCATTATTAGTTGGTTTGGTTGGATCTTGGTAGCCGAGTGGATGTAACTCGGTGAGTTGGTAGCCGGGTGGATGTAACTCGGTGAGTTGGTAGTCGGGTGGATAGAACCCTATGAGTCAGTGTACAAGTGGATGAAACCTAGACGATATTGTTGGTCAGGTGGATGGAACCTGACGGTATTTATTATTGTATTTGAACATTGGGATGATTCACCTAGTAAGTAGGATGCTAAGGTAAACTAAGGATAGGTTGTTTACTGCGTAAACTCGTGTCTAGCCTTTCTTGTTAATTGCCTGCATATCATTTATTTCTCACACTTGCTGAGTACTCTATGTACTCATGACACTTCCCTTTCCTCTATTATAAATGTTGCTCGATGAAAAGAAGATCAAATTAAAATGGTGTGTAGAAGGTCGCGTTGCTGCCAGTCGTTTTGCATGTGAATTGCCTATAGTTTTTTCCATCCCACTACTATTCAAAACTCATTTAAAGGTATATATTGTTGATTTTATACGATATAGAATTATTTATCACTATTTGTCTTACATGTTTGATTAACTGGTCCTGACATACATGTAGTTTGTGTCTGGTTTTATGTTAAATAAAATCGGGCGTGACATGGATCCAAACAAAATTCTGGCATCATAACCCCGTTGTTCTCCAACTGCACGCTCGAAATGGTGCATCGGAGAATATTTGAGTTACGCCACCGAAATCTCATCCAGATCCAGACCCGTGTCTCATCACAAGCACGCCCCCTCGATCACTCCTAAGCTGTCCAAAAAGGGACAATTCTGAACCTACATGTCTCGCATGCTCAACGTATGTGAGACGGGTCGATTCGAAATGGGTGACGCATATTGTATAGGTTACATTACTATTTCATTTTTGAGTCATTTAAGAGAGAGAGAGAGAGAGAGAGAGAGGAGGAAAGAATATTGGGTCGCCGTGTTCGCACACTAACGGGAGAGACAGTGAAGTGGGTCAGCCACCCTAAGTTATGCCCCGTCTGGGCCATCGTTAACTTACGACGGCTTTAGGGTTAGCCGTCACACGTTATGCCCCATCAAGGCCCACCGTTAACTTACGACAGCTTTAGGATTAGCCGTCGTAAGTGGGTCAGAGATGAGACCGCCCCGTCAGGGCCTGTCGTCCACGCGCGGATGCTTGGTGTCCTCACAGTCGCCTTTCTCCTTCGTGCTCGCCTCGACGCATACGTTACCACTAAATGGGTCGTGCCTAGCCCAGCCGTCCCAAAGCCTGTTTATTTACATATAGTAATTAAACATTCCATCAATCAAAGTAATAATTAAGTAATAATAAATTAAAATACTAATTAAACAATTAATAAATTAAACATGTAATCAACTAATTAAACTATTTAAACAACTAATTATTCTATTAATCAAATAACTAACAATTCAACAAATAGTTAACTAATAAATTAACAACTAACAACTAATCAACCATAGATCAACAATTCAACAATAAATAAAAAATTCAACAATCATTAAATCATTTAACAACTAAGTAATCAAATACCTACATTTAACCACCTAATTCAACAAATTATACGACTAATGATTCAATTAATTAACTAATTTAACATTCAATCATTCATGTAATCAATTAAGAAAATACACAATCAATCATCAATTAATTAACTAATTTAACATTCAATCATGCATGCATCCAATCAAAAAAATACACAATCAATCATGTGGGGAGGGCAGCGCTAGAAGCGGAGGAGCAAGGCGGTGCGGTGAGGGGAGGGCGGCGCTGGCGGAGGTGGCAGCGTGCCGAGAGCGAGAGGCCGAGGGCAGGGAGAGAGAGGAGGTGGAGTGGGGTGCAGCGGGGGCAGAAGGTGGCGGCGTGGGTGCAGTCGAGGGTTCCTCGGGTTGGGGGGGGGGGGGGGTCTTCGGAGTGGTGGGCGCGGTCGGGGAGGGCGGCGTCGGAGGGGAGGAGCTAGCAGCGTGGTGGGGGAGGGCAGAGTCAGTGGCGCACTGAGGGTGAGGGTCGAAGGGAGGGAGAGGGAGGTGTAGGACCTTGTGGCATCGGGTGGCGGAGCGGGGATGGTGTCGGGGAGGCCATGACGACGGTGTTGGGAGGCCACGCGGCAACGACGTCGGGAGGTGGCACCGAAAGCGTCAAGAGACGACACTGGCGGCTATGGCAGTGGCATCAGCGTCTGCGCGCGAGGGAGGCGTCGGGAGGCGGCGGTGTGTGTGTGAGAGAGAGAGGATAGAGTGGACCAGCCGTGCCCGGTAATATCCCCATTTACGACGGCCAGTTTATTTACGACGATATTAAAGTTGACCGTCGTAAGTTATGTATTAATCTACGATGGCATGTTAATTTACGACGGTTTTGAGTCTGACTGTCGTAAGTTACATACTTATTTCGACGACCCACTAAGTTACGTTGGTTCTAAGCTGCTGACCTTCGTAAATAAACTAATTTACGACGGTCAGAGATGATCATCGTAAATTACCCTATTTATGACGGCTGATCGTGCTAAATTAATCTAGCCATCGTAGATGACGCAATTTTCTGTAGTGGATGGTACGTCCGTACATGTTGTTCTGGTGGTAGAGATGGAGCCTCAGCTCTCAAGTGTATACTGCACCGTCCCAATCATAGATTGTGCAACTCGGATCCTTCCTAATGCAACAATTTGTGCAATTAAAATTTCTTTTGCAGACATTTGTTAGTCACCTTTGTATGGGTCATTAGAACTTTTATAGAGGTGGTTGTGGACAGAGTACTTGCCTCAGTGACTGAAATAATTCATGTCAGTCCTTGACATCGCATGCTCGCGTTGTGCACGTTCTATATGCGCACAACAGCAGGGACACCGTGAGGGACACGTTGGCAAACAACTGACCTATACGCGCTGAATACAGGAGTTCAGACGATAGAGCAGGTTAATGTTGACTTTAACACGGTGATTATCATTCTGCACATGGAGGAATAACTAGATTTTCATTCAGTGGGATTTATCGTACAGTAAGGCCTTCTTTAGTAGCAAGGGGAGGGGTACTAAGGGAAGCAAATCTCTTCTTTCATCTCTACTACCCTTTGCTTTTCAGGGCCTGCCCTTCCTAAGGTATGAGATTTATTTGGTGGGTTGGAGAAAATTTTCCCAGAGATTATTTTTTAAATTTCAGAAAATGCCCAAAATATTCAGAAAATTTTTAAATACACCCGAATATTAAAAAAACACTAAAAATAAAAAAATCAGAAAAATCAAACGACACTAACAATTCAATCAGAAAAAATTAGGAAAGTTTTTGTCCCACCATGTAACAAACATAGATACATACATCAACCATCAGATCAACGACATCACACAACATCATTCAAGTTGGTGTTCAGAAAAAATCAGTTTTTTCTACTCTGTCAAGTTAGTCAGCCAGCATTCATATTTCACCCAACAGTATAAGCATATAAATTATTTAATCTAGTTGTCAAGCCACACACTTCTCAACTACCTCATGTTTCATATTCAATTTTATGAACTAAAGTTAAGATAAAAACAGCATTGTTATGACCAACAGATCTGACTTCAGGTTCCAATTTATCCGTAGTACTCCTAAGCAGCAAACTTGTTCTCAGGGTAGAACACATCGAACACCTGGTTCCCACTAAACTTCCTTAAATGCATCTATGTCTTCGATTGGTTGAACCATCCACATCTGCATATCCCAAAAACACCTGCACAGTAAATTCATGAATAAGAATGTAGTTCTAGTGCGATAAAATAATTCAACTAGAAAAATGCTGTACCAAGAATCTTTGCATGATTCACTGGTCACAAGATGGGATCACAGAACATCGAAACAAATGAATTGAAAGCGAGCAAAATAACTAAGGGTCAAACAAAATGGGTATCTGAAACAGGGGCTTTCCTATTCATGTTCTTTGTTTGAACCCTGAAAAAATTATGGGGCTTACCACCACCAAACAATTCGAAGGAAAAGAAGGGCTTTCCTATTCATGCCATGTCCATACCATTTCAACTTTAGAAATAATAAAAATAAGTTCCCATAAAACATGAAGTACATCTGCATGCATGTCATGTCCATACCATTAGTATGAGAACTATCACTATCACAACAGTACCCTCAGTCAAGGCCAGTTTTGTTTGAACTTTCATTAATTGTTGCCAATTACTGCTGATTTACATGCATTTCTCCATGCCACAACTACGGACACGGCTTCTCTCCTCCCGTTTGTCCTCCCATGCGTCCTCCCGCTAATGTGCCATCATCTTATTTGTTATGAAGATATGATAGTTAAACTAAGTATTAATGAAGAATCAATAATAGTTTGACACGTCAATAGGAGGATGCATGGGAGGACTGAATGGGAGGAGGGAAGCCGCATTGCACAACTACAAGGAAAACTGCAGTGGCATGCGAAGAATACTGAGTACTCCCTGTATTACCATTTGCACAACTATACTGCTTGTCACTATCTCAGATTTTAGTACCACCATTTGCACAGGTGCATTCACAGTTTTTACAAACTGATGACCAACACTAGTACAATAAACAGTACTGTGAGGACCGAGATCCACACTTTTCACGAATCGTATTGGGTGGTGCCGTGCGATGCGGCACCCAACAACACACATGTAAAAGAACACGTATCACATAAATCTTTTGCTAAAATTTACAAAGTTGTTCAGTTTACAAATATTTTATAAAAAATAAACTACAGCAGAAGGTAAGATTACAACTCTCGTACTCAAGTCTAATAAGCAAAGAGAAGCCGTCCATCCCACGGATGCTCCTCACTAGCCACGAAGATCAAACAACAGCCGCATGGTTCCCTATGAGTATACCGCTCGGAGAGTTCCGAGTCTTATCGGACAACCATAATCATAAGCATAGAGGTTAGTACCTGCAAAACAACTAATATAGCAACCGTAAGTATAAAGGCTCAGCAAGACTTAACCGTCTTACCTAAACATGAAACTCTACATGAGGGTAAAGACATAAATATAGGATGACAGATTTACATAATGGACTCGCCTAGATGTGGGTCTTTATTTTCAGATTTGTTAGCAGCAGCTTAAACCTTGTGCGGATACTACATAAGAAAGACTCATCCGAGACGTGCTAGAACAAAGAACGAAGACGAACAAACCGTATGTCTCTGTCGTCGCATCCCGCATTACGTTGTCATCAGAGACGAGCGGCATGCGCGTCGCTGATCATACTAAGTGCGAGACATGCTCAAAGATAGAGCGTCTCCTTTCATTGAGTCATATCAGACGGGCTTTACGGGGTCATTGGAGACGGGTTTCGTGCGCGTCGCCCATCAGCGTACATGCGAGACACGCTCTAATACTGCGCATCGCAGATTTATTGACTGATCCGAGACGCGCTTTATTTTAGCTCGTTGCAGATTTGTTGACTGATCTGAGATGTGCTGTAGGGAAGCGTGTCTCCTTTATTTCGATAATCCAAGATGTCCTCTGTTACAGCACGTACGGGTTATTCGCTCGCCAGTTTTTTCATCTCTCGGTCTTGAGGAGTCACAGTACCAGACTTGGTCGTACCTTGTAGAAATTGGTATGGTTACCTGGGTTGAACGGTACGACTAGGAGCTCCTTATCACTGTAGTGTTTCTTTGCCTTCACAAAATATTGAACAACATCTTTTTGGCTGCTCGATGTTTGAATATAAGTTCTCGCTGGTACTTGCGAGTCAATATATGCAGGAGACATGTTTCCCGTGTTATGACGAGTATGTTGTTGCTGGTGCCTACACGCAAAATGCCAAATTTGTTACATATAACACTTATGTTGAGTATATGTATTGAAGAACCTAGTTTTTGAGGACCTACAATGCGAAGCGGCGTATTAGAGAGACATCACTACAAGGATTCTAGCTTATCACAACAAAAAAGATTTGTCACAATAGGTCGTTTTTCATCGCAATAGGTCACTGTTGCAAGGAAAAAGAACGTGACGGTAGTTTTTACGAATTGTTGGCATAAGTCTCGTGGTGATAGGTTATTGCAATGAATTGACATCCGTGGCAAATAGTATGATATTGCAACGATTTTATATCGGTGGCTGAAAGCATCTAGGCCCCCTATGAAGTACGGTTTCGGTGATTAATGACAACCATTGAACTTTACTAATGAATTTTTGAATGCAAGGTCCCCATAATCACTCAATAAAATGAAATGAATATGTCATTGGAGACCCATATACAATCAACTTTTGAGATCAAATCAATGAGATAAAGACAAGAAGTGAAAGCTCTCATGTCTAAGTCACTCAACCATAAGTTGACAACATACAATGCTTGAGGATCATCAGAGAGGCTTATGAAACAAATGTCTAAGAGGTCATCTGAGTAAGACACAAAAGATTCACTCAAAATAACTCGAAGCAAACAAAATCAACTCACCGGATCAACCGATGATTTCAGAAATGTACACATCAGTTGAGTTGGTTCAACTGAAGAAGAAGACCTCAGAACAATGTACTCACCGGATCATCCGATGTGAATGGCTCAGTGACATCGGTCCATCAGTACAGTTTGCAATACCATTGGACCAAGTGTAGCACCGGATCATCCGATGTACAGACTTACACACATCGGTCAATCACTCCAGTAAGCATCAAGATTAAGCAAATTCTGGAGGAAGAGCCACCGGATCATCCGATGAGAAGACAAGAGCAACATCGGTCTAACAACGGTCATATCTGACACAATGACGTCAGCCAAAGTAATTAGACCGATTATAACTAAAGGGGAGGCATCGGATCATCCGGTGTTCACAGTAAAGTTCTGTCAACCTACTTTTCCAACGGCTATTTCGGGGAGGCTGGCTATAAATACCCCCTAACCCTGTCATGTCGTTAAGTCTTGATCACCAGAAGCTATCAACACATCCACAAGCATTCAAGACCAAGAGCAATCACTTCCACACCATTTCGATCATCCATACACCAAGGTTTAGGCTAGAACTAGCTAGAGAGAGAGCTTGTGTGCCACCATTCTGGGTGAGTGGACTCTCTAGGATAGTGTGAGAGCCTAAAGGGAGTGCCCTTGGTGTTGTAACTGTGAGAAGATTTCCGGAGCTTGCCAAGGCGTGTGTGGAAGCCCGGAAGGTCAAAGTTGTACAAGGCTTGAGCTCCACCTTGCCAAGGAGGCTAACGAAGAGGAATAGTGAAGACCCCTCGTCTCGGTGACTTGGGTGTGGCAAAACCCTTTGGTGGGTGCCACAACGTGGATATAGGAAGATCTTGACGATCTTGCTGAACCACGGGATAAATCCTTGTCTCCTCGGGAGTTTGCATCCCTCTCCTTCCCTTACTTTTATGCATTTTATATTCCGCGAAGTTTCTATCTACTAGAATGCATATATAGTTTGCGTAGGGAATTGGGTTTTAGAAATTAAGTTTCATTGCTTAGAATTTTTCGAAGAAAGCCCAATTCACCCCCCCTCTTGGGCATTTGGTCCTTACAGTGGCAAATAGTATGTTATGGCAACGATTTCACGCATTGCGATGATTTAACGTATTGCAACAAATAGAACGGTATTGCAACAATTTCACATTCATGGCAAATAGTGCGGTATTGCAATGATTTCACATTGGTGGTAAATAGAATGATATTGTAACGATTTAACGTATTGCGGCGATTTAACATATTGCAACGAATAGCATAATGTTGCAACGATTACACATTCGTAGTAACAGTATGTTATTGCAACGATTTACATTCATGGCAAATAGTATGGTATTGCAACGATTAAATGTATTGCGACAATTTAACGTATTGCAATGATTTAACATTCGTGATAATAGTATGTTATTTCAATGATTTCACAGCCATGGTAAATAGTATGGTATTGCAACGATTTAACATATTTCTACCATATAACGTATTGCAACAAATATTACGGTATTGCAACGATTTCATATTCGTGGATATAGTATGATAATGCAACTATTTCACAGCCATGACAAATAGTAGGATATTATAACGATTTAACGTATTGCGACGATTTAACGTATGGCAACGAATATCACGGTATTACAACTATTTCACATTCGTGGCAATAGTATGGTATTGCAACGATTTCACACTCGTGGCAATTAGTATGGTATTGCAACGATTACACATTCATGGCAAATGGTATGCTATTGCAACGATTTAACATCAGCGGCAAATAGTATGTTATTGCAACGATTACACATTCTTAGCAAATAGTATGGTACTACGATGATTTAATGTCTGTGGCAAATAGTATGTTATTGCAATGATTTCACAAGCTTGGCGAAAACTACTGTATTGCAACAATTTCATATCCATGGGAAATAGTATGGTACTGCAACGATTTCACATCCGTGGAGAATAGTATGATATTACAACAATTTTTTATTTGTGGCAATAGGTTCATAATGCAACGTTCCCTGATCTGTGGCAATAGGTTTGTAATGCAACGTTTCCTGATCTGTGGCAATAGGTTCGTAATGCAGCATTTTCTGACCTGTGGCAATACGGTTGTAATGAAACGTTTATTGATTTGTGGCGATAGAGGTATAATGCAACATTTTCTCATCCGTGACAATAGTGTTGTAATGCAACATTTTCTGAGTGGTGGCAATAGCAGTCTAGTGCAATGTTTTTTGAGTCATGGCCAAATGTTTATACTACAACGTTTTGTAATTTGTGGCAGTAGCTTCCTATTGCAATAATTTATCATTCGTGACAAGAAATTCGTAATGCCACGTTTTATAATTAGTGGTAGTAGAATCCTAATGCAACATGTTTGAAAATTAGTGGCAACAGAATCAATTTGTTCACACACGATACGTAAGTCGAGTTTAACAATAAACATCCATCAATTGATGCAACATGCATAACAACACTCAATAATTACTATAACGACGTTTATGCATGTTTATAGTTTGCCTAAGATGACCAGGACTAATTGGAACAGATGCCTTTTGTTGGCCCTTTTGTGGAGTCTCCAACATTTTGCGCATTTCAGCCATCATTGAGAGGCGCATGTCCTGCATTTTCTGAGCTCTTTGTTCACGATCAACTGCTATCTGACTTTCTAAGTTCTAGACTTGAAAGTTTAACTCTTCATTCTTCTAGTTTATATAGTCCATCTGGGTGGTTAAGATATCATTTCTTCCTTCCAACTCCTGCACTTGGTGATTGAGGCCTACATTTCTATCTTCTAAGTTTCGAACTTGGTCGTTGAGGTGTTCAACCATCTAGATACACATACGTTCACGTTCAGGACCAATAGGGTTAGCCATATAACCACGCCTCCGAACTTGTGATCTGCACAACCGATTGAGGATCTATAACAACTCTGGAAGATGTGGTTCCTTTCCTCATTTGGAATTAGGCCTCCCTGCTCAGCTTCCTTGTCGTTCACTTGGGCACGTGCCTGGCTCTATATACGAAAAGAAAAGTCACAGGTATATTGCAAATATTTATTTAATTGGGGATTGTTTGAAGTGTTACTCACATGTACAACGTCTAATGCCACGAACTGGTGAATCATTGCAAAAGTTCCTAATGCAATGATTGTGTTCCATGGTGATAAATCCTAACACCACGAACTGGTGAATCGTGGCAAAAGTTTCTAATGCAACGATTATGTTCTGTGGCGATAAATCCTAACGCCACGAACTAGTGAATCGTGGCAAAAGTTCCTAATGCAACGATTGTGTTCCGTGGCGATAGATCCTAAATCCACGAACTAGTGAATCGTGGCAAAAGTTCCTAATGCAACGATTGTATTCCGTTGTGATAGATCCTAATGCCACGAACTAGTGAATCATGGCAAAAGTTCCTAATGCAATGATTGTGTTCTGTGGCGATAGATTCTAATGCCATGAAATGGTGAATCGTGGCAAAAGTTCCTAATGCAATGATTGTGTTCCGTGGCGATAGATGCTAACAACAAGAACTAGTGAATCGTGGCAACAGATCCTAATGCAATAGTTCCTTGGCGATAGATCCTAATGCCACGAACTAGTGAATCGTGGCAACAAATCTTAATGTAAAGATTGTGTTCTGTGGCGATAGATCCTAATGCCACAAACTAGTGAATCGTGGCAAAATACCAAGCTTACTGCAGCTATTTAGTATTTGTTGCAGTACAATCATTGCAACAGGGCGGAATCCTTATAGTGCATCCAACACGTCGAGGTTGAAATGGTCGTAGAGATCGGACCATCCGATGACAAAAGCACCATCACCTGAGAGAAAGTGTTGATCCTTCAATGCCACTAGTATGGTTTAACACTTTTTGTAATTTTCCATGTAGTATTGATGAAGTTGAACACAAGGTACCAACTTGTTTGAGTGTCGCCGCAGTTAACATTGACTTTCCCCTTTCAAACTTCGGGTTTGCATGCATCATAGCTTCCGCCGCCCTCGGGTTAGTTTTTGACTCTTTCATTGGTTTATTCCAAGATTCCTTCGATGATAATCACCACTGCAACTCATTCTTGTTCTTGGCATGTACATTCTTCGTCGGTTTTGCCAACGGCTGATCAGGTGTAAGATACATGGCACTTTGAGTGCGAGGTGGAGACCGACGTGACTGCTCTTCAAGTGGAGACTTCTGCAGCAGCTGTAGAGTTGGAGACAGATGCGGCTTCTCTGCAACTAGAGGCAACTGATCTCCAATTGGAGACTTCTGGTGCTTCTCTATAACTGGAGGCAACGATAGCTCTGGAATTGGAGACAAATCCATCTATTCTGGATTTGGATGTAGAAGCAGACGTGCCATAAAAGACATCAAAGCATTAGAGGTCTTCGCGAAAGCTGATGCTGCTGGGTCAACAACAATAAGGCTCCATCTCCATTGAACCCTTATAGTAACTACATCCCGCATAGTCAGCATTGTATCGTTCGGTGGCACTTCGAGCTGCAGGTTTTTCGTATTTTCATGCACCATGTCCACCTTGACCACAACATAGGATGGTGTGTCCACCTGGATGTCGTCAAGCATGGTCTGATCGGGATACACTAGCCCTCTCCCGACCTTTATTCGAGCGATTCCTCTGACCACAGAAGGTTGCATGTTGTTGGCTGAGCCAAGTTATCTATCGTGTCCGACTCAATTGAAGGTCCAGACGCTGGTGCCTAAAGATCCTCCTGTGGTTCTCCACCCCCAACTGCTGTAGAAGCAAAGCTGCTCCTACGCTCCTCGTCGTTACTTAAGACGAAAATCGGGTTAGGGATTGCTATAGCTGCTCCCTCCAGCATATGCTTCATGTCTCCTAGGAGCTCCCTTCTCAGCTATGTTTTCAGCTCCTCGACATCAACCTGTGATGTCAAGATCATTTTCCACTTTCGATACGTATTTTTGTGTTCCGGAAAACCCTCCCTCCAGGTCAACTTACTGAAAACACCACGAACACAACCTCGTTGCTCCGGTATTTGCAAGGCCTTGGTGAGGCATCATTTTTCCTCTCACCATTTGCTCTTCACTTCTCAAGTTCCAGGCTCTTTGAACAACATGTAAGGTGCTCGGGCTGTAGAAGCCAATACGCCTGACTAAGACATCCGTGAACGAGCATGCATAAATGGTTTTTTAGCCATCCACTGAAACTGTCGTATGGATTCGCAACACCTAGCTCGGCCAATGCTTCATCCTGTTGTTCCCAAATCCTTTTATTTTCTAGCATAACCGGTGTTGCTGAGGTGGTGGTCAAGCTCGTTCTGCAATCGGAGCCACTTCATATGTTCACTGTTCTTGGAAATTCCTGTGATTCGTACTTTTTAACAAATCTTGCCCAGACCTCTTCTGACACATGTTGATACTTATGGAAGGGGGTTTCATGATTCTTCCAAAACTCGCCAAGCTTAATTTTGTAGGTCCTCCATGCATGAGAGATCATCTTCATAGTTAGCTTCTTCCCCTTTTGTTTCATATGTTCCAAATATTGAACATATGGTTGGATAGAGCTTTCGAAGAGTTCATCCTTTTCATTTTTCGTCAAGTGATCGAATCTCTGCAGGTTTAGCGACACCCTTTCCCGAGCAGCTAGACCACAAATTCTGGACTGTCTCATATTCACATTATGGTCCAGAGGTAAGCCATCGTCATTGGTCATCAACAGTCAAAACGTCTGTCGGCCACGTCGTCCGCAACCTTTTGTTTCTTGTGTTGCCAGAGGCATATGCATCCTCTTCACGTGTCTGCTGATGAGTATGCTGTTGAGTCTGCTATTGGGCCTACTCTTCAATATGTTGATGATACTCCGGCTCAGCATACTCACAACCGGCTGAGACATCTTCAAATTCACAAAAATTCACTGAAATCCTGTAAAACATTATCAAATTATAGTCACATTCGCACAAACAATCACATAAGAGAGCAAATTCTCTCATGGCATTTGTACCTTAATAAGAAAAAGATCTATGTGCAAGTGTAAGGACAACCTAAAACATGCAATCATTAAATAAATCACTAAACATTGATCGGTACTAGCCAAAGCGTAATACTCTAAGCGTAGGACTCTGGAAATATACTAAACATTGACTGGTGAACCACCAAAGCGCAGACCATTTCGACTCCAACCAAAGTGTAATACTCTAAGTGTAGTACTCCGAAAATATACTAAACATTGACCGGTGAACCACCAAAGTGCGGACCATTTCGACTCCAACCAAAGCACGGACAAACCTTATTAGGGAAGTGACAAGCTGGTCGACGGGGAGTCGAGGGTCGACGGCGGCAACGCGACAATGATCAAGAGGGTAGTGTCGAGGCGGCTACAAGCTCTGGGGAAGCGGACCGACACGACGATGTGCTCCGGGGAAGGGGACGACACAGCGATGATTTCTAGGGCAAAAAGTGAGCAGCGCGTGAGAGCTGAAGTGTCAAAAAGTTTTGTTAAGTGTTGGGAAGAGAGCGAGCGAGAGAGCTAAAAGTACCTTAGGGCAAAAATCTGAGACGCGCCTCAGAAGAGCCACCTAAGAGCGCGTATCCCACACGTATGTAAGCCCATATCAGAGACGCGCTTTATGAGCACGTCTCTTTTCTTTTGAATTAATGTTAGCCGTTGTCAATAATACCATTTGCGCAGATCGAAGCGTCTAAATCTGAGATGCGCTTTTGAAAAATGTGTCTCTCTTTATCGTGCCTGAGAGATGCGCCTTTGTGAGACGCGTCTCACGTCACTTTCTTATCCCATTTTCCAGGGCAGAGCAAGTGCTATATTCAGTAGTGCTCCCTTAAGAAACATAACACAAGGCATCAGTACTTCTCCATAATAAATAGAGCACATATGACCAATGAAAGTCAAATTGTCATTCGAATGGCAATATTTTCACAAATTTTAGCATATATCACACAAATATCTAAATGGAAGTCATTTTTCACTCAATTGACCATATTTGAACATATTTACACACAATCAATTTGGTACTTTACGTTGTGGTCTTGGTTTTTGAAATTCTTGACTTTTTCATGGTGGCCGTTCTGCAAGTATGGAAGTTCGTTGGCCGATGGAATTCTTGGCTTGATCATCGAGGTGACAAAAGGAGGAATCTCATCAAATTGGTCAAACTCTTCCTCATCGACGGCATTCTCAACTCCGAGGATTCATCGTTTTCCATGTATAACCACATTAAGTCTTTTATTTGTTACGTCTGGAATATAGAACACTTGAGCAACGTGTTTTGCTAACACGAAAGGCTCCGACTTATATCCTTAATGGTTAAGATCAATGATAGTGAACCCGTACTTGTCTTGTACAACATATTTGATTACATCAATCCAGTTGCAACAGAAAAGAGGGATTTTGAATCCTTGAAAGTCAAGCTCCCAAATCTCTTGTATTTAACCATAGTACATGTCTTGGTCTTGGCCCGTAGCATTATAAGCACCAACACGGACACCACTATTCTGATACGTGCTTTTCTCTTCTTCTTCTACAGTGTAGAACGTGTATCCATTTATGTCGTACACTCGATAAGTAATAACTGTAAATATACGACCACGAGCAAACTTTTTAGGTATTCACTTGTTTGAGTATTCGATGAGTGAGAAATCTGATCACGGAGCCAGCCAAAGAATTTTCTCCTGTGTTCATTTGCTAACCATGATTCATTGCGATGAGGATTGTCTCTAAGCACCATCTCCTTGTGCTCATCGAGGTACTCCAACACAATGGACTTGTGTTGCAACACGTGGAAATAAGCGCAGAAGAATAAATGTGAATCTGGAGTTATAGCCTTCTTCCCAATTGTCCCTTTTCCTGTGCGCCTCCTCTCATGACGAGACTTGGGAACACCAATCGGGTTACTCGGGACAATGTAGTTTAGAGCCCACTCCACAACTTCCTCTGTAGAGTATCCTTGTACCATGTTGCCCTCAAGGTAAGCTCGATTTCTAACGAAGGACTTCAGTATGCCGTTGAATCTCTCGTACGCATACATCTGGTGAAGGAACACAGGGCCAAGTAGCTTTATCTCCTTAATAAGATGAGTTGTGAAAAGGACGCTGATGTCAAAAAAGGCAGGTGGAAAATACATATCAAGAAAGCACAAAGTTTCATAGTGCCTTTTTTCCAATGACTCAAGATCTTCTTCACATAGTACTTTTTGACCAATTAAATTGAAGAAAAAGCAAAAGTTCATTATAGCCTCCTCAACATTGACTGCTAGGATATTCCGAATTCCAACAGCAATCATCTGCGTAAGTGATACATGTTAATCATGAGACTTCACATTGATGGTGTGTTTGCATATCTCCATCTGCAAGGTAGAATTCACCGTTCGGCACACAAAAAATCCTTTCTTAGAGAAGATTGAAGAACCCCTACATCTGACCCTTCCCATCCACAAGAGATAAACGTGAAGTTAAGATCAAAGTCACATGCTAGCATTACATTTTGGGACAAAGTTCCTTTCTCGCTTCTAAATGGAGGAGCTTTCTCTTTACTTAGAGTTATGGGATTGTGTGTGCCATCGATTGTGCCAATGCAATTATTAAAATATGGCCAAAACCTAGGGTTCGACACTTTCAGTACCCTATGTACCGGGTACCCCATGATACCGCAAGAAGTGCAAGAATGTTCCACCCATCAGAGTTGAAGGCCCTTGCAGGTCCCACATGTCATGTTGCACCGGACCCGCTCCCCTCACATGGCTGGCTCCCGGGCTAACACGTGTAAAGTAAGACCGGAACAAGACTCCCAACCAAGGCAAGCTCCAGCGACTACATGTGTACAACAGCCCCGGACCTAGCCCCCGTCAGAGAGGAGCTCCGGTACCGACACGTGTACAGCAACCCCGGACCTACCCTCCCGCAAGGGAAAGCTCCGGATCTGCCACGTGTGGAGCCTCCGGACCTTCATCACCAACGGGAATACAAGCCGATCATGACCATTACAAACATTCAAGGATGGTTAAGGCGATAGTTATAAGGTATGATAATGTGTCACTAATGCCATATTAATGACACATGATCAGTGCACCATTAATAGGGGTAACGCTTCCATGAAGGCACGTTACCACACAATTAATTGTACTTAATACCCTTTAGACAGTGTATTAGGTCATTAAGAACGCAGGAGCCACATGTCGGGCTAGGCCAGCTTTGTAACGGTCAGTCCTTAGAACTATAAAATGGCTGCAACGCACGAACATCAAGAGATTCTGATGGAGGCTATTGCGACCTGATCCTAGCGAACGCGCTCGCTCAATACAGTTACACAAACCCCGTGGAGTAGGGTGTTACGCTCAGGCAGCCCAAACCACGTAAATCTCTAAGGTCACCATCTTGATATTGATCTCTGTGTGCCCCAACCACAAAATAACCTCCGCGGGCTGCTTCTCAGTGGATCCGGGGGAAGTGTCGTATTCAACACTTCGACATTTGGTGTGCCAGGTAGGGGGCTCATCATCCCGAGATCACAAGATGGTGAATTCAGCTGTTGGATCATCCAACAGCAATCATGCTGAATAACCTGCTAGAGGCAACCCCTCCAATGTTCAGCAGCCAACGGGTGCCAATGCTCCAGCAGGCACTGTAGCACCATCTGTTCCGGCAAACAATGCCAGTCAACGGGATGGGGCATCTGCGTCGATCACTGCATCGATAAACAATAACCCTGAGCACGCGCTCATTGTCGCACGAGCTCTTCTACAACATCCACCACCTCCAGGTGCACCCCAGGATGCTATTGAGCAGTGGAGTGCTGATGTCGACCATCTGGTTGCAGCTGCGGCTGCAGGCATCAGTAACCAAGGTCCTCCCCCTTCTAGGCTAGCACCTTCACAACGACGAACCCTGTCTGGCCGGTTTGGTCCACAAGCCTCTCAACAAAGGAGACGTGATGCCTCCCAGCATGTGACTTCGTTGCCCCTCGGGGCGCGACACACTCATACCATCACCAGGATTCTGACTCATGATCTGCAGTCGAAACTAGATCGCCGTTACCAATAGGACGACCGAGTCCATATCGAGTGTGCTCGCGAAAGGCGAGAGGCTCGAGACAACCCTACTACTCAGGGAGTAGGAGGAGGCTATTCTGCCCTGGCCATGCACCTACGTATGGTCAGGTGGCCACAGAAGTTCCGGCCTCATTTGCCAGAAAAAATCGACTGGATAGTCAACCTCGCCGAATTTCTACAAATCGACTCAATTGTCATATTGGCAGCAGGAGGTGATGAGGCAGTAATGGCCCGTTACTTCCCGGTGGCTTTAACTAGGACTGCAAGGTCCTGGTTCATGAGTATTCCACCTGACTCCATTAATAGTTGGGCGGAACTATGCCAACAATTCACTGCCAACTTCGTGAGCTCCTACACCGACCCGATATTGAACTGGACTTGTTTGATGTAAAGAAAACGTCGGGGGAATTGCTACGGTCCTTCATCTAGCAATTCTCTCAGGTACAAAATACCATTCCTTCTATCTCGAGCTCCTCTGTTATTGTTGCATTCAGACAGGGTGTTCGAGATAAGAAGATGTTAGAAAAGCTAGCTACTAAAGAAGTTACCAGCGTCACGGAACTCTTCAGCCTAGCTGACAAATGCGCTAGAGCTACGGAGGGCTGAGAAATGAACTCCAAGCCAGCTTCGGAGGCCAACCAGAAGTCCTCCAAACCTGAAGCTGCTACTTCTAGTAGTGGCAAGAAGAAGAAGATGCCCAATGCAAAAAGAAGTTGTCGGCCTGCGCTCCAACTGCTGCTGCTGCAGCCCCTGGAAGTCGGGGGCCACGCCCCAATAAGCGACCTCGTCCTTCATCAGAGGACGGCAACAGTTCCAAAGCATGGTGTCCAATCCATAAGATAAACCGACACAGCTTGGAAGAGTGTCAGGAGGTTTAGAACCTTGCTGAGCGCTACAACAAGCATTGGGAAGAAGTTCATTTCCGTCAAAGGGAAGGAAAATAAAAAGTCGATGAAGCTCTGGCTGAAGAGTAGCTAGGTTTCCAGGATCCTAAAAAGGTCTTGAAAGTCGTTTACAACACTGTCGACGACGACTCCGATGCCTCTAACAACAAGCACCGGAAAACCCTGAACACCATCTATGGTGGTTCTTGGGACATCACATCTCGTCGCATCCTCAAGACAATGCGTCGGGACATGGCCATGGTAGCTGCTGCTGCTAAGGCAGAACCACATCGGAAGTGGATGGATACACCCATCATTTTTGATGCTTCGGACTGCCCCCAAAACATGATCGGGGCTGGTCAACTCCCGTTGATGGTGTCACCCACCTTTAACAATATCCAAATCCACCATGTAATGGTGGATGGAGGTTCCGGGCTAAACCTCATAAGCTTCGAAGCTTTCGTTAAGCTTTAGCTCCGGCCTTCAGACCTTCGCCCATCCCAACCTTTCTCCGGAGTAGGTTCGGGACCTGGGAGAACTACAGAACTGAGAAACTGGTTTTTGATGTGGCGCATATCAATCTACCCTTCAAAGCCATTTTGGGTAGGCCAGCTTTATACAAGTTTATGGCTACTGCCCATTATGGTTACCTGTTGTTGAAGATTCCAACACCCACAGGTGTTCTCCGGATCCGCGAAGATCGCACCGCAGGAGTTACAACACTGGAAGAACTCTATGCGCTTACCACAGCGCAAGAGGAAGCATCCGGTAAGGAGCCAACTGTGAATCCTCCAAGCATTCGTCACAAAGGCTCTACCTTCGCACCTCGTGTGCAGCCAAGTGGCGACACCGACATTCCTGTCAAAGTCGTCCAAATTGAATCTGATGCTGCTCAAACTACCCGTATATCGGGGGGTATGAACAACAAATAGGAACTCGTGCTCATCACTTTCCTCTGGGCTAATGTCGACGTGTTTGCCTGACAACTGTTACAAATGCCTGGGATCCCTAGGGAGGTAATTAAGCACAATCTGAAGATTTACCCAGACGCTCAACATGTACATCAGAAGCCCCGGAAGCAATCAATCAAGCGGCAAAACTTCATTCGACGGGAAATTAAGAAGTTGCTCGAAGCTGGATTCATCCGGGAAGTCTTCCATACAAAATGGCTGGCAAAACCAGTTGTTGTACCCAAGGCCGGTGGGAAGCTTCGCATGTGTATCGACTACACCACCTTAAATAAGGCATGTCCAAAAGATCCATTTCCACTACCTAGAATAGATCAGATAGTGGACTCCACCTCCGAGTGTGAACTACTGTGTTTCTTAGATGCATATTCTGTATATCATCAAATCCAAATGTCTAAGGAAGATGAAGAGCATACTGCCTTCATAACAGTAGATGGATTGTATTGTTATACTGCCATGCCATTTGGTCTCAAATGCTGCTTCAACATTTGTGCGAGCCATGTACAAAACATTTGGAGAGCTAATTAGAGACTTGGTGGAGGTGTATGTTGATGACATCGTCGTGAAGATCAAAAACAAGGAGTCACTCCTTGACAACTTACAAGCCGTCTTTGACAAGATGCACACTACGCGCACCAAGCTGAACCCTGACAAGTGTGTCTTCAGGGTTAGCTCTGGAAAGCTTCTGGGGTTCTTGGTGACTCATCGAGGAATCGAAGCAAATCCGACGAAGATCAAGGCTATAGAAGAAATGCGGCCCCCAACCCGCATTAAAGATGTCCAAAAGTTGACTGGATGTCTAGCTGCGCTCAGCCGGTTTATATCAAGACTGGCGGAAAAGGCGCTACCCTTCTTCAAACTCTTGAGGAAGTCCAGACCATTTCATTGGTCCGAGGAAGAAGAAAAGGCATTTAAAGAGCTGAAGCAGCTCCTCATCACACTACCAATCCTGGTAGCTCTGAACTCTGGTGAGCCTTTACTGCTTTATATTTTAGCAACTATCGAGGTTGTCAGTATGGTTCTGGTCGCGGAAAGACTGGAGCCATCTCCAATTCAGGAGTCTAGACCCCTTCGGGAGGGTCCGGAGCTACCTGAAGGCGACTCTGGGTACCAACCCTCAGGCGCTAATCCTCAAGACGAGATGCTGGAGGATCAATCTCTTTCAAATGAAGGAGTAACTGCTGCTGAATAAGAAGATCCAGGCCCCTCTGGGAGGGTCCGGGTAACTCAAGAAGAAGCTACGGGTTCCTTCGGCAGGGACCAGGAAATTCCAAAAGAAGGTCCGGACACCTCCGGGAGGGTCCGAGTTGATGAGGAGGAAGCTCCGGGCCCCTCCGGGAGGGTCCGGACAGTTCAATACCCAGTGTACTTCATTAGTGAAGTACTCCACGACGCCAAGATAAGATACATTGAGGTGTATAAACTGCTTTACGCAGTTCTTATAGCCTCAAGAAAGCTTTGTTATTACTTCCAAGCCCACAAAATATTAGTGGTAACTTCTTTTCCACTATGTGCAATTTTGCAAAACCCTAATTCTACTGGGAACATTGCAAAGTGTGCAACGGAGCTCGCAGAATTCGATCTAGAATTTGTGTCGAGATAAGCAATTAAAAGTCAAGCCTTGGCTGACTTTGTGGCAGAGTGGACTCCCTCTCCATCAAACCCTGGGGGCCACAATGAGCAGAAACCAGAGCTCAAAGTTCCGGTATTCACTGAGCCTCACTGGACCCTCTACTTTAATGGCTCCGTGCAGAAGCAGGAGGCCGGAGCTGGAATCCTTCTCTTAACTCTGACCGGAGAGAAGGTCAAGTACATGGTACACCTTGATTTCAAGGCAACCAACAATACGTCGGAGTATGAAGCCCTCATCTATGGACTTAAAGTGGCACTATCTTATGGTGTCAAACAGCTCCTGGTGAAGGGAGATTCACAACTCATTATCAAACATGTGAAAGGTGAATGCTCTTGCAACAATTCTCAATTAGCTGCTTACCTCCTTGAAGTCCAGAGGCTTTAGAAGGACTTCGAAGTCCTAGATCTCCATCATATTCAACACCTTCATAACTCCGAAGCCGATGAACTCTCGACGAAAGCCTCAACCGGAGCTCTGGCTCCTGACAGAATCTTCGTCCGGAGGTTGTCAAAACCAACAGCTCAGCCTGCCAAACTGAGCGAATGGGGCGAGACCAGCACCTCGAAGCTGGCGGTCCCAGTGGCCCTATTACCATGGCATTCACCAAGGGTCGTAGGTGCTGTCGAAAGCTCTGAGCAACCCAACACGCAAGACTCAGAAGCTCAAGTTAGCTCCGATGCATGGATCTCGGAGATCCAGAGCAACTTGAAAGACAGTATCCTTCCTGAAGACAGTGTATCCGCTGACCGGATTGTCAGTTTGGCTAAAAGATAC
This sequence comes from Tuctoria greenei, assembly GCA_036927565.1. Taxonomy (NCBI): domain Eukaryota; kingdom Viridiplantae; phylum Streptophyta; class Magnoliopsida; order Poales; family Poaceae; genus Tuctoria; species Tuctoria greenei. The sequence goes on along the minus strand of JAYESD010000011.1, from coordinate 113,572,480 downwards.
ACGTTGGTAGAAGAGTATCTCTACCGGCGCGGTGCCGGCATCCTAATGCAGTGCATTGCAAGGGAAGAAGGCCGCGATCTCCTCGCATAAATCCATGGAGGCGAGTGCAGGAATCACACATCTTCTCGCACGCTGGTCGGTAAATCCTTCCGACATGGCTTTTACTGGCCTACATCACTTCAGGACGCGGTTGAGCTAGGGAAAAAATGTGAAGCGTGTCAGTTTTATGCCAAACAGATTCACACACCGGCTCAATCACTGCAAATGATACCGCGTACATGGCCATTCACTGTGTGGGGCATGGATATCTTGGGACCTTTCCCAAAAGCCGTTGGAGGTTACATGTTTCTATACGTCGCCATTGACAAATTCACCAAGTGGTCGGAAGCAACTCCAGTAGTAACAATCAACAAACAATCAACAATCAAGTTCTTGAAGTCCATTATATGTAGATTTGGAGTTCCAAACAAAGTCATAAAAGACAACGGAACTCAATTTACAAGTGTTGCATTCCAAGAATATTGTGAAGACCTCGGCATTCAACTTAGCTATGCTTCAATAGCTCATCCAACAAGCAATGGCCAAGCCGAGAGAGCAAATGCAGAGATCTTAAAAGGACTCAAGACGCGCACATATGAGCACTTGAAAAAGCACGGAGCTAACTGGATTGAAGAGCTTCCGTCCACATTATGGGCAAATAGGACAACACCTAACCGGTCAACTCGGGAGACTCCATTTTTCCTGGTGTATGGAGCTAAAGCAGTCCTTCCTCCGGAGATCACCTTGGGATCCCTCCGGGTCCGGACCTTCGACGAAGCCACGCAGGACCAGCTCCGACGTGAAGACCTTGACCTCCTCGATGAGGGAAGGTGCCGAGCAGCTGTTCAAAATGCACGTTATCGCCAAGCGCTCCGGCGCTACCATCAAAGGCATGTGCGTAACTGACGGCTTGAAGAAGGCGACCTGGTGCTCCAGAAGATACTCACTCGTGAAGGGATGAACAAACTTTCCCCCAGCTGGGAGGGTCCCTTTCGAGTCATTAAAGCGTCCCGACCAGGGTGCGTTCGCTTGGCAACTGAGGATGGGATCCCACTTCCCAATCCTTGGAACATCGAGGACCTCCGTAAGTATTATGCTTAAAATCACGGAGGTGAGTCTGTAAATACACACAATGTATGTTGTAAAGTCATTATATAGAGACGAGCAAGTCCTCCGGGAGAACACCCGGACCCCTCCAGGAGGGTCCGGAAAGTTCAAGTAACACTTGACACAGTCACAACACTAAAAGTGTAACTACTTGCTCTGGGCTAGCACAAGATGTATAGCACATTTAGTTTGGTCCAGTACCCTAAGTGTGTCCTTGTCTCCCCTGTAATCTGGACCTATAATGAAAGGTATTTTTGTGTGAAAATAGACTCCACGTGCATTTATCTTTTTGTACAAGACTCAATATATCAAATTATTTTTACCACGCTTGTCTATAATGAAGTTGTGCAAATCTTTTTGAGCTTTGTTCCAAGTAATTCACATGCATTACAAGCTTTATTGATAGTCTTTTTGGATCTTAACACTGCTACATAGTCTACTTGCCTGAACGCCAAGCAAACATAGGTCCGGAGTGTGCTATCGACTTAGTCTGGTCCTGCACCCTAAGTACGCCACTCTACCTACACCCCGACAGGCCTCAGTAGGGTGAGTACTAAAAAGTCATGTAGATCTAGGAAGATTCTATCAAAACGCTTGTTATCATGTTGAGTTTCTTCGGATCTAAAGTGCAAATAAGAATAATAAGTCATAACCAATTTATAGACAAGAGGATGAATTTTACTTTCTCTCTTGCCTTTAATGTGTAGGAAAAGAAAAAAATTCATAGCAATGGTGGACGACGCCGGAGCTACTAAGCTCCGACATCTCCCAAGATAGGTTCGCTGTCAACATCTAATATGTTGACACCGGAGCTACCAAGATCCGACCATTCCAGGGGGCCTGTCTTTGACGCTTCAAAATTAAAGACTTCAACATACTGTCATAACCTTTGGTACATGTACACACCTCAACTATACACACGTACCAGGGGGCCAACAAGACACGACACAGCATATTGAAAACAAAGTGAAATTCAAAGCAAAAAGGAGGATTTCATTAATCAGAAGAACTGAATTACAAAATTGAGATTACAAGGGACAAAGGGAGAAAAGTCCTATCTACTGGAGGATCTAGGTGCTATGGAAAAATGAAGCAACCTTCTCAGTAACTTCTTGGACACTAGCCCTAGCGACATCCTCCTTCTCCGCGATGATTCCTTCAAAGACCGGATCAAGGGAGAACTGGGGGTCTCGGCTCTGGTAACTTACCAAGACATACTCGGCGACGTTCTTGGCCAAGGATTTACCCTCCGTCTCCAGTTGATCGGCGATGATGTCACCCATCGCGTCAAGTTTGCTGCCAGCAGAGCCAAGTGCCGCCTGCGTCTGGTCCAGCTCCTGCGCTGGGTTCTCTGGGTGTACTAGACTAAAACCAGGAGGAACGAGAGCCCTGTCCGCACGCCCCAGGAAGTCCCATACCATCAGGGATTCAGTCGCCTTCGAGCTCCGCAGCTCTTCTAGTGACCTCCGGGTGGTTGCAAGCTCTGAACTTTCACGGGCAAGTCGCTCAGCTAACTTAGCATGCTGCTGCATGATCTCAGCAACCTGCTTCTCCTGGTCGGCCAGCTTCGTCTCCCGGAGGTGGATACGGTTCCGCCTCTCAGCTAGGTCCTTTTCTCTGCCCTTGACTCCCTCTTCCTTAGCAGCAACGTCAGACTCTCTTTTCGAGAGTTCTTGCCCCACCTTCCAGTTCTTCTTCCTCTCTTCCTCCTTCCATAGATCCAGCTTTTTGCTACGATCCACCAAATTTTTCTCACCCAGAGTCAACTCCTTGGTGACCTATGCCTCTCTTATCACCACATCCTCCTGCTGCCCCAAGAGTTTTTCCTCCCTCGCCTCCAGGTCCGCTCGACGCTTTAGGAGAGTTTCATTCAACTCTGCGAGCTTTTCGTAACGCTCGTCAGCAGCGTCACGTCTCTCCTTGGCTTGCTCCAGGATATCCCTGGAGTTAGCATCGAGCGCCCAGATGGCGACCTCCTTCTCTTCCATCAACTTTTCCCAGTACTCTAATCGGGCCTTCTCCCCCTTGATCCATTCCTTCTGGTCAGCTAGCCTCGTCTGAGCAAGATTGGTCTCAAAATGGTGTTTGTTGCACCAACGCATGAAGGTGTTGCGCTCCTCCTCCAAAGCTTTGCTCTCATGATCGAAGGCAAGATGGACCTGTCGAAGACTTGAGTTCTGGGCCTGTCGGGATCATTTCTGCAGGCTCAAACGGGTTCTCCGTCACAAAAATTGGGTCCCACTCTACAATAGTGGTCCCCTGTACTCCTGCAGCGCTAGGGCCGCTCTCTTGGAGCCCTTCAGTGGCACCAAAAGAACCCACAGGGGGAACTTCTGCCTCCGGAGCAGGTGAAGTCACCGCTTCTGGGTCTTCAGTCGAGGGATCCGACATTGAAGGACCTATCGCCGGTCCTGCAAGTTACTTTGGCTGCGGCCCTGGAACCTCCGGGACCACCAATTCCGAAGCAGCAGCTGGAGCTTCAACTGGGGCCTCGACCGCCGCTGGCTTAGGCTCCAGCACGACGACCACCTCCGGCACAGTTGCCATACCTTCAACCACCTCTAGCACAGCTCCCGGACCTCCAACCTCCTCCGGCTCAGCAGTCGGACCCTCTACCACTTCCAGCTCTATCGCTGGATCTTCAACCGTTTCCGGCACAAGGGCCGGATCTTGAGTGATCTCTGGCTCAACAACCGGGGCTTCAGCTACCTCTGGCTCAGTAGCCAGGGCTTCGGCAACTTCCGACTAGGAAGCCCGAACTTTTGGCATCGCCAGTGCTGGAGCATTAGCCTCTGCCGCTAGGGGCACATCTTCAACTTCCCTCCTATGGTTCGGCGCTACCACAGGAGCTTCAGGTGAGGACTCCGAGTCCAAGCTCACGACAGCTGGCGCTGGAGGTGCCGCGACTTCCGCCTCTGCTTGATGAGGGGGCTCAGCGATCGAAGACGGAGCTTCGATAGGTGCAGCCCCAGCCGTTGCAACAGGCGTTGAAGCTCTGAGTCCTTTCTTCGACACCCTGGAAACAAAGGGAAGAGAAGATTAAAGACACATTCAAAAATAAGACTAGCATTTTAGGGTGAGCATTCAACGCTTACCTCGAGATGCTACCACCCAGTCGCCTCGAAACCTCTTCTTCTGAGGCCAGGAGCTAGAGCCCACCAATTTTGGTGAGACAACTGCTCCAGACCTAAGTTGAGGAACACTCGCAACCACTGGAGTTCTTTCGGCCGAGCTTCCCTTCGACGGGAAGAACTCCCAGACTTGGAGATTTTAGCCGGTACTAAGGTCGGGGTCGACTGCCTGGAGCTTACGCCTCTTGAAGACGTTTGCATCGGAGCAGGAGTAGCTACAGAAGACCTCCCCCTCCGGGGAGAAGCAGCCGTCGTGGAAGGAGCAGGTCTGACAGACCTCCTGTTAGCGTGCTTCAACTTCCTCTTCCGGCTGGAAGGCTCAGCTGGTTCTTTGCCTTTGCCTTTGCCGACGTCTTCAGTCTTTTGGCTTGGGGTGGGGGCAGGACCACCCTCGGAAGCTCCGGGGATCGCCAATCTGGTGGTCAGAAGCCTTTCCACTTCACCAAGGTCGTCAAGCGCTGACATACTCCTCTGGAGCTCCATGCTGAACTGCGCCTCCATGTTCAGAGGGAGGAAAGCCGCTGGCGGAGTTAATTTGTCGCCTTCAACGTCAATGCCATGCTCGAACTTCTTGAGTGGAAGCTCCAAAGCTGCACCATCCAAGTTGGATCTGAGGCCGGTTTCAATCTGGTCGTCATCCATCACGGTGTTGAGGGCCCATGCGAGCTTCTCCCTCTTATTCAACAGAGCCCACCTATTGACCAGGAAGTTGCAGAAGACCATCTGGGGGGTCACTCCACCTTCCACGCATTCGCGGATCCTGGTTAAGGCAGGGTTGAAGGCCCCTGACAACACCGGAACATCACTCCATGCGTCAGTGTCAACATTGGGGAGACCTTCGGGCAGCTCCAGTTTCTCATGCTCCTCTGCCGTGATGATGATCCAATCCTTCTTCCAGTCGCCCCACTTGCCGGAAGGAAACGACCTCAAGTATTTGTTGGGGCATTTATTGCGCTTCACAAAATAATAGAAGCCAAGAAATTCAGACCCCTTGCTAGTGGTGTGGATGGTGAAGAAGGTGTGGAAAAGCTCGACGCAGGGGGGAATACCCACCCACATCTCGCAGAAGTGGACAAATGTCGCCACAAGAAGAAGAGAATGGGGGCCAAGGTGGTACAGCTGCAGACCATAGAAGTCCAGCAGCATCAAAATGAAAGTCAAGAAAGGTGGGATCAGCCCCACCATGGCGTACGCTGAGAAGTACACCATGTCATCGTTGCACTCCTTATTGAACGGGAGTTTCCTGGCGCGGACCAAATGGTTGAAGGAATTGCTGGACCACCCCATGTAGGTCCAAACCTTCTTCAAATCATCATCACTCTTGAGGCGTCTCTTGGGGAGACCCAACTCACTCGCGGCAAAGTGGAGCAAAGGATGGAAAGTTAGGCGGAGGTTGGAAGGCTCTCAGCGCATAGATGAATGAAAGCATAAAGAGTCCTCAAACCGTGCACACTTTCCTTCTTAAGTAAGCCTCGGTGATGCTTGGATTGGAACCGCAATGAGATCGAAAGCACTTTTCAAAAACCTACCCCATCAATGGCGGGTGGGCCTGGGGCCACCCCGACGAAGAGATCGAGGTCCTTACCCAAGGCCAACCGTTGCCATGATGGGCGGCGGGAAACCCAAAGTCGGCGCTCTAACAAGGCGCGCGGAACCGATACGGTTTTCGTATTGGGAACCGACGACCTTCAATTGCGTTAGATCCGCACTCAAAGATCTCATCTGTCGTATTCATAACAAGCCACGCGTCGAAGGCTCACTCCCGGACCGTCGCTCCATCGACACATCAGAGGACTTTTGAAAATCGAAGCGCGGGAATCGAGAATGGCCCCACCTCCGGCAGAACAACTTAACCTAAGGGGTTTCTCCCAGAGGTGGGCCCGGGGGCCACTATCGGTACCCTATGTATCGGGTACCCACGATACCGCAAGAAGTGCAACAAAATTCCACCCGTCAGAGTTGAAGGCCCTTGCAGGTCCCACATGTCACGTTGCACCGGACCCGCTCCCCTCACATGGCTGGCTCCCGGGATAACACGTGTAAAATAAGACCGTAACAAGACTCCCAACCAAGGGAAGCTCTGGTGACTACATGTGTACAACAACCCCAGACCTAGCCCCTGTCAGAGAGGAGCTCCGGTACTGACACGTATACAGCAACCCCAGACCTACCCCCCCGCAAGGGAAAGCTCCAGATCTGCCACATGTGGAGCCTCCGTACCTTCGTCACCAACGGGAATAAAAGCCGATCATGACCATTACAGACATTCAAGGATGGTTAAGGCGACAGTTATAAGGTCTGATAATGTGTCATCAATGACACATGATCAGCGCCCCGTTAATAGGGGTAACGCTGCCATGAAGGAACGTTGTACTTAATACCCTTTAGACAATGTATTAGGTCATTAAGCACGCCAGGGCCACATGTCAGGCCAGGCCAGCTTTGTAACGCTCAGTCCTTAGAACTATAAAAGGGTTGCACCACACGAACATCAGGAGATTCTGATGGAGGCTATTGCGACCGGATCCTAGCGAACGCACTAGCTCAATATACTTACACAAACCCTGTGGAGTAGGATGTTATGCTCAGGCGGCCCGAACCACGTAAATCTCTGAGGTCACCATCTTGATATTGATCTCTGCGTGCCCCAACCACAAAAGAACCTCCGCAGGCTGCTTCTCAGCGGATCCAGGGGAAGTGTCGTATTCAACACTTCGACAGACACAATTCACAAATTAGGTTGATATAGACTTGAAAGCTTCACAAATCTGAGTTAGAGTAGGAATTATATAAAAAACTCATTTATCTTCCTATGGATTGTTTCACCACTATGCTAGAATTCTTTTTGTAGGATTGCATTGCTAGCATTTTGGGATATAATACACATAGAAATCCCAGATGCTCCTCAATGCAAATTTTTAGAGTTTCTTGCAATAATTGTTCCCTTCTAAGATAACTTGCTCCAACTCTAAATATCTCTGGCTCCATTTGAAATTCAAGTTTATACCAACTCTTAGTTCCATCCAAAATTTCCCTAAATTTTTGTGCACCATTATGACAAGAAGTGTGTATTGGTCTTTCTTTAGTATGAAGTGATGAATATAAAGCTTGAACTAACACAAAAATAACTCATCATCATCTTCCTCCATAAGTTTCCTTATTAACTCATTTCTAGAACCTGTTTAATAATATCCCTACAATGTTATAAATTTATGTTATGCAATATAAGGCAGCCCCTTAACAGTGCTGGTTTAAGAAGAAATGAAGGGAAGGTGGCTTGTGGGTTTCTGGAAGTAGCAGGAAAGTAGAGAACAAAAGTAGGAGAAAATGAGAAAAGTAGCAAGAAGGAAACTATGTTCATCTACATAAATTTGGAGGAATACATATAATGATCGATCTAACTCGACCACATCCAATCCACAAAAAATGAGATAAAAAGAACATGCCCATGAAGTACAAGATGAGATATAAAGCAAAATATAATGTACAAGATGACATAAAAAACAAAAGGAACTAGATAGCAGATCATAATGACATAATTAACTAGATAGCACAGATATAAATCAAAACGTAATGTACAACATAATGACCGTGAGTATCAATCAGCATGAACTGAATGAATAGTAATATATCAGAAATCAACCATGCAAATTGCATCTAACAAGACAAAATATAATGTACAAGATGTCTGCTAATGAAGGAGATGATGTGTTTAATACGGAGCAAAAGGCAGCAACCATGCAACTGGCTTTAAAGGGGATAATGGGTTTGATTCCCATGGTACATATGATTAAATAGGGAGGGATATTGGGTCTATACCTTGTTTTGAAGGAGATAACGAATCCAAACATCAAGATACTCTTCCCTATCGCAAGGAAGAAAATGCTTGTTAGTGTACAAGAACAATTCATAGAACTACTGGACAATGGCCAAAATTTTCTAAGTTGATAAGGTACAAGAACATTATGAAAATGAGTTGCATTCTGAAGTAAATCAGTGTAGCAAATATGAGACAACCACGATGGTTGGACTTGAATGAATACATATATAATTAGTAGCCCAATTGAATGACCACTGAGGTTTTCTGTGAATTTGCTTGCAAAATAGCTAGTGGAGGGTACATTGGGTAATGTTTATCAATGAAAGTTACAAAATCCATGCAGGACCGGTTGATTCAGACACTAAATAATACACATGTAGCAAACTGTACAAGATACTCTAACAAGAACACTCAAAAATTCTAACAGCCTAATCAGTAAATATTCTACTTAGCAACTTGAAACCACAACTACTACGAACCTAAAGAATAACAATTGAGATATTAAGGATGCCAGTGCAGAGCCCTTGACCGCCGCCTTTAATGGCTGCTAGCTGCATCACCACCGCTACGGTACAATGTACAAGATCTGCATCATCGAACAAGGAAAATGCAGAGCTTTGTCAGTGCAAGCAAAAAGGGTTCATGAAATGAGTGTGGAGCGAGGTGCTTTGATTCTTACTGTGAGAGGGACACCCATTAACGTGAACAGGATGAGGGCCACATCCTTGTTGTCCTTGTTGGCGGTGATAGTGTCCTGCACGTAGCCATGGAAATCCTTGAACGACAAGTCGCACATCAGAAAAGAAATAAACTGCAAGAAATAAGGAAAGTTAAATTTTACCCGCCACTAGTCATAGATCGCGCAGCTTGAGGAGGAAGACCACGTATTTGCTCCGATCTGTCCAAGCAAAGCGGGGGTCAAGGTAGGCAAGCATCGCTGACAAGGGGCGGGCGGGGGGGGGGGGGGGGGGGGGGGGGGGTCAGACCTAAGCCTGACTAGCTGAGCCGATGAAGCCGGGACACGGAGCCGGTGGTGGCAGTTGGTCCGTCGGGAGATCCATCGAGCGCCCTCTCGTCCCAAAAACTCCCTCCCAGTTCTGGCAAGCCGCGTGGGGTTTAGGGAGGTGAGTGGTGCGGAGTCCAAGGGAGGGTGAGCAATGCGGGGTCTAGGGAGGCCAACCACGAGGACGGTGGCGAGCACTGCCAAGCGGTGGGAGAGGAGCAGCGCGTGTGAGGCAATTCGGAGGGCGCGAGTGATGGACGTGTCCAGATAGGGTTATCCTACCAGACCTCTTGAGGACAGGGGTGGAAAGGCCCGTGGTTTCCCGTGGATTGGATCGGGAAAACGAGTTGTCAAATGGTATGGGGATAATTCGGTCCGGTGTTTTTGGGCCAGTGAATGGGTCGGGATTTTGAGCTGCCAAACAATCTCTAACAGTGCTAAATAGCAAAGAAAAAATTATATATCAATTCACGTTGTCCACAGAGCAGATAATAATTATTTCCGCAAACTGATCAAGAGCTGCAAAAGTTTCTCTTTCGCTTGGCTTTTATTATTACCTTTTCAATTTTAGAACTTTTTAGTTTTTCCCCTTTATCTTAATACATACTCCCTCTGTTCCTAATTATTTGACATTAAAACAGATTATTTTGTTCAAAATCAAACTACACAACTTGTCCTAACGTCCAATAATTAGAAACAGAGTAGAGTACCTACATTTGATATTGTGAAATTCAATCTGGAGTTCGCTCCTACCGAAAATCAAACTCAGGACCTGAATAGTGCTACTTAGAGTACTTAACGACTAGGCTAAGCCTCCTTTCACATATATGATAGCACAAATTTCATCAGAAGAATCCAAAATGCTTGTGCTCTAAAGTTCTCATAACAATCACTTTTTGGTATGCCTCTCGCCTCGAAGGAGCTTAACGTAGCGGAGTTGCTGGCTAACTTTAGCATCCTAATTTGTAAACAGCAAGCATACAATGGAAGTCTTTCATCAGAGTATTCAAATGTTTAGATAGAGTCCATAGAAATTAATAAGAGAATGTGATTGGGATTTTCTATTTCGTCTAACATATCAATCCCAACATGAAGTACGATCGCACGTGCACATATTGCTACGGAGAGATGGATGTGCTAATCAGAAACACAACCAAGGTTTTAAAAGGGGCAAAATGATATTTACCAAGATCCAATCCAAGAGTATAGCTTGAATATATCTATGTGTTCCGTACATAAGAGAATTAAAATCACAGAAAAGTCCCCACTTACACAAATTACATGGTAATCTTTAAGTCATAACTGTCATACTGGACACATACCTAATGAATTGTCTCCCGCCAATTTCGTGCACTATGGAGTACGATGCTATAGCTGGCCAGATGGGCAGGCTAAATGGGCTCACCCGAAGCATGACAAAATTCACCAGCACAAGCACGACCCTGTATGGTGTGTTGCGAGCTCGGACTAGCCTAGAGCCCGGCTCCCGTGCTTGGGCTTTGGCAGAAGCTGTCATGTCGACTCAACTCGACCTGTGTAACAATCAGCCCAGTGCATGGCCCGTATATCCCGTAGTGCCCGACCCGATACAGGCCTGGCCTGAGCGACTTATATAAGGCTCCGGCTACCCCCTTAAAAACCCTAACCCTCCACGCCTCCACTTCTCTGATCTCTTCGCCTCTCCTCTCCGGTGCATCGCAAGCCTGCAACTCGCCTGGTCATTTCCGCCGACTCACCACTCTGGCACTCCCCGCCTACCCCTCACCACTTCGATGAACCCCTCAACCTCAGCGCATAGGAGATCCGCCCCGTGCCCTTTCAGACCTCAGTGCCTCGATAGTCGGTACTTCCTTCGTCGTGGTCCAGGCTTTCAATCTTCAGATCTGTCGACCCCTCCCTTCCCCTCTTCTGCCCCCGTCGTGAACTCGTCAAGTCAATGCCTCCCTTTCGGCTCAATATCTCTCATGGCCTCAGAGCACTTCTCTTATTCTACTCCGATAGAGGACTCCATCAATGAAGCTCTTCTCCTGTAGGGCTCCTTGGCCATGTCCGAGATGATGATGTTGCAGCCAACAATGACAGAGATGATTGATGCGCAAGCTAATTGAAGAACGTTGATGAAGTCTCATTCTAGAGCATGTCAAGATGTTGCTTTTGCTCAAGGATTGGGAGGAAGGAGGTGCTCGATAACATCACAACACATCAACCAGGAAATTGACAATAAGATGACAAACATGTACTTGGATCAATCTGAGTGAGTGAGTTTCAACTTTTGAACATTAGACCACTAAAAAAGCTCTTGAGTTGTACTCTTTTTTTTTTCTTTTAGAATTTTATCATCATGTAGTTGCAATGAGGTTTTACCTAAAGGTTTCTAATGAGGCAGCCACATTTGTAAATTGTAACCATAATCAACTCTTTTAGAGCCAGGTGATCTGTTTTTGTATTCGAATATGTTCTACGATGTGAATGACATGATTTGATATTGAAAACTTTTCCATGATATTGAAATCTGATATTTTCATATTCAAATATGTTGAATTATGTTTCAAATGAGGTCTGATATGCTTCGTGGCGACCTGAGCTGATGCTTTAATTCCAATCTTGAGCCCAGTCGGGCTTGTGGCGGGCTGGCCTGACACAACCCATTGGCCACCTGTAGGTGCATTCATAATATTAAACTCAACATCAGTGTTGCATCGACTCTTACTAAGAGCATATGGGTGATGTCTAAGGCATATGGAATAAAGACGCATTGCATAGACCAAAGTAATCCGATTTAAGGCAAAACAATTCTCACTCTAACATGATAAATCATCATCGTTTATATATCTTTACAAGCATCAAGTGTGTCATAAGAACTATGTTTCAAAAAGATCTCAACGCGATCTATATCTTCCAGGTAACGTTCTAGAAAGTCTTAGGCATTGGGCCGTTTTGGCATCATTTTAAATACCCATCTTATATGTTAATTATATTCTATTTTAAAATATAAATAACAGCACTATTGTACCGACTAGTCCTTTATTCGTACACCCTTGACAACCTAAGATTCCCTTTTCTGGCCTTATGTCTTTTTCCAACTCTGAAATGTCCAATTTGGTGGCCCATCACACCTCTTTAGAACATTTCCACCTTCTTCCCTGCTGAGACTGTCTATGTTTTCCTTGCAATTAGAGTTGCGGGAAAACCTCGGACAGAGAAGATTGTTGCTCACCTATTGGAACTCTCGAATGATTGCAAACCCGACTGGCTAACTCCTTAAACAGAAGAACACGTCGGGCGAAGCTCCGCGGCTCCATCGTGACCCCCAGATAATTTTTTTCCTAATTTAGGGCCACTATCCAGAAACATTGGATTTCCGCCTACCAATATTTATGTTCCGATATTTCAGTCTTTTTTTAGCTTTCAAATAACTACCTGAAATATTGTAAAAATATTACATATGAAAAAATTTTGGGTATGGCGTATCTAAAATTTGGTTTGGTCTTTGATCTTTTCCAGAATACCCTAAGTTTACATTGCACCTATCTCAGACTCTCTACAATGAACACAAGTACAATATCATAGATCAATTTAATATCATGAGCTAATAAAAAATATAAATTCATTAATTATAGAAAATGATTTAATCTAATGACTTCACACATCAAAAGTTACAAATGCATGCATAGTGTATTTGTTCTCTCTGTGTGGTGCATGGTTGCATGCCTGCATGCATCTACCGATGCGTTAATGGGATTGTGCATGGCTGCATGCCTGCGGATGGGTTTTACTAGGCCTAAGAATCGTTTTAGGTTCTGATCTGCTACGTGACATGACATTTTACGGGCTAACTCTTGGAGTATTTGGGTGGGGTGGTATCTCAACTCAAAATTTTTTCATCATCATATCCGAACATGTAATAAATACCGAGTATGTTGATCTTTTCAGTTTTGATTTTTTTGGTCTTGATTTTTTGCGCAGGCGTTCCAAATCCGTTTCCAACTTTTCATTTGACGATAGAGTGCAGTGTATACGGTGATAAATTAAATTGTGGTGCTGGCACGGTTCAAACAACGGAGTCTTCAATTCGTCGAAGTCAAGGTCTTCCTGCTGCTTTGTCCGTTTGTCTAGTCTCCGGAAGCCATTGTTCAACAACTGTCTCCGCCATTGTTGAACTATCTCCTAGGGACCTCCATTGCAGCCAGTTTTTGTAGCGTTCCGTATCTCGCTAGTCAAAGTCATTGGGCACCGTTGGCATGAAGCCCAGCGTCGCGTCTCCTAAGACCTATAAAAGGGTGTCGACAGAGTGTCGACATTGCTTGACAAAATGGCAAGCAAACGAGCGGCTGACGACTGATCTCTCGAGGAACGGAGGAGATTGCAGTTGCTGCTGTTTACGAGACATTCCAGTTCAGACGGAAAATTCAGCAGCTGTCTACTTCTTCGTTACTAACTGAAACAGCTCTGCTCGACAGAGAACTCACCGACGCGTTTTCATTTGTGAAGAACAAAATCTCCAAGCTAGCTAGCTACGCCCATTTGGCCAACATGGACATGAGTCCGGCGCCGGCGAGCATGGAGACGTTGATGCCGAGCTGCAGCCTCCCCCTGCTCTGCACCTTGGGGTTCATGAAGTCCTCGGCAAGGAGGTCGACGAGCGCCATATAGACTAGGATCCCCGCCGCCACCGAGTTGAGGAGGCCCTCCACGACGAGCGCCGTCGGGCTGTTCTCGTTGTACCCTCTCGAGATGCCGATGCCGACCAGGATGCCCACCGGCGTCGTCAGGGAGAAGAAGAGCACCATTGTCACGATGGACCGCAGCTTGAACTTGGCCTGCAAATGTAAAAAACCAAACATGCTTTACTTCAAATAATAATGCAACATTATCTAAACAAATAATAGTAACTTACTTTCCAAACGAGTATAACGCCTAAAGTACAAACTCAACTATAATAGGCCATGACTGTTTGACGACATTTGGGAGGCCAGCACAAATCAAGGCCAACCAAAAAAAGTGCATTGTTCCTACAGTTAGTTGTTCAGTGATTGTCTGCAAACCACACAAAGTGCTCTGATTCCACTTTTGTTCTCCACAAAAGCTTCAAAAGTACCGGGCATGTTTCCCCGGTTGTTAATGATATCATATCACCTTTAATGCGATGGATCACTTTAGAACCTCTAATGTCACCGTTCTTTACCCAAGTCAATGTTGGATGCTCCCTCCCTGGTGCTCCTTGGTGCGGCAGAGAGCTGCCCAGGTGAATCCTAGTCGGATTCATGGGCAGGGACGTGAACCAGGGGAGTTTAGTTGGGACTCTGAGAAGGAGGCACCGGTTTTACCAGGGCAGAGGACTTCTCACCCGAGTCCAAACCTATTTCTGCAGCAGGGAGCCGGCTGAAACAGGAGGTGCGGACAGCACCTAATAGATAAAAGTTCAGGACATTATAGTTAATAGATAAGAGTCAAGATATTATAGTTAATAGATAGAGTCCTGAATAGTAGAGTTTGAGATTTGTCTCATCTGTAATGTAATAGATAGAGGTAGAGTTAGCTTTTGTCTTATGTGACAAACGTAAAGCAGTAAAACTCTGTACAGGGGCTTATAAAAAGGCCACCGCCCTGTACAGATTCGTATCCCATCAGAGTAATAAAATATATCCAATGGCCAAAATTTGTCTTCTAGTGCCTGATCTGGTCGCTGAACACCAAAGGAACTCGGCTAGTTCCTGCTGTTCAAGTTGGGCGACAAGCTATCCCTCCCTTCTATTTTGTTTGGTCAGATCAGAATACCAGGGACAAGACCCCGATCATCTACTATCCTCTTGCCCCTGCGTTCAGGCCTTCTCCTTTGTTTTGGTACGGTCCAGAAGAATTCTGTACGGCTGACTAACATCTGATCAGCCCTCAAGATTTTTTCTGCACCTAAGACAGAGCAAGTTGAGGTGTTCTAGACACCGGAATTCCAACAATCGTGGTATCAGAGCCGGATTTGGCCTTGGGTTAAATTCAGCAACATGTCGACAGATCCGAAGACCCCTCCAAGCAGCGGCAGCGTCACCAGCGGCAAGATCATTACGACAACCCATCCGGCGGTTTGTGATGTGAACACGAGAACCGGGTTCCCAATACTCACCAAGACCAACTACGCGGAGTGGGCTGTCATGATGAAGATCAAGCTGCGGGCGCGGTTGCTTTGGGAGGCGGTGGAGAAAGGCAATGCAACCGAGCAGGAGGACATGATGGCGCTGGACATCCTCGTCAGTGCTGTCCCGCTGGAGATGATCACGACGATCGGGGAGAAGAAGACGGCGAAGGAGGCATGGGAGACGATTGCCCTCATGCGGGTCGGGGCCGACCACGTGAAGAAGATGACGGCGCAACAACTTCGGCGTGAGTTTGAGGCCGCCGCCTTCAAGCATGGCGAGGGGATCGAGGACTTCTCCCTCTGGCTGAGCGGCATGGTGTCGCGCCTTGCCTCGCTCGGGGAGCCGCTGGAGGAGTCGGTGGTCGTGCAGAAGCTCCTACGAAGCGTTCCAGAACGCTTCCAACAGATCGTGGTGGCGATCAAGACTTTGCTGGACGTGTCGACCCTCACATTGTCGGATGTGACGGGGCGGCTCAGGGCTGCCGAAAACGCCTTCGACATGACGCAACGAAGTGGGGGAGTTCATGATGGCCAGCTGTACCTCACTCGGGAGGAGTGGGAGAAGCAGGTGGAGGAGGAGCGGGCTGCCGAGTCCTCAAAGAAGGGCGGTCGCAAGGGCGCGTCAAAGAAGAAAAAGAAAGGTTCCTGGAAGGACATTTCGCGGGACCAATGCAGGAAGTGCGGGAAGAAGGGTCATTGGGCTAAGGAGTGTCGGTCGAAGTCCGAGCAGGAGGAGCCGCAACAGCAGGCTCTCATGGCTGAGGTAGAAGAGGAGGGCGTCTTGTTCATGACAAGGACGGCCTCAGTACAGGTGGAGCCTGTACAGCAGCGTCCCACGTGCCCACTTGAGATAGTGGAGGGACACATCTTCGCGCATCACGACAATGACGACGACTCCGACAGCGGCACATGGTACCTCGACACGGGCGCGACCAACCACATGACGGGCTCGCGCGTCGTCTTCTCCGAGCTCGATGAGAACGTCGTCGGGACGATCAAGTTCGGCGACAACTCGATTGTGCGGATCCAAGGGAAGGGTACGATCAACTTCGCTGCCAAGACAGGTGAGCACAGGAGGCTCACCGGCGTCTACTACATCCCGCGCCTCACCACCAACGTCATCAGCATTAGCCAACTAGATGAGGATGGCTACCGCATCATAGTATATGGAGGAGTGATGCAGATATGGGACGAGGAGAATCGTCTTCTCACACGAGTGCAACGCGACGACAGCAAGTTGTACTCCGTCAAGCTCAACATCATGCGTCCGGTTTGCCTGACCACGCAAACGAAAGAAGACTTCAACACGTTCTACATCGACGCCACGGGTCCAGCAGCAGCTGTTGGACCAACTGTTCCAGGCCCTGGAACGGACCTACAAGGGCCAATAGGCCCTACACAGGGCTCCGGAGGTGCTGGAACGGCTCTGCATGAGGCAGGAGGCCTTGTACAGGGCGCCATAGTTGTTAGGAGATGCGCTGCAACAGTTGGGAGGAGCGTTGAAGGTACTGGGAGTCCTAAACAACACTCTAGGGGTGCTGGACAGCACCCAACAGGGGCAGCACAGGGCGTCGGAGGCCCTGAACGTGTTGCTGTCCCTACGAGGGAGCACGAGGTTGAAGACTGGAGCTCCCACAAAACTTCTGAGCGTCCTCCAAAATCCATCCAATTGGTCACGCCGCCGACAAACATGGACAGCTACGTCGACGCCTACCATGACGGGGATGAGTCTGTCACCTCTCCACTACATGTTCCACGAAGTCTGGAGGAGGATGAACTCAAGTTCATCACCACGAAGGAACCTATGTTGTTCATGGTGATCAAGTCTAGTGAAGAAGATGAGACGTGGCATGATGAAGTGATGAAGCTTGAAGAACTATTGGTGGCCAAGGGCGATGGCTATCAACAAGGTGGATATGGACATCCTGACCAAGGTGCTTGGAAGATAGAAGCTCGTGAAGATGAGAGGGATTGTAATCATGAACACGCACCAGTGTCAGGATCAGGAGGAGAATGTTGGATGCTCCCTCCCTGGTGCTCCTTGGTGCGGCAGAGAGCTGCCCAGGTGAATCCTAGTCGGATTCATGGGCAAGGACGTGAACCAGGGGAGTTTAGTTGGGACTCTGAGAAGGAGGCACCGGTTTTACCAGGGCAGGGGACTTCTCACCCGAGTCCAAACCTGTTTCTGCAGCAGGGAGCCGGCTGAAACAGGAGGTGCGGACAGCACCTAATAGATAAAAGTCCAGGATATTATAGTTAATAGATAAGAGTCAAGATATTATAGTTAATAGATAGAGTCCTGAATAGTAGAGTTTGAGATTTGTCTCATCTGTAATAGATAGAGGTAGAGTTAGCTTTTGTCTTATGTGACAAACGTAAAGCAATAAACTCTGTATAGGGACTTATAAAAAGGCCACCGCCCTGTACAGATTCGTATCCCATCAGAGCAATAAAATATTATATCCATCGGCCAGAATTTGTCTTCTAGTGCCTGATCTGGTCGCTGAACACCAAAGGAACTCGGCTAGTTCCTGCTGTTCAAGTTGGGCGACAAGCTATCCCTCCCTTCTATTCTGTTTGGTCAGATCAGAATACCAGGGACAAGACCCCGATCATCTACTATCCTCTTGCCCCTGCGTTCAGACCTTCTTCTTTGTTTCAGTACGGTCCAGAAGAATTCTGTACGGCTGACTAACATCTGATCAGCGCTCAAGATTTTTTCTGCACCTAAGACAGAGCAAGTTGAGGTGTTCTAGACACCGGAATTCCAACAGTCAAAGCATCATTTTCAGGTTGGACATGTTTTTTTTATGGATAAAGTACGTACTTTCTCCTTTTAAGATAAAATAGGGGAACAAAACATATGCTCTAATGTCTCACTGGCATGCATGCATGTTCACCAATCAATCAACGGTTTTATCATAGAATTTTAGAGATAATTAACAAAAGGGATTTTTTTATATCGTTGTGAATGTTGAATACCTGGACGATGCAGCCGCCAAGGCCCATACCCTCAAACATCTGGTGGAAGCTCAAAGCTACTACCAAAGGTTTGATTGTACCAGGATCCTCTGATGCGCCGAGGGAAATGCCGATGATCACAGAGTGCACTACAATCCCCAACTCTAGCACCTGCACAGCCAACGATCATCACTGATGCTGAAATGATATTATGATGGACGAAGCAATTTGTGATCTATCCAAGGATCAGTAGTAGGAGCACATGCCCCGTTTTAATCATATGGTCTCGTCCATCAAATGTTTCATGTAACTTTCAGTGAATCTTACCTTTTTTCCCCTTTTATCGAGTATTCTGTAGTGTTCTCCTTTTCACGATTTATAAATTGAGGAAATTAAATGAATTACCTGGGAGATGACGCGGTGCCGCAGGGTGTTCTCCTTGTCATCCTCGCCGCCGCCGACGGCCGCGACGAGCGCCGTGGACCCGTGCGCGTGGCCGTGGGTGGCGTGCGTGTGCACGTGCACGTGGCCCTCGTGTTCGCCTCCGTCCTGCTGCGGCGGCGTCACGCTCTGCTTCTCCACGTCCGCGACGGCTGCTCTGCTCGCAGACGGTTCGGCGGCGCCGGTCTGTTTGAAGTGGACGCGCGTGAAGTATCCCGTGGCGACGGTGTCGACGACGAGCGTGCCGATGGCGCCGACCATGGCCCCGAAGCCCGCGAAGGGGAAGTCCTGCCAGGGAGAGGCGGGGAGGCACGGCGAGGCGAGCTTTTCGAACGCGTCGGGAAGGATGTGGATGAACCCCGTGGCGAGGATGACCCCCGCCGCGAACGCCTTGACGAGGAAGAATACGTCGCCCTCGGGCCGAAGCACCGGCGCGCGGCGGCCCAGCACGGGCAGGAGGCAGCCCAGCGCGCCGCACACGAGGATGGAGAAGAAGGCCGCGATCTTGAGCGTCCTGGCGCGCGCGCGGTCGTCTCCCCCGGCAGCGGCGGCGCCGCAGTCGTCGTCTCCGCCGTCGGCGCGCGCCACGTCGGCGAGAAGCAGCGGCAGCAGCAGCGCGACGGCGGCGAGAATCGCGGCGTGCGACGACGTCATCGTTTCTTTGGATTGCACGCACAGCAACGTAGAGCCCGCGAGGTGGTCGATGGAAGAGAGCGCCTCTGCAGCCGCGGCTTACGCGGTCTTTTATAGTAGACAGAGGAGAACCAAGGTCGTCGTAGTATCGAGAGGCTCGCTCGCTCACCAGCGAGATCGAGCAGGAGACGACTGTGACACAGTGACGACACTCCAGCGGACTCTACAGCGCCAAGCTGATTTTTTCCGAGTAATCCAGGGTTATTTCCCAAACAATGACGACACTTTTTCTCCCTTGTGATGGAAGACATTTATTTTTCCTGGTGTGCATGCAGGCGCGTGAAAAATCGGCGCCATGAAACGCGGACGGCAGGTCAAGTTCTACGACGACTCTGTTACGTTCCAGATCGGTGCCCAGTGGAGCCTATGTTTTGTTTCTCGTCTCCGTATAATGTAGAAAGACTGCACATAATTAGTGCGCGGGGAAGGTCGTTATTTTGATAGCTACTCTCTTCGGTGTACAAAATATTGTCTCGGAATCGAACTTGCATCAGATTGGCTAGAAAAATATGAAGAAGACCACACGGACCACTAAGAAGAGTTGTATTATAAAAGAAATAAATCTATTTAATACTTTCTTGGTATGCGAGAACATGTCCAAAACAACAATTTTTGTACATCGAAGGAGTAGTAAAGTTCTTGGCCCCAGTAAGAAAAGGGTCAAGGAGAGGACAAAAAAAATTCATGGTTCGTACGGGTCACTAAACAATAGGGTGACCATCACTCTATATCACGGCGAGTACGGAGGATCAAGTGAGGACCCTTTCTGAAACGATAGTAGTATATGGTGGTTTAGTCAATGAACGATAAGGTACATGTTACGATGACTCAGGCAGTCCAACACCTAGTACGGAAATCCGGTCATAGGATATATGGTTGTGATCACTGCATATTACTATATTACTATGTCTGTTTCGACAAACTAGGCTATGTTTAAGAATACAATATTTTTAAAAGTTTAGAGCAATACTTTGATATTTGAGATTACTATGATAGTTTTACAGAAAGGTTTTTGGCAACCAATTCAAAAACTATGAATTTAAAACTACGGTTTTCTCTATACTACAATATTTTTGGTGTATATAAAACTTTAGTCTGAACCAAAGTTTTTCTCTGCTTGCTCACTCTTGATGCTTGCTACTTTGTTTTGAAACAGTCATATGTATTGCAAAACTGTGGTATTATAAAACTGTGGTATAAAATACTTTGATATTGTCATGTTATTTTAAAAACTATGGTTTATCAAAACTTTGGTATTGAAATACCGTGTTCCCAAACACGGCCCTAAATGTGGGTATCAACAAGTTTATTGTTGGCATAGAGGATCCGTCATCTGTGTGTCTATGGATATCCGATCCGTCGTGAATTCCATTTTTCTCCCGGGGAAGCAGATGTGTATTTCATCTTAAATACGTCGATAAAATATTAACATGCAGTAACAATCATATCCGTAACCGCATGCCCACACTTGACATGCAAGATGCGCAACAAGGTGAGTATATAAATATCATTTCAAAAATTTCTTCCCCGTTCATCCTCTCCACAAATCCACACGGTGCCGACGCCCATCGTCCTCGCTCACATTCACATTCAAAAGATGCACATTCACACACAATAGAAATAATATATTGATCTTACAAGCATCATCAACACAAAATCACCAAAAGGTCATCTCATATACATATGTACAATATATCTTAATTCATAGTTTACAAATTTCACTAAAAACCGTTTTGATACTCATACTGCAAAGTTCCGGCACATCAGCTATTATACCATCGTCATCGAAGAACAACCCTCTTCGGTGGAAAATTTCATGACGCATGAAGTGACACGGTTCACTCACAATCTTATCGGTTCCTCCACCAGATATACTTCTAGAAACCGACCATTCTTCGTGTGCTGCAATAAAACACATAACAAGGTTTAGAATGTGTTGGTGACAATGATAAAGTACTAAGTATTAAAATACACTAGTTACAATGAAAATAAAACTCAAAAGTAAAAAAATACAATATTGATATTAAGAATAACTTACATCCTCACAATTCACTCTATATCCGCAGGTGGTCCAAAGATGCTCGCATACATAATACCTGCATAAGACGCTCCCATGAGGCTGCTTGAGACAAGGATAATATGTTGATATCTGCAATGCATTCTTATTAGGAGGTCTCTAACCGCCAAGTTGTTTCGCGTAAAACCGCCAAGCGCTGTAATACAAGGAATGTTATATAAAACTTATCAACACATTCTAAATGTGTGTAAATTAAAATTATCAAATAACTGTACATTTTCAAAATGGAAAGGAAATCTTTGTAATGATCTGGTGAGTAATCGGATGAGTCCAAAACCGTTGCCAAACCCCGCGTTGGCTTGATAAAGTCATTATGTAGTGTTTACTGCACACGTAAAAACACATGTATTAAGTTAACAATTAGTAATAATTGCTATTTCAGTGTCATGTGTCGAACTTACTCGAAGTGGTACGGATCCTTGGCGACATCTTTTCCATCTCTGACAAAGTTAAACATGGCATGTCCTATTGTAGGATTGAAGAGCACATGAAAATCTACCAGAGGGGGGTGGATGGGAGATTTAAGAATCTTACGCAGCGGAAACAATTAAATCTCAACCCCTTCGGCAGAAAATGATCAGTTAGAGAAATCATGTGTGAAACTAATATAAACTTGTTTCACCATGACAAAAGTGATATATATCAGAGAGAATCAAGTCGCGATGAAAACACAAGAAGAATCAATCAAATCCGTCGAGAGAAACTCAAGTTATGATCGAAAGATCGAACAAAGGTCAATCTGTCCTACCCGAGAAAAACAGTTTTGAGACTCTGCAAAGAAACTCGTGTAGATCAGAAAAAACAAATACAATGTCCGTGAAATTTTGATAGATGATAGATAATCAAGTTTTGAAGACATCCCAAAAAGAATCACGTCAATTTGATATGTAAAACTCGAGTTATGATAAAACCACCGACGAAAGGTAGTGTTGTCCAGAAACTCGATGAGTAAAACTTGTCTGGAACAAGTCGGACGAATAAGGCACAAAAGTTCCTTCAACCTACGAATTTTATTCAATAGTACACAAGAGGAACAGCCCCAAAGTCGTGCACCACGAGCTCTGGCCTCCCTTGCTTATATAACCAGCCCTTAGACCAATCCAATCTCAACTAGGACTCTAATCCTACTCCATTCATGAATCGATACTTTCCATAACTGCTTAGGACTCTTCTATACGCAGATAGAAGCAATCTTAAGACTTCCAAACACCATAGGAACATATCACACATTCCTAAAACAACTCAAATTCGTGACCCACACGAAATCCTATCATAACCAACTCGATACTTTCCATACCGAGCCATAAGTGACTCCGCCGCAGCCAAAGTCATCAACCGATACGATCTGATCCTTACAAACAAATCTTCCTATCCATAAACCATCTTCGGAACCATGTTACCACGTCATGCACCGCATGCATACGTACGAACACCTTCCTTCGACGTCTAGTAACCTTCATATGCACTGCCCTTGATTCAATCATCCTGCGCGACCTCCTGACCCGCTCAACCACAATTCCTCCTGAATTTTGTTGTTGGAACCTCATCTCCTCCCTGAGACTAGTCCAAAGGATTCTGTCACCAACCATGACTTGAACTCAAGCAACACCTGCACATGAACAAACAACCAATCCGTACGAGCCCAAGTTCGCGACTTGACTCAAGTTAGTTCCGAAACTACAACATCTTACGTGAGCACCTCACATAAGCATGTTGCAAAGCATATCAAAACGATATTAGCCATAACCACCAAAACACACCAAAAACTTAGTGAAAGAATACTAGGCAACCTTTCCATAAGTGTAAAGAAAGTTCAAAACATTTCACATGAAAATTTGGAACATTACGATCAAGCTCTAAACTTTGCCAAAGCTAACCGGAGCTTGAGCCGGAGCTTACCAAAGCTAGTACAACCTAGCGCCGGAGCTCACCAAAGCTAATCCGACCTAGCGCCAGAGCTAACCAAAACTAGTCGGAACTAGTCATCCCAAAAGTCGGAGCTAGAAAAACATGTTGGAGCTAACCAACATAAGTCGGACCTAGCAAAACATATCGGAGCTTAACAAAGACATGCCGGAGCTAAAGACAAAACTAACCGGAGCTACCAAAAAATATGTCGGATCTAGACAAAGAAAGTCGGACCTATTTTCAGACCTTGGATAAGCTCGGAGCTAGAGTCGGACCTTGCTAAAAAGATGTTATGGCACTATTCAAAACTTTTATTGTCAAAAGCCAATGTATTCAGCACACATAGGTCTCACAATCTCCCCCTTGATGAATGCATTGGCAACACCATTTAAAATCCGAATATTGGCATAAAAATTTTTGAGAAAAATTTTCCCCTTTTTTGAAAATCAAATGAGATAGAAATAAATTTCTCCCCCTATACATATTCCCCCCCCCCCCTTGCATAATTCACCATATTATCTCTCCCCCTTTGACAATGTATTCAACAAGGATCAAAAGAGAAATTTTAATTGTTATGAGCATATTATAACATATACATATAAAACAAAGCTCATCCAAGTCATACTATCAAGTAATTTACACTATCACAACAATGAAGTAGTGTAAGCCATGCTACAGATCAAATGTAATTTTCAATTTAAGCAAGTCATGATCTCACAAACTTAACTATTTCAATACTTGAAAACATGACACTTGTTGCTGCATTTTATTATTTTTCAAGGCACAAATTTAGATCATATGATATTTGCAGGAGATTATATGCGCATCTGCCTTATTCCAACCAACCAAGCTAAGCCTATATCATTTGACAATCAGAAGCTTAAGGACATGGTTTTAGTCATACACAACTTCTTCCGAGTTCATATCTAAGTGCAATGATAAGCTATCTCAAAAGAAGAAGTGCAATGCATGCATGTTCTCTTGATCTTGTCTAATTTTTATTTGATCATAAAAACTCAACATGTGAATAGTTGATTACTTGATTAATTCTTTATAATTAAAAGCACTTGTGAGCACGCAACAAGTTCAAAATAGCAAGAAAGTTCGACCATGACCAGATTTAGTGTAAGTAATTATTCCAGTTACTAGACATGGCAAAAACTACGAAATGTATAACACGGGTAATGTAGTAAGAACATTCAACATGTAAAAGGAATCACAAAGTCATATATGTATGAAATACTATGCTCATATTATTTTAATTTCAGATTCACACATAGACTTCTCAAATTTCAAAACTCACTCTCAATGTAAGCCATGAGGATGCATAACCCCTATTTCACTACGAATGAAACAAAAACGAGTGAAATCCAAAGGTTTTGTAAAAAATGTCAGCCAATTGTTGTTCGGTATCTACATGGTGAAGCACAATGTTTCCTTTTTCAACATTATCACGGAGAAAGTGATACCTAATGTCAATGTGCTTAGTTCTAGAATGTTGCACGGGGTTTTTAGCAATGCAAACGGCACTAGTGTTATCACAAAACAGTGGAACACTATCTAGATCAACTCCATAGTCCTTAAGTGTTTAAACAATCTAAAGAATTTGTGAGTAAACACTAGCAGCAGTTACATATTAAGATTCAGCTGTGGATTGTGCAACTGAATTTTGTTTTCTAGAGTACCAAGCAACAAGTGAATTACCAAGAAAATGACAAGCACCAGAAGTACTTTTCCTATCAATTCTACAACCTCCGAAATCAGCATCAGAAAAAGCTTTCAAAGTAACGGTTGAGGAAGAAGAATGAAAAATGCCAAATTCTTGAGTTCCATGTAAGTACCTGAGAATCGTTTTGACGGCTTGACGATGTGAAGCACGTGGGGAGGCTTGAAAACGTGGACAAAGACATACGCTGAATTGTATGTCCGGTCTTGATGCTGTGAGGTACAAAGTGATCCGATCATGCTTCTATATTCTTTTTGATCCATGGGTTCACCATCTTCATCAAGTTCAAGTGTTGTTGTTGTTCCCATTGGTGTCCGAAGCGCCTTAGAAGGTCTTTTGTATACACAGAGGTACCATCCATGGTTTGCTTGATTTGCAGCCCCAAAAAGTACATGAGTTCTCCCATCATACTCATCTCAAATTCTGAACTCATCATAGCTGAAAACTTGGACACAAGATCATGAGAAGCACAACCAAAGATAATATCATCCACATACACTTGATCGAATAATGAGTCATTGCCATGCTAAAGCAAAAAAAGAGTTTTATCAACCTTTGCCCATGGTAAACCCCTTTTCAAGTAAGAATGTTTTTAACCTATCATACCATGCTCTAGGGGCTTGTTTGAGACCGTACAAGGCTTTGGACAGTTTGTAAACATGATAGGAAAATCTGAATTTTCAAAACCCGGTGGTTGTTTGACATAAACCTCCTCATATGTAGCCATTAAGAAAAGCACTTTTAACATCCATTTGATATAGCTTAAAACCTTTAGATGCAGCAAAAGCTAACAAAATTCTTATGGCTTCTAATCTAGCAATAGGAGCAAAAGTTTCATCAAAATCTAGACCTTCAACTTGAGTGAAACCTTGAGCAACCAACCTAGTCTTATTCCTAACCACAACCCCATCCTCACTTTGTTTATTTTTAAACACCCATTTAGTTCTAATTAAAGTGTGACCTTGAGGTGGAGGTACAAGTTTCCAAACATTATTTCTTTCAAAATTTTCTAACTCTTCTTGCATGGCAATAATCCAAGATTCATTAGTGAGTGCGTGTGATATATCTTTGGGTTCAAAAGAAGCAACAAAAAAAGAATGAGCATGAGAGTTTGGATCGCAAAAGCTGGACCGTGTAACTCGTTCGTGCCAGCTTCCAATAATCTGTTGCAGGGGATGATCTTTGTAAAATCGTAGGGGAACAGATGTCTCACAAGCTTCTTCTTCTTCATGTTCATCACAAATTGATGAGCTTCTGACTTGAAGACAATTTGAATCAGCATTGATGGTTGTTGGTGCTGGTTGAGAATTAACATCCGGAGCTGAACCAAAGTCTTTAGCTGCTGAATTTTCGGGCAGCGGCTCCAATTCTTCCTCATCTTCAACGAAAATGCTCTCCCCCTGCGGATATGGATCTGGACCTGCACTGTTTGAGCTAGTACCTGGGCTAGCTTCATAAAAAGACACTTCACAAGTCTCCACAATTTTGTTAGTGTCAAGTAAAAGCACGCGGTAGCCTCTAGTATGAGATGGATAACCAAGAAACATGCCATCAATGGATCTAGGTTCAAATTTATCAAGATTACCATGTTTCTTAACAAAGCATTTGCAACCAAAGACCCGAAAGTGCGTAAAACTAGGCCTATGTCCAAACCGGAGCTCATATGGTGTTTTACCTAGCTTAGCGCGCAAGAAAACACGATTTGAGACATAACAAGCGGTTGCAATCACATCAGCCCAAAATTTCCTAGGAGTTCGATATTCATCAAACATAGTCCTAGCCATCTCGACTAAGGTTCTGTTTTTTCTTTCTACAACACCATTTTGTTGAGGTACATATGGTGAAGAAAATTGATGATCTATTCCATTTTCAGCACAAAAGTGATCAAAAGATTGATTTTTAAATTCAGTTCCATTATCACTTATAATTGCTTTTAAAGATCCTGGGTGATCAATTTATAATCTAAGAAATAAAATTCTAAAGTGAATAAAAGCTTCATTCTTAGATTCCATAAAGTAAACCCAAGAATATCTAGAATAATCATCAACAATCACAAGAACATACCATTTACCTCCGAAGGATTGAACATGTGAAGGTCCTACGGTGTCAAGGTGCAAAAGTTGACCCGGTTCAGTTGTCATGATCATTGTGAGAGGAGTATGTGAACCTGCAACCATCTTAGCATGTCTACAAGAAGAGCACACAATTTCTTTGTCCCCTTTAAGCTTAGGCAGCCCACGTATGCGATCAAGAACACTAACACACGTTAGGTGATCAAAGCCTACGTGACCAAGTCTACGATGCCAAAAATATAAGTCCTTTGAATCATTAGCAACTAGACACATATGCTTAGAGGAAAACATATCAAAATCATCTTTAAAAAATCTTCCAAATCGTGACATGTTAAAAATAAGCTCATTGTTTGAATTTACAACTTTGCAGCAATTTTTAGTGAAAATAATTTTCAGATTTTCATCTAACAATTGTGAAACAGAAAGCAAGTTGTATTTCAAATTTTTGACAAGTGCCACATCCTTCAAAGTGTAGTGATCATTTACTCTAACCGAACCCTTAGCAATTATAGGAGTTGAAGAATTATCGACAAAAGTAACATTCTCTACATGTGACACAAAAGAGAGGGAGGAGAGCCATTCTTTGTTACCGGTCATGTGGCGTGAGCAACCTGAATCCACAATCCAAATGTTCTCCTTCCTCAAGCATGTAACCTACATAGAAGCACAATACGTCGATGACTCAATACTGGGGTTAGTCAAAAGGCATTTAGGTATCCACTACCGAGTCACACGACGTACAACAGGAAAAACACGTGAAAGTTGAGATAAAACAGCAGGTTTATGAGTCAAAGTTCGAGGTTTTTTATTCTTAACTACTGACCTATAATGTGTTACTTGTGTAGCACAAAAATCAGTAGCTCCGGAGGCAAAAACAGAAGGTCTGGAGGTAAACTTTGAATGTTTTTGACTCATAACAGAAGGTTGCATGTTCCTGGCATTCAATTTAATATGTGCAGCAAATTTTGCATGAAAGTTATGAGATCTAGCAATCATTCTTTCCCTTTTCTGTTGTTTAGCTAGTCTATAAGAAAAATCTATGACATTACCATCTCTACCACAGTTGGTACAATGAAATTTAACTTTGTTTCATGTCTAGATGAGCAAGCAATATTTTTATTTGAAACCAAATGAGACAACACTCCTGCAGATTTGAAAACCACTTCTTTTTGTTTAGGAACCGTTTGACTCAAACCACTTCCTAATGACTTTACAATTTTAGGTGGATGTGCCTTAGCATGAGCATGAGAATCAAAACCTAAACGAGTTTTATCATTGCAAGACTTGGAAGAATTCAGCAGCAAGTTTAGATTCTTATCCCCATTACAAAACCGATCTAATGTCCTATGCATGTCATCAAGTTTATTGGACAGATCAAGACAATTTTCACATGAAGTTTTTCCTTTTAATTTACAATTGGAAGAAAATTTAACTTCATGAGAACGTAAAGCATTGTTCAATATAAAAATTTCATTCATAGCATCTTGTAGTTTCTTATCGAGATCATCACAAGTAGAACAATGCAAATCAATTGTAGAACAGTTAGCATCTTTCAGGTTTTTATCATTAAGTGCAGCAAGCTCTTTGTTCTTTTCAATTTCAAGTTCAAGTCTATCTAGAGTGGAGGAGTGTGCAGTTCTTAGTATGGACAATTGTTCATTGATTAAATCACATGAGGGACAAGAATCATCACTACGAATCAAGGTTTTCAAACGGTTGATTTCAGATTCTAGTGATTCAATTTTAGCAGCATTATCCCTAAGCTTTTTGTCTTTTTCTTAACAATAATAGTTGCACGAGAAATTGCATCACACATTTCATTACAGGTAGACCATACCTCATCGTCGTCACTGTTGTGTTCTGCATCCTCCTGACTTGATCTTGATCTTGTTTTGCCCGCCAAGAAGCATAAGTTGGCCAGATCGTCATCATCTTTATCACTTTCAAAGTCTACATCGCTTCAACCGAGCTCTTGAAGTGCAGTGATGAAGCTGTTAATCATCTTGCATCCTATGGTACCCTTCTTTTTCTTGTTGGGGTTTCTAGAGGTGGTCTTGACCTTGTTCTGTTTTTCTTTAAGGGTAGTAGGACCTGAAAGGTTAGTGCATTCTGTACAAAAGTGTCATGTCTTACCATATTCAAAACAGCATTGACGTTCGGAGCTTCCTCTCCTTCTAGTTCTCACATTTTGCAATGCTTTTGAGAACCTAGTAGAGATTAGTGCTAACTCCTCTTCTGGAAATTCCTCGATCTGCTCCAGGGTTAGTGAGGACAACAAAGCAAGAGTATTGCAAGATGATGATTGGCCAAAGCTAGGCATATCACTTGTGAGACAAATGCAATGGACTTATTTGGGTTCTTACGTGATAAGATGTCAATTTCATGAGTCTTTAGTTTAGAGTAAAACACATCTAATGTAAGAGAACTAATGATAGTTGATTCACGAATAGATGTAACTTTCATCTCCCAGATTGACATGTCTAATGCACTAAGAAGTTTCCTAGCATTTTCAGCATCAGAAAATTTAACATTGACACTACGCAGATTGCTGAGAATTTTATTGAAGCGAGTGAAAAGGTCATCGATAGACTCACCAGGTTGCATCTCGAGACACATATATTCCTTTTTGAACATATCTTGTCTCACCTCCTTGATCGTGTTTGATCCTTCGTGATAGTCACAAAGCGCTCTCCACACATCATATGCCGATCGAAGGTGTGCAACGCGGTCGAAGTCGCTTTGAGTGAGTCCTTGGATGATCAAGTTTTGGGCTTTGTTGTTGTTGTCGATATCCCGTAGGTTCGTAGCTGTAACTTGATTGTTTGATGGCACGTCATAAGGCTTGTACACCTTTTCCCATATGGCGAAGGCTTGGGCCTGGATGAAAGCCTCCATGCGTGCCTTCCAAACCTGAAAATCAATACCAGCAAACATACAAGGTTTGGCGGAGTATTTTTCCATGATGATTAGTCAAAAACACGTGCAAATCTCAATGATTGGAGCACCGTGGATCTGATACCAATTGTAGGATCGAAGAGCACGTGAAAATCTACCAGAGCGGGGGTGAATGGTAGATTTAAGAATCTTACACAGCGGAAACAATTAAATCCCAACCCCTTCGGCAGAAAAACGATCAGTTAGAGAAATCGTGTGTGAAACTAATCTAAACGTGTTTCACCATGAAAAAGTGATATATATCAGAGAGAATCAAGTCACGAAGAAAACACAAGAAGAATCACTAAAATCCGTCGAGAGAAACTCAAGTTATGATCGAAAGATCGAACAAAGGTCAATCTGTCCTACCCGAGAAAAACAGTTTTGAGACGCTGCAAAGAAACTCGTGTAGATCATAAACAACAAATCCAATGATCGTGAAATTTTGACAGATGATAGATAATCAAGTTTTGAAGACAACCCAAAAATAATCACATCAATTTGATCTGTAAAACTCGAGTTATGATAAAACCACCAATGAAAGGTAGTGCTGTCCAGAAACTCGATGAGTAAAACTTGTCTGGAACAAGTCGGACGAACAAGGCACAAAAGTTCCTTCAACCTACGAATTTTATTCAATAGTACACAAGAGGAACAGCCCCAAAGTCGTGCACCACGAGCTCTGGCCTCCCTTGCTTATATAACCAGCCCTTAGGCCAACCCAATCTCAATTAGGACTCTAATCATACTCCGTTCACAAATCGATACTTTCCATAACTGCTTAGGACTCTTCTATACGCAGATAGAAGCAATCTTAAGACTTCCAAACACCTTAGGAATGTATCCCACATTCCAAAAACAACTCAAATTCATGATGCACACAAAATCCTATCAAGAACAACTCGATACTTTCCATACCGAGCCATAACTGACTCCACTGCAGCCAAAGTCATCAACCGATACGATCTGATCCTTCCAACCAGATCTTCTCATCCATAAACCATCTTCAGAACCATGTTGCCACGTCATGCACCTCATGCATATGTGCGAACACCTTCCTTCGACGTCCAATAACCTTCATATGCACTGCCCTTGATTCAATCATCCTGCGCGACCTCCTGACCCGCTCAATCACAATTCCTCCTGAATTTGGTTGTTGGAACTTCATCTCCTCCCTAAGACTAGTACAAAGGATCCTATCACCAGCCATGAATTGAAATCAAGCAATACCTGCACATGAACAAACAACCAATCCGTACGAGCCCAAGTCCGCGACTTGACTCAAGTTAGTTCTGAAACTACAACACCTTACGTGAGCACCTCACATAAGCATGTTGCAAAGCATATCAAAACGATATCAGCCATAACCACCAAAACACACCAAAAACTTAGTAAAAGAATACTAAGCAACCTTTCCATAAGTGTAAAGAAAGTTTGAAACATTTCACATGAAAATTTAGAACATTACGATCAAGCTCTGAACCTTGCCAAAGCTAACCGGAGCTTGAGCCGGAGCTTACCAAAGCTAGTACAACCTAGCGCCAGAGCTTACCAAAGCTAGTCAGACCTAGCGCTGGAGCTAACCAAAACTAGTCGAAACTAGTCATCCCAAAAGTTGGAGCTAGTAAAACATGTCGGAGCTAACCAACATAAGTCAGACCTAGCAAAACATATTGGAGCTTAACAAAGACATGCTGGAGCTAAGGACAAAACTAATCGGAGCTACCCAAAAACATGTCGGATCTAGACAAATAAAGTAAGACCTATTGTCATACCTTGAAGAAGCTCGGAGCTAGAGTCGGACCTTGCTAAAAAGATGTTATGGCAGCATTCAAAACTTTTATTGTCAAAAGCCAATGTATTTAGCACACATAGGTCTCACACCCATGTAAGATGCAACCCTTGTATTTTTACCCTTCTTTTAGTTTGCGATTGATTTTTCAAAATTTTTTTCAGGTGCTTCTACTCTTTTGAGTTCTGTTCCACCTGAAAGTCAAAATTCGACTTTGCAATCACTGTAGGGTCAAGGATACCTGTCTTGGTGTTCAGCTTTTCAATATCCATGTATTGCATGCTATTGAAGAAGTTCAGAATTGTTATAATCTCATGACATGTGTATGAGTGTAGTAAAAAAAAGCAAATATGAAATATTAGAGGCACTTACAAGTACTAAACAAGTAGCAGGTTGATTTCGAGCATGTCTCGATGAAAAAGGCTATGTAGATCTTCAAAGAGAAGGGCTCGTTTATCTTCTCCAATGCTCCAAAGTGCTTCTTTTGGCATACAAAATGTGACATAAGAAATATCATATTTTGTGCTGGCAGTGATGTACCACTCGTGCATTCTTCTAAGCGAGACATGTTTTTGCGAAGTTGTGTCGATGTCATGAATAGCTTCCCATTCTCATATTTAGGAGGAACATCCTGAATCTTGTATATTGGAACTCCTGGTTTAACTAAAGCCATCTGCCGATTATATTTCACACTGTCTTCTTCCTACTCCTCAATATTTTCCAATGTTGGCTCATGTGAAGCACGAGATGCATTAGATATTCCAATTTTTTCCTTCATTTTTTTCAAATATTGTGACACTTCTTTAGAAGATTTCTTATTTTCATATGAGCTAACTTTCACAGGCACTGACCGAGGAGTAGTCGTCGGAAGTTAGACATTGGCTTGTTGTTGAACCTGTTGTTCAACTGATTCCTCTTTACTACCAGCAGCTTGCTCTAGTACTGCTTCAAGTTGTTGCTCAACTGGTTGCTCTTTACTATAAGGTTGCTCTGGTACTGCTTCAAGCTGTTGTTCAACTGGTTGCTCTTGGTTACCTTTACTAGCAAGGTTACTCTCATCCTTGCTGGGGCATAGTGAGAGTGAATCTTGCTGGACTTTTGGCAAAGAAGATGGGGTTGCAGTCTTTTGAGATGTGACGGGGCTCGACATCAGCTCATCATCCAACACGATATCACGTTGGTGCCAAAGTATTAATTGGTTGACAGACTACCCCAGAGTCGTGATCCCCTCAGGTGTGAAGTGGTCTATTTCATAATCTTCATAATATTATTAATGATCTGAAGAACTTGCGGCATAACATAATACAACGAAAGTAAATTGCCATTAAAGTCATGATCAAGCTTTGCATAGCAGTGGCAACCTGTTTAGTTCTGTTTCCTACTATGTCGATTGGGACAAGAAGACGACAAGATATGTCCTTAACAATATCATCGACAGGGAACTTATGGCTTGACTTTGAGCCTGACACAGAACCTACACTGCTAGGGTAGGCAGTTGGAGATACCAATGCTCCTTTGCCACGAGAACCATCGCTCTATTCGTTGGCGCTAGTTGTCCCGATTCTCTAAGTTCAACCATTATTTCTTGCACAAATTCCTTGACTGTTTGAGCAATCGTTTCATCAAGTGTCTTCTTGAACTTCTCACATCTTCTATATGACTCTTTATCATTCGGGAAACCATCTCTCCAAGACATCTGAGAATAGATTGCTCGAATCCGTCCATTGTGTTCAGGATTTCCTAGGATAACGGTAATTTGGTCATTCTCCCTCTTCGTCTTGAAGAGACCCTTCTATTGCTTTTCAATTACTTCTTTTATTTTTTTTGCTCTACTTCATTCACAGAGTCGGGCTTTTCAAATTTTCCCTCGCCGATCAAACCTGATCGAGCAAAGACCCACCACTGAGTTCTCTCATCGCAACCTTCTAACGGGTGAGGATTGCCCTTACTGATAGTTTCCTCTAATATTTTATTCCATTTCTTAACTTTGGGGGCATATCCAGCAGACCCCAAGCGATGATGGTATTTGTTCTTTTTGGCAAGCTCTAACCTGGATTCACTTAGGGGTTTTGCCTTAGGTGTGGTCTTTTGATGAACAAATTCTTACCACTAAGCTTGTGTGATTTTTCCCATCTTCTTCGGGCTAGGGACCTTAAAGGCCTTACCATAAGCATTCATTTAACTCATCCAGCCACGACCTGCTGCAAGAGACCAATGTTTCTTTCTTTACAACTTCTTCCGTGCCTTTTGGGAACTTAAATTGTTTCTTTATCTTCTCGCACAACTCATTCTTGTTCTCCTCAAAGAATTTTCTCCAATTCTCGGTTATGATTGGCACGAGCTCTCTAACAAGACAACCTCATGCATTTCGGTACTTTGTAACTGAATCCAGTGGTTCTTGGGGAAGCCCACCTGGACTGACACTTATTATGTATATGATGCAATTCAATGGACCCTTATTGGGACCTTGTTGCCCTCGTTTTCGCTTGAGTGAATATGAGGATTCAACCATTGGAGAACCTTCTACGGTTTTAGGAGCCGAAGTCACGAAGTCACCTTGTTGTCTTCGCAATTAAGTTGGGTAGAAAAAATTATAAGACTTCATATACTTGACAACCAACATTAACTTAAGCTGCTGGAGTTAAGATTCGTGATCCATACCTCGTCGGCAGGATCATATTCCGGGTCAAGATCCTTTGATGTTTTTTTAATTTTTATATTTGGAAAAGGATCTGATGGACTGTGAAACGAGCCTAAACTACTGGATTCACTAAAATTCATATTGCCTTCTTTATTGTTACGACCAACACCAGTTTTCTTAGAGCTTTCCATGCTAGAACTAATAAGGTAGAAAATATGTCGCACTTCAATTAAAGCTATAAAAATAAATGCTCTATAACACGGTGTCAAATCACATCCTACTGAAAAATACAATACTTAGCATCCAAATATGTCAAATCACATCCTAAGATGGAATCCAGTAAAGGGGTTCCTTGTGTATCTTAATTAACTAAACCTAAACTAGTAGCTTCAGACTCGGAATGTGAAACCGACAAACCTGACATCAAGAGGAACACAACCACTACTAATTTCACAGCACATTGCTCTATTGATCCCCGGTCACCCTCATCCACAATGGAAGCACATTGTTATGCTATGTCCATTTCACCTCTCGGAGCTTCACCCTAGTCAAACCATCTGCAAATCAGGAGTCTAAGCCTGAACTGAATACGGATGCCATCCAAAGTAATGATGCGGTTATGGCTTATGGCTTTGTTAACAGCTGCACCACTGCAGCTCACATCTTTTTGCCCACTGTTCTATTTAGTTTCGAAGAGAGAACAGAGAAAGGAGAGAAGAGAGGGAGAGCTCAGTCCAGCCAACATCAGGCCCCACCCCCTAATAGCACTGCTCCTGGATTTTCAATAAGTAAACCATGGGACCTAGCACCTATACCAACAAATACATATTGAAAATGAATCTTCTAACCATATGCACGAAGGAGATTGAGCATTGGACATTGGGAAGGATGTGAAAGAAGCAATGTAGCATCAAATTTTAGAATAAACTACTCAAATTACATTCTTAAACTGTTGTCCTTAGGACAACAATTTAGTTCAATTTTGAACTATATTTGTTGTCCTAATGACATCAATTTGAGAACAAAGGGAGTACGATATATTTGAACTCAAATTCCTTCGATAATGGAAGGGTGGAGCACCTGCCATTTCACTTCAAAAAAAATATATAATTGAACCCAAGACATTGCTATGTGAAAATGATTACCTATGCTCACCAAGTAATATTTGATATTTACACCTAATGCTACTGTCAGCAGCGTGTAAATAATTACCAAGCAACAATGACAAAGTATGTAAATTGTCTTCTCCTGCATCAAGAATTGAAGATCCAAGCTAAGGCAGAAGTTGTACAGTAAGAATTGAACAAAAAAATTCAAGTGCCATTAACAAATCCACGTTCAGGAGTAACAACGAAGGATCCAACATCATGCAACTGTACAATCAGTTTATGGTTTCAGTGCTACAGAGAAGAAATAAAATCACCGTATCTCCTTTTCCTTGGAGGAAGGGGAGCCTTGGCGCAGCGGTAAAGCTGCTGCCTTGTGACCATGAGGTCACAGGTTCGAGTCCTGGAAACAGCCTCTTATAGAAATGTAGAGAAAGGCTGCGTATAAAAGACCCAAATAGGTCGGACCCTTCCCCGGACCCTGCGCAAGCGGGAGCTACATGCATCGGGCTGCCCTTTTATTTTATCTCCTCTTCCTTGGAGGAAAGATCCGGCCAAGTAGAAGGCAACCGGTGTTGGCTGCCTTCTAATGTTGTGGACGAAGGCTGCTGCCGTCGGGAGATTAGGGCGAAGGCTGCAGACGAAGGTTGAGGATGAAGCCTGAGGACGAAGGTTGCTGCCGTTGGGAGATTAGGAAGCTGAAGGGGCACCGCCACCAAATGAATTGCCGGCGGCGTATGGGCGGCTGGGGTTAGGAGGCGGGGCGGGGAGTGTGCGGCGGCGAGGTCACTCGACCGGCGGCGAGGGTGAGGAGGGAGGCGACACAGCGAGGGAGGAAGGAAGGAGGCGACACATGCGGCGAGGACTTGGCGATAAAGGAAATTTTGGCAGCTTGACGGCGTCTAAGTGAAATCTCCTGGGTTAGATTTTTTCGAGGAGGCAGAGAGATCTTATATAGTCGCATATCTTCTCAGGCGGTTCCTAATTAAAAACCACCCGAGCAGATGATTTATCTCAGGCGGTTCTCCAGTAATAACCGCCTAAGAATATGTCTTATCTCACGTAGTTCTTCAGTAAAAACTGTTTGAGAAGATGTCTTATCTCACGGTTCTTCAGTAAAAACCGCCTGTGACATTGTGTACGAAGTCTATACTTCATTAATATTCTTGATGAAAATGAGGGATCTTTTAAAGCCCAAATTCCACTTTCTTTAAATATGCTTTAGTATTACAGGTTCCCGATAAATTTCACTTGAGAAAACCTTTAAAATTTGTCAGAATATAAAAAACAAATAACACAGGTTATTTGTCATTTTTTATCTTGATGAATATAATGATTTTTCATTAAATTTTTCTATGGAACTTTTTAGTCATCATACCAACCTATATGATTAATTTCAGATTTTTGCAAAATTGTTTGAATCAATGTGTGTTCAAAATTTGAAGAATGCATCATATGTATATGAGCATTTGATTAGAATGATGGATAATTTGAATTTTGACATGTTAGAATGCTTAAAAAATTAAAAAAATTATACATGTATAAATAAGACAATATGTTCATACAAACCGACTTTTAGTGGAAGATCCATTTTTATAGGAGATATAAAAATGTGAATATAAATTAATTTGATATTTACCGAAACATTACAATTTCAGTTTTAAAATATTTGGTCCAGGCGGTAGATATTAATTTGGAAGAATATATAAAAAAGAAGCTTTATTTGTACTTAATTTGTACTTAATTTGCATAATCTATACATGTTTGAGTATTTATATTGGAATCTAAATAAAAAAGAAGCAAGTGAAAAGAAAACTGAAGAACAGACTCAAACCTTTATCACAAGCTTTATTTATTAAAAACCATCTGTAAAGTTGTTAAGAACCGACTGTGAAAAGAAGGGTACTAATTCTAGGCTTCATTAGCATTCCTGATGAAAATGAGGGGCCTTTTAAGAGCCCAAATTCCACTTTCTTGTAACATTCTTTAGTATTACAGGCTCCCATTAAATTTCACTTGGGAAACCTTTGAAATTGGTTAGAACATAAAAAAAACAAATAACACAAGTTACTTTTCATTTTTCTATCTTGATGAATATAATGATTTTTTCTTTAAATTTTTCTATGGAACTTTTTAGTCATCATACCAACCTCTATGATTTTTTTTCAGAGATGTACAAAATTGTTTGAATCAATTTGTGTTCAAAATTATAAGAATGCCTCATATGTATATGAGCATTTGATTACAATGATGGATAATTTGAATTTTGACATGTTGGAATGCTTTTAAAAATTTAACAAAATTCATACATGTATAAATAAGATAATATGTTCATACAAACCAACTTTCGGTGGAAGATCTATTTTTTAGGAGATATAAAAATGTGAATAATATATGAATATAAATTAATTTGATATTTACCAAAACATTATAATGTTAGCTATCTAAGTTTTTAAATATTTGGTCCAAGTGGTAGATATTAATTTTTAAAGAATATAGAGAAAAGTATCATCGAATTTGTACTCAATTTGCAGAATTTATACATATTTGAGTATTTATATTGGAATCTAAATAAAAAGAAGCAAGGGAAAATAAAGTTGAAGTACAGACTCGGGCCTTTATCACAGGTAGTTTTTTTAGCAACAACCGCCTGTGAAAATTGACGACTATATAAAGGGCCACTCGGGCATCGCAAAAACCTAACCCGGGAGATTTTACATTGATTCTGTCAGGCTGCAAAAATTTTCTTTTGCCCCTCGCTGTTGCTGCCATCCTGGTCACGTGTCGGTTGATCATGCTTCAAACACAGAAAAGGAACGCAGAGGCTTCTTCTTCCTCTCTGTCAAACAACTTCTATCGTTTGTTGGCCTATTTCATCAGATTTTTGGAAAGTCTGTCGTAACTCTGTTTTAAAGACGCGAAGAGGAGAACTCAGATTCCTCCCGCTCTGATCTCCTTCGCACATCGGTCCTACAACAACAAGGTTCGAAAGAACCTCATCTTTCATTCTCGCAACATCTTTCACCTTATTGCTCAGTATTTCATCCATAAAACGAGTGGGCCCAGCTGCAGTCGAGGGTAGAATTTTTTGTAGGAAAACAAAGTCAGAAATAAGCCCAACTTTAGAAATCCATTACTCTCAGTAGAAAGCTCCAAAAACCCTCAAACAAATCTTGGTGAGCTCCACCTGATTTGTACTTTATAGTGGTGCAAATTATCTGGTATGAAAATGCACAATAATTTCCGGGTAATTCAAATTCCTTTTTTCTTTAAGGAAATGTTCCAGGGAATTGCTTCCAGAGAAAATTTCCACCGGTAAAAATTCCATGTTTATTAACCATGTTTAAGTTACCATAATAAATGTTGTTGTCCATAGGTTAATTGTTTTAGTATAAACACACCAGAAACTATTTCCAGGAAATATCTTGGACTTAAAATATCTTGGACTCATGTGATGCAGGCTGGTTATGTCTCTATAAATTCATTGTAAATCAATTTTTTTACATTTTTTCGTTGAAGATGGACCGTCGAGCGTGGATGTATAAAATGCCAAGATCTGATGCTGTGTACATTCAAAATGTTGCAAATTTTATTGAAGCATCCAAGAGACATGCGAAGATGCAAAAGATAGATGACATATTATGTCCATGTATCAACTGCAAAAATAAGATTGCTTGGATCGATATTATAGTAATCCAATCTTATTTGGTGAAAAGAGGTTTAAAAAAACTACACAATATGGACAGATCAATGTGAGTTAGATACCCATGAAGTGGATAAAGATTATGAGAGAGGTTCATATGATGATAATGCTCATATCAATGATGGTAGTGACAATCAAGATGGTGATGATGATGAGTTTGATTGTGAGGAGATGTTGCATCACATCGAACCACATGTATTAATTTCTATGGGAGCAAGTAAAGTTTAAGTAAAATGGAGACATTACAGAATGTGACAACGGAGCTTCTATATGACGAATCAAAGGGTTGTAATAAAAAGTTTATTACATTGCGTGCAGTCCAAGAACTACTAAAGTTGAAAGCCACACACAGATGGTCCGATTGTAATTGCTCTGATCTTTTGAATATTTTAGCAGAAATTCTTCCAAATCCAAATAAACAACCCAGAAGCACTTATAAAGTGAAGAAACTTCTTTGCCTGATGGCACTAGATGTGACAAAAATACACGTTTGTGTAAACCATTGTATTATGTATTGTAGAGAGCATGAGCTTGCAACTAGATGCCCCATATGCGATGTCAGTAGATACAAGGAGTACTACAAGCACCAGTTGTTACCAACATGAATAATACCTAGAAGAATAGGAAGTTTATTATTGGCCCTAAAGGTGACGATGACGATACTTCTGACAATGCAAGCGGGAAGAATATGAGAAAAAATCCTGCCTTAGTGGTGTCGTACCTTCCAGTAATTGATCGCTTGAAGCATTTGTTCTCAAAACCTAGGGAGGCTAGACTTATGCGTTGGATTCCGAGCAGTGCAGGAAGAATGAAAAACATATTCGACACCTTGGTGATGCAACCCAGTGGAAAATTTTTGATATTCAGTATCCAAAATTTGCAAAGGAAATCAGAAATGTAAGGTTTGCCTTGGGTACAGATGGAATGAATCCAGAATTTGCTATGCTTCCACTTAGCCTTCCTTTGGGAGAATACAAATGACACTCTTTTAAGGGGGAATACTACATTGATAGTTTTCGTGCGCTTGCGAAATTTTATCTGTGACGTAAGAAATGTCAACAACGTTAGAGCATCCAGCTCCGACACCACCCAGGAGGCCCGTCGTCAACGTTTCTTAGCATTGATGGCAAGCGCCGCTGGAGCATCCAGCTCTGGCACCACCCAAAAGGCTCGTCATTGATGTTTATTAGCTTTGATGGCAGGTGCCGTCGTAGCATCCTGCTCCAGCACCACCCAGAATGCCCGTCGTCAATGTTTCTTAGCATTGTTGGTGGGCCCCGCTAGAGCATCCAGCTCCGGCACCACCCAGGGGGCCCGTCGTCGATGTTTCTTAGCGTTGATGGTGGGCACGTCGAGCATCCAGCTCTGGCACCACCCAAGGGGCCCACTGTCGACGTTCTTCTCGTTGATGATGGGCGCTGCCGGAGCATCCAAGTTCGACACTTCCCAGGGGCCCACCGTCGATGTTCCACACGTCGAGGGTCAGTGTCGCCTCAGTTTGGCAGCTACCTCGTCGCCATCGCCGCCGGGGACTTTTTCGATGACGACCACTCATCTTAATTCAAGTCTGACACTCCCCAGGGGGCCCGCCGGTGTCAACTACCCAAACTTTCGCACTTTGCCGGTGGCCAGGCGATGACTGTGACGCCCGGTTCTGGAAAAAGAACCAAGCTAACGCATATGTGTGCCGAGGATGTTCAACACACATACACGAGTGCAATCACAAAAGAGTATACAAAAAATTACCACAAGACAAGATTAATTATCCAAGTTTTATTACACAAACCAGATTATCCTCAAATACAAGCTCTAATGAATATTTATGACAAGTTCAACTAATGCAGCGGAAATAAACTAATTAAGCAAATTAAACAGCTAGGCAGCATAAGCAATAGGGTATAGCGCAGCTCCAATAACACCACAGGCAAAGCTGACGGTAGACACAGCCTAGAACTCTGCATTATCGCCATTAAACTCCCAATCCTGACCTGCAACTGTTGGGGGGGGGGGGATTGCAAGAGTGAGTACATGTCGTACTCAGCAAGTGTGGAAAGTATGACATGTGGCTGATTCAAATGACGATAATAATAATGGCAAAGTGCTGAAAAGTACATTAAAAACATTTGAAAAGTAATATATTATATGTATGTGAAATAGACCCATCATAAGCATAAGCAATATCATAATACCAATTTGAATTCACTACCATCATTAATCATTCCAGGTTTCACCATTGCCAATAACCATATTCAATACCAGAAATTAATCCATAACCATAATACCAACCATAACCATCCAAAATACCATCCCAATACCAAATTCCCTCTAATCATGGAAGTTGTCCAGGTGCTCATAACCGGGAGCACGACTATCATGATAGTTTTAATGCTCTGCAGAGTTTGTACCTCTTTACCCACGTGTTTGTGATTTCATCACCCGTCGGCAACTAAAGAACCTCCCTTATGCCAATTACACTTCCTTTGGTGTATGGCCAAGAGATCACAAAATAGCCTTTACAAAGGGATTACTAGCCTATTTAGACCCCACTGAGGTTTCACCGGTGGCGATGCCTCCAACTGAGCACATCTTCAACCAAGGGCCCCCTCTTGAGCCATTCGGATCCCAGGGTAGTCCCACCAATCATCAACAAACCCAAATCCGACTACCCCTTCCCCGAGCATCCACAATGGTCCAAACAGCACTAGCAAAGCCCTAATTAATCAGCTACGCCACACCCATACTTGGCCTCGTGGTGGCACTGTAGTCCTGGCTTATTCTCGCATGAACCGGTCCTTAGATCTAAAGCGAGCAAACCACCATACATCCAACCCATCCACATACCAGGCTTGCTTAGATCACCCATTACCATATCATATTTAACCAGTTCATGTTAACCATAATCTCATCCATGCGTAATTAAATTGAGCGGTATAGTTGTTTTCCCATCCCAGTTGATTAAGCGAAGCAAAAGGTAAAAACCCTTCCTGACTCTCTACCATAAATTCCAGGTGACAAGGGTGGTTAAACAAAGCTAGTCAACTCCC
This sequence comes from Tuctoria greenei, assembly GCA_036927565.1. NCBI lineage: Eukaryota > Viridiplantae > Streptophyta > Magnoliopsida > Poales > Poaceae > Tuctoria > Tuctoria greenei. Next base: position 113,530,149 of record JAYESD010000011.1, on the reverse strand, counting down.
TACCATAGGATTCCCATCAAATTGACAAAAGCATGCAGTTTTGCAAACAAAACATTTATTTTAAAAACAGGATCAATATGCTTCAAGGACACTTGCCTTGCTCTTGCTGTTGATTAGGATCAAAGCCTTCAAACTCTTGACGTTGTAGATCCTCCGCGGCACTCTCTAGCGCAAATCCGTCTAATCCACACAATAAACATACAAGACAAGAAACACAATCAAAAAGTGCACAAATATTACTCAATATGACATGACATGCATGATTGATGCAAATGCAAGGTAGAACTTGTGAATAGATTGCTTTTAATGATCAATAACTAGTTCTAATAGATTTTAACAAGTTATACAGTTTTGGAGTTGATTAGGTCAAATTTTAGAATTAATTCAACACAATTTAACCAGAAAGATCGGACTAGTCCGCTAGGGACCGGACAAGTCCGCACTGTGCGAGATCAGCATATTTGGGTTTTCTAGTTCGACATGAATTTGGAGATTAGGGGTTGAATTCTCGTAAGGAAAAGATAATAGAAGGTATACCAGGTGTTTAGAACTCCAATGAATCAAGAAACTTGGAGGTAACACTTGGATCTTGATGATCTAGGGTTGGTGATGAACTTGGAGATGAATTGGTGGTGAAGAACGAAACTCAGTGGAGATCTTGATCCTCTTTCATTTCCTCCTCTTCTTCTTCTTGCTTGGGATCTTCTCCTCCCTCCTTGATGGTGGCTCCCCACGAACTAGGGTTTGGGTGGGTGGAAAAGTGGCAAATAGATGTCAATCCAAGGGGTGGGGCTGTTTATATAGAGGTGGAGGCTAGGGTTAGATGAATTTCGAGTTTGGGATGAGTAGAGGCCGGTTTAGAGTCCCACATGGGCTCTAAAAGAGTTAGGAATGACGCCCCTAGGCCCACTTAACGTGAAACCCAAGAAACAAGTCGTAAAACAAAAGATCAACTCAGAGTCGCGAAATATCGGACAAGTCCAGAAAGGACCGGACTAGTCCGAAGTCATCCAGAGAGAAAATCGGACAAGTCTGGCCAAACATCAGACAAGTCCGACTTTGAATAGAGAGGAAAACGGACAAGTCCGCTGGAACATCGGACTAGTCCGGAAAAGTCCAAGGACTTATCAAATTTTCAAGGATTCATGGAATAACATACTAGTCCGCACAAAATCGGACAAGTCCGAAAGTTTCCAGTGCCAAAAATCGGATTAATCCGCAGCAAAAACGGACAAGTCCGTTTTTAGTCAGAGAGAAATCGGACTAGTCCTCAGCAAACTCGGACTAGTCCGCACTTTCCTGCGTTTTAAGTGCGGTTTTGTTCCAAATCAATTTTAAACTCGTTCCTCTTGTTGTGGGTTAATGTTAAACATGTATATGAGTGCATGTAGGGCATGATGCATGAAAATGAGGGTGTTACAAACCTACCCCCCTTAAAATGAATCCCGCCCTTGAGATTCGACGCGGAAGAGAAAAGATAGGGAAAGTCCTTCTTGATATCATCCTCCAATTCCCACGTCGCTTCTTTTTCTGTGTGGTGTTTCCATTGAACCTTACACCATCTAATAACCTTGTTCCTTGTGACCCTCTCCTTGGTTTCCAAGATTTTGACCGGTTGTTCGGCATAGGTCAAATCTTCCTCTAGTTCCAATTCTTCCATTGGCACTTGTTCTTCCGGCACTCTCAAGCACTTCTTGAGCTGGGAAACATGAAATACATCATGCACGTCTGAGAGATGAGCTGGCATCTCCAACTTATACGCTACTTCTCCTCTTTTGTCCAAAATCTTGAATGGTCCAATATAACGAGGTGCTATCTTTCCTCTTATGTTAAACCTCTTATGACCTCTCATTGGTGACACCTTGAGGTAAACAAAATCTCCTACTTCAAAGGCTAGTTTCCTTCTTCTATTGTCTGCATAGCCTTTTTGCCTTGATTGGGCAGCCCTCAAGTTTTCACGAATTATTTGGACTTGCTTTTCGGCTTCTTGCAACACATCCGGACCAAATACTTGAGTTTCTCCTGCCTCATTCCAGAATAAAGGTGTTCTACACTTCCTCCCATAAAGCGCTTCATATGGTGACATTTTCAAACTTGCTTGGTAACTATTGTTGTATGAAAATTCCGCGTATGGCAAGCTTTTGTCCCAACTTTTCCCATGCTTTAAAGCACAAGCTCTTAACATGTCCTCTAAAATTTGATTGGTCCTCTCGGTTTGTCCATCCGTTCGAGGATGATATGCTGAACTAAAATTCAACCTCGTTCCCAAAGCTTCATGCAATTTCTGCCAAAATCTAGAGGCAAATTGAGAACCTCTATCCGAGACTATCTTCTTAGGGACTCCATGTCGACACACAATATGCTCCATGTATATTTTGGCCAATTGTGCAGCTGTATACTTGGTATTCACAGGGACAAAATGAGCTGACTTGGTTAAACGATCCACAATTACCCAAATTGAGTCATACCCGGACTGAGTACGTGGTAACCCAACTATGAAATCCATTCCAATTTCCTCCCACTTCCATTCCGGGATCTTCAATGGTTGCAATAATCCAGCTGGCCTTTGATGTTCCGCCTCGACTCGTTGCACACATCACACAATGCTACGTATTCAGCTATGTCCTTTTTCATGCTATCCCACCAATAGCAAGTCTTCAAGTCTTTGTACATCTTCGTACAATCGGGATGAATTGAGTAAGGTGAATCATGTGCCTCCTTTAATATTGTCTCCCGAATATTTTTCACCTTAGGCACAACGACTCTCTTTCCAAGCCATAAGGTACCATGTTTATCCTCGTCAAATCTGAATTCTCTCCCTTCTTCGGTCCTTTCCTTGATTTCCTCAATCTCCTCATCCTTGGTCTGTGCTTCTCGAATTTCTTGCTCCAAGGTTGGGTTTAACTCCATCATCTCCATCTCATTTACAAACCCGAGGTTCAACCGTTCAAACTCCTTGCATAACTCGGATGGTAACTCTCGAACTGTGAGTTGGTGACTTACTCCCTTTCTACTCAAAGCATCGGCCACTACATTGGCCTTTCCCGAATGATAGTTGATCCCCAAATCATAATCTTTGATGAGCTCCAACCATCTTCGTTGCCTCAAGTTCAGATCTGTTTGTGTGAAAATATACTTCAAACTCTTATGATCCGTATAAATTTCACACCTATGTCCAAGAATATAGTGTCTCCAAATCTTCAATGCATGTACCACGACTGCAAGTTCTAAATCATGTGTTGGGTAATTCTGCTCATGTTTCTTCAATTGTCTTGATGCATAGGCGACCACTTGACCTTCTTGCATCAATACACATCCAAGTCCTTGGATCGATGCATAACAATAGATATCGAAACTATTGCTTACATCCGGCAATACTAAAACTGGGGTTGTTGTCAACCTCTTCTTCAACTCCTCAAAACTATTCTGACAAGCTTCAGTCCATTGGAAAGCCTTTCCGTTCATTAGCAACTCCGTCACAGGCTTGGTTATCTTGGAAAAGTCCTTGATGAATCTACGGTAATATCCAACCATCCAAAGAAAATTCCTTATTTCCTTGACATTTTGCGGCGGTTCCCACTTCAACACGTCTCCCACTTTTCCAAGGTCAACCGATACTCCTCCTCCTGAGATGATATGACCCAAAAACGGTACCTCTCTCAACCAAAACTGACACTTGTTGAACTTGGCATACAATTGATGCTCTCTTAATTTCTGCAGCGTAAGCCTCAAGTGTTCCTCATGTTCCTTCTCATCCTTCGAGTAGATCATAATGTCATCAATAAACACCACAACAAACTTGTCCAAGTACTCCATGAAGACCTTATTCATGAGGTACATAAAGTATGCAGGTGCATTTGTCGATCCAAAGGACATCACGGTGTACTCATAAGATCCATACCGTGTCCTAAAAGCCGTCTTGGGTATGTCCGATGGTCTAATCTTCATTTGAAAGTATCCCGACCTCAAATCAATCTTAGAGAAGACACAAGCACCCTTCATCTGATCAAACAAGTCTTCTATGCGTGGCAAGGTGTACTTGTTCTTGATTGTTACCTCGTTGAGAGCTCGGTAATCTACGCACGTCCTTTGGGATCCATCCTTCTTGTCCACAAACAACATGGGCGCTCCCCAAGGTGAAAACTAGGGCGAATAAAACCTTTCTCTAGTTGCTCTTGAATTTGCTTCTTGAGCTCCGCTAATTCCATAGGAGGCATCCTATACAGCCTCTTAGCTATAGGTGCAGTTCCAGGTATTAAATCAATAACAAACTCAATGTCTCGATCGGGTGGCATACCTGGCAACTCGTCTGGAAAAACATCCAAAAATTCACACACCACCGGAATATCCTCAATTGTGGCACCGTCCATATGATTCAACTCCAATTGCTTCGGTGCGGTTTGAGATGCTTCAAATTCTACAGTGATCCCTTCCTCATTGGTCAACTTCACCGTCTTTGTGGCACACTCAATAACTCCATTGCTTCCTCAACCAGTCCATACCAAGTATAATGTCCAATCCTTGGGAATCCAAAACAATGTGGTTGGCGGAGAAGTCTACCCCCCTTATTCTAAGGCTTACTTTTGGACATACTATATTTGTCCTCATCTCTCCTCTAGGAGACTTAACCAATAGAGTAAACTTCATATGAGAGATAGGAAAACTATACTTGGCAACATACTTTGATGCAATTAATGAATGCGATGCTCCAGAATCAAATAACACAGTCGCGTGGTTGGAGTTGGCGAGAAACATACCAATGACCACGTCATCCGCTTGTTGAGCATCCTCCGTTGATACATGGTTTACGTTGCCACGAGCAAAATTCTGCTGTCCACGGCTTCATTGCGGCGCTCCTCCATTGGGTCTTGGGTTTTGCCTCGGCGCATTGCTTCCTTGACCAAGGCCTGACTTAGGACATTGATGCGCAAAGTGTCCAACTTCTCCACAAGTATAACACTTCTTAACTCCACCAGAATTATTGGGACGAGCTTGGTCTTGAACATTTGCAGCAGGAAAATTAGCACGAGGTGCATAAGGCATTGGAGGCCTAGGTGCTTGCATAACAGGGCGCTGCTGCACAAACTGAGTTGGGCGCGGTGCATAACCAGGGCGCTGAGCAGGAATAGAGGAGCTGTAATAGGGCGCATTGGATGGTGCAAGGCGAGGGAGCACATTACTTCCTTGTTGTTGTCCTTGATATGGCGCCTTCCTCTTGATTTCTTGCTCCATATCACGGATCTTGTTCTCAACCACAATTGCTTTGTCCACAAGCTTCTGGAAATTTGCATAGTCACAATTGAGTAGTTGCACTTGGATCTCATTGTTCAAGCCCCTCATGAACAAGTATTGCTTCCGGCTGTCCCGACTAACATCCTCAGGCGCATACCTTGAGAGTTGAGTGAACTTGTTGAGATATTCACTCACGCTTGATTTTCCTTGCCTTAAATTCTCAAATTCTTGCCTCTTCAAGATCATAACACCCTCCAGCACATAATGAGAACGAAAATTCTCCTTGAATTCGGCCCAAGTAATTCCCTCTTGCTTCTTGTGAGCATTGCAATAAGCATCCCACCAATCCGCAGCTGCTCCAACGAGTTGATGAGAAGCAAATAGCACCTTCTCCCGGTCATAGCATTGGACAATAGCTAGCTTCTTCTCCACGGACTTGAGCCAATCATCTGCATCCACAGGGTCGGCAGCTTGAGCAAAGGTTGGTGGCCTAGTCCTCATAAACTCTCCCAACCGGTTATGAGGAGGCGGGGGTGGCGGTGGAGGCATGTGGATCTGATTGTTGATATTGCCAGCCTGCAGCTGTCCCGTTGTTTGTATCATGGTCTGCATGAGCTGGTTTTGCATAGCCAATAGCTGATCAATGTTGATAGCTCCCTGAGTAGATCCTTGTCCTATGTTGTTCTGAGGCACTCCATTGTTCTCCTCCTCATCATTGCCATCCCTTTGGTTGCGAGTCCTCACCATCTAAAGAAAAGCAATAGGTAAGAATTAGAGAACGTCCCCAACTATATGCATCAAGGGATATGAAACTAAACAGCTAGCTTCACTATCCTAGGTGGACATGGCAATGCTAAGGCATCCAAAAATCCTCTATTAAGCACACAAGCAAGCAATATATATAGCAAACAGCATTCCAAGCAAAAACACATCGATTCCTGAGTGCTCCTATGTGCTCTAAAGTGTCCATTCTATTTAGGCTGCATCCTACAGTCAACCTGTGGCTCTGATACCAATCTATGACGCCCGATTCCGAAAAAAGAACCAAGCTAACGCATATGTGTGCCCAGGATGTTCAATACACATACACGAGTGCAATCACAAAAGAGTATACAGAAAATTACCACAAGACAAGATTAATTATCCAAGTTTTATTACACAAACCAGATTATCCTCGAATACAAGCTCTAATGAATATATATGACAAGTTCAACTAATGTAGCGGAAATAAACTAATTAAGCAAACTAAACAGCTAGGCAGCATAAGCAATAGGGTATAGTGCAGCTCCAATAACACCACAAGCAAAGATGATGGTAGACACGGCCTAGAACTCCGCATTATCTCCATTAAACTCCCAATCCTGACCTGAAACTGTTGGGGGGGGGGATTGCAAGAGTGAGTACATGTCGTACTCAGCAAGTGTGGAAAGTATGGCATGAGGCTGATTCAAATGACGATAATAATAATGGCAAAGTGCTGAAAAGTACATTAAAAACATTTGAAAAGCAATATATTATATGTATGTGAAATAGACCCATCATAAGCATAAGCAATATCATAATACCAATCTGAATTCACTACCATCATTAATAATTCCAGGTTTCACCATTGCCAATAACCATATTCAATACCAGAAAATAATCCATAACCATAATACCAACCATAACCATCCCAAATACCATCCCAATACCAAATTCCCTCTAATCATGGAAGTTGTCCAGGTGCTCATAACCGGGAGCACGGCTATCATGATAGTTTTAATACTCTGTAGAGTTTGTACCTCTTTACCCACGTTTTTGTAATTTCATCACCTGTCGGCGACTAAAGAACCTCCCTTATGCCAATTACACTTACTTTGGTGTATGGACAAGAGATCACAAAATAGCCTTTACAAAGGGATTACTAGCCTATTTAGACCCCACTGAGGTTTCACCGGTGGCGATGCCTCCAATTGAGCACATCTTCAACCAAGGGCCCCCTCTTGAGCCATTCAGATCCTAGGGTAGTCCCACCAATCATCAACAAACCCAAATCCGACTACCCCTTCCCTGAGCATCCACAATGGTCCAAACAGCACTAGCAAAGCCCTAATTAATCAGCTACGTCGCAACCATACTTGGCCTCGTGGTGGCACTGTAGTCCTGGCTTATTCTCGCATGAACCGGTCCTTAGATCTAAAGCAAGCAAACCACCATACATCCAACCCATCCACATACCAGGCTTGGTTAGATCACCCATTACCATATCATATTTAACCAGTTCATGTTAACCATAATCTCATCCATGCGTAATTAAATTGAGCGGTATAGTTGTTTTCCCATCCCAGTTGATTAAGCGAAGCAAAAGGTAAAAACCCTTCCCGACTCTCTACCATAAATTCCAGGTGACAAGGGTGGTTAAACAAAGCTAGTCAACTCCCTACCATAGGATTCCCATCAAATTGACACAAGCATGCAGTTTTGCAAACAAAACATTTATTTTAAAAACAGGATCAATATGCTTCAAGGACACTTGCCTTGCTCTTGCTGTTGTAGGATCAAAGCCTTCAAACTCTTGACGCTGTAGATCCTCCGCGGAACTCTCTAGCGCAAATCCGTCTAATCCACACAATAAACATACAAGACAAGAAACACAATCAAAAAGTGCACAAATATTACTCAATATGACATGACATGCATGATTGATGCAAATGCAAGGTAGAACTTGTGAATAGATTGCTTTTAATGATCAATAACTAGTTCTAATAGAATTTAACAAGTTATACAGGTTTGGAGTTGATTAGGTCAAATTTTAGAATTAATTCAACACAATTTAACCAGAAAGATCGGACTAGTCCGCTAGGGATCGGACAAGTCCGCACTCTGCGAGATCAGCAAATTAGGGTTTTCTAGATCGACATGAATTTGGAGATTAGGGGTTGAATTCTCGTAAGGAAAAGAGAATAGAAGGTATACCAGGTGTTTAGAACTCCAATGAATCAAGAAACTTGGAGGTAACACTTGGATATTGATGATCTAGGGTTGGTGATGAACTTGGAGATGAATTGGTGGTGAAGAACGAAACTCGGTGAAAATCTTGATCCTCTTTCGTTTCCTCCTATTCTTCTTCTTGTTTGGGATCTTCTCCTCCCTCCTTGATGGTGGCTCCCCACGAACTAGGGTTTGGGTGGGTGGAAAAGTGGCAAATAGATGTCAATCCAAGGGGTGGGGCTGTTTATATAGAGGTGGAGGCTAGGGTTAGATGGATTTCGAGTTTGGGATGAGTAGAGGCCGGTTTAGAGTCCCACATGGGCTCTAAAAGAGTTAGGAACGACGCCCCTAGGCCCACTTAACGTGAAACCCAAGAAACAAGTCGTAAAACAAAAGATCAACTCAGAGCCGCGAAATATCGGACAAGTCCGGAAAGGACCGGACTAGTCCGAAGTCATCCAGAGAGAAAATCGGACAAGTCTGGCCAAACATCGGACAAGTCCGACTTTGAACAGAAAGGAAAACGGACAAGTCCGCTGGAACACCGGACTAGTCCAGAAAAGTCCAAGGACTTAGCAATTTTTCAAGGATTCATGGAATAACGGACTAGTCCGCACAAAATCGGACAAGTCCGAAAGTTTCCAGTGCCAAAAATCGGACTAATCCGCAGCAAAAACGGACAAGTCTGTTTTTAGTCAGAGAGAAATCGGACTAGTCCTCAGCAAACTCGGACTAGTCCGCACTTTCCTGCATTTTAAGTGCCGTTTTGTTCCAAATCAATTTTAAACTCATTCCTCTTGTTGTGGGTTAATGTTAAACATGTATATGAGTACATGTAGGGCATGATGCATGAAAATGAGGGTGTTACAATGACATCCTGCGACTAAGTGGTAGGCGTGCCCAACCAGTTGGCCTCAGCTACCAGGGGGCCTCTAAAGGGTATCATGGGCATGACGTCAAGCGGTTTCCCGCCACCAGACGACAACGACGCACGAAGGCGTTACGGTAAGGTATAACCATGACTTTGTGGGAGGTCTAGAGTGTACAACATGCTTAGGTTTGTCCTGCACCCTAAGCGTGTACACTTTGCTTCCCCAGTGTTACTGCTGTAAGTTTTACTCTTGGTATGGTGGGAGGTCCTGAGTGTGCATCCTTCTTAGTCTAGTCCTACACCCTAAGCGTGTACATTTTGCCTCCTCAGTGCCACTTCGGTAAGCTTCACCCTTAGCACAACGGTAGGCCAATTTTTTTTCTAAAAAGTGTATCATAGCATCTAGGAGCAGCGTTCGAAGCAACTAAGCTCCGGGGGGTCCGATCCAGAGTGTTCATGCTGCTTAGCCTGGTTCCGTACCCTAAGCCTGCGCACCTTGCCTCCAAGTGCTAACAGCTGAGTACAGGGGTCCAGATGGCTCATGCCCTGAGCAAGGCAGAGAGCATACCCTGAATGCTGTCACACCGAATTACCCATGCATCGTATCTTAGTCAAGGATCGTAAGCCATAACAAAACTAAATACCATCGAAGTGGTGACCGGCGAGCAAATTACTTTTTGTCTATCGTGTGTGCAGGACATACAGGGAGCCCGCCGTCGACATTCTACACGTTCGTGGTAGGCAGCGCGATGCTTCCTGGAGCTCTAGCGGCCCCCAAGGGGGCTGCCAGCGTCACTTCTTCGAGCTCTGGCGCCCCCCAAGAGGGTCACTCGCGTCACTTCCCTGAGCTCCGACACCCCCTAGGGGGCCCGCTGGCATCACTTTTACAAGACAAGATGAAGGCCCCGCCTGGGGATCGTCACCTCTCCCGAGGTGGGCCTAGCGTCCACTGTCGGTACCCTGCAAACCGGGTACCCCCGCATACAAGCTAGAAGAAGCTCCAGACTCGGCCTCCCTGCTGAGGCAGGTCCCAGGGCTGCCACATGTTCTCTGGCTCCGGATCCTTGCTCCCATCGAGGAGGGCTCCAGAGCTATCACACGTGCTCCGACTATGGACCCTTGCTCCCACCGAGGAGGGCTCTGGATCTGCCACGCGTCCTCCGACTTTGGACCCTTGTTCCCTCTAAGGAGGGCTCCAGAGAAGCCACACATCTTGGAACTTGCCTTCGGCAGTAGGTTGCGGGAGTAGGGAGCGGTACGTCCTGTCCAGTCGCGCATTAAAGGCATGCACCTTCCCCAGGTGTACAGGTGTGGCACACGCCTCCTGTCAGGTACTGTTATGCCCAATTGCATCACAATAAAGGCACTGCGGGCCTACCCCACTCTGCCAAGTGGGTAGCATACGACGACAATACAGACGAACGAGACATCTCTTGCCACCATCAGCGACTATGTATGGGCCACTGGCGTCTGAAGTGACAAGACGGCGAGTCTTCAAGCCACGATCAGAGGTAGCTTATGCGAGAAGCCTTAGATCTTTAGGATAAGATGGCCACATGGCCACCTGTTAGGCCCCGTACCCCACTTGTAAGGCGTCTGACCTTGTCTATAAAAGGACTGGACCGCCACCGTTACAAAGGAGTCGAATACACACTCAACACACACATTCACACCCAAGAGAGCACACTTTCCAATAATACAACTCACACCGTTGAGTAGTGTATTACGCTCCAGCGGTCCGAATCATGTAAAACCACCGTCTCACCATCTCTCATACGCGCAACATCACCTGAGGACTAAGCCCTTCTGATCAAGAACCTCCGCAGGCTTCTCGCATAGCAGATCTGGGGGAAGTGTCGCAAGAACACTTCAACAGACTTGTTGTGAGAGTAAAATATTGCGAACTCATTATCATAGTATAACTCAAGTGATTTATGTATGTTATCGAATACTCTAAGACAAGTTAAAATTTTTTGAAGCCATAATGCCTGCTCGGTGGCCTGATAACAAGAAACTAGATATGCATTATGGATGTCACAGTGACAGTTTGTTTGGAGCTTTTATACGAGATAACTCCGTTTGAGTGGGTGAATTTGTAATCTAACGTGTACTTCTTAGTATCCATATAACCCGCAAATCTAGGCCTGAGTAACCCACTACCTGAGTGAGTCTAACTTATTATACTTCAACATGAGGCATTTTGTGTGTTTTATCTTAATGTTTTCTTAACTGCCTTCCAGTTATAGATCTCTATATTAGTCTGGTATCTGTAAAACATCCTGATTAGAACGTTAGGTCAGGACAAGTACAAACTTGATAATACACAAAACTTCTAACAACAAAAGGTCTATATCATATTTCATTTTATCGATCTCATATTGATTTTCGGGATATTGAAAGTTTAAAAACTTATCATTCTGGACTATCAGAGCACACAAAGGTTACATGCATGCATACAATACTTCTTGAGTACACTCTCTAAGTATCCTTAGTCATAATGCACAACTAAAGTCTTAATGATCCTAAAATAATCCTTAGTTGAGATGGGTGAGAACATATCATTATAATAAATATCTTCTCTTTGAGTGAAGCCTTTTTGTCATAAGTCTGACCTTATATTTTTTATGTTATCCTTTGGAGTCACGCATAGTCATGTAGACCCACTTACAACATACTATTTTGGTCCTGTTGGGAATTTCGGCTAAATCTCAAATCATATTGGCATGCATATATCTCATCTGATCCTCTATGATTTTACACCGGTCGGATGATGAGGACTTCAAATAACTTCTAATGAGATGGAATCATTCTATTGAGATTTGGCCCTTACATACAGCCCACTTATGGGCTTATTTATCTGAGCCAACTCTCCTGGTGGAAAGCCAAGGGTGGTCTGGAGAGGTGGCTGAGATGTTTAGTCCCACATTGTCCACCTAGATGGGTGTTCCCCAATATATAGTGGCCCTTGGAGTGGTTCTCAACATGAGAATAGTGAGAGAGATGAAGGCAGGTGCTATGGACAGAAACAGACACGCACGCGCGCGTGTTTCGTGATTTTACGCATACTTCTCGCGTGACTTGTGATTTGCGATGTTGCGCGTTCGCGTCGTGACGAGTGGTGTTTTATCAAACCTTTATTTTTCTCCCACGCATATAAAAGGGAATACTTCATCACACCTAGACTGCCACATCAACAGGTGGAGTAACTTGAGGCTTAACTGCAAGCACACGTTTAATGTGCACAAACACCTCATAACTACTACATTAGTTGCACGTTGAGGGATTCCTTAGGGCGGTTCCTGGAATTATGGCAGATCGAATCTGAGGTGATTGGAAACTCGAGCATATAGGAGATGTCTTGGGTACTGGAGAAGACATACAAAAACTCGATTCTCACAAACTACTCCGCGTCACTATTTTTTTCCTTATCGTCCCTTCATGCGCCATGCAGCGGATCGAGTGAGAGCGGTGTATTTGAGCCGACACCGGTGATCTGAAGACTTGCACAGGTGCTGGTGATTAGGTTTTTAGGAAGTTCGCTTGCACGACCACTCGCATCACTTCCTGCATCCTCTACATCTTCATCAAGTTCATCAGTTTCGTCCTCTACTTCATAGCAGGACGATCTGTAAGTGGATCACTCGATCTATGGCTAATTCAATTTATATGATGAGCGATTTGTTCATATACGTTTCAATTCATTTTTGTGTAATACTAGTACTGTTTATGTTGACTACTAGTATGTTTGTTCTTGTTATTTCTCTGTTTTGGTTTCTCAAATTAAGTGCATGCCATGTGTATTTTCCATCAATCCGGAAACCTGATAGAATTAACATGGTTGGACTTACTGATGCACTGAAACCCGAGCGATTTGCTAGGGGTGAATACTTTAAGAGATGGCAGACACGGGTCAAGTTCTAGCTCGGTCGATGGAGATCTGTTGGGTGATTTCCCCAGTTCTTCCTCTCACTGAGGAGCAGAACCGTGACTATGAACTGGACAATTCAACTTGTCTTGGCTGCTTGTTGTCACTTCTGTCAGATCAGCTCTGTGATATTTACATGAACCACACCTCGCCTAAAGAATTATGGGAGGCCCTGGATCACAAATATGTGGAATAAGATGTTGGACGTGAACTATATGTTAATGACCAGTACCACAAATATAAGATGGTTGATGATCGATCTATCGTGGTAACAGGCTCATGAGATCCAACTTCTGGTGGGGGAGCTTGCACATTTTGAGACTGGCTTGGCTGAATGTTCTTGGTTGGTGGAATTATTTCCAAACTGCCTCCATCTTGGAGAAGTTTTTCAACGAGTCTTAAACACAAGAAAGAGGTTATGACTGTTGAAAGTCTAATCTCAACTCTTGATTTTGAGGAAAAGGCAAGATTTAAGGATGTGCCTCGTTCTGTTTCTCAAGAAGGAACTCCTTCTAATGCCAATGTGGTTGAAGGTAAATCTGGTGGTGGCAATAAAAACAACAAGAACTGAGGAAAGGCCAAACAAAACACTAGATTTAAGAAGAAGAAGAAAGAAGACCTGACTTGCTTTGTATGCGGTGAGCTTGGCCACATAGCTAGGAAATGCCGCAATAGGAAAGACAAGAAAGGTGGTGGTCAGAAATCTGTGAATGTCACTATTAGCGAGGTTGGGGGAATGTCTGGATAAGGGTATGTCCTAGAAGTTTTTCTAGCATGTCATTCTGTCGATTGGTGGTTAGACACAGTAGCTAATGTGCTTGTTTGTTCTGACTACAATTTATTTTCTTCTTATCAGGCTACCAACAGTTGCTCCGCCTTGATGGGCAATGGGTCTAGGACTGTTGTACATGGAAATGTAAGAGTTAATCTGAAGTAAACCTCCAGAAAGACTCTCTCTTTAAAGAATGTGCAGCACGTCTCTGGAATAAATAGGAACCTGATTAGTGGTTCTCTTTTGTGTCGTTATGACTATAAGTTAGTGTTTGAGTCGAACAAATTTATTTTTTCTATGTTTGGTTTATTTATTGGAAAATACTATAATAGTGGAGGTCCATTCCGCCTTTCAGTTGTTGAAGATTGTAATATTCTTGTGAACTCAGTTGCTTGTTCTAGTTCTGAATGCAATGGAAGGGAGGCTACTGTTGGACACTCTTGGCTTTGTCACATTAATTATGACCGCATCATTAGATTGTACAAATTTAATTTGATTCTCAAAATTCCTGTTGAAAGAATATTTAAATATCATGCGTGTGTGCAAGCTAAGCAGCCACATAAATCTTTTAAAATCACGGAAGAGAAGATCTTATTCGCTCAGATTTGTGTGAAATGAAGGGAATTTTGGCTAGAGTAGGAAGAAATATTTTATATCTTTTATTGATGATGCTATAAGATATTATCAACTCTATCTTATTAAAACGAAAGATGAGGCACTAGATCGTTTTAAAATCTATAAGGTTGAGGTAGAAAAGCAACTAGAAAGGAAAATGAAACGTGTTAGGTCCGATAGGGGAGGAGAGTATCTTTCTAATGATTTCAGCAAATATTGTGTGGAACATAGAATTATCCATGAGACAACGGCTCCCTACTCACCCCAATCTAACGGGGTGGCTGAGCGGAAATACCAAACAAACTTGGTTAATGCCATGTTGAACAATTCAGGTTTATCTAACTTATGGTGGGGGAGGCCATTTTGACCGTATGTTTTGTGATGAATAGAGTTCCATCATCCAAGGGTGAAATAACCCCATACAAAGGATGGAAAGGAAGAAAGCATGCTCTCGGATTTTTACGTGCATGGAGCTGTTTGGCCAAAGTTAATGTGCCTGCATGTAAGAAACGAAAATTGGGACAAAAACTATGGATTGTGTCTTTCTAAGATACGCACAACATAGTGCAACCTATAGATTTTTAGTAATTAAATCTAATATTGTTGATGTGCACGTTAACACGGTGACTGAATCTCGTAATGCACATTTTTATAGGATGTTTTTCCAATAATGGATAGAGTTACAAATCGTAGTAGGAAGATACTAGTTTTACTCCTTATCGTTCTCCAATATCCGTACCTTGTTCTTACACTGAAAACCCATTGAGGATGACAATACAAATATTACTCCTCGAAGGAGCAAGAGAAAAATGATTGAAAAATCCTTTGGTGATGATTTTACTGTCTACCATATTGATGATACAACCAAAACACTTTCAGAAGCATATGCATCTCCAGATCCAGAGAGCTGGAAGGAGGCATCACATAATGAAATGGAGTCCATTTTAACAAATGGAACTTGGGAAATATGTGATTGTCCAGTTGGGTATAAACATGTTGGGCTTAAGTGGATATTTAAAAAGAAACTAAAACCATATGGTACGGTCGACAAATATAAAGCTAGACTTGTAGCCAAGGGATTTATCCAAAAGGAAGACGAGGATTTTTTTGATACGTATTCACCTGTTGCTAGGCTAACCACAATTCGTGTGATTGTTGCACTTGATGCGTGTCATGATCTCCTCATCTATCAAATGGATGTGAAGATGACTTTCCTAAATGGCGAGCTCGATGAGGAGATCTATATGAAACAACCTGATGGTTTTGTGATGACGGGGCAAGAGAACAAAGTGTGTAAGTTATGAAAATACTTGTATGTCCTCAAGCAGGCACCAAAGAAGTGGCATGAGAAGTTTGATAGTACTATGATCTCAGAAGGCTCTGTGGTAAATGACGCTGACACATGTGTGTACTATCGGTTTGGTGGGGGTAAAGGAGTAATATTGTGCTTATATGTTCATGACATATTAATTTTTGAGATTAATATCGCTGTGATAAATGATGTAAAATCATTCTTGTCCCAAAAATTTGATATGAAGGATTTGGCAGAGGCTGATGTTATTCTAAACATCAAACTGATTAAGGGCAAGAATGAGATTACTTTCACTACAAGGATTCTGCCCTGTTGCAATGATTGTACTCTAACGAATACTAAACCATTGCAGTAAGCTTGGTCTTTTGCCATGATTCACTAGTTCGTGGCATTAGCATCTATCACCATGGAACACAATCACTGCATTAGGATCTGTTGCCATGATTCACTAGCTCGTGGCATTAGGATCTATCGCCACAAATCTGTTGCCACTATTCACTAGTTCGTGGCATTAGCATCTATCGCCACGGAACACGATCGTTGCATTAGGATCTGTTGCCACGATTCACTAGCTCGTGGCATTAGGATCTATCGCCACGAATTTGTTGCCACGATTCACTAGTTCGTGGCATTATCATCTATCACCATGGAACATGATCGTTGCATTAGGATTTGTTGCCACGATTCACTAGTTCGTGTCGTTAGCATCTATCGCCACGAAACATGATTGTTGTATTAGGATACGTTGCCACGATTCACTAGTTCATGGTGTTAGCATCTATCCCCAAGGAGCACAGTTGTTGCATTAGGAAATTTTGCCACGCTTCACCAGTTTGTGGCGATAGGATCTATCGCCACAAAACACAATCGTTGCAGTAGGATCTGTTGCCACGAAATACCAGTTTGTGGCGTTAGGATCTATCGCCACAGAAGAGAATCATTGCTTTAGGAACTTTTGCCACGATTCACCAGTTCCTGGCGTCAGGATCTATCGCCACAAAACACAAACGTTGCATTACGAACTTTTGCCACGATTTACTAGTTCGTGGTGATAGGATCTATCGCCACGAAACACAATCGTTGCATTAGGATCTATTGCCACGAATTACCCGTTTGTGGTGTTAGGATCTATCACCATAGAACAGAACCGTTGCATTAGGAACTTATGCCACAATTCACCAGTTCGTGGCGTTAGGATCTATCACCATGAAACAGGATCGTTGCATTAGTAACTTTTACCACACTTCACCAGTTCGTGGCGTTAGGATTTATCGCCACAGAACAAAATCGTTGCATTAGGATCCGTTGCCACAATTCAACTGTTCGTGGCATTAGGATATATTGCCACGAAAACACAATCGTTGCATTAGGAACTTTTGCCACAATTCACCAGTTCGTGGCGATAGGATCTATCGCCACGAAACACAATCATTGCATTAGGATCTATTGCCACAAATTACAAGTCCGTGGTGTTAGATCTATCGCCACGGAAAACAATCGTTGCATTTGGAACTTTTGCCACAATTCACCAGTTCATGGCGTTAGGATCTATCGTCATGAAACACAATTGTTGCATTAGGAACTTTCGCCACGATGCACCAGTTCGTGGTGTTAGGATCTATCGCCACGGAACGCAATCGTTGCATTATGAACTTTTGCCACGATTCACCAGTTCGTGGCATTAGGATCTATCGTCACGGAACACAATCATTATATTAGGAACTTTTGCCACGATTCACCACAATTAAATATAGTCTTGCATCTTAGCTTGCTGCTGCTAAATAGAATATCGGCTTCTATCTTTTCAAAAAAAATTCAAATAGTTCACGTACAGCTAGCTCACACAGTACTTATATAAAAAAATCATCATCTTCGCTGTCCCACCCCCCCCCCCCCCAATATTGGAGGTACAATACCATCATTGATATATGTATCATTGTCGTCGTCATCGTCGTCGTCATCTTCATTTTCTGATGGAACTCTATGTGTCTCAAACTGATCACATGTTCTCATTTGAAGAGCGGAAGCATCACCAGTTGCTCCCTCAATGTCATTCCTATCCCATGCGGTCCTATCCTCATTTATATTAGTAAGTCGTCGATCATCAAATGTCTCAGCCTCCATTGTCTCAGTGACATTATTTTCACTGTCTCCAGGGGGCATGGTAAAAAGGTTTCATGGCTTCATTTTAACAACTGTAGCCCATGTAGTTTGCTTCACACTTCGAACGTAAAAAACTTGTTCTTCTTGGGTGGCTAGAATGTAAGGTCTTACTTAAATTGAGAAAGAGTAGCGTCAACATCTATCATTCCGTATCGATCCATTTTGTAGCCTCTGCTTTGGCTCTGACCGGAACAGGGCCGATCAAACCAGTCACATTCAAATAATAGAACCTCTTATTTTTTTTCAAAATCAACAGAAATCATTTTCTTGATTACTCCATACCACTCGTGATCACCATCCCGAACAACAACACCACTGTTTTGCATCCTTAGATCTTTTTCCGCCTCTGCTGTTCGAAAGAAGAAGTCATTTATGAATGATAGACTAAAAAACCGTGCCCAACGATCAGGTCCTCTAGATAATGCATACAAATAATCGATTGCTTTGCCTTCTTTGTGTAATGTCTTATTCTATACACATTAGTATAAAAGGGGTCATTGATAAACAAACTTCAGAACACATATTTGTTCAATATTTCATCAAAGTAAAAACTTTCATGTACTTACTCGTCTCTGAAACCAATAAACAAACTCATCTCTATGGCGTTTTTCAACATCACGAGAATGAATCTTTTTCAGCTCTTCAAAATGCTCACTGAAAAGGGTACAAAATTAAATTAGCCATCTACAATAAGCATGATCCAATATAGTATAGAACATCTGAGTTATACGTACTTGATCCATGGAGCGACCTCTTCAACATTAGAATAATATAATACCTGATGTTATGTAGTTCCACCATAGTAAGTTGGCCCCATTGAAACCTTTTTTTAGAATTATCTACTTCTGTAAATATATTAGACTCGAGAGAAGGTTCATTCCTAGCTGCAGCTTCATGACATTCTGGCCTATTAAGCTTGGTGCTGATGTTATCCAAAAACTGACTACAAAAAGTCATACACTCTTCCATAATATATTCCTCAGCTATAGAACCCTCCAGGTGAGCTCTGTTACGTACATACCTCTTCAATGTACCAAGGTACCTCTCAATTGGATACATCCATCTGTAAGAAACAGGTCCACCCAAGCGAGCTTCTTTGGTAAGATGGATTGGAAGATGTACCATGATATCAAAGAAAGCGGGAGGAAGCAACATCTTAGGCTTACAAATTGTTTCAGGAAATTGTTTGATCATCTTATCCAAATCTGGTTCCGCCAATTCTTTTGAACAAATTTCAGAAAAGAATTTGCTAAACTCAATTAAAGGTGCAACAACCTTTTCAATCAATATGTCACGTATTGCAATAGGAAGGAGCTTCTGAAATATAATATGGCAGTCATGAGTTTTTAGACGTGATACCTTATGTGATGTTATGTCCACACATCTCTTGATGTTTGAGGCATAACCATCGGGCATCTTCACATCCCGCAAAAACTTGCACAAGGTGGTCTTCTAATCTTTATGCAAAGTATATGATGCTGATGGACAATGATGCTTCCCTTTCATACCCATGTTGCTTTGGTCGTATACCTGTTTCCTGCATATCAAGACAAGCTTGTAGACTATCTTTTGCTTTACCATCCATATGAAGCAATGTCCCCAATATGCTATATCAAATGTTTTTCTCAATGTGCATGACATCCAAGTTATGCCTTATTAGCAATGTGTTCCAATACAGGAGTTGAAAAAATATACTTTTCTTCTTCCAACTATGCCACCTATCTTCCTTAGTGCGCTTTCTCTTATTATTCGTCTGTCCAAAACTCACTTGATCAAAAGTCTCGTATTGTTTGAGTACTTCGTGACTAGAGAGTGATGTTAGAGCCTCTCTATTCTCTATCTTGTTGTTGAAAGAAGCTTTGTCTCGACGCCACCTGTGATTCTGAGGAAGGAAACGACGATGACCCATGTAGCAATACTTTCGTCTATGTTTCAACCACAAGGCGTTAGTGTTTACATGGCAGTATGGACATGCTAGTTTACCTTTTGTGCTCCATCCACATAGCATTGCATATGCTGGAAAATCATTTATTGTCCACAATATAGAAGCTCACATGAGAAATGTCTCTTTCTTTGAACTGTCGTATGTTTCAACACCATCAGACTATAATTTCAGTAGCTCAACAATCAAAGGCCGCAAATACACATCAATGTTGTTTCCAGGTGACTTTGGCCCAGGAATTATCATTGACATCAACCAATAAGGTTGCTTCATACACAACCAAGGTGGTAAATTATAAGGTATTAGAATCACAGGCCATGTACTGTAAGAAAAATTCATTACTCCAAAAGGATTGAAACCATCAGATGTTAGCCCAGGTCTTATGTTGCAAGGATCAGATGAGAAATTTGGGTGAATGCTATCAAAGTGCTTCCATGCTTTCGAATCTGCAGGATGGCGTAATATTCCATCATCAATACGTTCTTCTTTGTGCTTGCGCATGTTTGATGAATCCTCTCTTGCATCCCCACCAGTACTAATTTTCCATTTAATTCACCATGTTTTGAGCATCAATCCAGCAGAGAATAGTCCTTTCGGAATAACACACAGTCATTGATGCATGTATCGATCTTTTCATAGCTCAGCCCAAGGTCACGAAAAACCTTCTGAACTTTATCAAGTGTATTAGGAATGCAATGGCCCTATGGAAGCACATATGAGAATAGTTCAAGGATCAACTCACACGCTTTTTTGCTCAAACCAATTAAACACTTTATCTGGTACAACCTGACAATGAAGGATAATTGGGTCACCTTCTCACAACCTGGATACAACTCCTTTTTGACATCATTTAATAAGTCATAGAGTGCCTTTGCACACCCAGTTAGCTCCTGCTGGTGTATAGCATTTTCTGGATCATCAACATCTGCTGAAGTACCACCATGATCAGTGCCTCTAAGTAGACTAAACAACATATTTTTTGTAGCAGCATCATCAGAAATTATCTCCTCATTATTTGTTGATTGCTCAGCAATATTTTTCTCAACTCGTTTTTCTCCATGGTGTACCCAACAAGTATAATCAAATGGCATCCCATTATGAAGCAAGTGAAGATGAACTTCCTTGCATGTCCCGTGGCAAATATTAGGACATCTTGTGCAAGGACAAGACTTAGTTTCTTCTTGACGAGTGCCCTGGAATGCTAAATTTAAAAATGACTTCATTCCATCCTACCACTCCTTCGTACGCTTGTGTTTTCCCATCCATGTCTTATCTTCAGACATCGCTTCCTACAATTTGATCAGCATATCCGTAAGAGGATAGAGCAATAATAACATTATGTGAGCAATTGTACCTAGCACTGTTGCTCCTCCACGTGCGGCGGCCGACGGATGCTCCTCCATGCTGGTGGCCGGCGGGTGCTCTTCCAAGAGCGTGGCGGCCGGCGGATGCTCCTCCAAGAGCGTGGTGGCCGGCAGATGCTCCTCCAAGCATGTTTCGTACAATTGGGAGAGGGGCCATTAGGATCGAAGGTTCCCACGGGCAGGCAACCAGGACAAAGAATACGTGAAGCTATCAGAGTAGGCCCAACACTGCGCTAGGCCGCTTGTTATTTGTGGGCTGAAACTGCGCTGAGTCACTTTGTATTCGTGGGCCGAAACTGTGCTGGGACGTTTGGTGTTAGTCCCCATGACGCGTGAGCCCATCTACAGGCGCGTGTCTGGCTATGGCAATTTGTTATCTAAATAAGTTATTGTAGCAATCGGGGTGGTATTATGATCAAAATAAAGCATACACATAAAGTCTCTTGAACCGCAACAACACAGTGATATAAACAAGAATTAAATACTACATTAGATATAAATATCGACGGAACCAAACAGTAGTGTTCAACGTATCATTCCAGGCAACAAACTAATCGATAGAACTAGCTGTTACATAATCCCCAATAAACACAAAATAAACTAATCGTCACATCTAGTCCACAACACTTCCCTTCAAGCAGTGGTTGCGACCTATTGCGTTTTCCTGTTGGTACTGTATACTACTTTACAGGCCGCTTTGCAGGTCCCGCTATGGGCGATCTCCTCTAGCACATCCAGCAGCTAAAGTACCGTACCGACCACTTTAGAGGCTACCGGCGGTGTGGAGGGTTGTTTATTAACAGAGAATATAGATAGAACAGATAGTTCATTAAACAAACAGATAGAAAACAAAATAACAGTTGCAACATACGAAAAACATTGAGTTTATCAACATAAAGCATTACTACAAAACAAGAAAAAATACATCATGAAGCAAGAAAAACAACATCACACAGCCTTATAAGTCTTTTATATATAGCCCATACTGGATAACACCTCACAGTAGAATGTGAAATGCTCATGTCTAATACTACAGTCTTCACTATAGAAAACCCTGCAGCCGCTCCACCCTTGCTTCCTGCAGCTGGCAGCCGTACACAGGTCAACCCCCTTGTTGGGAAGCAACACCAGCGGTGGTCTCGGAGGCGGTCGCGGATGCGCCCACGTCATATTACAGATTTCATCCAGGGATTAAATCTGACACCGCCTGCACTCATTGTTGGTCATCATGATGGCGACGGACCCGCCCGCTTTCTCACCGACGTCGACCTCGCCTTCGACCTGCCGGATATACTCGACAGCGTCGCGGGCCCCGCAGTCAGCATCGTAGCGGAGGAGGACATGGACGTAGGCTGCCTCCTTGTGGCCGGCCCTGGCCGCCCGAGCGAGAAACTGGGCGCCTTGCTACGCACGATCGATCACTAAGACGAGCTTGAACCTGGTGACGTAGCACGCACGAGGGTGGCCAACGATGGCCAGGTTCTCCACGTCGGCTTTATACCGCCACGGGTCACGCCACATCCTCCGGGTCACCCGCTCCAGCACCACGCGCCTGCCCACATTGCCATCCCGGCACGCCACTTGCATGGCCTTGCAGGTGGCACACATACTGAAGAGGTCATCCAAGGGTCGCAAGGAGCTTTCAGCGATGCGCCCCGCGATCTCGACCGCAATATCATGCATGGACGGCAACTCCATAGGCTTCAGCATCACGATGCTGCAAACGGAACCAATGAGGGTGCGCGCTGCGGAGACAAAGAGGAAGCTAGAGCACGTGCAGAGAAGACGATGGTGTGTCTATAGAGTACGCGTGGAGAAGACGATGGAGATATTATATAAAGACAAACACCATCGTCTTCTCAACGCGTACTGATGGGGGTCACGCGTAGTGATGGTTCGGCTTCCGGCAGTGGCGGATTCCACATCCTCTGCAGTATTGCAGGTGCGATAAGGGTGGCTGACTTGTGAACCCACCGCCTATGGGACCCACGCCTCTTGCATGCACTGATGGGACGCGCAAAGTAATGGAACCGCTTTGTTTTCAACATCAGCACAAGAATAATATCCTGTCATCAATAGAGATAACATACTATGTTTGACAGTTATCTGCGCCAAACATTTCCTGTTTTACAGTTTGGTTCTCCATGCTCTTTCACCTTAATTCGTATGTATGTACTACCTATCTTTTTCTAACATTTTCCTCGTCCTTTCTTTTCTTTTCTCTCTGTTCATTGTCTCCACTTTTCATTCCAGTCGTCGCTAATCGACAAAACTAGCTATTACATAATCCCCAATAAACATAAAATAAACTAATCGGCACATCTAGTCCACAACACTTCCCTTCAAGTAGTGGTAATAACTTCTGACCGCGTATAGGAGTAGTGGTAATGATTACACCGCGTATAGGGGCATAGGGCCAGTGGTACGTTGGAGTTCTACCTATCTTTTCTAACATTTTTCTCGTCCTTTATTTTCTTTTCTCTCTATTCATTGTCTCCACTTTTTTTTCCAGTTGTCGCTACTTGTTAGACTGTATACTACTTTATAGACCGCTTTGCAGGCCCCGTTGCGGGTGATCTCCTGGCACCTCCAATGGCTAAAGTACCATACAAGCCACTTTAGAGGTCACCGACGGTGTGGAGGGTCGTTTATTAACAGAGAATACAGATAGACCAGATAGTTCACTAAATAGCAGATAGAAAACAAAATAACAGATGGAACAAATGAACAACATTGAGTTCATTATCATAAAACATTACTTCCTCCTTCCTATATTACTTGTCGTTATTAGAACAAGTTTTTTAGTTCATATTTGAACTAGAAAACTTGTCCTAATTATTAGCGACAAGTAATATGGGAAGGAGGAAGTACAAAACATGAAAAACTGAATGTAGGCCTGGGGGGGGGGTGAATAGGCCTTTTGAAATTTGTCGGGTCCTGCAACACTCAACAACAAGTTCAATACCAGAGAAATCGGACTAGTCCGGTAAAGTGCGGACTAGTACGGTGTTCACGGACTAAGTTGATCAAGATTAATCGATTAGGTTGATTCTTTAATGTATGCAGTGGAAATATAGAATCAAACAATAGTTTAACAATTATATATTGGATTATATCACAATTAAGGCTTGTGTTCAACAATCTAATGTAAAATGAGCAGTGTGTATCAAACCCTAGAGTAAGTTGATCAATTTGAGTGATGAACACAAAAAGGACAAGACACGCGATTTATCCCGTGGTTCGGCTACCACGAAGGCAACCTACATCCACGTTGAGGAGTCCACAAAAGGACCGGGTCTTCTCCAACCCTAGCCTCGTCAGATCGCCACGAAGTCCAGTCCTCTTCCACTAATCACAAAGGGGTGAATAACCAAGTTCAAGGGGCGTTCTCACACGTTGAGAGCTCCCTTAGATTACAAATCACAATACTACCAAAAACACACTCAGAAATTACAATTTAAACGTAGGAGTGTGTTAGAAATTCAAACCAAGAGCTCAATGATGTGTGCCAAGTGTCTCTCCAATGATCTAGAAGTGATCCTCAAAGGATTGATCGATTTTGAACTTAATTTCATGGATAGAAGTGGTTTTTGAGTCTCTTGGGAGGTGTGACAGAGCTAGGGTTCGAGAGATTGTAAAAGTGGGCCGTGCACCTCTATTTATATGGGGTTTCTAAAAGTGACCGTTAGGGTTCAGAAAGATCGGACTAGTCCGGTGTGCTGTGTGTTGCAAACCCTAAGTGTCCCGAAATATCGGACTAGTCCGGTTGAAAATGGACTTGTCCGATTCCACTACTGGAAATCTTCGTACTAGTCTGATAGCCATCGGACTTGTCTGGCCATGTGAAACCCTAAGTGTGTTGGATGACAAGTCCGCACTTGGAGGACTTGTCTGATTTAGATCAGTGGGTATTTCGGACTAGTCCGTGTAAACATCGGACTTGTCCGAAGTGGATCAGAAGGAATATCGGACTAGTCCGGTTAACAACGGACTTGTCCGATTTTGTGTGACTTGTGAAGTGTGTTGAGGACTAGTCCGCCCTGGGAAGAACTAGTCCGACTCAAGCCAGAAAGATATCGGACTAGTCCGACAGATATCGGACTTGTCCGATCTGGTGCAGAAAGGATATCGGACTAGTCCGGTTGATATCGGACTAGTCCGGTCCTGTGTAACTTTGTGCAATATGTGTGTGTGCTTAAATATGATTGAGCTCTTGGGTGTGTTTCCTTAACACACTCCAAACACAATAATCTACTATTTCTTTTCCTTGAGCTCAAGTTCACTTTGCTCCTCATTATCCCTTCTTTTTGGTATTCTGCTCATTTTTCACTATTGGCCTGCATTCATCTCAACAAAGAGATTAGGATCCCAATTGCTTGTCATAAATCATCCAAAACCCACAAGGGAGTCCTAGATGCACTTTCAATCTCCCCCTTTTTGGTGATTGATGACAACCAATTGAGATTTCACAAAATATGACAAAAAGAGATGAGATTTTCATAAAGTATGCACATATGACTCAAAAATACATCAAGCAGTAAGAGAAATATCCATATGTGCATTCTTTATGGTGGGATGCATAACTAAGTACATTGGAACATTGAGAATGACATAATTTACATTGATGAATCAATACAAAGTACATATGTCATTTCATGAGCAACATTGCAGATTTCAACATATACTTGCAAATTAATTAAGCATTTCAACACAGAACCATAGTTAACATGAAAACAGCGATAAAGCATTACAATCACAAAAAAGATAAAGAGAACTCTCTCCTCGCACCCTACCACAGCTAAAGCTAAGACTCCCCCTCAATCTCTCCCCCTTTGGCATCAAGACACCAAAAAGAAGGAGAGGAGGGTCCTAGGATCTTCACTCTTCACTATCTGTCCTCTCGTCGTCGTCTTTGTCTTCATCATCACCGGCTTGACGAGGAGGGGAAGGAGGAGGGGCGGAGTCGCTCGAGCCCCCAATGCCAAAGTAGGCAAGCTCGGAGGGGTTAAGAGGCCCGAGCTCGGTGAAGTCCGGGTCGGACTCTTCAGAAATCACTGGAGATCCAATGGGGTCGATCTCTAGCTTCTGGCAGATTTGCTTCATATTGGCTTTTATATACTTCATGTCCTCCTTTCTTCTCTTGTTGAGCTTGTGGACCTTCACTTCGGTCTTTTTGCAGGAGGAGAATATGGCAGTCAGGTACTTGAGGATCCCACTAGCTGATCCTCTCTGAGGGGCTTCCCTAGAAGTAGGGACAGCCCTAGCATCGCTTCATGATCTTGCCGGTACCTCGGGACTGGAGGCCGGCGAGGGAGCAGCCTGGACACTCACTTGTTGAGGCTTCTGAGGCCTCAAAGGAGTGTGCTCCACATCCTTCACGAACTCAATACCTGTGACTTTCTCAATCATATACATGAGGTAGGGAGCATAGCCACAAGACCTGTTAGGCGTGCAGGATATGTTGACCATATCATTCCAAATATATTCCGCCACATCAAATGGGCGGTCCTTGCTTATGACTCTCATTAGGGTTCGGAGGTAACCCTGCACGTTCCCAGCATCTCCATCTTTAGGAGCAATAGTCTTCCTCAGCACTCTGTTGAGGACCACAAAGAATGGTTTCATGTACTTTGTAGAGGGAGGGACATACTTTGAGTTCGGCTCATATAGGAATTTCATCCTATCCTTCTCCATGACACCTATGTTGTGTATGATAAGCCTGTCATGTCCAGAGGTGTCCAGATGGAGCAGATTAGCAAAGTCCTCTTGAGTGATACTATACTTAGATCCGTGTGTCATCCAAGTAACACTCTCTTCATCCTCACTTGAGAAGTGGCAAGTTGCAAAGAACTGTGCGATCACTTCATCATTCCAGTTATGCCTGAAGGCAAAGAGATCCTTCAGGCCATGCCTCTCAACTGCTGCAATGACTTCATCAAAAGCTGAGTACTTCTTCTTCTCAAGGTGTGCCCAGTCAATCCACTGACTGAGCACCACCGGTGTCTTCATTCGGAGATACACCGCTTTGTAGAAGTCTGCATGGAAGTTGCACCAAAACCTTCAATCAACAGCTTGCTTTGGCCTGCCATACCAGTCAATGCTTCTAAACTTGGCTGCAGAGTCACTACCCTTGCCATTGAACTTCTCCTCAGTAGGGTCCCGGACCCCTTCCCTGGGAGCATGGAGCTTCAAAGGCCCGACTGGCCCCGTTGCAATCCCCTTGCCCTTGCCCTTGGCTTGGCGAGAGGCACTTGAGGATGCTACTGCCTTCGACACTGGCTTCTTTGCCAGCACCTTCCTCCGAACCTGAGGAGGTGAAGGAGCTGGCTCTGAGGGTCTTTCTTGGCGTTTCTTGCCAAGACCCGTCGAGGACCGAGGTGCCACTTCTTGGTCCAACTCGACCTCAAAGTCGGAGATTTCGTTGTTTGAGCTCGACATGATCTGAGAATGATTTTGCAAGAATGATGGTAAGTGATACAAGGCATAGGTATGGAAAGATAGCAGTGAATTGCATTGAGGAATTGGAAAATTAGGTTTTCAGTTCAGAAACATCGGACTTGTCCGGTTCACAGGCATGGACTAGTCCGGTGGACCGGACTTGTCCGTGCATGGACTGGACTAGTCCGGTGTTCATCCTCAAAAACCTAACAGATTGATCAAGGAATGATTCCTAATGCAAATCTAGTCTAGCATACACGTAGTACATCAAATAAGCATGTATCTAGTGAAGGATGCTAAGCTATACGATCAACAATGGAGAAAAACAAGATTTCTAGGGTTTTGAAGAAATTTACCGAAGAAATCGATTGATGCTTGAAGATTTGGGGGTTGGAGGCCGGACAAGTCCGCTAGCTTCAATCCCCAAGAGGTCAAGCTTGATCTCCGCCCAAATGTGGACTTTTTCGAAGGAGGGAGGAAAGAATCGCCTTGGTGGCTCGAGCGCAAGAGAGAGGAAAGCATGAGCAAAAGTGGGGATGAGAAGATTAGGGTTTGGTGGCGGCTAGGGTTATAGACACGAGAAATCGGACAAGTCCGGACATGACCGGACTAGTCCGAAGTCATCCAGAGAGGTATATCGGACTAGTCCGTGGTCTATCGGACTAGTCCGGCCTAACCAGCACTCTGCGGACTAGTCTGCAAGAGCGGACTAGTCCGGGTAACCACGGACTAGTCCATGGTCACCAGGAGAAATTGCATAGCCCATTCATATATATTTGAAGGTTCACTAATAGAGAATGGGAGGGGCAAAACAAATCAATTAATCTTGATGAATTTGACCAGTAAGCATACAACAATCACACAATGATCATAATTCATCAAGATCTAATAATTGACATAGTTTTTCGAGAAAAAATGGAGAGGGATGATTTTCACAATTCAGTCAAAATTTTGAAGAGTTCATACAGGTATGCAATTTTTCAAGCCACACTCCGAG
This sequence comes from Tuctoria greenei, assembly GCA_036927565.1. Classification (NCBI taxonomy): domain Eukaryota; kingdom Viridiplantae; phylum Streptophyta; class Magnoliopsida; order Poales; family Poaceae; genus Tuctoria; species Tuctoria greenei. The sequence goes on along the minus strand of JAYESD010000011.1, from coordinate 113,501,548 downwards.
AATCAAGGATATTTAGTTCATTTCGGAGTTCGCAAAAACGCTTTTCATCAAGTGGCTTGGTGAATATGTCGGCCAATTGTTTTTGGGTGTTGACATGTGAGATGGTAATGTCTCCTTTCATGGAATGGTCTCTCAAGAAATGATGTCTTATGTCTATGTGTTTAGTTCTAGAGTGCTCAACTGGATTGTGGGCTATTTTAATGGCACTCTCATTGTCACAAAGAAGAGGAATACAATTCATATTGTAACCGTAATATCTTAGAGTTTGTCGCATCCAAAGGAGTTGTGCACAACAACTCCCGGCTGCAACATACTCCGCTTCGGCTGTGGATAAAGCAATGGAATTTTGTTTCTTGGATGACCAAGAAACTAAGGATCTCCCTAGGAATTGGCATGTGCCGGAGGTGCTTTTTCTATCTACTTTGCACCGGGCATAATCTGCATCGGAGTAACCAATGAGATTGAATTTTGAGCCTTTTGGGTACCAAAGACCAAGGTTGGGTGTATGAACTAAATATCTCAAGATTCTTTTTACGACTGTCAAATGACATTCCTTGGGGTTGGCTTGAAATCGTGCACACAGACATACGCTCAACATAATATCTGGCCTAGATGCACATAAGTAAAGTAGAGATCCAATCATGGAGTGATATACCTTTTGATCGACGCTAGGTCCATCTTCATTGAGATCCAAGTGGCCATTGGTTGCCATGGGGGTCTTTATGGGCTTTGCCTTGTCCATGCCAAACTTCTTGAGTATGTCCTGCGTGTACTTGGTTTGGCTTATGAACGTTCCTTCCCTTTGTTGCCGCACTTGGAATCCCAAGAAGTACTTCAATTCTCCCATCATTGACATTTCAAACTTGTCTGTCATGATTCTACTAAATTCTTCATAGAAGGATTGGTTAGTTGACCCAAATATTATGTCATCAACATAGATTTGACAGATAAAAAGATCATTATCTAAATTCTTTGTGAATAATGTATAGTCTACTTTGCCAATTTGAAAACCATTTTCAATTAAGAAATCTCTAAGACACTCATACCAAGCTCTAGGAGCTTGTTTCAGGCTGTAGAGAGCCTTACGCAATTTATATACGTGGTTGGGGAATTCTTCGTCTTCAAGCCCGGGTGGTTGCTCCACGTACACTTCTTCCTTGATCGGTCCGTTGAGGAAGGCGCTTTTTACGTCCATTTGATACAGCTTGAAATCATGGTGAGTAGCATATGCAAGTAATATTCTAATAGATTCAAGCCTAGCTACTGGAGCAAAAGTCTCATCGAAATCCAAACCTTCGACTTGTGAGTACCGTTTGGCCACATGTCGTGCCTTGTTTCTTGTTACCACTCCGTGTTCGTCTTGTTTGTTGCAGAAGACCCACTTGGTTCCCACTATGTTTGCATTGGGTCTTGCCACAAGTTCCCACACCTCGTTCCTATTGAAGTTGTTCAATTCTTCTTGCATTGCCACCACCCAATTCAGATCCTTCAATGCATCCTCAATCCTGTGTGGTTCCAAAAAGGAGACAAACGAGTAATGCTCACAAAAGATAGCTATGCGAGATCTAGTTGTTACTCCCTTTTGGATGTCACCAATGATGTTGTCGATTGGGTGATCCCTTTGAATGCATTGGTGTACTCTTGGGTGGGGCACTTGGGGAGTTGTGTCTTCATGATTGTTTTCTTCTCCCCCTGAGTGGTTGCCCTCGTTGACTTGTTGATCATCTTCATACTCTCGTGCTTGTGTTGAAGCTCCCCCTTGATTGTTGGTCTCCTCTTGCGGTTCATTTTCCTCATTTATGTGTGAAGGTGATTCTTGTGGTCGAACTTCACCTAGAGCCATTCTTTTCAATGCTAGACAAGGAGCTTCTTCTTTATCTAATTCACATGGATCAACTTGATCCTTTTGGGAGCCGTTAGTCTCATCGAACACTACGTCACGTGCTACTTCAACAAGTCCGGAGGCCTTGTCGAAAACACGATAGGCGTAGGTGTTCGAATCGTAACCGAGCAAGAAACCTTCATCGGACTTTGAAGCAAACTTTGAAGTCCTGGGCTTCTTGTTCAGGATATAACATGGAGAACCAAAAACTCGAAAGTAAGAAATGTTTGGTTTGTTACCGGCGAGTAGCTCATAGGGAGTTTTCTTGAGTAGTCGATGAAGATAAAGCCGATTTGCGGTGTGGCAAGCAGTGTTAATCGCTTCCGCCCAAAATCGATCCAAAATCTTGTATTCATCGAGCATTGTTCTTGCCATCTCTATGAGTGTTCAGTTCTTCCTTTCGGCAACTCCATTTTGTTGTGGTGAATATGGCACTGAGAATTCGTGCTTGATGCCCTCTTCATCAAGGTACTCCTCCACTTGTATGTTCTTGAACTCCGTGCCATTGTCGCTTCGAATATTCTTGATTTACAATGAAAACTCGTTTTGAGCTCGCTTGAAGAATTTCTTGAGTGTTCCTTGTGTTTCTGACTTATCATGCAAAAAGAAAACCCAAGTGAAGCGAGAAAAATCATCAATGATAACCAAACGGTATTTGTTACCGCCGATGCTTATGTAAGCAACTGGACCAAACAAGTCCATGTGAAGTAGTTCGAGCGGTCTTGTTGTAGTCATGATGTTCTTTGCGAGATGATGTGCTCCAACTTGCTTCCCGGCTTGGCACACGCTACAAGGCCTGTCTTTCTCAAAAACAACATCTTTCAAACCTCGGATGTGATCGCCCTTGAGGAGTTTTTGAAGATTCCTCATACCAACATGCGCTAGCCGTCTATGCCACAGCCAACCCATGTTGGTTTTTGCAATCAAGCATGTGTCGAGTTCGGCTTTATCCTTGTTGAAGTCAACAAGGTAAAGCTTTCCCTTCAACATACCCTTGAATGCAACTGAACCATCACTCCTCCTTGAGACGGTCACACCCTCGTTAGTGAACAAGCAATTATAACCTTTGTCACATAGTTGAGATATGGACAGTAGGTTATAATCTAAAGATTCAACGTGTAAGACATGAGAAAGCGTGTGTTCAGAGGATATTGCAATTTTACCGATATCGAGCACCTTTCCTTGACTATTATTTCCGAAGTAGATGCCTTCGTTTGGATCCTCGTTTACTTAATATTCCACGAACATCCTCCTTTCTCCGGTCATGTGGTTGGTGCATCCACTATCTAGCACCCATTTGGATCCACTGGAGGAATAGGCCTGCAAAAACAATTTATTCTTTGGTTTTAGGTACCCAAGCTTGCTTGGGTCCTTGGAGGTTAGTTACAATACATTTGGGCACCCACACATGGGATTTTGTGTTTCCATGGCGTGGCCTAACATAATAAGCATAAACCTTACCAAGATTGTTTCTCATTAATACATAAGAGGCATCAACAGTTTTGAATAGAAGCTGCTGTTGTTTATGAATCGGACTAGTCTGGGTGGCCGGACTTGTCCGGACACCGACCGGACTAGTCCGGTATTCATGCGAGTTCAGTTTCTTATTCTTTAACTTATCAGTTTGAGAGGGTCTTCCCTTCACAAAGGAGATCCTTCCCTTGTTATTCTTATGACTTCCAGCATGTTGCTTTTCATCATAAGAGTAACCAATGCCATATTTGACATTTGGAGGTCTTTGGACCAAGTATGCACTACATGTATAGTTGATCTTCTCCTTGTCAAATATTCCATGCTGGGTAGGAGTTTTATCCTTTGTGGAGGTTGACTTCTCCTTCAAACCGGTGTTGATTTTACTACATGTGCACATATGAACAAGATCAGTTTTAGTGGGTTGAGAAGGTGAACTTGAAGAGGAGGAAGGTTCACTTAGCTTGAGTGACTCAACTTGCACTTCAAGGATTTTGTTAACCTTGATCAGGTCAGCAAGTTGGTCCTTGATTGCAACATTTGAGTCGGTTAACTCCAAGCAAGTTTTCTTGCTTGAAGCTAGCTCAAGCTCTAGTGAACTGTTTTTCTCCTTTTCAAGCTCTAGGAGTTTGTCAAGTTTGACATACTTCTCCTTTTGGGAGATAATCATGTCCTCTTGACGATCAATTAACCTCTCCTTCTCAACAAGTTGGTCAAGTAAAAATCTCATTTTAGCAGAAGTTTTCCTATCTAGTCCATTTAGCATGTCCTCATCATCACTATCTAGTTCATCATCACTAGAGTAGGAATGCATGGAAGGGGTTTTGATGTTTACCTTGCGTTTACCTTCCTTTGCCATGAGACAAGTGCAATTTCCCTTCTTTGCACTGAGTGTGGGGAAGAGTGTGGATTTCTTGGATGTGCTTTCTATGGCTATGCTAGCCATCTCTTCTTCATCGGATGATGAGGACTCATCGTTTGAGTCCCACTCCTTCCCAATGTGTGCTTGTTCGGCTTGTTTCTTCTTCTTGAAGAATTTCTTAGGTTGGGGCTTGGTTTCTTTAGTTTTCTTCTTGTTGTCCTCATACGGGCAATCGACTATAAAGTGGTTATACTCACCACAATTATAGCACGCACGCCTCATCTTTGGCTTCGTCCTTTCCTTGTACTTTCCTTCACTTGATTTTGTTCCTTGTCTCTTCTTCATTATTCTCTTGAACTTTTTCATGAACAAAATCATATCTTCTTCATCTAGCTCACTACTCTCGTCATCACTGTCCTCCTCTAGTTGTGCTTCTCTTGCTTCTTTGGGTAGAGGCTTGAGAGTAGATTTTAGGGCAACTCCTTTCTTCTTGGCCGAGGTGAGGTCGGCAATTTCTTTGACGTGCTTGGCTTGTTTCTCCATCATTTCAAAGTTGATAATTTTACCAAGCAATTCATCCGGAGTCATCCTTTTGTAACTGGGGCTTTCTCTGATCATTGAGCATAGCATGACATTGCGAGGCATAAAAGCTCTAAGGATGAGCTTTACCACCTCGTGGTCATTTCACTTCTTGCTCCCATATGATTGAACCTTGTTGACAAGTGTCTTCAATCGGTTGTACATGTCCTAGGGTGACTCGTCTTCCTCAATTGCGAATCTTCCTAGTTCCCCTTCGATCATTCCAATTTTTGCCTCACGCACATACCGGTCACCTTCATGTGCTGTTTGTAGTGTATCCCATATCTCCTTAGCAATTTCGAGTCCATCCACCTTGGTGAACTCGTCTCGACTGAGAGAGGAGGTGATTACGGCTGCGGCTTGAGCGTTTCTATGGATGGCCTGCTCTTGACTTGGGGTGAGCTCTTCGTCATCATCCAGAATATCTATCCCTGTACATACAACATGCCATAAACTTGGGTTGAGGGAAATCAAATGCATCTTCATATTCTGCCTCCACATGGAGTAATCACTCCCATCGAAGTGTGGGGCTTTTACAAGTGGGATAGATAAGTAGTGATTGTTATTGGAATTTAGACGATCATAATTAAAAGGATATCGGGAGTAGTCGGTGTGACTACTCCCCTTCTTCTTCTCTTCAACTTTCGCTTTCCCTTTGGAAAGTGTCTTCTTTCTGAGGAGCGCCTTTAGCTCCAGCGTCTTCTCATCGTCGTCCTTGAACTCTTGAATGGCTTCGAGGTACTTCTCCAGTTTTTGGGTCTTGTCGTTGTTGACTTCCTCTTGGTTGTTGATTTTGTGGACGTCCTTGAAAGTTGTCTAGAGGGGGGGTGAATAGGCTAATCGACCTGCAAATGACTTAATAAAACAAGATTAAATCACAGGGGGCGGACTAGTCCGGTCTGGGGGCGGACTAGTCCGGTCAGCCTGCGTGAAGAACCCTAAAAAGTGTTTCTAGCAAGTTTTAAGGGGATTTTATCGAGGCTACAAGTGAGGATATGTTTATGATAAGTTTAGAAACTATCAACACAAGAGTGAGTCAAGTTCCAACAAGATTAAGTCAATGTGAAGCGCAAGACAAGACTAGCAACCCTAAAACAAAGTAAGCGATAAACAAAATGCGAAGAACACGGAGACACAAGGAATTTTATCCCGAGGTTCAATTCCACACAAGAATCTACATCCCCGTTGAGGAGTCCACAAAGGACCGGGTTCACCAACCCTTCCCTCACCAAGTTTACCGCACGGGCCTAACTTGGTTCTCCACTAATCACAAGGGTGATTACAAAGTTCGTTGGGGCTTCTCACAATCTGAGGCTCCCACACCACAAAGGTGATCAACACCACAAAATATACTCAACGCACAACACACAAAGACTCAATGAGTGCAAGAGATCAAACCGGGAGCACAAGCGCGATATTCTTCCTCTTCTCCACCTCACTAAACCCTAATCCACTAAAGAATTAGTTTTAGAGGGAAAGTTGGCAAGAAAGTGCCTCAAGAGTGCTCCAAGTTGGCTGTGGCGGCGCTAGGGTTCAAGTCAGTTCAAGGGATGGTTCAAAAGAACCCAGGGGACCTCTATTTATAGAGGTCCCAAGCCCATACTGCTGACTTCAGCAGAAGGGCGGACTAGTCCGGCCTCAGGCCCGGACTAATCCGGCCTAGGGGACCACTGACCTCTTGTCAGGCCCCGACAGCTGACACGCTATCGTCACACTACCCGCCAAACTTCAAATTCAAACGGTCACTTCAACAACGGACTAGTCCGGTCACCACCGGACTAGTCTGATCTCACACAGAGCCTTTTGCTCTGTGTGAAAACGGACTAGTCTGAGGACCACGGACTAGTCCGGCCCCAAGGGCGGACTAGTCCGGTCCTCCCAGACTTAGTCACAGAAGCACCTTCAACACGCCAACCCGGACTAGTCCGGCCCCACGGGCGGACTAGTCCGTTCTCACTCAGGACCTCTTGGTCCGGACTCAAACGGACAAGTCCGTGGTTTTGAGACTTAGTCCCCAAAACCCACTCACTGCTACCCGGACTAGTCCGGCCACAAACGGACTAGTCCAATCTCAGTCAGACCCTTCTGGTCCGCCCGACAACGGACTTGGCCGGCCAGGGGCGGGCTAGTCCGGCCACCTGCACGGACTAGTCCGGCCCTACAGCCAGACTACTTATCCACTCTTTTCTCTCAAGGGGTTCGACCTCTAAACCACTTTGAGCTCCCAAACTTGATCTCAATGCACTTTACACACGCACCCTCCTATTTCTACGGCTAGTCTAACTCAACACGCTAGAAACCCTAGTTTCTACGCTTCGAGTTGACTCCGTTTCCTTCCTTTTTCCTTTTTGAGGGTTTGCATCTCCGATCGAGTCCACACCTGTGCTAAGATCACTTGAGCTCATTAGCGACTTAATTGTCGTCATCAATCATCCAAAACCCACGGGGAACCTAGATGCACTTTCAATCTCCCCCTTTTTGGTGATTGATGACAACACATTAAGTCCTTCAACAATTAAGAGTATTGAAATTGGTTTTCATAACTTGTGTGCGTATGAATGACTCCCCCTCAATGTATGCAACATGTAAAAGAGGTGGAGGAGATCTTTCATACCCACACACGTTATGGTGGGGTGCCTACGTGATGTGCTCAACAATTGTGACAAGACATAAAGAGCATCAATATAATCAAAGGATTGACAATAAGAGCATTATATTGATATTAAACAACATTAACAAGTCTTGCACAAATGTAAACATCCAAGAGCATGAATATATTACAAAACAAGTCCACAAACCACAAAAACACCCACAAAAGATTAACTCCCCCTTAACTCTCCCCCTTTGGCATCAAGGCACCAAAAAGGAAAAGAAGGGAGGAAACGAAGATCTACAAACTAGTCCTCGTCTTCGCCACTTCCACTCTCCATGGCCTCGGAATCTTCGACGTCTTCCTCATGATCGTCGGCGTCGTCGTCGTCGTCGTCGGAGTTCCTTGCCGAGGGAGCAGCCCGAGAGGAGCTTCCATCCTCTTGGAGCTGGGCGAGCTCATCGGCGGTGAAGTTGGGGAATGGAGTGATCTCCCCATCACTCACCTTCGGAGAGGACATCGGGATCTCCAGCTTGTCGCACACCGCCTTAAGATATTTTTCCTGGCGCTTGTGTGCCCTTTGAGCGCGGATCTCTTGCTTCCGGCAGGAAGTGAAGATCGCCTTGAAGCATTTGAAGAAGGCACTCATGGATTGAGGCAGAGGCGGAGACGGAGGTGCCACGGGGCGAGATGGAGGATCTGCATTCTTGCGACGAGGAGGAACAGGTACATTCGGGGGCTTCTGAGGACGAAGCGGGCGGTGCGACACGTCCTTGACGAAGGTCATGCCCGACACCTTCTCAATGAGGCACATGATGTAGGGGGCATACCCGCAAGCACGGTTGGGGGTATGCGAGATGTTGAAGATATCGTCGAAGATGTAATCGACGAGATTGAACTTCTCTTCCCCATCAATCAGAAGTAGCAAGTGCCTCAAGTTCCCTTGAATCACCCCAGCATCACCGTCCTTCGGTGCTATCGTCCTTCTGAGGATTCTGTTCATAATGCTGTAGAAGGGCTTGATGTTGCGGGCGAGACCGGCATCAAATGGAACGTGACTTGGATACATATATGCCAGCTCTTCACGGTCCACGACCTTAAGGTTAGAGATTATAATCTCATGATCCATGTGTGCCTCAAGCCCTAGAATCTTGGCAAACTCTACGAAAGTGACTGAGTACTGCTCACCATGTGTCATCCAAATAATTCTTCTGTCACCTGAGGTGGTGAAGTAGATGGTGGAGTAGAACTGCAGAATCACTTCGACGTTCCAGTCATACTTGAAACCCATGATCTGCTTGAGGTCATGGCGCTCAGCAGCTTCGATGACGGCATCAAAAGCAGAGTGTTGCTTTTTGGCCATGTAATCCCAGTCAACCCATTGAGCTTCTATTACCGGCTTCTTCATCTGCTGATAGACTAGCCGGTAGTAGTCACAATGAAAGTCGCACCAGAACCTGGGATCTGCCGTGCTCCTCTCAAACTTGTAGACCTTCTCGGTCCTCAGCCTCCTGGCCTTTTCAGCCCCTTTTCCATGAAACACATTGGCAGACAATTCCTTCTGCCTGTTGGGGTTCCTTTCTGGTGTGTGAACCTCAAGGGGGCCAATGGAAGTGGCCTTCCCTTTCTCTTTGATCACAACACCTCCAGCTGCCTTCTTTGTTGACATCTTGACAGCTGGCTTCTTCTTTTTCGGCTCGACAGGAGCCGGAGCCTTTCCCTTCTTCGGGTCACGCTCAACCCTAGGCTCAGCTTCCATTTGGGCTGGCTCCTTTCCCTTCGCTTTCTCGCCAAAGGTGACGAGCTTCTTTCTCTTGGGGGCATTGGCCTCAGCAGCCCTGGAGTTGTGAGCCTCCCTGTCTTCCCTTTTCTTCTTCCTCAACTCATTGAGGGACTCTGCGGTTGCTCGAGCTATGGCTTCTTCCTCATTGTAGATGCTCGCAGCAACTTTGGAGGCTTCGAGTGCCTTCAGCCGCCTCTCTTCCTTTGCCTTTTGTGCTTCTATGAGCGCAGCCTTGGTCCTTGCCTCGACAATTTGAGCTTTGGTTCGCCCCTCGGGGTTGAGACGAGGAGGGGAACGCTCCGAGTTCGACATGCTGTGAAAAGCATATAGAAAAGGAAGGTATGAGTCCAAGGAGAGGGAGCATTGCGGAAAAGATCTCGAGAAAAGAATAGAAGTAGGGTTTGCCCTGTGCAAACCGGACTTGTCCGCCAGGGGCCGGACTAGTCCGGGTTGCGCAGAATGAACCCTAACCCTAATCGATTCATCGAAAGATCATCGAATCAGCGCGCCATACTCCTAGGCTATGATCGCAAGGGTATATGGAGCAACATTAATGAAGGTGTTCCTATCAAAAACTTTAAGAATCAAGAATGGGGCTAGTTTTTGAAGAACGAGGGAATACCTTCTCAAATCCGCTAGAATCGACGAAATCGGAGATGGATCACGAATGTGGAGCGCGGGGAAGTGATCCCTCACTCGCAAAGACTCCGATGCGTGGATTTGAGTCGAGATTTGGAGGTTGGAGCGCAAAATCGCCGATGGGGGGCGGTTGCTAGCGCGTGGAAGTGAGAGAGTCAAGTGAGAGAGGGAGAGGAGGGGTCTGGGCCGCCTGGGGGTTTTAAGTCCCCAAGGGCCGGACTAGTCCGGTTGAGGGGCCGGACTAGTCCGGTCCGCGGACCAGACCCAGACTAGTCCGGATCCAGACTTGTCCGGTTGAAGGGCGGACTAGTCCGGTGTGCGGACCAGCCGCGGACTAGTCTGGACCCGGACTTGTCCGTCCACACAGGCGGACTAGTCCGGTCCGAGTGGGCTGAAAAGCGATGTCTTTGAGTTGCACACACACTATTGGTCCTTATGGATAGCAAGCAATACAAACATGATAATTAAAGAAAGAATGTGATAAAAACATGATCAAATCCCAAGAAAAAGTTTTCTCAAACAGATTTTGAAGAGAAATCACGATAGAGAAGAGTTTTTCGAAATTGCTCAAAAAAGTGAGGAATGAGGTTTAAGCCACATTCCTAGAATCCAAAATGTTGAGCTCACTTCTTAGCTCACAGAAACGCTTCTCATCAAGAGGCTTGGTGAAAATATCTGCGAGTTGATGTTCCGTCCTCACATGAGAAATCACAATATCTCCCTTCATTGAGTGATCTCTCAAGAAATGGTGTCGAATGTCTATGTGTTTGGTCCTAGAGTGCTCCACAGGATTATGGGCTATCTTGATGGCACTCTCGTTGTCACACAAGAGTGGAATGTTGCGCAAGTTAATCCCATAATCCCTAAGGGTTTGTCGCACCCAAATAAGTTGTGCACAACAACTTCCAGCTGCAACATATTCCGCTTCGGCGGTGGAGAGAGCAATAGAGTTTTGCTTCTTGGAGGACCAAGACACTAGAGATCGACCTAAGAATTGGCATGTACCCGATGTGCTCTTCCTATCAACTTTGCACCCCGCATAGTCCGCATCGGAATATCTAATGAGGTTAAACTTAGATCCTTTGGGGTACCAAAGTCCTAGGGAAGGTGTGTGTACTAGATATCTCAAGATCCTTTTAACGGCGGTCAAATGACAAGCCTTAGGTGCCGCTTGAAAGCGTGCACACATACACACACTTAGCATGATATCGGGCCTAGATGCACAAAGATAGAGAAGTGAACCAATCATAGACCTATATAACTTTTGATCCACACTTGGACCATCCTCATTTAGGTCTAGGTGTCCATTTGTCCCCATAGGGGTTTTGATGGGTTTTGCCTTATCCATGTCAAACTTCCGTAGAATATCTTGTGTATACTTAGTTTGATTTATGAACGTCCCTTCTTTGAGTTGTTTTACTTGAAATCCTAGAAAGAACTTCAACTCACCCATCATGGACATTTCAAACCTCTCCGTCATTATCTTGGAGAACTCATCACAAAACACCTTATTTGTGGAACCAAATATGATGTCATCCACATATATTTGGCACACAAAAAGATCCTCATTGAAGTGCTTTGTGAAAAAGGGTATAATCCGCTTTGCCTATCCTAAAACCATTTTCAACTAGAAAGTCTCTTAAGCACTCATACCAAGCTCTAGGAGCTTGCTTGAGGCCATAAAGAGCCTTTCGCAATTTGTAAACATGGTTAGGATAGTCTTGGTCTTCAAACCCTGGAGGTTGCTCTACATAAACTTCTTCCTTGATTGGGCCATTAAGGAATGCACTCTTAACATCCATTTGGTAGAGCTTGAAGTCATGATGAGTAGCAAAGGCTAGTAATATCCGAATTGACTCAAGCCTAGCTACGGGGGCAAATGTCTCATCAAAATCCAATCCTTCAACTTGTGAGTACCCTTTTGCCACAAGTCGTGCCTTGTTCCTAGTTACCACGCCATGCTCATCTTGTTTGTTGCAGAACACCCACTTGGTTCCAACAACATTAGCTTGTGGGCGCTTGACAAGCTCCCAAACCTTGTTCCTTTCAAAGTTATTGAGCTCCTCTTGCAAGGCAACTACCCAATCCGGATCTCTTAAGGCATCTTCAACCTTATGGGGTTCCAAGGATGAGACAAAGGAGAAATGCTCACAAAAGTTTGCAACACGTGAACGTGTTGTTACTCCTCTTGTGATATCTCCTAGAATGTTGTCAACGGGATGTTCCCGTTGAACACTTTGATGAACACGAGGATGCGGAGGTTGAGCTCTTGAATCACTTGCTTCATATTCTTCACTTTGGTCTCCCCCTTGATCCAAGCCTCCCCCTTGATCTTCATTCCCATTATCATTTTGGGGAGTATCTAGTGGATCTCCAACTTGTCCAATGGGGGTTTGACCTACTTCATAATGATGATGGTCACTTGGGCTTTGAGATGGTTCTTGTGGGCAAACATCTCCAAGTGCCATTCTCCTTAGAGCTTCTAGTGGAGGTTCCTCTTGATCAAGGGCATGTTGATCAACTTGCTCCACTTGAGAGCCATTGGTTTCGTCAAACACCACGTCACGTGCTACTTCAACAATTCCGAAGGATTTGTTGAACACACGGTACACATGAGTGTTTGAGTCATATCCAAGCAAGAAACCCTCATCGGACTTTGAAGCAAACTTCGAAGTCCTAGGCTTCTTGTTGAGGATATAACACTTGCTACCAAAAACACGAAAGTAAGAAACATTGGGTTTCTTACCAACGAGAAGCTCATAAGGAGTCTTCTTGAGGAGGCGATGAAGGTACAATCGGTTTACGGCGTGGCAAGCGGTGTTAACCGCTTCCGCCCAAAACCGGTCCGATGTTTTGTACTCATCTAGCATCGTCCTTGACATCTCAATAAGCGTCCTATTCTTTCTTTCGGCAATTCCATTTTGTCGAGGAGAATAGGGAGCGGAAAACTCATGCTTGATGCCCTCCTCATCTAGGAACTCTTCTACTTGCATGTTCTTGAATTTGGTGCCATTGTCACTCCTTATAGCCTTTATCCTTAGGGTGAACTCATTTTGAGCTCTCCTTAGGAATTTCTTGAGGACACCGGGGGTTTCACTCTTATCATGCAAGAAGAACACCGAAGTATATCTAGAGAAGTCATCAACGATGACTAGACCATACTTGTTGCCACCGATGCTAATGTAAGCAATGGGGCCAAAAAGATCCATATGGAGTAACTCCAGAGGTCTAGTTGTCGTCATGACATTCTTAGAGGGGTGTTGAGCTCCTACTTGCTTTCCCGCTTGACACGCACCACATGGCCTATCCTTTTCAAATACCACATCCTTTAGGCCACGAACATGCTCTCCTTTAAGGAGCTTTTGAAGGTTCCTCATTCCAACATGGGCAAGCCTTCTATGCCAAAGCCATCCCATGTTGGCTTTCGCCATTAAGCATGTGTCAAGTTGAGCCTTATCTGTGGTAAAGTCCACAAGATAGAGCTTTCCCTTGAGCACTCCCTTAAAGGCTATTGAGTCATTACCCTCTCTCAAAACATTCACACCCTCACTAGAAAAAACACACTTATAACCTTTATCACAAAGCTGTGATATGGATAGGAGATTATAGTCTAGGGAATCAACATGCAAAACATTATATAAAGTATGCGAAGAGGAGATAGCAATTTTACCGGAACCAAGGATTTTCCCTTGGCTATTATCCCCAAAGAAGATTCCTTCACTTGGGTCCTCGTTCTCCTCATACTCTATGAACATGCTCCTCTCTCCGGTCATGTGGTTGGTACATCCACTATCCAACACCCATTTCGATCCACCGGAGGAGTAAGCCTACAAAACAAGTTTATGCCTTCCTTTTAGGTACCCAAGCGTAGTTGGGTCCTTTCACATTAGTAGTTAGGCATTTGGGCACCCACACGCAAGGCTTGGGGCTCTTGCAGAGTGGCCCAACATATCTAGCAATCACTTTGCTGTGTTTGTTCCTCTTAAGCACATAAGATGCATCAAAATCATGAAATAGAGGATGCGATTCAGATTTAGGCAATTTGTTGCTAGAGGGTGAGTTCTTTTCAATTTTAGTTGGGGATGAACTCCCCTTAACAAAGACAATCATGTCTTTGCCATACTTGGAGGTTTTGGCGTTATGCCTTCCACCTCTAGTATAGCCAAGACCATCCTTGACATGGGGAGGTCTTGTGTTGGTGTATGCACTTCGTGCATACACCACCTTCTCCTTGTCAAAGATGGCACCCTTAGGTGCTTGCTTGCCTTGTGCTGAGTTGAGTTCATCCTTAAGCTTGAGGATTAAGTTAGAGCACTTGCAAGGCGGAGTTGCATTGGATGAGGCCTTTGAGAAGGTTGAGCTCTTAGAGAAAGAGGCTACATTGTTCTTGAGAGACTCAACTTGAGTCTCAAGGATTTTGTTAACTTTTGACAAGTTCCCAAGTTCATCCTTGAGCTCAATTGTTTTCTCCTCAAGACTTGAACACGTTTTCTTACTTAGAGCAAGTTCGTGTTCCAATGCCTTGCTCTTCTCTCTTTCGAGCTCAAGGAACTCATCAAGCTCTCGACATCTCTCCTTCTCAAGGATGAGCATGTCCTCTTGTCTATTGATGAGATCCTCCTTCTCAAAGATCTCATCCATAAGCAATTTCATCCTTCGCAAGGTGCTTTTGCTTATGTCTTTAAACATGTGTTCATTCTCACTAGCACTATCAAATTCATCTTGCGAGGAAGTTGTGGAGGAGGGATGAGATGTTACCTTTCTCCTTCCCTCTCTTGCCATAAGGCAAGTAGGTTTGTAGTCGTCATTGAGGTTGGGGAAGAGCTTGCTTCCCTTGGAGCCCCTCCCGATGGCTATGGTAGCCATCTTCTCCTCTTCTTCTTCGGAGGAGGACTCATCGTTAGAGTCCCACTCCTTCCCCAAGTGGGCTTGTCCGGAGGGCCTCTTCTTCTTGAAGAATTTTTTATCTTGAGGCTCGCCCTCCTTCTTCTTCTTCGCTTCTTCATGTGGGCAATCAGCGATGAAGTGCCCATACTCGCCACAATTGTAGCAAGACCTTTTTGATATGGGCCTTGCTCTTTCCTTCCCTTTGCCCTCATGGTTGTATCCACCTTTCTTCTTCCTCATCATTCTCTTGAATTTGTTGATGAAGAAGGCCTCTTCCTCATCGGTGTCGAGGCTCTCCTCATCACTTTCCTCTTGCTCCTTTGAAGAGGGTGTTGCCTTGAGTGCAACGTTCTTCATCTTGGAGGCGGTGAACTTCTGAAGGTCGTTGTAGAAGAGCGCCTCCTTCTCCATGATCTCGTGGTTGATGATCCTACCAAGGACCTCCTCCGGGGTCATTTGAGTGAACCCCGGGCTTTCTCGAATCATGGAGCAAAGAGCGACGTTCCTAGGCATGAATGCTCAGATCATCCTCTTCACAACCTCGTGGTCGGTCCACTTGGTGCAGCCATATGATCGGCTCTTGTTGATAAGTACCTTCAACCGGTTGTACATGTCTTGGGGGTATTCACCATCCAAGATGGCGAATCTCCCAAGCTCTCCTTCGATGAGCTCGATCTTGGCCTCCTTGACCACCCGATTTCCTTCATGCGCCGTCTTGAGGGTGTTCCATATGTCTTTGGCCACCTCAAGACCATCGACGCGGTTGAACTCATCTCTTGAGAGAGATGAGATAATCACACCCGCAGCTTGAGCATTGCGGTGGATGAGGATGGCTTGTTCTTGGGTGATGTTGTCCTCATCCTTCGGGATCTCCACCTCGGTCATGAAAATTTGCCACAATGCCGGATTGAGTGACACGAGGTGGATCTTCATGTTGTGTTTCCACATCCCATAGTCGGTTCCATCGAATTGAGGAGGTTTCCCCAATGGGATGGAGAGGTAGTGGTTGTTGGCGGCAAGGCATTCATAGTTGAACCCTTGTCGGTTGTAGTTGACCCCGCCGCCACCACTTGATGAGCTTGACGGCTCAACCACAGCAATCTTCAACTTCTCCCGGAGCTTCGCCTTGAGCTGGCGAGTCTCCTCATCATCCGTTGGCTTGTCTTGATAAGCCATTGTCTCCTCACGTGTCGGTTGAGAGTCGTTGGTCGACACCTCTTCAAACACCACTCCGGCCATCTCTCCGAGTTGTTAGACTCTTTGTGGAGAGTCAGGCTCTGATACCAATTGAAAGTTGCCTAGAGGGGGGGTGAATAGGCTAATCGACCTGCAAATGACTTAATAAAACGAGATTAAATCACAGGGGGCGGACTAGTCCGGTCTGGGGGCGGACTAGTCCGGTCAGCCTGCGTGAAGAACCCTAAAAAGTGTTTCTAGCAAGTTTTAAGGGGATTTTCTCGAGGCTACAAGTGAGGATATGTTTATGATAAGTTTAGAAACTATCAACACAAGAGTGAGTCAAGTTCCAACAAGATTAAGTCAATGTGAAGCGCAAGACAAGACTAGCAACCCTAGAACGAAGTAAGCGTTAAACAAAATGCGAAGAACACGGAGACACAAGGAATTTTATCCCGAGGTTCGATTCCACACAAGAATCTACGTCCCCGTTGAGGAGTCCACAAAGGACCGGGTTCACCAACCCTTCCCTCACCAAGTTTACCGCACGGGCCTAACTTGGTTCTCCACTAATCACAAGGGTGATTACAAAGTTCGTTGGGGCTTCTCACAATCTGAGGCTCCCACACCACAAAGGTGATCAACACCACAAAATATACTCAACGCACAGCACACAAAGACTCAATGAGTGCAAGAGATCAAACCGGGAGCACAAGCGCGATGTTCTTCCTCTTCTCCACCTCACTAAACCCTAATCCACTCAAGAATTAGTTTTAGAGGGAAAGTTGGCAAGAAAGAGGCTCAAGAGTGCTCCAAGTTGGCTGTGGCGGCGCTAGGGTTCAAGTCAGTTCAAGGGATGGTTCAAAAGAACCCAGGGGACCTCTATTTATAGAGGTCCCAAGCCCATACTGCTGACTTCAGCAGAAGGGCGGACTAGTCCAGCCTCAGGCCCGGACTAGTGCGGCCTAGGGGACCACTGACCTCTTGTCAGGCCCCGACAGCTGACACGCTATCATCACACTACCCGCCAAACTTCAAATTCAAACGGTCACTTCAACAACGGACTAGTCCGGTCACCACCGGACTAGTCCGATCTCACACAGAGCCTTTTGCTCCGTGTGAAAACGGACTAGTCTGAGGACCATGGACTAGTCCGGCCCCAAGGGCGGACTAGTCCGGTCCTCCCAGACTTAGTCACAAAAGCACCTTCAACACGCCAACCCGGACTAGTCCGGCCCCACGGGCGGACTAGTCCGTTCTCACTCAAGACCTCTTGGTTCGGACTCAAACGGACAAGTCCGTGGTTTTGAGACTTAGTCCCCATAACCCACTCACTGCTACCCGGACTAGTCCGGCCACAAACGGACTAGTCCGATCTCAGTCAGACCCTTCTGGTCCGACCGACAACGGACTTGGCCGGCCAGGGGCGGACTAGTCCGGCCACCTGCACGGACTAGTCCGGCCCTACAGCCAGACTACTTATCCACTCTTTTCTCTCAAGAAGTTTGACCTCTAAACCACTTTGAGCTCCCAAACTTGATCTCAATGCACTTTACACATGCACCCTCCTATTTCTACGGCTAGTCTAACTCAACACGCTAGAAACCCTAGTTTCTACGCTTCGAGTTGACTCCATTTCCTTCCTTTTTCCTTTTTGAGGGTTTGCGTCTCCGATCGAGTCCACACCTGTGCTAAGATCACTTGAGCTCATTAGCGACTTAATTGTCGTCATCAATCATCCAAAACCCACGGGGAACCTAGATGCACTTTCAGTCCTTCATGTCCGACATGATCTCGTTGAGTGGTTAAACTCTTTCTTGAAGAACCCTGCTCTGATACCAATTGAATGTAGGCCTAGAGGGGGGGTGAATAGGCCTTTTGAATTTTTGTCGGGTCCTGCAACATTCAACAACAATTTCAATACCAGAGAAATCGGACTAGTCCGGTAAAGTGCGGACTAGTCCAGTGTTCACGGACTAAGTTGATCAAGATTAATCGATTAGGTTGATTCTTTAATGTATGCAGCGGAAATATAGAATCAAACAATAGTTTAACAGTTATATATTGGATTATATCACAATTAGGGCTTGTGTTCAACAATCTAATGTAAATTGAGAAGTGTGTATCAAACCCTAGAGTAAGTTGATCAATTTGAGTGATGAACACAAAAAGGACAAGACACACGATTTATCCCATGGTTCGACTACCACGAAGGCAACCTACATCCACGTTGAGGAGTCCACAAAAGGACCGGGTCTTCTCCAACCCTACCCTTGTCGGATCGCCATGAAGGCCAATCCTCTTCCACTAATCACAAAGGGGTGAATAACCAAATTCAAGGGGCATTCTCACACGTTGAGAGCTCACATAGATTGCAAATCACAATACCACCAAAAACACACTCAGAAACAATAATATATAAGAGAAAATTAAGATGTGTACGACACATCCGAGCATAATTGCATTATATGTCATGATGATCATGTAGGCTTTGTTTGGGTAACTTCAATCCTCTTGCATTGGAGTGTATTGAAGTGGAAAATGAACTAATTTTTATCTCAATACTCTCCAATCCACTTAGATTGAAGTGGATCCACTCCTATTCAAACAAGGTCGTATCATGGCTGGACATAACTGGGATTACGCCAGGATTAATTCCAGGAATCGTATCCTCGTCACTTTCATGCTGGTACCTTGGCTTAGGTTGTGCACTGGTCACCTAGCATATTCCCTACATCTGCCCCCGCGCACGGTGTTCATAACAAATTCGTGCGAGCAATTTTGACAAGGTGTGAACAATTTGTCCCACCTCGGAAATTTGAGCTCGTTGCAACGAGAATATAAGGCAACACACGCTATTGTAGTTACACATCTGATTGAAAAAGATGTCGTACAAGACTCGTCCCTGATCCGTTCGACAGCATCCGCATGCTGTCGAATGGAACGTGGATGAGGCGTGTACGGGGCAGATATTTTTTATATAAGCCCTGGGCCCTTTCTGTGTCAAATTAAAAAACTGCCAGTGAAGCCGATGGGACATGTCGAGCCGTTGCAAAAACCGAGAGGGATGTAAACCGCAGTTTTTATAAGCATAAATTGTTTTTTCCCGCATACATTGGGCCCTTTGGGTGTGAAATTAAAACTTTCTCCTTTTATCGAAAAACATCTCCCTTAACGATGCCAAATTTTCCCCTTTAACCAACTTTGTGCGTGAATCAAATTGTGTGACCCTCCACACCGGGGGCCTCTAGAGTGGAGACAATGAACTCCAGAAAAGAAAAGAAAAATGGAGACAATGAACTCCAGAAAAGAAAAGAAAGGAAGAGAAAAATGTTAAAAAAAATAGGTACTACGTACGAGATTTAAGGTGAAAGAGCCTGGAGAATGAAACTGTAAAACACAAAATCAATTGACGCAGATTAATCCAAGTCGTGATGCTGTGTTTCTGTTCTTGTTTTTTGATGTTTTTTATTCTCACATTATGTTATGTTGTTTTCCTGCCGAAATCTGAACAGTCGCGATGTTATTAGACCATCCACAGTGGCGTACTGTAAAGCATACTGGATACACTATTTTGTAGTGTAATTTAGAGTACATACTATAAAAGCTGAAGGAAAATAGTGTATAGAGTATACTTTAGAGTACGCTGGTGCAGATGGTCTTATTGCAAGGACTGGAACAGGCCAAAAGTTTTACCACTAGCCCGATGCCCGTATACGCGGTGTCATCATTACCACTACTCCTATACGCGGCGGTTCCATACGTGTTACCTCTAGCTACCACTACTCATGCTGTGGGAGAAAAAAATTTCTGGATACGGTATGCACCTGAGAGCAAGTGCCTACCATTCTCAGATGGTGTCACGTACTTCCTTCGTGTCTTCAATCGCCATTCCTTGATCGTGGCAGTTGAGATATTTCAGCTTCTGTTTGAGCTTAGAAGCGCGCTATTGAGGATCATGGACGGTAGATCGAACTACTAGAAACTGGTGGCACCATCTGAGAACGATATGCACTTGCCCCCAGGTGCATCCCATATCCATGTTGTGTCGCTTTATAATATAATACTCCGGAGACTCCCAAGAAACTGCAACCTCCAAATAACCCTTTGTTCCTCTCAGGCAGATTTGTTTCTTCGCGGTTCGTCACTCATTAATGGCAAATATCTCCATCAACCCCCGTCAGTTTTGTCCGCAACTGATGACCCATAAGATGGTGGTCCGCTGTGCCACATATCGGCGAAATCGCGAAGAAAAATGAGGAATATGCTGAATGTATTTCCTCCGGAAGGGAACACTGATTTCTTTTGTTCCAAATTATGATTGAATGTATTTCACTTCCGGAGGAATCCATTTCTTTAAACTGTCTCGTGAGTTTCCTTTGATGCAAACGATGCTAAACAGAAGATGAGCACGCACAGGGGAAACACAACAAGTGCAACATCCATCAAAGACGAGCACGCATAGGGGAAACACATCAACATGCCTTAGTCTATTTTATATACTCCCTTTGTTCTCTTTTAATTGGCGTTGGGAGAACTAGGGATGCATCATATCCAAAAGGGAATGGAGGGAACATAACCCAAATAGTACAATGCTTGACGGCAGAACTGGTCATGCTCATGCTTAATCCTACAGTTCTCAGTACAGAAGACTCTCCACTCCTCCCACCCTTGCCTGCCGTAGCGAGCAGTTCCCTGGTTCCCCCTTGTTGGGCAGCGCCAAGCATCATCGTCAATATTGGGCACCGCCATCGATGGATGTCCCGGAGGAGGCCTGCCCAGGAACGGTCCAGGCGACACCATAGACACTCTGCATGTCTTCATGCCGACACCAGCAGCACTATGTGTTGGTCCACTTCATTGCGACAGACCTGGCCGCGTTGTAGCCAATGTGGGCCTCACATTTGACCTACTGGATATACTCGAGGACATCGCGGGCCCCGCGGTCAGTGTCGTAGCAGAGCATGGCGAGGACTTAGGCCGCCACCATGTGGACGTTTGCGGCCGTTCGGGCAAGGAACTGGGTGCCCGGCTGCACGCGATCGTCCTTGAAGATGAGGTCGAACCCGGTGATGTAGCACACATGAGGGTTGCCGACTATTGCCAGGCGCTCCATGAGGGCGTCATAGCTCCCCTTGCAAATGCTCTCCTGCTCCAGTGCCATGCGTCTGCCCACGGGCTGCGGGGATGGCCCCGCAGGTGGCGCGCAGACTGGAGATGTTGTGCATGGGTTGCGGGGAGGTTGCGGCGACCCCCCCGCGATCAGGACTGCAATACGTGCAGCAAGGGGAACTCCATGGGCTTCGAAGGGAACCAATGAGGGCACGCGCGATGGAGACAAAGAGGAAGAGTACGCGCGGAGAAGAGGATGGCCGGTGTGTGTTGTAGAGAAGAGGATGTTGTGTCTTTAGTACGCGTAGAGAAGACGATGAGACACACGCAGACGCGCATTGATGGTTATGGCTTCTAAACTACGTATGAATGTCTTTACCTTCTGGAGGATTCCATTCCTTTAAATTGTCCCATGAGTTTCCTTTGACGCAAACTGGGCTAAACAAAAGACGAGCGCTAGAGTTATTGCTTCTAAAGTGCAGTTGTACGCTACTTTAGCCGCTAGAGTTGCCAGGAGGCAGGAGATCGCCGGCAGCGGGGCGTGCAAAGCGGTCTGTAAAGTACTCCCTCCGTTCCAACTCAACTTTATTTTTAGCTTTGGTCAAACTTATCTTTGACCAATGATTTCTTGCCTGGTCCTTATCCTGTTGATCAAGGTCCTCCACATGCTGCCCCAGATGACTTGGGGCAGAATGATCCTGGTGACCAGAATGAAATGTCGGATATGTTTTCCACGGCGCAGGGTTATTCGACACAAGCAAAAGGTAGCATATACTAATCTTTCTCCTCGTATATAGCGACTAAATTTTCGGCCCCAAATGATCTAGAAAAATTACTCTACATTTGATAATGCCATAAACTAATCATTGCTCAAAACAATGATGGTGCCCATCAAGCTCGCAAGCTCTTGGCTCGTTTAGAATTGGCACAATACCCAACTTCATCCTCAAAATTTCAATCAAAACTCAGTTTTTGGTCCTTGAACTTTCAAATGGGTTAATTATTTAGTCCCTCGACTTCACACAACCGTTTCACTTCCATCCTTAGCCTGAATTGGACATCCACATTGGCATGCCACATAAGCTATTATACCACATCATCTACCCCGGCCACCTCACGTAGGAAAAGATAATAATTTTTATCATCTAAAAAATAAACTAGCTAATTAATTCGGGTGGATTTACGTAGTTGCATGGGATATACATATTTCTCCTCCATGTTTTTTTTTGCAAAACTATCAAGTGATATATCCTATGTGCATATTACATATGTAAAAATATTATAAAATATAAAACTTTTAAGCCTAGGGAAGAGCAAACAAAGCAAACAGGGAGGATGAGGAAACTTTTAAGCCTAGGGAATAAAATATAAAATGAAGCTATACGGCTGGTCGGGTACACATATGGTTCGAGTGTGCCAGTGCACCGTAACCTCCATCGTGCGTCCCATGTCAACTCTATTTTTAGGCTTCCTTTGGATTGAAGGAATGGCAAAGGAATTTTGAAGGATAGGATTTGTAAAGGATTTTTTCCTACATGACCATTTGGCTCACAGGAAAAACAAAGGGTTGTTTCTATAGGAATGGATTCCTTTGCTAAATTTTGTAGGAAACATAACATGAGTTTGGACCTCTTTTTTCTTTACTGGCTCATGTTGCAGGTTCCTTTGTTTTTCCTATGATGCTTCCAAAGGGCTTCTCATCTCAATTCCTATATTTTCAATTCCTATAGGATTGCAAAAATATGCAATTTCCAATTCCAATGTTTTCCCTATTCCTATGTTTTCAATTCCTTATTCAAAGGGAGCCTTAGGTTTCATCAAATCTATCTTTGACCAATGATTTACGTAATTTTGACCTGTTTAAACAATACAAGAACTGTACTTTTAGATTCACCATGAAAATATTTCCATAATATACAATCTAGTACATGTTATTGAATTTAATAAATTCCATATAAATTATTGGTCAAAGGTAAGTTTGACCAAAACACAAATAGAGTTGAGTTGGGGCGGAGGAAGTATTATATGTTGTTGTTTGCTGCATAAGGTTTGGTCCTTGAAGCCGTAGCCATTTGTACAGGCGGCTGATGCGACCGGGCGCACCGAGCTTACGTGTGCGCCAGTTACCGAGGTGCCTTAAACGTGCGCAGTGCATGCACATCTTTGAATTTAATTGGAACCGCTCCGCGTCCCATCACCACTACTGCGCGTGTCGAGAGACGAACAGCCAGGCTGCTACTACGCTATAAGATCACCCGGTCACGCCATCGTCTTCTCCGCACAACCACTCTTCCTCTCTTCCCAAAACCGCGCTAAGAACACCATGGATGACAAGAAAATGCCACCGCCAAACCCACCGAAGGACGCCAAGGGGAAGCGTCCCCGACCGGACTCTCCGCCGGACAAGGAGTGGGCTCTTCGGAAGATGGCGCGCGATGTATTTGAGAATACATCACGCTCCATGCGCCGCCTTGGGCTTGGTCCCATTCCAGAGTGTACTGCAATGGGGATCACGAGCCACTACGTCTTCAGCATGACGCACTTGGCCGGTCGCCTCGGCGTCCTTTGGGACACGCTGGTGGACGAGCCCGGCGTCACTGGCCGCGACAACCTGGTGGCGGCGTTGTCCAGGAAACTAGGCTTCCCATCTCCGCCGCGGGAGGCGCCCTCGCCCTGTCAAGAGCCCAAGAAGGAGGAGGAGGAGGAGGAGGAGGAGGAGGAGGAGGAGAAGGAGAAGTAGGTGTAGGTGGAGGAGAAGTAGTTTTTTTTTCTTGTTCTTGGTTGTGTTGTTTTTCTTTTCTTGTTTGTAGTTTGTGTTTTTCTTTTTTCTCGTTTGTAATGTATCGTCTTAAGGTAATGAACTTTATTTTTCTGTTCATTGGTGCGCAAAAATAGTTCTAATGTTGCTGCTCTAACGATAAACTAGTGGACTATTTATCTCTTTTATTTTTTATAAGGGAATATATTTCCACTTCCAACTCTACTGAGCTAGAGATCCAGAAAGTGACTACCACCTAGTTTATCTGACAGCACCAGCAGGGAGAACCTTCCCCCTCACCTTGTGCCCACTCTCTATGTTCAAACCTGTTAGTACCCTGCGTACCGGGTACCCTTTAGTACCGCGAAGAGTACAAGAGAATTCTACTGACGGAGTTGAAGGTCTTCTCAGGCCCCACATGTCACATTGCGCTGGGACGGCTCCCCTCGTATGGGTAGCTCCTGGGTCAACACGTGTAAAGGAAAGCCGGAGCTAAACTCCCAACAAAGGGAAGCTCTGGCGTCGACACGTGTACAACGGCTCTCGACCTAAGCCCCAACAGAGAGGAGCTCCCGTGCCGACACATGTACAGTAGCCCCGGACCTAACCCCCCGTAAGGGAAAGCTCTGAAGCTTCCACGTGTGGAGCCTTCGAACCTCCATCGACGCGTACACTAGTAGATCTCCTTCAGCATGAGCCATCAAGCGGCAGTTACAAGATGTAATTATGTTTCGTTAATGCTGTATTAATGACACGCGATCAAGAGCGCTGTTAATAGGGGTAACACAGCCATTAAGGCACGTTATCACACTATTAATCATGCTTAATACTCTTTATACAGTGTATTAGGTCATTAAATACGCCAGGGCCACATGTCGGGTCAGGCAAGCTTTGTAACGGTCAGTCCTTAGAACTATAAAAGGGTTGTACCGCACGAACTCAGGGGACATTCGATCTGATCCCAGCAGAGCTAACCCGTATACTAGCGAACATACTCGCACAATACAACAACACAAACCCCGTGGAGTAGGGTGTTATGCTCAAGCGGCCCGAACCACGTAAATCTCTGGTGTCATTATCTTGATCTTGATCTCTGCTTACCCCAACCATAAAAGAACCTCCGCGAGCTGCTTCTTAGCGGGTCCGGAGGAAGTGTCGTATCAAACACTACGACATTTGGCGCGCCAGGTAGGGGGACAGTCCCGAGATCACAAGATGTCGAATTCAGCTGCTGGATCCTCCAATGGCAACCACGCTGGGCAACCTGCCGGAGGCAATCCCTCCAATGTCCAACAACCAGCAGGAGCCATTGTTCCAGCAGGCGCTATGGCACCACAACCACCATCTGTTTCGGCAAACAATGCTGGTCAACAAGACGGAGCTTCTGCGTCGATCACTGCATCGACAAACAACAATCCTGAGCACACGCTCATTGCGTGTGAGCTCTCTTACAACACCCACCTCCTCCAGGTGCACCCCAGAGTGCTATGGAGTAGTGGAGAGCTGATGTTGACCATCTGGTCGCAGCTGCGGCTGCAGGCATCAGCAATCAAGGTCCTCCCCCTTCGGGGCGAGCACCATCACAACGATGGACCTTGTCCGGCCGACATGGTCCACAAGTCCCGCAGCAAAGGAGACGTGTTGCCTCCCAGCAGGTGACTTCGTTGCGCCCTGGGGCGCGACACACTCATACCATCATCAGGATTCTGACTCATGATCTGCGGTCGGAACTGGGTCGCCGTTACCAGCAGCAGGACGAGCGTGTCCATATCGAGCATGCTCGTGTGAGGCGAGAGGCTCGGGACAACCCAACTCCTCAGGGAGTAGGAGGAGGATGCTCCGGCCTGGCCATGCATTTGTGCATGGTTAGATGGCCACAGAAGTTCCGGCCTCACTTGTCGGAAAAATTCAACAGGACTGTCAACTCCGCCGGATTTCTTCAAATCTACTCCACTGCCATACTGGCAGCGGGAGGTGATGAGGTTGTGATGGCCAATTACTTCCCGGTGGCTTTAATTGGGACTGCAAGGTCCTGGTTCATGAGTCTTCCACCCGACTTCATTAATAGTTGGGCAGAGCTATGCCAACAATTCACTACCAACTTCGGGAGCTCCTACACCCGGCCCGACACTGAATTGGACCTGTTTGCTGTAAAGCAAACATCAGGGGAATCGCTATGATCCTTCATCCAGCGGTTCTCTCAGGTACTATATACCATCCCTTCAATCTCGAGCTCTTCTGTTATCGTTGCATTCAGACAGGGCGTTCGAGATAAGAAGATGCTGGAGAAGCTGGCCATTAAAGAAGTTATTAGTGTCACGAAACTCTTCAGTCTAACCGACGAATGTGCTAGAGGTGCGGAGGGCCGTGAAATGCATTCTAAGCAAGATCCGGAGGCTAACCAGAAGTCCTCCAAAACTGAAGGCGCTACCTCCGGAAGTGGCAAGAAGAAAAAGAAGCCCAACGACAAAAAGAAGCGATCGGCCGACACACCAACTGCTGCTGCTGCCTCAGCTCCTGGTGGCCAGGGGCCACGCCCCGAGAAATGACCTCGTCCTTCGTCAGAAGGTGAAAATAGTTCTAAAGCATGGTGTCCGATTCACAAGACGAACCGACACAACTTAGAAGAATGTCGGGAGGTCCAGAACCTTGTCGAGCGCTATAACAAGCGCCGGGAAGAAGCTCCTTTCCGTCAAAGGGAAGGAAAACAAAAAGTCGACAAAGCTCCAGCCGAAGATGAGCTAGATTTCTAGGACCCCCAAAAGGTCTTTAAAGCCATTTACAACACTGTCGATGACGACTCTGACGTCTCTGACAACAAGCGCCGGAAGACCCTGAACACCATCTATGGTGGTTCTTGGGACATCACCTCTCGCCGCATCCTCAAGATAATGCGGCGGGACATGGCCATGGCAGCTCACACTGCTAAGGTGGAGCCACATCTAAAGTGGATGGATACTCCCATCATTTTCGTTGTTTCGGACTGCCCCCGAAACATGATCAGGGCTGGCCAACTCCCGTTGATGGTGTCACCCACCATTAACAATATTCAAATCCACCATGTAACAGTGGACAGAGGTTGAACCATTACTCCTCTTGGTTCTATCACACTCCCAGCGACCTTTGGGACCCGGGAGAACTATAGAACTGAGAAATTGGTCTTCGACGTCGCGCATATCAGTCTGCCTTTCAATGCCATTTTGGGTAGGCCAGCTTTATACAAGTTCATGGCTGCTGCCCATTATGTCTACTTGGTCTTGAAGATGCCAACACCCACGGGTGTTCTTTGGATCCGCAGAGATCGAACTGCAGGAGTTACCGCTCTAGAAGAACTCTATGCGCTTACCACAACGCAAGAGGAAGCATCTGGAAAGGAGTCAACTCCGAATCCTCTGAGCATTCGTCACAAAGGCTCTACCTCCGCACCTCGTGTGCAACCAAGCGGCAACACCGACATTTCCGTCAAGGTCATCCAAATTGGTTCCGATGCTGCTCAGACTACCCGTATATCGGGGGTTCTGAACAACAAATAGGAACTCGAACTCATCAATTTACTCCGGGCTAATGTCGACGTGTTTGCCTGGCAACCGTCACAAATGCCTGGGATCCCTAGGGATGTGATTGAGCACAAAATGAAGATTTACCCAGACGCACGACCTGTACACAATAAGCCCCGGAAGCAATCAATCGAGCGATAAAATTTCATCGGACAAGAAATCAAGAAGTTGCTCGAAGCTGGATTCATCCGGGAAGTCTTCCATCCAAAGTGGGTGGCAAACCCAGTTGTTGTACCCAAGGTCGGTGGGAAGCTTTGGATGTGTATCAACTACACCACCTTAAATAAGGCATGTCCAAAGGATCCATTTCCACTACCTCGAATAGATCAGATAGTGGACTCCAACTCCGGGTGTGAGCTATTGTGTTTCTTAGATGCATATTCTGGATATCATCAAGTCCAAATGTCTAAGGAAGATGAAGATCATACTGCCTTCATAACAGTAGATAGATTGTACTGTTATACTGCCATGCCATTCGGTCTTAAAAATGCTGCTTCAACAATTATACGAGCTATGTACAAAATATTTGGAGAGCTAATTAGAGACTTGGTGGAGGTGTATGTCGATGACATCGTTGTGAATATCAAAAACAAGGATTCACTCCTTGACAACTTACAAGCCATCTTCGACAAGCTGCGCACCACGCGCACCAAGCTGAACCCAGACAAGTGTGTCTTCGGGGTTAGCTTCGGAAAGCTTATGGGGTTCTTGGTGACTCACGAGTAATTGAAGCAAATCTAACGAATATGAAGGCTATAGAAGATATGCGGGCCCCAGCCCACATTAAAGATGTCCAGAAGCTAACTTGATGCCTAGCCGCGCTCAACCGGTTTATCTCAAGACTGGCAGAACGGATGCTACCCTTCTTCAAACTCTTGAGGAAATCCGGACCATTTCATTGGTCTAAAGAAGCAGAAAAGGCGTTCCAAGAGCTGAAACAACTCCTCACCACACTACCAATATTGGTAGCTCCTAATCCTGGTGAGCCTTTATAGCTTTACATATCGGCAACCACCGAAGTTGTCAGTATGATCCTAGTCACAGAAAGACCAGAGCCACAACCAATCCAGGAGTCTAGACCCCTCTGGGAGGGTCCAGAATCACCTGAAGACGTGACTTGGTCTCAACTCCCAAACATGGAACCTCAAAACGAAATGCTAGGAGATCAACCTCATTCGTCTGAGGGGGTTCACCTGGCTGACCAAGATGATCTGGATCTTACTAATGAGGTCCGGGTCGAACAAGAAGGAGTTTTGGATCCCTCCAGGAGGGTCCAAGAAGCACATCCTGAAGGTTCAGAACCCTCCAACAGGGTCCGGGTCGATGGAGAGGAAGCTCCGGGTCCTTCTGAAACGGTCTGGACCATCCAACGTCCTGTGTACTTCATCAGTGAAGTACTCCACGACGCCAAGAGAAGATACATTGAGGTGCATAAACTGCTTTACGCAGTTCTTATTGCCTCAAGGAAGCTTCGTCACTACTTCGAAGCCCACAAAATTTCAGTGGTAACTTCTTTTCCACTGCGTGCTATTTTGCATAACCCTAATTCTAATGGGAACATTGCAAAGTGGGTAGTGGAACTGGCCAAATTTGATCTAGAATTCGTGTCAAGACAAGCAATCAAAAGTCAAGCCTTGGCTGACTTCGTGGCATAGTGGACCCCCTCTCCATCAAACCCCGGGGGTCCCAGTGAGCAGAAGTCAGAACTCAGGGCTCCAGTCTTCACCGAGCCTCACTGGACTCTATACTTTGACGACTCCATGCAAAAGCAGGGGGGCCGGAGCTGAAATCCTTCTCCTGACTCCGACTGGGGAGAAGGTCAAGTACATGGTACACCTTGATTTCAAGGCAACCAACAATATGGCGGAGTATGAAGCTCTCATCTACGGACTCAAGGTGGCACTAACCTATGGTGTAAAACAACTGTTGGTGAAGGGAGATTCACAACTTATCATAAAACAAGTGAAAAGTGAATGTTCCTGCAACAATCCTTAATTAGCTGCTTATCTCCTTGAAGTTCAGAGGCTTCACAAGGACTTCGAAGTCCTGGATCTCCATCATGTTCAACGTCTTCATAACGCTGAAGCCGGCGAACTCTCGACGAGAGCCTCAACCGGAGCTCTGGCTCCTGATGGAATTTTTGTCTAGAGATTGTCAAAACCAACAGCTCAACCTGCCAAACTGAGCGAAGGAGGCAAGACTAGCACCACGAAACTGGCAGTCCCGGTGGCCCTGCTACCATAGCATCCACCAAGGGTCGTAGGTGCTGTCGGAAGGTCCGAGCAACCCAGCATGCAAGACTCAGAAGCTCAAGTAAGCTCCAACGCATGGATCTCAGAGATCCAGAGCTACTTGAAAGACAATATCCTTCCTGAAGACAGTGTATCTGCTGACCGGATTGTCAGATTGGCTAAAATAGATACACGTTGGTAGAAGGGTATCTCTACCGACGTGGTGCCAATGGCGTCCTATGCGGTGCATTACAAGGGAAGAAGGCCGCGAGCTTCTTGTAGAAATCCATGGAGGCGAGTGTGGGAACCACGCATCTTCCCGCACGCTGGTTGGTAAAGCCTTCCGGCATGGCTTTTACTGGCCTACAACACTTTAGGATGCGGCTGAGCTAGTGAAAAAAATGTGAAGCATGTCAGTTCCACGCAAAACAGATTCACACACCAGCTCAATCACTACAAATGATACCTCCTACATGGCCATTCGTTGTGTGGGGAATGGACATCTTGGGACCTTTCCCAAAAGCTGTCAGAGGTTACAGGTTCCTGTATGTCGCCATCGACAAGTTCACTAAGTGGCCGGAAGCAACTCCAGTGGTAAAAATAAACAAGCAATCATCAATCAAGCTCTTGAAGTCCATTATATGCAGATTTGGAGTTCCAAACAAAGCCATAACTGACAACGGAACTCAATTTACAAGTGCTGCATTTCAGGAATATTGCGAAGACCTCGGCATTCAATTAAGCTACGCTTCAGTAGCTCATCTGGCAAGCAATGGCCAAGCCGAGAGAGCAAATGCAGAAATATTAAAGGGACTCAAGGTGCGCACATATGAGCGCTTGAAAAAGCACGGAGCTAACTGGATTGAGGAGCTTCCATCCACATTATGGGCGAATAGGACAACCCCAAACCGGTCAACCGGGGAAACTCCTTTCTTCCTGGTGTATGGAGCTGAAGTAGTCCTTCCTCCGGAGATCACCTTGGGGTCCCTCCGGGTCCGGACCTTCGATGAAGTCACACAGGACTAGCTCCAGCGTGAAGACCTTGACCTCGTCGACGAGGGAAGGTGCCAAGCAGTTGTTCGAAACGAATGTTATCGCCAAGCGCTCAGGCGCTATCATCAAAGGCATGTGCGCGACCGATAGCTTGAAGAAGGCGACCTGGTGCTTCGGAAGATACTAACCTGTGAAGGGATGAACAAACTTTCCCCCAGCTGGGAGGGTCCCTTTCGAGTAATTAAAGTATCTCGACCAGGATGCGTTCGCTTGGCAACTGAGGATTGGATTCCACTACCTAATCCTTGGAATATCGAGCACCTCCATAAGTTTTATGCTTAGAATCACGGAGGTGAGTCTGTAATTACACACAATGCATGTTGTAGAGTCATTATACAGAGATGGGCAAGCCCTCCGGGAGAACATTCGGACCCCCCCGGGAGGGTGCGGGAAGTTCAAGTAAACACTTGAGACAGTCACGACACTAAAAGTGTAACTACTTGCTCTGGGCTAGTACAAGATGTATAGCACATTTAGCATGGTCCAGCACCCTAAGTGTGTCCTTGTCTCCCCTGTAATCCGGACCTATAATGAAAGGCATTGTTATGTGAAAACAGACTCTAGGTGCATTTACTTTTTGTGCAAGGCTCAATATATCAAATTATTTTCACCCCGCTTGTCTATAATAAAGTTGTGAAAATCTTTTTGAGCTTTGTTCCAAGTAATTCACATGCATTACAAGCCTTATTGATAGTCTTTTTGGATCTTAACATTGCTACATAGTCTACTTGCCTGAACGCCAAGTCAACATAGGTCCAGAGTGTGCTATCGACTTAGTCTGGTCCTACACCTTCAGTACGCCGCTCTACCTACACCCTGATAGGCCTCAGTAGGGTGAGTACTAAAAATGCATGCAGATCTAGAAAGATTATATCAAAACGCTCGTTATCATGTTGAGTTTCTTCGGACCTAAAGTTCAAATAAGAACAATAAGTCACAACAAATTTATAGACAAGAGGACGAATTTAGTTTCTCTCTTGCCTTTAATGTGCAGGAAAAGCAAAAATTCATAGCGATGGTGGACGACGCTGGAGCTACTAAGCTCCGACATCCTCCAATAGTGGTCCGCCGTCAACATTTAATATGTTGACAGTGGATGACGTCAGAGCTACCAAGCTCTGACCATCCCAGGGGGCCTCAGAATTGAAGACTTCGGACCTAAAATCTACAAGTGCGAAGCATTCAAATCGTCAACATACTGCCACAACCTTTGGTACATGTACACACTTAAATAGTACACATGTACCAGGGGGCCAACAAGATACGACACAGTATATTGAAGACAAAGTGAAATTCAGGATGGAAAGGAGTATTTCATTAATCAAAAGTACTGGATTACAAAAATGGGGTTAGAAGGGGCAAAAGGATAAAAGTCCTAGCCACTGGAGGATTTAAGTCCTGTGGAAAAACGAAGTAACCTTCCCAGCATATTCTTGGACACTAGCTCCAGCGGCATCCTCTTCCTTGGCGATGATTCCTTCAAAGACCGGATCAAGGGAGAACTGGGGGGGTCTCGACTTTTGTAACACGCTAAGACATACTCGGCAATGTTCTTAGCCAAGGATTTACCCTCCGTCTCCAGTTGATCGGCGATGACATTACCCATTGCTTCGAGTTTGCTGCCAGCAGAGCCAAGTGCCACTAGCGTCTGGTCCAGCTCCTGCGCTGGGTCCTCCGGGCGTACTGGACTGAAACCAATAGGCACAAGCCCAGTCTGCACATCTTAAGAAGTCCCATACCATCAAGGACTCAGTTGCCTCCGAGCTCCACATCTCTTCTAGTGACCTCTGGGTGGACGCTAGCTCCGAACTCTCCCGAGCAAGGCGTTCCACCACTTTGGCATGCTGCTGCATATTTTCAGCAACCTGCTTCTCGCGGTCGGTCAACTCTGACTCTCGGAGGTGGATGCGGTTCCGCCTCTCCGCCAGGTCTTTCTCTTTGCCTCTCACTTTCCCCTCCCTAATGGCAACATCATCTTCTCTTTTTGAGAGCTCCTGTCCCATCTTCCCATCTTCCAGTACTTCTTCCTTTCATCTTCACTCCATAGCTCAAAATTCTCTGAGCGATCCGCAAAATTTTGCTCACCCAGAGTCAACTTCTGGGTGACCTCCGCCTCTCTCCTCGCCACAGCCTCCTGCTGCTCTAGGTGCTTTTCTTCCCTCGCATCCAGGTCCGCTCGACGCTTCAAGAGAATTTCATTCAATTCAGTGAGTTTTTCGTGACGCTCGTCAGCAGCATCATGCCTCTCCTTGGCTTACTCAAGGATCTCCTTGGAGTTAGCATCGAGCGCCTGGATGGTGGCTTCCTTCTCCTCCATCAGCTTATCCAAGTACTCTAATCGGGCTTTCTCCCCCTTTATCCATTCTTTCTGGTCAGCTAGCCTCGTCTGGGAAAGCCTGGTCTCAAAATGGAGTCTATTGCACAAACGCCTCAAGGTGTTGCGCTCCTCCTATAGGGCTTTGCTCTCATGATCGAAGGCCAGTTGGACCTATCGAAGGCTGGAACAGGCGTCGTCTATGGACAATGCTAGAGGGATAGGCTTTGGACCTGCTGGGACCATTTCTACAGGCTCTAGAGGGTTTTCCATCACAAAAATAGGGTCCCACTCTACAAGAGAGGACCCTTGAACTCCTGCGGCACTAGGACCGCTCTCCGGGAGCCCTTCAGCAGCAGCAGAAGAATCCACTGGGGGAACTTACACCTCCGGAGCAATTGAAGGCGCTGCTTCAGGGTCTTCAGTCACCGGCCCAAAAGGAGGAGGACCTGTCGCCAGTTCTTCAAGTTGATCCGGCTCTGGCCCATGCAACTCCGGGCAACTACCTCCGGAGCAGCATCCAGGGCTTCATCTGGCGCCCCTACAGCAGCTGGCCCAGACGCCGACACGTCACTTGCTTCCTGTGTAGCGACCGGAGCTCCAACCATTTCTGCCCCAACTGCAAGATCTTCAACATCATCCGGCCCAAGGACTGGACCTTCAACTGTTTCTGGTCCAACCGCCGGATCTTCAACACCTTCTGGTCCAAGGGCCGAACCTTCAACCATTTCCGGCTCAATAGCCGGGGCTTCAACTACCTCTGGCTCAGTAGCCAGGGCTTCGACAATTTTCGACTCAAAGGCCGGAACTTCTGGCATTGCCGGTGCTGGAGCGCCAGCCTCCGCCACCATCGCCAGGGGTACATCTTCAACTTCTCTCCTGTGGTCTGGCGCTACCGCAGGAGCTTTGGGCGAGGACTCCAAGTCCAAGCTCACGACAGCTGGCGCCAAAGCTGTCGCAACTTCCACCTTCGCTTGATGAGGAAGCTCAGCACTTGAAGCCAGAGCTTCGGCAGGTGCAGCCCCGACCGCTGCAACAAGCACTGAAGTTCTTGGCCCCTTCTTCGACACCCTAAAAATAGAGGGAAAAGAAGATTAAATACCCAACAAAAACAACACTAGCATTTCAGGGTGAGCAATCAATGCTTACCTAGGGATGCTACCACCCCAGTCACCTCGGAACCTCTTCTTCTGAGGCCCGGAGCTAGAGCCCACCAAGTCTGGTGAGACAACTGCTTCGGACCTCAGTTGAGGATCACTCGCAGCAGCCAAAGTTCTTTCGGCCGGAGCTTCTTTTGGCCGGGAAGAACTCCTGGACCTGGAGCTTCTAGCCGGCACTGAAGCCAGGGTCACCTGCCTGGAACTGACACCTCTTGATGTCGCTGGCACCAGGGTAGGGGTAGCTGCAGAAGACCTCCCCCGCCGGGGAGAAGGAGCCATGGTAGAAGAAGCAGGTCTGACGGACCTACCGTCAGCGTGCTTCAACTTCCTCTTCCGGCTGGAGGGCTCAGCTCGCTCTTTACCCTTGCCCTTGCCGGTGTCTTCAGTCTTCCGGCTCGGGGCAGACGCAAGACCACCCTTGGAAGCTCCGGGGATCACCAACCTGGTGGTCGGACGCCTTTCTACCTCACCAAGGTCATCAAGCACCGGCATAATCCTCCAGAGCTCCCTACTGAACTGCGCCTCCATGTTCAGAGGGAGGAAAGCTGCCGGCGGAACTAAGTCGTCGCCGTTGACGTTTATCCCATGTTGGAATTTCTTCAAATGAAACTCCAAAGATTCATCATCCAAGTTGGATTTCAGACCGGTTTCAATCCAGTCATCATCCATCACGCTGTTGAGGGCCCATGCGAGCTTCTCCCTCTTCTCAACGGAGCCCATATATTGACTAGGAAGTTGCAGAAGACCATCTGAGGAGTCACTCCACCTTCCACGCATTCACAAATCCTGGTCAAGATGGGTTTGAAGGCGTCTGACAGCACCGGAACTACACTCCAGGCGTCGGTGTCAACATTGGGGAGACCTTCGGGCAGCTCCAACTTCTCGTGCTCCTCCACCGCAATGATGATCCAATCTTTCTTCTAGTCGTCCCACTTGCCGGAAGGAAACGACTTCAAGTATTTGAAGGGGCAGTTCTTGCGCTTCACAAAATAGTAGAAGCCAAGAAGCTCACTCCCCTTGCCGGTGGTGTGGATGGTGATGAAGGTGCAGAATAGCTCGACACAGGGAGGAATACCCACCCACATCTCGCAAAAGTGGACGAACGTCACCACGAGTAGAAGAGAATGGGGGCCAAGGTGGTACAGCTGCAAACCATAAAAATCTAGCAGCGTCAAAAGAAAAGAAGAGAAAGGTGGAATGAATCCCACCATGGCGTACGCTGTGAAGTACACCATATCGCCATGCGCTCCTTCTTGAACGGGAGCTTGCTGGCGCGGACCAAATGGTTGAAGGAGTCGCTGGACCACCCCATGTCGGTCCGAACCTTCTTCAGATCATCATCGCTCTTGAGGCAGCTCTTGGGGAGACCCAATTGCATCGCAGCAAAGCGAAGCAAATGAAGGGAAGTTAGGCGGAGTTTGGAAGGCTCTGAGCGCAAATATGATTGAAGGCGTAAAGAGTCCCCAAACCGAGCGCACTTTCCCTCTTAAGTAAGCCTCCACAACACTTGGATGGAAACCGCAGTGAGAACGAAGGCACTTTTCAAAAATCCACCCCGTTAATGACGAGTGGGCCTGGGGCCACCCCGACGAAGAGATCGAGGTTCTTACCCAAGGCGAACCGTTGTCATGATGAGCAGTAGGAAACTTGATGGCGGCACCCTGACAGAACGCGCAGAACCGATACAGTTTTCGTATTGGGAACCGGCGACCTTCAATTGCGTGAGATCCTCACTCAAAGATCTCATCCACCGCATTCATAATAAGCCACGCATCGATGGTTCACTCCAGGACCATCGCTCCAACAACACATTAGAAGGCTCTTGAAATTGAAGCGCAGGAATCGAGAATGGCTCCACCTTCGGCAGAATAACTTAACCCAAAGGGTTTCTCATAGAGGTGGGCCCAGGGGCCACTATCGGTACCGTGCGTACCGGGTACCCTTTAGTACTGCGAAAAGTACAAGAGAATTCTACCTGATAGAGTTGAAGGTGTTCTCAGGCCCCACATGTCACATTGCGTTGGGACTGCTCCCCTCGTATGGGTAGCTTCTCGGTCAATATGTGTACAACGGCTCTGGACCTAACCCCCAGCAGAGAGGAGCTCTGGTGCCGACACATGTACAGTAGCCCCGGACCTAACCCCCCGTAAGGGAAAGCTCTGGAGCTTCCACTTGTGGAGCCTTCGGACCTCCATCAACGCGTACACTGGCAGATCTCCTTCAGCATGAGCCATCAAGCGGCAGTTACAAGATGTAATTACATGTCATTAATGCTGTATTAACAACATGCAATCAAGAGCATTGTTAATATGGATAACGCAACCATTAAGGCACGTTATCACACTATTAATCACGCTTAATACTCTTTATACAGTGTATTAGGGCATTAAATACGCTAGGGCCACATGTCGGGTCAGGCAAGCTTTGTAACGGTCAGTCCTTAGAACTATAAAAGGGTTGTACCGCAGGAACTCAGGGGACATTCGATCTGATCCCAGCGGAGCTGACCTTTATACTAGCGAACATACTCGCACAATACAACAACACAAACCTCGTGGAGTAGGGTGTTACGCTCAGGCGGCCCGAACCACATAAATCTCTGGTGTCATCATCTTGATCTTGATCTCTGCGTATCCCAACCATAAAAGAACCTCAGCGGGCTGCTTTTTAGTGGGTCCGAGGGAAGTGTCGTATCAAACACTTCGACAAAACCCAACACGGATCCAAAATAATGAGCAATCAAACAACAAAGTACGTAGTAAATCACGAAAGACGCTACAACAGTTTCTGAAGTATCTACTTTAGCCCAGATTAAATGCTCAAAAGGGGTGAAGACAAAAAAGACTTGATTTGGATGGCTTGCAAAGACATACTAGAAGTCAGGGTCATCGAAGTTTCTGCCAGATTTGGATTGAGTCTTAGTTATAGACTTCTATATTAATAAAATGTATCGGGTGTTTTACTTTCACTAGTGTGTCGGGTTGAGTCTTCTGTAAATTGATCTTCACAACTTGGTGTATCAGTGTGGCCGTACTCTATATTGAGGAAAAGGTCGGTTTAATGGCAACGACTGCTATGCAATCTGAACTTATGTGCAAGCGTGCAATCCGTGAATCTCAGCCATTGGATAGACATCTAAAGATGGCTACCATTTTACACATAGATCCTTCCTTTTACACAGGCGGGTGGAAGGATTTATGTGTAAAATGTCAGCCACCGATGTCCGTCAAATGGCCGAGATTTGTGGATTGCACGCTTGCACAAGAGTCCAGATTGCACAACAGTCGTTGCCCGGTTTAATTATTTCCATTATCTAAAAAAACATTAGCCCAGATTAACAAAGCACCATCCACCGAGCGTTGTCCTCACTCTCGTCGTGCACGTTTGACATGAAGAATGTTCCCTCGAGGGTTCGAGGACAGAATACCATCTAGGAACAGCTCACTTTGTATGCGGTTCATCAAATTAATCGCATGCCTTGCACAGTACAATATAATTTCCAACCATGTTGTACTCGTCCTTTCGAAGAAACGATAGCCGTAGGCGCTAGCCGCTACGTGTTCAGATTTTAGGAACAAATGAACACACTTGTGAAAACACGTACGCCACATCCGATCCTCAACGTCATCAAATTCAACAAGGGGAGCAACGTCTCTCCACGACGTTCCCTCTGGTGTTGCACACACGACTCTCGCCTCACGCTGGCCACATATCCTGATCCAACCATACAACTTCAAATAAAGGAGGGCTAGAAGATTGGTGGAAAAATAATACGTATAGGAAAAAAGGGAAGAAGAAAAAGGATGGCACACATTTCGATACATGAACCGTGAGACTGCTGACTTCCATATTCATTGGCCAGTTTCCGATTCCGCTGATCTCTCTAGCATGCATTCACACTAGCTACTCTCTGGTGGCTGGACCCATGGTATCTCGTGGCCCACCCGGCATACCCAGTGGGTGGCCCCCTGAGAAATGATTTTGTTGTTGTATGTGGTGTTTGGTTGAGATAAGGCAAATTGTGGTCATAACGATAAGAATTAAAAATTATAAAGAGTATATTAGATTTAAAAATCTTCATTACTCTCTTTACTCCGGGCTTGGGCTCATCAAATTTGAAAACTCCTCTGCTCATATTGTAACTGCATAAGTTATATATCCAGGCCCGTTTCCAATTAAAATCCAAACTAAAGGTGTAGATGAAGGTTTGCACAAGAGAGAAGTTGCGCCGCGCTGCCGCAGACGACAACTGTAGGGACGACAAGAAGAGAGGACCCAATGACGGGGACTCAGGTGTACAACGTGACGTTCGATGAAGACGTGATCACCACCACCGTGACGTCCTATGGAGAGGCCTTGGAGGACTGGCTCGACGAGGTCCTTTCTGTCCACCGTCGGCACCTTCACAAGCTCGTCGTTGGGCTCGATGTCGAGTGGTGCCCCAGCCACTCCGTCGACTAGAACCCCGTCGCCATTCTGCAGCTCTGCATCGGCCGCCGCTGCCTCATCTTCTAGGTCATCCACGCTGACTACTTCCCTGACGAGCTGGAAGATTTCCTCAGCGATTTCGACTACCGCTTTGTCGGCGTGGGCGTGGAGGGTGACGCCGACAGACTTTGGAAGGACTGGCAGCTGAAGGTGGCCAAAATGGTGGACCTGGACGAGCTCGCTGGAGAGGAGATGGATCGCCCAAGCCTTCACCGTGTGGGGATGAGGAACATCGCGAGCGCCGTGATGGGCGCCGACATGGAGAAGCCTTACCAGGTGAGGACGAGCAACTGGGACGCGTATAATCTCTCTGGCAAGCAGATCAGCTATGCATGCATCGACGCCTTCGTCTCCTTTGAGGTCGGCTGCAAGCTGCTCTTCGACAACTTCTGATCTAACCACCGAGTTTGCGGATCGGCTGCCGTCGATCTTCCCGGCATGAAATTCGCAGGTGCAGCGCTAAAGTTCTAGCTTTTCTGCTTGTGCGCCCAATCTCTCATAAAATTATTTTTTCTTGAGCAAACACTATATCTTGCTTTTAAAAACATGCATGTTATTTCATATGCATCAAGGTCTTTCACATGCATGTTAGTTGTCCATGCATGCTATGCCCCAAACATGATCAACGAGCCTCAAACATGACGATCTCTCAACAAAAAGAGAAAACACGTAACGTCATCAAACATGATCGAGGTCTTTCACATGGATGTTAGACGTACATATGCATGCTACGCCGCAAACATGTATTCCAAGAATATAATATTTCCTACCATGTATATATGTTTCTATATTTATCATATTCTCTACCATGCATGTGTATGCTCTCAACCTATATGGCAGTTTATCTACCACACTAATGAAGAATATTATCCTGTCATCAATAGAGATAACAAATTTGACACAAGGATGCTCCCTCGACGGTACGAGGATAGAATGTGGACTACCATCGTCTAATAAGCACACAACTCTCACTACGTACATGGTTCATCAAATTAACATATCGCTTGCTGCTATTATGTATCATTGTACTCATCTTTTGAAGAAACGACAGGCATAGGCGCTAGCCGCTACGTTTTTTGCTTTTAGGAACGAATGAACACACTTGTGAAAACACGTACGCCACATCCGATCCTCAACGTCATCAAATTAACATGTTCCTCAACAAGGCGGCACAAAAATCCTCAACACGTGAGACCAAACATGCTTGATCGCGAGTCTCTTTCACATGCATTATATTCATGTCCACCATCATACATGATCACGAAAATTATCATCGGTTCGATATAGACTCTCGGTCGGCAACGGTCAGATCCTTCAAAAAAAAAGATATGGACTCTTGGTCGATTGCCACACGCGTTCACGTCAATCTTCGCACCTCGTTGAAATCATTCGCACGAAATGTTATGAACACCATGGGACAGACCTACAAAGTATGCCAGGTGTGGGCCATTGCATATCCTGGCCCCTTTGTGTGTCAACTAAAAAAACTGGCCGATGGGACGTGTCGAACCGTTACGATAACCGAGAGGAGGTGAACGGTGGTTTGGAGTAACTCTTACCATCGATTCAAAAGCATAATTTTTGAAGCGTCTGATCATCTCCACTGACGCGCTTAGATGACGACCCGCTATAAAGTCACATTGTCCTCTTCTTCTCTGCCGCACCTCTCGATCGATTTTATCCTCCAAACTTCTCCTCTTGCTTCTCCGCCGCAGCACCGTCCACCACCTCTCTCTCTTTGTTCGCACCTCCGTGGCCGCACAAATGGGTACCCCCGCACCAAAGTGCTCCAGGTCATCGACGTCCTCCGTACCTCCTTCTCTGTTTCTGTCACCGCTAATGCCTGTGGAACTAGAGGCGGCGCCCGCACCTCCTCCACCCCCGTCTCCGCCCGCGGTGCTCGCACCTCTTCCGTTTGACTATGATGAGACTGTCCGCCTCATCGAGAAACGCATCGACAAACTCGACGCAATCTTAAGGAGGTCACCGGCAACCTGTTCGCCACCGACATGCAAGCAAAAGCGCTCAACAAAATGGCGCAGGATGTATTTGACAATACATCTCATTCCTGTCGCCGGATGGGACTTGGGATCCTTCTCCACCACACCAGCATGGACTCCGCCGGCTACTACATCTTCGGGTTAGGCTTTGTGGCCGCTCGTCTCGACTGCCTCTACGAGACGATTGGTGAGGAGGCTGGGGTGGAGTTTTGCGAGAAACTATTGAACGTCGTCGACCAAAATAAGTTCAATCAGGTGTTGGAGGATGCTCTGCCGTCGATTGCGGCGGAGGCAGAGGCGCCGCTGGCGGATGCAGAGGCGACGGCGGAGGAGATGGACAAGTCCTCCTCCGAGTAGAGTAGGATTAGTAGTAGTTTTTTCTTTTGTTTTCTATGTGTTTTTTCTTTTTTGTAATATATGTGTTGTTTTTATGTTAATGAAAAATATCTTTTATGTTCATGAACAATGTGTCCTACAGTACATGCATTAACGAAAAACTTCTCCTTTTATCGAAAACATCGCATATGGAAAATTATTACATTACTAATATTATATCTAATAAATATTAAACACATTAGGACGTACGTAGTAGTACTATATTTCAAAAAATTACGAAAATAAAAAGCTAGACCGTGTAACTGTACATCACATCTGGATGATGTAGATACTAATTAATTTTATTTCTTTTCACTTTACCAGCTGTCATCGTGCCCCACCCCCACTGGCCTGGCCCTAGGCAGTAGCCCCTCCCTCCTAGGCCCAGAGCTGAGCCTGCCTTTAAGACCATCCGTAGTGGTTCACGGTAAAGCTTACTGGACTGCGGCATGTGTATCAGATGGTCTTATGTCTTAAGCTGTCTCTGTGCGACCCTCCCTAGATGGTTGCCACGTACGTTCACACTCCGAATCTTACAGCCACACAGCCAAGGGCGCACTGCACAGTTCTCGCGACTGTGCCACCCTGCCCTAATGATTGCCATGTACTCGAACGTACCGAATCTTGCAGCGCGCACGGGCACACGAAGTCCACGTCGGAAATTTGATCAGCGATCTGAATAACTTGGCGCTCAGTGTGCACGATCCGTCATCATGCGCACGAGCACAACGCGGCAAAAAAGATCTGTGTTTGGTTGCTTGTCTTGGATTCAATTGACTTGGATTAACTGGATGGTCCAGTCATGTGTTATTTGTTTTGTGGTCAGATGGACAGTGTGATCTAGGTTCGAGGAATATAAAATATTCTTCGCAAATGCTGGATGAGATGGTCTAAGTTATTTGGTTGGATGTGAGTCCATCCATCTTATCTAATTATGATTCTTAGTAATGTAATTAGTGACAATTAACTTATTTATTGTAGATTAATAATTACAATTATGATATTAACATTAATATTTGCTAGTAATATGATAATTAGTATATAAATAATTAATATTATGAAATTATCAACTTAGATGATTCAATAATCCACCCATGTTTCATCCAACCTACCA
The DNA here is from genome assembly GCA_036927565.1 of Tuctoria greenei. Classification (NCBI taxonomy): domain Eukaryota; kingdom Viridiplantae; phylum Streptophyta; class Magnoliopsida; order Poales; family Poaceae; genus Tuctoria; species Tuctoria greenei. The sequence continues at coordinate 113,459,518 of JAYESD010000011.1, read as the reverse complement.
AACAAACAATTGGATCGTCCAGTCCATCCAGCCAAACGTTAATTTGGATGATCTAATACATAAAGAAATGGATGATCCTATATCTCCAATCCAACTTCGACGTCAAACCAAACGCAATTGATGACTGAGCACTTTGTCACATGTCACTAGAGTGTACACACAAATATACGGCCTCAACACCGGGTTTAGGGTGCATCGTGGACTAACCACATGACCCGCCCAAATACTCACGTAATTAGCATACACCTTCAAGAACAAATACATGGCCGCATACTTCGCATACGAACGGCAACGCCGACCAACTTATACTTTTTGTACAGCGTACGAATAATTTTTCTTGTCCATGAGCCAATAAACAAGCACTTCTAATGCGGCAACTAATAATCAGCACGTGAGCAACGAGCCTCAATATATATATATATATATATATATATATATATATATATATATATATATATATATATATATATATATATATATATATATATGACGATCTTTTAACAAAAAAAGAAAACATGTAATGTTGTCATCAAACATGATTGTGAGGTTTTCAAGTGCATGCTGTTACTTGTCCATGCTTGCTATGCCCCAAACATGATCAACGAGCCTCAAACATGACAATATTTTAACAAAAAGAGAGAGAACACGCTTAACGTCATATCTTACATGATCATCGACGTCTCTCTCACATTAATGTTATGGTTGTCCATGCATACTACGCTAGGCCCCAAACATATGATCAACGAGCCTCAAACTATATATATATATATATATATATATATATATATATATATATATATATATATATATATATATATATATATATATATATGACGATCTTTCAACAAAAAAAGAAAACTATATATATAACTTGTTAGTTGTCACGCCCAAAACATGATCAACGAGCCTCAAACTATATATGACGATGTTTCAACAAAAAATAGAGAAAACACATGATAATGTTGTCATCAAACATGATCGCGAGGTTTTCAAGTGCATGTCACTTGTCCACGCTTGCTACACCCCAAACATGATCAACGAGCCTCAAATATGACGATCTTCAACAAAATTAGAAAACACCTAACGTCATCAAACATGCATGATCGAGGTCTTTTGCGTGTCAAACTGAGAGAAACATGATATTTATATATATATATATATATATATATATATATATATAATGAATTAATGTGTGGTGTGTTCATCGTCTTGTACTTTTTTCTTGTGTTTTGTGACGATCTTTCAACTATATATGACGATCTTTCAACAAAAAGAGAAAACACATAACGGGTCTTTTGCGTGACAAACTTGGAACATTGCATATACCTTGGGTCGGTGGGCCTTTTGTGTGTCAAACTTAAAAACTGGAACTGAAAAACTGAAACACCGCCGAACGGACCTACAAAGTATGCCATATGGGCTACTGCATACCCTGGACCCTTTGCGTGTCAAATTAAAAAACTGCCTGTGAAGCCGAGATGGGACGCGTCGAGGCGTTGCGATAACCTAGAGGAAGCAAACTACAATTTGGATTAACTCTGACACACCCACCAGTTCAAAAGCGCAGTTTTCAAAGCGTCTGATCATCTCCACTCGCACGCTTAGACGACGACCCGCTATAAAGGCACACCCGTCCTCTTGCGTCTCTGCAACACCACTCCATCATCGCAGCCTCCAAACCTCTCTTGCTTCACCGCCGCACCATCACCGACCACCTCTCGCTCTTTCTCTGCACCTCCGTTGCTGCACAAATGGGTAGCCCCGCACCGAAGTGCTCCAGGCCGTCGTCGTCCTCCGAACCTCCTTATTCTCCATTTTCATCGCAGCCAATGCTGGTGGAACTGGAGGCGGCGCCCGCACCTCCTCCGTCCCCTTTTTTCGCCCGCGGCACCCGCACCTCCTCATCCTGTTGGGGTTTAGGAGACTGTCCGCCTCATCGAACACCGCTTCGATGAACTCGATCGGCGCCTGAAGGAGGCCATTGAGCACCTTTCTGTCACCGCCGGGCGTGCAAAAAAGCTCGACAAATTGGCGTGGGATGTATTTTCCGATACATCTCACTCGTGTGGTCGTCTAGGTCTTGGGAAACTTCCCGTCTGCACCATCATGGACACCGCCATCCACTATTGCTTCGGGTTAGAGTTTGTGGCTGGTCATCTCAACGTCCTCTACGAGACGATCGGAGAGGTGGCTGGGGTGGAGGGCTGACATCATCTTCTGTAGACCATCACCTGGAAGCTTCGGACTCAATTGTCAGAGGAGGCGGCAGCAGCGGTGGCAGGGGAGGAGGCGGTGGCGGCAGCGGCAAAGGAGGCGGAGGCGACAATGGCAGAGGTGGCGGAGGAGGAGGAGGCGGCGTTGAAGAAGGTGGAGGAGATCTCCTCCGACGCCGAGTAGAGTAGTATTTGTAGTTTTTCTTTTTCTTGTTTTCTATGTGCTTTCATAGTTCTTGTTTGTAATATATGTCTTGTTTTTATTTTAATGATAAATGTCTTTTCTTTTTATGAACAATGCGCCCTATGCAGTATTGAAAAACATCTCCTTTCTAAAAAAGGGGTGAGACAACTGTAGTTCAATGTCTAGCCAAGAATTTGTTTTGTTACGACAATTGACGACTCTTGGTTGAAACTCCACTAAGATCGTAGTTGAGGTTGCGTTTCTCCTCTTTTGTGTTCTTTCACTCAATTTTTTCATTTGTAGTCGGCGCATGTGAAAATTTATTTTTAGTAGTAGTATATACTACATGTTATCATTTCATTGGGATTAATGTTACAAAATGCTGATTGTTTACCAACGTCCTTTCATGGACTTGAGTGTTATGTATTTGCATATGGTTTGCATTAGCACATATAAATTTGGCGATTCATATTTTTGTTCGTATTTTTTTGGAATGTCCCACTAGCTAGTAGATGACTGCTTTTAGATTTTGATCTCCATGCATTGCAACAAAGATGAATTAAGAAGCGAGCAAGTTGTATGAAGAAGTCTACCCCTCTAGCTACACGCACCATGTGCTGGAATCGACGCGACATGACATGTAATTAATCACGATTGCATGCGTGCACAAGGGCACGACCAGTGTCAAATTCTCCACGCCCGCGAATTTTTTTCATTCTTCTTGGTGCGCCACAATTGAGATTTTGACAATTCATTTTTCACTCCCTGCACCTCAAATTTCAATCCCACCTATTTTAACTATATTTCAGCCACGATGAGTATAAATAGAAACACTAGCCTCCGTTCCCGACACACCACTGCCCCACCCTTCTGGTGATCTCGCGGTACTCCAAATGTGTTGTCTCTCTGTCCTGTGTTCTATACTATTCCTAAGAAATTCCCGTGTTTTCATTTCCTACGGTTTTTAGAATTTTTTCCCCATGGATCTGGCAGTGACGCATCGAAGCTCTTGGTAGTGTTGACTCCTGGGTACGACGCCGGGCAACCAAGTTTGACAGGATCTACCGAACATCTTCATCTTCGACACCTCCCTGCGACATCGCATCCCGGACTCTAGTTTTGTGCTAGGTAAACTACACGATCCATGCCGTCTTTTTATAGAGCTATATTGGCTTGGTTCTACATGATCCTTGAAGTTTTGGGCTAGTTAAGTTCTACACGATCCATCCTGATATACGAAGATTAAATAAATTAACAAAGAAGAAATGTGGTCTTCTGTTTCACAAATTTAGTTATATATATATAGCGTATACTACATGTGTCCCGAAATAAATGTCGCTCTGATGGCTTATTATGTTAGTGTATTTCTAGTTCAATTCCTGGCAAGGAATGACAAATACTAAAATAAACCAGAGGTGGTATATAATTTCTGGATTTAGAAGTAAATAACGTACGGATTATCTAATCAACCACTTCAAATGTTGTACTCTCATTCCTGTTTTACAAGTTTGTATTCCTAAGATTTTTAGTTCCCACAGTTTTTATACTTTTTTCTTTCTTGTGGCTTTCTCGGATTGTACGTTTTTTTTCTATTCCTTCATTTCTAATTCCTCCATTCGAAACAAACACTGCAGTTTATAGAAACCACACCGTCCGATCCAAAATCTACGTCGGCCATGTAATCTGACGTTATCACTATTATTTGGAATGACTACCTACAGTGCTCTTTACATTAGGAACAAGACATCAAACCGTGATGTCATCTACAAGCATTCATGGTGGTTGACAAGTACCTGGTATAACTATAAATGTTTTTACTATCAAAATTTAAAAAAAATAGAAAACATTAAATCCTTTGCATGGTATGCAGAGAATATTGCAGCATATGATGTTCAGGAACCCCGAGGTTCTTCACTCCCTGGTTCTACGATGCATGAACCAACAACAGGTATAGATATACAAACCAGAAATACTCCTTCCGCCCTAGCGTAACTTTACTTTTAGAGCTTAAAAAAATGTCCCACTCCAACTCTATGGGTAGCTTCCAATTACCCGTATCACATCATATTACTACCTACCTCTCTACCGTGCCATTTGTTTTGGCAGAGCGTGTTAGTTTTTTACTCTTTGGCATTGAATTTAGAGCATTTTGAGAGACTATATTCTGTTCTTTAGATGTATTGATGATGGGTGTATCATGGTCATTTGCACTCTTTCCTAGGCTCTACTAATTGTTTTAGCATGCCTTGCTATTCTACTTTCTTAGTAGTCTTTATAGTTAACAGTTCATCAGCATGTGTGATGGTGTGATTTTTTTATGCCTCCACACTGTGCTCTCTCCCCGCCGGCCACTCCGTCCGACACTGGTGCCAACGCCCTGCTGCTGGTCACTTCAGTGTCCTCCCCGACGTGTCTTCCTTGCCCATCGCCACGTCCCATCCTTCGCGTGCCATGGTGACCCCGCCACCCGCAAATCCCTGGCCATTACTCGTCCTGCCACCAATCCTCCTCGAGAGTTGCTCCTGGTGATCTTGGTGAGACCGAACCCTCGCTTTGTTAAGCGTCGCAAGCTGGGACTATGCAGTACTGCACCTGCAGTAGTCGCCACTGACAGGTGGACCCGATGTCTCATGGGCCCACATATAAGTGGCAGCTAATGCAGGTGCAGTACTGCAGAGGATTTCAATCCTACAAGCTGCCTGCCGTATCTGTCTTGCATGCACCACCTGCTACCACTGGCGTTAATTACTTGCCACGCAACTAATAATATTCTTCGAGATGTGCTCCGACTGATGTCAGTCAGAACAAAACAGCGAACCCTATCTTTGTCTAGTCTAGCGTTGCCAGTTGCATGCCCGCCCCCTCTCAGTTTTGTCTGCTTCGCTGCTGGACTAAAAATCCTCTGCAGTACTACGAGTGCAGTACCGCCACTGACATGTGTACCTGATGGCTCGTTTTAGGGTATGAACAGCAACAAAGGAGTCAACAATGTACTCCCATCGATCAAAATAGTTGTCGTTCAGACAGTCCTAACTAGTTCATTTTTAATTTATTTGTTGGTCTGATACAACAATTAATGTAAACCACAAGGGAGTAATACATAACAAAATGTTGCTGGGATGCAGTCCTCCCACGCTCGTATTTGCCGCACTCGTCCTGAAGATGGTACGAACATCAGACTTTTCTTCTTTTCATACTATTTGTAATGGTACTAAACTTGGTCAGGTGGTAATTTGCTTTAATTGTTTACCATTTGAATCAATGTAACAGAAGGAAAGAAGTTTGGAATAAGTGTGGTTAAAGAACTTAGGGTTGCCAGAATACACTATGCATCCAAAGTTAGTAGAATGGAGCATGTGAAGCTACCAATTCAATTCTCCATTAGGTTGGGTGTTGCGGTTGGTATTAACCAGCGGCACTTTGTCGATGATGTGGTTATGTTTACGAAAAGACATGCATCCCTCAGCGGTGCAAGGAAGTGGGCATAGGTTGGCCATAGTAACAAGAGAGATATAGTACGAGACATTATGGTTAGTGTTGTCACACTCCTACACAAGTATTTTTTTCTTGCAATCTCTATCTTGTACGTTTACATCAACTTGTTATACAATATAAAAGATTCCTAGGACATGGAGAACACACCGGAGAGCGCAAGAAAAATTTTGAAAATTTCTGCTGAGCGCTACAAGGGGTGGCGCTCGACTTTGCATGCCACCTATAAAAGTTATTCTACCGATGAAGAACGTATATGAAACAAGCCTGCTGATGTAACGACACCCGAGTGGTTGCACCTAATAGAATATTTTGGGTCTGAGCAATTCAAGGTCAGCTAACTTTTTAATGGCTTCGCATCATACAAAAACTATTTGATTTACATTCATTCGTGGAATTAATTCTTAAAATTATTGCAGTCAATAAGCAGGACCAATTCTCAAAATTGAAGAAGACAAAAGGCGAGTCACTTGCTTGGCTCCAAATCCTATGCCCAACTTAGTTACGAGAAGGTATGAAAAATAAATCACGCTTTTACTTTACGCTGCAAACAATATGTATACCGACATGTTGAATTTTACTTGTATTTTTGTAGCGAGACCCAGAGACCGGAGAAGAACCCGATGACATACAACTGTTGGAGGCAAGCCATTTTTTGGAGAATGGTGACTGGGCAAACAAGCAGGTAGAAGTTGTACATGTGAGTAACACTTCAAATAATCCCAAATTAAATAAATATTTGCAATTTACCTATGACTTTTCTTTTTATATATAGATCCAGGGACGTGCCCAAGTGGACGACATGGAAGCTGAGGAGGGAGGCCCAATTCCAAATGAGGAGAGAAACCACATCTTCCAGTGTTTTATAGATCCTCAATCGATTGTGCAGGATCACATGTTCGAGGGCGTGGTTATATGGCTAACCCAACTGGTCTTGAACATGAACGTATGCGTATCCAGATGTTTGAACACCTCAACGACCAAGTTTGAAACTTAGAAGATAGAAATGTAGGCCTCAATCACATAGTGCAGGAGTTGGATGGGATAAATGATAGCTTAACCACCCAGATGGACTGCATAAACCAGAAGAATGAAGAGTTAAACATTCAAGTCCAGAACTTACAAGGTCAGATAGCAGCTGATCGTGAACAGACAGCGAAGGAAATGCAGGACATGCGCGTCTCAATGGCTGAAATGCACAAAATGATGATGGAGACCACTCCATAAAAGGTCCAACCAAGGAAACGCCAAAAGCCACCTGCTGCAACAATTAGTCCCGGTAAGCTTAGGAAAACTTACATCCAAACACGTCGCGACAATAATACTTGAGTGTTGTTATGCGTGTTGCAATATTAATTGATGGATGTTTATTGTTAAACTCGTGATTCTCTTTCCACTAGTTTTCAAACCTGGTGCATTAGAATTCTACTGCCGCTAATTATAAAACAGTACATTACAAATTTCTTGTCACGAATGATAAATTTTTGAAGCTATTGCCACGAATTATAAAATATCGCAGTATAAAAATTTGGCCACAACACAAAAAATGTTGCACTAGACTGCTATTGCCACCACGAAGAAAATGTTGCATTACAACACTATTGCCACAGATGAGAAAATATAGCATTACACCTCTATCACCACAAATCATTAAACGTTGCATTACAACCGTACTTCCACAGATCAGAAAACGCTGCAATTATGAACCTATTGCTACAGATCACGAAACATTGCATTAGAAACCTATTGCCACAGATCAGGAAACGTTGCATTACGAACCTTTTGCCACAGATAAGAAATCGTTGTAATATCCAACTATTCACCACGGATGTGAAATCGTTGCAGTACCATACTATTTTCCACGGATCTGAAATCGTTGCAATACACTACTATTCACCACGTTTGTGCACTCGTTGCAATAACATACTATTTGCCACAGACGTTAAATTGTCGTAGTACCATACTATTTGCCACGGCTGTGACATCGTTGCAGTACCATACTATTTGCCACGAATGTGAAATCATTGCATTACCATACTATTTCCCACAGATCTGAAATCGTTGCGATACACTACTATTCACCACATTTGTGCACTCGCTGCAATAACATACTATTTGTCACGGACGTTAAACCGTCATAGTACCATACTATTTGCCACGGCTGTGACATCGTTGCAGTACCATACTATTTGCCACGAATGTGAAATCGTTGCAATACTGTGATATTCGTTGCAATACCATAAATTGTCGCAATAACATAAATCATTGCAATACCGTATTATTTGCCACGGCTGTGAAATCATTGCAATATTGTGGTATTTGCTACGAATGAGAAATCGTTGCAATCACATACTATTACCACGAATGTGAAATCGTTGCAATACGTTAAATCGTCGCAATACGCTAAATCATTGCAATAACATACTATTTGCCACAAATGTGAAATCGTTGCAATACCGTACTATTGCCACGATTGTGAAATCATTGCAATCACATACAATTACCACGAATGTGAAATCTTTGCAATACCATGATATTCGTTGCAATACGTTAAATCATTCCAATACGCTAAATCGTTGTAATCACATACTATTTGCCACAAATATAAAATCGTTGCAATACCGTACTATTTGCCACGATCGTTAACTCGTTGCAATACATTAAATCGTCATAATACGTGAAATCATTGCAGTAGCGTACTATTTGCCACCGATGTGAAATCGTTGCAATACCATACTATTTGCCACGAATGTCAAGGCGTCGCGATAACCTATTGCCATGGGAATTATTACGACGATTCGTAGAAACTATCGCCACACTCTTTTTCGTTGCAACAGTGACCTATTGCGACGAAAAACGACCTATTACGATGAATTTTTTGTTGCGATAAACCAGAATCCTTGCAGTGTTTAAAACAATGTAATTGTGTGGAGAATATTCAGAGTCGATTTGGGTACACAGATTCTAAAGCTTCTCCAACACCATATGATCCTAGTCTAAAGCTTCGCAAGAACAGAGGACAAGAGATTAATCAGTTGAGATATTCCTAGATTATTGGTTCTCTCGTGTATCATGCAGGTGCAACCACACCTGACATCTCATTTGCAGTAAGCAAATTGAGACAATTTACTTCCAATCCTGGAAGAGATCACTGGTTTGCACTAGAACACGTAGTGAGATACTTCAGAGGTACTTCAACATATGAGCTTCACTATACGGGGTACCCAGTTGTACTAGAAGGGTATAGTGACTCAAATTGGATCTCAGATGATTATTATATCAAAGTCACTAGTGGATACATATTCACTATTGGTGGTGCTGCGATTTCATGAAGGTCTCGCAAGCATACTATATTGAAAAAGTCTACTATGAAGGTGGAATTCGTAACATTTAAGACAACCACAACTGAGGCGGAGTGGCTGAAACGGCTCTTGATGGACATGCCATTGGTCACTAAACATGTGCTAGCCATTCTTTTGCATTGTGATAATCATAGTGTGATCACAACTGTTGGCAATGCAAAAGAAATTTGAAGTCCTCAAGACATGTGAAACGGCGAATCAAATCCGTTAGACATTTGAGATATACGTGATAGATTGCTATTAGTATATTAATAGTAAAAGAAATATTGCAGACCCTTTTAGTAAGGGATTAGCACGTGTTGTAATTAAAAAGCATCAAGGAAAATGAGTCTGAAACTCACGTGATGTTATCATATAATGGTAACTCAAACTATTTGATCGGAGATTTCGTGAAGTATATCTTAGGAAAAACAAATTGTATGAACAACTGGAGAGTACTTGTTTATTTCTCATTTCCGTTAGCAGATGCATACTCTTATAAAACTAGCAATTCTGAGGCTATGTCTATTGCAAAGTTGTGAGTATGTGAGTCATGGAATGCTAGATGCAGCTCAACCCGTAATGAGTCTGCATTGCAAAGCTGATATATTAAAACGTATAATTGTTACTTGTAGACCTTGACTTTTGGTGGTGATAGTTGTGATTTGGCCCTTACGTACAACCCACTTGTGGGCTTATTTATTTGGTCTAACTCTCCTGTATAGCTGTTCTTAGAGTGGTTCTCAAGAGAATAATGAGAGATGAAGGCATGTGCTATGAGTAACAACAAAACATTTCTTGACGCAAATAAATGGCATATAGTAAAAAAATTAATTCAATTTAAACTTAATTAAATATCATAAATATCATTTATTTCATAACAGCCAGAATACATTTATTTGTGCCTGACGCATTGATTTAAGTTGGCCGGCGTCGTGAGAGAACCTCTCCTAAACGGTGACCTTTGTGATGACCTGACCTCGGCTTTGTTGAATCAAAAGCCAGGACAGGCCAGACCGATCATAGTATTCGAGGCCAGGATAGCGTAACTTGAGACACCACAGAACTTGTTCCGGCCAACGGAAAGCAGCGAAAAGATTGGGCGACGCACGATACACTCGACGGATAGCTTAGCTGCCAGCCGCCCATAGCTAGCTTAGGCGAAAAGGGCTGGTCTCCGACCCTTCCGCCGGCGCTTGATCCTCGGACGGCGACTCGAGGACGCGCATGTCGCCAGAGTGTCGACACCCCCTCCCGACCCACCGGCGGAGATGGCAACGCGTTTAGGGCTGTGTCCCCATCACCAAGTGTCCGGGAGTGCGCCGTCGGACCGTTGAGATCGCTGACTTAAACAACGACTTCCTCATGCCGTACGCTCGATTGCTTACTGCTGGTCCACTGGATTGTTAACACGATGCGTACGATGATTGAAAGCGTGCAGCTTACGTATGTGCCCGCGTAATCTGTATGTATATACACACTGTTTAGGCATGCAATTGAAAAGGCGGGCATTAATGCTGTTTGGCCATCAATCAATACGTTGAAAACTTGAGGGATGATATTCAAGGTAGAACTGAAAAGAGCCGAAGATAAAGTTAATTAGTCTTTTCTACAACAAATCTTAAGAATGAAAGGTTTTCCTCCCAAATGGTGTAGATTGATTGAGAGCTTCGTAACTAAAGGCTAGGGATGAAAAAGGGACGGATATAGACAGATAAAAGGTTTTTTCTATAACCATATTCATATAATAATATCTGAAATAGATTCACGATCGGACACTACAGGAAATCCGAACAATTACATCGAGCAAAGTAACTTACATGGGCTAGCCGACGTAAGTAAGTAACTTACATCGGCCGCTGAAAGCGACGTAAGTAGAATAACTTACGTCGGCCAATTACCCGCGGCCGACGTAAGTAAAGTGGCCGACGGTATTAATCATGTACTTACGTCGGTCAAAGTCCTAGGCCGACGTAAGTAACAGGGCTGTCAGAAGTTCTTAACTAATTACATCGGCTATAACCTAGGCTGACATAAGTTAGAGTGACCGACGTAACTAGAGGACTTAACTATACCCGCGCAGGCCACGCGCAGGCCATTTCACCATTTTGCTGCACGCGCCTTTTCTCCTCCTCCACGCCACACCGTGCCACCGCCGCCGTACCACTCTCACCCCGTCGCACCGCACCAAGTCGGAGCGTCGCGCCGCCCGCATCGAGCCGGAGCACCGCGCTGTCCGCAACGATCGGAAGTGCCGCCCCGCCCCAAGTCGGTGCGCCGCAGCCGCACAGCCTTGCCGTACCTCCCTCCTCGTCGTGCCCCGCCGCCGCCAGGTAACGTCACTGCCACCTCTACTCCTTCCTCGCCTCGTCTCCCCTCCTCGCGCACCGCCTCCGCACTACCTCACCGCCGCCACCGCACAGCCTCGCCACCGAAGCCCCCACCCCGTCCCGAGGGGCACCCCACCCCACTTCGACGCCCACCACCCCACACCGACGCCACCCAACACACCCTGACGAGCACCCCACCACACCCCGTCACCGCACAGCCTCACCGCCAACGCCCCCCAGCACACCCCGACGGGCACCCCACCCTGACACCCAACCCACCCCACTGCCGCACAGCCTCGCCGCCGACGCCCCCACCCCACGCCGACGCCCCCTACCCCACCCCGACGCCACCCCACCACCCCGACGCCACCACCCCCATCCTTTCCCCATTTTTGTTCATTTGTTGAATTGGAATATTGAGATGGAGATGAATTTTAAAGCAATCACGAAAATCATCTAGACATAACAAATATTGAATTGGAAGCAATGGAGAAGGGGTTACATATGTCCATGCCTAATCTCGTTTTAGTTCTTGTTTATTAATGCCCTTTATTAGTGGTTTGAGTTGTGAGTTTTTGTTGCAATTTGATTTTGTTGATATCGCTAGTTGTACATTAATAATGTATGTATGGCACCATTTGGTACGCTGCTCATGGAATTGATTTGTTTATTGGTTCTTTTAGATGCGTGCAAGTTACTCAACTAGTAGCTATAGATAGCTAGTTCATTAATTTTATTTAGTTAGTTTTGATGTCATGATCAATGTATATGTGTTTTGTTAATTAGTAGTTAAATTTATTAATTGTTTAATTAGTACCTTGATTGATTAACTGTTTAATTAGTATATGTTAATAAACGAGCTTCAGGCCAACCGGCCCGACACAACCCATTTAGGGTTTGTCACGGCCATTTAGTAGTCACTTATGCGTATAGACAGGCACGGAGACGAAAAGCGATGGTGATGACGGCAAGCTACTGCACATGGGTGGCGGGATCTGACGGAGCATAAAGTACGACCCCAAAGCTTGAAGAATTGCACCATTTTAGGGGGTATAGTGTAAAACAAGCGAGGTTATGCTGCCGAAATTTTGTTTGAACTCATGTTCTATATCTCGTCATAAGCAAGATAAATCCTGCATCAATTAACGACAATTTCTCCAGCTTTAAACTGCAGAGTCAAACATGGGTGAAGACCACAGTTGGATGTCTACTGGTTGGAAGAGCAGAACTGATGGTCACTCAGATGAGTGGTACGCCAAGACGGAAGCTTTTGTGGAACGGGCTTTTTTGTTGTCAAATAGCGAGAAGGCGCGGTGCCCATATACAAAATGTCAGAACGAGATGTTTTTGGACAAAGTGGAACTTTCGATGCACTTGTGTCAAACGGTTACGTGTCACATTATGAGTTGTGTAACTTCCAGGTGAGACAACTTTTCGAGCTGTACAAGAAGTGGAAGCGGACAATGATGATGATACAGAGGTTGATATGATGGATGAGATGATGGAAGCTATACAACCAGAGCTTACGGAGGATCCTCCTACAGCGAAGGTTAAACAATTCTTTGAGCTTTTCTAAGATTCATAACTGCCACTGCATGGACATACCTAAATGAAAATCCTCACTTTTGTGACTAGACTTATGGTAATTAAGTCTAAGTACTTCTTTTCTAATAACTGTTACAACGATCTCATCAAATGGGTCATCGATGTCGTTCCACATCCCCACAAAGTGCCTAAAGATATGTATAAGTCAAAGAAAATTATTTCTAGTCTAGGTATGAACTACGAGAAGATTCATGTGTGTCGGAAAACTGCATGCTTTTCTGGAGAGAGCATGCAAATGAGAACAAATATTTAAAATGTGGTCAACCGAGGTTTTGTCGAAGTTGTTTATAACAATGATGGTACTGTGCTGATGGAAGTCGCACATAAGCAGCTTCGTTACTTACTCGTGACATCTTGGTTGAAGTGACCGTTCCTTTCAAAAAACCGCTAGACACATGAGATGGCACAAAGAAGGTGAGCGTCAGAACAACGGAGTCATGAAGCACCCGTCCGACGATGATGCATGGAAGGTGCTGGACCGGTTCGATCCATATTTCAGTCGTGAAGCAAGAAATGTTCACATAGGAAAATGGGTTCTCGCCGTTCAGCACAAACGCCACACCATACTCCTGTTGGCATGCCTTTGTCATTCTGTACAACCAACCACCAGCTTTTTGCATGAAGTATAAGTTCATATTTCTTAGTCTCATTGTACCTGGGTCGGATCATCCTGGGTCTCGTCTCAACGTGATGTTGAAACCGTTGATCGAAGAGTTGAAAATATTGTGGACAGGAGTCAAAGCGTACGACTGTTACAAGAAGCAGTAATTTAACCTTCGAGCTGCTTATTTGTGGTTCGTCCATGATTTTTTGGCATACGACATGGTTTCTGGATGGAGCAGTCACGGCCGGTTGACAGGTCTGATTTGTGCTTTGGACACCGATTGCTTTCGACTTACCCATGGAGGCAAGATATCTTACTTTGATTGTCACAGATGTTGGCTGCCTACGAATCACGTGTTCCGGCAACAAGGAATGTCTTCAAAAAGGACACCGTTGTAACTAAAGGACCACCAAAACTTCTTCACGGGTCAGAAGTATCTGATATGTTGGACAAATTGGTGCCAGATGAACGTCATCCTAGATATTTTGAAGGTTATGGAGACGAACACAATTGGACTCACATATTTGGACTTTGGGAGCTACCATATGTGAAGTCGTTGATTTCAAGGCACAACATTCATGTCATGCATCAAGAGCGTAATCTGGCCAAATGTATCACAAGCACATGCATGAACATGACGGGCAAAATGAAAGACAATTTAAAGGCTCGAAAGGATCTCGTTGATCTTTGTAACCGTACAACTCTTGAGCTCTCTAAAAATGGTGGTAAACCACACGCTTATTTCAGTATTTGACCTAAAGAAAAGAAAGAAGATCTCGAATGGTTGCAAAGTTTGAAATTCCCAGATGGTTATGCAGCTACTTAGGCGAGTCGTGAATGTGAAAATGGGAAAGCTCATTGGGTTGAAGAGTCATGATTATTACATAATCATGGAACGATTTCTTCCTATTATGTTTCAGGGCTACTTTGACGATACGGTGTGAAAGGTGTTAGTCGAGCTTAGCCACTTCTATAGACAACTCTGTGCTAAAGAAATCACGACAGAGATGATGTGTAAGTTGGAGAAGGAGATTCCAGTACTATTGTGTAAGATGGAAATTTGTTTTCCTCCAGGGTTCTTCAATGCAATGCAACATCTCCTAATCCATCTTCCATTTGAATCGAAATTCGAAAAGTATTCTTTGAATATGAATGGTTTGGTTCCAGTCGTGGAATTTGACTAAACCAATTTGGCATGGTCGAAGTAAAATACATGGAACGGTTGAAAAGATTTGATTCATTAGTTCTTGCACACCAAAAGGAGCAAGTGTACTATCTACCTTATCCAATCAATAAACTCAAAGCTTGGTGGGTAGTATATAAGGTGAATCCTCATGAGCGGTTATACGCTCTAAGAGATGATGATTACCATGAGGAAGCTAAGGTTGATGACGTATACCAAGAGGATGAGTTGCCGGACTTGTTCTCAATCGGGCTCAATGTAGGACTTAATGACTTAGTTGGAGACGCTCAAGATATCAAGATGGGCACGGAAACAGAAATGGAAACTAAAGATATCAATGACTTAGTCGAGCCTACTGCTATGCGGAAACGAAAATGAAATGCAATTGAGATGTTCACAGAAGAAGAAGATTGATGGGCTAGTTTAAGGAGTAGGGTACATGACTGTGATGTTAATGAAATTTGAAATTTATGAAACAGGGTCAACCCGAGGCATACATAGCTCCATCGGCACTGGGCTAGCGATGCTTTCATGCTAGATCCATAAAGAGGAGACAGTGCCGCCTTGGGTCCGAGGGAAAGAACAACTAGGGCGGCGACGACTACTTGCATTTGGCTAAACACATGGTAAATACAGTTTAAGTTTATCGAAGTGTGCGATTGACACTTCCGCTGGTACTACTAAGAAGTAGTTCACGGAGGTTCGTATTTAGGCAGGCGTAATCTCAAAATCTAAAAAACAAGGTGATACAATGGTTTTTACGTGGTTCGGGCCGCCTGAGCGTAATACCCTACTCCACGGGGGTGTTTGTGTATTAGGTTGCTTTGAGCAAGTATGCTGATCAGCTAGTATGAATGACTTTGGCCTTGAATGGATTTATTTATACCATGCAGCGCAGTCCTTTTATATGCCGAGAACTGGCTGTTATAGTGTGCCGTGGCTCGACAGGTGGCTCCAACGGTATTCACTATGTTATACATGATCTAAGTGTATAATGGCTATTTTATTAGGATGATAACATGCCTTGATGGCAGCATTACCAGGCTTCATGGTCCTCTAATCGTGCGTCATTAATGCAAAATTAATAACAAGGTCTTGCAACGGCTGATTGATTGCCTTTCAATGTTTGCGACGTTGGTGATCCCAGAGTTTTTCCCGTTGAAGATGTAGATCCAAACATGTGACACGTGGTAGCACTGGAGCTTCCCTTAGCAGAGAGGCAGGTCCGGTTCTATGAGACACGTGGCAGCTCTGAAGCATCCTTAGTAGGGAGGCAGATCCGACACCACGGGATACGTGGCAGCGCTGGAGCCACCCTAAGGAGGGAGTCGGGTCCGGCACTACAGGACATGTGGCATCACGGGAGCCAACCTTAGGAGGGAGGAAGGTCCGGCAGTGCATGACACATGTTGGCCTCAAGATATCGACTTTTCTGGGATGGTGGACTCGACGGTTCTCTATCTAGTACGAAAGGGTACCTGGTCCGTAGGGTAGCGATAGTGGCCCTTGGGCCCACCTCGTGGTGAGGCTTTGATACCGGAGGTAGGGCCACCATCGCTTCCTGCGTTGGTGCTTCAACTTTTCACTTGGCGGTCGAAACAATGGCATGCTCCTGTGCCTTCACTACGTGGCCCTTCTTGGTTTGGCAGGTGAGATACATGACGTGCAGATCTCACGCAATTGAAGGTCACCAGTTCTCAATACATTTTTGTATCAGTTCCTAGCGCAATATTGGTAGCACTGTTAGGTTGCCGCCCTCGGGCTTTCGACTTCTCATTATGACAACGGTTCTCCTGGTGCTACTTTTTTGGTAAAGTGGCCCTGGGTCCCCTTGTCATAGGCGAGATAACTTCGCAGTGAGTAACTGTGCTCCGTGTGCAGTTGCCATCCAAGAATTGCAGAGGCTAATAAAGGAAGAGGCTTTGCAAGGGAAGGAGACTCTTACATATCGATCTGTTTGCTTGCGCATAGAGCCCTCCGCTTCATCCCCTGCATTGCGTTCTCTACTTTTGCTCTGCTTTGCGGTGATGGAGGTCAGGCTTCCCCCAACCAAGGTTGTGAGCAAGAAGGACATTGAGAGGGTTCAAAAGTTGATGGGGTGGCAGAGCTCCTCCTTCGACAATGTGATTCGCCATGCAAAGCTGTATTTCAAGAAGGAGATCTCTAGCGACATCGTCTTCTTCACGGCGTACGCCATGGTTGGGCTAGTTCCACCAGTCTCCAACTTCCTGCTGATGGTGCTGGAAGTATACGAGCTTCAACTTCAGCACCTCAACCCCCACCCAATCTTGCTAGTGGAAATCTTCGTCCACTTCTACGAGATGTGGGTGGGTGTGCGACCCTGCATGCCGCTATTCAAGACCTTTGATACCATACGGACAACTGGTAGAGGTAACAATCTAATTGGATTCTACTACTTCGTGAGACGTAGAAATCCTCCTTTCAAGTACATCAAGTCCTTTGCCTCTAGGAAGTGGGAAACTTGGAAGAGCGATTGGGTGATTGTGCGGATGGACCAGCACCACCGATTGGAATTTCCAATCGGACTCCCGACGACGGACAACAACTTCGGGGAATTTCTCCTGAACCTATCAGAGGAGTATAACCCAATTTTCACTAGAATGTGACGCCTGGTTGAAGGAGGCTTGACGTCATTGATGGTGCTTGGCAACTTCTTGACCAACCGTTGGGCTCCACTTAAGCAGCGGGAATTTCTTGCTTGGAACTACAGCGGAGAGATGGACTTTCTTCGTATCGAAGTTGCCCTTGGGACAAATTCAAATGAGGAGGCTCTTCATCTCCAACGGCAGAAGTTGTACAGTGGCTCTGTCTCAAGAGATGACCAGGTGTCACCATCAGAATTCCATCTGATGTCTATAGTCCCAGAGATCAGAAGGGAGCTGCAGAAGGAAATGTCGCTCCTCGATGACACTGGTCTAGTAGTGCGTCAGTGGAGTAACTTGCCCGGAGGGATTTTCATGCCCGAAGGTTTGGCCCCCTGTCAGCATGGGAGGTCTGAGCCTACCTCTATCGGCAGAAAACGCAAGGTTGTTGCAGAGCCAAGCCAGAAGAAGAAATCTGACTTAAGTTGGAGCAAGGCAAAAGAGCCTGCGGATTCCTCCAGCCAGAAGAGGAAGTTGACGTGAGCTGATGGTAGCTTCGTCAGCAGCTCTGACGAAAACGGTGTCATCATTGGTGCCGCGGCCGACCCTATGGTCTGTGGTGGTTGTACCTCCGGCTGCCGCATCTTCGGTCCCGGCGTCCACGACAAGCTCTGGGTCCGAGAAATCATCACCTCCAGTCTCAGTGCCAACAGCGGGCACTGGTTCTGGCAAGTCTTTATCTTCGGTCCTGATGCCCCTAATGGGCACTAGATTTGGAATATCTTCTCCAACTGTAGCCCCCAGCAGTAGGGAGTGGAGTGGCATCTGCTCTAGAGGTTCTGCCTGCTGTCACACCGGTGACTACTTCGAAGACTCCTTGGGCGAAGTCTGGACCATGTGCCTCACTGGCGACAATGGGTTCAGGTGACTCCGGCCGCCCGAGAAGAGTTTCCGCACCGACTATGGTTGCGGTGCCCCCATGTAAGGATCATCACTAGGAACCTATCTTTTCTTTCACTTCTTGCTTTTTGTTGAATTTTGCATTTCCTCCATTTTCTTAGTGTCGAGACCAGCCGCTGCTGCTGCTGCACCACCAACCAGCCAAGCCAGCATTACTCCCGAAGCGACCATGCCGGCCAAAGCGCCAGTTGATGTCATGGTTCCTCCTGTGGTCATGGCGGGTAGTGTGACAGTTCCGGAGTCATCTGACATCGAGATGACCTTAGCGCCAACAATCGGAGATGGTGCGGTTGCGCCAGACCACACAGGAGAAGTTCCAGTAGCGCCAGAGCAGGCTACAGCATCGCAAGAGCCAACGATTGTTGCACCGGTGGCTGACACCGCGACGGTGCCAAAACCAACGACCCTTGCACCGGATTCTATGGTTAACATTGTGCCCAAGTTACCGGCAGACACCATGATGGCACTTGAGGTTGCACATGGAGAATCAGTTGCTGGTGCTTCAACATCTGTGCCGAGGGAAGACGACCTCACAAAGCTTGGCGCAGTTGATGAAAAATTCTTGGGGTCCATGCTTGTGCCATGGGCTCCAACGACTGTCCCATAGGCTATGGAAACTCCAACCGATCTGAAGGAAGGTCCAGATCCGATCCCCCTGTCACTCTCGATTGAGAACGTTTGCTCAAGCCTTCGCCAAGTTCAACTCGGCTTCAACTATGAGAGAAGTGCCATAGAAGCAGAACGAGAAACTTTGTAGCAGTGGCGGAGGATTCTCAACTTCAAGACAAAGTTGACACAGACCCGCCTGGCCGATTTGAGGGACCTGCTTGCGGTCGAGAAGGCGGATCCGAAGCGGCTGGATGAGATGCTACATGACAAGCGGGCTGCCATAGAAGCTCTGAGCGAGAAGACTCGCAAAATCTATGACAAGGCGACAAAAGCCAACGATTTGGCGGATGCTCGCTTTGAGCGCCTAAAGAAGCTGAGGGATGAGCTCCTCAAGCGATAGGAGGTTGTCGACAATAAGGATCAAGAGCTCTAGAAGAGAGATGCTAATATCTCTCAAAAGTTGGAGCGTGGTGAGCAAGACTTGGCTGACCGCGTTGAAAAGTTCAAGTCCCTGTGCGAGCAAGAGAATCACCAAGTGTGGCTAGCTGGAGAAGGATTCTTCAAACGGGACCTTGCTATCTCTGCGAGAGAAAACAAGGTGAAGGCATAGGAAAAGAACTTTGCAGTGAAGAAAAACCACCTGAACCTCCCCGCAAAATAAATTGTAGACCAAGAAAGGCTGCTAGCTGAGCGGATGTAGCAACACGTCAAGGAGGTCGAGCGATTCTCGCAGGAAGGTTTCGCAGAGCTAACCTCTACCAAGAGGTCTCCGGAGGAGCTACGGACCAAGCAAAATGATGAAGCTCAGCGGTACTGGGACTTCTTTGGGCATGCAGAGAGTGCTCTGATACCTCTGGGCTTCAGTCCGGTTTGACTGTCTAACCCGGAGCCAGAAAGGAACCAAGCTTTGACACCCCCGAACTCAGCTGGAGACAAGCTAGAAGCAATGGAAGAAGTCATCATCGACCGACTTGAGAGTGAAGGGAAAACCATAGCCAAGTCAGTCGCAGAGTCCGTGCTGACTTGTTTCCGCAACCGGTCCCCTCAATGTCGGTAGCTCTGGTGCTGGAAGGGCCTGTCGCAGAGACAGAGGAGGCTGCCAAGGCAAGTGTTCAGGAAGCTGCCCAGAAGATTGCCACATGGTTCCACCGCAACTCCAGCTAGTAGCTAGGACCTCTTTTTCCACCTTCAGCTTGTAAAGACTTGAAATTTGAATGAATAAAATCCTCTCGAACTTCGTTTTTCTGTCTTGACTATTGTCATTGCATAATCTTCTTGGCCCCTGGTAGATGTGCTCAATTGATTGAGGACATCTACCATCTGGAGATTGGCAATGTCTTGAAGTATTTGTGTTAGATCTGAGAATCCTTTGCCAACGTACTGAACGTCAACGCCGGGCCCCTGGGTGGTGCTGGAGCTAGATGCTCTGGTGGAGCCCATCATCAACGTGCGAAACGTCGACGGCGGGCCCCCTGGGTGGTGTCGGAAGCTAGATGCTCCGATGGCGCCCATCATTAACGTGTGAAACATTGACACTGGATCCCCTGGGTGGTGTCGGAGGCGCCCATCATCAACATGCGAAACGTCGACGGTGGGCCTCTTGGGTGGTACCGGAACTAGATGCCCTGGTGGTGTCCAACATCAACGTGTGAAACATTGACGCCGAGCCCCCTGGGAACGTCGGAACAACCAAAATAAGCGTGAAAATCATTTGTCCTGCACCTGGGAGACAAGAAAAGTAGTAAAATTGTTCTTCCTGCCTATAGTTTAGTTGTGACTTACTATCCTTCTTTGAATTCTGGGCCCTAATAAATTCCACATGATAATTCTTAGTATATTGGTTGTACTTTCATAGGTCTGTGTGCTTTCTGGACCCACCTTACTTTGATGCAACACCATAATAGGTAGAGTGGCATACTTATGATGCTGGACCAGGCTAAGTCTATAGTCGACTCCGGACCTGTCATTGGCATTGGTTTTTAGGCAAGCATGCCATTCAATGAACACTAGCTCCCGAAAAAGACTACCAATAATACTTGAATATGTATCACATGAATTCTTAGACACCAATTTTCAAGAGGATTGCACAACTTCACTATTTGCAAGAAGGTAAAGAGAAAATTAAATAAGAGCATGCGCAAAGTAAATGCATGTAGAGTCTGTTTTCATGTAATTATATTTCATAATAGGATTGAATAACAGGGGAGGCAAGGACACACTTAAAGTACAGGACCAAGCTAAGTGTGCTATACATCTTGGACCAACTCGACTCTGTTCATAGACTCACCTTTGTGCTTAGTGTAGAACTTATGGAGGTACACTATGTTCCAGGGGTTGGGAAGTGGTATCCCATCCTCTGTTGCCAAACAAACGCATCTGGGCAGGAAACTGTGATGACTCGGAAGGGACCCTCCCGGCTGGGGGAGAGCTTGTTTGCTCCTTCTCAAGAAAGTATTCACCGCAACACCAGATCACCTTCTTCAAGTTGTCGATTGCGCACATACCTCTAATGATAGCGCCAAACCGCATGGCGATATCGCGCATTTTGGATAGCTGCTTCACACCTTGCCTCGTTGACAATGTCCAGGTCATCACGCTAGAGCTGATCCTGCGCATCTTCATCCTAGGTTCGGACTTTGTGAGAACCCACGGCGATCTCCGAAGGAAGTACTGCCTTGGCTCTGTACACTAGGAAGAAGGGTGTCACTCCAGTATCCCAGCTGGGTGTTGTCCGTCTTGCCCACAGTGCAGACGAAAGCTCCTCAATCAAGTTCGCACAATGCTGTTTCATGCATTCATAGGTGCGGGTCTTGAGTCCCTTGAGAATCTTAGCATTTGCTCTCTCGGCCTGGCCATTACTTGTTGGATGAGCTACTGATGCGTAGCTGATATTGATGCCAAGGTCTTCGCAATACTCTTGGAAGGTTGCACTTGTTAATTGGGTCCCGTTGTCAAAGATGACTCTGTTTGGGACTCCAAATCTACCGACAATAGACTTCAAGAACTTGATTGCAGACTGCTTGTTGATTTTCACAACAAGAGCTACTTCCGGTAACCTTGTGAACTTGTCGATGGCGAAGTATAAAAATTGGTACCCTCCAACAGCTTTTGGGAAAGGTCGCAAAATATCCATCCCCCACACAGTGAATGGCCATGAGGGAGGAATCATCTGCAGTGACTGTGCTGGTGTGTGGATATGCTTTGCGTGAAACTAGCACGCTTCACATCTCTTGACCAGCTCGACTGTGTCCTGGAGAGTTGTAGGCCAGTAAAAGCCATGCCGAAAGGCCTTACCAACCAGCGTGTAGGATGATGCGTGATTCCCACACTCACCTCCATGGATCTCTGTGAGGAGATCGCAACCTTCATCTCAGGAAATGCACCGCAGTAGGATTCTATTGGCACCTCATCAGTAGAGATCCCCTTTTACCAACATGTATCATTTAGCCATCTGGACAATCCATTCAGCAGATACACCATCTTCAGGAAGGATGTTGTCCTTCCAGTAATCTCGTAGCTCCGAGATCCATGCATCGGGACTAACTTGAGCTTCTGGATCTTGCGCGCCTGGTTGCTCGGAGCTTCTTGTGGCGCTTACGATCCTTGGTGGATGCCATGGTAATAAGGCATCCTAGACTGCCTGCTTCGAGGTGCTAGTCTCACCGCCATCACTCAGTTTGGTAGACTGAGCAGTAGGTGTTGGTAATCTCCTAACAAAAACTCCATCGGGTGCTGGAGCTTCGGTAGAAGCCTTCCTTAAGAGGTCGTCATCTTCAGCAATTTTGAGACGCTGGACATGGCATAGGTCTAGAACATGGAAATCTTTCTACAACTCTTGTACTTCAAGAAGATACGCTGCTAGCTGAGGGTTATTGCAACTGCATTAACCTTTGACTTGTTTGATGATGAGTTGCAAATGCCCTTTTACCAGTAGTTGTTGGACGCCGAATGATAGTGTCGTATTTAGTACGAAGATGAGAGATTCGTATTCACCATGTTATTCATCGCCTTGAAGTCAAGACGGACCATGTATTTGACTTGCTCCCCGGTTAGTGCGAGGAGCAAGATTTCAGCTCCGGCCCCTTGCTTCTGCACGGAGCCGTCGAAGTAGAGGGTCCAGTGAGGCTCTGTGAAGACTGGGACCATTGGTTCTAGCTTCTATTCATCGGGGCCCGCCGGACCTGATGGAGATAGAGTCAATTCCACCAGGAAGTCAGCTAGTACCTGACTGTTGATGTCATGTTGAGTCGGGAATTCTAGATCTAATTCTGCCAGATGCACAACCCACTTGGCAATATTTCCTGTTGAGTTGGGATTATGCAGGATAGCTCGCAGTGGATAAGAAGTTACCACTCATATCTTGGGAGCTTGGAAGTAGTGACAGAGCTTTCTTGAGGCAATAAGAACTGCGTACAACAGATTGTGCACCTCAAGATATCGAGTCTTGGTGTGGTGGAGGACCTCGCTAATGAAGTAGATAGGCCATTGTATAGTTCGGACCCTCCCGGAGGGGTCCAATCTATCCTCTCGGAGGGGTCCGGATCTCCTTCCTGAGTTGTCGGGACCCTCCCGGAGGGGTCCGACATGTTGTCTTCTAGAAGTTGGTCCACAGGCACCTGGCCCTCAGGACCCGTGCCGGGGGGCTTGGACCTAGACTCAACTTTATAATTATCTCGTGCAGGTTGCTCCGGACCCTCTTGGAGGAACTTCTTAAGCCTGGAGATGTGTCTGGCCTCTCGGCAGGATAACTTCCGCAGTTATAGCGATATAATAAAGCAGAACAGGCTCACCAGGTTCTGGAGCTACCATGATGGGTAGTGTAGTGAGGAACTTCTTAATCTCTAAGAATGCCTTTTATGCTTCTTTGGACCAATGAAAAGGTCTGAACTTCCTCAGAAGCTTGAGGAAGGGGAGTCCCCGTTCAGCCAAACTAGAGATGAATCGGCCAAGTGAGGCAAGACACCCCGTGAGCTTCTGGACATCTTTGATACTGGCATGAGGCCGCATTGCTTTGATAGATTTTATTTTGGCTGGATTTGCTTCTATCCCTCGGTGAGTCACCAGGAATCCCAGTCGCTTTCCGAAGGAGACCCCAAAGATGCCATTGGCGGGGTTCAGCTTTGTGCGTGTCAAGCGCAGCTTCTCAAAGACGGACTAGAGATTGTCTAGTAAGGAGTCTTTGTCGTTGACTTTATGACGATGTCATTGACGTAAACCTCCACTAGTTCCCAAATAAGCTCCACAAAAGTTTTGTGCATAGCTCGCACAAATGTTGAGAGGGCGTTCTTGAGACAATAAGGCATTGCAGTGTAGCAGTACAGACCATATACTATAATGAAGGTGGTGTGCTCTTCATCTTCCTTAGACATTGGTATTTGATGAAAACCGGAGTATGCATCTAGGAAGAAAAGTAGATCACAGCAAGAAGTACAATCCACTATCTATCTATTCTCGGTTGTGGAAAAGGGTCTTTAGGGCAGTCCTTATTGAAAGTGGTGTAGTCGATGCCCATTCGAAGCTTCCCGTTACCGGGCCTTTGGCATGACGACTGGGTTTGCCAGCCATCGTGGATGATGTACCTCCCGAATGAATCCAACATCAAGTAGCTTCTTAACTTCTTCTCTAATGATGTTTTGCCGCTCAATAGATTGCTTTTGGGGCCTCTATTGTATATTTCATGCATCTAGATAGATCTTTAGATGGTGCTCGATCACCTCCTTGGGGATCCCAGACATTTGTGATGGTTGCGATGCAAACACGTTGACATTCGCCCATAGGAAAGTGACATGCGCGAGTTCCTATTTGTCACCCAAACCTCCCGCAATGCGAGTGGTTTGAGTGGCATCAGAACTGATTTGGATGACTTTGACGGGAACATCGGTGTCGTCGCTTGGCTGCACACGGGGTGCAAAAGTTGAGCCGCGCTGGCGCGAGCTCAGGGGTTGTTGAGTAGATTGCTCCTTGCTGGATTCAGCTTCTTGCACAACAACTAGCGCATGAAATTTCTTCAACGTTGTAGCTCCAGTAGTACGGTCCCCTCGAATCTGAAGGACACCTGATGGAGTTGGCATGTTCAACACTATGTAGCCGTAATGGGCCACTGCCATGAATTGGTATAGAGCCGATCTGCCTAGGATGGCGTTGAGGGAAGGTTGATGTGCACCACATCAAAGACCAGCTTCTCCGATTGGTAGTTGTCTGGTGTCCTGAATGTAACCAGAAGAGAGACAGAACTGAGTGGAGTAATGGCTCCCGGACCTACTACAGAGAATGGATGCAAGGGCCTAAGGTCTGAGATGGGGATTTGCAGCTTCATGAAGGCTCCGAAGCTAATGAGGTTGGGAGAAGCTCCACCATCAACCAAGACATGGAAGTGTTGGACGTTATTGATAATCGGGGATACCATCAATGGTAGCTGCTCAGCTCCAGCCATGTTCTTCGGGCAGTTTGAGGCTTCAAAAGTGATGGGAGTGTCCATCCACTTCCGATGAGACTCCGCCTTGGCAATGGGAGTTGCAGCAGCTATCTCTCGAAGAAAAGTTTTTACTATGCATCGAGAGGTAATATCTAATGACCATTCATACATCATATGGAGAGTCTTTCGACGCTCGTTGTCAGTGCTGGTGTTGGAGTCACCAACATTGTTGTAGACCACCTTTAACGCCTTTTTGGCATCTTGGAAGCATAGCTCCTGCTCTGATGGAGCTTCGCAGACTTTCTGTTTACCTTCCTGCTGGCGGAAAGGTCTGTCATCTCGACGCTTATTTTGGGCGCTCTCAGTGAGCCTCTTGACCTTGTTGTAGTCTTCAAGGTTAGGGCCCATGGATTTGTGGATCGAGCACCACATCTTATTACCAAAGTTAGACGATGGTCGAGGTCGCTTGTCAGGGCATGGCCCCCAACCACTTGGTGCTGCAGCTGCAACAGTAGTAGGTGTGCCGACAAATGGCTTGTTCTGGCCACTCGACTTCTTGTTCTTTTTTCCACTACCATGGGCAGTAGCTTCGGTCTTGGTGGCAGATGGTGCTCCTACCTCTGCAGCTGGCTTGAAGTGCATCTAACGGCCCTTAGTAGTCCTCGTGCATTTATTAGCCGGGCTGAAGAGTTTCGTGACACCGCTGACATACTTGGTAGCCAACTTCTCCAACATCTTCTTGTCTCGAACACCCTGTCGGAATGCTACAACCACAAAGGCATTAGAGATAGAAGGAATGGTGTTCTGTACTTGGGAGAACCGCTGTATGAAGGAATGCAGTGTTTCTTCTATCTTCTGATGTATGGCGAGGAGGTCCAGTTTGGTGTCTGGTCGGGTGTAGGAACTCTCAAAGTTGGCAGTGAACTGGCGGCATAATCCCCCCCCCCCAACTGTAGATGGAGTCAGGAGGTAGGCTCATGAACTAGGACCTAGCAGTCCTGGTCAAAGCCACCAGGAAGTAATTAGCCATGATGGCCTCAAGCCCACCTGTGGTAAGGATAGCGGTGGCGTAGATTTGAAGAAACTCGATGGGGTTGACTATTCCGTCATACTTTCCAGCAAATGAGGCAAGAACTTGGGTAGTCACTCCACCATGCGAAGGTTGTGGCAAATTGCTGAGCGCCATGGCTGTAGTGGTGACTAGATGGACGACGTCGTTGTGCCACTGTTCCAGCACTACTGGAGGTGCGTCCGACGCAGGTGGACGCTGGAGAAGAGGTCGCGCTGCAATCAACGCGTTCTCGGGGTTGTTGGTCGATTTCGTGACCGACGCAAAGACACATCCTATTGTTGACCAGCAGCAACTGCTGCTACAGCAGGTGGTGGTCCATTGTTCCCAGGTTGCTGTCCTGGAGCCCCACCTTGTTGATCAGTGGTGGGACTGGCACCAGGACGGCGAGATTTGTCGCCAACCTCGTTGCCTCTACCAACTCGTGCACTCGAGCCAGTGGAAGAAGCAGTGGAGTTCACAATTGTTGATACTGAGATTCTTGAACCAAGCCCCCACCTGGCGCGCCAAATGTCGAAGTGTGCGATCGACACTTCCCCCAATACTACTAAGAAGTAGTCCGTGGAGGTTCGTATTTAGGTGGGGTGTAATCCCAAGATCTCAGGAACAAGGTGAGACAATGGTTTTTACGTGGTTCGGGCCGCCTGAGCGTAATACCCTACTCCACAGGGGTTTTTGTGTATTGGGTTGCTTTGAGCGAGTATGCTAATGAGCTAGTCTGAATGACTTTGGCCTTGGATGGCCTTTTTTCTACCGTAAAGCGTAGTCCTTTTATATGCCAAGGATTGGTTGTTACAATGTGTTGTGGCCCGACATGTGGCCCCAACAGTATTCACTATGTTATACACGATCTAAGTGTATAATGGCGGTTTTATTAGGATGATAACGTGAATTTGTGGTAGCGTTACCAGGCTTCATGGTCCTCTAATCGTGCGGCATTAATGCAAAACTAATGATTCATTAACCAGATCTTGTAACGGCTGATTGATTGCCTTTTAATGTCTGCGCCGTTGGTGATACCAGAGTTCTTCCCGTTGAAGATGTAGACCCAAACACGTGACACGTGGCAGCACCAGAGCTTCCCTTAGCAGAGAGGCAGGTCCGGTGCTACAGGACATGTGGCAGCGCCAGAGCTTTCCTTAGCAGGGAGGCAGATCCGGTGCCACGAGACACGTGGCAGCGCTGGAGCGACCGTAAGGAGGGGGGCGGGTCTGACACTGCGGGACACATGTTGGCCTCCGGAGGTCCACTTTCCTGGTAAGTGGGACTCAATGCTTCTCTTTATGGTTTGAAGGGATACCTGGTCCACAGGATACCGACAAAGTTCATTTTTGTGTTCATAATATATTTGTCTCACTAACATGACTATACAAGAGCAGGAGACCGATCAGGAGCCGACCCTGACCCAGGTTTGGAAGAGAGGTCACAAGGGAATTGACCCTTCTTAGCCAGGGCAATGCAGTCAGGTCACGGCCGATCGACTGGTAAGTTTTCAAAATTTATCAATTTCATTATAACTAATACTACTATTGATACTATTACAATATTTCTTTGCATTTTAGGAAAAGTATGCGCAGGAGGTCACAAAGATACATGGTGAAGATTACGATTGGGAAAACGCGTCGATCGGCCCCCAAGCTGTGTATGCGAGCGGAGGCGGGAAGGCCCATGGATGGTAAGTTGGTCATTTGCTTCATTTTCTTTTCAATCTATCTTCTTCTACTTAGTATTTTTCATTCTTTGGCAGGTTTGCAATTTTCGATGGAGTTGTCAACTCGAGGTCGACACAACCTCCGAGAGGTGCTTCATCGATGTAGGCCTTGTCCGTTGGGCCGTCAAGTGGTCGTCTCTTGCAGACCTAGTTGGAGCTCAATGCCTTGAAGGAGACGCTGATGCGGACCCAAGCAGAGCTGGAGAGGTCGAGGGCGGAGCAGGAGAGGGCGAGGGCAGAGCAGGGAGGGTGAGGGAGGAGCAGGAGAGGTCGAGGGCCTTCCAGGAGGTCACGAGCTTGTACATGGCCCTAATGCAAGCAAGAGTGGCAGTAAGTAATTTAAACTACCGTAGTTTAACTTTATAGCATTTCAGTAACATATATCTTCTAATATTTTCTAATAGCAGACTCTTGCTCGATGGAGCGGTCAGCAAATCGAGATTCCTTTGTTTCCACTGCCGCAAGTGGCCCCAACACAAACACTCCCAGCACAGATGCCCCAGGCGCAGGTAATAAACTTTTTCTTTAATATCGTCGTTTTCGTTTTAGTACTGACATAGGGAGAGGAGGTAGAACATATGGTGAGAGAGAGTGAGATAGATGTGGAGTAAGAGAGATACACTTAGGTTGAGAGAGAGGGGTCAGGTAGAGGTGTAGTAAGAGAGACATAGATAGGGAGAGATGGAGTGCAAGAGAGAGAGAGGGGATTCTAGAGAGGGAGAGGAAGAGATAGAGAAAGTGATGGAGAGGAAGAGAGTAAAAGAATGAGAGAAAGGAGAGGAAGAGAGAAATTGTGACATAAAGAGATGGAGAGAAAGTGAGGGAGAGGAAGAGAGTGAGTGAATGAGAGAAAGAGAGAGGTAGAGGAAGAGAGCGTGAGAGAAAGAGAGAAAGAGATAGAGGGACAAGGAGAGGAAGATAGTGTGAGAGAATGAGAGAAAGAGATAGAGGGACAAGGAGAGGAAGATAGTGAGAGAAAGAGAGGGAGAGGAAGAGTGTGAGATGAATTTGTAACATGTCTAACTCTAATGTTCTTTTGCAGGGTTCGGCGACGGCGACGCAAACTCCTTCGGCACAACTACCGACACCTGAAGGGACACGCGGAGATGACCTTTTCAGCTCCGGAGGTAGTCGAGGGGCTAGCGTGTAGCCCAGTCGGAGTTTGTGTTGTGTTTGATGTGTTTTTTGAATAATTTGAGATGTGGTTTGATGCTGTATATATATATATCTGTTCTATGATCTCGCCATCGTGCGAGGCAGTCAATTTTTTTTAAAAAAATAAAAACATAACTTACGTCGGCTATGGTAAGTCCAACGTAAGTTAGCCCATGTTTACTTATATCGGCTAGACCATACCGATGTAAGTTAGACACCAAAACTTGCGTCGGCCTGTCATAGCCGATGTAAGTTAGACCATGTAACTTACGTCGGATACTAACGGCCGACATAATTATGAGTGGGCCGACGTAATTAGGTAACTTATTGGCAGCCGATGTAAGTAATCTTAATTACGTCCAAATTGACACATTGGCGCACAATCGACGTATTTAAGGAAAAACTAACATAATTAAGTAACTTACGTCCGCTTTAGGCTTAATTACGTCGGCTCTGGCCGACGTAATTGATCGCGATTCCTGTAATGGAATGTTGTCGGATGCGGATTCGGTATTGAATATGTCAAAAACATCGGAAACAGGTTTATCGGAGCTGAAACTTATCGACATCGGAAGGACTCAGATATGGAAAAAACTTTTCACAAATTACATCATAGAAGTACATAATATTAAAATTCACTATACTAAATCATAGGCAATCAAATATATATTGATGATTTGGGCATGCCGGTGTGTGGCGTGGGGTGTCGGGCGTGGCTTGTTGCTAGGATTACTGGCTTACTGTCTTACTTGGTTAGCGGTGCGCCTGTGTTGGGCCTCAATCCAAGATAAGTTGGGGGCTCGGGCGCTGGGTGGCTGGACCGTCGTGATCTATGGGCCAAAGTGAAAATCTGATACACTTCGGATATGAATCGGATATATCCGACTCAATATGGATATCAACCCATTCGGACGGATATTAATCCATACTTTTTCCGATCCATATCCGAATTAGAATACCCGACATCCGATCCATATCAGACTAAGATCCGACTAAAACGGATATGGATCAGATATTTTTCGGATACGGCACCAGGCGGATCTGAAAATATCTTATCCGTTTTCATTCCTACTAAGGCAATGTTGTTATTAAAGTGGAGACGACATCGGACATTATTTTTCAATCAAAAACAAACAACGACAAGGTGATATGATGTCGTCAATTCTTTCAATTTAGTGATAGCCAATGAACAACCGACTAACAAGAGATGTCATTCCACATCTCATAGAGGATGGCTTATCGATCCTATAATATGTAGACGATGCAATCATATTTTTGAAACATGATATGGAAGAAGCGAAAAATATATAATTACTGCTACCTATTTTTGAACAATTATATGGCATTAAGATTAATTTTTATAAGAGTGAAATCTTATACTATGCCAAAACAAAGGGATTTGAGGATGAATATGTACAACACTTTGGATGTAATACAGGTGAATGCTTATTCAGATATTTGGGTATACCTATGCATTATAAAAAAAACTCCATAGTTATGATTAAGGAGTATCTAAGAACGGTTCAAAAAGAAGCTTGCATGGTAGAAAGCTAAAAATTTTACTTCTGGAGGAAGCTTGTCCTAATAAACTCAATTCTCAGCTCTTTGCCCATGTCTATGATGTCTATTTTTAAAATACCCGAAGGGTGTACTGAGGAAATTGAACTATTATAGATCGAGATGCTTTTGGCTTACCAAGAAAGATAAAAAATTATCGTCTTGCAAAATGGCAAATTTTGTGTTGTCCTGAAGATCAAGGTGGTCATGAGATATTGGACCTGGAGATCCAAAGTAGACGCTTGTTAAGCAAATATATTGTAAAATTTCTTAATAGGGAAGGACTATGGAATCAATTCTTAGAAATTAATATCCGGACTCAAAATCCTTTTCGCAAATTCAAATTAAACCAAATGACTCATATTCCTGGAAGAGGTTACTGAGGATAAAAAGTGAGGTCCTTAGTTGTGGTTCCTTAATTATTAAAAATGGGACACAAACAAGGTTTTAGGTGGATACATGAATTTGTTCTAGATCACTCAAAGATATATATCCCACATTATATAACCGCATGCTCTTGCGGCTAAGGTGATGGGTTCTGATAAATTGGATTTCTCTTTCATAAGATCTTTGTTGGATAAAAGCTTCAATAATGTCATGACCTCGAAGCTAAAATATACCATATCAGCTTAACTGACGGGGGAGTAGCTTTAGATGACACCTTTATATGATGGGACAATGCATTGTAGGATCGATGTATCTCCACCTATTAGATCACATATCTCTTTTGCGACAAGCTAATTTAGAAGTTAAAAATTCCTTTAGAAATCAGATATTCCTTTGCTACCTCCAAAGGGATTATATTAACAAAGGATAATTTGGTACAGAAATTTGGAAGGATAGTGAAAATTTTTATTATTATTATTATTTTAATGAAATAATTAAACTCCTTGTATTTAACTGTCAACATGCATAGACAATATGGATAAATGTCCATATTACTACCGGGTTACCACCTAGATTGGTGAACCATATGTTAGGAAATTATCTATAGGCTTCACTATAGAAATCACGATAACAGACGACGGCCAGAAACCATCGTCTATAAGGACAATACCGTCGTCTATAGCTTATAGACGATGGTTTCCAGCCGTTTACGATTATTAGTCGTCTATAAGCTTATAGACGATGGTTACCATTATCTATAAGCTAATTGACGATGGTCGGATTTAGCTGTCGTTAATAAGGTAACTCCGTCCACGTGACAGCGGGGGGGGGGGGGGTGTTGGGCCTTATTGATGATGGTGTCTCGAACCGTCGTCTATAAGTGTCCTTACATACGACGATTGTCCGGAAATTGTCGTCTATAAGTATCCTTATAGACGACGGTGTGCTTCAGCCAGTCGTCTATAAGAGCCCTTATAGACGATGGTACGACAATACCGTCGTCTATAAGGTCGCCGTATCGACGATGGCCGCCTGAAAACTGTCGTCGATAAGGTATGCAGTTTTTAAAAAAAAAAACAGAAAATGTTGCCCTGGCTCGATGGCCAGATCACACAAGCATACATATACATCACAAGCATATATATCACAATAAGATTCAAACCACTATACACACGCCACTACACACTTCGAGTTCGTGAAGCCAAAACCACAAAGACAAAAGCAAAATACAACCGTGATTGCCCAATAGCCAATATGAAGACCTGCAACAATAAAAACATTAATCAGTAGGAAATTATGATACCACCTATCTCGAACTACATGCTACAAGTAACACGAACCTTGCTAGTCGTTAAAGGTATGTATGCTATGGTGAAACCTTGCTAGTAACCACTTGTTTTCGTGTATTGCTATAAGTTGTTTACTCTCTTGAGCTGGTCTCTCAGTGCTGGTCTTCTAAAATGCATATGGAAGGACGGGCTCCCTCACTTCAAACTTGCACTGGACAGTCCTATTGCAGCATACACTGCAAACCCAATCAAGGTGCACGACCATGACAAGGCCCTCGACTACGTCTACATGCTCCATTCAGGGGAGCAAGGAAGAAAAGATTGGACGGCTCACACAAGCAATGTGTCAAGACTCGTTGGCAAGATGAAGGTTTCAAGTTCTCTGGTTCTGAATTCAGATAAATTGAGTCATGTGGAAACTGAGTTTGTTTTGTACGGTTCCCCTGATGACTATATGAGGCAAATGTGTAGCTCTTACATTTTTTCCAAAAGGAAAGGGACTTGTCAAGAGAGTGACAGAAATTATGAGAACTGGCAATGTTTCCTCAAGTCCAAACATGCCTTGAAATTTGGCAAACGCTGCTCTCAACAGTTTGAAGACTTGTCTGGAATATTTGAAGGTGAAATGATCAGTGCTGGAGAATCAGCCTTGACAAACCTCGGCATGGATGAATTGCCAACCAACCAGGATTTAGCAGCAACTGTCGTGAGAGAACAACAGCACGAGTGCCGGAAGAAGCCTGTTGTTGGCGGTTGGGGTCTGAAGTTCCTTGAGGAAACAGGATCAAGTCATTCAGAGGGCTTATTGAAGTGTATTTTACCTGTTGTATACTAAATTGCATTTAATTGTCGATAGTGAATTAAATCCATGTTTTGCAGGTCAAACATTGTAACTGAAAATTCAAGCGAGGAGCTGACCTGACTATGAGACGCTACCCCATGCGCTGCCACCAGAGTTCGGAAAGTCCTCCTCCAGAAGTCGTCCAAGCACCGGAATCTGAGGCGACGGAGTTTGAGCCTCCGTTCTCGATCACTGTGATGTGCAAGTGTGGTTAGGCATTTTACAAGTAAAAAAAATGCATATTTTACTAAATTTGAACAAGTTTAACTAGGTTAAGCTATTTCGAATAATTTTGTACCTGGGCTGCTGTTGTCGGCACCAGCGGAAGCTATATCGCTGGCGGCGCCCATTGTGGAAAGATATGCGGTTGTCCTGGAAACATAGCCTGCAAACACAAAAAAAATCATTATATATGTCATTTATATATTAAAAATGTTAAGTACAACATCTAGAATGTATCTATACAGCAGTTTGCATCTGTAGCATGAACGAGTGTTGATACTCGTCCCTAGCCCTTGGCGCCTCGTCCCTAGCCCTGATCCCCGCTGCCCGCGCCTTTTCCGTAGCACTGAGCACTTCTTGAGTCCTCTGGAGCTCCTCTCGAAGACTCTAGAGCTCCAAATCTCGACTCGCACGACTGCTGCTGGACCCGCCCTGATGCGATGAAGAGACCCTCGAGGAAGCCCGTGCTTGCCTCGAGTAGAGCACTCCATCAAAGATGGCTGACCTGCACAACGAAGTAAGATTATTAAATTTTGTATCTCGAAGTTGGTAACAGTAAATTAAAAATAACAAAGCTCACCGTCCATGAGGTTTGCACCACCTCTCGCATACGCGGCATCGGGGACGATTGGCGCGCTCTGCCAGTCGAACTATTCGCCTCGAATCCTCTGCACCTCCTCCCCGTACTTTGCTTGAAATTATAGAAAAATAACGTCATTAGAACTATTAAAGAGAATTCAATTTAGTTGAAAAAATAACTCACCAAAGTTTGTGTCGCCGTCTAAGAAGACTGCTGGTGAAGCTACGACGGGTCACTTCCCAAGTGACCCCTCTTCCACACCTCGATAGGTGCTGGCTGCTGACCGCTCTCGTGCTCCTATCGATACATGTTAGCACAATGAAGATTATAAAATTACTTAATAGAATGCGAGTAGCACTTACCATCCATTTAGCAAGGCGTATGTAGACGTACCCACCCAGGTGATGTTTTCCGTCCGTCCCTCTACTCTCTCGATGGGTTTTTGAAACTGTATGAAATCCCTCGCTCGCCCAAAGGGCAGACAGGGCACGGTACGCATCCAGACGGCTGTCAAGCCATGCTACGCTGACCTGCACAAATATTATTGAATGAAAATATTGATCACATTTAGATAATGAAGCAAAGTAAACTAAAAACTTTACCTCTGTGTATTGCGCCTCCATAAGGTACGTGTCGGCCGATTCCTTCCCCGACTCATGCTCGTTTGGAAGCAACATGAAGTATGTGTTCCTAGCTTGAATGCGAGCCACCGATAGTGACAGTGTCACGATCTTCCTAGCACAGTTATGGAAGATGAGAGTGTCGAAGTGTGGTCTAGGACACTTTCCCCGGTACTACTAAGAAGTAGTCCATGGAGGTTCATATTCGGTTGGGGCGCGAGTCAAGATTGGGACAAGAGGTGAACACTGAGAGTTTTACGTTGTTCGGGCCGCCTGAGCGTAATACACTACTCTACAGGGTTTGTGTATTGTATGAGTGTCTCTAGGCTTGTGTGCGTATGAGAATTGTTCAGATCGCCTTCCTTTCTATTGTGCAGCACAACCCTTTTATATGCCAAGTACTGGCTCTTATAGTTTGTGCCTGGCTCGACAAGTGGCCCCGGTTGTATTAACTACCCTGTACATGATCTAAGGTGTTAAGGACGATTAATAGTGTGATAACATGCCTTAATGACAGTGTTACTAGCCTTGATATTCCTCTGATCATGCATCATTTATATGGCATTAATGACGTGTTAACCAGGTCTTGTAATGGCTAGTCGATATCCCTTGAATGTCCGCGCTGTTGGAGATCTCGTAGTCTTCCCGTTGTGACGTAGGTCCGGGAATTGACACGTAGAAGCTTCAGAGCTTCCCTCTACTGGGGGATAGGTTTGGTGCTGTTGGACACGTGACAGTGTCGAAGCTTCTCTTAGCACTGAGGCAGGTCCAGCTCTTCTAGACACGTGGTAGCACTGGAGCTTCCCAAATGAGGGAGGCAGATCCGACTCTTCTGGACACGTGGCTACACCGAAGCTACCTTAAGAAGGGAGGTAGGTCTGGTTACGCGGGATGTGTATCACCTTCGAACGTCTGTCACTTGGACATTGGAACTCCTCGACTTTGCTTGCAGTATTAGGGGGTACCCAATACGTAGGGTATCGATAGTGGCCCCTGGGCCCACCTCAGGGAGAGGTTATGCTACCAGAGGTGGGGCCATCATCGATTTCCGCATTGCAACTTCAAAGTCTTTTCCTTGGCAGTTGGGACGACAACACGCAGTTATACCATCGTCGCGTGGCCCTTATTGATATGGTGAGTGGGATCTTGGCATGCGGATCTCGTATCAGTTCCCAGAGTAATCTTTGTAGCCCTATCAAGCTACCGTCCTCGGGCTTCTAACTTCCCATCATGACAATGGTTTACCTGGTGCGACCTTTTAGCAAAGTGGACCTGGGCCCCCTTGTTATTTACGAGGTCATTTGATATTCGGGTCTGGAGGTAGTTTCCATCCAAGCGTTGCGGAGGCTTACTAAAGGGAGAAAGTTTGCATGGGGAGAGAACTCCTTACGCCTTCATTTGATCTTGCGTTTAGATCTCTCCGCCTTTGCAATATTTCTTCCACTTTTGCTCTACTTTGCGGCGATGGAGTTGGGTCTTCCTCGCAGCCGGATCAAGAGTGATGAAGAGTTGTCGAGAGTCCGCACCTACATGGGGTGGTAGAGCGACTCCTTTAACAACTAGATTCACCTCGGCAAGCTCCCATTCAAGAAGGAAAGCCCCAGCGAGATTGTGTAATTCTCGATGTTTGACATGGAGGGGCTCATCCCATAATTCTCCAGCTTCCTAGTGATGTTGCTGGACTTCTACGGCCTGCAGCTTCACCACCTCAGCCCCCACTCTTTCTTGCTAGTGGCGACATTCATCCACTTTTGTGAGATGTGGGTGGGTGTGCCGCCCTGCATCGAGCTCTTCTGGACCTTCTTCAAGGTCCACAAAACCGGGAAAGGGAATGAGCTTCTCGGCTTCTACTACTTCATGAAGCGCAAGAACTTGCCCTTTAAGTACTTGAAGACATTCCCTCCTGGGAAATAGGACGGCTGGAAGAAGGATTTGGGTGGTCATCAGGGTGGATCACCCTCACATGCCGGAGCTGCCTGATAGCCTTCCCGCTGTTGACACCGATGCTTGGGAGGTGGTCCCGGAGTTGTCGGAGACATATAACCCAATCTTTATAAGGAACCGGGAGTGCGTTGAAGGAGGAGTGACTCCTCTGATGGTGATCGCCAACTTCCTCATCAACTGGTGGGTTCCGCTGAAGACGAGGGAATGCCTTGCATGGGCATTCAGTGGAGAGATCGACCCATAGCGAATTATACTGGTATCAGGTCCAATTTGCATGAAAAGGATTTGAAGCTTCATCTCCAAAAGCTACACCACGGAGCCATCAACCCTGACGATTTGAGACCTCTGGCGGAGTTCCTGCCCCTGAACATGGTTCCAGAGTTTAGGAGGGAGCTGCGGAAGAAGATGCCAATGATTGATGACTTGGGTGTTGTGGATAGGCATTAGAGCACTCCTCCGGCGGGTTTTGTGATCCCTAGAGCTCCTTGCCTCATGAAGGCTCTGGACCTGCGCCAGTCAGTGGCAAAGGCAAAGGTTTGGTGGCTTCGCCTCCCAAGAAATCAGTCTCAAGCCGAGGGAAGGAGAAAGCTTCCGTCAAAGCTCCGAGAGGCAAGCGGAAGTTGACAAGAAGCGGCAGAAGTAATGTGAGGGGCACTGCAAAAGAAGTGACCCCTCAGCCTCGGTTGAGGTATGTGGTTGTTGTGCCCCCAGCTCTGGCTGATCCTTCGGCTCCAGTGTCCACAGCGGGTGCTGGGTCCAGCACGTCGACTCTGGCCCCAGTGCCAGCAGAGGGCTCTAGGTCAGGAGAAATTACTCCTACGACAGAAGTACCAGATGTGGTACCACCGTCAGCTGCCTCAACAGCTGGTTCGGAGCCTGGAGCATCCACCATGCTAACGACAGTATGCTCTAGTTCCAAGCGCCCGAGGAAGAAGATTCGTGCCGATTGGAGCGGCAAAGTCCCTAGGTAAGGGTCAACTCTTTAGTTTATGTCTTGATTTTGTTTCTTGCTTTGTCTTGAATTCTCTACTTTCTATTTCCAGAGTGTCGAGAACAAGTACAACAGCTCTGGTGCCTGATGCAGCCTCGGTCACTGCGCCTGCTGAAGCTCCTGATGCTCCATCCCCTCCTCCTATGGCTGTTGCAGACAACACGATAGCTCTGGTGCCGGCTGTCGTGGAGACGATTTCAGCACTGATGACCCGTGGTAGCGCCAGACCACGAGGAAGAGATGTCCGAGTGAGATCTGGCTATCTCGGAGCCAGCTGCAGAGGTTCCGGAGACAACGCCAGAAGTTGATGAAGCTCTAACTGAAGTCCTGACACCAACTCCAAAGGCGGCAACACCGGAGGTGATCTTGCGTGATGTCACTCTCGAGGATCCTGCTGTGAAACCTTCGACTTTTGTGCCGACAACTGAATATTCGATGGCAGGATCCTCCTCGTCAGCTCCGGAGGTAGAAGATCCAATTCCGGGACCTTCCTCTCCCACTCTGGAGATGGATGAACTGCCGGAGATTGGACCTGCTGATGTCAAGATATTGGAGTCCATGCTTGTGCAATGAGCTCCAAAAACTGTCCCAGAAGACCTGGAGGACCCAAAAAATGGAACTCAAGAAGGCTTGGAGCGAATCCCTCTGGCGTTGTCAATTGATAATGCCTGCTCCAGCCTTCGCCAAGTCCAGCTTGCCTTCGACTACGAGTGCAAGTCTCTGGAAGAAGAGTGCGCCATGCTGAGGCGTTGGCGCCAAAAGCTGTACTTGGAGATGAAGGTGACACAATCCCATCCGGCAGACCAAAAGGAGTGGGTAGCCTCATAGAAAGCCCGACAGTCGTGCCTGAACAAGGCTTTGGATGAATGAGACGCCGCTATAAAGGCTCTCGATAAGAAGACTCAGGAGATCTACGAGCATGCGCAGAGGGCCTGTGAAATGGCCGACAACCGCTCGAAGAGTCTCGAAGAGTTGAGGAAAAGTCTCCTCAAGCACCGGGATGAGGTCGATAATAAAGAGGTTAACCTCCAAGAAAAAGAAGATAAGATCCAGCAGAGGGAGGATGAGCTCTCCTAGAAGCTGGCTCACAGTGAGAAAGACTTTGTTAACCGCGTGAAAGTATTTGAGTCTTGGTGCAAACAAGAGAAGCACTGGTTGTGGCGGGAAGGACAAGATGTCAGCGAAAGAGAAATTGTTGTTTCTTCTTGGGAGGAAAAGATGAAGGCGAAGGACCTTGCAGACAAGCGAGGCCGCATTCACCACCGAGAAAAGAACGTTGCCGACCAAGAAAAGTTGTTGGCTGAGCGAATTCAGCATCATGCTACGGAGGTCGAGAGCTTCTCAAAGGAGGGTTATGCGAAGCTATCTTCTGCTAGGAGGTCACCGGAGGAGCTCCAAAGTGTGAGAGTGACCGAGTCCCAGCAAATCTGGGACTTCCTCAAAAGGGGAAATGAAGCTCTGGTACCTTTCGGATTCATCCCGGTTGAACTGGCTGATCCAGAGCCAGAGATGGACAAGGCCCTGGTGGCACTCAACTCCGCTGGCGTGAAGCTGGAAGCTATCGAAGATGTGGTCGTCTACGAGATCGAGACTGAAGGGAAATCACTGGCTCAGAACATCGCAGAGTATGTGCTGACATGCTTCCGAAGTCGGGACTCTTCGATGTCTCTAGCTTCCGTGCTCGAGGGACCCATCGCCAAAGTGGAGAAAGCTGCCAAGGCCAGCGTCGAAGAAGCCACCGAGAAGGTTGCTTCGTTCTTCGTGAGAAACTCCAGCAGCTAGGACCTTTCTCTTTGTACCTTCAACTTGTAATTCTCCACTTTTTAATGAATGAAATCCTTTCGAATTCCATTTTTGTGTCTTCAATGCATTGCCCTTTATATTGTTGGCCCCCTAGTAGATGTGTTCAATGGATTGAGGACATCTACCATGAAGATTTAGACAATGTCTTGAAAACTTGATAGCTCTGAACTCATAGCCAGTATGATAGCTCTGAGGTCCGAGTCTCGCCTTCGATATCTCCAGGGACACTTTGTTACGTCGACGGCGGGCGCCCTGGGAGTTGTTGGAGCTTGGTAGCTTTGGCAGCGCCCACTCTCAGCACGTAGAACGTCGACGGTGGGGCCCCTTGGGTTGTTGGAGCTTGGCAGCTTTAGCGGCGCCCACTATCAATGCATATAACATTGGCGGCAGGCCCCTTGGGGGTCGTCGGAGCTTGGTAGCTTTGTGATGCCCGGTTCCGAAAAATGAACCAAGCCAACGCATATGTGTGCCCAGGATGTTCAACACACATACACGAGTGCATTCACAAAAGAGTATACAGAAAATTACCACAAGACAAGATTAATTAACCAAATTTTATTACAGAAACCATATTATCCTCAAATACAACCTCTAATGAATATTAATGACAAGTTCAACTAATGCAGCAGAAATAACTAATTAAGCAACTAAGCAAACTAACCAGCTAGGCAGCATAAGCAATAGGGTATATATGCGCAGCTCAAATCAACACCACAAGCAAAGCTGACGGTAGACACGGCCTAGAACTCCGCATTATCGCAATTAAACTCCCAATTCTGACCTGCAACTGTTGGGGGGGGGGTGGCAAGAGTGAGTACATGTCGTACTCAGCAAGTGTGGAAAATATGACATGTGGTTGATTCAAATGACGACAATAATAATGGCAAAGTGCTAAAAAGTACATAAAAGCATTTGAAAAGCAATATATTACATGTATGTGAAGTAAACCCATCATAAACCATAATTAAAATCATAGTACCAGTCCATATTCCATATCCATCAACAATAATTCCAAATTTCACCATTTGCCAATAACGATATTCAATACCAGAAATTAATCCATAACTAGCCATAACCATAACCATACCAAATACCATCCCAATACCGAGTACCCTCTAACCATGGAAGTTGTCCAGGTGCTCATAACCGGGAGCACGTCTATCATGATAGTTTTATTTAACTCTGCAGAGTTTGTACCGCTTTACCCACGTGTTTGTGATTTCATCACCCGTCGGTGACTAAAGAACCTCCCTCATGCCAATTACACTTCCTTTGGTGTATGGCCAAGAGATCACAAAATAGCCTTTACAAAGGGATTACTAGCCTATTTAGACCCCACTGAGGTTTCACCGGTGGCGATGTCTCCAACTGAGCACATCTTCAACCAAGGGCCCCCTCTTGAGCCATTCGGATCCCAGGGTAGTCCCACCAATCATCAACAAACCCAATCCGACTACCCCTTCCCCGAGCATCCTTAATGGTCCAAATAGAACTGGCAAAGCCCTAATTAATCAGCTACGCCGCACCCATACTTGGCCTCGTGGTGGCACTGTAGTCCTGGCTTATTCTCGCATGAACCGGTCCTTAGATCTAAAGCAAGAAAACCACCATACGTCCAACCCACCCACATACCAGGCTTGCTTAGATCACCCATTACCATACCGTATCGACCAGTTCACATTAAGCAGAATATCATTAATACATAATTAAATGTGTAGTGTTGTTTTCCCATCCCAATTAATCAAGCGAAGCAAAAAGGTAAAAGCCCTTCCCGACTCTCTACCATAAATTCCAGGTGAGAAGGGTGGTTAAACAATTCTAGTAAACTTCGTATCATAGGATTACCATCAAATTGACACAAGCATGCAATTTACAAACAAAACATTTTATTTTAAAACAGAATCAATATGCTTCAAGGACACTTGCCTTGCTCTTGATGTTGATTAGGGTCAAAGCCTTCAAACTCTTGGTGCCGTAGATCCTCCGCGGCACTCTCTAGCGCAAATCCGTCTAATCCGCACAATAAACATACAATACAAGAAACACAATCAAAGAGTGCACAAATATTACTCAATATGACATGACATGCATGATTTATGCAAATGCAAGGTAGAACTTGTTACTAGATTGCTTTTAATGATAACTAACTATTTCTAATAGCTTTTAACAAGTTTATACAGGTTTGGAGTTGATTGGATCAAACTTTAGAATCAATTCAACACTATTTAACCAGGAAGATCGGACTAGTCCACTAGGGACCGGACAAGTCCGCACTTTGCGAGATCAGCAGATTAGGGTTTTCTAGATTGACGTAAATCTAGAGATTAGGGGTTGAATTCTCGTAAGGAAAAGATAATAGAAGGTATACCAGGTGTTTAGGACTCCAATGAACCAAGAAACTTGGAGGTAGCACTTGGATCTAGGTGATCTTGGGTTGGTGATGAACTTGGAGATGAATTGGTGATGAAGAACGAAAACTTGGTGGAGATCTTGATCCTCTTTCGTTTCCTCCTCTTCTTCTTCTTGCTTGGGATCTTCTCCTCCCTCCTTGATGGTGGCTCCTCACGAACTAGGGTTTGGGTGGGTGGAAAAGTGGCAAATAGATGTCAAACCAAGGGGTGGGGTTGTTTATATAGAGGTGGAGGCTAGGGTTATATGGATTTCGAGTTTGAGAAGAGTAGAGGCCGGTTTAGAGTCCCACATGGGCTGTAAAAGAGTTAGGCACGATGCCCCTAGGCCCACTTAATGTGAAACCCAAGAAACAAGTCGTAAAACAAAAGATCAATTCGAAGTCACGAAGTATCGGACAAGTCCGGAAAGGACCGGACTAGTCCGAAGTCGTCCAGAGAGAAAATCGGACAAGTCTGGCCAAAAATCGGACAAGTCCGAGTTTAAACAGAGAGGAAAATGGACAAGTCCACTAGAACATCGGACTAGTCCGAAAAAGTCCAAGGACTTAGCAATTTTTCAAGGATTCATGGGATATCTGACTAGTCCGCACAAAATCGGACAAGTCCGAAGATTTCCAGAGGCAAAATCGGACTAGTCCGCAGCAAAAATGGACAAGTCCATTTTTAGTTAGAGAGAAATCGGACTAGTCCGCAGCAAAATCAGACTAGTCCGCACTTTCCTGCATTTTAAGTGCGGTTTTGCTCCAAATCAATTTTGAATGCTCCAAATCAATTTTAAACTCGTTCCTCTTTATGTGGATCAATGTTAAACATGTATATGAGTGCATGTAGGGCATGATGCATGAAAATGAGGGTGTTACAAACCTACCCCCCTTAAAATGAATCTCTCCCTCGAGATTCGATGCGGAGGAGAAGAGATAGGGAAATTCCTTCTTGAGATCATCCTCCAATTCCCACGTTGCTTCTTTTTCGGTGTGGTGCTTCCATTGAACTTTACACCATCTAATAACCTTGTTCCTTGTGACTCTCTCCTTGGTTTCCAAGATCTTGACCGGTTGCTCGGCATAAGTCAAATCTTCCTCTAATTTCAATCCTTCCATTGGCACTTGTTCTTCCGGTACTCTCAATCACTTCTTGAGCTGGGAAACATGAAAGACATCATGTACGTCCAAAAGATGAGTTGGCATCTCCAACTTATACGCTACTTCTCCTCTTTTGTCCAAAATCTTGAATGGTCCAATATATGAGGTGCGAGCTTGCCCCTTATGTTAAAACTCTTATGACCTTTCATTGGTGACACCTTAAGATAAACAAAATCTCCCATTTCAAAGGCTAATTTCCTTCTCCTATTGTCCGCATAGCCTTTTTGCCTTGATTGGCCAGACCTCAAGTTTTCACGAATTATTTGGACTTGCTTTTCGGCTTCTTGCAACACATCCGGACCAAATACTTGAGTTTCTCCTGCCTCATTCCAGAATAACGGTGTCCTACACTTCCTCCCATAAAGCGCTTCATATGGTGACATCTTCAAACTTGCTTGGTAACTATTGTTGTATGAAAATTCCGCATATGGCAAGCTTTTGTCCCAACTTTTGCCATGCTTTAAAGCGCAAGCTCTTAACATGTCCTCCAAAATTTGATTGGTCCTCTCAGTTTTTCCATCCGTTTGAAGATGATATGCTGAACTAAACTTCAACATTGTTCCCAGAGCTTCATGCAATTTTTGCCAAAACCTG
Organism: Tuctoria greenei; assembly: GCA_036927565.1. Taxonomy (NCBI): domain Eukaryota; kingdom Viridiplantae; phylum Streptophyta; class Magnoliopsida; order Poales; family Poaceae; genus Tuctoria; species Tuctoria greenei. Next base: position 113,415,663 of record JAYESD010000011.1, on the reverse strand, counting down.
GAAGTGAATTGTGAACCTCTATCTGAGACTATCTTCTTAGGGACTCCATGTTGACACACAATATGCTCCATGTATATTTCGGCCAATTGTGCAGCTGTATATTTGGTCTTCACAGGGACAAAATGAGCTGACTTGGTTAAGCGATCCACAATTACCCAAATTGAGTCATACCCGGACTGAGTACGTGGTAAACCAACTATGAAGCCCATTCCAATTTCTTCCCACTTCCATTCCGGGATCTTCAATGGTTGCAATAATCCAGCTGGCCTTTGATGTTACGCCTTGACTTGTTGGCACACATCACACAATGCTACGTATTCAGCTATGTCCTTTTTCATGCTATCCCACCAATAGCAAGCCTTCAAGTCTTTGTACATCTTTGTACAACAAGGGTGAATCGAGTATGGCAAGTCATGTGCCTCCTTTAATATTGTCTCCCGAATATGCTTTACATTAGGCACAACAATCCTTTTTCCAAGCCATAGGGTACCATGTTCGTCTTCGTCAAATCTGAATTCTCTCCCTTCCTCGATCCTTCCCTTGATTTCCTTGATCTCCTCATCTGCAGTTTGTGCCTCTCGAATTTCTTGCTCCAAGGTTGGGTTTAACTCCATCATCTCCATCTCATTTACAAATCCGAGGTTCAACCTTTCAAACTCCTTACATAACTCGGATGGTAACTCTCGAACTGTGAGTTGATGACTGACTCCCTTTCTACTCAAAGGATCGGCCACTCCATTGGCTTTTCCCGGATGATAGTTGATCCCCAAATCATAATCTTTGATGAGCTCCAACCATCTTCGTTGCCTCAATTTCAGATCCGTTTGTGTGAAAATATACTTCAAACTCTTATGATCTGTATAAATTTCACACCTATGTCCAAGGATATAGTGTCTCCAAACCTTCAATGCGTGTACCACGACCGCGAGTTCCAAATCGTGCGTGGGTTAATTCTGCTCATGCTTCTTCAATTGTCTTGATGCATAGGAGACCAATTGACCTTCTTGCATCAATACACATCCAAGTCCTTTTCTTGATGCGTCGCAATAAATATCAAAACCCTTGCTCACATCCGGCAGTACCAAAACTGGAGCTGTTGTTAACCTCTTCTTCAACTCCTCAAAACTATTTTGACAAGCTTGAGTCCATTGGAAAGCCTTTCCCTTCATTAGCAACTCCGTCATTGGCTTGGCTATCTTGGAAAAGTACTTGATGAATCTACGGTAATATCCATCCATTCCAAGAAAACTCCTTATTTCCTTTACATTTTGCGGCGGTTCCCATTTCAACACGTCTCTCACTTTTCCGGGGTCAACTGATACTCCTCCTCCTGAGATTATATGACCCAAAAATGGCACCTCTTTCAACCAAAACTGACACTTGTTGAACTTGGCATACAATTGATGCTCCCTCAATTTCTGTAGCGTAAGCCTCAAGTGTTCCTCATGTTCCTTCTCGTCCTTCGAGTAGATCATAATGTCATCAATAAACACCACAACGAACTTATCCAAGTACTCCATGAAGACCTTATTCATGAGGTACATAAAGTAGGCAGGCACATTTGTCAATCCAAATGACATCACAGTGTACTCATAAGATCCATACCGTGACCTAAAGGCTGTCTTGGGTATGTCCGATGGTCTAATCTTCATTTGAAAATATCCCAACCTCAAATCAATCTTAGAGAAGGCACAAGCACCCTTCATCTGATCAAACAAGTCTTCTATGTGTGGCAAGGTGTACTTGTTCTTGATTTTTACATCATTGAGAGCTCGGTAATCCACACACATCCTTTGAGTCCCATCCTTCTTGTCCACAAATAGAACGGGCGCTCCACAAGGCGAAGAGCTAGGGCGAATAAAACCTTTCTCTAGTTGCTCTTGAATTTGTTTCTTGAGCTCCGCTAATTCCATAGGAGGCATCCTATACGGCCTCTTAGCTATAGGTGCAGTTCCAGGTATTAAATCAATAACAAACTCAATGTCTCGGTCAGGTGGCATACCTGACAACTCGTTCAGAAAAACATCCAAAAATTCACACACCACCGGAATCTCCTCAATTGCGGCACCGTCCATATGATTCAACTCCAATTGCTTCGGTGCAGTTTGAGATGCTTCAAATTCTATGGCGATCCCTTCCTCATTGGTCAATTTCACCGTCTTCGTGGCACACTCAATAATTCCATTGTGCTTCCTCAACCAGTCCATACCAAGTATAATGTCCAATCCTTGAGAATCCAAAATAATGAGGTTGGCGGAGAAGTCTACCCCCCTTATTCTAAGGCTTACTTTTGGACATACTATATTTGTCCTCATCTCTCCTCCAGGAGACTTAACCAATAGAGTAAACTTCATATGAGAGATAGGCAAATTATACTTGGCAACATACTTCGATGCAATGAATGAATGCGATGCTCCAGAATCAAATAACATAGTCGCGGGGTTGGAGTTGGCGAGAAACGTACCAATGACCACGTCATCCGCTTGTTGAGCATCCTCCGCAGAGACATGGTTCACGTTTCCACGAGCAAAATTATGTTGTCCACGGTTCCCTTGTGGCGCTCCTCCATTGGGTCTTGGTTTTTGCCTTGGCGCATTGCTTCCTTGACCAAGGCCTGACTGGGGACATTGATGCGCAAAGTGTCCAGCTTCTCCACAAGTATAACACTTCTTAACTCCACCAGAATTATGGGGACGAGCTTGGTTTTGAACATTGGCACCAGGAAAATTAGCACGAGGCGCATAAGGCATTGGAGTCCTAGGTGCTTGCATGAGAGGGCGCTGCTGCACAAACTGAGTTGGACGCGGTGCATAACCAGGGCGTTGAGCAGGAATAGAAGAGCTGTAATATGGCGCATTGGGTGGTGCAAGGCAAGGGCGCACATTACTTCCTTGTTGCTATCCTTGATATGGCGCCTTCCTCTTGTTGTCTTGCTCCATCTCACGAATCTTGTTCTCAACCACAATCTCTTTGTCCACAAGCTTCTGAAAGTTGGCATAGTCGCAATTGAGTAGTTGCACTTGGATCTCATTGTTCAAGCCCCTCATGGACAAATATTGCTTCCGACTGTCCCGACAAACATCCTCGAGCGCATACCTTGAGAGTTGAGTGAACTTGTTGAGATATTCACTCGCGCTTGATCTTCCTTGCCTTAAATTCTCAAATTCTTGCCTCTTCAAAATTATAACACCCTCCGACACATAATGAGAACGAAAATTCTCCTTGAATTCGGCCCAAGTAATTCTCTCTAGGTTCTCATGAGCATTGCAATAAGAATCCCACCAATCCGCAGCTGCTCCAACTAGTTGATGAGAAGCAAACAAGACCTTCTCCCGGTCACTGCATTGGACAATAGCTAGCTTCTTCTCCATGGACTTGAGCCAATCATCTGCATCCATAGGGTCAGCGGCTTGAGCAAAGGTCGGTGGCCTAGTCCTCATAAATTCTCCCAATTGGTTATGAGGTGGCAGGGGTGGCGGTGGAGGCACGTGGGGCTGATTGTTGATATTGCCAGCCTGCAGCTGTCTCATAGTTTGTATCATGGTCTGCATGAGCTGGTTTTGCATGGCCAAAAGCTACTCAATGTTGATAGCTCCATGAGAAGGTCCTTGCTCATTGTTGTTCTGAGGTACTCCATTGTTCTCGTCCTCATCATTGTCATCCCTCTGGTTGCGAGTCCTCACCATCTGAATAAAATCAATAGGTAAGAATTAGAAACGTCCCCAACTATATGCATCAAGGGATATGAAACTAAACAGCTAGCTACACTAGCCTAGGTGGACATGGCAATGCTAAAGCATCCCAAAATCCTCTATTAAGCACACAAGCAAACAATATATATAGCAAACAGCACTCCAAGCAAAAACACATCGATTCCTGAGTGCTCCTAAGTGCTCTAAAGTGTCCATTCTATCTAGGTTGCATCCTATGGTCAACATGTGGCTCTGATACCAATCTGTGACGCCCGGCTTCGAAAAATGAACCAAGCTAACGCATATTTGTACCCAGGATGTTCAACACACATACACAAGTGCACTCAGAAAAGAGTATACAAAAAATTACCACAAGACAAGATTAATTAACCAAATTTTATTACACAAACCATATTATACTCGAATACAACCTCTAATGAATATTAATGACAAGTTCAACTAATGAAGCGGAAATAACTAATTAAGCAACTAAGCAAACTAAACAGCTAGGCAGCATAAGTAATAGGGTATATATGCGCAGCTCAAATCAACACCACGGGCAAAGCTGACGGTAGACACAGCCTAGAACTCCGCATTATCGCCATTGAACTCCCAATCCTGACCTGCAACTGTTGGGGGGGGGGGGGGGGTTGCAAGAGTGAGTATATGTCGTACTCAGCAAGTGTGAAAAGTATGACATGTGGCTGATTCAAATGATGACAATAATAATGGCAAAGTGCTGAAAAGTACATAAAAGCATTTGAAAAGCAATATATTACATGTATGTGAAGTAAACCCATCATAAACCATAATTAAAATCATAGTACCAGTCCATATTCCATATCCATCATCAATAATTCCAGATTTCACCATTTGCCAATAACCATATTCAATACCAGAAATTAATCCATAACCAGCCATAACCATAACCATACCAAATACCATCCCAATACCGAGTACCCTCTAATCATGGAAGTTGTCCAGGTGCTCATAACCGGGAGCACGGCTATCTTATTTAACTCTGCAGAGTTTGTATCGCTTTACCCACGTGTTTGTGATTTCATCACCTGTCGGTGACTAAAGAACCTCCCTCATGCCAATTACACTTCCTTTGGTGTATGGCCAAGAGATCACAAAATAGCCTTTACAAAGGGATTAATAGCCTATTAAGACCCCACTGAGGTTTCATCGGTGGTGATGTCTCCAACTGAGAACATCTTCAACCAAGGGCCCCCTCTTGAGCCATTCGGATCCCAGGGTAGTCCCACCAATCATTAACAAACCCAAGCTGACTACCCCTTCCCCGGGCATCCTTAATGGTCCAAATAGAACTGGCAAAGCCCTAATTAATCAGCTACGCCGCACCCATACTTGGCCTCGTGGTGGCACTGTAGTCCTGGCTTATTCTCGCATGAACCGGTCCTTAGATCTAAAGCAAGCAAACCACCATACGACCAACCCATCCACATGCCAGGCTTGCTTAGATCACCCATTACCATACCGTATCGACCAGTTCACATTAACCAGAATATCATTAATACATAATTAAATGTGTAGTGTTGTTTTCCCATCCCAATTAATCAAGCGAAGCAAAAAGGTAAAAGCCCTTCCCGACTCTCTACCATAAATTCCAGGTGACAAGGGTGGTTAAACAATTCTAGTAAACTTCCTATCATAGGATTCCCATCAAATTGACACAAGCATGCAATTTACAAACAAAACATTTTATTTTAAAAACAGGATCAATATGCTTCAAGGACACTTGCCTTGCTCTTGATGTTGATTAGGATCAAAGCCTTCAAACTCTTGGTGCCGTAGATCCTCCGCGGCACTCTCTAGCGCAAATCCGTCTAATCCGCACAATAAACATACAAGACAAGAAACACAATCAAAGAGTGCACAAATATTATTCAATATGACATGACATGCATGATTTATGCAAATACAAGGTAGAACTTGTTACTAGATTGCTTTTAATGATAACTAACTATTTCTAATAGCTTTTAACAAGTTTATACAGGTTTGGAGTTGATTGGATCAAACTTTAGAATCAATTCAACACAATTTAACTAGGAAGATCGGACTAGTCCGCTAGCGACCGGACAAGTCTGCACTTTGCGAGATCAGCAGAATAGGATTTTCTAGATCGACATAAATCTGGAGATTAGGGGTTGAATTCTCGTAAGGAAAAGATAATAGAAGGTATACCAGGTGTTTAGGGCTCCAATGAACCAAGAAACTTGGAGGTAGCACTTGGATCTAGGTGATCTAGGGTTGGTGATGAACTTGGAGATGAATTGGTGATGAAGAACGAAAACTTGGTGGAGATCTTGATCCTCTTTCGTTTCCTCCTCTTCTTCTTCTTGCTTGGGATCTTCTCCTCCCTCCTTGATGGTGGCTCCCCACGAACTAGGGTTTGGGTGGGCAGAAAAGTGGCAAATATAGGTCAAACCAAGGGTGGGATTGTTTATATAGAGGTGGAGGCTAGGGTTAGATGGATTTTGAGTTTGAGATGAGTAGAGGCCTGTTTAGAGTCCCACATGGGCTCTAAAAGAGTTAGGCACGACGCCCCTAGGCCCATTTAACGTGAAACCCAAGAAACAAGTCGTAAAACAAAGATCAATTAGGAGTCACGAAGTATCGGACAAGTCCGGAAAGGACCGGACTAGTCCGAAGTCGTCCAGAGAGAAAATTGGACAAGTCTGGCCAAAAATCAGACAAGTCCGACTTTAAACAGAGAGGAAAACGGACAAGTCCGCTGGAACATCGTACTAGTCCAGAAAAGTCCAAGGACTTATCAATTTTTCAAGGATTCATGGGATATATGACTAGTCCACACAAAATCGGACAATTCCGAAGATTTCCAGAGGCAAAATCGGACTAGTCCGCAGCAAAAACGGACAAGTCCGTTTTTAGTCAGAGAGAAATCGGACTAGTCCGCAGCAAAATCGGACTAGTTCGCACTTTCCTGCATTTTAAGTGCGGTTTTGCTCCAAATCAATTTTGAATGCTCCAAATCAATTTTAAACTCGTTCCTCTTTATGTGGATCAATGTTAAACATGTATATGAGTGCATGTAGGGCATGATGCATGAAAATGAGGGTTTTACAAGCTTCGACGGCGCCAACTGCCAACACATAGAACATCGACGATGGCCCCCCTAGGGGTTGTCGAAGCTTGGTAGCTTCGACGGCGTCCACTATCAACGTGTAGAATGTTGATGGCAGGCCCCTTGGGGGTTGTCTGTAACAATCTAATTTTCATCCAGCATGCATTGCATACATTCCTAAACATGTTTAAAATTAAGTAACACAAAAAGTAACAAGTTTAAAATGAATTAGAAGCAAAACAACACTTAAAAGTCTGTAGAAGAACAGACTTGTCCGGTTTGTACCCCGGACTAGTCCGGTTTCCCCTTTGATGACCCTCCGGACGTGTCCGTTTTTGCTACGGACAAGTCCGATTAAGTCTCTTTTCCATTCCATACTTGTCCGTGATTGAGTGCGGACTAGTCCTATCTTTCGTACGCTTTTCGATTAAGTTGTCAAATCCTTGTACTTGTCTGATTTGTTCCGGACTTGTCCATTTTCCTCTCTGGAAAAGACCGGACTTGTCTGGATCTTCTATCGGATTTATCCGTTTTTGTCTCTGACCAACATCGGACTAGTCCCCCCCCCCAATGGACTTGTCAGGTGTGCCCGACTCGGATTCAATCTTTTCCTTCACAACTTGTTTTAGGGTTTTTACCTTATTTGGGCCCAAGGACGTTATGTCTAACCCCTGTGGGACCCCTACATGGCCTCCACCCACCTTAAACACAAAATCCATCCAACCTTACACCTCCACATCTATATAAACAACCCAACACCCCACCTTTCCACCTCTTGGCCAGAATTGCAAGCCCACCCCAAACGCTAGTTCGTGGGAGCCGCCACCAAGGGGAGATCCAACAGCAACGGGGAGAAGGAGATCACGAAGAAGGATCAAGCAATCAAGAACTTCATCGAGTTTTCATTCTTCATCACTAACTCTCCATGAACTCCTCATCATCAACCCTAGATCGCCAAGATTCAAGTTTCATCTTCAATTCTTGACCCTTGGAGTTCTAGACACGTGGTATACCATCTAATTTCTCTTTCCCACGTGAATTCAACCCCAATTCTCCAAATTCTCGTAGATCAAGAAAACCCTAACTCGCTGGTTCTGCGTAGGGCGGACTAGTCCGTCTCTAGTACCGGACTTGTCCGACCTCTGAATCTGAGTTGTGCTGAATTAATACCAAATTGACTCGAATAAATTCCAAACCTGCCCAAACTTGTTAAAAACTATTAGAACCAAGTAGTAAACATCAATAGCAACTTATTAACAAGTTTTACCACATAATTGCATTAATCATGCATGACATGTCATATTGTGTACTATATGAGTATTATTTGATTGAATTGTGTGTTATGCATGTTTGTCGCTTGGAATAGAAGGTGTTGCGCTAGAGGGTGTTGTCGAGGACCTCCAGTACTAGAGCTTTGAAGACTTTGACCCTAACTAAGCTCAGGGGTAAGGCAAGTGTCCTTGATCATATTGATCCTGTTTTTAAATGTTTTGTTTGTGAAACTGCATGCTTGTGTCAATTTGATGGGAAACCCATTTATAGGTGTTCACTAGTCTTGTTTGACCATCCTTGTCGCTTGGGACATTGTAGAGAGTTGAGAAGGGCTTTTTACCTTTTTGCTTCGCTCTAGATAATTGGGATGGGAAAACAACCAAATGACTTAATTATGAACTAACTAATGATGAGAAATTGATGAATATGATTACTTGGTAACATGGAACTTGGGAGATATAAGCAAGCATGGTTCTTGGATTGGGTTGGATGTTATGGCGGTTTGCTTGCCTTGGATCTAAGGACCGATTCATGCGAGAATAAGCCAGGACAACAGTGCCACCACGAGGCCAAGTATGGGTGCGATATAGCAGATTAATTAGGGTATTGCTAGTATTGTGCGAACCATTTGGAAGAGCGGGGAAGGGGAGTCGGAGTGGGTTTGTATGAGTGGTGGGACTCCCAAGGATCCAAATGGCACAAGAGGGGGCCCTTGGTTTAGGATGTGCTCAGTTGGAGACATCGCCACCTATGAAACCTCAGTGGTTCTTTACATGCTAGTAGTCCCTCTATAAAGGCTATTTTGCGATCTCTTGGCCATACACCTAAGGAAGTGTAATTGGCATAATGGAGGTTTCTTTAGTCGCCGACGGGTGACGAAATCACGAACTTGTGGGTAAAGTGGTACAACCTCTACAGAGTGTTAAAAACTATCATGATAGTCGTGCTCCCGGTTATAAGCACCTGGACAACTTCCATGATTAGAGGAAACTTGGGATTTGGGATGGTTGGTTACGGTTATGGTTATGGTTATGGTTATGGATTGAGTTATGATAAATGGACATGGATGATGATGATAGTAATAATCTGGTATATGGATGGATAATTGATTATGGTTTCGTAGTATGTTAATAATGTGGAATATGATGGGAATTACTTCACATAGACATAGTATAATGCTTTTTACATGTTTTAAATGTACTTTTCAGCAACTAGCCATTGTTTATTATCATGCCTTTATTAAGCTACATGTCATACTTTCCTAAACTTGTTGAGTACGACATGTACTCACCCTAGCAATTCCCCCACTAACAGTTGCAGGTCAGGATTAGGAGTATCATGATGTTAATGAGGAGTTCTAGGCTGTGTTGCTGTTAGTTTTGCCTGTGGTGTTGCTTGGAGCCGCGCTACCCTTATGCTTATTTTGCTTAGTTTGCTTAATTACATTATTTCCGCTGCAGTTATAGTTCAATAATGATCATTAGAGTTGTAATTTGAGAATTACTTTAATATTGTAATAAAGGTACTTATATAAATTGTGTTGTGGTAATTGTCTGGTTATCATTTGTGAATCACTTGTGTATGTGTGTTAAACATTCTGGGCACACATATACTGCACTGGTCCATTTTCAGAACCGAGTGTCACAAATTGGTATCAGAGCCACAGGTTGACCGTAGGATGCAGCCTAGATAGAATGGTCACTTTAGAGCACATAGGAGCGCTCATGAAGCATTGCAATTTGTTTGGTGTGCTAATTGCTATGTATTGTTGCTTGTGTGCTTAGTAGAGGATTTTGGGATGCCTTAGCATTGCCATATCCATATACGCTAGTATAGATTGTTGCTTAGTTTCATATCCCTTGATGCATATAATACGTTTTCTAAATTCTTCTCTCTTGCTCTTTCTTCAGATGGTGAGGACTCGCAACCAGAGGGGTGCGAATGATGAAGAGGAGAACAATGGAGCACCTCAGAACAACCAGGGACCTGCCCAAGTAGCTATCAATCTTAGCAGCTATTGGCTATGCAAAACCAGCTCATACAGACCATGATACAGACTATGGGACAACTGCAAGCTGGCAACAACAATCAGCCCCACATGCCTCCACCGCCACGACCCCCACGACCTCATAACAGGTTGGGAGAGTTCATGAGGACCAGGCCACCCACCTTTGCTCAAGCCACCGACCCTATAGGCACAGATGATTGCCTCAAGTCTATGGAAAAGAAGCTAGATATTGTCCAATGCAGTGACTGGGAGAAGGTTCTATTTGCTTCCCACCAACTAGTTGGAGCAGCTGCGGATTGGTGGGACTCGCCGTGTAATGCCCATGAAAATCAGGAGAGGATCACTTGGGCTGAATTCAAGGAGAGCTTCCGTTCTCATTATGTGCCAGAAGGTGTTATGATCCTAAAGAGGCAAGAATTTGAGAACTTGAGGCAAGGAAGATCAAGCGCGAGTGAATATCTTGGTAAATTCACTCAACTTTCAAGGTATGCGCTGGAGGATGTCAGCCGGGACAGCCGGAAGTAATATTTGTTTATGAGGGGCCTTAACAATGAAATCCAAGTGCAATTGCTCAACTGTGACTATGCCAACTTTCAGAAGCTTGTGGACAAAGAAATTGTGGTTGAGAACAAAGTTCGTGACGTGGATCAAGAAACTAAGAGGAAGGCGCCATATCAAGGACAGCAACAAGGAAACAATGTGCACCCTCACTTTGCACCACCCAATGCGCTATATTTCAGCACCCTTGCGCCTGCCCAGCGCACTGGTTATCAACCTCGTCCAGCTCAGCCTCAGTTTGTGCAGCAGCGCCCCGTCATGCAAGCACCTAGGCATCCAATGTCTTATGCACCTCGTGCCAATTTCCCTGGTGCAAATGTGCGGAATCAAGTCCGTCCAAATTCTGGTGCAGCTAAGAAGTGCTATACATGTGGGGAATTAGGACATTTTACATCTCAATGTCCTAAGTTAGGCCTTGGTCAAGGAAGCAATGCTCCAAGACAGAACCCAAAACCGAATGGAGGAGCGCCACAAGGCAACCGTGGACAGCAGAATTTTGCTCGTGGCAATGTGAACCATGTCTCTATGGAGGAAGCGTAACAAGCGGATGACTTGGTTATTGGTATGTTTCTTGCAAACTCCAACCCGACGACTATGTTATTTGATTCTGGAGCATCACATTCATTTATTGCATCAAAATATGTTGCCATGTATAGTTTGCCTATCTCTCATATAAATTATACTTTGTTGGTTAAATCTCCTGGAGGAGAGATGAGGAAAAATATAGTATGTCGAAAAGTAAGCCTTAGAATAAGTGGGGTAGACTTCTTTGCCAACCTCATTGTTTTGGATTCTCAAGGATTGGACATTATACTTTGTATGGACTGGTTGAGGAAGCACAATGGAGTCATTGAATGTGCCACAAAGACGGTGAAGTTGACCAATGAGGAAGGGAACACCGTAGAATTTGAAGCGTCTCAACATGCACCGAAGCAATTGGAGCTGAATCACATGGACGGTGCCGCAATTGAGGAGATTCCAGTGGTGTGTGAGTTTTCATATGTGTTTCCGGATGAGTTGTCAGGTATGCCACCTGATCGAGACATAGAGTTTTGTTGTTGATTTAATACCTGGAACTGCACCTATAGCTAAGAGGCCATATAGGATGCCTCCTAAGGAGTTAGCGGAGCTCAAGAAGCAGATTCAAGAGCAACTAGAGAAGGGTTTCATTCGCCCAAGCTCTTTACCTTGGGGAGCGCCAGTTCTTTTCGTGGACAAGAAGCATGGATCCCAAAGGATGTGCGTGGACTACCGAGCTCTCAACGAGGTGACAATCATGAACACGTATACTTTACCCCGCATAGAGGATTTGTTAGACCATATGAAGGGTGCTTGTGTTTTCTCCAAGATCGAATTGACGTCAAGCTACTTATAAATGAAGATTAGACCGTCGGATACCCAAAATAGCTTTCTGGACACGGTACAGATCTTATGAGTACACCGTGATATATTTTGGATTGACAAATGCACCTGCGTACTTTATGTACCTCATGAATAAGGTCTTCATGGAGTACTTGGATAAATTCGTTGTGGTGTTCATTGATGACATTATGATCTACTGAAGAAGCGAGGAGGAGCATGAGAAACATTTGAGGCTCATGTTGCAGAAATTGAGGGAGCATCAATTGTATGCCAAATTCAGCAAGTTCCAGTTTTGGTTGAGGGAAGTGTCATTTTTGGGTCATATCATCTCGGGAGGAGGAGTATTGGTTGACCCAGGAAAAGTGAAAGATGTGCTAAAATGGGAGCCACCGTAGAATGTGAAGGAGATTCGGAGCTTTCTTGGAATGGCTGGATATTACCGCCGGTTTATCAAGGACTTTTCCAAAATAGCTAAGCCAATGACAGAATTGCTAATGAAGGGGAAAGCATTCCAATGGACTCAAGCTTGTCAAGACAATTTTAAGTAGTTGAAGAAGAGGTTAACTACAGCCCGAGTGTTGGTACTGCTAGATGTGAGTAAAAGTTTTGATATTTATTGTGACACATAGAGACAGGGACTTGGATGTGTGCTCATGCAAGAAGGTCAAGTGGTAGCATACACATCGGGGCAACTGAAGAAACATGAGCAGAATTATCCAACGCATGATCTCAAACTTGCAGTTGCGGTACATGCCTTGAAGATTTGGAGACATTACATCCTTGGTCATAGGTGTCAGATTTACATGGACCACAAGAGTCTCAAGTACATATTCACCCAAACGGATCTGAATTTGAGATAACGATGATGGTTGGAGCTCATAAAGGATTATGATGTGGGAATCAACTATCATTCAGGGAAGGCGAATGCACTGGCAGATGCTTTGAGTCGGAAAGGAGTGAGCCACCAACTCACAGTTTGAGAGCTGCCATCCGAGCTATGTGAGGAGTTTGAACAGTTAAATCTTGGATTTGTGAATGAGATGGGGGTAATGGAGTTAAATCCAACCTTAGAGTGAGAAATTCGAGAAGCACAAACAAAGGATGAGGAAATTTAGGAAATCAAGGAAAGGACCCAAGAAGGGAGAGAATTTAGATTTGATGAAGACGAACACGGTACTTTATGGATTGGAAAGAGGATTGTTGTGCCCAATGATAAGCATATCCAAGAAATGATATTGAAGGAGGCACATGACTCACCTTACTCGATTCATCGCGGCTGTACAAAGATGTACAAAGACTTAACGACATGTTATTGGTGGGCTAGCATGAAAAAGGACATAGCTGAATATGTAGCGTTGTGTGATGTGTGCCAACGAGTGAAGGAAGAACATCAAAGGCCAACGGGACTATTGCAGCCATTGAAGGTTCTGGAATGCAAATGGGAAGAAATCGGAATGGACTTCATAGTAGGATTACCGTGTACCCAGTTTGGATATGACACAGTATGGGTTATTGTGGATCGGTTAACCAAGTCAGCTCACTTCATCCCTATCAAGACCAAGTATACCGCAATACAACTGGCAAACCTATATATGCAACATATTGTGTGTCGACATGGAGTTCCAAAGAAAATAGTCTCGGACAGAGGTTCTCAATTCACCTCTAGGTTCTAGCAAAAATTGCATGAAGCACTGGGTACAAGGTTAAATTTCGGTTCGACATATCACCCTCAAAACGATGGACAAACCGAGAGGACGAATCAGATTTTAGAGGACATGTTAAGAGCTTGTGCTTTAAAGCATGGAAAAAATTGGGACAAAAGCTTGCCATATGCGGAATTCTCGTATAACAATAGTTACCAAGCAAGTTTGAAGATGTCGCCATATGAAGCATTATATGGAAGGAAGTGTAGGACACCCTTGTTTTGGAATGAGACAACAGAATCCCAAGTTTTTGGACCTGATGTGTTGCAAGAAGCTGAAAAGCAAGTTCAGATAATCCGCAAAAATTTGAGAACCGCCCACTTAAGACAAAAAGGATATAGGGATAATAGATGGAGAGACCTAGCCTTTGAAGTCGGAGACTTCGTTTACCTCAAAGTGTCACCAATGTGAGGTCATAGGAGGTTTAATGTCAGAGGCAAGTTAGAACCTCGCTATATTAAACCATTCAAGATTTTGGACAAACGGGGAGAAGTGGCATATAAGTTGGAGATGCCCGCACACCTTTCCGTTGTCCATGACATGTTTCATGTTTCACAGCTCAAGAAGTGCTTGAGGCTACCGGAAGAACAAGTGTCAATGGAAGAATTGGAATTGGAAGTAGATGACTTATGCCGAGCAACCGACCAAAATCTTGGAAACCAAGGATACGGTCAGAAGAAACAAGGTCATTCGATGGTGCAAAGTACAATGGAAGCATCATACAGAATTGGAAGCAACTTGGGAGCTGGAGGATGATCTCAAGAAAGATTTTCCCTATCTCTTTCCTTCTACGTTGAATCTCGAGGGCGATATTCATTTTATGGGGGGTAGATTTGTAACACCCTCATTTTCATCCATCATGCATTGCATACATTCTTAAACATGTTTAAAATTAAGTTGCACAAAAAGGAACAAGTTTAAAATGAATTAGAAGCAAAACAACACTTAAAAGTCTGTAGAAGTACAGACTTGTCCGGTTTGTACCCTGTACTAGTCCGGTTTCCCCTCTGATGCCCCTAGGAACTTGTCCGTTTTTGTTGCGGACTAGTCCGATTAAGTCTCTGTTTCATTCTGTACTTGTCAGTGATTGAGTGCGGACTAGTTTGATCTTTTGTACAGTTTTCGATTAAGTTGTCAAATCCTCGAACTTGTCCGATCTGTGCCGGACTTGTCTATTTTCCTCTTTGGACAAGACCGGACTTGTCCAGACCTTCTACCGGATTTATCCATTTTTGTCTCTGTCCAACATCGGACTAGTCTGGCCCCCCTAGCGGACATGTCCGGTGTGCCCGACTCGGATTCAATCTTTACCTTCACGACTTGTTTTAGGGTTTTTACCTTATTTGGGCCCAAAGAGGTCGTGCCTAAACCCTGTGGAGCCCAAGTGGGACCCCTACACGGCCCCCACCCACCTTATACACGAAACCCATCCAACCCTACACTTCCACCTCTATATAAACAACCCAACACCCCACCTTTCCACCTCTTTGCCACAGTGGAAGCCCACCCCAAGCCTAGTTCGTGGGAGCCGCCACCAAGGGGAGATCCAGCAGCAAGGGGGAGAAGGAGATCACGAAGAAGGATCAAGCAATCAAGAACTTCATCGATTTTTCGTTCTTCATCGCCAACTCTCCATCAACTCTTCATGATCGACCCTAGATCCGCAAGATTCAAGTTTCATCTTCAATTCTTGAACCTTGGAGTTCTAGACACGTGGTATACCTTCTTCTTTCTATTTCCCACGTGAATTCAAACCCAATTCTCCAAATTCTCGTAGATCAAGAAAACCCTAACTCGTTGGTTCTGCGTAGGGCGGACTAGTCCGGCCCTAGTACCAGACTTGTCCGGCCTCTGAATCTGAATTGTGCTGAATTAATTCCAAATTGACTCTAATCAATTCCAAACCTGCCCAAACATGTTAAAAACTATTAGAACCAAGTAGTAAACATTAATAGCAACTTATTAACAAGTTTTACCACATAATTGCATTAATCATGCATGACATGTCATATTGAGTACTATATGAGCATTATTTGATTGAATTGTGTGGTTTGCATGTTTGTTGCTCGGAATAGAAGGTGCTGCGCAAGAGGGTGTTGTCGAGGACCTCCAGTACCAGAGCTTTGAAGACTTTCACCCTAACCAAGCTCAGGAGCAAGGCAAGTGTCCTTGATCATATTGATCCCGTTTTTAAATGTTTTGTTTGCAAAACTACATGCATGTGTAAATTTGATGGGAAACCCATTTATAGGTATTCACTAGTCTTGTTTGGCCATCCTTGTCGATTGGGATACATTGTAGAGAGTCGGGAAGGGCTTTTTACCTTTTTGCTTCGCTCTAGTTAATTGGGATGGGAAAACAACCGAGTGACTTAATTATGAACTAATGGATGATGAGAAATTGATGAATATGATTAATTGGTAACATGGAACTTGTGAGATCTAAGCAAGCATGGTTTGTGGATGGGGTTGGATGTTATGGTGGTTTGCTTGCCTTGGATCTAAGGACCGGTTCATGAAAGGTTAAACTAGGACAACAGTGCCACCACGAGGCCAAGTATGGGTGCGATGTAGCTGATTAATTAGGATATTGCTAGTATTGCGCAAACCATTTGGAAGAGCGGGGAAGTGTAAGTGCATCTAGAATATCCCTTGTGGGTATTGACCAATTGATGACAAACATATGAGATCCTAATGAAACTACTGAGATGATTGCAGGACAAACAAGTGAAACATCTTGATGCACACAAAAAGGTGAAAAATGAAGTGGTGTTCAAAGAGAGATACTTTGATGAAGTTTGGAGGACCAAATTAGATTTTCAATGTATAGGGAGTGTATGAAAGACACACTCCAAGAGCTCACAACTTTGCGCGAGGGTAAGGGATTAAAATTAACCTAACTTTCACAAAGCATGTTTCTGGAGTCTCTCATATTGAAGGACCGGACTAGTCCGATCATGGACCAGACTAGTCCGTTGAACTTTCTGGAATCTCCCATTCATGGAGATTGGACTAGTCCGCGAACTAGTCCGATGAACTTTCTGGAGTCACCTTCACACATCACCGGACTTGTCCGAGGTTGGACCGGACTAGTCTGGCAGACTTTCTGGACTTCAAAACACATTGAGACCGGACAAGTCCGGACTTGCACTGGACTAGTCCGGTGTTAGGGTTTTTCAATGGCTAGCTTTTGGAAACCCTATAAATAGAGAGTCCGCGGCTTTCCTATAGACACACGCGTCGAATACTGATCAAAGAGAAAACCCTAGCGCCGCCACTTCGTCCCAAGAGCCCAAAACACATCTCCCCACACATCTAAAGTTCAAAAAGAGTGAAATCAATTGAACACTTGGATTCGGGATTGGGAGATCGTCGTTCTTTCATTGCGAGCTCTTGGGGTTTGATCTTTCTACAGTCGTACTCTGCATTGTAATACTTTTGAGTGTATTTGATCACTTATTTCATTGTAATTCTCGTGGGAGCCCTCAACGTGTGAGGTTGCCCCAAAAACCTGGTGATTACCCGTGATAGTGGAATCAAGTCGGCCTTCGTGGTGACTTGAAGAGGGAAAGGGTTGGAGACCCGACTCTGTGTGAGCTTCCTCAATGAGGACGTAGATCTCGTGGTGAGATCGAACCTCGGGAAAAATTCGTGTGTCTTGCGTCTCATTTACTTTAAATTTTGTTCATTAGATCACTTGAGTGCTAAACATCAACTTAAGGCAATTATAAGTTACACCTGCATTCTTATATTAATCTCAAGTACAAATATCAGTTGTTCTCATTTCCGCTGCTAAAGAAATTTATTTTCCCAAATCACACCTGATCAACACACATAATTTTTGCACACCGGACTAGTCTGCCCACACAACCGGACTAGTCCGGCCAACCAAGTTTTGACGGTTCTATTAAGTGTGCAGGAAATTCAAAAGGCCTATTCACCCCCCCTCTAGGCCACATTCAATTGGTATCAGAGCAAGGTTCTCCACCAACGAGACTCACATCTCAAAGAGATCAATGGCCTCTGAGAAGAACAATGATATCTCGAAGATGAACATAATGAGGAGGAACAAGAAACTAAAGCTTTTGATGTGCTGAAAGAGAGCCCACACGATGATGAAGAAGTGCGACAATTGAAGGCACTTCTGAGAAAGAAACTGCTAGGACAAAAAGGAAAAGAAGAAGAGAAGACGACGGGGAGCGGTCATCACGACTACTCCCGACAGCCTTACAACTACAACCGTCTCAATTCAAACAACCATTATCTTTCCATTCCTATGGGAAAACCTCCACAGTTTGACGGAAGCGACTATACAATGTGGAAGTATAACATGAATATGCATCTAATATCCCTAAATCCTAGTCTATGGCACATCGTTTGCACTGGCATAGATATCCCGGACACGGATGAAGAACTCACCCCAGAACAAGAACAAGAGATTCACATAAATGCACAAGCCGTCGCCGTGATCACGTCATCATTAAGCAGAGAGGAATTCACCAAGATTGATGGCTTAGAAAGTGCAAAGGAAATCTGGGATACACTTAAGACAGCTCACGGAGGAAATAGATCGGTTCGTGAAGCAAAAATCGAAATGCTTGAAGGAGAGTTGGGGAGATTCGCTATTGAAGAAGGCGAATCACCTCAAGACATGTACAACCGGATGAAGGCACTCATCAACAAGATACGTGCCTATGGAAGTAAGAAATGGACGGATCACGAGGTAGTCAAGAGAATGATTAGAGCCTTCATGCCAAGAAATGTCACTCTTTGCTCAATGATTAGAGAAAGCCCCGGTTTTCACAAAATGACCCCCGATGAGTTGTTGGGGAAGATCATAAATCATGAGATGATGGAGAAAGAGGCAAAATACGTTAAAGACTTGGCCGAACTCACTTCCTCCAAAAGGAAAGAGGTCGCTCTCAAAGCTACATGCCGTCCCAAACTCAAAGAAGCTCGTGAAGATCAAGACGATGGACATACAAGTGATGAGAGCACCGATCTTGATGATGAGGAAATGGTACTCTTTATCAAGAAGTTCAAGCGAATGATGAAAAGAAGACACGACAACAACTCAAATGAAGGCAAAAGCAAGGACAAAGGAAAATCCAAGGCTCGACGCACTTGCTACAACTGCGGAGAGTATGGTCACTTCATGATGGACTGCCCCTATGAAGAAAACAAAAAGAAGAAGGAAACAAGATCTCAAGAAAAGAAAAATTTCAGAAAAAGAAGACAAATCCATCAAGCTCATATTGGCAAGGAGTGGGACTCAAACGACGAGTCCTCCTCCGATGAAGAAGAAGAGATGGCCACTATTGCAATCAAGAAACCTACTATGAAGGCCACACTCTTTCCAAACATGGGAGGACGAGACATGAACAACCACACTTGCCTTATGGCTAAGGAAGGCAAGAAAAAGGTATGGCTCACTCCTCCTACGCTAAATTCCTCTATTGATGACTTTGACAGCTCTAGCGATAACGAAGAAATGTTTAGAGGACTAAGTAAAATTGCTCTAAAGAAAATGGAAATGTTGTCGAACGAAATTTTTGAGAAGGAAGAACTTCTTGATCGACAAGAAGATATGCTCATCCGTGAAAGGAAGAGATATCAAGATGTTGAAAAGCTTCTCGAGCTTGAAAGAGAGAAGAACAAGTCGCTTGAAGTTGAGCTAGCCTTGAGTAAGGAAACTTACTCAAAGCTAGAAGACTCGCATATTGCAATCAAGGAAGAACTTGCTAACTTGTCAAAAGTTAACAAGATCCTTGAGGTGCAAGTTGAGTCGCTCAAGCAAAGTGACTCCTCTTCCTCCAAGAGCTCTTTCTTCAAAGATATGAGTTCGACAACAATCGAAACTTGCACTTGCTCTAGTAAGAAGAATATTATTTCTAATACATAAACTTCTCGTAATATGCATGCCCCTCCAAGCGGCATCTTTGATAAGGAGAAGATCAAATATGCACGCAGTGCATATATGGTCACTAGACCTCCTAATGTCAAAGATGGCCATGGTTTTGATAAGAACAAACACATTCCTAATTCTAATCATGCTAAGAATAGAATTGTCTTTGTCAAGGAAAAATATCATGAATCTAAACCACAAATATTGTTTCATACATTTAATGCTTCTTATGTTCTTATGAAAGCCAAAAATGGAAGAGTCATTGCCAAATATACAGGGCCACGCCACAAGAACTTGAAAACTTGTGTGTGGGTGCTCAAGACTCTTGTGACTAACCTGAGAGGACCCAAGCAAGCTTGGGTACCTAAGACCAAGGAATAATTCTTTTTTGCAGGCTTACTCCTCCGGTGGAACAAAATGGGTACTTGATAGCGGATGCACAAATCACATGACCGGAGAGAGAGGTATGTTTGTGGAGTACGAGTACAACAAGGATCCAGGTGAAGGCATATACTTCGGAGACAACAGCCAAGGAAAGGTCCTTGGTAGCGGTAACATTGAAATATCCTCTCAACATACCTTATCAAATGTTTTACATGTAGATTCTCTAGATTATAACATTTTGTCAATATCCCAACTATGCGACAAAGGTTACAACTGTTTATTCACTAATGAGGGTGTGACTATTTTTAGAAGAAGTGATGGCTCGATTGCATTCAAGAGAATGTTGAAGGGCAAGCTCTATCTAGTTGACTTCAACAAAGATAAAGCCGAACTCAACACTTGCTTGGTTGCTAAAACCAGCATGGGATGGCTGTGGCATAGATGGTTAGCCCATGTTGGGATGAGAAATTTGCAGAAAATTCTAAAAGGTGGTCACATCCGTTGTTTTAAGGATGTGGTTTTTGAAAAGGACAGGCCGTGCAGCGCTTGTCAAGCGGGAAAACAAGTCAGAACACCACACCCCGCCAAGAATGTGATGACTACCGCAACACCGCTGGAACTTCTCCACATGGATCTTTTTGGTCCAGTTTCGTACATCAGCATCGGCGGTAACAAATACGGTTTAGTAATTGTTGATGATTTTTCAAGATTTACCTGGGTATTTTTCTTGTATGATAAATCAGAAACTCAGGGGATCCTCAAGAAGTTCTTAAAAAGAGCTCAGAACGAATTCTCATCAACCATAAAGAACATCAGAAGTGACAACGGGACAGAATTCAAGAATCTCCAAGTTGAAGAGTTTCTCGATGAAGAAGGGATAAAGCAAGGATTCTCAGCACCCTACTCCCCTCAACAAAATGGAGTGGCTGAAAGGAAGAATAGAACATTGATCGAAATGGCGAGAACTATGTTGGATGAATACAAGACATCAGATCGATTTTGGGCAGAAGCGGTGAACACCGCTTGCCGTGCCACTAATCGATTGTACCTCCATCGACTACTGAAGAAAACTCCATATGAGATCCTTACCGTGGAGCAAGTTGATAAGTGTGTGCTAGATGAAGAGGAAGCTCCATATGAAGCACTGAAGAAATTGGGACTTGGCGATATCTTACCACAAGAGCAAACATTCGACTCAAATGCACAAGATGAACCTCAACACGGAGGCAATGATCAAGGGGGAGCCCTTGCACAAGATCAAGAGGAGGAAGATCAAGTAGATCAGGACCATCATGGAAGCAATGATCTAGGGGGAGACAATGCACATGAAGATAATGAAGAACAAGCAACTACACAAGCTCCACACCCAAGAGTACACCAGAGCGTGCAAAGAGACCACCCTGTCAACAAAATCATTGGAGATATTGCTAAGGGAGTAACTACTAGATCTCAAGTTGCAAATTTCTGTGAATCCTATTCTTTTGTGTCTTTTCTGGAACCATACAGGGTGGAAGAAGCCTTAGGGGATCTAGACTGGGTGATTGCAATGCAAGAGGAGCTGAACAACTTCAAGAGAAATGAAGTATGGGAGCTAGTGGAGAGACCAAAGGCGAACATAGTTGGAACTAAATGGGTCTTTTGGAACAAGCAAGATGAACATGGAGTAGTAACAAGAAATAAGGCAAGACTGGTGGTCAAAGGTTATTCTCAGGTCGAAGCGCTTTCTTAAACGGCCCAATCAAGGAGGAAGGTTATGCAAAGCAGCCACCAGAAATCGAAGACCCGAAGTACCCCAACCATGTCTACAAATTGCGTAAGGCTCTCTATGGCCTCAAACAAGCTCCTCGAGCTTGGTATGAGTGTCTTAGAGATTTTCTAATTCAGAATGGATTCAGAATTGGTAAAGTTGACTATACACTTTTCACTAAACATTGTGATGATCATTTATTTGTATGTCAAATTTACATTGATGACATTATCTTTGGATCAACTAACAAATCCTTCTGTGAAGAGTTTAGCAAAATTATGACAGATAGGTTCGAGATGTCAATGATGGGCGAATTAAAGTTCTTCTTGGGATTCCAAGTGAAGCAACTAAGAGAAGGTACATTTATAAGCCAAACCAAATATACACAAGACATTCTCAAGAAATTCAATATGGACAAAGCCAAGCCCATCAAGACACCCATGGCCACTAATGGACATCTCGACCTCAATGAAGACGGTCCAAATGTGGATCAAAAGGTATATCGGTCCATGATTGGCTCTTTACTTTATTTATGTGCATCTAGGCCAGATATTATGCTTAGTGTTTGCTTGTGTGCAAGGTTTCAAGCTGCACCTAAAGAGTGCCATTTAGTTGCTGTAAAAAGAATCCTAAGGTACCTTGTGCACACACCCAACTTGGGCCTTTGGTATCCCAAAGGATCCAAATTTAACTTGATAGGATATTCCGATGCTGACTATGCAGGATGAAAAGTCGATAGAAAGAGCACATCAGGGACTTGTCAGTTTCTTTGTAGGTCCCTGGTATCTTGGTCATCTAAAAAGCAAAACTCCATTGCCCTTTCCACAGTAGAAGCAGAATATATTGCAGCTGGTAGCTGTTGCGCCCAATTACTTTGGATGCGACAAACCCTTAGGGACTACGGCTACAATCTTAACCATATCCCACTTCTATGCGACAATGAAAGTGCTATAAAAATTGCACACAACCCAGTAGAGCACTCAAGAACTAAGCACATAGATATCCGTCATCATTTTCTTAGAGATCATTCATTAAAAGGTGACATTGCTATTTCACATGTTAGAACTGAAAAACAACTTGCGGATATTTTTACCAAACCATTGGATGAGAAAAGGTTTAGTGAACTTAGGAATGAACTTAATATTCTTGACTCTCGAAATGTGGCTTGAAACGTTGCACATCTGGTTGATACTTTAAATGTTACATTTTATTGCTAAAACTTCCCCTCAATTTTTCCCTTTTTGGTGCCTTGATGCCAAAGGGGGAGAGATTGAGACTAGGAGAGATTGAGACTAATAGTTTGAGAGTAGTTGGTGTCTTTATGTTTTTGTGATCAAGGACATGTGTACTTAATTTTAAAACCTTGTAATGCACTATTTCTTCTCTTATGTGTGATGCTTATTGTTGCTTGGATGATTATCTTTACACTCATTATTGATTACCTTTACTTCATCACACCTTGTTGATCACACACCGGTTAGGCACCCCACCATAAGGTGTGTGCATATGTGAGAAGCTTTTTGTGGACTTATCATTATTCTCATATGTGCACACCTTATGAAAATCAAGATTTTATTCTCAATTGTGATATCCCAAATGGTTGTCACCAATCACCAAAAAGGGGGAGATTGTAAGTGCATCTAGGATATCCCTTGTGGGTTTTGGCCAATTGATGACAAACATATGAGATCCTAATGAAATTACTGAGATGATTGCAGGACAAACAAGTGAAATATCTTGATGCACACAAAAAGGTGAAAAATGAAGTGGTGTTCAAAGAGAGATACTTTGATGAAGCTTGGAAGACCAAATTAGATTTTGAATGTATAGGGAGTGTATGAAAGACACAATCCAAGAGCTCACAACTTTGCGCGAGGGTAAGGGATTAAAATTAACCTAACTTTCACAAAGCACCGGACTAGTCCGATCATGGACCGGACTAGTCCGTTCATCTTTCTGGAATCCCACTTACAAGGAGACCGGACCAGTCCGTGCATCCACCGGACTAGTCCGTTGATGTTTCTGGAGTCTCTCATATTGAGGGACCGGACTAGTCCGATCATGGACCGGACTAGTCCGTTGAACTTTCTGGAATCTCCCATTCGTGGAGATCGGACTAGTCCGCGGACTAGTCCGATGAACTTTCTGGAGTCACCTTCACACAGCACCGGACTAGTCCGAGGTTGGACCGGACTAGTCCGAGGTTGGACCGGACTAGTCCGGTAGACTTTCTGGACTTCAAAACACATTGAGACCGGACAAGTCCGGACTTGCACCGGACTAGTCCGGTATTAGGGTTTTTCAACGGCTAGCTTTTGGAAACCCTATAAATAGAGAGTTTGCGGCTTTCCTATAGACACACACGTCGAATACTGATCAAAGAGAAAACCCTAGCGCCGCCACTTCGTCCCAAGAGCCCAAAACACATCTCCCCACACATCTAAAGTTCAAAAAGAGTGAAATCAATTGAACACTTGGATTCGGGATTGGGAGATCGTCGTTCTTTCATTGCGAGCTCTTGGGGTTTGATCTTTCTACACTCATACTCTGCATTGTAATACTTTTGAGTGTATTTGATCTCTTCTTTCATTGTAATTCTCGTGGGAGCCCTCAACGTGTGAGGTTGCCCCACAAACTTGGTGATTACCCATGATAGTGGAATCAAGTAGGCCTTCGTGGTGACTTGAAGAGGGAAAGGGTTGGAGACCCGGCTCTGTGTGAGCTTCCTCAACGAGGACGTAGATCTCGTGGTGAGATCGAACCTCTGGAAAAATTCGTGTGTCTTGCGTCTCATTTACTTTAAATTTTGTTCATTAGATCACTTGAGTGCTAAACATCAACTTAAGGCAAATATAAGTTACACCTGCATTCTTATATTAATCTCAAGTAAAAATATCAGTTGTTCTCATTTCCGCTGCTAAAAAAATTTATTTTCCCGAATCACACCTGATCAACACACATAATTTTTGCACACCGGACTAGTCCGCCCACACAACCGGACTAGTCCGGCCAACCAAGTTTTGACGGTTCTATTAAGTGTGCAGGAAATTCAAAAGGCCTATTCACCCCCCCCCCCCCCTCTAGGCCACATTCAGGAAGGGGAGTCAGATTGGGTTTGTATGAGTGGTGGGACTCCCTGAGATCCGAACGGCACGAGAGGGGGCCCTTGGTTTAGGATGTGCTCAGTTGGAGACATCGCCACCGGTAAAACTCAATGGGTCCGTACATGCTGGTAGTCCCTCTGTAAAGGCTATTTTGTGATCTCTTGGCCATACACCTAAGGAAGTGTAACTGGAATAAGGGAGATTTCTTTAGTTGCCGGCGGGTGAAGAAATTACTACCTTGTGGGTAAAGTGGTACAACATCTGCATAGTGTTAAAAACTATCATGATAGTCGTGCTCCCGGTTATGAGCACCTGGACAACTTCCATGATTAGAGGAAACTTGGAATTTGGGATGGTTGGTTATGGTTATGGATTGAGTTATGATAAATGGACATGGATTATGATGATGGTAATAATCTAGTATATGGATGGATAATTGATTATGGTTTCGTATGATGTTAATAATGTGGAATATGATGAGAATTATTTCACATAGACATAGTATAATGCTTTTTACATGTTTTAAATGTACATTTCAGCAACTAGCTATTGTTTATTATCATGCCTTGATTAAGCTACATGTCATACTTTACTACACTTGCTGAGTATGACATGTACTCACCCTTGCAATTCCCCCACCAACAGTTGCAGGTCAGGATTGGGAGTATCATGATGTTAATGAGGAGTTCTAGGCTATGTGCTGCCGTCAGCTTTGCCTGTGGTGTTGCTTGGAGCCGCGTTACCCTTATGCTTATTTTCCTTAGTTTGCTTAATTAGATTATTTCCGCAGCAGTTATAGTTCAATAATGATCATTAGAGTTTTAATTCGAGAATTCTTTAATATTGTAACAAAGGTACTTATTTAACTTGTGATGTGGTAATTGTATGGTTATCATTTGGGAATCACTTATGTATGTGTGTTAAACATCTTGGGCACACATATACTGCACTTGGTTCATTTTCGGAACCGGGTGTCACATTGTCGGAGCTTGGTAGCTTTGACGGCGCCCACTATCAACGCATAGAACGTCAACGGCGGGCCCCCTGGGGGTTGTCGGAGCTTGATAGCTTTGACGGTGCCCACTGCCAATGCATAGAACATTGACGGCGGCCCCCTAGAGGTTGACAGAGCTTGGTAGCTTCGACGGGGCCCACTGCCAATGCATAGAACATCGACGGTAGGCCCTTTGGGGGTTGTTGGAGCTTGGTAGCGTCGACGGCGCCCACTGCCAATGCATAGTACGTCGACAGCGAGCCCCCTAGAGGTTGTCGGAGCTTGGTAGCTTCAACGGTGCCCACTGCCAATGCATGGAACATCGAAGAAGGGCCCCCTGGAGGTTGTCGGAGCTTGGTAGCTTCAACAGCGCACACTGCCAATGCATAGAGTGTCGATGGCGGGCCCCCCATGGGTTGTCAGAGCTTGGTACTCTAGCAACATCCATCATCGCCCATAAAAATTGCCGTCAATTCTTCATTTTTCCTGTGCATGAAAGACAAGAAAAGCAGTAAAATTCATCCCCTTGCCTATAGCTTAGTTTTGTCTTATTGTCCTTTCTTAAAATTTAGGTTCCAACAAATTCATTGAAAATACAAGTTTTATAATTAACTTTCCAAAGGTCCATACGCTTTTAGGACCCACCTAACTAAGACATGCCAGAATAGGAAGAGCGTACTTAGGGTGCTGGACCAGGCTAAGTCGATAGCGCACTACGGACCTATGTTGGCTTCGGTTTTCAGGCGAGTAGACCGTCGAGCAATGACTGGAATCCAGTGGAAAATTTGTGAGACCTATGTGTGCTCAATACATTGGCTATGACGATAAAAGTTTTGAATACTTCCAAAACACCCTTTTAATATGGTCTGGCTGTAGGCCCGAGCTCCTGCAAGGTCCGACGATAAGTCAGGCTTGTTTTGGGTAGCTCCGGCTAGGTCCGACGTCAGGTCTGACTTCTTTGTCTAAGGTCTGACTTATTTTGTCTAGGTTCGACTTATTTTGGTTAGGTCCAACTTGCTATGGCTAGGTCCGACTAGCTTTGATAAGCTTCATCGTTAGGTCCGACTAGCTTTGGTAAGCTCGGGCGCTAGGTCCTGCTAGCTTTGGTAAGCTCCAGTTCAAGGTTTGGTTAGCTTTGACAAGGATCGGTGCTAGATTGCAATGGTTTTGCTTTTACCTTGTAATGTTTCAAACTTGATTTACATTTATAAAAAGCTTGCTAGTATTCTCTTACTAAGTTTGTGGTGTGTTTTGTTATGGTTGATATCATTTTGCTATGGTTTGCAACATGCATCTGTGAGGTGCTCATGTAAGGTGTTGTGATTTCAGAACTAACGTGAGTCAAGTCGAGAACATGGTGTTGCTTGAGTTCAGGTGCAGGTGTTGCCTGAGTATCGGTTGTTTATTCATGTGCAGGTGTTGCTTGAGTTCAAGACATGGCTGGTGATGGGATCCATTGAACTAGTCTTAGGGAGAAGATGAGGTTCAACAACCAAGTTTGGAAGGAATTGTGGTTGAGTTTCGGGAGGTTGCGGAACATGTTTGAATTAAGAACAATACATATGAAGGTATCGTGGACGTCCTTGGAAGGTGTCTGCATGTGTGCATGGAGTGCATGGACGTGTCTACATGGTTCCAAGGCGTGATGAAGAGATGCGAACGTAAAGAATTGGTCGAAAAGGTCCAACCGACTAGGTTATGGACTCAGACTGCGGCTGAGTCGGGTTTGACTCAAACATGGAAAGATTTGAGTTGGTTATGATAGGATTTCATGTGGGTCACGAAGTTGAGTTGTTTTTAGGAATGTGAGATATGTTACTTAGGTGTTTGGAAGTCTTAAGATTGCCTCTATCTGCGTATAGAAGAGTCTTGAGCAATTATGGAATGTTTTGGTGGAAATTGAGTAGGATATGAGTCCTAGTTTTGTTTGGGTTGGCCTCATGACTGGTTATATAAGCAAGGGAGACCAGAGCTCATGGAGCAGATTTTTGGCTTTCCTCTTGTGTTCTATTGAGTAAAGATCGTAGTTTAAAGGAACTTTTGTGCCTTGTTCGTCCGGATTGTTTCAGACAAGTTTTTCTCATCGAGTTTCTGCTTAGCAATACCTTGCTTCATTGGTTTTATAATAACTCGAGCTTTACAGATCCAATTTATGTGATTATTTTTGGGTTGTATTCGCAACTTCATTATCTATCATCTGTGAAAATTTCACGGTCATTGGATTTGTGGTTTCTGATCTACACGAGTTTCTTTGTAGTGTTGCAGATCTGATTTTTCTCGGGTAGAACAGATTGACTTTTGTTTGATCTTTTAATCATAACTTGAGTTTTCCTCAATGTACTTTTGTGATTCTTGTTGTGACGTCTTTGTAACTTGATTCTCCACAATCTATACTGGTTTCATCACAATTGATCACATTTTGATTAGTCGCACACATGACTTCTATAACAGATCAATTTTCTGCTGGGGGTTTTGTTGCTTCCGCTAAAAAAGTTGTAATCTACCATTCACTCCCCCTCTGGTAGCTTTTCACGTGCTCTTCAATGCTACAATTGGTATCAGAGCCATGGTGCTTTAATATTTGAGATTTGCACGTGTTTTTAATAATCAACATGGAGAAATACTCCGCCAAACCTTGTGTGTTCAGTGGTATTGATTTTCAGGTTTGGAAGGCATGCATGGAGGCTTTCATCCAGGCGCAAGGCTTTGCAATATGGCAAAAGGTGTACAAGCTTTATGAAGTGTCGCCAAATAATCAAGTTACAACTACAAATCTGAGAGATGTCGACAACAACAACAAGGCTCGGAACATGATCATACAAGGACTAACTTAAAGCGGCTTCAACCGTGTTGCTCACCTCCTATCTGTGTACGATGTTTGGAAAGCTCTATGTGATAACCACGAAGGATCCAACACGATCAAGGGTGTAAGGCAAGACATGTTCAAAAGGGAGTACATGCGCTTTGAGATGCAACCAGGTGAGTCCATCAACGACCTCTTTGCTCACTTTAATAAAATTCTCAGCATCTTGCATAGCGTCAATGTTAATTTTTTAGATGCTGAGAATGCTAGGCAATTACTAAGTGCATTAGACATGTCAATTTGGGAGATGAAAGTCACATCTATTCGTGGATCTATTGTCATGAGTACAATTACTTTATATGTTCTATATTCTAAATTGAAAACTCGTGAAATTGACATAATCTCACGTAAGAACCCCAGCAAGTCTCTTATTGTAAGTGCATCTAGGATATCCCTTGTGGGTTTTGGCTAATTGATGACAAACATATGAGATCCTAATGAAACTACTGAGATGATTGCAGGACAAACAAGTGAAACATTTCGGTGCACACAAAAAGGTGAAAAATGAAGTGGTGTTCAAACAGAAATACCTTGATGAAGCTTGGAAGACCAAAATAGATTTTGAATGTATAGGGAGTGTATGAAAGACACACTCCAAGAGCTCACAACTTTGCGCGAGGGTAAGGGATTAAAATTAACCTAACTTTCACAAAGCACTGGACTAGTCCGATCATGGACCGGACTAGTCCGTTCACCTTTCTGGAATCCCACTCACAAGGAGACCGGACTAGTCCGTGCATCCACCGGACTAGTCCGTTGATGTTTCTGGAGTCTCTCATACTGAGGGACCGGACTAGTCCGATCATGGACCAGACTAGTCCGTTGAACTTTCTGTAATCTCCCATTCGTGGAGATCGGACTAGTCCGCGGACTAGTCCGATGAACTTTCTGGAGTCACTTTCACACAACACCGGACTGGTCCGAGGTTGGACCGGACTAGTCCAGCAAACTTTTTGGACCTCAAAACACATTGGGACCGAACAAGTCCGGACTTGCACCGGACTAGTCCGGTGTTAGGGTTTTTCAACGGCTAGCTTTTGCAAACCCTATAAATAGAGAGTCCACGACTTTCCTATCAACACACACGTCGAATATTGATCAAAGAGCAAACCCTAGCGCCGCCACTTCGTCCCAAGAGCCCAAAACACATCTCCCCACACATCTAAAGTTCAAAAAGAGTGAAATCAATTGAACACTTGGATTCGAGATTGGGAGATCGTCATTCTTTCATTGCGAGCTTTTGGGGTTTGATCTTTCTACACTCATACTCTGCATTGTAATACTTTTGAGTGTATTTGATCACTTTTTCATTGTAATTCTCGTGGGAGCCCTCAACGTGTGAGGTTGCCCCACAAACTTGGTGATTACCCGTGATAGTGGAATCAAGTCGGCCTTCATGGTGACTTGAGGAGGGAAAGGGTTGGAGACCCGGCTCTGTGTGAGCTTCCTCAACGAGGACGTAGATCTCGTGGTGAGATCGAACCTTGGGAAAAATTTGTGTGTCTTGTGTCTCATTTACTTTAAATTTTGTTCATTAGATCATTTGAGTTCTAAACTTCAACATAAGGCAATTAGAAGTTACACCTGCATTCTTATATTAATCTCAAGTACAAATATCAGTTGTTCTCAATTCCGCTGCCAAAAAAATTTATTTTCCCAATTAACACCTGATCAACACACATAATTTTTGCACACCGGACTAGTCCGCCCACACAACCGGACTAGTCCGGCCAACCAAATTTTGACGATTCTATTAAGTGTGCAGGAAATTCAAAAGGCCTATTCACCCCCCCCCCCCCCCCTCTAGGCCACATTCAATTGGTATCAGAGCAAGGTTCTCCACCAACGAGACTCACATCTCGGAGAGATCAATGGCCTCTGAGAAGAACAACGATATCTCGAAGATGAACATCAATGAGGAGGAACAAGAAACTAAAGCTTTTGATGTGCTAAAAGAGAGCCCACACGATGATGAAGAAGTGCGACAATTGAAGGCACTTCTGAGAAAGAAACTGCTAGGACAAAAAGGAAAGGAAGAAGAGAAGACGACGGGGAGCGGTCATCACAACTACTCCCGACAGCCTTACAACTACAACCGTCTCAACTCCAACAACCATTATCTTTCCATTCCTATGGGAAAACCTCCGCAGTTTGACAGAAGCGACTATACAATGTGGAAGTACAACATGAAGATGCACCTAATATCCCTAAATCCTAGTCTATGGCAGATCGTTTGCACTGTCATAGATATCTCGGACACGGATGAAGAACTCACCCCAGAACAAGAACAAGAGATTCACAGAAATGCACAAGCCGTCGCCGTGATCACATCATCATTAAGCAGAGAGGAATTCACCAAGATTGATGCCTTAGAAAGTGCAAAGAAAATCTGGGACACACTTAAGACAGCTCACGAAGGAAATAGATCGGTTCGTGAAGCAAAAATCGAAATGCTTGAAGGAGAGTTGGGGAGATTCGCTACTGAAGAAGGCGAATCACCTCAAGACATGTACAACCGGGTGAAGGCAATCATCAACAAGTTACATGCCTATGGAAGTAAGAAATGGAGGGATCACGAGGTAGTCAAGAGAATGATTAGAGCCTTCATGCCAAGAAATGTAACACTTTGCTCAACGATTAGAGAAAGCCCCGGTTTTCACAAATTGACCCCCGATGAGTTGTTGGGGAAGATCATAAATCATGAGATGATGGAGAAAGAGGCAAAATACGTCAAAGACTTGGTCGAACTCACTTCCTCCAAAAGGAAAGAGGTCGCTTTCAAAGCTACATGCCGACCCAAAATCAAAGAAGCTCGTGAAGATCAAGACGATGGGCACACAATTGACGAGAGCACCGATCTTGATGATGAGGAAATGGTACTCTTTATCAAGAAGTTCAAGCAAACGGTGAAAAGAAGACACGGCAACAACTCAAATGAAGGCAAAAGCAAGGACAAAGGAAAATCCAAGGCTCGACGCACTTGCTACAACTGCGGAGAGTATGGTCACTTCATGATGGACTGCCCCTATGAAGAAAACAAAAAGAAGAAGGAAACAAGATCTCAAGAAAAGAAAAATTTTAGAAAAAGAAGACAAAACCATCAAGCTCACATTGGCAAGGAGTGGGACTCAAACGACGAGTCCTCCTCCGATGAAGAAGAAGAGATGGCCACTATTGCAATCAAGAAACCTACTATGAAGGCCACACTCTTTCCAAACATGGGAGGACGGGACATGAACAACCACTTGCCTTATGGGTAAGGAAGGCAAGAAAAAGGAACGGCTCACTCCTCCTACGCTAAATTCCTCTATTGATGACTTTGACAGCTCTAGCGATAACGAAGAAAAGTTTAGAGGACTAAGTAAAATTGCTCTAAAGAAAATGGAAATGTTGTCGAACGAAATTTTTGAGAAGGAAGAACTTCTTGATCGACAAGAAGATATGCTCATCCGTGAAAGGAAGAGATACCAAGAAGTTGAAAAGCTTCTCGAGCTTGAAAGAGAGAAGAACAAGTCGCTTGAAGTTGAGCTAGTCTTGAGTAAGGAAACTTACTCAAAGCTAAAAGACTCGCATATTGCAATCAAGGAAGAACTTGCTAACTTGTCAAAAGTTAACAAGATCCTTGAGGTGCAAGTTGAGTCGCTCAAGCAAAGTGACTCTTCTTCCTCCAAGAGCTCTTCCTCCAAAGATATGAGTTCGACAACAATCGGAACTTGCACTTGCTCTAGTAAGAAGAATATTATTTCTAATACATCAACTTCTCGTAATATGCATGCCCCTCCAAGCGGCATCTTTGATAAGGAGATGATCAAATATGCACACAGTGCATATATGGTCACTAGACCTCCTAATGTCAAAGATGGCCTTGGTTTTGATAAGAACAAACACATGCCTACTTCTAATCATGCTAAGAATAGAATTGTCTTTGCCAAGGAAAAATCTCATGAATTTGAACCACAAACATTGTTTCATACATTTAATGCTTCTTATGTTCTTATGAAAGCCAAAAATGGAAGAGTCATTGCCAAATATACAGGGCCACGCCACAAGAACTTGAAAACTTGTGTGTGGGTGCCCAAGACTCTTGTGACTAACCTGAGAGGACCCAAGCAAGCTTGGGTACCTAAAATCCAAGGAATAATTCTTTTTTGCAGGCTTACTCCTCCGGCGGAACAAAATGGGTACTTGATAGCGGATGCACAAATCACATGACCGGAGAGAGAGGTATGTTTGTGGAGTACGAGTACAACAAGGATCCAGGTGAAGGCATATACTTCGGAGACAACAGCCAAGGAAAGGTCCTTGGTAGCGGTAACATTGAAATATCCTCTCAACATACCTTATCAAATGTTTTACACGTAGATTCTCTAGATTATAACCTTTTGTCAATATCCCAACTATGCGACAAAGGTCACAACTGCTTATTCACTAATGAGGGTGTGACTGTTTTTAGAAGAAGCGATGGCTCGATTGCATTCAAGGGAATGTTGAACGGCAAGCTTTATCTAGTTGACTTCAACAAAGATAAAGCCGAACTCAACACTTGCTTGGTTGCTAAGACCAACATGGGATGGCTGTGGCATAGACGGCTAGTCCATGTTGGGATGAGAAATCTGCAGAAACTTCTAAAAGGTGGTCACATCCGTGGTCTTAAGGATGTGGTTTTTGAAAAGGACAGGCCGTGCAGCGCTTGTCAAGCAGGAAAACAAGTCAGAGCACCACACCCCACCAAGAATGTGATGACTACCGCAAGACCGCTGGAACTTCTCCACATGGATCTTTTTGGTCCAGTCTCGTACATCAACATCGACGGTAACAAATACAGTTTAGTAATTGTTGATGATTTTTCAAGATTTACCTGGGTATTTTTCTTGTATGATAAATCAGAAACTCAGGGGATCCTCAAGAAGTTCTTAAAAAGAGCTCAGAACGAATTCTCATCAACCATAAAGAACATCAGAAGTGACAACGGGGCAGAATTCAAGAATCTCCAAGTTGAAGAGTTTCTCGATGAAGAAGGGATAAAGCATGAGTTCTCAGCACCCTACTCCCCTCAACAAAATGGAGTGGCCGAAAGGAAGAACAAAACATTAATCAAAATGGCAAGAACTATGTTGGATGAATACAAGACATTAGATCGGTTTTGGGCAGATGCGATGAACACCGCTTGCCATGCCACTAGTCGACTATACCTCCATCGACTACTGAAGAAAACTCCATATGAGCTCCTTACCGGTAAAAAGCCAAATTTTTCTTATTTTAAAGTTTTTGGTTGCAAATGCTTTTTTCTGAACAAGAAACAGAGGGCCTC
This sequence comes from Tuctoria greenei, assembly GCA_036927565.1. Classification (NCBI taxonomy): domain Eukaryota; kingdom Viridiplantae; phylum Streptophyta; class Magnoliopsida; order Poales; family Poaceae; genus Tuctoria; species Tuctoria greenei. Next base: position 113,381,652 of record JAYESD010000011.1, on the reverse strand, counting down.
GAAGTTCGCTTCGAAGTCCGATGAAGGATTCTTGCTCGGTTATGAATCGAATGCCTACGCCTATCGTGTCTTCAACAAGGTGTCCGGCCTTGTTGAAGTAGCACGTGACGTAGTGTTCGATGAATCTAACGGCTCACAAGTGGAGCAAGTTGATAAGTGTGTGCTAGATGAAGAGGAAGCTCCATATGAAGCACTGAAGGAAATGGGACTTGGTGATATCTTACCACAAGAGTAAACATTCGACTCAAATGCACAAGTTGAACCTCAACGCGGAGGCAATGATCAAGGGGGAGCCCTTGCACAAGATCAAGAGGAGGAAGGTCAAGAAGATCAGGACCATCATGGAAGCAATGATCTAGGGGGAGACAATGTACATGAAGATAATGAAGAACAAGCAACTACACAAGCTCCATACCCAACAGTACACCAGAGCGTGCAAAGAGACCACCCTGTCAACAACATCATTGGAGATATTGCAAATGGAGTAACTAGATCTCGAGTTGCAAATTTTGTGAATCCTACTCTTTTGTGTCTTTTCTGGAACCATACAGGGTAGAAGAAGCCTTAGGGGATCCAGACTGGGTGATTGCAATGCAAGAGGAGCTGAACAACTTCAAGAGAAATGAAGTATGGGAGCTAGTGGAGAGACCAAAGGCGAACATAGTCGGAACTAAATGGGTCCTTCGGAACAAGCAAGATGAACATGGAGTAGTAACAAGAAATAAGGCAAGACTGGTGGCCAAAGGTTATTCTCAGGTCGAAGGTTTGGACTTCGATGAAACTTTCGCTCCTGTAGCTAGACTTGAGTCCATTCATATTTTATTGGCATATGCTACTCACCATAATTTTAAGCTGTATCAAATGGACGTCAAAAGCGCTTTCTTAAACGGCCCAATCAAGGAGGAAGTTTATGTGGAGCAGCCACCAGGATTCGAAAACCCGAAGTATCCCAACCATGTCTACAAACTGTGTAAGGCTCTCTATGGCCTCAAACAAGCTCCTCGAGCTTGGTATGAGTGTCTTAGAGATTTTCTAATTCAGAATGGATTCAAAATTGGTAAAGCTGACTATACACTTTTCACTAAACATTGTGATGATCATTTATTTGTATGTCAAATTTACGTTGATGATATTATCTTTGGATCAACTAAAAAATCCTTCTGTGAAGAGCTTAGCAAAATTATGACAGATAGGTTCGAGATGTCAATGATGGGCGAATTAAAGTTCTTCTTGGGATTCCAAGTGAAGCAACTAAGAGAAGGTACATTTATAAGCCAAACCAAATATACACAAGACATTCTCAAGAAATTCAATATGGACAAAGCCAAGCCCATCAAGACACCCATGGCCACTAATGGACATCTCGACCTCAATGAAGATGGTCCAAATGTAGATCAAAAGGTATATCGGTCCATGATTGGCTCTTTACTTTATTTATGTGCATCTAGGCCAGATATTATGCTTAGTGTTTGCTTGTGTGCAAGGTTTCAAGCTGCACCTAAAGAGTGTCATTTAGTTGCTGTAAAAAGAATCCTAAGGTACCTTGTGCACACACCCAACTTGGGCCTTTGGTATCCCAAGGGATCCAAATTTAACTTGATAGGATATTCCGATGCCGACTATGCAGGATGCAAAGTCGATAGAAAGAGCACGTCAGGGACTTGTCAGTTTCTTGGTAGGTCCCTGGTATCTTGGTCATCTAAAAAGCAAAACTCCATTGCCCTTTCCACAGCAGAAGCAGAATATATTGCAGCCGGTAGCTGTTGCGCACAATTACTTTGGATGCGACAAACCCTTAGGGACTACGGCTATAACCTTAACCATATCCCACTTCTATGTGACAATGAAAGTGCTATAAAAATTGCACACAACCCAGTAGAGCACTCAAGAACTAAGCACATAGATATCCGTCATCATTTCCTTAGAGATCATTCATTAAAAGGTGACATTGCTATTTCACATGTTAGAACTGAAAAACAACTTGTGGATATTTTTACCAAACCATTGGATGAGAAACGGTTTTGTGAACTTAGGAATGAACTTAACATTCTTGACTCTCGAAATGTGGCTTGAAACGTTGCACATTTGGTTGATACTTCAAATGTTACATTTTATTGCTAAAACTTCCCCTCAATTTTTCCCTTTTTGGTGCCTTGATGCCAAAGGGGGAGAGATTGAGACTAGGAAGAGATTAAGACTAATAGTTTGAGAGTAGTTGGTGTCTTTATGTTTTTTGTGATCAAGGACATGTGTACTTAATTTTAAAACCTTGTAATGCACTATTTCTTCTCTTATGTGTGATGCTTATTGTTGCTTGGATGATTATCTTTATACTCATTGTTGATTATCTTTACTTCATCACACCTTGTTGATCACACACTTGTTAGGCACCCCACCATAAGGTGTGTGCATATGTGAGAACCTTTTTTGTGGACTTTTCAACATTCTCATATGTGCACAACTTATGAAAATCAAGATTTTATTCTCAATTATGATATCTCAAATGGTTGTCATCAATCACCAAAAAGGGGGAGATTGTAAGTGCATCTAGGATATCCCTTGTGGGTTTTGGCTAATTGATGACAAACATAAGAGATCCTAATGAAACTACTGAGATGATTGCAGGACAAACAAGTGAAACATTTCGGTGCACACAAAAAGCAGAAAAATGAAGTGGTGTTCAAAGAGAAATACCTTGATGAAGCTTGGAAGACCAAAATAGATTTTGAATGTATAGGGAGTGTATGAAAGACACACTCCAAGAGCTCACAACTTTGCGGGAGGGTAAGGGATTAAAATTAACCTAACTTTCACAAAGCACCGCACTAGTCCGATCATGGACCGGACTAGTCCGTTCACCTTTCTGGAATCCCACTCACAAGGAGATCGGACTAGTCCGTGCATCCACCGGACTAGTCCGTTGATGTTTCTGGAGTCTCTCATACTGAGGGACCGAACTAGTTCGATCATGGACCGGTCTAGTCCGTTGAACTTTCTGTAATCTCCCATTCGTGGAGATCGGACTAGTCCGCGGACTAGTCCGATGAACTTTCTGGAGTCACTTTCACACAGCACCGGACTAGTCCGAGGTTGGACCGGACTAGTCCGGCAAACTTTCTGGACCTCAAAACACATTGGGACCGGACAAGTCCGGACTTGCACCGGACTAGTCCGGTGTTAGGGTTTTTCAACGGCTAGCTTTTGGAAACCCTATAAATAGAGAATCCACGACTTTCCTATCAATACACACGTTGAATATTGATCAAAGAGCAAACCCTAGCGCCGCCACTTCGTCCCAAGAGCCCAAAACACATCTCCCCACACATCTAAAGTTCAAAAAGAGTGAAATCAATTGAACACTTGGATTCGGGATTGGGAGATCGTGATTCTTTCATTGCGAGCTCTTGGGGTTTGATCTTTCTACACTCATACTCTGCATTGTAATACTTTTGAGTGTATTTGATCACTTTTTCATTGTAATTGTCGTGGGAGCCCTCAATGTGTGAGGTTGCCCCACAAACTTGGTGATTACCCATGATAGTGGAATCAAGCCGGCCTTCGTGGTGACTTGAGGAGGGAAAGGGTTGGAGACCCGGCTCTGTGTGAGCTTCCTCAACGAGGACGTAGATCTCGTGGTGAGATCGAACCTCGGAAAAAATTTGTGTGTCTTGTGTCTCATTTACTTTAAATTTTGTTCATTAGATCATTTGAGTGCTAAACTTCAACATAAGGCAATTAGAAGTTACACCTGCATTCTTATATTAATCTCAAGTACAAATATCAGTTGTTATCAATTCCGCTGCTAAAGAAATTTATTTTCCCAATTAACACCTGATCAACACACATAATTTTTGCACACCGGACTAGTCCGCCCACACAACCGGACTAGTCCGGCCAACCAAGTTTTGACAATTCTATTAAGTGTGCAGGAAATTCAAAAGGCCTATTCACCCCCCCCTCTAGGCCACATTCACTTGCATTTGTTTCTCAATGTGACATGCCTATCTCCGGCCAATCTTCATTTGTGGAACACTTGCTTTGTTGTCCTCTCCAACCCTTGAACAGATTGAAGAGTTTCAGAGGAAGAACTTGCACTCATCACTACTCAGTTCTCAAAAGCATTGCAAAATGTGAGAACTAGAAGGAGAGGGAGTGTCAGACCTCAATGATGCTTCGAATGTGGTAAGACAGGACATTTTCGCACGGATTGTCCTAACTTTTCAGGTACTACTTCCCGTGGCAAAAAGCAAACAAGGACGAAGCACTCCTCTGCAAACAACAACAAGGAAAAGAAGGGTTTTACAAGACGCCAATTGGTGAATAATTTTATCTCCACACTTCAAAAACTTGGCTTGAGCTATGTGGACATCAAAAGTGACAAAGATGAAGATGATTTTGCAAACTTGTGCTTCATGGTGGGCATGTCAAGATCAAGTATGGAGGAGGCAAAACACAACAGCGACAATGAAGAGGTATGTCCTACTTGCGAAGAAATGTGTGATGCTATTTCTCGTGCCACTGTTATAGTTAAGAAAAAGGACAAAAAGCTTAGGGACAATGCTATTAAAATTGAGTCACTAGAATATGAAATTAATCGTTTGAAATCTTTGATTCCTACTGATGATTCTTGTCCCTCATGTGATTTATTATATGAACAATTGTCCTCTCTAAGAAGTGCACACACCTCCACACTTGATAAACTTGAGTTGGAAATTGAAAGGAACAAAAAGCTTGCTGCACTTAATGATAAAAACTTGAAAGATGCTTGTTGTTCTACAATTAATTTGCATTGGTCTACTTGTGATGATCTTGATAAGAAACTACAAGATGTTATGAATGAAATTTCTATATTGAAAAATGCTTTACATTCTCATGAAGTTAAAAATTGTTCCAATTGCAAACTAAAAGGAAAAACTCCATGTGAAAACTGCTTAGACTTGTCTAAAAAACTTGATGACATGAATAGGACACTAGAGCGGTTTTGTAATGGGAATAAAAATCTACACTTGTCGTTGAATGCTTCCAAGTCTTGCAATGATAAATTTGGTTTAGCCTTTGATTCCCATGCTCATGCTAAGGCACATCCACCTAAAATTGTAAAGTCATTAGGAAGTGGTTTGATTCAAACTGCTCCTAAACAAAAAGAAAAGGTTTTCAAATCTGCAAGAGTATTGTCTCATTTAGTTTTAAATAAGCAGGTTCCTTGCTCATCTAGACATGAACACAAAGTTAAATTTCATTGTACCTACTACGGTAGAGATGGTCATGTCATAGATTTTTGCTATAGACTAGCTAAACAACAGAAAAAGGAAAGAATGATTGCTAGATCACATAACAACCAAGCAAAACTTGTTGCGCATGCTGAACTGAATATCAAGAACATGCAACCTGCTGTTGTGAGTCAAAAACATGCAAAGTTTGCTCCCAAACCTACTGATTTTCGTGCTACACATGTAACACCTTGTAAGTGAGTAGTTTTGTACAAAAAAACTTCAAACTTCGACTCATAAACCTGTTGTTTTGTCTCAGCTTTCACGTGTTTTTCCCGCTGCACTTCGTGTGACTCAGTACTGGATTTCTAAATGCCTTTTGACTAACCCCAGTATTGATCATCGGCGTATTGTGCTTCTATGTAGGATACACGTTTGAGGAAGGAGAACATTTGGATTGTGGATTTAGGTTGCTCATGCCACATGGCTGGTAACAAAGATTGGTTCTCCTCTCTCTCTTTTGTGTCACGTGTAGAGAATGTTACTTTTGCCAATAATTCTTCAACTCACTATATTGGTTTAGTCACAATTGATCATGTTTAGATTAGTCGCACACATAATTTCTTTAATAGATCAATTTTCTGCCGAGGGGTTTTTGTTGCTTCCGCTAAAAAGTTGTAATCTACCATTCACCCTCCTCTGGTAGCTTTTCACATGCTCTTCGATCCTACAAAATTATCATTAAGACTTATATATTTCAAATGGATATTTGTGACCTTATTTCAAGTGGTTGCAAAACATCACTAATGACAAGAAGGTATAAAATTAAATGAGCTTGCACAAATGAGATGCAACATAGAGTTTGTTTGTATAAAATGTTTCTCATTAAGGTCCGAATAACAGGGGAATACAATGACACACTTAAAGTACAGGACCAAGTTAAGTGTGCTATTCATCTTGTAATACCCAAGGAAGGTAAGGACACACCTAAAGTACAGTAACCAAGTTAAGTGTGTTTTTAACTTAAGGCCCTCTCGACTCTGTTCATAGACTCTAAGAGATACAACTTATACAAATATAGACTCACCTCCCTGAACTAGGTGTAGAACTTACGAAGGTGCTCAATATTCCAGGGGTTGGGAAGTGGTATCCCATCCTCTGTTGCCAAGCGGACGCATATGGGGCGAGAAACTTTGATAAACCGGAAAGGACCCTCCCAGCTGGGGGAGAGTTTGTTCATCCCTTCTCGAGTTAGTATTCTTCGCAGCACCTGATCGTCTTCTTCTAGCTGTCGGTTATGCACATGCCTTTGTTGATAGCGCCTGAGCGCTTGGCGGTATCGCGTGTTTCAAATAGCTGCTTGGCACCTTGCCTCATCGACAAGGTCTAGGTCTTCATGCCAGAGCCGGTCCTGTGCGGCTTCATCAAAGGTCTGGAACCGAAGAGAACCCATGGTATTTTTTGGAGGAAGGACAACTTCAGCTCCGTACACCAAGAAGAAGGGTGTGTATCGTATGGCCCGACTCGATGTAGTTTGACTCGCTGACAATGCAAACGTAAGCTCTTCTATCCAGTTGGCACCATGTTTCTTCAAGAGCTCATAAGTGCGCGTCTTGAGTCCCTTGAGTATTTTTGCGTTTGCCCTCCCAGCTTGGCCATTGCTTGCCGGATGAGCTACTGATGAGTAGCTAACTTGAATGTCGAGTTCTTTGCAGTACTCTTGGAAAGTTGCACTTGTGAATTGGGTTCCGTTGTCAGTGATGATTCTATTCGGAACTCCAAATCTGCAGACAATGGACTTCAAGAATTTGATGGTTGATTGCTGGTTAATAGTCACAACTGGAGTATCTTCCAGCCACTTGGTGAACTTGTCTATGGTGACATACAAGAACCGGTAACCTCCGACGACCTTTGGAAAGGTACCAAAATGTCCACCCCCCCACACATACAGCGAACGGCCACGTTGGACCAATCATCATCAGTGACTGTACCGGTGTGTGAATCTGCTTCACGTGGAACTGGCACGCTTCACACTTCTTGACCAGCTCGAATGTATGCTAGAGTGTTGTAGGCCAGTAAAAGCCATGCCAAAAAGCCTTACCGACCAACGTGCGAGAAGACGAGTGGTTCCCACACTTGCCTCCATGGATCTCCGCAAGAAGTTTGCGGCCCTCTTCCCGGGAAATGCATCGCATTAGAATGTTGTTAGCACCACGTCGGTAGAGATCCCCTTCTACCAATGTGTATCTTTTAGCCAACCTGACAATTCGCTCAACGGATACACCGTCTTCAGGAAGGATGTTGTCTTTCAAGTAGCTTCGTACCTCCGATATCCATGAAGAAGGTGTCCACTCCGCCACGGAGTCAGCCAGCGTCTGACTCTTGATCGCATGTCGAGGCAGGAATTTGAGGTTGAACTCTGTCAACTTTGCTGCCCACTTGGCGATATTTCCTGTAGAATTGGGATTATGTAAAATTGTTTGCAGTGGATAAGAAGTTACCACTGATATCTTGCGGGTCTGGAAGTAGTGACGAAGCTTCCTTGAGGCAATCAGGACTGTGTACAGCAGCTTATGTACCTCAATATACCGAGTATTGGCATCATGCAGTACTTCACTGACAAAGTACACTGGTCGCTGGACAGTTCGAACCCTTTCAGAGGGGTTCGAAGCTTCTTCTTCATCAACTCGGACCCTCCCGGAGGGGTCCGGAGTTACTTCTTCTTGAGTAGATACTCCCTCAGATGCGAGATGTTGATCCACAGGCATCTTGCCTTTAGGATCTGTGCTTGGGGGGTAGGACCCAGACTCGCCTTCAAGTAGCTCCGGACCCGCCCGGGGGGGTCTAGGCTCTTGAGTTGAAGATGTTTTTGGTCTCTCCGCAACTAGAACCTTGCTGACAACCTCCATAGTTGCAGCAATGTAAAGCAAAAGAGGTTCACCAGGCTCCGGAGCTACCATGATTGGTAGTGTAGTGAGGAGCTGCTTGATCTCTTGGAATGCCTTCTCCGCTTCTTCAGACAAATAGAATGGTCCGAACTTCCTCAACAGCTTGAAGAAGAGTAACGCTTGCTCTGCCAGCCTTGAGATGAATCGGTTGAGCGAAGCTAGACACCCAGTTACCTTCTAGACGTCCTTGATACGGGCTGGAGGTTGCATCTCTTCAATGGCTTTTATCTTGGAAGGATTTTCCTCAATTCCTCAGTGAGTCACCAAGAAACTATAAGCTTTCGAGAGCTTACCCCAATGACACACGTGTCCAGGTTGAGCTTCGTGCGCGTCAAGCGCAGCTTGTCGAAGACAACTTGAAAATTATCGAGTGAGTCCTGGTTCTTAACCTTGATGACAATGTCATCGACGTAGACTTCCACCAGCTCCCCAAAGGTTTTGTGCATGGCTCGCACAAAAGTTGAGGCAGCATTTTTAAGACAATAAGGCATGGTAGTGTAACAGTACAACCCATCTACTATAATGATGGCAGTATGTTCTTCATCTTCCTTAGACATTGGAATTTGATGATATCCAAAATATGCGTCTAAGAAACACAGTAATTCACACTCGGAGGTAGAATCCACTATCTGATCTATTCTAGGTACTGAAAAAGGGTCTTTTGGGCATGCCTTATTCAATGTAGTGTAGTCGATGCACATCCGAAGCTTCCCGCCAGCCTTTGGTACAACAGCTGGGTTTGCCAGCCACCGTGGATGGTGAACCTCCCGGATGAATCCAGCGTCGAGCAGCTTCTTGACTTCTTGTCTGATGAAGTTCTGCATCGTAATAGATTGCTTCTGAGGCTTCTGTTGTATAGGTCATGCGTTGGGGTAGATCTTCAAACAGTGCTCGATAACCTCCCTAGGGATCCCAGACATTTGTGACGGTTGCCATGCAAATACGTCGACATTCGCCCGGAGGAAAGTGACGAGTGTGAATTCCTATTTATCGGTCAGACCTCCCGATATACGGGTGGTCTGAGCGGCATCAGAACCAATTGGGACAACTTTGATGGGAACATTAGTGTCACCGCTTGGTTGCACATGAGGTGTAGAAGATGAGCCGCGTTGACGCGAGCTCAGGAGTTGTTGAGCAGCTTGCTCCTTGTCGGACCCTTCTTCTAGCACTGTAGCAAGCGCATGAAGTTCTTCCAACGTAGTGACCCCAGCAATGCGGTCCCCTTGGATCTGGATGACGCCTGAAGGAGTCGGCATCTTCAAAACGAGGTAGCAGTAGTGGACCACCACCATGAACCTATACAGGACTGGTCTGCCTAGGATGGCGTTGAAGGGTAGGTTGATTTGAGCCACATCAAACATGTAACACCCTGATTTTTGAGTTTTGGCACATTAAAAAAATTTAAATAAGAATTTACAAATTAATAATAGGAAGAAAATTTTTTATAAAAGAAAATATAAAATATATGCATCTCATCTTGCATTGCATTCATCCCTGGGTATTAAAATTTATTTACCAAAATAAATACATTAAAAGTAATTAAGTGGGCATAACAAATATGGAAGAAAAGAAATAAAAGGAAAGGAAAAGTTAATATGGAAGAAGATGAATAACAATAATAAAAGATGAAGAAGTATATATATATATATAATAGAAATAATAAATAATTAAATAGAAAAAATAACAAATAATGAAGAAAGGAATAATAAGTAACAACTAACAAAAAGATAAAAATATATATATATAATCTGTAAAGGAAAAAAAGATTTCCCAGAACCTTCTGGAAGTTTCCGGGGGAAGCTCCCCTTCCACCCCAGAAAATTTCTGGCAACCGAGCGCCCTAGCGCGGGCGCGCGCGCGCCGGGCGTACGTGCCTAGACGTCGTGGCCAGTTGGGACTCTAAGTCCCGATGGTCGCCCCTATAAAACCTGGAGCCTCACGTGTAAAAAAAACTCGCCGCCTTGCCCTTTGTCGCACACCTCTGCGCCCTAGAAAAAAAATAGAGAGGAACCGACACCACCTGCCGCCAGAGAGGCAGTCAAGCCGCAGGAAGAAAGAGAAGAAAAAGAGGAAGGGGAGAGGAGAAAGAGAAGGAAAGAAGAGGAGGAAGAAAAAGAAGGAGTCACAGTTCCATCGGAGATCATCGCATTGTCGCCGTTCTTTGCGGGAGCTCGTTACGTCATCGCCGTCTCCTTCATCTACGTCATGCCTTCGTCCTCTTTGTCTACGTCAGGCCGCCATCATCTTCATCAACAAAACTCTAGATCCTGGAGACACACGTCACGCCGACGCTCTACGACTGTCTAGACTAGATGCGCACACAGTAGGTTTTACAGTTTAGATCTAAAAGACATAGATTAATCTGATACTCAAAAATATACAATGTGTAGAATTTAATTTATTCATGCATCCATAAATCATCACGAGATCATCATAAATCAACTTAAAACTTGCAAGTTAGACTAAATCATACAAGATCAATCTTTTATTTTAGATTTGACTTAAATTTATATTTTCAGTATTTTTAATCTGTTTTTCAGATTTAATAAATAAGATTAAAGCCTAGTTAAATTCATAAAGTATCAAAATAAATCCAGAAAAAATCCTAAAAATTTAGAATAAATTCTAGTAAGTTATTAATAATATTTTAATCTTATTTAATGTTCTGAAATAATTATTTTGCCTCTGAATAAATTCTAATTAGTTCCAAACTTGCTCAAATAAATAGGAAATCATTATCAAAATTTATTTAGCATTAATACAAACATATTTTCTGCATACATCTATATTTTGCATATTGATTAGTGTTTGCAATGCATTTATTGTGTATGTTTTCTTGTGTATGTGCTTGATTGTGAGTAGACGGGTACGCTGAAGTGGTTGTGATCAAGAAGCGAATATGCGAGGATCTTCGTGTACAAGACTTTGAATTGCTTGACCATCAAATTGCAGAATATTAAGGCAAGGGTCCTTGACCATATTGAACCTATGTTTTTAAATGTTTTGTTTGCAAAATTTCATGCTTGTGTCAACTTGATGGGAAACATATTCGTAGGAGTTTACTAGTATTGCTTGGCATAACTTGTCGCCAAGTACATGATGAGTCAGGTTGGATGTTTCTCTTTTGAGTCACATCGCTTTACAGGATTGTGGGAAACAAAATAAACTTGCTTAACAACTCTAATCATGTGGATTAATGAAGATGGAATAATGATGAATCATTTTAGTGATATGAAATTTCGGTGATCTAAGCAAGCATGGTTTTGTGGAATGGGTTGGATGATATAGTAGTTTGCTTGCCTTAGATCTAAGGACCGGTTCACGCGAGAATATGTCAGGACAACAGTGCCACTACAAGGCCAAGTATGGATGCGGCGTAGCTGAATAATTATGTGTGCTGCTAGTTTTGTAAGGACCATTCGATGGCGTGGGGGATGGGAGTGAAGTAGGGCTACCCTGGGATCCGCATGGCACACGAGGGGGCCCGTGGGTGAGAGAATGGAGATTCAAGCCCGCCGGTGAAACCTTAGTGGGCCCGTACATACTAGTAGTCCCTTTTGAAAGGCTATTTTGTGATCTCTAGACCACACACCTATGGAAGTGTGATTAGGCATAATAGAGGTTCTTAGTCACCGAAAGGTGATGAAATCAAGAACATGTGGGTAAAGTGGTACAACCTCTGTAGAGTGTTAAAAACTATCATGATATTTGTGCTCCCAGTCATGAGCACCTGAACAACTTCCATGATTAGAATTAGACTTGGGTTCGGGATGGTTAGGTAAGGGATTGGTTATATCATGTGAGCATGGTTTGGTTATGACAAGATATAAAATTTGCATATGGTGATGATATTGATTGTTGGTTGGTTATAAAAATATTATGATGGTAATTGAGAATGATGGATATGGATTATGATACTTATTTGGGATATGATGGCAATTAAACTCACATAGACATTTTAGGATGCTTTTACATGTTTATGAACTAATGTACTTTTCTGCAATTAGCCATTTATTATTATCCTTGTTTTAGCTACATGTCATACTTTCCCACACTTACTAAGTACGACATGTACTCACCCTTTCTATTCCCACAATTAATTCAACTACAAGAGATATTTTGGAAGACAATGTGGAGTACTAGACGTGCGTACTACCGACGATTGCCTGTGGAGTTGGAGTCGTCTACGCTATATTATTTACCGCTGCAATAGAATCAAGGTATTTATATTATTCGTAACATGGTTAAATTCTGATTATCATTTGTGATGTTGATGTGTATGTGTGAATCAACATCCTGGACACACATACACTACACTTGGTTCATTTTTCAGAATCGGGTGTCACAAAACACCAGCTTCTCGGACCAGTAGTTGTCCCTTGTCCCGAAGGTCACAGGTAAAGTAACCGATCCAAGAGGTGTCATAGCTCCCGGACCTACTCCAAAAAATGGGTGTGGGGGCCAAGCTGGAGCTTCACGAAAACCGTGAAGCTAAGGAGGTTGAGCGTTGCGCCTCCATTATGGGCAATTGTCCAGCTCCGACCATGTTATTTGGACAGTCCGAAGCATCGAAGGTGATGGAAGTAGCCATCCACTTCCGATGAGTCTCCACCTTGGCAGTAGGAGCAACATCAGCCATCTCTCGAGGCATAGTCTTCACGATGCGCCGGAAGGTGATATCTCAGGACCCTCTATACATCATATGGAGTGTCTTCTGATGCTCATTGTCAAAAATGTTAGAGTCATCATTTACGGTTTTGTATACTGCCTTTAATGCCTTCTTGGCATCTTGGAAGCCTAGCTCCTGATCAAACGGAGCTCCATCGACTTTTTGCTTCCCTTCCCGCTGTCGGAAAGAGGTCTCATCTTGGTGCTTTTTGTTGCGTTCAACAAGCCTCTTGACCTCTCGATAGTCTTCAAGATTGTTGGTTGTCGACTTGTGGATCGGCCACCACATCTTTTCACCATCGCTGTCTTCAGACGATGGTTGAGGTTGCTTGTCGGGGCATGGTCTCCGGCCACTCGGTGTTGCGGCAGCAGCAGGAGTAGGTGTGCTGGCAAGTGACTTTTTCTTGGCACTTGACTTCTTTTTTTTTCCATTGCCAGAGCCAGTAGCTTAGCTTTGGAGGATTTCCTTGCTTCTCCAGCTGGTTTGGAGTGCATTTCACAACCCTCCGCAGCTCTGGTGCATTTGTCAGGCAGGCTAAAGAGCTCCATGACGCTACTCACATTCTTGGTTGCCAGCTTCTCCAGCATCTTCTTATCTCGGACCCCATATCGAAATGCAAAAAACCACAAAAATTTGGAGATAGAAGGGATGGTATTCCATACGTGAGAGAATTGTTGGATGAAGGATCACAACGACTCCCCCGACTTCTACTGTATGGCGAAGAGATCCAGCTCAGTGCCAAGTCAGGTGTAGGAGCTCCTTAAGTTGGCAGTGAACTAGCAATAGAGTTCTGCCCAACTGTAGAGGGAGTCGGGCGATAAGATCATGAATTAGGACCTTGCAGTCCTAGTTAAGGCCATGGGGAAGTAGTTGGCCATCACAGCCTTATTGCCTCCAGCCGCAAGCATGGTAGTTGAGTAGATCAGAAGAAACACGACGGGGTTGACTATCCTGTCGTATTACTCCGGCTGATGAGGCCGGAACTTGGGTGGCCACTCGACCATGCGGAGGTGCATGGCTAGGGCCGAACAGCCGCCCCCAACTCCAAGAGGAGAAGGGTTTTCTCGAGCAATGCGCACACTCGATGCTGACGTGGCCATCTTGCCGCATGTAGCAATGATCGAGCTCCGACCGGAGATCCTGAGTCGGGAGTCTCGTCACCATTTGAGTACGGTGAGCCCCGGAAGGCAGTGACATCAGTTGTTGGGAGGGAACACATCTCCTGAGCTGCGATGCCTGAGGACCAAGTCCACTAGACAAGGTTCTTTTTTGTGAAGGTGCTTGCCTAGCATGCGGCAGACCTTGGTTGTTGATCGCATTGGTTGCAACTGCAACCAAATGCTCCACATTAGTGTGCCACTGTTCCAGTGCGGCAGGAGGAGCTCCCAACGCTGGTGAACACTGGAGGAGAGTCCACGGTGCATTGAGTGTGTTCTTTGGGTTGTTCATAGATGTAGAGATAGACACGAATACAACCATCCTGCTGAGATGGTGGTGGTGGCGCTGGTGGAGGAACGACACCCGCTGGAGTGACAACATTGGTCGGTTGCTGCACATTGGAAGGATTTCCTCCAGTAGGTTGCACAGCTGGTCCATTGGATGAAGCGGTTGTGGAGTTCACCATCTTGAATCTTGAAGGCGCCCCTTCTTGGCGTGCCAAATGTCGAAGTGTGGTCTTGGACACTTCCCTCGGTACTACTAAGAAGTAGTCTGTGGAGGTTCGTATTCGGTTGCGGCGCAAGTCAAGATCGGGACAAGAGGTGAACATCGAGAGTTTTACGTGGTTCAGGCTGCCTGAGCGTAATACCCTACTCCACGAGGGTTTGTGTATTGTATGAGTGTCTCTAGGATTTTGTGCATTTGAGATTGGTTCAAATTTTTCCTCCCTTTCTACCATGCAGCGCAACCCTTTTATATGCCAAAGACTATCTATTACAATTTTTGTCTAGCCCAACAAGTGGCCCCGGCTGTATTAACTACCCTGTACACGATCTAAGGTTATAAGGACGGTCAATAGTGTGATAACGTGCCTTAATGACAGTGTTACCAGCCTTGGTATTCCTCTGATTGTGTGTCATCAATATGGCATTAATGACGCGTTAACCAGGTCTTGTAACGGCTAATCGATAGCCCTTGAATGTCCGCGTCGTTGGAGATCCCGTAGTCTTCCTGTTGCTGATGTAGGTCCGAGCATTGACATGTGGAAGCATCGAAGCTTCCCTCTACGAAGGGAAAGGTCCGGTGCCATTAGACATGTGGCAGTGTCGAAGCTTCCCTAAGGAGGGAGGCAGGTCCGGCTCTTCTGGACACGTGGGAGCACCGGAGCTTCCCAAATGAGGGAGGCAAATTCGGCTCTTCTGGACATGTGACTACACTGGAGCTACCTTAAGGAGGGAGGGAGGTCCAGTTACACGGGATGCGTATCCCCTTCGAATGTATGTCACTTGTACATAGTAACTCCTCGGCTTTGCCTGCGGTATCAGGGGTTACCTGGTACGCAGAGCACCAACAGAGAAGAGCGTGATCCATCTGCTCGGCCTTGTTCTCCAAACGATATCGTGCCTGAAAAAAGAAATTTACAAGTAAATGTATGTAACTTATATTATATTTGAATTAGATTTATATTAGATCCGCCGTTGTGGAACTGAATCCAAAGTAAGTGAACCAGAAGTGGGGTCACCCGACTGCACTGGCTCCGAAGAAGGAAGCTCCGAAGAAGGTGGCTCCGAAGTAGGCTCTAAAGAAGGCACTGAAGAATAAGGCACCGAAGAAGGAGGTTACTAACAATTTTAAGGATTCATATTATAGAATAATGAATTACTTATATCTTTATGTAATTAAATGTTATTTACCTGTGGTGACCGCTGTACAGGTCCACGTGACGACTCCGATAGATGGCTCACCAACTGAGCTTGTCTACCCCCGCTAAGTTGACTGCCCTAGAAGACCTCCTCTCCTCTTGTGACTATCGCTATAAGAAAGCTCTGTGCCCCTGCTCCTCCTCGTCTGCTGCTGCTCGACGACATCTTGTTTAAAGAAAAATTTGCTAATCAATTTAATGGAAAGTATAGAAAAGAAAATAAGAGATGAAAGAAACGTTACTTGCACTCAATTTTAAAATCCCTTAGCATCACGATGTACTCTACTACGTAAATTGGACCATCGATCTTCTATTTTGGTAGTTACCTATTTTCGTTTTTGTTTTCTCATCTCACTAGTCTCTATGTCTTATGCATCTCCAACTAAGTCATCGAGTCCTAAATCAGGCTTGACAAAAAAGAGTCCGGTAACTCTTGTTCTTGGTAAACAACATCAACCTCATCATCAAGGTATCTAGCATTGTCTGGTGTATATAACCGCTCACAAGGATTCACCTTGTGTACAACCCACCAAGCTTTAAGCTTTTCGCATGGATAATGTAGATAATACACTTGCTCGACTTGATGTGCAAGGACGAAGGTGTCGCAGCCTCATAGCTGGTCCTTGTGTTTGACTTCTACCATGCCAAATTGGTTTTGTCGAGTTTCATTGTTAGGATCAAACCAATCGTAGTCAAAGAAGACTACATTAAGGACCTTAATCCCCGCAAAATTGAATTCAAGGATGTTTTTTGTTGATCCCACAATAAGAATTTTCATGTCCTTGGTCGTCAACTGCCCTATTTGCAACTCCGATGTTACATGTTGCTCTGAAAGGACGTTGAGCTTCAAATTCAGTTGAACAAAATCGAAACCCATTGACGTCGTATCGATCGTAGCTTTTAATTTTAATGGATCCGTAGGATATTTGTCATAATTCTTCATGAACGCCGACTTGTTTTTTGCACTGTTCAACATATGAAGTTAGAAGACTATTTTATGCTATACACATAATTACTAAGAGAAACAAGACATGAACACGTTACATGTGCATGAAACCAGGATAGGAAGTAGGCCCTCCATGTACTCCATAATATTGCATCTATTATATTTGTCTGCTCGTAGGTTGCTGCTTAGATTTCCAATTTTGTTGATCAAACTCACTAAATAAGGAAAAACAGAATGATTAGTATAGATGTATAACACAAAACACTAATTATTATATATGTTGAACAAACACTTAATGAAAATATTCATTCATCCCCTCTATATTGCCGTACATGTACATCAAAGCAGTCGTTTTTTCATCTGCTTCAACATCGTAGCTCGTGCCACTACCAACAATGGTGCCTCTCATTTTAAAAATGGAGAGTCTGCTACAAGGGGGTGCTTCATCCATATTGTACCGCAACGTCGAAACATTAACATTGTGTTCTTCTGCAAAATAGACGCTTGAAAAGTATCCTATCTCCTGAATGATGTATGCTTTGGTGATGCATCCTTCAACCCTTGCCCGATTGCGAACCATTGGTTTAAGACACCTAAGTGCTCTTTCAATGTGATACATCCACTTATATTGCATAGGGCCACCCACTTTAGCTTCATATGGAAGATGGATTAGGATATGTTGCACTGGATTGAAGAACCCTGGAGGGAAAACTTTTCCCATCTTACATAAAAGTACTGGTATCTCCTTTTTCAACTTCTCCATCATCTCGGCTGTGATTTCTTTAGCACAAAGCTGTCTGTAAAAGTAGCTAAGCTCAGCTAACACCTTCCACACCACATTGTCGATGTAGACTCAAAACATAACCAGTAGAAGTCTTTCCATGGTTATGTGATAATCATGACTTTTCAACCCTGTGAGATTCCCAGTCTTAACATTTACGGCTCGTCTCAGGCTAGCAGCATAACCAACAGTGAATTTCAACCTCTTTAAACATTCAAAGACTTCTTTCTTTTCTTTTGGCCGAAGACAGAAAGAAGCACGCGGTTTGCCACTAGCTTCGGTTAGCTCAAGATTTGGACGTTTACAAACCTCTACCAAATCCTTACAAGCATTTATATCGTCCTTTGTCTGCCTGTCAGATCGAAGCATGTGCTTATGATGCATTCACTAATGTTACGTTCCTGGTGCATCACATCAATGTTATGCATTAGGATTAAGGACTTCACATACGGTAGCTCCCATAGTGCACATATATGAGTCCAATTGTGGTCCTCTCCGTAACCAACAAAATATCCAGGACGACCTTCATCTGGCACTAAGTTGTTCAACTGTTCAGCAATCTCCGACCCATTGAGACGTTGTGGTGGTCCTTTTTTGACAACGGTGTCCTTCCTAAAGGCATCTTTTTGTTGCCTAAATACGTGATTGGGCGGTAACCAACATCTGTGGCAATCGAAGTAGAAAATCTTGCCACCATGATTTAAACGAAAACATTTTGTGTCCAAAGCACATATCTAACATGTCAAACGACCATGAGTGCTCCAGCCAGAAACCATGTCGTAAGCTGGAAAATCATGGATAGACCACAAGTATGCAGCTCGAAGGTTGAATTTCTGTTTTTTGTAACAGTCGTATGCTTTGATTCCTTTCCATAACATTTCAACTCTTCAATCAATGGCTTCAACACCACGTTCAATCGTGAACCAGGATGATCCGGTGCAGGTACAATAAGGCAAATGAACATGAACTCATACTTCATACAAAGAGATGGTGGTAAGTTGTACGGAATTGCGAACACGGGCCAATAAGAGTATGGTGTTGTGTTTGTACTGAACGGTGAGAAGCCATTTGTTGCTAATCCGATGCGAATATTTCTCGCGTCATTGGCAAAATATGGATCGAAGCGGTCAAGTGTTTTCCATGCCTCACCGTCGGACGGGTGCACCATCATTCCGTCATTCTCGCGTCGACCTTCTTTGTACCACCTCATGTATCTAGCTGTTTTTTTTAAGAGAGAAACAAGCGTTTTGACCTAGGTGTGACAGGCAAGTAGCGAAGCTGCTTCTATGTGACTTCAATCATTACTTTTGTATCGTCATCATTAACAACTTCGACTAATCTTGTGTTATCACATTTTAAACACTTGTTGTCGTTGGAATGCTCTTTCCAGATAAGCATGCAGTTGTCTGGGCACATATCAATCTTCTCATAGTCCATACCAAGCCCAGAAATCAATTTCTTAGAATGATACATATCTTTAGGAAATTTATGAGGTTGTGGAAGGACATCGCTGATCAATTTGACGAGATCGTTGTAGCAGTTATTAAAGAAGGAATACTTAGACCTAATTGCCATAAATATAGTCATGAAAGTGAGGATCATCACTTTGGTGTGTTCATGCAATGGTTGTTTAGAAGCTTTGACAAGCTTGAAGAATGCTTTAACCTCCGTTGTAGGAGGATCCTCCGTCAGTTAAGGATTTATGGCTTCAAGCATCTCGTCCATCCTATTGACCCCAGTGTTGTCACCCTCATCTCGATCTTCTATGACTTGAGAAGGTTTCTCGCCGTGAAATGTCCACAAGTCATAACGTTGCATGAAACCATTTCCACACATGTGATATGTCAACATCACTTTGTCGAAACACTTTGCATTCTGACATTTGATACATGGGCACCCCACCTTGCTGTTGTTTGAAAACGAGAAAGCTCGTTCTATGAAAGCATTCGTCTTGGTGAACCACTCCTATGGGTGCCTCCCATTCTTTTTCCAACCAGTATACATCCAAGTGCGGTCTTCAGCCATGTTTGAGGGTATAGCTTCAAAGCAGACAAATCATTATTAGTTTCATTGTTATGTCAGGTCACAGCCCTATAACTAGGCAGATAGGTCCTAAACCCACCCAAGAGTGACCAAGCAGAGCGTGCTCATGATGAGACGCGCAGTTCAGATCCGGATGAAATTTCGGCAGCATAACACTGTTGTTCTCCACTGCACGCTCGAAAATGGTGTAGCAGAGAACAACAAGGTTATGCTGTCAAAATTTTGTCCAGATCCAGACCTGCGTCTCATCACGAGTCACGCCGCCCTCGGTCACTCTCAGACTGTCCAAAAAGAGACAATTCCGAACCTTCACGTCTCACATGCCAATAGCATGTGAGACGTGCCGATCCGAAATGGGTGACGCATTGCTATAGGTTATGTTACTTATTTGCATTTTTAAGTCATTTACGAGAGAGGAAAGAATGAGAGAAAGAGAAGAAGGAAAGTTGGTCTTAGATGATAATTCTACATCCGAAACCAGCGTCCACGCAATCGCGGGTGATTGACGTCCTCAATATCGCCGTTCGCTTCTGTGTCGTCTCGACGCATACATTACGACTACAACTGTCTATATGACATGAACGCATATATTGCATGTCGTGTCGGGTCGGGTCGGGTCGGGCCATGTCGGACTAAGTCGGCCTTAAACCCCTATATGTACATATATTAAATAATCACCCGAAAACATTAAATATCAATAAACAATAAGTACCAATTAATGAACAACATAATAAACTAACTAATAAACAATTACAAATAATAAACAATTATTGATGAACAACATAACAAACTAACTAAGTAATGATCACTCCGGATGTTGATCTTGAGCCACTCAACCTCGAGGCGAGCAAGAAACTAACTAATGATCGATGTATGGTCCACAACTCTTTCTACTTTCAGGTAGTACAAATCAACCCATATTAAATTACATGGTGTTCTTTTCGACATGCCTGCAATTCTTGATCATCGACTACCACAAACACAAACACACACCTGGCGACGACTTGATGAACCATCGCAGGGGCACCCACGGTGGGGATGGGGTGCTAGGAAGGGGGTGCTGGGGAGGAGGGGAGGCGCAAAGGGAGGGGCGGTGAAAGGGGAGGTGGTGGTGGTGAGAGGCGGCGCGGAGGAGGGGAGGGGGCTGAGGTGAAAGGCAGCGTAGAGGAGGGCGCCACTAGGGAGGGGCAGTGGGAGGGAGCTACACAGGTAGGGGGTGACGAGGAGAGGTGGCGGCGTACTTGGGAGGTGGAGAACGGCAGCGGCGACGGTCTTCAACGAAGGTAGCGGCTATCAACAGCGGCGCGACGCGACATGGTGGCGGTGGAGGCACGGCACTGCGCGGTGCGGCAGCGGTGGAGGCGCGGCGGTAGTGGAGGCGCGACGCGGCGGCGGTGTAGGCGAGCGGCGGTGGAGGTGGGCGTACGGGTGGCAGATAGACTGTCGAGAAATGAGTTGGCGGGGCGCGGGGTATACGTAAAAATTTGTTATCGACGATGGTGTAGGTTAAACCGTCGTCGATAAGCGACTATTGACGACGATGGAGTTGGGCCGTCGTCGATTATGGCTCGGTTGGGCCCTGTTTCGGCCCATATTAAAGACGGTCCCTAATGGACGACAGTCCACCGTCGTCTTTAAGTAATTGACAATGGTTAGATTTAGCCATCATCAATTACTTAAAAGACGATGGTCCCGTTGTCTATTATTCTAGCCATCATCTATTGTCTCGATTCATGTAGTGCTTAAAATGTAGAGGCAAAAATATCATCTATGTTGCACTACTACAAAACCAATTATTACAGGCGCCTCATTTTCAAACACAGGCGGTCAGTAAAAAAATGCGGTTGTGATGTCGAATGAAACAATAACCGCATGTAATGATTAAACATCATAGAATGTCCCATAAACAACCGTCTAGGTAAGTACATGATTTTCTCAGGCGGCTATTAACAAAGAACCGTTTGAACTGTTACAAACATCACAAACGATTTTTAATAAAACACCGCCTTAGTAAATACATGCTTTTCCCGGACGGTTATTAATTAAGAATCACATGTATTGGTTCAAAAATCACAAGCGGTTTTTAATAAAAAACCGTCTGGGTAAAGACATTGTTTTCACAGACTGCTATTAACAAAGAACCGTCCGTAGTTGTGCAAATATTGCATCCGGTCTTTTATACGGACCGCCTGTGATGCCCCCTATGTTTTTACAAACGTATTTTGCTTGCTGGCCGACTGTGAAAGGGACTACTTTCCACAGCATTTTATATTAATATTATATATATATATATATGTATATATTATACTATATATACATATATATATCATTTATATGTATATATAATAATATATACATATACATGATATACACATACCTACATATATGAACGAATTCATAAAAAGAAAAAATGTCAAATTAAAATATTAAAGCTTCAGTGTAATATTACAAATATATACAATATATATCATACATTTTTTCCATCATTGACATCTTCTCGCATATGGGGTTAAAAATCCATTTTAATACTTCTTTCTACGCGATTGATGTTTTCTAGTTCCGTGAAAAGGTACATCTCTTCATATTGATTATATTCCTCTTCATTATCTCCCACGTTCTCAACCCCAATAATATTTTGCTTTCCAGAAACAGCTACGTGCATCTTCCCAGTTCATGGATCTTGTACATAAAAAACTTGTGCAACACGATTGGCGAGAACCCACGGGTCATCTTTGTAACCCACTTTGTTCAAGTCTACCAGTGTCAGCCCGTAGTTGTCCACTTTCACACCATCAAGATGTTTGACCCATTGGCACTTAAATATGGGCATTAGCATTCTTTCACCATAATTGAGTTCCCATATTTCCTCTATGAATCCGAAGTATGTGGTCTTCTGCCCTTGTGGATCATAAGCCTATATACGAATACCACTATTTTGTGCAACACTCTTACTGTCTTTTTCCTTAGTGTAAAATGTGTAACCATTGATGTCATATGCTTTCCATGATGTCACCAAAGCAGATGGGTCAGAAGCTAACTTCTTCATTGTTGCCTCTTCTATAGAGTTTTCATATGGTATATTTTTGTCCATTAACCATTCAATGAAACATCTTCATTGCTCTTTCATGATACAGTCCTCTCTGCGGTCTTAGTTTTTTTGCTAAGCTCAATTTAGTGTTCCTCGATGTACGACTCAGCTATTGCGAGCTGTTGTAGTACAGCAAAATGTGCACGGTGTACATTATTGTAATCTTGAACGATAAAAGTTTTTCTTACCCACTTTTCCTCTCCCACGTAGTACCCTCATGTATTGGTATAGGCACACCTATCGGTTTTCCATCTTTGATGTAATCAGTGCAACCCTCAATCACTTCTTTGGTTGTGTATCCTTCCATAATTGAACCCTCATGGTGAGCACGGTTCTTCACATAACCTTTTAATACTCCTAAATATCTCTCCAATGGAAACATATGATGTAAATATAGTGGACCCAATACTTTTATCTGATCAACAAGATGTATGATTACGTGTACTTGCATATCAAAAAGTATGGTGGTAAACACATCTCAAGCTTGCATATAGTCTCGACGATGTACGTTTTCAAATAGTTTAAGTCTTCACGTGCTATCACCTTTTGTGATATTGCATTGAAGAAGTAACAAAAACGTGTGATGACAACTTTATATGCTCAGGTTTGATGACCCTTATTGCAATGGCAAGGAACACTGTCATCATCATGTGACAGTTGTGAGAATTATAGCTGAATAAAGACAAGTCTTTCATCGAGACTAGTTTGCGGATATTAGATGAGAAACTAGTAGGCACTCTGATCCCATGAAAGCATTCACAAATGGCCTTTTTCTCTTATAGTGTCAAGTTGTAGCCGGTTGGGGAAAGGTAATGCTTCCCATTTGCCTTTTCTAACGGGTGAAGCTCTGGTCTCATATCAAGGTTTGCTAGGTCCATACGTGATTTTAATCCGTTCTTTGTTTTCCTCAGCATGTCTAGGAAGGTCCCAATGATGCTGTCAAATACATTCTTTGTAACGTGCGTCAAATCAATACTATGACAAAATTTCAGGTTCTTCCAATACGGAAGATACTTGAAAAAAATTGATTGTTTCTTGAAAGTCAATCAGTTGTATCACCCGAAGATGTACTTTCCTTTCTCTTTGTTCCTTTACATTTTTTGCCCTTACCAAAAGCAATATGAATGTTCTTGACCATTTCGAACATGAGTTTTCTACTATAAGGTTTGGGTGCAGTATCTTTTTCGATTTTATTATCAAATTGTTCTTTCGCCTTCCTATACTTGTGTGTATCTGTCAAGAACCGCCGTTGTCTCATGTACACGATCTTTCTGTATGAAGTGAGGCATAGAAATTCAGTTTCATCCACGCACCGTACACAACCTTTATTCCCTTTCATTTATCCTGATAATGTAAACCGTCTGGGATAATCATGCACGATAACGAATATCATTGCTCTTAGCGTGAAATAATCCCGCTTGTACTCATCCCATGTACGCACCCCTTCATTCCACAATTTCACCATATCTTCTAATAAAGGTCCAATAACACATCAATTTCGATGTCGGGTTGTTTCAGATCTTGGATAAGAACAGATAACAAAATATATTTTATTTTGTGACACAACCATGTCGGTAGGTTGTACATCGTTAAAACCACGGGCCATGTGCTGTGTATGCTCTTTTTTTCACCAAACAGATTCATTTTGTTTGTACCCAAGGCAGGCCTTACATTTCTGATTTCCTTTGCGAATTTTGGATACTGAATATCAAATTTTTCCACTGGGTTGCATCACCAGGGTGTCAAATATGTTTCTCATTCTTCCTGTGCTCCTCGGAATACCAACGCATAAGTTCAGCCTCCCTAGGGTTTGAGAACAGACGCTTCAAGCAATCAATTACTGGAAGGTACCACATCACCAAGGCAGGAATTTTTCTCTTATTATTCCCGCTTGCATCGTCAGAAGTATCGTCATCGTCACCTTCAGGGCCAATAACAAACTTCTTATTCTTATGGGTCTTATTGATGTTGTAACATACTGGTGATTGTAGTCCTTGTATCTACTGACACCGCACATGGGGCATCTAGTTGCGAGCTCATTCTCTTTGCGATACAGAATACTATGGTTCACACAAGCGTGTATTTTTGTCACACCTAGTGCCATCGGGCAAAGAAGTTCTCTTTATAAGTTCTTTGGTAAATATCAAATTAATTTATATTCACATATTATTCACATTTTTATATCTCCTCATAAAAAGGGGATCTTCCAATGAAATTGGTTTGTATGAACATATTGTCTTATTTATACATGTACAAATTTTTTTTTAAAAAAAATAAATCATTCCAACATCTCAAAATTCAAATTATCCATCATTCTAATCTAATGCTCATATACATATGAGGCATTCCTCAAATTTTGAACACACATTAATTCAAAAGAAAAATTGTAAAAATCTGAAAAAAAAATCATAGAGGTTGGTATGATGACTAAAAAGTTCCATAGAAAAATTCAATGAAAAAATCATTATATTCATCAATATAGAAAAATGACAAATAACCAGTGTTATTTTTTTTTATGTTCTGACTAGTTTCAAAGGTTTTCCAAAGTGAAATTTAATGGGAACCAGTAATACTAAATCATTTTACAAGAAAGTGGAATTTGGGCTTTTAAAAGGCCCCTCATTTTAGTAAAGAATATTAATTAAGCCTAGGCTTAGTACATAAAGGCACGGGCGGTTTTACTGAATAACCGTCTAAGATAAAGACATCTTCTCAGGCAGTTAGTAAGAAATACCTGTCTGAGGAAAGTCCTCTGCTCAGGCGGTTTTTCATTGGGAACCGCTTGAGAAGATAGGCGTCTATATAAGAGCGCTCAGTCTCCTCGAAAAAATCTAACTCGGGCGAATTCACTTAGACGCCGCCAGGCTGCCAAAATTTTGTTTGCAGCCAAGTCCTCGTCGCCCTCACCGCCGAGCTTCGCCCTCGTCGTCGAGCTTAGACCTCCCCGCGCACACTCACTGTCGAGCTTCATCTTCGTCGATGTCGTCGTTGCCGGTACGTCCACCTCTTTCCTCCCTTCTCTGTCCCCTGCGCCACTTCCTTCCCTCCTTCGTCCCCGTGCTGCCTCCCTCCTCGCCCTCGCCTCCGGTCGAGTGTCCTCGCTGCCGCTCCCCGCGCTCCTCATGCTGCCTCCTCCTTCCCGGCATCTACCCCCACCGTGCGCTACACCCTCCCAACCTTCTCCTACTGACGACACTCAGTGTACTAGATTGTCTATTTCTTGATTTTCTAAGTTTGATTTGGTATTGTTAGGAACCTCTAGGGTTTGTAATTTCAGTGGCATATGGAATTAGGACACCATTATGTGAAATGTGTCTTGTTTATCTTAGGATTGTAGACAGGTCAAGAAACTCTCACTTTTCTTTGTGGTACTGACCCCTCTATAGAGAGAGATAAAGAGGGATGGGAAAGAGATGTGACACAAAGTACCACAACAAAAAAATCAGTTTGGGTTATAGCTATTTTGTCTTTTGTAACTTCAGTATAGCGTATCAGAATAGGGATGCTATTGTGTGAAATGGTTCGTCTTTTTTCACTAGGAAAAATCAAGTGCCCTCTCTCTAAGCATACAATTTTAGACTACTACTATAACAAAATTGAGTTGTTGAAACGAGCTATACTTTGCTTATAATTACCTTAATATCTTATATCTCTCTCTGAGATTCCCCCTCAATATAGATCTTGTTCATCATAGGATTGAATACAAGTCAAGGGAATCCTTAGTTTTGTTTGGGATATTGACCTCTTTTTAGAGAGAGAGAGAGAGATGCCAAATAAAGTACTACCACCTAACACTTCAGTTTTGGTTATAGCAAATTTATCTTTTGTAATTTCATTGGCTGATGGAATTGGGATACTATCATGTGAAATGTGTCTTATCTTTTGTCACTAAGAAATGCCAATTGTCCTCTTTAAGAAGCTAGATTTATATTACTATTACACTTAAGAACACTATCCAGATTAAGTTCATGAGGGTTTTGGTAACCTAAACCATCATGAACACTATCCGAGAGTCTCAAGAAGTTTAAGGTTTAAGTTTTGCAGCTATTATTTATTTATCGGATGTATTCAATTTTGATTGTTACCTGATACTCCCCCCGTTTCAAAATAATTTTGATCTAGCATGGAAAGCCCTCAGAAGACTACTGCTAGTAACAATTAAGAAGGCAATATGGAGTTTAGTGACTCCAGCAGTTCAGGCTCCTTTCACAGTCCATTAGATCCTTTTCTAAATCTAATAATTAAAAAGACTTCAGAGGATCTCGACCCGAAATATGATCCTGCCAATGAGGTATGAATCACGAATCTTAACTCTAGTAGTTCAAGTTAATATTGGTTGTCAAGTATATGAAGTCTTATAATTCTTTTCTACCTAGCTTAATTGCAAAGACAACAAGGTGACTTCGGCTCCAAAAACCGCAGAAAGTTGTCCAATGGTTGAATCCTCAGGTTCACTCAATCGAAAATGAGGGCAACGAGGTCCCAATAAGGGTCCATTGAACTGCATCACATACATAACAAGTGTTGGTTCAGGTGGCTTCCCAGGAACCACTGGATTCAGTTACAAAGTATTAAAATACATGTGGTTGTCTTGTTAGAGAGCTCGTGCTGATCACAACCAAGAATTGGAGAAAATTACCTGAGGAGAACAAGAATGAGCTGTGGAAGAGGATAAAGAAACAATTCAAGTTCCCGAAAGGAACAGAAGAAGCTATAAAGAAAGCAACATTGGTCTCTTGCAGCAAGAAGTTTCGTGGCTGGAAGAGTAAAATGAATGCTTATGTTAAGGATGATAAGCTCCCTAACCCGAAGAAGATGGGAAAAATCACACAAGCTCAGTGGCAAGTATTTCTTCATCAAAAGACCACACCTGATGCTAAAGCCCTAAGTGCAACTAGATCAGATCTTGCCAAAAAGAACAAATACCATCATCGCTTGGGGTTTGCCGGATATGCCCCCAAGGTTCAGAAATGGAATAAGATATTAGAAGAAATTACTACTAAAGGCAATCCTCCACCGTTAGAAGGTTGTGATGAAAGAACTCAATGGGGGGTCTTTGCTCAGTCAGATTTGACCAACAAGGGCAAACTTGAAAAGCCCGACTCTTTGAAAGAAGTAGAGAAAAAAAATGAAAGAAGTAATTGAAAAGCAACAAAAGGATTTCTTCAAGCCGAAGAGGGAGAATGACCAACTTACCGCTATCCTAGGAAACCCTCACAGTTGACGGGTTCGAGCAATCTCTTCTCAGATGTCCTAGAGAGATGGTTTCCCAAAGGTTGAAAAGACATATAGAAGACGTAAGAAGTTCAAGAAAACACTTGATGAAATGATAGCTCAAAAGGTCAAGGAAAATGTAAACAAGAAATAAGATCAACTTAGAAAATCGGGGCAATTAGTGGTACCGAGTACAACGATGGTTCCCGTGGCAAAGGAGCATTTGGTATCTCCAACTGCCTACCCTATCAGCATAGGTTCTCTACCATAAGTTCGTTGTTGATCATATTGTTAAGGACAGATCTTTTCGTCTTCTTGTTCTGATCGGCAGAGTAGGGAACAAAACCAAACAGGTTGCCACTGCTATGGCAAAGCCTGATCGTGACTTCAACGGCAATTCACTTCCGTTGTATTATGTTGTGCTGCAAGTTCTTCAGATCATTAATAATGATTATGAAGATTATGAAACCGACCACATCACACATGAGGGGATCACGACTCTAGGGCAGGCTGTCAACCAATTAATCATTTGGCACCAACGCGATATAGTGTTGTACGATGAGCCGATGTCTATCTCCATCGCATCTCAAAATATTGCAGCCTCGTCTTCCAAGGCGAAAGTCCATGAAGATCCACTCCCGCTATGTCTCAGCAAGGATGATAGTAACCTTGCTAGTAAAGATAACCAAGAGCAATTAGTTGAACAACAGCTTGAAGTAGTACCAGAGCAAGTTGCTGGTAGTAAAGAGCAACCAGTTGAGCAACAACTTGAAGCAGTACTAGAGCAAGCTACTGCTAGTAAAGAGCAATCAATTGAACAGCAGGTTCAACAAAAAGTCAGTGTCCAACTTCCGACGACTACTCCTCGGTCATCAGTGCCTATGAAAGTTAGCTCATACAAAAATAAGAAACCTTCTAAAGAAGTGTCAAAATATTTGAAAAATCTGAAGGAAAATATTGGAAAATTGAATGTATCTCGTTCTTCACATGAGGCAGCACTAGAAGATATTAAGGAGTGGAAAGAAGACGGTGTCATATATAATTGGCAGATGACTTTTGTTGAACCAGGAGTTCCAATATACACAATTAAGGATATTCCTCCTGAATATAAGAATGGGAAACCATTCATGATATTGGTACAACTTAGCAAAAAAGCTTTCCCGCTCAAAAGAATGCACAAGTGATACATCATTGCCAGCACAAAGTATTATCTTTCTTACGTTACATTTCGTGTGCCAAAAGAAACATTTTGGAGCATTGGAGCAGATAAACGAGCCCTTCTCTTTGAAGATCTACATAGCCTTTTCCGTCGAGACATGCTCGAAATCAACCTGCTACTCATCTGGTGCTTGTAAGTGCCCCTAATATTTCGTATTTTCTTTTCTTACTACTCGCATACACATTTCATGAGATTATAACAATTTCGGACTTCTTCAATAGGATGCAATACATGGATAATGAAAAGTTGAACACCAAGATAGGTATCCTTGACCCTATAGTGATTGCAAAGTCGAGTTTCAACTTTAAGGTGGAATGGAACTCAGAAGAGTACAAGCACCCAAAAAAGAATTTTAAAAATCAATCGCAAAACAAAAGAAGGATAAAAGGACAAGGGTTGCATCTTACATAGGACATGTCATGTTTAACATTGTCAGAGATGGCAAGGACCTCGTAAAGGCTCCGTACCACTTCGAGTAAGTTCGATACATGACATTGAAATAGCAATTATTGCTAATTGTTAACTTAATACGTCTGTTTGTACATGTGCAGTGAACACTACATAATGATCTTCATCAACCAACGCAAGGTTTGGCAGTGGTCTTGGACTCAGCCGATTACCCACCAGATCATTACAAAGATTTTCTTTCTATTTTGAAATTGTAAGGTTATTCGATACTTATAATTTAGAAACATTTAGAATGTGTTGACAAGTTTTATATGACATTCCTTGTATTACAGCGCTTGACGGTTTTACGCGGAAACACTTGGCGGTCAGAGACCTCCTAATAAGGATGCATTGCACATATCAACATATTATCCTTGTCCCAAGCAGCCTCCTGGGAGCGTCTTATGTGAGTATTATGTATGCGAGTATCTTCATACTGCCAGTGAATATAGAGTGAATCGTGAGAATGTAAGTTATTCTTAATGTCGATATTATATTTTCTTACTTTTGAGTTTCATTTTTATTGTAACTAGTGTATATTAATACTTATATTATTTTGTTAAAAAGGTATTGAACTATAGTTTCCAGTAGTGCAAGTGGTTTTCCATGAAAACCTATATACATATCTGAATAATTCATTTACCTCAAACACTCATAGAATTTCACAGCAGATTCCTTCACTGAAAATTCACCAAATTTTATCAGTACCTCAAGTTAGGTGTTCCTCACATCCTGTAAAATTTTCATAGCCATTTCACCTATATAAAATTCCCAGATTCAAATTTTATCTCTGCTGTTCAATATTACCAGAAACATTATTTCCAGATTTTGATTCCAACTTCAAAATTCAATTGCTCGTAGTAGAACTGCTCCAAAAATACCAAATAAATTTTGGTATACTCACTTTGATCTATACTTTGAGGCAGTTCAAACCAACACATTCTAAACCCCGTTATGTGCTTCATTGCAGCACACAAAGAATGTAAACCAAAAATGGTCGGTTTCTAGAAGTATTCCTGGTGGAGGAGCCGACAAGATTGTGTGTGAACTGTGTCACTTCATGCGTCGTGAAATTGTCCACCGAAGGGGGCTGTTCTTTGATCAGAAAGTGTAATAGCTGATGTGCCAGAACTTTGCGAGTATGAAAATAGAAAAGGTTTTTAGTGAAACTTGTAAATTATGAGATGACTTCTATGTCAATTGAAAGTGTAACTTGTACATATGTATATTCTTTTAGTGAAATTGACTTTGTGAGATGACTTCTATGATTATATTGTTTTAGTGTAAACTATGATGACTTCTGTGATTATATTGATTTAGTAAAATTGACCTGGAAATTAGAAATAACAACACGTAGTACTGCATGGAGTGTACTTTATCACCGGCGGTTCTTAACCTTCGGCTAGACCTGCTTGTGAAATTATATTATCATAGGCGGCTAGTCATAGGTAAAGAACTACTTGTGATAACTCTATTATCACAGGCGGTTACTCTTACGGTACAAACTGGCTGTAATAAAGTGTCTTCACAGGCGGCTAGTCATCGGTAAAGATCCGCCTATGATAACATCATTATTATAGACGGTTACTTATACTGTACAAACTGTATGTTTTAAAGTGTCTTCACATGTAGCTAGTCATAGGTAAAGAACCATCTGTGATAAATCTATTTCACATGCGGTTTTACTTTTCGTCTGTGAAATTGCAGATTATCACAGACTCTTCATTTCAGACAGTTTTGAAAACCGCATGTGATAATACGTTTGGAGCCGTCTGAGATGAGGCTTCTTGTAGCAGTGTTGGGACATCCGCTCTATGTGGTCAAGTTGGTGATGTAGGAATGATATAATATTTAATATGCCAACCATTCTTCGTTTGTGTAAGCTGTTTTAAGGGAACGTATTGGATGGGATTCTGGACATTATTGTTGAATGATGAAAAGGCAAAAGAGATTTTCCACAAGGAGAGTAGACTCTTAGAGACAACCACATTAGAGGTATTCGTCAAATTTGGTTGAAAACATCACAATAGACTTTTGTCATTCAAAATATTTATTTGAGTGTGATTCTCCTTTGTAATCAGCGGTGATGATGCTCTTGCAATAATCCAGAGGCTACATACTTTGTAGATGCTGGAAAACTTTTTTTCCATTATCTAAGAATGTGCAGATCTTTGGAATCTAGTATTCTAGATTAGCTACATCAAAGCTATAATATGTTTATTCTGAATATACATGAGTTCTTTTTTAAAACTATAAGGGTATGAAGCTTAAGCTTAGCCACTTGCCATACTTGTGGTGTGTCTAAGCTAACTAATGTTAGCATTTGCCATACTTGTGGTGTGTCTAAGCTAACTAATGTTAGCATGT
The DNA here is from genome assembly GCA_036927565.1 of Tuctoria greenei. Taxonomy (NCBI): domain Eukaryota; kingdom Viridiplantae; phylum Streptophyta; class Magnoliopsida; order Poales; family Poaceae; genus Tuctoria; species Tuctoria greenei. Next base: position 113,349,860 of record JAYESD010000011.1, on the reverse strand, counting down.
GTATGGTTTGCTACCGTAACCTAAGCCTAGGCGCGCCTAATAAAGTGTGGTAGATGTTTGGATTGTTATCATGACTAAGCCTAGACGTGACTAATAAATATGTGGTAGGCGTTTGGATTGTCAACTTGCCTTCACTTAGCTAGCTCACCCTTGTGTTAAGTTGGATGTGATGGTCAGTTCTATTACAGCAAAAAGATTGGTCATGCATGCATGGAGGCAAAAGTATGTCCACATAGCAATACGTATTGTACTCATCAGAGCAATTAAAAATTTATATTATCATTATTCATGCTCGCCTAATTAAATGCGGCAAATTGCAAAAGAGCTCACAACGCAGTACTGTACACATATCGGAATATAACATACGGTGAGTGATACAAAGATGAATCTGATTGAATAGGTTGACGACAGACATTGTCTGAATGTATGATTATCAGCATAAATCCTCAGTATTCGGTACAGTCTGCTGTAAAGCTAATAAAGGTACATATGTGAAGGCATGTTATTGTTAGAAATCAAAAGGGAGCTCAAAGATCAAATAGCCACTAAATCATCTCTAATTACATGGAAAAATCTGATTACAACATGAACATCAAGTGTTATCTCTCAAATAGCACAAGAACACTAATAATACCTTCTCCTCCATCTTTGTTGTTGCTTGACAATGCGGCCATCTAGCCCACAAGGCGAGGCTGCAAGAAGAACGACGAGAGGCGTTTCCCCTTGTTCTCCTCTTGGTATGTTAATCGGATTCTGAGTGGGCCGGTTAGAGTGTTCAAGTGTGTATGAGTGTATGCTTTCAAGCCCTCCTTGATCATACACTTGACCCTCTTCTTATAGTTGACCAAGAGGCACAAGAGGGGGCCTCCCACCCTTAGTAATCATTGAGTCTCCCGATCAGAGACTCAAAATTCGGTGGGTCGTGTCCGTTCAATTAGAACACATGTCAATTCGAGTTAAAACTGACAGTTACTAAAAAATCGGACTAGTCCGTATAGAGTTCGGACTAGTCCGATATCCTTACTGGACAATATCGGACTAGTCCTATAAGGGTCCGGACTAGTCCGGTTACTCTTACTGGACAAAATCGGACTAGTCCGGTCTTTACCGGACTAGTCCGGTCTTTAACGGACAAGTCCGGTACTTCCAACATTCTCCCCTTTGAACTCGAATGTGAAACTTACAAACTTACTTAATACTAAACTTAGTGTCCATTTTATCATGACTGACATATAGGGCACGACGCATCACAACAACCATTTACGTATTGTTGGACTCAAAGACCACAATACATCTCACACTTGAAAATGAACCTTACTCTTACTTGGCCCCTAAATATCCAGTGATCATAGGCTCTCCCTTAAACCCATGCCGGCTACGTGTTCACTGAACACGCTAGGTGGAAGACCTTTTGTTAGCGGATCCGCAAGCATACGCTTGGTACTTATATGCTCAAGACTTATGGTATGATCCTGAATTCGATCTTTCACAACATAAAACTTAATGTCGATGTGTTTGGCAGCACCACTTGATTTATTGTTGTTAGAGTAAAATATTGTAGGCTCATTATCGCAGTATAACTTAAGTGGTTTTTCAATGCTATCGACCACTTTAAGACCGGCTAAAAAATTCTTAAGCCAAACAGCCTGCCCGGTGGCCTCATAACATGCAACAAACTCGGCATGCATTGTGGACGATGCAGTGACAGTTTGTTTGGAGCTTTTCCACGAAATGGCTCCATTTGCGAGGGTGAATATATAACCTAACGTGGATTTCTTAGTATCCACACAACCCGCAAAATTTGAATCTGAATATCCCACTACTTCAAGTGGGTCTGACTTACTATACGTTAACATGAGGTCTTTTGTGCCTTGCACATATCTTAATGCTCTCTTAACTGCCTTCCAGTGATCAATACCTGGATTGGCCTGATATCTGCCAAGCATTCCGGTCACATAAGCTAAGTCAGAGCGAGTACAGACTTGAGCATACATAAGGCTTCCGACAGCAGAAGCATATGGAACCGACTTCATTTGATCGATCTCATATTGGTTCCTAGGACACTGAAAGTTCCCAAACTTATCGCCCTTGACAATCAGAGCAGGCGAATGCTTACTCTTATGCATACTGTACTTTCTCAGTACATTCTCTAAGTATGCCTTTTGTGATATGCCTAATACCACCTTATTTCTTTCTCGGTGAATTTCTATGCCTAATACATAGGATGCTTCACCAAGATCTTTCATATCAAAATTTGAGGACAAAAACTTCTTAGTTTCTGATAGTAGATTGACACCACTACTTACAAGTAGTATATCATCTACATAAAGCACGAGGAAAATAAATTTCCTGCTCTTAAACTTAGCATAAATGCAATTGTCCTCCTCATTTTCTTTAAAACCAAACTTTCTTATTGTCTCATCGAACTTGAGATACCACTGTCTTGATGCTTGTTTAAGTCCATAAATGGACTTTCTTAAGTGCCATCCCATATGTTCCTTACCCTTAACAACAATACCTTTCGGTTGTGTCATATAGACGTTCTCATATAGATCACCATTGAGAAACGCCGTCTTTATATCCATCTGATGTAATTCTAAATTATAATGTGCAACTAATGCCATAATGATTCTGAACGAATCCTTACTTGAGACAGGTGAAAATGTCTCATTATAATCAATCCCTTCTCTTTGAGTGAAGCCTTTTGCAACAAGTCTGGTCTTAAACTTATCAATATTCCCTTTGGATCATGTTTAATTTTGTAGACCCATTTACAACCAACTGTTTTGGCTCTATTAGGAATCTCAACTAAATCCCAGACTTTGTTTGTTTCCATAGACCTCATTTCATCCTCCATGGTTTTACGCCTTTCAGATGATTGAGGACTTCTCATAGCTTCTTCAAATGTGGTGGGATCACCCTCCATTTGAATTGCCTCACTCAAGTAGATCTCATAATCGTCCAGAATGGCCGATTTTATTTCTCTTTGAGATCTTCTTAATTGCACATTATCTTCATTTTGAGGCTGTTGTTGCTCTTCATTATTAGTGACAACGGGCTGAAAATGCTCAACCTCTCTTAATAATTATGTTGTCAATGGAGAACTAACAACAGGTGTTGAATCTTTACCAATAGATTCAATAGCACTAGGTAATGAGAAATATGGTTCTTGAATTATAGGAGTGGGTACATAAACCCGCTTCTCTTCAAGATTAATTTCTCGTCTTACCGTACTCTCCCTGATCATGGCATCCTCTAAAAAGATGGCATGCCTTGTTTCTACAAACTTAGTATATCGTTCTGGAAATTAGAAATGATATCCCTTACTCTTTACTGCATAGCAAATAAAATGGCAACTTACTGTCTTAGAATCCAACTAACCAATATTTGGGTTAAACAATTTTGCCTCAGCGGGACAGCCCCATATATGCATATAACTTAATGAGGACTTACGTCCTGTCCACAACTCATACGGTGTTTTGGGCACCGACTTAGTAGGAACCCAATTTAGCACATGAATAGCGGTTTTTAATGCCTCCATCCATAAGCTAACCGGCAAATCTGATTGACTTAACATGGATCTAACCATATCCATTAGCGTACGGTTGTGTCATTCCTCTACTCCATTTTGCTGAGGCTCGCCCGGTGTAGAATACTGGGCGACTATGCCATTTTCCTGTAGGAACTGAGCAAACGGTCCAAGAACTTGGCCATACGGGGTATGACGACCGTAGTACTCACCACCACGATCGGATCTTACCACTTTAATCTTAATATTGTGCTGATTTTCAACTTCAGCCTTAAATATCTTAAATTTATCCAACGCTTCAGAGCGTTCTTTAATTGGATAAATATAGCCATAGCGAGAATAGTCATCCGTGAAGGTTATGAACGAATCAAAACCATCAACAGATACTACGGGAAATTAACCACAAATGTCCGTATGTATCAATTCCAAAATTTTCGCACTGCGTATGGCACCTTTCTTAATTTTCTTAACAAATTTTCCCTTAATGCAGTCTATGCATTCTTCTGAATCCGAAAAATCCAAATGGGGAAGAATCGATTGTGAAATCAATTGTTCAATTATCCCCCTCAAAATATGGCCTAAGCGACAATGCCATAATTTTGAAGACATTTCAGAATTGATTCTCTTACGCTTACCCTGATGTGAGGAAAACTGATTGTCGCTTACAACATTAACATCATCATGCATAGATAATAAGTATAGCATGTCTTGTCTTATAGCAACACCAACCATCTTAGTATCATACTTAATTACACATATGTCTTTGCCAAACTGTCAAACATAACCATCATCATCTAAGCATGACACTGAGATGAGATTTCTACTTAAAGAGGGTACATATAATACATCCTGAAGTGTAAGTACAAAGCCATTTCTTAATACTAATGGATAATCTCCAATGGCCTTCACTTCAGCTTCATGGCCATCAGCAACCTTAATGGCCCTTTCCCCTCTTTCTAGGGTCCTCCTCATATTTAACCCCTGCAACGAATTGCAAACGTGCACAGTGGCACCTGAGTCAATCCACCAAGAAGATGGTGTATAATCTAAAAGCAGGGATTCATCAACAAAGGTCACAAAATCATTACCATTTTTGCAACACCATTTAAGGAAGCCTATGCAATCCTTCTGATGGTGACCTTTGTCTAAACAAAAACGGCACTGATCTTTATCCACTTTCACATCCTTATTGTAAGGATGGTTTTGTGGAAACTTACCCTTATCTTTATCATGGTGAGAAGAACCATGATACTTAAAAGATTGCTTAGAAGAATAATTCTTCTTAGCCTTAACTTTTCCCTTTCACGTAATTAATAGCATCATAACCGTGAAGGGACTTAATCCTCTCTTCCTCCTGAACACACATAGCTATGAGTTTTTCTATGTTCCATAGTTCATGTTGAGTGTTGTAGTTGATGATAAAAGTCTCAAATTCCTTAGGAAGTGAGGCAATGATGAGATGCACAATGAACTCATCTTTAATCCCCAAATCCATAGGCTTAAGATTTGCAGCCATATTTGTCATCCTTAAGATGTGCTCACGCACACCACCTCCATGATACTTTTCAGTAGCAAGCCTCTTGATAAGAGTGTTTGCAGTGGCCTTAGAAGAACCAGTAAACTGATTCTCTATCCTTTGGAGGTATTCAACAGCAGTTTCACATTCAGGGATTGCTCCCCGAATGGCCTCAGTGATAGTGCCCTTAATTACCATCAAAAATTTCCTGTTTGATTTCTTCCAGTTATAACAATCAATGTCATAAGCCAATAACTCATTAGTATATTCCTTTATCCTCACGGAAAAGGCTTCTGATTTTCATCATCATTTCTTACTGGTTCAACCGGTGCAACCGGATATGGAGTAGTGAGAGCCAAGTCTATCTCAGAGACTGCCAAAGCAATCTCCAACTTCTCTCGCCATCTCCCATAGTTGCTTCCATTGAGTGGATAAATAGAAGCGCTGAAACTCAGTGTTGAATTAGCATTGGAGGAACCTTCATAATCAAAAAAACAAAATCAAGAAGAATGCATAGATGTTAACCACAAGAAAATGATGAGTTTTATCTTTCACTTTAGTTACTTGACCAAAACTCAACATTTGAGAATAACTGAAAATCAACATAGTAATTTATCTTTCGCTTTGGTTACTCGACCAAATTACTATGTTCATACAAAAGAATGTCATTAATGCATTTCGCTTTGGTTACTCAGCCAATAATGACATTAAAACTTAACATTTAAGAACAACTAAAATACATAGTAATTTATTTTTTGCTTTGGTTACTCGACCAAATTACTATGTACTTAGAAAAAAAAATGTCATTAATGCCTTTTGCTTTGGTTACTCAGCCAATAATGACATCAGTATAACTTAAAAACATGAAAATTCTATTTTTCACTTTGGTTACTCAATAGAATTCCATGCAACTTAAATTGACATAGAAATTTATCTTTCGCTTTGGTTACTCGACCAAATTGCTATGACAATAAACTTAATTCATAGTGGAATCTTAATTAAATAAGCAAACATACTTGTATAGCACGGACTAGTCCGCACATGGCCGGACTAGTCCGGACCATACGCCGGAAAAATCCTGTACTGATCCAAAAACATTTGATCTGTTCTTTATTGAACTTTTCGAGTTTGATTCGTACTATTCCGGACTAGTACGACCAACCCCGGAAAAGTTTCATATAAAAAACCGGAAAATATCAAAATACCCAAAAGGGAATCTTAATCTTACCATCTTACCAAATCAACTTAATTTTCACAATGGATTTCAATCCAAAGTGCTTAATTTGTTTTCAATCAGATGAACGCGTCAAAACGCCCTGATCTGAGAACCTAACCACTTTACTATGGCACACCGGACTAGTCCGGCCCTTAGACCGGACAAGTCCAGACCTTCAAAAATTTCAGCGAAAAACTTCGATCAAAACTCAATTCGAAATGATTAGTGGTCTAAACAGCTCTGATACCATTGTTAGAAATCAAAAGGGAGCCCAAAGATCAAATAGCCACTAAATCATCTCGAATTACATGGAGAAATCTGATTACAACATGAGCACCAAGTGCTATCTCTCAAATAGCACAAGAACACTAATAATACCTTCTCCTCCATCTTTGTTGTTGCTTGACGATGCGGCCATCTAGCCAACAAGGCGACGCTGCAAGAAGAACGACGAGAGGCATTTCCCCTTATTATCCTCTTGGTATGTTGATCGGATTCTGAGTGGGTCAGAGTGTTCAAGTGTGTATGAGTGTATGCCTTCAAGCCCTCCTTGATCATACACTTGACTCTCTTCTTATAGTTGACCAAGAGGCACAAGAGGGGGCCTCTCACTCTTAGGAATCATTGAGTATCCCGATCAGAGACTCAAAATTTGGTGGGTCGTGTCCTTTCAATTAGAACACATGTCAATTTCAAGTTCAAACTGACGGTTACTGAAAAATCGGACTAGTCCGTATAGAGTCCGGACTAGTCCGATATCCTTACTGGACAATATCGGACTAGTCCTATAAGGGTCCAGACTAGTCCGGTTACCCTTGCTGGACAAAATCGGACTAGTCCGGTCTTTATCGGACAAGTCCGGTACTTCCAACAGTTAACACCCATAATTCAACATCCAAGTTCAACATCCATAGCTCCAAGTTCAACACTCATAAAGTCATGACAACATAAATCTAACCAACAACCCTGATTCAGCTTTGAAGTTCACAAGACACCCATAAATCTAACTCCAAAGTTCAACACAACTTACAAATTTATGACAACATAAAGAAGTCCACATCTCATATCTCATCGCTCAAGAACTTGAACAACCATGTTTGAAAAGTTGTCTCACTAGAAGAACATAAGAAACCATGAAGACCTTTTCTGTCATTAGTTGCTAAAGATAAGTACCAACCAATAGCTTCTGATCAGTTGTTATTGTCATAGCTTCAGGTCATTGCCACAAAAGCACATGTGGATCACAAGAAGGTGGAGGTGGAGGTGGAGGAAGTGGCGGTGCTGCAAGGGCATGCTTAAGTTCATGTAAAGTGCATATTTCATTATTTGTCTGCACAATACGAGTTTTTTCCTTCACCCCCTCCCCCCCCCCCCCCCGCTTGGTAGACGCATTCATGTCACGACTACGCTTCACCCCGGAGCTAGAGGAGGTTGTTGTCACCACCTGGAGATGGCTGGTTGCATGATGGATAATCAAAAGTATCGGAATCATCACCTATCACATCTTCAGGCGCGGCATAAGAGGATAAATTATTGTTGAGATCATCAGAACCATCTGAGTCCGCCTTATCATTCATGCAACCAAATGTATCCATAGCAAGTGAGCCATCTGCAATACTCTGACTGAACAACTCATGCATTTCATTGAAAAACTTGATTGGTTTGGAAAGAAGTCGCCTCGCTCGATCCTACAAATTGAAGTGGAAAAGACATGATTAAATAGTTAGTTATGAAATAACCTAAACTACTAGTACAAGATGAGTTACAAATAACACCTCAGATACCAAAATTGTTAACAATGGTAAAGAGTGATTTCTGAAGACACATTTAATGTGAGTATGAGCAATTGTATACAGCAGCACACTTTGTGAAGGGGAAACATTGGGCATCACGATCTAGATTACAAAAGTCCATATACCATATTTTGGCTTCATACAATATGATAAGCTACTTTAATGTTACCATGACTTCACAACCAGAATCACACAAACGAAGGTAGCATGAAACAACTCCAGACCCTGTATAGCAGACTTGGCCCACAACTTTGCCAATGCTAATCTAATACATGTTACGGAAAGAAGGATGATACAGGAGCTTCAAAAATATGTTGCTAGAGTATCAAGTATCACATGTCAAAATAAACTTATCAAAAGGGATATTGAGATGAACATGAGACTTGATAGCTCTAAAATGTAACAAGATCAGGAGGTGTTACTACAATTTACAATCTGCCAGCAAGAAAACAACAGAAAAGGTCTACCATGGAGATGAACACGTGAAAAAAGAGCTCCATGCACCAATTTACAATAAAAATCAAGAGAACGCCAAACATTGCAATTATATCTTGTAGTTTGATTACCCCTCAACCAAACATGACCAGGAAATTGTGCGCCAACATTTTTTCTATTGTCACACGCTTATGCGGTAACATATATGTGGCTGCAATATAATCGTAACATAACTCAATATGAAAATGTGCCAATTTTTAACCTTGTTCTCTAGGGATAAACTAAGAGAACGCCAAACATTGCAATTATATCTTGTAGTTTGATTACCCCTCAACCAAACATGACCAGGAAATTGTGCGCCAACATTTTTTCTATTGTCACACGCTTATGCAGTAACATATATGTGGCTTCAATATAATCGTAACATAACTCAATATGAAAATGTGCCAATTTTTAACCTTGTTCTCTAGGGATAAACTATTGGTGTATACGAAATCACCAATTCTAGCTGAATGCTAACATTATGTTCTAAGGCACACAGCATGTGTAAAATAGCATGTATAAAACAGCATCTGAACAAGATCATACAGCAGCATGTGTAAAATAGCATGTATAAAACAGCATGTGAACAATCAATCATACAGCAGCATGTATAAACCAACATGTGAACAGAAGAGTGAAATACAAGTATGAAATGGTCATAAAACACAATAAACCTTAAGATGGGATTTCTCATATTCTGATATTGTCACGATGCATCTAATTAGATCAAATTAATTTCCACTCTTATGTAATGCTGCAGCAATAAACCTCCAATTCTCCTTGAAGTGCCTAAGATGATGCTCCACTTGGGAAACTGTCACTGCCATATTGAATTGTCTATTGAGTGCCTCTGCACACTTGAAGTGGTGTGTTTTCTTAAACTTGAAACCAGCATATTGTTCTTTCTTCAAATCAATATACCATCCAAACATGAATCAGGTTTGATCCTCATCCCAAGAAATGGTCCTTTCACAAGAAGGTTCATCACTTTCAACTTGACCCTTTCCTTTCACCATGACCACAAAGGAACAACTCATTAATAGGTTCTAAAAAAGGAAAATTTAATAGTTTCTGAACAAGGAACAACTCATTAACAAAATATAAAAATGATATTGTCGGTACCCTGCGTACCAGATACCCCGCGATATCGCAAGAAGTGCAAGAAAGTTCCACCTATCAGAGTCAAAGGCCCTTTCAGGTCCCACATGTCACATTATATCAGACCCGCTCCCCTCATAAGGTTAGCTCCCGGGTTAACACGTGTAAAAGAGGACCAGAATTGAACTCCCAACCAAGGGAAGCTCCGGCGACTACACGTGTACAGCAGCCCCGGACCTAGCCCCCGTCAGAGAGGAGCTCCGATGCCGACACATGTACAACAGCCCTGGACCTACCCTCCCGCACGGGAAAGCTCTGGAGATGCCACGTGTGGAGCCTCCGGACCTTCATCACCAACGGAAATACAAGCAGATCATGTCCATTATAGACATTCAAGGACGGTTAAAGCGGCAGTTACAAGGTCTGATAATGTGTCATTAATGATGTATTAATGACACACGATTAGTGCACCGTTAATAGGGATAACGCTGCCATGAAGGCACATTATCACACTATTAATTGTACTTAATACCCTTAGACGGTGTATTAGGTCATGAAATACGCCAGGGCCACATGTCGGGCCAGGCAAGCTTTGTAACGGCCAGTCCTTAGAACTATAAAAGGGTTGTACCACACGAACTCAAGACATTCGATCCGAGCTGAGACAATTGGATTCAATCTGATCCCTGCGAACATACTCGCAGAATACAATAACACAAAACCTCGTGGAGTACGGTGTTACGCTCAGGCGTTCCGAACCACATAAATCTCTGGCGTCATCATCTTGATCTTGATCTCTGCATGCCCCAACCACAAAAGAACCTCCGCAGGCTGCTTCTTAGCGGGTCTGGGGGAAGTGTCGTAGCAAACACTTTGACATTTGGCGCGCCAGGTGGGGGGGGCCTAAATCCTGAGATCACAAGATGGTGAATTCAGCTACTAGATCCTCCAATGGCAACCACGCTGGACAACCTGCTGGAGGCAATCCCTCCAATGTCCAACAACCAGCAGGTGCCATTGTTCCAGCAGGCACTGTGGCACCACAGCCACCATCTGTTCTAGCAAACAATGCTGGTCAACAAGATGGAGCATCTGTGTCGATCACTGCATCGACAAACAACAACCCTGAGCACGCTCTCATTGTTGTGCGAGCTCTTCTACAACGCCCACCGCCTCCAGGTGCACCCCAAGGTGCTATGGAGCAGTGGAGAGCTGATGTAGACCACCTGGTCGCATATGCGGTTGCAGGTATCAGCAACCAAGGTCCTCCCCCTTCAGGGCGAGCACCTTCACAACGGCGAACCTTGTCCGGCCGACTTGGTCCGCAATTCTCACAACAGAGGAGACGTGATGCATCTCAGCAGGTGACTTCGTTGCCTCCTGGGGCACGACGCACCCATACAATTACCAGGATTCCGACTCATGACCTGCAGTCGGAACTGGATCGCTATTACCGGCAACAGGACGGTCGTGTCCACATTGAGCGCGCTCGTGAGAGGCGAGAAGCTCGGGATAACCCTGCTTTTCAGGGAGTAGGAGGAGGTTGTTCTGCCCTGGCCATGCACTTAAGTATGGTCAGGTGGCCACAGAAGTTCCGGCCCCACTTACCGGAGAAATTCGACGGGACTGTCAACCCCGCTGAATTTCTTCAAATTTACTCTACTGCCATACTGGCAGCGGGGGGTGATGAGGTTGTAATGGCCAACTACTTTCTAGTGGCTTTAACTAGGACTGCAAGATCCTAGTTCATGAGTCTTCCACCCGACTCCATTAATAGTTAGGCAGAGCTGTGCCAGCAATTCACTGCCAACTTCGAGAGCTCCTATACCCGGCCCAGTACTGAATTGGACCTATTTGTCATAAAGCAAACATTGGGGGAATCGCTACAGTCCTTCATCCAGCGGTTCTCTCAGGTATGAAATACCATTCCTTCAATCTTGAGCTCCTCTGTTATCGTTGCATTCATACAGGGTGTTCGAGATAAGAAGATGCTAGAGAAGCTGGCCATTAAAGAAGTTATCAGCGTCATGGAACTCTTTAGCCCAGCCGACAAATGTGCTAGAACTGCGGAGGGCTGTGAAATGCACTACAAGCCAGCTCCGGAGGCCAACCAGAAGTCCTCCAAAATTGAAGCCACTACCTTCGGTAGTGTTAAGAAGAAAAATAAGTCCAACGGCAAAAAAAAGTCGTCGGCCGGCGCTCTAGCTGCTACTGCTGCGGCTACTGGAAGCCGGGGGCCACGCCCCGAGAAGTGACCTCGACCTTCATCAGAAGACAGCAACAGTTCCAAAGCATGGTGTCCAATTCACAAGACGAACTGACATAGCTTGAAAGAGTGTCGGGAGGTCCAGAACCTGGCCAAGCGCTACAACAAGCGAGGAAGAAGCTCCTTTCCCTTAAAGGGAAGGAAAACAAAAAGTCGACGAAGCTCCGGCCAAAGAGGAGCTAGGTTTCCAAGACCCCAAAAAGGTCTTGAAAGCCGTCTACAACACTGTCGACGACTTCGACGTTTTTGACAACGAACGTCGGAAGACCTTGAGCACCATCTATGGTGGTTCTTGGGACATCACCTCTCGCCGCATCCTCAAGACAATGCGGCGGGACATGGCCGTGGCAGCTCCTGCTGCTAAGGTGGAACCGCATTGGAAGTGGATAGATACACCCATCATTTTTGATGCTTCAGACTGCCCCCAAAACATGATCGGGGTTGGTCAACTCCTGTTGATGGTGTCACCCACCATTAACAATATCCAAATCCATGATGTATTGGTGGACAGAGGTTCCAGGCTAAACCTCATAAGCTTTGAAGCTTTTGTTAAGCTTTAGCTCCGGCCTTCGGACCTTCGCCCATCCCGACCTTTCTCCAGTGTAGGTCCAGGAACCATTACTCCTCTTGGTTCCATTACACTCCCAGTGACCTTTGGGACCCAGGAGAACTACCGAACCGAGAAACTGGTCTTCGACGTCGCACAGATTAGTCTGCCTTTTAATGCCATTTTAGGCAGGCCATCTTTATACAAGTTTATGGTTGATGCCCATTATGGTTACTTGGTGTTGAAGATGCCAAAACCCACGGGCGTTCTCCGGATCCACGGAGATCGTACCGCCGGAGTTACTACACTGGAAGAACTCTATGCGCTTACCACAGCGCAAGAGGAAGCATCCTATAAGGAGCCAGCTCTGAATCCTCCAAGCATATGTCACAAAAGCTCTACCTCCACACCTCGTGTGCAACCAAGCGGCGACGCCGACATTCCCGTCAAAGTCGTCCAAATTGGTTCCGATGCTGCTCAGACTACCCGTATATCGGGAGGTCTAAACAACAAATAGGAACTCGCGCTCATCACTTTCCTCCGGGCTAATGTCAACGTGTTTGCCTGGCAACTGTCACTAATGCTTGGGATCCCTAGGGACGTTATTGAGCACAATCTGAAGATTTACCCAGACGCACGGCTTGTACACCAGAAGCCCCGGAAGCAGTCAATCCAGCGGCAAAACTTCATCCGACAAGAAATCAAGAAGTTGCTTGAAGCTGGATTCATCCGGGAAGTCTTTCACCCAAAATGGCTGGCAAACCCAGTTGTTCTACCCAAGGCCGGCGGGAAGCTTCGGATGTGTATCGACTACACCACCTTAAATAAGGCATGTCCAATGGATCCATTTCCACTACTTAGAATAGATGAGATAGTGGACTCCACCTCCGGGTGTGAGCTACTGTGTTTCTTAGATGCATATTCTGGATATCATCAAATCCAAATGTCTAAGGAAGATGAAGAGCATACTACCTTCATAACAGTAGATGGATTGTATTGTTATATAGACATGCCATTCGGTCTTAAAAATGCTGCTTCAACATTTGTGCGAGCTACGTACAAAACATTTGGAGAGCTAATTAGAGACTTGGTGGAGGTGTATGTTGATGACATCGTCGTGAAAATAAAAAACAAGGAGTCACTCCTTGACAACTTACAAGCCGTCTTTGACAAGTTGCGCACTACGCGTACCAAGCTGAACTTGGACAAGTGTGTCTTCGGGGTTAGCTCCGGGAAGCTTTTGGGGTTCTTGGTGACTCACGAAGGAATCGAAGCAAATCCGGCGAAGATCAAGGCTATAGATGTCCAAAAGTTGACTGGATATCTAGCTGTGCTCAGTCAGCTTATCTCAAGACTGGCAGAATGGGCACTACCCTTTTTCAAACTCTTGAGGAAGTCTGGACCTTTTCATTGGTCTGAAGAAGCAGAAAAGGCATTCCAAGATTTGAAGCAACTACTCACCACACTACCAATATTGGTAGCTCCTAATCCCGGTAAGCCTTTACTTCTTTACATTTTAGCAACCACCGAAGTTGTCAGTATGGTTCTAGTTGCTGAAAGACTAGAGCCACATCCAATTCAAACATTTAAACCCCTCCGAGAGGTTCCAAAATCACCTGAAGACATGACTGGGTCTCAGCTCCCAGACACGGAACCTCAAAATGAAGTGCTAGGAGATCAACCTCTTTCGTCTGAAGAGGTTCACCTCGCTAACCAAGATAATTTGGATCCTCCTAGTGAGATCCGGGTTGAACAAGAAGGAGTTTTGGACCCCTCTAGAAGGGTCCAAGAAGCACAACCTGAAGGTTCGGGACCCTCCAGTAGGATCCGGGTCGAATGAGAAGAAGCTTCGGGTCCTTCTGAAAGGGTCTAAACCATCCAACGCCCTGTGTACTTCATCAGTGAAGTACTCCACGATGCCAAGACAGGATACATTGAGGTGCATAAACTTCTTTACGCAGTTCTTATTGCCTCAATAAAGCTTCGTCACTACTTCCAAGCCCACAAAATATCAATGGTGACTTCTTTTCCACTACGTGCAATTTTTCATAACCCAAATTCTACTGGGAACATTGCAAAGTGGGCAGCGGAACTGGCTGAATTCCATCTAGAATTCATGTCAAGACAAGCAATTAAAAGTCAAGCGTTGGCTGACTTTATGGCGGAATGGACCCCCCTCCATCAAACCCTGGGGGCCACAGTGAGCAGAAACCAGAACTCAAATTTTCGGTATTCACCGAGCCTCACTGGACCCTCTACTTCGACGGCTCTATGCAGAAGTAGGGGGCAGAGCTGGAATCCTTCTCTTGGCTCCGACCGGGGAGAAGGTCAAGTACAAGGTACACCTTGATTTCAAGGCAACCAACAATATGGCAGAGTATGAAGCCCTCATCTATGGACTAAAGGTGGAATTATATTATGGTGTCAAACAGCTGTTGGTAAAGGGAGACTCACAACTCATCATCAAACAGGTGAAAGGTGAATGTTCCTGCAACAATTCTCAATTAGCTGCTTATCTCCTTGAAGTTCAGAGGCTTCAAAAGGACTTCAAAGTCCTGGATATCCATCATGTTCAGCGTCTTCATAACTCTGAAGCTGACGAACTCTCAACGAAAGCCTCAACCAGAGCTCTGGCTCCTGACGGAATATTCGTCCGGAGGTTGTCAAAACCAACAACTCAGCCTGCCGAATTGAGCAAAGGGGGCAAGACAAGCACCTCGAAGCTGGCAGTCCCGGTGGCCCTGTTACCATAGCGACCACCAAGGGTCGTAGGTGCTGTCGGAAGCTCCGAGCAACCCAGCACACAAGACTCAGAAGCTCAAGTTAGCTCCGATGCATGGATCTCGGAGATCCAGAGCTACTTGAAAGACAATATCCTTCCTGAAGATAGTGTATCCGCTGACCGGATTGTCAGATTGGCTAAAAGATGCACGTTGGTAGAACGGGATCTCTGCCGACGCGGTGCCAACGACATCCTAATGCGGTGCATTACAAAGGGAGAAGGTTGCAAGATCCTCGCAGAGATCCATGGAGGTGAGTGCGGGAACCATGCATCTTCCCACACGCTAGTCAGTAAAGCCTTCCGGCATGGCTTTTATTGGCCTACAGCACTTCAGGATGCGATTGAGCTAGTGAAAAAATGTGAAGTGTGTCAATTCCATACAAAACAGATTCACACACCAGCTCAATCACTACAAATGATACCTCCTACATGGCCATTCACTGTGTGAGGCGTGGACATCTTGGGACCTTTCTCAAAAGCCGTCGGAGGTTACAGGTTCTTGTATGTCGCCATCAATAAGTTCACCAAGTGGCCAGAAGCAACTCCAGTAGTAACAATCAACAACAATCAACAATCAAGTTCTTGAAGTCCATTATATGCAGATTTGGAGTTCCGAACAAAGTCATAACTGACAACGGAACTCAATTTACAAGTGCTGCATTTCAAGAATATTGCGAAGACCTCGGCATTCAACTTAGCTATGCCTCAGTTGCTCATCCATCAAGCAATGACCAAGCTGAGAGAGCAAACGCAAAAATCTTAAAAGGACTCAAGACGCGCACATATGAGCTGTCGGAGTCTGGTTCCGACAATTCCCCTGGTACTACCGTTGGCAGCCCGTGGAGTTTTTTAGTTTGGTTAGGGCGCGCAGAGATTCAGAACAAGATGGTGACTAGACACGAGGATTTACGTGGTTCGGGCCGCCTGAGCGTAATACCCTACTCCACGGGTGTGTTGTTGTTGTATTGAGTGTATGGGCGTGATCCAGAGAGAGCCCCTTGAGCGCGTATATTCCCCTCTAGCCAGTCTGGAGTCTCCCGAGCGCGTATGTCTGCCTCTAGCCAGTCTGGAGTCTCCTGAGCGCGTATGTCCCCCCCCCCCCCCGTGTCTCGCTTGGCCAGTCCTTTTATAGTACAAGGGCTGACCGTTACATCGTTAGCCTGGCCCGACATGTGGCCCTGGCCGTTACTAATGCCTAATACACAGTTAATGTACTTAATTCCCCTTAACAGCATGGTAATGCACCTTAATGGTGGCGTTACTAGTATTAAGGGTCCTCCGATCATGTGTCATTAAAATAGCATTAATGACACATAATCGGGTCTTGAAGCCTTAAATGTCCCTTGAAGGTCTAAGCCGTTGGAGGTCCATCAATCTGCCTATTGAGGTTGAAGGTCCAGTAGTTGGACGCGTGGCAGCTCCGGAGCTTACCGTCTTGGGCGATTAGATCTGTTGTCGTGGTACATGTGTCGGTACCGGAGCTTCCCTCTGTCGGGGGTTAGGTCCAGGGGTGCCACACAGGTATCCAGTCCGGAGCATTCCCATGTATGGATTGTAGCTCCAGTCTTATGATAGACGTGGCGGCACTGGGACTAACCATATGAGGGAGGTAGGTCCGGATACAAGTGACATGTGGGGCCTTCGGAGGTCTTCAACTCATATAGGTGGAGTTCCTTTGCACTCTTTGCAGTTCTAAGAGGTATCCGGTACGCAGGGTACCGACATGAGCGCTTGAAAAAACACGGAGCTAACTGGATTGAGGAGCTTCCGTCCACATTATGGGCGAACAGTACAACACCCAACTGGTCAACTGGGGAGACTCCATTCTTCCTGGTGTACGGAGCTGAAGCAGTCCTTCCTCCGGAGATCACCTTGGGGTCCTTACGGGTCCAAACCTTCGACGAAGCCACGCAGGACCAGCTCCGACGTGAGGACCTTGACCTCGTCGACGAGGGAAGGGGCCAAGCAGTTGTTCGAAATGCACGTTATCACCAAGCGCTCCAGCGCTATCATGAAAGGCATGTTCGCAATCGACAGCTTGAAGAAGGTGACCTGGTGCTTTGGAAGATACTAAGCCGTGAAGGGATGAACAAACTTTCCCCTAGCTGGGATGGTCCCTTTTGAGTAATTAAAGTATCCCGACCAGGATGCATTCGCTTGGCAACTAAGGATGGGATCCCGCTTCCCAATCCTTCGAACATCGAGCACCTTCATAAGTTTTATGCTTAGAATCACGGAGGTGAGTCTATAATTACACACAATGCATGTTGTAGAGTCATTATATAGAGACGGGCAAATCCTTCGGGAGAACATTCGGACCCCTCCGGGAGGGTACAGAAAGTTCAAGTAACACTTGAGACAGTCACACTATCAAAAGTGTAACTACTTGCCTTGGGTTAGAACAAGATGTATAGCACATTTAGCATGGTCTAGCACCCTAAGTGTGTCCTTGTATCCCCTGTAATCCGGACCAATAATGAAAGGCATTGTTGTGTGAAAACAGACTCCACGTGCATTTACTTTTTGTGCAAGGCTCAATATATCAAATTGTTTTTACCCCACTTGTCTATAATGAAGTTGTGCAAATCTTTTTGAGCTTTGTTCCAAGTAATTCACATGCATTACAAGCCTTATTGATAGTTTTTTTTTGATATTAACATTGCTACATAGTCTACTTGCCTGAACGCCAAGCCAACATTGGTCCGGAGTGTGCTATCGACTTAGCCTGGTCTTGCACCCTAAGTACGCCGCTCTACCTACATCCCGACAGGCCTCAGTAGGGTGAGTACTAAAAAGGCATGCAGATCTAGAAAGATTATATCAAAACGCTTGTTATCATGTTGAGTTTCTTCGGATCTAAAGTCCAAATAAGAACGATAAGTCACAACCAATTTATAGACAAGAGGAGAATTTTACTTTTTCTCTTGCCTTTAATGTGCAAGAAAAGCAAAGATCATAGCGATGGTGGACGACGCCGGAGCTACTAAGCTCCGACATCCTCCAAGATGGGTCCGCCATTAACATCTAATATGTTGACAGTGGATGACGTCGGAGCTACGAAGCTCTGACCAACCCAGGGGGCCTATCTTCGACGCTTCAAAATTGAAGACTTCGGACCTAAAATCTACAAGTGCGAAGCATTAATGTCATCAACATACTGCCACAACCTTTGGTACATGTACACACTTCAATTGTACAAATGTACCAGGGGGCCAACAAGATACGGCACAGTATATTGAAGACAAAGGCAGAAAGGAGGATTTCATGAATTTGAGATACTGGATTACAAAATGGGGAGAGTACAGCAGAAGGCAAAAGAAAGAAAGTCCTAAGCTACTGGAGAACCTAAGACCTGCAGAAGAATGAAGCTACTTTTTGGGCAACTTCTTGGACATTGGCTTTGGCGGCGACTTCTTCTTCAGCGATGGGACGTTCGAGCACCAGGTCCAGTGAGAATTGGGGGTCTCGGCTCACATAACACGTCAGCACGTATTCTGTGACGTTTGTAGCCAGAGTCTTCCCCTTCGTCTCCAGCTGGTCTGTGATGACGTCACCCATTGCATCAAGTTTGCCGCCAGCACCATTGAGGGCTACCAGCGCTCGATCCAAGTCTAGTTCCGGGTTGTTCAGACGTACAGGACTGAAGCCCAGCGGTGTCAGCGCGTCGTTCACCCGCCCTAAGAAGTCCCACACTTGAATGGCTTCAGTCTCCTTCAGGCTCCGCAGCTCCTCCAGCAACTTCCGGGCAGCCGCTAGCTCCGAACCATCACGGGCAAGGCGCTCAACCAACTTAGCATGCTGTTGCATGCTCTCAGCAACATGCTTTTCCTGGTCGGTTAGCTCCGTCTCCTGGAGGTGGATGCAGTTCCTCCTTTCAGCAAGGTCTTTTTCCCTGCCTTTGACTCTCTCCTCCCTAGCATAGCGGCAACGTTAGACTCTCTTTTCGAGAGCTCTTGCCCCACCTTCCAGTTCCTCTTCCTTTCTTCCTCCTTCCATAGATCCAGCTTTTTGCTGCGATCTGCCAAATTTTTCTCGCCCAGAGTCAACTTCTGGGTGACCTCCGCCTCTCTCCTCACCACATCCTCCTGCTGCTCCAGGAGCTTCTCCTCCCTCGCATCTAGGTCTGCCCGACACTTCAGGAGAACCTCATTCAATTCAGTGAGTTTCTCGTGACGCTCGTTAGCAGCGTCACGCCTCTCCTTGGCTTGCTCCAGGATCTCCCTGGAGTTAGCGTCGAGCACCCGGATGGCAGCTTCCTTCTCCTCCATTAACTTGTCCCAGTATTCTAACTGGACCTTTCCCCTCTTAATCCACTCCTTCTGGTCAGCCAGCCTCGTTTGGGCAAGCCTGGTCTCAAAATGGAGTCTATTCCGCCACCGTCTCAAGGTGTGGCGCTCCTCCTCCAAGGCTTTGCTCTCATGATTGAAGGCAAGCTGGACCTGTCGGAGACTTGAGCAGGCGTTGTCTATAGACAATGCCAGAGGGATAGGTTCTGGGCCTGCTGGGACCATTTCTGCAGGCTCCAAAGGATTTTCCATCACAAAAATTGGGTCTCACTTGACAATAGTGGTCCCCTGGACTCCTGCAGCGCTAGGGCCGCATTTGGGAAGTCCTTCAATGGTAGCGGAGAAAGAAACCGATGGGGGAACTCCCACCTCCAGCATGGAAGTTGAAGGTGCCGCTTCCGGACCTTCAGTCACGGGCACTGAGGATGAAGGACCTATCGTCACTTCCTCGGGAAGCTCCGGCACAGGCTCAGGTACCTTCGGGACCACCACCTCGGAAGTAGCAGTCGGGGCTTTGACTGGGGCCTCGACTACCGCTGGTTCGGGCTCCGGCATGACGACTACTTCCAGGTTAACCACTGTATCTTCAACCACCTCCGGCCCAGCCGCCAGACCTTCAACCACATCCGGCTCAGCCGTTGGACCTTCAACCGCTTCTGGCTCAGCCGCCGAATCTTCAACCATTTCCGGCTCAATAGCTGGGGCTTCAACTACCTCCTGCTCACCAGCAAGGGCTTCGACAACTTCCGGCTCAAAAGCCAGAACTTCTGGCAGCGCCGGTGCTGGAGCATCAGCCTCCGCCACCGTCGCCAGGGGTGCATCTTCAACTTCTCTCCTGTGGTCCAGCGCTACCACAGGAGCTTCGGGTGAGGACTCTGAGTCCAAGCTCATGACAGCAGGCACCAGAGCTGTAGCAACTTCCGCCTCCGCTTGACGAGGAGGCTCGGCGCTCGAAGCCAGAGCTTCGACAGGTGCAGCCCCGGCCGTTGCAACAGGCGTTGAGTCTCTCGGTCCCTTTCTTCGACACACTAGAAATGAAGGAAGAGAATATTAAAAACACATTAAAAACAAGACTAGCATTTTAGGGTGAGCAATCAATGCTTACCTTGGGATGCTACCATCCCAGTCACCTCGGAACCTCTTCTTCTGGGGCTCGAAGCTAGAGCCTACCAAGTCTGGTGAGACAACTGCTTCGGACCTCAGTTGAGGACCACTCGCAGCAGTTAGAGTTCTTTTGGCCGGAGCTTCTCTTCGCCGGGAATAACCCCCAGACCTGGAGCTTCTAGCCGGCGCTGAGGCCGGGGTCGCCTGCCCGGAGCTTACGCCTCTTGAAGACGCTTGCACCAGAGCAGGGGTAGCTACAGAAGACCTCCCCCGTCGGGGAGAAGGAGCTGTGGTGGAAGGAGCAGGTATGACGAACCTCCCATCAGCGTGCTTCAACTTCCTCTTTTGGCTGGAGGGCTCAGCTGGCTCTTTACCCTTGCCCTTGCCGGTGTCTTCAGTCTTCCGGCTCGGGGCGGAGGCAGGACCACCCTCGGAAGCTTCCCGGATCACCAACATGGTGGTTGGACGCCTTTCCACCTCACCAAGGTCGTCAAGCGCCGGCATACTCCTCCCGAGCTCCCTGCTGAACTGCGCCTCCATCTTCAGAGGGAGGAAAGCTGCCGGGGAGAGCTAAGTCGTCGCCTTCGACATCTATTCCATCCTGGAATTTCTTGAGATGAAGCTCCAAAGCTACATCATCCAAGTTGGATCTCAGGCCGGTTTCAATCCGGTCATCATCCATCACGCTGTTGAGGGCCCACGCGAGCTTCTCCCTCTTCTTCAACAGAGCCCATCTGTTGACCAGGAAGTTGTAGAAGACCATCTGTGGGGTCACTCCACCCTCCACACATTCGCGGATCCTGGTCAAGACAGGGTTGAAGGCATCCGACAGCACCGGAACTACACTCCAAGCGTCGGTGTCAACATTGGAAAGACCCTCGGGTAGCTCCAGCCACTCATGCTCCTCCATTGTGATGATGATCCAGTCCTTCTTCCAATCATCCCATTTGCCGGAAGGAAAAGACTTCAAGTATTTGAAGGGACAGTTCTTGCGCTTCACGAAGTAGTAGAAGCCAAGGAACTTTTTCCCCTTGCCGGTGGTGTGAATGGTGAAGAAGGTGCGAAATAGCTCAACGCAGGGGGGCATGTCCACCCACATCTCACAAAAATGGAAAAATGTCACCATGAGAAGAAGAGAGTGGGGACCAAGGTGATACAGCTGCAGACCATAGAAGTCCAGCAGCATCAAAAGGAAAGTTGAGAAAGGTGGAATCAGTCCCACCATGGCGTACGCTGAGATGTACACCATGTCTCCGTCGTGCTCCATCTTGAATGAGAGCTTGCCGACGCGGACCAAATGGTTGAAGGACTTGCTGGACCACCCCATGTAGGTCCAGACCTTCTTCAGATCATCATCACTTTTGAGGCGGCTCTTGGGGAGACCCAACTCCATCGCAGCAAAGCAAAGCGAAGGAAGGAAATCTAGGCGAAGTTTGGGGGGCTCTGAGTGCAAGATTGATCAAAGGTGTAAAGAGTCCTCAACCCGTCCGCACTTTCCTTCTTAAGTAAGCCTTTGCGACGCTTGGATGGAAACCGCAACAAGAGTGAAGTTACATTTCAAAAAATCTAAACCGTCAATGACGAGTAGGTGGGGGGCCACCCAACGAAGAGGTCGAGGTCCTTACCCAAGGCTAACCATTGCCATGATGAGCGGCGGGAAACCCAAGGTCGGCGCTCTGACAGGGCACACGTAACCGATACGGTTTTCGTATTGGGAACCGGCGAGCTTCAATTGCGTGAGATCCGCACTCAAAGATCTCATCTGCCGTATTCATAACAAGCCACGCGTTGAAGGTTCACTCTCAGACCATCACTCCGTCAGTGCATCAGAGGACTTTTGAAAATCGAAGCGTGAGAATCGATAATGACCACACCTCCAGCAGAATAACTTAACCTAAAGGGTTTCTCCCAGAGGTGGGCCCGGAGGCCACTGTCGGTACCCTGCATACCGGGTACCCCATGATACCGCAAGAAGTGCAAGAAAGTTTCACCTGTCAGAGTCAAAGGCCCTTTCTGGTCCCACATGTCACATTACATCGGACCCGCTCCCCTCATAAGGTTAGCTCCCGGGTTAACACGTGTAAAAGAGGAACAGAATTGAACTCCCAACCAAGGGAAGCTCCGGCGACTACACGTGTACAGCAGCCCTAGACCTAGCCCCTGTCAGAGAGGAGCTTCGATGCCGACACGAGTACAGCAGCCCCGGACCTACCCTTCCGCAAGGGAAAGCTCTGGAGCTGCCACGTGTGGAGCCTCCGGACCTTCATCACCAACGGAAATACAAGCAGATCATGTCCATTACAGACATTCAAAGACGGTTAAAGCGGCAGTTACAAGGCCTGATAATGTGTCATTAATGTTGTATTAATGACACACGATCAGTGCACCGTTAATAGGGGTAACGCTGCCATGAAGGCACGTTATCACACTATTAATTGTACTTAATACCTTTAGACAGTGTATTAGGTCATCAAATACGCCAGGGCCACATGGCGGGCCAGGAAAGCTTTGTAACGGTCAGTCCTTAGAACTATAAAAGGGTTGTACCACACGAACTCAGGACATTCGATCCGAGCTGAGACAATCGGATTCAATCTGATCCCAGCGAACATACTCGCACAATACAACAACACAAAACCCCATGGAGTAGGGTGTTACACTCAGGCGGCACAAACCACGTAAATCTCTGGCGTCATCATCTTGATCTTGATCTTTGCGTACCCCAACCACAAAAGAACCTTCGCGGGCTGCTTCTTAGTGGGTCCAGGGGAAGTGTCGTAGCAAACACTTCGACAGATATAATAATAAGTTCTCAGCATAACATAGAACACATATAATAGGTTGTCTCTTTTCCTATTACAATGATCAAACACACAACACATAGAACACAAGGATCAAACACACTGACAACATAAAGATCAAATCTGTTGCACTCTCTCATCCCACATTTTCTGAGCTAAGTCATCACGCATACGCTCCCAAAGTTGGTTATCTCTGTTCACATCAACATGGGTACGATGGCTTCGTGGTAGGTGTGCAAACAATGATTCATCATCATAGACATATCCATCAGTTCCATCATCTAATATAAAGTTATGCAATGCACAACATGTCAGGACAATCTTCACTTGAGTTTTTAAAGAGGAAAATGGTTGACTTGTAAGTATCTTGAATCATTTTTGAGTGTCTCAAATGCTCTCTCAACAGATGTTCTAAGTGAAGAGTGTCTAAGGTTGAATAATTCATTTGGGTTCTCTGGCTATCTAGTTCCCTGGAACTCCTTCACATGATATCGAACACCACAATATGGGGGCAATATATCGAGCCTTGAAGCATACCCGACATCAGCTAGGAAGTAATGACCTACAATAGGATCTTACTATAGTTAGCTCAAAAACTATATGTTACAGATATTATATTGTGTATTTATATAATATGTACCTTATGGTATTTATAGACATGATCGTCGTGACAGTGCAACCTGAAGCACATTAGAATCAGGAGCTGATCCCTCCGATCCAACTAAGACATACGTAAATTTTAGATCAAAGTCCACAGCATCTAGCACATTCTGAGTTGGATACAATTTTCTACCCCTAAACCTATCTTGCATATAGATAGGAATAAAAGTTGTTACATGTGTCCCATCCAAAGCTCCTATGCATCTCTATACAAAAACCAAAATATAATTTATTAGTGGCTAAATTATTATTGTACTTGCACTAGTACATATATGCATTTATAAATTACCTCAAAATATGGATGAAACCTTTCTGGGTTATTCAAAACCTTTGGATGTGTCTCTGTAGTTCAGAGTGTAATAAGATCACGAGAAAATACACTTATAGCATCCAAGACTGCATGAAAATACCTACTAAGTGTCTCCATAGACCTAAGGAACAAAAAACCAACTGACCTAGTAGTCCGTCTATGTCCAACAACATGCATGAACATAGCCACTTGTTCTTCGATGGAGACAAAAATAGAATCCTCTAACAATCCGCGAGACCTTAGATGACCACACAACCTATGGAAAACAGCCTTCAGCATACACAACTCACTAATACAGTTTGCTTCTTTGTCATTGTACAAAAGGTTAAGACGAGATTGTCTTTCCAAATCTCTAGATAATAATGGGCCATACTTGATACGTCTCCTGTTTAGTCTAGTTTGTTGCAACTTGTACCATAACAAAACTACACATATGTAAATAATAACAGTTATTCGCCTTCTTATATAAAGATTATAGTTGTTAACATATTCAAGGTATTGCCTCATTTGCCCGTCTATACATTCATAAAAGTTCAGAACAATGTTCAGAATGACATGCACAATAAAAGGTATGCAAATTAAGGACAAAATGCATAATGTTTCTTACTTAAATGAATGGCATAACCTCTTCTTTGTAGATTGGCAACTGTATCACTGCATCACAAAAAAAAAACACAAAATTGAAGTAATGCATATTGAAAAAAAATGAAATTGAACATCAAAAAGTCACCACTGCAAACATCCTAAATGAAGAGGGATAGTTAGCATGAGGAGGGAGGTGGCGGAGCGATTTGGGCGGTGGACCAGTGGATCAGGCTTGGACTAGTAGCACGCTGAAGTAAAGGAGATGGATCCAAGTGTAAAGTTTCCAGAAGTGGCAGGGGTCGGAGGCGTACAAGGCGGCGGCGCACGCACGGCAAGGTACGATGTGCTACTGCAAGTTCTCCGAGGTGCCCAAGCCAGACGGCTTCCTCTCCCACGTTGGCAACCTCGCGACCCTTCTATCGGGCTCCTCGCTCACCAACAACTCCAACATCGGCGTCATCGTGCTCGGTGACGGCCGCGTGCTCTGCCTCACAGAGACTGTCAAGGGCTCCATCGTGATCGACCCGGACACGTTGGACACGGTCGGCAAGTTCGAGTACGCGGACAGGCTGGGCGGGCTCATCCACTCGGCGCACCCCATCGTGACGGACACCAAATTCTGTACGCTATCCCGGACCTCATTTGGGAGACGGCCGCGTGCTCTGCCTCACGGACATGGCATCATTTGGCTGCCGTCAGTCGGGCAACCATGGTGCAGGCTGCTGGCCGGAGATGAGGAGGAAAAGGAGCCCCGAGTGTGTGCATGTGAATCTTGCCAGAGATGAGATGGACGGCCGCGTCCACGTAGCGGCAGATCTTGCCGGAGAGAGAAGCCTCCTGCTACTGGTTGGGAAGGGTGGGCCCTACACAAGCACAGATCTTGTCGGACCTGCTTCTTCGGGAGGCGAGGGCGGAGGTGGGTGGCGCCCTGGAGACGGAGCCGGAGGAGGAGCTCGGGGGACAGAGCCAGAGGAGGAGCTCGGGGTGGGGTGGGCCTGCTTGGAGGAGTGCGGGAGCAGTGAGACCAGGAGAGGCGGCTGGGCAGGAGGGTGTCAGGCTTGTCGGTGGAGGAGAGGAGGACGGCGGGAGCGGTGGCTTTGGAGGACCGGGATCCAGAGGAGCGAAGAGGATGGCGGGGCTCACCCGAGGACGGCGGGGCTCTCGATCCAGAGGATGGCGGTGCTCTCGATCGGATCTGAGCGGAGAGTGAGCGTGCCTCCGCTTCGACGCTCAATTTCAGTGCCGCAACTGCGGCAATTTTTAACATCTGCCTAAAATAGTATGACATGTCTAACATTAAGGTTAGACAACTTAGTCATTGAAGCAAACAGTCCCTAACTTCGTTGGTGTTCATTGAGGTGACGCCATGACACCAGAAGTCGCCGTCAAGCTCGCATCTTGGAAACGAGGAAAAAAAAGATAAGGACGGGATAAGAACGAACAAGCTGGGACGACGACCTCCTCAAGCCGCGGCAGCCAGTGTGTAAGCGTTTATGCAGTGAAGCTTGACCCGATGACTGCCGTATAAATTAGACATCAAAGGACCCGCATGGATGGGCCTGCATACTCCACCTATTTCACCACATGTCCGGTTATCCACTGTACCATGCGTGCTTTGCCGCAGCCCAGTTGAGACGTCAACGGAGTTGCGTTGCGCGCCCGCGTCTGCACGGTCAGCATTCCCGGCCGTAGAATATGGATGCGTGGTGGGATAGTTACTAGTCAGTGATCACCGTGTCTTTTTCTTAGCCTTGTTGGGTTGGGTACCGGTATAGACACTACATGAAAACAAATTATTTTCGTGGGTCAAAATTATTTTTCTTATGTCTACATGAAAATAATAAATTATTTTCCTGGACCTTTGTACTGATTCACGAAGCCATCCTGCTGGTGCAACAATCGATCATGGCGGCAGTGAGAGCAACTTGAGCGTATAAATTAGAGGGAAGTCAAAGTCAAGGTCACGTCACAAGAGCTACACTAACAAAGTTTGCTCCACTCTAGCACCAGCAAAAATGGGTTAAAGATTCAACTCCCAGCGGCAGTGACGAGATCTCGCGCGCGCCGTGGCCATGGTGAGTATAGCTGCCAACGTGGATGGGTGGGGAGAAAACATATTACTGCTCGCGTGGTTTTAGCTAGCAAGAAGTAAATAATTTTTATATAAACCATCTAAACAATAATACGGATGGATTGTGCATATTATCCTCTACTATTATGCAAAATTTGATCTGCAACAATTTTTTTGAAAGGTGTAACCAAAAGGGAGAATCTCCTCTCCTGGTACAAATAGTTGTAGGGGTCAGTTAACTAGGTGCAGTTAATTTAGTTAATAAAATTTTGGCTATGAATAATTGATAATCAAATGTGATCCAAAAATTCAAAAACCACACAATTCGGTTCGATGAACCGCATATTAGTGTACAATATAATTTATTGGGTAAAAATGAAAATAAACAAATAAAAAACTATCAATAAACATATACAAATAACATGTATGAGGTGGTGATGGGTGAAGATTATCAAGATTGGGTTGCCTACGAGAAAAATTTTGATGATGATGAAGATTAGTACTTATTGGATTAATACGACGTACACACAGAATAAAATTCAGTTAACCACATTACACAAAAATGAAAACTGGATTAAACCAAAATTTTAGTTTAACCATATATTTCGGTGCGGTTCAATTTTGCGGTTTACGAGCCCAACCCTAAATAGTTGAGGTGCAAAAAGGTAACCTCTTAAGTTCGGTCCTAATAAATACAATACCTATATTTCAACGGCCAAAACTTGCAAAAGGCAACATTCGGCTATCTTACATGAGTTTGATCATTTGTGATCTTAACTCCAAAACAACAATGGGAATGTGCATCAATAATCAGAACAGTCATCGTCAAACGTTACGTAAGAAAAGCTCATACAAGACGGGATTGAACGAATAAGGGAGACGAACAAATTGTGCATCTCTGTCATCGCGTCTCGTATTACGGTGGCATCAGAGACGGGCTTCAAGGTGCGTCACCGATCGAACTAGGTGTGAGAAACACTCAAAAGAAGCGCGTCTCCTTTTTTGTCATAACAGACGACCTTTACGGTGTCATTTGAGACACCGCTGGCGCGCGTCGTCCACCAGCTTATAAGCGTGACAGGCCTTACAAAGCACGTCGCAGATATATTGATTATCCGAGACGCTCTATTTTGTAGCGCATCGCAGATTCATTAACTTATGTAAGACAGGCTTTATTGAAGCTTGTCTCCTTTATGTAGGTTATCCGAGACGCTCTCTGCTACAGGTCATCGCGGATTATTTACAGACACTACTATTAGGAGCTAGCCAGGATTTGGTAGCCGTATTTCCAGTGTCAGCAACATACTCTTCATGAACATATATATAGCCAAAATCAACACACGTTAAATTATAATGACCAATCAAGTATTACCAAAGTGTCAATCGTGATTATCAAGTATACTAATTACACAAAAAAGACTATTCATATTGATTACAATATAACTAATTACACACATCATAACTATCATCATCTAATCCTATATACCGTAATGAAAATTCTCCCGATCAATGACTTCATTGACGATGAGCCTTCACCGGTGACCTTATTTAAGACGCGCCATCACCAGTGAGTTCTCCACAAGCGTGTCGCTCACTTTGAATCCTCTTCTTTCCTTCAATCGTCTTCTCCGCCCCGACAACCCGCCACCATCATGGCCGACCTTCCGCCGCCAAGCCCATCGAGAGAGCCAACCTACAAGAAACTGTGTTGCAGCTCTCTCGAGAGGTTCAACAGCGAGCAGCGCCTCCTTATGGCGCAAGAGGCGTACAAAAATACGTCTAACGCCATGAGTTCCTTGGGTTTGGGTACCCTTCTCCAGTTTACTGGAATGGGTATCATCGACCACTACCTCTTCGCCCTCACGGGAGTGGCCGATCGTCTCAACATTTTGTTTGAGACGATGGCCCAGGTGCTTGGCCCCGAGGGCCGCATAAACCTAGTGGAGGCGACGGAGAGCAACCTCGTTCACGGGGTTGCAGCGCCGGTGCAGCCGGTGCAGTCGGAGCAGCCGTTGCAGCCGGAGCAGCCGGCCCAGACTCCTGTTGCACCGGCGCCGAAGTCGCCGCCGAAGGACGAGGAGGAGGAGGAGGAGGAGGAGGAGGAGTAGTAGGAGGAGTAGGAGTAGGATTTCATTTTTCTTTGTTGTTTTTAGTAGCTTCTGCTTTGTAAATATTGTTAATGAATGAATTCTCTTGAATATTATCTTGTATGTTCTTCAACTGTGTGAATATTATCTTGTGTGTTCTTCAACTGTGTGAATAAATGAATTTGTGGTGTGTTCATCGTGTTCATCAGGTATCATAAGAAAGTATTTGATTATATTCAGATATCAAGTGAGAATTTGCTCTGAGTTCAGTGATGTGTGATATGAACAGTGAACCAAAGCAAAATGGAGAAATCACGAAGCTAAAGGTGACATGAGAAATTGGAGACGCGCTTGCAATTAGAGCGCGTCTCTCTTTTAGCAGAGGAGAGGGAGGCGTCGGTCATAGGAGACGAGTTGTGTTTTATGCCCGTCTCCCGCTTTTCAAAGAGGATAGCGTGTCTCGTATACTAATTTAACTGAGATGGACTTCGTTTTAACGCGTCTACTTGTACTTTCAGTCGAGCCATGTCAGATCCTCGTTAAAGCGGGCTCGTCTCGCTTAACATTATCAGAGACGCCGCATTTGAGCGCGTCGCCCATCTTTATCTCCTATTTTGGTTTCTTACGTAGTGAAAACAGCAGAAAACAATAGTAGTATATTTGTCCACCACAGAGGAGCACAAATCGCTACGCTCTTCAGTTGCCACACCGAAAAACCCAAGAGAGGAAAAAGCCTACGCCCTTTAACGCCCGGGGGAGCGCTGTCACTGAACAAGTAGCAACTATCCATGTCCAAAGCTGAAGATTCTGCAGTGCAATGGCCTCTCCTTTTACGCATGTCTTCCTGCAATTTCATCCATTGAGAACTCATCTTTTTCATTGACTTTGCAAAGCGTGAAGAATTGGCAACCAGACATGTTTCGAAAAAAGTTAGCTGCAAACGGCAACTTCTTCTCTATGTGCAAGCTGTGTCCTAATAAATACAACACTTAACTGTATTTCAATTTTCAGCGGGTAAAAGGCAACCTCTGCTACCTTACATTAGTTTAATCATTTGTGAACTTAACTCCAAAATGACACTGGAAATGCATGTCAACAACCGGAATAACTTATATACAAGTCATCGTCAAAACAGTGGGAAAACAATAGTAGTAGTACATTTGTCCACCGCTCAAAAGTTCAAATCCCTGCACTCCAGTCGCCACACGCCAAAAAAAGGCCAGAGGGAAAAACCTATGCCCTTTAGCACCGTGAGAGCAGTATCACTAAACAAGTAGCAATCATCCATGTCCAAGGTTCAAGATTCTGCAGAGCAATGGCTTCTCCTTTTACGCATGTCTTCCTGCAATCTCATCTCTTCAGAACTCACCTTATCCATCGATTTTGACCGAAAAGCATGAAGAATTGATAACCAAATGTGATTCAAAAAAATCATAACTGCACAATTCGCTTGCTGTTAATTGAATTCGATTTTACAGTTAACCACATATTAGGGTACAAAATAATTTATTAAACGAAAATGATATAAACAAACAAAAAGCTATTAATAAACATACAAAATTGACATGCATGAGGCGGTGATGGGTGGAGATTATCAATATTTGGTTGGCTACCAGAAAGTTTCGATGATGTTGAAGATTAGTACTATTGGACATTATTTTTATGGGTTGTGGGGTTGTGCGGGTTAAAGTTTCGAATAAATCGATTAATACGATGTGAGAATGAATAGAAATTCGGTTAACCGTAATACATAAAAAGTAAAACCAAATTTAACCAAAAATTTCGGTTAACCGCATATTTCGATTCGGTTCTACAATTTACGTGCCCACCTCTAAAGAGTTGAGCTGCAAAACAGGCAACCTCTTCTACAAGTTGTGTCCTAAAAAAATACGCCACTTTCATATAACTCTACTTCTTCGGGCAAAAGGCAACCTCCATTAGGACCACTACCTTACCGTGAGTTTGTTCATTTGTGATCTTAACTCCAAAGTGACAATGGGAATGTGCATCTACAATAGGATCAACTGCTTTCAAAATAAACAACAATGGGAACAATTTATAAACGAGTCATCGTCAAACAGTAGTAGACTAGTAGTAGTATATTCGTCCACGGCTGAAAAGTTCAAATCGCTGCAGTCTTCAGTCGCCACACGCAAAAAAAGAAGCCAAGGAGGAAAAAGGCCTACGCCCTGTAGCGCCATGAGAAGGCTGTCAGTCACTGAACAAGTAGCAACCATCCATGTCCAACAAAGGTCGAAGATTCTGCGGAGCAACGGCCTCTCCTTTTGCGCACACGTCTTTCTGCAATCCCACCCCTTCAGAACTCACCTTTTCCATCGACTTTGACCGCAAAGCGGAGCACATTTGATACGCTGGTTGCGCTGCGTTAGGCCTTCTAAGATGCATCATCGTTTCTTTTGCAAAAAGAAGATTGAGCGGACTGGACAAGCGGCGCCACATGGGAAAAATCGGACGGTGTTCGTGTGGCCGCTTTTCCTGATTGTGATGCGATTGAGATTGGCCGCTTTCTTTCCTGCTTCCGGCATCTGGTTCTTGGAGTTGGAGAAGTCGTGTTTGAAAGCTGCTGTGTTGTGACAAGGGAACTCCAAACGTATTACGTCACACGCCAAAAGAAACGTATTCCTTCCGCAAAGAAATTTTGCTAAATATACACTTGACCTGAGAATTTTTTTATTAATATACCTTTTAAAAAGAATTTAATATAAATAAATCACGGAGTGAAAAATTGGCAAAAATGACCCAGAGTCGTACGTGCCTCATACGAAATTCGAATTTCGTATGAGACTCATACAAAATGTACATTTCGTCTGTACCACGTCAGTTGGTGCATGCCACAGTGGAGAAAATATTGGCCACGGTGGAGCAAATGGGAACGTACAAATTTCGTACATGCCTCATACGAAGTGCACAGTACCTTCGTATGAGGCATGTACGAAATTCATCTGTGCCCATTTTTAGCACTATGTTTGATGAATTTTACACATAACTTTATCAAAATTTATAGACTGATTTGTTAGAAATTTCCAAAGTACAAAATGGAGCATACATTGTGAAGTTTTGAATTCAATGAAGTTCATATATGTTTAGTATGTAGAATAAGAGTAATTGAATGTGTTATTAGGCAATACGATCACATTTCTGCACGTTTGTAAAATGTATTCAGTTTTGGTTTTTTGATTAAAAACACATGGAGTTAGAATTGGTAGAAACGTTCATAAAATTTATTGTAATGTAAGTTTCGTTGAGTATAAAAAATAAGTTATCAATATATTTTATGGGAGTTTAATGGGAGCTACAAACTTTTTAAAATCATATAGCGATAACAATTGCATAGTTTCAAAAATTATAGAAATAATTGTACTAAAATTTAAAAGTTCGGTAGCGGTTACATCAAACAAAATTACATAGTTCTGAAAATATGTGCATGTCATTTGTCACTCTACTACTACGGTACATGATGCAAAGCATACATACACATATTTTTCGAATAAAACATAAAATAACTAATACAAATGGCGTGTGTACGACACACTTAAATTGCGTCGATCTAATTCTAATACGCCTTAGTTGAATTGAACGCCGAGCATAGTTTTCCCAAGTTGCTACTGAGTGCAATGGGGGTATTTTCCCTTACGCAAAGCATCCATACCGGCTTCCCTTGCGCGACGAGATCTCTCGCGCATGCACTCTCGCTCAGCCTCTCGTGCCTGTGCTGTGACGCGTTCCTCCTCTGCAGCCTTGCGATCACACTCTGCGAACTATTGTCGAATTTCTTCTTGTCTCTTGCAACGACGCTCCTCCTGTGCAGCTCTATTCCTCCTCACTTGCTCTATTCTTTCATCCCACTCTATTTCTTCTTTGAACTTCCATGCTGCAAGTCGAGCTATTCTCTGAACCTCCTCGGTGTCTTTTGCCGATTGTTCCTGGTCGATGTAGTTCCTGAAGTCGCAAAGAGGTGGTTATGACTACACAAGTTTTTGTACAAAAGGTTAGATTGTATAGCATTCATAAAAACAAAAATAATGTTGCATATTACCTATTTTCTACCAACTGGAAGAAACAGACACATCCTGTGAGGAGGATTGTACTCGTAATTGTCGCACATCCAAAGTCGGCAACCATACGAGTCACCAAGTCGAAGATCTCTAACAAACCTACAATCAGTGTCACAGAAACACATTGGAGGTTGTAATCCCTAGGGGATTGGAACCTTTTCTTTATTTGTGGGTGGTGAGAACTCGTCCATGGTACAAAAGTATATGGAATGATTGTAGTGAGTGTGTGTTGAAGCCGGTAGTGGACTGAGTGTTATATAGAGGAACGGATAATGGTGTATGGACTTATTGTAGGAGAAATTTCATCCCTGAGATGGATAAGTGTGAAATGACATTTCACATGGTCTGACATGGAGCAGTGCAATTTCGTTCTTCTCTTGTACGAGATTCGCCTAACATGGAGCAGTGCAATGTCATGTATTTCATGTACGAGATTCGCCTGACATAGAGCAGTGCAATGTTGTTAAATTCGTGTACGAGATTCGCCAGACAAGGAGCAGTGCAATGTCGTGAATTTTGCGTATGAGATTCACATGACATGGACCTGTTGATGTCGTGGATAAGTTTCATGTGGGTTGTTGTCGTATTTTATGTAGATAAGATTCGTCTCACAAGTTAGAAAGTAGTATGGCGAGTCACAAAGTAGGAATATGACAAACTAATTTTAATATACTTTTCATTCGAAACATACTTGTGATACATGAGAAACATACTTCTGATACATGCGAAACATACTTCTGATACATGTGAAACATATTTTGCTACTTCGTTACTACTTGTGATGCGGACAATTGCAAGACATGTTATTGCAAATGCCGTTTTCATCCTCATCATTCGTCTGAATTGTACCAGGATAAAGTTCCATTTATTGAAGTTCTATTTCAGCTAGTTCACCCACTAAATCTTGATCGTGATGTTGTACATGTTTAATGTACTCTCGAGTAGCCTTAATACGTGGTGGATCAACCCAGGGTGTATATCTACAGTTTTCATCATCATAGTAAGCATAAAACCAAAAGTATTATCAGTAAAACTGCATATACAAAAGATGTTTTATAAATAATATTTAGTACTTACTCCACCAGCAGGACAACGAAAGAAATGACAATCGTTGTCGTCTCCTTCATCCATCATTTGGAAAATACAATCTAGATCACAACGAAACTTAGGCCACTCCTGTTTGATGCTGTCGGTACCCCGCAGACCGGGTTCCCCCACGCACAAGGAGAAAACGACTAAGGACTTAGCCTCTACTTGGAGGCAGAGTCCGAGGCTGCCACGTCGTGGAGGGAAGGACCAGATCCTACCTCCCCGCCGGAGTGGGCTCCCAGGCTGCCACGTGGCCGGCAGGACCGGACCCTCGCCTCCCCGCCGAGGCGGGCTCTATGGCTGCCACGTGGTCGGCAGGACCAGACCCTCGCCTTCCCGCCGAGGCAGGCCCCAGGACTGCCATGTGGCCGGCAGGACCGGACCCTCGTCTCCACGCCGAGGCAGGCTCCGGGGCTGCCACGTGGACGGCAGAACCGGACTCTCGCCTCTCCGCCGAGGCGGGCTCCGGGGCTGCCACATAGCCATTGGAACCCCGGGACCAGGCCTGTCCCCACGCAGGGAAGGGCTCCTGAACTACCACGTGGCCCGCAGGGCTGAGCCTCCGCCCTTCCGCGGAGGTGGGCTCCGGAGGCGCCACGTGGCCTGTACAGCCGGGTGCTCAACTCGCCGCAGGGGCAGGCTCTGGTGCGACCACGTGGCGGAGGACCAACTCAATGCGGTAGGAGGCCACAGTAAAGGAAAGAGTGCGCTGCTCAAATAGGAATTAAGTATGTGCGCCTTCCCCAGGCGAAGCGGAGTCGCGCATACAAAAGTCAAGGCTCCAGTGTCCTGTCTTGTCCAAGTAGCCAGTACAGACCCACTGCATAAGACGGACGAGTGAGCCGCGGGGACAAGACAGCGGGACATGCCCTGCCATCATCATCAAATATGTGTAGCCCTGGCGCACGACGCGGCGGGACAACACATTGAAGCCCCTGACAAAGAGAAGTAGATAGCATTTAATCCTGGATCTTGTATAGGATTTGGCTCTCCCCGGGACCACCTGTCGGGCTCCAGGGCCC
This sequence comes from Tuctoria greenei, assembly GCA_036927565.1. NCBI lineage: Eukaryota > Viridiplantae > Streptophyta > Magnoliopsida > Poales > Poaceae > Tuctoria > Tuctoria greenei. Next base: position 113,314,545 of record JAYESD010000011.1, on the reverse strand, counting down.
ACCTTGTGACTGCAGAGTCCTTGGACTATAAAAGGACTCGACAGACAACCTTCCCAAGGGATCGATCAATCGAAACTCATACACGCTCAAGCAAGGCAATACACAAACACTCCCGTGGACGTAGGGTGTTACGCTCCGACGGCCCGAACCACGTAAACCCTCTGTGTTCATCATCTCGCTGCGTTGAATCTCCTGAGACTAGCCCTCGTGAATCCAAAGAACCTCCGCGGGCTGCTCTCTAAGTAGGTCTGGGGGGAGTGTCGTTTAGACCTTCGACATTTGGCGTGCTAGGAAGGGGGCTTTTTCCCCATGAAGATTTCCACCAGCAGCAATGGTGAATGGCCATTCCAACGCCGGTACATCCAGGCCGCAGTCACAGCGACAGACAGTAGCTGAGGACCAGGCATCATCTCGCTTTAGAGCGGGATCCCGCTGTAGAGCAGCAAGGTCAGGACCTTCACGTCGCCCTGTTGTCACCTCACCGGCTGCAGTCCGACATGCCACACTACGGCGTACTCCAGACGTGACGACAGCAACGGCGCCGCCAGCAGCGAGCCCGGAGAGTGCGCTCGCAACAGTGTGCGCGCTACTCCACAATCTACCTACTGGAGATGCTCCTCGGGGAGCAGTTCAGCAGTGGATCAACAACGTCGACCACCTCGTCACCGCTGCGCTCAACGCACCTCCACCAAGGGAGACACATGCCCAACCAATGTATGTGTCGTTGTCACGGACTCCAATAGTTGACCGATGGACGGCAGACTTGCGCTCGACCAGGATCTCGACAACAGACCTGAGAACCGGGCTGCAGCACCGCAGGTCAGGAGAAGACTGCTGAGTCACCATCGAGTGATAGAGGGAGCAGCGGTGCAACCTCGAGGCAGATTATGGTGCACCGGGCTATGAGCCCCAGGCTCGCGCCGTGCCTCCACCATACCAAGTGTACGTTGCGCCTCCACCTCCACAGGCGTATGCTGCACCACTCCAGCCTCAGGTGTACGCAGGCCCACCTGCTCACCAGGGGTATGCAGTGCCACGATCGGCGCCAGCCAGCCCCACCCAAGGGTGTGCAGCTCTGGCACCTCACCTCCGTTTCGTGGTCTGGCCACGAAAGTTCAGGCCACACATGCCGGAGAAGTAGGACGGGAGTGTCAACCCGAGCGAGTTCCTGCAGATCTACTCCACCGCGATACTAGCTGCAGGAGGCGACGAGGCCATCATGGCTAACTACTTCGCCGTCGTCCTGACCGGCTGTGACGCCCGGTTCCGAAAATGAACCAAGCTAACGCATATGTGTGCCCAGGATGTTCGTCACACATACACGAGTGATTCACAAATGATAAACAGATAATTACCACAGCTCAAATTATTAAATAAGTACTCTTATTACACAATTCATTAAATCCTCGAATACAAGCTCTAATGAATATTAATTACAAGTTCAACTAATGCAGCGGAAATAAACTAATTAAGCAAACTAAGCAGCATAAGCGACAGGGTATGTATGCGCAGCTCCAATCAACACCACAGGCAAAGTTGACGGTAGACACGGCCTAGAACTCCGCATTATTGCCATTAAACTCCCAATCCTGACCTGCAACTGTTAGGGTGGGGGATTGCAAGAGTGAGTACATGTCGTACTCAGCAAGTGTGGAAAGTATGACATGTGGCTTATTCAAATGTCGACAATAATAATGGTAAAGTGCTGAAAAGTACATCAAAACATTTGAAAAAGCAATACATTACATGTATGTGAAATAAACCCATCGTAATCATAAGTAATACCATAATACCAAACTGAATTCATTACCATCATCAATAATTCCAGATTTCACCATTGTCAATAACCATATTAAATACCAGAAATTAATCCATAATCATCCGTAACCATTACCAGACCATAACCATCCCAAGTTCCAATTTCCCTCTAATCATGGAAGTTGTCCAGGTGCTCATAACCGGGAGCACGGCTATCATGATAGTTTCAATTAACTCTGCAGAGTTGGTACCTCTTTACCCACGTGTTCGTGATTTCATCACCCTTCGGCGACTAAGAACCTCCCTTATGCCCATGACCCGTCGGTCACATTACACACTTCCGTTGGTGTGTGGCCAAGAGATCACAAAATAGCCTTTACAAATGGATTACTAGCCTATTTAGACCACACTGAGGTTTCACCGGTGGCGATGTCTCCCGCAGAGCACATCTTCAACCAAGGGCCCCCTCTTGAGCCATTCGGATCCCAGGGTAGTCCCACCAATCTTCAACAAACCCAATCTGACTACCCCTTCCCCGAGCATCCACAATGGTCCAAACAGCACTAGCAAAGCCCTAATTGATCAGCTACGCCGCACCCATACTTGGCCTCGTGGTGGCACTGTAGTCCTGGCTTATTCTCGCATGAACTGGTCCTTAGATCTAAAGCAAGCAAACCACCATAACATCCAACCCATCCACATACCAGGCCTGCTTAGATCATCCATTACCATACCATGTTTAACCAGTTCATGTTAACCATAATCTCATCCATGCATAATTAAATTGAGTGATATAGTTGTTTTCCATCCCAGTTAATTAAGCAAAGCAAAAAGGTAAAAACCCTTCCCGACTTTGTACCATGTATTCCAGGTGACAAGGGTGGTTTAACAAATATAGTAAACTTCCTACCATAAGATTTCCCATCAATTTGACACAAGCATGCAGTTTTGCAAACAAAACATTTATTTTAAAAACGGGATCAATATGCTTCAAGGACACTTGCCTTGCTCTTCCTGTTGATTAGGGTCAAAGCCTTCAAACTCTTGATGTTGTAGATCCTCTGTGGCACTCTCTAGCGCAAATCCGTCTAATCCACACAATAAACATACAAAAACAAGAAACACAATCAAAGAGTGCACAAATATTACTCAATATGACATGACATGCATGATTGATGCAATGCAAGGTAGAACTTGTCACTAGATTGCTTTTAATGATCACTAACTATCTCTAATAGATTTTAACAAGTTTATACAGGTTTGGGGTCGATTAGATCAAATTTTAGAATTAATTCAACACAATTTAACCAGAAAGATCGGACTAGTCCGCTAGGGACCGGACAAGTCCGCACTTGACAAGATCAGCAGATTAGGGTTTTCTAGATCGACGTGAATTTGGAGATTAGGGGTTGAATTCACGTAAGGAAAAGAGAATAGAAGGTATACCAAGTGTTTAGAACTCCAATGAACCAAGAAACTTGGAGGTAGCACTTGGATCTTGATGATCTAGGGTTGGTGATGAACTTGGGGATGAATTGGTGGTGAAGGACGAAACTTGGTGGAGATCTTGATCCTCCTTCGTTTCCTCCTCTTCTTCTTCTTGTTTGGGATCTTCTCCTCCCTCCTTGATGGTGGCTCCCCACGAACTAGGGTTTGGGTGGGTGGAAAAGTGGCAAATAGATGTCAAACCAAGGGGTGGGGTTGTTTATATAGACGTGGAGGCTAGGGTTAGATGGATTTCGAGTTTTGGATGAGTAGAGGCCGGTTTAGAGTCCCACATGGGCTCTAAAAGAGTTGGGCACGACGTCCCTAGGCTCACTTGACGTGAAACCCAAGAAACAAGTCGTAAAACAAAAGGTCAATCTCGGAGTCACGAAATATCGGACAAGTCCGGACAGGACCGGACTAGTCCGAAGTCGTCCAGAGAGAAAATCGGACAAGTCTGGCCAAAAATCGGACAAGTCCGATCTTAGTTAGAAAGGAAAACGGACAAGTCCGCTGGAACACCGGACTAGTCCGGAAAAGTCCAGGGACTTAGCAAATTTTCAAGGATTCATGGAATACCGGACTAGTCCGCACAAAATTGGACAAGTCCAAAGTTGTCCAGAGGCAAATATCGGACTAATCCGCAGCAAAAACGGACAAGTCCGTTTTTAGACAGGGAGAAATCGGACTAGTCCTCAGCAAAACCGGACTAGTCTGCACTTTCCTACATTTTTAAGTGCGGTTTTGCTCCAAATCAATTTTAAACTTGTTCCTCTTGTTATGGGTTAATGTTAAACATGTATATGAGTGCATGTAGGGCATGATGCATGAAAATGAGGGTGTTACAAACCTACCCCCCTTAAAATGAATCTCGCCCTCGAGATTCGACGCGGAAGAGAAGAGATAGGGAAATTCCTTCTTGAGATCATCTTCTAGCTCCGAAGTTGCTTCTTTTTCGGTATGGTGCTTCCATTGGACTTTACACCATCTAATGACCTTGTTCCTTGTGACTCTCTCCTTGGTTTCCAAGATTTTGACCGGTTGCTCGGCATAAGTTAAATCTTCCTCTAGCTCCAATTCTTCCATTGGCACTTGATCTTCCGGTACTCTCAAACACTTCTTGAGCTGGGAAACATGAAACACATCATGTACGTCTGAAAGATGAGCTGGCATCTCCAACTTATATGCTACTTCTCCTCTTTTGTCCAAAATCTTGAATGGTCCAATATAACGAGGTGCGAGCTTGCCTCTTATGTTAAACCTCTTCTGACCTCTCATTGGTGACACCTTGAGGTAAACAAAATCTCCTATTTCAAAGGCTAATTTCCTTCTCCTATTATCCGCATAGCCTTTTTGCCTTGATTGGGCAGCCCTCAAGTTTTCATGAATTATTTGGACTTGCTTTTCGGCTTCTTGCAACACATCTGGACCAAATACTTGAGTTTCTCCTGCCTCATTCCAGAATAAAGGTGTCCTACACTTCCTCCCATAAAGCGCTTCATATGGTGACATTTTCAAGCTTGCTTGGTAACTATTGTTGTATGAAAATTCCGCGTATGGCAAGCTTTTGTCCCAACTTTTCCCATGCTTTAAAGCACAAGCTCTTAACATGTCCTCCAAAATCTGATTGGTCCTCTCGGTTTGTCCATCCGTTTGAGGATGATATGCTGAACTAAAATTCAACCTTGTTCCCAAAGCTTCATGCAATTTTTGCCAAAATCTGGAGGTAAATTGAGAACCTCTATCCAAGACTATCTTCTTAGGGACTCCATGTCGACACACAATATGCTCCATGTATATTTCGGCCAACCGTGCATCTGTATACTTGGTCTTCACAGGGACAAAATGAGCTGACTTGGTTAAGCGAACCACAATTACCCAAATTTAGTCATACCCAGACTGAGTACGCGGTAACCCAACTATAAAGTCCATTCCAATTTCTCCCCACTTCCATTCTGGAATCTTCAACGGTTGCAATACTCCGGCTGGCCTTTGATGTTCCGCCTTGACTCGTTGGCACACATCACACAGTGCTACGTATTAAGCTATGTCCTTCTTCATGCTATTCCACCAATTGCAAGTCTTCAAGTCTTTGTACATCTTCGTACAACCAGGGTGAATTGAGTATGGCGAGTCATGTGCCTCCTTTAATATTGTTTCTCGAATATGTTTTACATTAGGCACAACGATTCTCTTTCCAAGCCATAAGGTACCATATTCGTCTTCATCAAATCTGAATTCTCTCCCTTCTTCGATTCTTTCCTTGATTTCCTTGATCTCCTCATCTGTGGTTTGTGCCTCTCAGATTTCTTGCTCCAAGGTTGGGTTTAACTCCATCATCTCCATCTCGTTTACAAACCCAAGGTTCAACCGTTCAAACTCCTTGCATAACTCGGACGGTAATTCTCGAACTGTAAGTTGATGGCTTACTCCCTTTCTACTCAAAGCATTGGCCACTACATTGGCTTTTCCCGGATGATAGTTGATCCCCAAATCATAATCTTTGATGAGCTCCAACCATCTTCATTGCCTCAAGTTCAGATCCGTTTGTGTGAAAATATACTTCAAACTCTTATGATCCGTGTAAATTTCACACCTATGTCCAAGAATATAGTGTCTCCAAATCTTCAATGCATGTACCACGGCTTCTAGTTCAAGATCATGTGTGGGGTAATTCTGCTCATGTTTCTTCAATTGTCTCGACGCATAGGCGACCACTTGACCTTCTTGCATCAATACACATCCAAGTCCTTGTCTTGATGCATCACAATAGATGTCGAAACTCTTGCTTACATCCGTCAATACCAAAACTGGGGCTGTTGTTAACCTCTTCTTCAACTCCTCAAAACTGTTTTGACAAGCTTCAGTCCATTGGAACGCCTTTCCCTTCGTTAGCAACTCCGTCATAGGCTTGGCTATCTTGGAAAAGTCCTTGATGAATCGACGGTAATATCCAGCCATCCCAAGAAAACTCTGAATTTCCTTGACATTCTGTGGTGGTTCCCACTTAAGCACATCTCTCACCTTCCCTGGGTCAACTGATACTCCTCCTTCGGAAATAATATGGCCTAAGAAGGAAACTTCCCATAACCAGAATTGACATTTACTGAACTTGGCATACAATTTATGCTCCCTCAATTTCTGCAACGTAAGCCTCAAGTGTTCCTCATGTTCCTTCTCATCCTTCGAGTAGATCATAATATCATCAATAAACACCACAACGAACTTATCTAAGTACTCCATGAAGACCTTATTCATGAGGTACATAAAGTAGGCAGGTGCATTTGTCAATCCAAAAGACATCACGGTGTACTCATAAGATCCATACCGTGTCCTAAAAGCTATCTTGGGTATGTCCGATGGTCTAATCTTCATTTGAAAGTATCCCGACCTCAAGTCAATCTTAGAGAAGACACAAGCACCCTTCATCTGATCAAACAAGTCTTCTATGCGTGGCAAGGTGTACTTGTTCTTGATTGTTACCTCGTTGAGAGCTCGGTAATCCACACACATCCTTTGGGATCCATCCTTCTTGTCCACGAATAGAACGGGCGCTCCCCAAGGTGAAGAGCTAGGGCGAATAAAACCCTTCTCTAATTGCTCTTGAATTTGTTTCTTGAGCTCCGCTAATTCTATAGGAGGCATCCTATACGGCCTCTTAGCTATAGGTGCAGTTCCAGGTATTAAATCAATAGCAAACTCAATGTCTCGATCGGGTGGCATACCCGACAACTCATCCAGAAACACATCCAAAAATTCACATACAACCGGAATCTCCTCAATTGCGGCACCGTCCATATGATTCAATTCCAATTGCTTCGGTGCGGTTTGAGATGCTTCAAATTCTACGGTGATCCCTTCCTCATTGGTCAACCTCACCGTCTTTGTGGCACATTCAATAACTCCATTGTGTTTCCTCAACCAGTCCATACCAAGTATAATATCCAACCCTTGAGAATCTAAAACAGTGAGGTTGGCGGAGAAGTCTACCCCCTTATTCTAAGGCTTACTTTTGGACATACTATATTTGTCCTCATCTCTCCTCCAGGGGACTTAACCAACAGAGTAAACTTCATATGAGAGATAGGCAAACTATACTTGGCAACATACTTCGATGCAATGAATGAATGTGATGCTCCAGAATCAAATAACATAGTCGCGGGGTTGGAGTTGGCGAGAAACATACCAATGACCACGTCATCCGCTTGTTGAGCATCCTCCGTAGAGACATGGTTCACGTTGCCACGAGCAAAATTTTGCTGTCCACGGCTTCCTTGTGGCTGTCCTCCATTAGGTCTTGGGTTTTGCCTCGGCGCATTGCTTCCTTGACCAAGGCCTGACTTAGGACATTGATGCGCAAAGTGTCCAGCTTCTCCACAAGTATAACACCTCTTAACTCCACCAGAATTATTGGGACGAGCTTGGTTTTGAACATTTGCAGCAGGAAAATTAGCACGAGGCTCATAGGGCATTGGAGGCCTAGGTGCTTGCATAACAGGGCGCTGCTGCACAAACTGAGTTGGGCGTAACCAGGGCGCTGAGCAGGAATAGAGGAGCTGTAATGAGGCACATTGGGCGGCGCAAAGCGAGGGCGCACATTACTTCCTTGTTGCTGTCCTTGATATGGCGCCTTCATCTTGATTTCTTGCTCCATCTCACGGATCTTGTTCTCAACCACAATTGCTTTGTCCACAAGCTTCTGAAAATTGACATAATCACAGTTGAGCAATTGCACTTGGATCGTATTGTTCAATCCCCTCATGAACAAGTATTGCTTCCGGCTGTCCCGGCTAACATCCTCAGGCGCATATCTTGAGAGTTGAGTGAACTTATTGAGATATTCACTCACGCTTGATTTTCCTTGTCTCAAGTTCTCAAATTCTTGCCTCTTCAAGATCATAACACCTTCCGGCACATAATGAGAACGGAAATTCTCCTTGAATTCGGCCCAGGTAATTCTTTCTTGGTTCTCATGAGCACTGCAATAAGAATCCCACCAATCTGCAGCTGCTCCAACGAGTTGATGAGAAGCAAATAGCACCTTCTCCCGGTCACTGCATTGGACAATGGCTAGCTTCTTCTCCACGGACTTGAGCCAATCATCCGCATCCATAGGGTCTGCGGCTTGAGCAAAGGTCGGCGGCCTAGTCCTCATATACTCTCCCAATCGGTTATGAGGAGGTGGGGGTGGCGGTGGAGGCACGTGGGGCTGATTGTTGATATTGCCAGCCTGCAGCTGTCCTATAGTCTGTATCATGGTCTGCATGAGCTGGTTTTGCATAGCCAATAGCTGCTCGATGTTGATAGCTCCCTGAGTAGATCCTTGCCCATTGTTGTTCTGAGGCACTCCATTGTTCTCCTCTTCATCATTGCCATCCCTCTGGTTGCGAGTCCTCACCATCTGAAGAAAAGCAGTAGGTAAGAATTAGAAAACGCCCCAACTATATGCATCAAGGGATATGAAACTAAACAACTAGCTACACTAGCCTAGGTGGACATGGTAATGCTAAAGCATCACAAAATCCTCTATTAAGCACACAAGCAACCAATATATATAGCAAACAACACTTCAAGCAAAAACACATTGATTTCTGAGTGCTCCTATGTGCTCTAAAGTGTCCATTCTATCTAGGCTGCGTCCTACGGTCAACCTGTGGCTCTGATACCAATCTGTGACGCCCGGTTCCGAAAATGAACCAAGCTAACGCATATGTGTGCCCAGGATGTTCATCACACATACACGAGTGATTCACAAATGATAAACAGATAATTACCACAGCTCAAATTATTAAATAAGTACTCTTATTACACAATTCATTAAATCCTCGAATACAAGCTCTAATGAATATTAATGACAAGTTCAACTAATGCAGCGGAAATAAACTAATTAAGCAAACTAAGCAGCATAAGCGACAGGGTATGTATGCGCAGCTCCAATCAACACCACAGGCAAAGCTGACGGTAGACACGGCCTAGAACTCCGCATTATCGCCATTAAACTCCCAATCCTGACCTGCAACTGTTAGGGTGGGGGATTGCAAGAGTGAGTACATGTCGTACTCAGCAAGTGTGGAAAGTATGACATGTGGCTTATTCAAATGTCGACAATAATAATGGTAAAGTGCTGAAAAGTACATCAAAACATTTGAAAAAGCAATACATTACATGTATGTGAAAAAAACCCATCATAATCATAAGTAATACCATAATACCAAACTGAATTCATTACCATCATCAATAATTCCAGATTTCACCATTGTCAATAACCATATTAAATACCAGAAATTAATCCATAATCATCCGTAACCATTACCAGACCATAACCATCCCAAGTTCCAATTTCCCTCTAATCATGGAAGTTGTCCAGGTGCTCATAACCGGGAGCACGGCTATCATGATAGTTTCAATTAACTCTGCAGAGTTGGTACCTCTTTACCCACGTGTTCGTGATTTCATCACCCTTCGGCGACTAAGAACCTCCCTTATGCCCATGACCCGTCGGTCACATTACACACTTCCGTTGGTGTGTGGCCAAGAGATCACAAAATAGCCTTTACAAAGGGATTACTAGCCTATTTAGACCCCACTGAGGTTTCACCGGTGGCGATGTCTCCCGCAGAGCACATCTTCAACCAAGGGCCCCCTCTTGAGCCATTCGGATCCCAGGGTAGACCCACCAATCTTCAACAAACCCAATCCGACTACCCCTTCCCCGAGCATCCACAATGGTCCAAACAGCACTAGCAAAGCCCTAATTAATCAGCTACGCCGCACCCATACTTGGCCTCGTGGTGGCACTGTAGTCCTGGCTTATTCTCGCATGAACCGGTCCTTAGATCTAAAGCAAGCAAACCACCATAACATCCAACCCATCCACATACCAGGCCTGCTTAGATCATCCATTACCATACCATGTTTAACCAGTTCATGTTAACCATAATCTCATCCATCCATAATTAAATTGATTGATATAGTTGTTTTCCATCCCAGTTAATTAAGCGAAGCAAAAAGGTAAAAACCCTTCCCGACTTTGTACCATGTATTCCAGGTGACAAGGATGGTTTAACAAATCTAGTAAACTTCCTACCATAGGATTTCCCATCAATTTGACACAAGCATGCAGTTTTGCAAACAAAACATTTATTTTAAAAACAGGATCAATATGCTTCAAGGACACTTGCCTTGCTCTTCCTGTTGATTAGGGTCAAAGCCTTCAAACTCTTGATGTTGTAGATCCTCTGTGGCACTCTCTAGCGCAAATCCGTCTAATCCACACAATAAACATACAAAAACAAGAAACACAATCAAAGAGTGCACAAATATTACTCAATATGACATGACATGCATGATTGATGCAATGCAAGGTAGAACTTGTCACTAGATTGCTTTTAATGATCACTAACTATCTCTAATAGATTTTAACAAGTTTATACAGGTTTGGGGTCGATTAGATCAAATTTTAGAATTAATTCAACACAATTTAACCAGAAAGATCGGACTAGTCCGCTAGGGACCGGACAAGTCCGCACTTGACGAGATCAGCAGATTAGGGTTTTCTAGATCGACGTGAATTTGGAGATTAGGGGTTGAATTCACGTAAGGAAAAGAGAATAGAAGGTATACCAGGTGTTTAGAACTCCAATGAACCAAGAAACATGGAGGTAGCACTTGGATCTTGATGATCTAGGGTTGGTGATGAACTTGGGGATGAATTGGTGGTGAAGGACGAAACTTGGTGGAGATCTTGATCCTCCTTCGTTTCCTCCTCTTCTTCTTCTTGTTTGGGATCTTCTCCTCCCTCCTTGATGGTGGCTCCCCACGAACTAGGGTTTGGGTGGGTGGAAAAGTGGCAAATAGATGTCAAACCAAGGGGTGGGGTTGTTTATATAGACGTGGAGGCTAGGGTTAGATGGATTTCGAGTTTTGGATGAGTAGAGGCCGGTTTAGAGTCCCACATGGGCTCTAAAAGAGTTGGGCACGACGTCCCTAGGCCCACTTGACGTGAAACCCAAGAAACAAGTCGTAAAACAAAAGGTCAATCTCGGAGTCACGAAATATCGGACAAGTCCGGACAGGACCAGACTAGTCCGAAGTCGTCCAGAGAGAAAATCGGACAAGTCTGGCCAAAAATCGGACAAGTCCGATCTTAGTCAGAAAGGAAAACGGACAAGTCTGCTGGAACACCGGACTAGTCCAGAAAAGTCCAGGGACTTAGCAAATTTTCAAGGATTCATGGAATACCGGACTAGTCCGCACAAAATCGGACAAGTCCGAAGGTTTCCAGAGGCAAATATCGGACTAATCCGCAGCAAAAACGGACAAGTCCGTTTTTAGACAGAGAGAAATCGGACTAGTCCTCAGCAAAACCGGACTAGTCCGCACTTTCCTACATTTTTAAGTGCGGTTTTGCTCCAAATCAATTTTAAACTTGTTCCTCTTGTTATGGGTTAATGTTAAACATGTATATGAGTGCATGTAGGGCATGATGCATGAAAATGAGGGTGTTACACCGGCCTAGCCCGGTCATGGCTCATGAACCTGCCCCAATGGTCCATAACCTCCTGGGATGAGCTGTGTCGACAGTTCGTGGCGAACTTCGGCAGTTCCTACAAGCGCCCCGGCACAGAGCTTGACCTCCACACCGTCAGACAGCGCGCTGGAGAGTCGTTGCGATCGTTCATACAGCGGTTCTCTCAGGTACAGAACACCATCCCTCATGTCGCTAGCGCATCAGTTATTGTTTCGTTCAGACAGGGTGTGAGGGACAAGAAGATGCTCGAGAAGCTAGCCACGCACGAAGTGTGTGATGTCTCCGAGCTGTTCGCTCTGGCAGACAGATGTGCTAGGGCAGCTGAGGGACACAACTGGCACTGCCAACCTTCCTCAGAGGCAAGGGAGGCCATGCCGACTGAGGAAGGAGCCTCTGCAAGGAGCAGCGGCAAGAAGAAGAAGAAGGGCAATGGCAAGAACAAGCCAAAGCCTGGAGCCCATGCGGTGGCAGCCGCGGCACCTGGCGAAGCCCGGCCGCCGCGCCGAGACAAGCGCCCTCGGCAGTCACCAGAACCCGAGGAGCCTGACTTCAAGTGCCCGGTGCACCGCACAAATAGCCATAGCGCTAGCGAGTGCCGGGAAGTGAAGAAGTTCGCGGAGCGCTTCCGCAAGCAGAAGCAGAAGCAGCCAGCGCCAGGAGGGCGCGCCTCCCCACCAGAGGGAGGGCAAACAGAAGGTCGATCCTGAAAAGGAGGATGACAGCAAGATGGGGTTCTAGGAACCCCAGAGGGCGGTGAAGGCCGTCTTCGAGGGTGGCGACTTCGACTCTGGCAGCAATAAGGAGCACCGCAAGACTCTCCACGTCATCTACGGGGGTGCCACAGATCCCATGTCCCGAAACACAGTGAAGACTCTGCGACGGGTAGTGGCCGCATTGGCCCCCGCTCCGAGCCCGGCTCCCCACCACAAGTGGATGAGCTCGGCAATCAGCTTCGACGCCTCTGACTGCCCAAAGAACATGGCGGGAGCAGGTGTACTCCCGTTGCTGGTGTCCCCGACCATTGCCAACGTGAAGGTCTTTCACATGCTGATTGATGGTGGGGCAGGCCTACCCCTCATCTCCACGGTGGCCTTCCGGAAGCTGCAGCTGCCGATGTCCCGGCTCACACCTTCAAGTCTGTTCTCAGGTGTCGGACCGGGGCAAATCCTCCCGTACGGTAACATTCACCTCCTGGTGACCTTTGGGACCCCGAAGAATTACCGTACGGAGAGCGTTTTGTTCTACATGGTGGACGTCGACCTCCCCTTCAACGCCACCATCGGAAGACCAGTGCTCTATAGTTTCATGGTTGTAGCCCACTACGGCTACCTCGTCCTAAAGATGTCGATGCCTTCCGGCGTTCTCAGGGTCAGAGGGGACCGCTCAGCTGCAGTATCCGCCTTGGAGCAGCTCCAGGCGCTCGCAGCGGGGAGGGCTTCGGCTCCAGGGGGCGCGAAGGAGAGCCGACCAGAACAGAGTCCGATGCAGCGGGCCTCCACTTCTGCACCCCGGTTCATCTCAAGACTGGCTGAGCGAGCGCTGCCCTTCTTCAATATTCTACGGAAGTTGGGTCCCTTTGTGTGGACCGAAGAAGCGGAAGCAGCATTCCAGGAGCTCAAGAAGCACCTGACGATGCTACCCATTATGGTGGCGCCAGAACCCGGCGAACCACTCCTGTTGTACATCACCGCAACAACGGAGGTGGTCAGCATGGTCTTGGTTGCAGAGCCGCCGGAGCTACTGCCGCAGCAAGCACCCGAGGGAGCCTCTGAGGAGGAAGTTGAGCCTTAGGGCCCGGACCCAGCAGAGAACCCCCTCGTTGTGTGCTCCAGTGACCATGTGCCCTCCGGGTCCCAGCCCCCAGAGGTCCGACTAGATCCTGGGGGCCACATTCCCCAGGATACAGACGCATTGCAAGGAGCTCCGAACCCCCCAGGGAGGGTTCGGACCTCCCAACGACCGGTCTACTACATCAGTGAGGTCCTCCATGAAGCAAAAACGAGATATCTGGAGGTACACAAACTGTTGTATGTAGTGCTCATAGCGTTGAGGAAGCTCCGGCATTACTTCAAGGCTCACCGGGTTTCAGTGGTCACCTCTTTCCCACTAAAGACCGTACTCCACAGCCCCAACTCGACTAGCAACGTCGCCAAGTGGGCAGCAGAACTGGCAGAATTCGAGCTGGAGTTCTTACCTCGACATGCAGTCAAGAGCCAAGCACTAGCAGACTTCTTGGCAGAATGGACTCCATCGCCAAGCAACCCAGGGGGCCCGGACAATGGAGAAACGGTACCCAAGGCCCCAGTTTTCACCGAAACCCCCTGGACACTCTACTTCGACGGCTCCTCGCGGAAGCAGGGGGTCGGGGCCGGGGTCCTGCTCCTCACCCCGACTGGGGAGCAGTTCAAGTACATGGTGCGCCTCGACTTCAAGGCGACTAACAACATGGCGGAATACGAGGCCCTAATCTTTGGGCTGAAAACTGCCATGACTCTCAATGTCTGTCAGCTTCTGGCTAAAGGTGATTCTCAGCTGATCATCAAGCAAGCCAAAGGGGAGTGCAGCTGAAACGACCCTCAGCTGGCAGCATACTTGTTGCATGTCCGGAAGCTGGAGAAGGACTTTGAAGTCTTGGACCTGTGCCATGTACCCTGAGCCGACAACTCAATCGCAGACGACCTGTCAACGAAGGCCTCCACAGGGGCCCCCGTGCCTGAAGGAGTCTTTGCAAGGACCTTACCGCGACCAACTGCCTGGGCAGCCGAACCGGGCGAAGGGGGCGAGCCCAGCACCTCGAAGCTGGCAGTCCCGACGGCCCTCCTACCATGGAGTTCGCCAAGGATCGTATGCGCCACCAGGGGCTCCGAGCTACTGGGCGCCCAAGATCCAGAGGCTCAAGCAAGTCCCGATGCATGGATCTCGGAGGTCCGGGACTACTTGAAAGACAACATCCTTCCCAAAGAACATGCCCTAGCAGAAAATATAGTTTGCATGGCTAAGAGGTACACGCTGGTGGAAGGGGATCTCTACCAGCATGGCGCCAACGACATCCTGCTGCGATGCATTGCGACTTGCTCGCAGAGATCCATGGAGGCGAGTGTGGGAACCACGCATCATCCCGCACGCTGGTCGGTAAAGCCTTTCGGCATGGCTTTTACTAGTCGATAGCACTCCAGGATGCCGCCGAGATGGTCAGGAGATGCAAGGCATGCCAGTTCCATGCCAAGCAGATCCACACATCAGCTCAGGCGCTGCAGATAATCCCTCCCTCATGGCCATTCGCTGTATGGGGGTTGGATATCTTTGGACCTTTTCCTAGAGCCGTCG
This sequence comes from Tuctoria greenei, assembly GCA_036927565.1. NCBI lineage: Eukaryota > Viridiplantae > Streptophyta > Magnoliopsida > Poales > Poaceae > Tuctoria > Tuctoria greenei. The sequence goes on along the minus strand of JAYESD010000011.1, from coordinate 113,299,445 downwards.
GAGGATTCCGGCACCTCTATGTCGCCGTAGACAAGTTCACCAAGTGGCCGGAAGCCGCCCCAGTTGTCACCATCAACAAGCAGTCAGTAGTCAAATTCATCAAGTCGATCGTCTGCCGGTTCGAGGTCTCAAACAGAATCATCACTGATAATGGGACCCAGTTCACAAGTGCAGCCTTCCAGGAATACTGCGAGGACCTTGGGATCCAAGTCTGCTATGCATCTGTTGCTCATCCAGAGAACAATGGACAGGTCGAGAGGGCCGATGCAGAGATCCTCAAGGGCCTCAAGACTCGCACATTCTCACGCCTTGAGAGGCATGGTGCAAATTGGGTAGATGAGCTTCCGTGTGTGCTATGGGCTAGCTGGACATCAACCAGCCGGGCTACGGCGGAAACGCCTTTCTTCCTGGTGTACGGGGCAGAGGCCGTCCTCCCCCCAGAAATTACTAGGGGCTCCCCCCGTGTCCGGGTGTACGACGAAGCCGCGCAGGACCAGCTCCGGCGTGAAGACGTGGACCTCATTGACGAGGGACGAGTGAGAGCGGCTCTCCGAAATGCATGGTATAGGCAGGCGCTCCGGCGCTACCACCAGAGGACCGTGCAGAGTAGGGAGCTAAAGGTAGACGACCTGGTGCTGCGTCGCATACTCTCCCGGGAAGGGGCTAACAAACTCTCCCCCAGGTGGGAGGGCCCCTTCCTGGTTACGGAGGTATGCCGCCCAGGGTGCGTCCGCCTAGCTACGGAGGATGGAGAGCGACTGCCCAACCCCTGGAACATTGAGCACCTCCGTAAGTTCTACCCCTAGATCAGTGTTAGGACAATTTTCTTTCATTGTAAAAGGTACATGGTGCCTAGGAATAGTACTTAGGGTAACTAAGGCTACGGAGATGGGTCTCTGAGTGCACATTTCGCTTAGCCTGGTCCAGAACTCTAAGTAGGTGCACTCGACTTTCTTTGTCGCCCGGGTCGGGTCGTTCTCCTTGTAAAGTATGTCCCATCTTATGGTAAACCGCAATGAAAGAATTTTGTCCTGCCCTGTATAGGGTTTGTCATTCAAAAAATTATCTTTAATTTTTTATGATATTGCTGTAAGTTCGCCGTAGCTCGTGATCTATCATGGGCGCTGTCATTTTTTCCTGCTTTAGCAATAGTGGGAGCCTTGCTGTCTGGTTTCAGGTGGGGTTGCTTGAGGTACCTGCAATGTGCCTGGGGCCTCGGATGTTCCCATACTCGGGGGTCTTTGTCTCCAGACGGTCTCCCCCGGGAAAGGCTTACGCCGAGCGGGAGGTCCAGGGGCACAGCCTGCTTAGCCTGGTCCTGTACCCTAAGTCTGTGCGCCCTGCCTCCCCAGAGCTACAGCTGAGTACTGGGGGCCAGGTTAACCACCCTTAAGTAGTATGGATAGCGAGCCCTAGGTGCAGATGCACTGAATTACCCAATCCCCATGCGTCAGCCCAAGATTGTAAGTCAAGCGACACTAAAAAAGAGCAGGGAAGAAATGACCAGCAGACAGAATTACTTCTCCTATTTTTGATCTATATGCAGGTCTTCAAGGAGTTATCCCAGTGATAACCGTCAGAGTACCCACGAAGATGGCGGGCACCGCTGGACTGGGGCTCCGGTGGCACCCCCAGGGGGCCCGCCATCGATGTTTCACCAAAGATGGTGGGCACCGTCGGACCGAAGCTCCGGTGGCACCCCCAGGGGGCCCACCGTCGATGTTTCACTAAAGATGGTGGGCACCGCCGCACCGAAGCTCCGGCGACACCCCAGGGGTCCCGCCGTCGACCTTTCACCGAAGATGGTGGGCACCGCCGGACTGAGGCTCTGGTGGCACCCCCAGGGGGCCCACCGTCGACATTTCACCAAAGATGGTGGGCACCGCCGGACCGAGGCTCCGATGGCACCCCCAGGGGGGCCGCCGTCAACGTTTCACCAAGGATGGTGGGCACCGCCGGACCAAAGCTCCGGCGACACCCCCAGGGGGCCCACCATCGACGTTTCACCGAAGATGGTGGGCACCGCCGGACTGAAGCTCTGGCGGCACCCCCAGGGGGCCCGCCGTCGACGTCCCTGCATACTCAGTTACAGCAATGCTACCTACGCATCCTAAGCTCCCCTGCAACTGTCCACCCTAAGTTCTAGGTATCTGACAGGTGTGCCCATAACAACTGGCCACAACTGCCAGGGGCCACACTCTGGGGGACGGCAGGTCCTGGAAGCTAAGGAACAACAGGCAACTAGAAGATATTGCTGAAAAGTAAAACATGCTAAGTATGAGGGGCACTCCAAGCAGATTTTTTGTTCCAAAATAAAGGTCTATCATCACAAACAACTACAAAGAAAAACTGAAAGAAACACAAGAAACAAGCAGCGCATGGGGAGCTCTCAGCCACTCCGATGGAATCTCGAGGTGATGAGCGCCACGACATCTGAGACTTCAGACTTGGCAGCCTCCTCCCTCTCGGCAATGGTCCCTTAGAGGACCGGCTGAAGAGGGACATCAGGGTACTAGCTCCGGTAGCAGGACAGGATGTGCATCGCCACCTCCTTCACAAGCATCCTCCCTTCTGCCTCCAGCTGGTTGTCGATGATGGCCCCCAGCGAATGCATCCTCGAGCTGGTGGAGTCAAGGGTTGGGAACACCTGACTCACCTCCTGCGCTGGTTCCCCCACGCGCACTAGGCTGAAGCCGAGCGGCACCAGAGCTGAGTCGGCGCCGCCCAGGAACTCCCAGACCTTCCAGGCCTCAGCAGAACGCGATGCCCGGAGCTCCTGCACCTCCTGCTGGGCTGCCGCCAGCGCCCGGGGACCGCCGTCCAGGAATCGCTCCTCCTTGGCTGCCAGGGCCCTCTCGCGCTCGCTGACCTCCCTCTCACGGTGGCTCAAGTCACCCTCCTTGAGGGTGACGTTGAACTCGCGGTCTAGGAGAGCCTGGCGCTCAGCAAACTGGGCTCGCTCCACCTCAGCCAGGGCAGCATCCCAGCGGTCTAGCTCGGCGGCACGGACTCTCGCCCCTTCCTGCTGGAGGATGAGCTAGTGGGAGGTCGCCTCCACCTCAGCCTGCTTCGCCGCCAACTCCTGCTCCCGTTCAGCAAGAGCAGCCTCCCGGCGAGATAACAGCTGCTGGAGCTCCTCACAGGACTAGAGGCAGGAGCTGGCCTCAGCATGGATCGCTGCGGCGTCCGCCTTCAACTTCTGGGTGACGGCGTCCAGATGGGCGATAAGCTCGTGCTCCTGGTCGAGGATTTTCATCTCCTACCGAACGACCGCCTCCCGCTATGCCACCCGGCTCTTCGCCAACCGGGTCCGGGCTTCCAGGGTCCTCGCCCATTCCTGGAGCTGGTCCTCCTCGTAAGCCTACCCCTCTCCCGGTCGAGGGCCGCCCGAGCCTGCCGAAAACCGGAGTAGGCTACGACCATGGCTTCAGACAGGGAGAGGGGCTCCACCATAGCCGTGGGTCCCTGCCTCCCCACCTCTTCAATATCGTCCTTCATTTGGAGGACCACTGGGGAGACGGGGACCAGAGCTCCCTTAGTCCGAGAAGGCGGGGGAACCACCCCTGGAAGCAGGCGCGTCATCTCCAGGGGCCCCCTCCCCAGCGGAGGCCCCAGCACTGCTGTCGGCGGCTCCTAAGCCGGCTCGGGGAGCTCCACCCAGGGCGGTGGCGCCAGCCGATGTAGCAGTGTGAGTTGGCATCATAGCATCGGCCGGTGCAGAGTAGCCGGTGGATGCGGAGTCATTGGCGTGTGCGGCACCAGTCTCCGACACGTGCCACGGACCCTCAGCAGCTGCTGTAGGGGGCTCGGGCACGAAGGCCCGGGGCACCTCGGTGGCAGCAGTCCAGTGCGCCCAAGCAGGGTCCGAGGCTGTAGAGAAGCCCCGTGAGCTGGCTGGAGCAGCATGCCCACCAGCGAAAGGGTGCGCGGGCAGAGGAGTAGCCGCGGTATTACAGGGTAAACACACAGCAAAGAACATCCAAGATGAAATTTATGCAGACTTACCGGGGGACGTTGAAGCTCCACCGCTTCCCGAAAGGGTTGGGGGGTCCGGACCCTCCAGACCCGCGGTGGGGGCCACTGCGTGTGCTGGGGGCCCCTGAGATGGAGGAGTCGGCGGCATCCTCGAAGTTTGGCGCTCCTCCGAACGGCGAGGGAACGCTGGGGTCCCATCGGCGTTGTGGAGCCTCCCCCTCTTGCGTGTCGAAGACTCGGGTGGCAAAGTGGCGCCATTGGCAACTCCTGGCACCGAGTACGACGACGACCAGGCGCACTTCTTGGGGGTTGGGTCCGACACCGGCACTGGTGCTTTCCCTTTCCCCATATCAGCAGAGGTGCCGACGCCTCCCCGCTGACGGAGCTGGAGCCCACTCGAGGGGTCATCACTCGAGGGATCTTCGTCGCTTGAGGGATCTCTGCCTCCCTCAGCGTCATCGGCAATGTCGACCCCCTCAACATCGTCGGCAATCTTGACCCACCGAAGCGGGTCTCCAATCTAGCACTGCGCCAGCCCGGACTCGTTGAGCGTTGGCATCGCCTTCAGCAACCGCCTCTTCAGCTCGGAGTCTGAGCACAGGGGGCGGCAGGCCACCGGAAGGGCCAGTCCCTCAGGGGAAATGTCGTCGGGGCAGACACAGACTAGCATATCGTGCAACAGCTGCTCGTCCGGGTTGGAGTCAGAGCTGGTCTCGAGCCGGGTGCAGTACATTGGACCAGTGTACATCCATGTCGGGCAGACGCGGCGCTGGAGTGGAGCCATGCGTCGGGACATGAAGTCCCTCAACACCATCACAGACGTCAGCCCGTGGTCCGCCAGCATCTGGATCCTCTCCAACACCGGGTCGAACGCCCTCTCCAGCTCTGGATGCTCCTCCCAGAATGACCGCTCGGAGTAGGGGCTCCCGGTGGGGAGGCACATCCGGTCGTGAGCCTCGACCTTGACGATCACCCAATCTTCGCTCCATTGCTCCCACCGTGCAGAGCTGAAGGAAGTAATGTACCTAGAAGGGACCTTGGTTCGGTGCTGGAAGTAGTAGGCGCCGAGTTGATCCTTCGAGCTTTTGCCTGTGTCCCTCAGTACAAAGAAGTACCTGAAGAGCTTCATCGATGGCATCACCCCCACGAACATCTCGCAGAAGTGAGCAAAGACCGCCAGCAAGGCGATCGAGTTCGGCGGGAGGTGGTGAAGTTGGAGGCCGAAGGTCTCCAGAAGCATTTTGAGGAAGGCAGATGCTGGCGGAATGAAGTCGGCCAGCACGTACGACAAGAACAGCACCATCTCCCCGTCTGTGAGGTTCAGTGAGAGCTCCCCGCAATGGAGCCACTTCTCCTGTTCAGGGGCTTGCCAGCCGAGAAGCCGGCGCACGGGGGCCAGATCGGCAGACCTGGACAGTCGGGACCTGGGCAGGATGCTCGCCATGAGGTTGAAGGAGGAGGCTCCGGAAGGGGAGATCGGGAGCTAGAGCGCAAGAACTGGGCTTGGGGCAAGAGGCACGAGCGCAAGGATGCAGAAGCGGAAGAAAGAACCCATAGGGGGAAAGGTCTCTTTTTATTCACCTCTGCAAGCCAACATACGTGGTGTGTGAATCGCCACAACCTCGGTAGAAGAGCAACAGACCCGCATAGGCAATGACATGAGGGCCTGAGTCGCTCGACAAAGAAGACGAGCCGGGTGGCAACTATGGAGGAGGTAACTCGGCGGTTTCGGAAAAGGCAAAAGCAGCGGAAGTGCAAGAGCCACCTTGGGAACCACCGCTGTTAAAGCACGATTGAAAGTAGAAGTCATGTTGCGCGGCACACGTCCCGTGCCTCCGCTTACCAGAGGGAGACGCGTCGCCACAATGACAGGGACGTGCCGCCCGGGAAACTGCCCCGAATTGGAATCGAAAGAGTTACGTGGGAAGATAAGGAAGAAGAACCCACCTGAGGTATCGACGACTCTCCTGAGGTGGGCTCGGGGGCCAATGTCGGTACCCCGCAGACCAGGTACCCCCACGCACAAGGAGAAAATGACTAAGGACTTGGCCTCTACTTTGAGGCAAAGTCCAAGGCTGCCACGTCGTGGAGGGAAGGACCAGATCCTACCTCCCCGCCGGCGTGGGCTCCCGGGCTGCCACGTGGCCGGCTGGACCGAACCCTCGCCTTCCTGCCGAGGCGGGCTCCGGGGCTACCACGTGGCCGGCAGGATCGGACCCTCGCCTTCCTGCCGAGGCAGCCCCGGGACTGCCACATGGCCGGCAGGACCGGACCCTCGCCTCCACGCCGAGGCAGGCTCCGGGGCTGCCACGTGGCCGGCAGAACCGGACTCTCGCCTCCCCACCGAGGCGGGCTCCGGGGCTGCCACACAGCCATTGCAACCCTCGGTACCAGGCCCGTCCCCCGCAGGGAAGGGCTCCTAAACTACCACGTGGCCCGCAGGGCTGAGCCTTTGCCCTTCTGCGGAGGTGGGCTCCGGAGGCGCCACGTGGCCTGTATAGCCGAGCGCTCAACTCCCCACAGGGGCAGGCTCCGATGCGACCACGTTGCGGAGGAACAACTCAATGTGGTAGGAGGTCGCAGTAAAGGAAAGAGTGCGTTGCTCAGACAGGCATTAAGTACGCGCGCCTTCACCAGGCGAAGCGGAGTCGCGCATACGAAAGTCAAGGCTCCAGTGTCCTGTCTTGTCCAAGTAGCCGGTACAGACCCACTGCATAAGACGGATGAGTGAGTCGCAGGGACAAGACAGCGGGATATGCCCTGCCATCATCAACAACTATGTGTAGCTCTGGTGCACAACACGGCCGGACGGCACATTGAAGCCCCTGACAAAGGGAAGTAGATAGCATTTAATCCTAGATCTTGTATAGGATTTGGCTCTCCCCGGGAGCACCTGTCGGGTCCCGGGGCCCACCTTGTGACTGCAGAGTCCTTGGACTATAAAAGGACTCGGCAGGCAACCTTCACAAGGGATCGATCAATCGAAACTCATACACGCTCAAGCAAGGCAATACACAAACACTCCCGTGGATGTAGGGTGTTACGCTCCGGCGGCCCGAACCACGTAAACCCTCTGTGTTCATCATCTCACTGCGCTGAATCTCCTGGGACTAGCCCTCGTGAATCCAAAGAACCTCTGCGGGCTGCTCTCTAAGCAGGTCCAGGGGAAGTGTCGTTTAAGACCTTCGACAGATGCCATCGTATGGTCATAGTGGATTAAACGGGCCAAAATCACTCTTAGTAAAAAGCGGGAACTCATCTAATGGTGGTTCATACCAAGTTGGACCTCCCATCAAGTAGTTTTTAGGCACAACTCTAAAGTTTCCACCTCCTCTCCTACCATGACTTGTACTCGCCATTGTTTCACCTCCACGCCTACCTCGACCTCTACTCGTCATTGTTGGAGTGAAGAACATAAGGATGCACGAGTAGTCGTATTTATATAGGGAGATGAGTGCAATGTCATTCTTTTCTCGTACGAGATTCGTCTGACATGTATATGTTGATGTCATGGATAAGATTTGTCTAACATGATAAAATGAAATGTTGTTCTTGTAAGAGATTCACTTGACATGTATCTGTTGATGTCGTGGATAAGATTCACCTGACATGATAAAATGCATTGTTGTGTATATAAAAAAATGAGAGAAGTCTGAAAAGAGAGTGCATAAACAGAACATAACAAAGGTCTTCTACAACATAACACACACATACATGGGTACACGTAACTAACATCTACCACGCTTGTTGTCGAACCTACGCGCAACATTCACATGAGCCCGATCGTAAGACGCGCTCTGTGGAGCTGCCCTCCTCCGTCGCTGTTGAACAGGCGCAGGTGTCTCGAACTGCTATGAAGGCTGAGTCAGAATGGTAGTAAAAGTGCATCTAGGCATCTCTGTGGTTTTTGGATGATTGATGACGACAATTAATAGGCTAATGAGCTTAGTTGATCATAAGCACTGGTACAAGGATTGAAATGAGATGAAAACCCTCAAAAAGGAAAAGGAGAAAATGGGCATCAAAGACTCAAGTGTAGAAATTAGGGTTTCTATGGTATTGAGCTTATATGAGTTGTATCATGTGAGAGGGTTGATGTATCATGTGCATTGAGATCATTCCAAGGGGCTCAAAGTGGTGGTTTAGAGAAAAACCTATGTGAGAAGTCTAAAATGAGAAAAACCCTAGGAGGCCGGACTGGTCCGGCCATGGCAGACAAGTCCGTTCTCAGGCGAACCAAACGTCTCTGGAGTGAATCTGAGTGAATTTGGAGCTAAGTCCGAGAAGTCTGGACTTGTCCATTTTTGGACAGACCAAAGCTCTCTGGAGTAGTTCGGACTTGTCCGTTTGGGTACGAACTTGTCCGTTTGAGACTTAGTGAGATTAACCGAGAGAAACCCTAGGTGGTCGGACTAGTCTGCCCCTGTGGCCGGACTAGTCTGGGCCAACCCGGAAGAGTCTGTTTTGGAATAGACCAAGTGGTTCTGTTCCACTTTAGACTATTCCGTTGTTGATCGAACTAGTCCGTTGTATAGTGACCGTTTGAATTTGGAAATTTGGCGGGTAGCGTGACCATCATTGCTCAGTGTGGCAGTTGTCGGAAACTGACCAGAGGTCAGTGGTCCCATAGGGCCGGACTAGTCCGGGGTCTGAGGTCGGACTAGTCCGCCCCTTTGCTGGTGTAAGCAAAAGGGGCTCGAGACCTCTATAAAAAGGGGACCCCTGGGCTCATTTGAACAAGTCTTGAACCCTAGCGCCGGCACAAGCATCCTAGAGCCTTCCAAAGCCTTCTACTCGTCCTACTAACCCTCTAAGAGCAAATCTTGAAGAGATTAGGGTTTGGGGACGAGAGTAAAGGAAGATCATCACACTTTGGCTCTCGGTTTGATCTCTTGCACATTGTGTTGTGTTGTGTGGCTTTTGTGAGTTGAGATTCGTGTGCTCCTTGTCGTATTGATTTGTGGGAGCCTCAAGTTGTGAGCAGCCCCATCAAACTTGGTGATCACCCATTGATATAATGGAACCCAAGCCAGCCATCGTGGTGGCTTGGTGAGAGAAGGGTCAAGTGAGACCCGGTCCTTGTGTGGACTTCTCAACGTGGAGGTAGGCTTCTTCATGGAGCTGAACCATGGGATAAATCACGTTTCACTTGTCTTTCGCTTTTCGTGATCACTAGTATTGCTATTAGGGTTCACTTTGCTCTTATTGCCCTACACTTCGACCATTATCGTAAACTTGCAATCTAAGTGTTTAAACTCTACAATCTGAGCCTTACAACTTTACTACACATTGCTTACCTCTTTGGTGAACTTTAATTCTGCAAATAACTGGTAGAAATCAAGTTTTAGGGTTTCCAACCTATGCTGAGCGGACTAGTCTGGCCCTGTGCAGACTAGTCCCGCCACAGGAATTTAATCTTGTTTGATTAAGTAATTTCAGGTATTATTGTCTATTCACCCCCCTCTAGGCGACTTTCAATTGGTATCAGAGCAGGCTTCTCCCCAAGAGTCTAACAACTCGGAGAAGCAATGGACGGAAGGGGTGACAACAAAGTTCCGATGGTCGTCGATGACACCAAGACGAAGAACGTCGACGTTCTTCAAGATGATCCGAATGACGACGAAGAAGTTTGGATGCTCAAAGCACGGCTTCGTGAGAAGCTCAACGTGCCCAAGAAGGAGATCAAGCAAATTGCTCCGGTCAACATCGACAATGGGAGTAGTTCACAAGACTACTCCCGATATTCTTGCAATTATGAGCAACTTACCGTGAGCAACCATTATTTGTCTATTCCCATGGGCAAACCTCCTCAATTTGGTGGAAATGATTCTTCTATGTGGAAGCATAATATGAAGATGCACCTCATTTCCTTTAAACCCAACTTGTGACAAATTTTGATGACAGGTGTTCATCATCCGAAGAATGAGGAAGAAATCACTCCAGAGCAAGCCGTTCTTCTACATCGAAATTCTCAAGCCGTTGGAGTGATTACCTCCTCATTGACTCGTGAGGAGTTCAACCGCATTGAAGGGTTGGAGGTTGCCAAGGAGATTTGGGATACCCTCAAGACGACGCACGAAGGCAACCGCGTCATTAGGGAGGCAAAGATCAAGATGATCGAAGGAGAACTTGGGAGATTCACCATCATGGAGGGTGAATCTCCCCAAGATATGTATGACCGACTCAATACTCTCATCAACAAGAGTCGGTCATATGGAAACACCTGGTGGACCGACCATGAGGTGGTAAAGAGGATGATTCGAGCATTCATGGCTCGAAATATCACTCTTTGCTCACTAATCCGTGAAAGCCCAGGCTTCCACAAGATGACCCCCGAAGAAGTGCTAGGGAGAATCATCAACCATGAGATGTGGAGCAAGAAGCGATGTTCTACAATGATCTACAAAAGCTTTCCTCCTCCAAGAAAAGAAATGTTGCATTCAAAGCAACATCCTCAAGATCACAAGAAAAGGAAGAGAGTGATGAAGAGAGTCCCGACACCGATGAAGAAGAAGCTCTCTTCATCAACAACTTTAAGATGATGTTTAGAAGGAGGAGGGGGAGCTATCAAAATGAAAATAAAAGCAAGTACAAACCCAAAACAAGATCAAATAGGGCTTGCTACAATTGCGGAGAATATGGACACTTCATTGTGTATTGTCCACATGAAGAAAACAAGAAGAAGAAGAGGGGCAAGTCCAAAGAGAAGAAGTACTTCAAGAAGAAGAAGCAATCCGTACATGCCCACCTTGGAAAGGAGTGAGATTCAAATGAGGAATCCTCCTCCGATGAAGATGAGAAGGTAGAAACTATTGCTATGAAGAAGACAACAACGGAGAACAAGATCTTCCCCAACTTGGAGACTTCAAGGCCAACATGTCTCATGGACAAGGAGGGAAGAAAGAAGGTTAATTCTAAATCCTCTTCTTCAATTTCCTCTCATGATGACTTTGATAGTAGTAGTGAAAATGAACATATGCTTAAAGACATGAGAAAAAGCACCTTGAAGAGATTGAGTTTGTTAACGGAAAGATATTTGAGAAGGAAGAACTCATCAACCATCAAGAGGACATGCTCATCCAACAAAAGGAGAGATGTCAAGAGGTTGAGGAGCTCTTGGAGCTTGAAAGAGAAATAAGCAAGGCACTTGAGCGTGAACTCGCTTTGAACAAGGAAACTTGCTCAAACCTTGAGAACACTACAATTGTGCTCAAGGATGAACTTGTTAGTTTGACACAAGCTAAAAAGATCCTTGAGACGCAAGTGAAGTCTCTCAAGGTCAATGCACCTTCTTCCTCTACAAGCTCACCTTCCACAAATATCAAATCCAAAGCATCTCAACCTTGTAAATGCGCAAACTTAATCATAAAGCTTAAAGATGAGCTAAAGTTGGCACAAACCAATCAAGCACCCAAGGGTGGCATCTTTGACCAGGAGAAGGTGGCATATGCACGTAGTGCATATACCAACACAAGACATCCCTTTGTCAAGGATGGCCTTGGTTATTCTAGGGGGATGAGGAAAAACGCCAAAACTCTCAATAATGGCAAAGACTTGATTGTTTTTGTCAAAGGAGGCTCATACAACAACAAAGGTGTAAGGATCGAATGCCCAAGAGGGGGGTGAATTGGGCTTCTTTTTAAAAATTAAAGCAATAAAAACTCAACTACTAAAAGCCCAATTCCCTATGCAAACAACATATGCATTCAAGTAAATAATACGTTTGCGGTATATGAAATGCATAAGTATAACAGGAAAGGAACAGTATGCAAACTCCCAAGGAGACACGAAGACACGGTGATTTATCCCGTAGTTCGGCAAGATCATCAAGACCTTCCTACATCCACGTTGTGGCACCCACCAAAGGTTGTAGCCACTCCCAAGTCACCAAGACCAGGGATCTTCACTAAGAGTATTCGTTCACCATCTCCGGCAAGGTGGAGCTCAAGCCTTGCACAAGTTTGATCTTCCGGGCTTCCACAACCGACTTGGCAAGCTCCAGAAGGATCTCTCCAATCACGACTGATACACAGTGAATGCAATCACCAAGAGACACTCCCTTACAGCTCTCACTAGACTAGAGACTCCAATCACCAAGAATGGAAGCACACAAGCATCATCTCTAGTAAGTTCTAGCATATCTCTTAGTGTGCAAGTGGTGTAAATGATGTGGAAGTGGTTTCTCAATGTCTTGAATGCTTAGTAATGTGTACAGGAGATCTGGGCATCAAGACTTATCGAAATGACTGGTTGAAGGGGTATAAATAGCCAGCTTCCATGAGATAGCCGTTGGAAAAGTAGGCTGACATCACTGTTCTGCAAGCACCGGATGATCCAATGTTCTCCCTTCAGTTGTCATCGGTCGAATACAAATTAGCTGAGGTCATTGTGTTAGATTTGACCGTTGATCGACCGATGTTGTATACACTTGTACATCGAATAATCCGGTGACACTTGATCCAGAATGGTCCAGAAATAATGCTTACTGGAATGATTGACCGATGTGTTATAATTGTACATCGGATGGTCCAGTGTTACACTTGGTCCAGGGAAATTGCTTACTGGAATGATCGACCGATATAACACTTGCTTCATCATCGGATGATCTGGTGTATACCGAAGACTGAGGTCTTCTTCTGCTCAGAGCCAACTCAACCGATGTAGTATTTTCTGGATACATCGGATGATCCGATGAGTTGATTTTGTCTGCTTCGAGTTGTTCTAAGTGATTCTTTTGGAATTTGTATGAGTGACCTCTTAGACATTGGTTTAAAATGTTCTTCTGATGACGACCAAGTCTCGAGTGCTGTCAATTTTGATGGAATAATTTTGACATATGTGCTTTTTCTTTTAGTCTTCATGAAAATCGATTGACCTCATTCAATCTCCCCCTTTTTGGTGATTGATGACAACACAATGAGTAAAGCATAACAGTAATGAAATTAAGAATACGATACTCAAAAGGATATGCAACAAGTACAAGATCCAGCACACGAAGCTCGAGGGCACAAAAACAATCAATAAAACATAAGAGAATTAAGTGGCACAAAGATAGCAAAAGAATAGCAAAACTCCCAAAAGAAATACTCCCCCTACAACTAGGACTCCCCATAAGACTATGCTATCCCTCCCCCTGACTCTGACTCTTCTCCCCCTTTGGCATCAAGACACCAAAAAGGGAAGTCGAGTGCCTAAGGATCCTGAGCGCTCGGGGCGATGACGAACTAGTCGCCGTCGGGGGTGCTGTCGTCGGAGCTGCTGCTTGCTGCTGCTGAAGTTGGAGTGGAGGAGACCGGTGCTGTGGGAGCTGCTGTCGGTGCTGAGGGTGCCTGCTGAGTCTAAACTGCCGGTAGCGGGGCACTGACAACTGAAGACGGAGTCTGCTGAAAGAGTGTCGAAGCCGGCAGGGGAGAGTGAATCGGTGCGCCTGGAGCAAGCATTGGTGGCATGTTGATAGTCGGTATCGGCATGGTCGGCACTGGAGCTGAGACTGGTGCTAGAACAGGCGGACCTGAAGCTAGACCAGGAAGCTGTGAGAGCAGGGCAATCCCTGAGTGTAGAGGTTGGTGATCAACCCCAGGATACCCATCATGGCCTGCTGCGTCTGCTTCTGCTGGTCAAGAGAACGCTGATGCATCTGGTCAATCAGTCCAGTGAGCCTGTCTGTGTCCTCTCACCTCTCACGGGCTATCTGACACAACATCTCCTGCTGCTGCTGCTGGAACTCCATAAGACGCGTAGCCTGCTCAGCTCTGGCCTGCTCAGCTGCAAGCTGATCCTGTCGCTACTCCTCAACCATCAACTGAAGTAGAGAAGTAAGCTCGGATGGCTGAGAGACCTGTGCCTCGGACACCGGAGGTGGGGTAGGTGGTGGTGGTACAGTCGAGCCTCCAGCCTCCGCATCGTGCTGCCTGGGTGAGGGAGGAGGTGGGAAGTACTCCTCGACACTGTCACTAGTGTCACTCTCGGACCAGATATGCTGCAGATCCACTCCCTGATCCTCAGCTTGTGCTAGGATCTCGTCTTCCTTTTATAAGTCTGACCAGTCTTCTTCTGAAAGTCAAGCTCGGACCTGACGCTCAACTGGGCGGCCAAGGCGGCGGTCTCCAGAAGCTGGAGCACGATAGTGTCCGAACCGAGTGACGCTCTCATCGGTGAGACTGTCACGCACGGCGGACCCCTTTGGAGCCAACGGGTAAAGCAGGTGACTGATCCAGTGGCCAAACATGAGTTGTCTCATCATCCCAACTCCATCTGTGATGACATCCTCCATCTCACAGATGAGGATATCCACGATGTCAAACTGCATCCCGTTCATGACATAGAACAGGAGGGTCTGCTGCAAACTGGTGAAGCCCTCAAGGTATCCTGACCTGGGTAGTAGCGTGCAGTGCAAGGCAAGGTGAACAGTACAAGCAGCCGGAGTGAGTAGAGCAGGTACCCTAGGCTGGTCAGGTGAGAAGGGTTGAGCAAACAGTGACCAAATCTCCTCAAAAGGTGGTGCCACACCTCCAGTGAGCAGCCTCCTCGGTGGGTCAGCATGTCCATATACTATCTCGTGTAGGCAGGTGTCATGGAGATCCACGCCTAGCAGCTGTCCCAAGGTCTGTCTAGTCATATGGTGATGCTGGCCCATGAACATAAAGTCAATGGATCTGCGGCCCTCTGAAACGTAGAGTGTGGCATAGAAAACTCAGACCCAATCCTCCACGTAGGCACCCCGCTGGAAAGACATCGGCTCCACTAGCCCTCTGTACCTCTCAAAGAAAGGGCGAATCTCAGTGCCAGCTCCAAGTGCGAGCTGATCCCAGTCAAGGAAGTTGTGTTGGAAAAGCTTATGGCCCCGACGTCTGTAAGTCTCATACAGCGACGCATGTGTCAGGGTCCAGAAGCTTCCTGAGCTGCTTTGCCTTCAATTTCCTGTAGTCAGTCAGGCAGACACCCTCACCAACCCGGACATTGGTGTCCATCTCATAGACGGCTCTCTCGGCCGCTCTGTCCTCCCGAAGCTCAGCTGCAGAAGGTCTCTGTCTCAGGGCTGCAGCTGGATGACCTCCATAGGTCCTCACTGAGCGTCGGCGAACAAGCGGCACCTCAGGCTCCTCTGTCTCCTCTGTCTGTTGTGGCTGCCTCTGTCGGTCCTCTCGGATCCTCAGGGATCCTCCTCGGCCACGCTCTCGCTCCTCAGCAGCGCGAGCGGCCATCAGAGCTTTCTTCATCTCTTTCGACAACTTCTGCTTCTTAGCTGTCGGCTCCTCAATAGCCTTTCCCTTTCCTTTCATGGAATTTTTTTCATTAATATATATTTTAAAAAATTATTTATAATAAATAACCCACAGATTCGAAAATTTGCCAAAATGACCCACCTTCGTATGCGCCTCATACGAAATACGAATTTCGTATGAGACACATACGAAATGCCCATCTGGTCGATGTCACGTCATTTGGTGTCTGTCACGATGGGGTTAAGGCTTGCCACGGTGGAAGAAATGGGCACGCACGAATTTCGTACGTGCCCCATACGATGTGAACAGTGGCGTCGTATGAGGCACGTACGAAATTCGTCCGTGCCTAAACCCTAACCCCAGTTTTGAACCATCTTTTAATGGATTTTAGGCAAAGGTTTTGAAACATTTGTAGACCGATTTACTAAAAACTTCTAAAGTATAAAATAGAGAATACATTGTGAAGTTTTGAATTCAATGAACTTCCTCTATGTTTAGTATGTAGAAACTCGAGTAATTGTATGTGTTATTAGACAATACGATCATGTTTCTGCACATTTGTAAAATGTATTCAGTTTTGGTTTTTTGTTTACAAATATTTGTAGTTAGAATTGACATAAATGTTCATAAAGGTTATTGTAATGTAAGTTTTGGTGAGTATAAAAAATAAGTTATGAATATAATTTATGGGAGTTTAATGGGAGTTTCAAATTTTTTTAAATCCTATAGCGATAACAAATGCATGTTTTAAAAATTATACAATTAATGTATTAATTTATACAAATGCATATTAATTGAAGGTAATTAATTGTAAGCTCGGCGGTGGTTACATGAAATGAAATTACATAGTTCCAAAAATATGTGCATGTTGGTTGCCACGCTACTACTACGGTACATGAGGCAAAACATAAGTACACATATTTCTGGAAGAAAATGTAAAATAGATAATACAAATGGCGTGTGTACGACGCACTAAAGATGCGT
The DNA here is from genome assembly GCA_036927565.1 of Tuctoria greenei. Lineage (NCBI taxonomy): Eukaryota > Viridiplantae > Streptophyta > Magnoliopsida > Poales > Poaceae > Tuctoria > Tuctoria greenei. The sequence continues at coordinate 113,283,261 of JAYESD010000011.1, read as the reverse complement.
TGATCTAATCCTAACACGCCTTAGTTGAATTAAACGCCGGGCATAGTTTACCCAAGTTGCTACTGAGTGCAACGGGGGTATTTTCCCTTACGCAAAGCATCCGAACCAGCTTCTTTTGCGCGACGAGCTCTCTCGCGCATGCGTTCTCGCTCAGCCTCTCGTGCTTGTGCTGTGACGCGTTCCTCCTCTGCAGCTTTGCCATCACACTCTGCTCTCTATTGTCGAATTTCTTCTTGCCTCTTGCAACGACGCTCCTCCTGTGCAGCTCTATTCCTCCTCTCTTGCTCTATTCGTTCATCCCACTCTCTTTCTTCTTTGAACTTCCAATATGCAAGTCGAGCCATTCTCTCAACCTCCGCGGTGTCTTCTGTCGATTGTTCCTGGTCGATGTAGTTCCTGAAGTCGCAATGAGGTGGTGGCGACTGCACAAGTGTTTCTACAAAAGATTATATTCTATAGCATTCATAAAACAAAAAAAATGTTGCATATTACCTGTTTCCTACCACCTGGAAGAAATGGGCACGTCCTGTGAGGAGGATCGTACTCGTAGTTGTCGCACATCCAAAGCCGACAACCATACGAGTAACCAGGTCGAAGATCTCTTACAAACCTACAATCAGTGCCTCAGAAACATACATATGAAACATACTTATGATACAATTTGAAACACATTTCGCTAATTCTCTACTACTTGTGATGCGGACAGTTGCAAGACATGTTATTGCAAACACCATTTTCATCGTTATCATTCGTTTGACTTGTAACAGGATAAAGTTCCATTTGTTGAAGTTCCATTTCTGCCAGTTCACCTACCAAATCTTGATTGCGACGTTGTACATGTTTAATATACTCTCGAGTAGCCTTAATAGGTGGTGGATCAATCCAGAGTGTATATCCACAGTTGTCATCATCATAGTAAGCCCAAAACAAAAGTATTGTCATGAAAATTACATATATGAAATATGTTTTGGAAATGATATGTAGTACTTACTCCACCAACAGAACAACGGGAAAATCGACGACGCTGTCGTCTCCTTCGTCCATCATTTGGACAATACAATTCAGGTCACAACGACACTTAGGCCACTCTTGTTTGCTGTCATCGTATGGCCGTAGTGGATTAAACGGGCTAAAATCACTCTTACTAAAAAGCGGGAACTCATCTAATGGTGGTTCATACCAACTTGGACCTCCCATCAAGTAATTTTCAGGAACTGCTCTAAAGTTTCTACATTCTCGCGTAGCACGACTTGTACTCGCCAATGTTTCACCTCCACGCCTACCTCGACCTCTACTCGTCATTGTTGGTGTGATGAACACAAGGATGCATGAGGAGTCCTATTTATATAGGTCCATGAGTGCAGGGTCGTTCTTCTCTCGTACGAGATTCGCCTGCAATGTCGTTCTTTTCATGTACGAGATTCGTCTGTCATGTATCTGTTGATGTCGTGGATAAAATTCGCCGAACACGATAAAGTGCATTGTCACGATGAAAGATATAGTGCATAAAGAAACATGACATAGTTCTTCTATAATATAACACACACATACATGGGTACACGTTACTAACGTCTACCACGCTTGTTGTCGAACCTACACGTTGCATTCCCATGAGCCCGATCGTAAGACACGCGCGTAGGAGCTGCCCTCCTCCGTCGCTGCTGCGCAGGCGTCGGTGTCTCAAACTGCTGTGAAGGCTGAGTCGGAATGGGAGCACCATCCAACTGTGATGCAGGAACTGTGTCCTGTTGTGGCACGTCCACCAGGTAGTCGTCGATCTGGAAAGGTGAAACATGAGGACTGCCGTGGTGCGCCAGCGATCCGGAAATCGTAGTATCGTAGTCTGTTGTGTCGTCTCCTGCATTCGCATATAATATATAGTTAGCATGTTCATTGTGTCCAATATGTATTTAAGTAGCATAATTGTTGCACATCATACCTGCGCCCATGTGTGGCACATGCATGGACGGGCCAGCCTGGTTCGAAGAAGGAACCCAAGCAGGTATCTGTGCCGACGCGTCTAGAAAATCCCAAGCAGGTACCTGTGTCGACGGTACTGGAGGCCAAGCAGCAGGTACCTGTGTCGACGGCCCTGGAGAACAAGCAGCAGGTACCTGTATCGACGGCCCTGGAGGCCAAGCGGTAGGTACCTGTGTGGATGGGCCTGGTGCCCAAGCAGCAGGTGCCTGTGTGGATGGGCCTGGAGCCCAAGCAGCAAGTACCTATGCAGACGGTCCGGGAACCCAAGCAGACACCTTTGTGGATGGGCCTGGGACCCAAGCAGGTACCTGCGTGGACGGGCCTGCACCCGAAGTAGGTACTTGTGTGGAGGTACCTGCAGAAGATATATGTACAGAAATGTTAGTATCGTGCAACTATGTCAAGTTTACCAATAATTACGTACCTGCTGTGCTGGGATGCCTAACGTGACTTGCGGTCAGTACAGTAGTGTCTTGTGCACATGATTGTGCACAAGAAGCCAACTTCAGCCCCTCTTTGGCATGACTGTATATGTTTTGCAGCATGTGCACCATCTCTGACGAAGTCATCAATATCCCCTGCCTGAGACGTTGGAGTCCAGCAGAGGACTCCACAAGAACCTGTCGGAACCGACTCATCTTCACAAGTTCGAAGTGATCGGTCATGCAACAATTAACTAGTCATGTTTCATGAAAATAACATAGTAAAACGTTGCAAATGTACTTCAACGAATTCGATCATACCGCCATTGAAGTCGCTTCATCTCTATGACGCGGATACGTATCTCTCACTGAGGGTACGTGCGTCTGTCGCTCGGCTGGTGTGTGTGCAAGAACAACTCGCGTCCGAGGAAGATACCACTGTAAGTACTCCTGGTAAACGGCCTGTGAGAACGGTCATGTCTCCTGCACAACCTCCTGTAAGGCAGTCGTCCACTGTAGGAGCCACGGATGCATGCGCTGCAACCAAAGACCCGGCGCTGAGGTACCCATACGATAATACCTGCAGGACAAATAAGTAAATTAATATTTCAAAAATAATATTGTATTGAAGATTCATTAGTCGAATTACTTACGTATGAACTGCAGAAGGCTCAATAGAATGTGGAAGCACTGGAAATGCCTGGTGTAGGCCAAACTGACGCAACACTCGGTGTGGTGCGTACTCCTCGACGTAGATATTGTACACCAGCGGCTTCCTTGTAAGCCAGTAATCCGAGTCTCTGTAGCACAAATACGCTAGTCCTCTCGGTGCTCGGCGGTCGTGCTCCTCCATATCGTACGGTGTCCAAGGCACGTCCTCATCTGCATCTAACCGATCAAACTCCTTGATGAACCCTTGGTACACCTTGTGCATCTGCTTGTTACTCCACTCACGCTGCATAAAGAACAAAATATGTCAGAACAATATATTATTGCAATTGTGAACAATATGAGTGCACTTAAAATAGTACCGTACCTGCCAGCACACCCATAAAGTACCCATTATAGGGCCATCATCCGGTGTCTCACCATACTCATCAAGATCGTATGGTGCGGGGTGCACTTGCGGTCGACCTATCATGAACCGCTTGTATATTCAAAGCTGCAGAAGTAGAGGACAACCATCTAGTACTGCATTACCTCGAGCCTTTGTGCAAGCATCACAAAATCCTCTGTAAGTGGCCGCCAACACAGTCGAACCCCAACTGTACTGTGGCATCTATTGTGGTGTGGACTCCGCTATCTGTCTAGCAAACAGAATCAAGTGTCTGTCCACAGAGTCACCGTGCGTGTTGGTGAACATGATTGCACCAAACAGCCACAACAAGTACGCCTCCAGGTATCTGGTAATTGTGGCATCATCGGCGTGTGGATGCATAGTATCCACCTACAATTTGAAAACAAAAAAGTTTAAGTTTCTTTTAAATTTCATGATCAAATAACAAGGTTCATGTGCATCGAAATAACACTTAAGTAATGTGAAAACATTACCTCGTAGTATGTTAACCACTTCTTTGTCGGACCATGATGCTGCTCATTGTGAAGTGGAGAAACAGGGTCAGCCGCAGGACGTCGTGCCACATCCTGAAAGCGCGCAGACATCTCTGCGTGCCAAGTAGGTGAGTCCTCTGGAGAGCAAACAGGGGCACCTGCGATAGGAAGACCCAACAAGAATGACAAATCCTCTAGCGTGACGGTCATCTCTCCACACGGCAAGTGAAATGTGTGGGATCTGTCGAAGCTGACAGCAGGGCTCTGTCGAGGCTGAACTGGTACTTGCGATCAACCCGATCATACGGCCTCTCCTCAAGCAGCCTACATATCGGAAGCAACCCAGCTGCACTCAACCTGTTTCATACCAAGCAATACATTAAAATCTACAGAATGATAAAAACAATTTCAGTTTCGTATTAACAGAAGAATGTACCTGGGAATCCATCTATCGTCTATCTTCCAAAACTTGGAAGGCAGCTGAGGACGAAGCACGGGAAAATCCTCACCACACGATAGTCGGAAAGCTCGGTGAGTTATATCAATCCGAAACTGAAGTAACTCAGGACATTGTCCTTCTTCTGCAGCCATATCTATATATGACACGGATAACATTAGTAGGACAAAATATATGAAAAACATATTGAAATGAATGACGTGGACAACATATTGAAATAAGAGACATGCACAACATATTATAACAGAACATATGTCAATGTTCGATACAACACACTTAACTTAACGTACACGTACAAATTCATAGTTCATAATAATAAGATATTACATAATGTAGCACATCTGAATATAACGATGCACATCAAATAGCATTGCCATCCCTAAACATAGATGTGCGGCGTGCACGAGGACACCGGCCATCCTTAGGATTCCCAGAAGGTCCAACTTCAACCACATTTGCCTCATTGTTTGAAATGCAATTCTTGTAAGTATGTCCAGTTTGGTTGCACTTGCTGCATGTTTCTTGAAATCTGCCAATTTCAGACTCATCCATATCATTTCTGATACGACAAGTCTTGAGACGACCTCTTTTCTGTTTCAACCGCGTGGTGTCCGGTCCTCGTAAAGCGTCTGGTCCTGGATCTGTGGTAAATGTGCCTTCCGTAGCAAACCTATATATCTCTGCATTCCAAGTACTCACAAGAACCTCTTTATGGAAGTAGTAGGAGATGTAATTACTTGGTGTTAACTTGGTACATGAGCAAGCTGCAATAACATGAGAACAAGGCCTATGAAAGAGTTTTGGCTTCATACATGTGCACGTGCAATCATCCTGACGATGAATGCACTGCTGAACAACTCTATCACGGTTAGCACCACGACGATTCTTGTCCCTACACAGAATTTCAAACTTGTGCTCTGCAGTTCCCATAAGTCGCACACGATGAAATGCGGCCTTTTGGATCTTCTTCTCCATGAACTTGCACATGTAGGGTGAATAAGCCAAATTGACATCATTCCTTACTGAAATTGCAGTAGCGTAGCGCTCACGAAAGTACTTGCATGTCTCATATAAAATGCCCTCGACAATAGCAACCAAAGGTAACCCTCTTAGACCACGTATCACCTAGTTGTATATTTGTATTGAGTACCACTGCATTAGCATGTGTAAAATATAGAAGACTAAATAAAAATTAATAGAAGTAATGTAACAGAAGAACCTCACCTCAGCTAAATTAGTTGTCATGATGCCATACCTAGCACCATTAGTGTCGTATAATAAAGACCACTTCTATTTTGGTTCGCGCCGAATCCAATAGAGATGTTTCGGCTGGATGAACCTATAGTTGGAACAGATACTTCATTAGGATTGGCTCTGCTTGAGGACGCCTCTGCTTGTGTTGTAGTCAATTCGTCTAGATGTTGCCATAGAGCAATAAACTTCCTCTCTTGATTTTGACTACACAACATCTTGAACGAATTCATAAGTTGTTTGTTCTTGAAGTGACTGAAAAAGTTGGCACCCAAATGTCTCATGTAATATCTTGATTGAATGTCTGTCCAATAAGGTTGTTGCCCACGCTCAGAGGAACCATGTTTCAAATCAGATATTGCTTTAAGCAGACCAGCATGACGGTCGTGTATCAAACAAACATCGGGTCATTGTTGCACCACAACCATCTTTACCCGACTAAGAAACTAATACCAGCTATCAGTGTTCTCGCTTTCGACAAAAGCAAATGCTACAGGCAACACCTGTTGGTTCCCATCAACTGCAATAGCTGTTAGAATTTGACCTTTGTACTTTCAAGTTAAAAAAGTACCATCAATGCAGAGAATAGGCCTGCAATGATTGAATGCAGCAATACATTGACCTAATGCAAAAAATGCACGATGGAGAAACAACTTCCCTGGCATATCTCTGTTCGGCACATCCATAATGTCATAATAAGTACCAACATTCCTCTCCTGGATGGTCTGCAATAACTTTAGAAGATTTTCATAAGAAGCTTCATATGAACCAAATCTTTGCTCAATCACCTTCTATTTTGCCTTCCACGCTTTGGAGTAACTTATAGTGTACTTGAACTCCTCCTCCATAGTGTTTATTATTGATTTCGGCTCAAACCGAATGTTGTCCACAATTCGGGCGTACATGTGATTCGCAATAAACTGTGATGTAAGAGCACTATTGCACTTCTCCAATTCATGCAACTCGCATGTGTGATCAATCATTTTGGATACTCTCCATAGTTTCGTCCACTTCTCTTCAAAACCATGGACCCGAAAAGGACAACTTGAGAACACACATTTAACATCATAATATTTTTTACTTGACTTGTAAACCGTAAAGGATCTTTGCACAGCTAGAGACCAATATTTCACGACATCCTCCAAACTATCTTTGTCTTTAAAGATATCTCCTTGTGTTAACTGATTCTCATGGTATACTGATAAGCCACAATACTTTTCTGTAGCTGATAAATTACTCGGGATTGGATTGTTCCACTCTGCCGGAACAATAGTATCATTCTGATTCTCATCATCAGAAGAGTCAACTTCTGGAACATTTTCATGTTCCATATATTCGATCCTTATTTGTTCAACTATGTTCTTAATGTGCTCTCCTTCATCTGTCACACCACGTGCTTCTACATGTACCGAGTTCTCTCCAGCTTCTTCTACTCTGACATCATCTTGCACACTATTTGCTTCATCAGCTTCCGCTACAATCTCTACTTCTTTCATTTCCGCTTGCGCAAGAAGCACTAGAAGCCAACCCCGCTCCACCACTAAATCTACATATTTCCTCCAATTTTGTGTTCCCTTAATAATAATGAAATCCCAATAAATTCCATTTCTTGCCCGATTAATCATTCCTTTCAATGTCAACTGATCTTGTTGTGGATCAAGGTTAAATTTTTTCATTAACCAGTTTACGACACCACTAAATGTCCTCTCATTTGCTCTTGTTATCCCTCCATCACACGATGCGAAACTAGACAAATCAATCCCAGTAGGGCCATAAACTATTGTGCCTTCTCCATAAAATATCCGAAACACTAACTTCTCTGACATTCCTATTGGAATTTATACACACAAATAAATCACATATGATTACTTCTAAAATAACAGTAATCGCATGTTCATAATTTAAAAAACTAAACATATCTAAAACTAACATTTAAATTTACAAGTCCATTATTTATAAAACTATAAATTTAGTTTTACTTCTAAAACTAACATGCTAAAAACGTACACCTACTAACTTAACATAATAATTTACATTAATTATAAAACTACAAATGTATCACATACTACAAATAATTACTAATACAAATCTATAAACATTACCTAAAAGCTATAAGTCCTATAGCACAATCACTATTAACAAGTATTATATAAAAACCTAAATTAACATTACCTACTCTACCACATAGCACTATTAACAAGTCCTAAAAGAGGCATATATAGGAGTCCTAACAAGTCCAAAACTTATCCATAAATCAATAGTCCATAGCACTATTAACAAATCACTACCTAAAATCACTACCTAACAAGTCCAAAACTTATCCACAAATCAATAGTCCATAGCACCATTAAAAAATCACTAACTAGAGCGGAATATATATTGACATGAGAAAGCAACCTAATAATAAAAATTACTTCAACACTAGAGCCAAATAGATAATAGAAATATACCGAGGGGAGTGGAGCGCAGAGGCAGCCGGAGGAGCGACGTCGCAGAGGACCGGCGGCGCGGCGGCGTGGTTAAGGCGGCGGTAGGAGTGGCGTGTGATGCGGCGAATGTGTTCTGAGAAGAAGAGGGCGCGTTTTATAGGGGCACGCAACTCGTCCGTGCCACATATGACGGTTCCGGCGGGCCCCATGAGGTGGGTAAATTTCTTATGAGCCGCATACGAAATGCGAATCTCGTATGCGGCTCATACGAGATTCGCTCTCCTCTGGAAGGGAACCGCCACCTCGGGAACGCGTGGCGGGCCACGTCACCTTCGTATGTGCCACATACGAAATACGTGGGCCACGTGTCATTTTGTATGTGGCACATACAAAGCTGGGTCATTTTGGCCAATTTTCGAATCCGTGGGTTATTTATTATAAATGATTTTTTAAAACATATATTAATAAAAAAATCCTTTCTTGTCACGGCCCATCTCGATGAGATGAGTGACGACGGCGAAGATGAGATCACGGGACAACAATGCCGGGTGCACGAGACGGCGACGCAAAGTACGACGTGGCCGGGCGAACCCTAGCGGCGAAGAGGAGTGGTGCGGCGAGCGCGGGCAGCGGCGCGACAAGGAGCAGCGAGGTGCGTCGAGCAGCAGTGTTTAGGGCAGCGGCGGCGCTGACGGCGGCGGCGGCGCTGAGTGTGGCGGCGGCGGCGGTGCTGGGGGCGGCGGCGGCGGCCGGAGCACGACGCGAACGGTGGTAGGGCGAGGGGCACGGTGTGGCAACGGCGGAGAGCGACGGGGAGCACAGCGACAGGGAGAGAGAAAGGAAAAAGAGAGGAAAGATGAAGAGGCGTGCTAAATAGGTGCGGCCCGAACCCTAGCTCGATTTTTAACATCGGATGGTCCGACGTCAGTTGAGAGGTGCATCGGTCAAGTGGTACAGTAAAGTTATTCCAGAGGCACCTTCAGCATCGGATGATCCAACGTGGCAAAGTTTATCATCGGTTGAATTTGGCACAACACCAGAAATGTGAACATCGGATGCTCCGATGTTTCTCAGAATAAACTCATCGGTTGATTTGACTTCCTGTCTGAGCTGACCCTTGCACTTAAGCACAAACTGATCCGATGATGCTTCTGCCCTGAGCATCGGATAATCTGTTGACTACAAAAGATCAGCAACATCCCATATATGTCCTTTGACTTAAACAAACAAAGAGAAACACAAGTCTTAGGACTTTTTGGGCAACCCCTAACCCCTCAAAAAGACTTTAACGCTAGTTGCCAATAACTTGGCTAAGCCCTAAAGCAAATAGAACACCAGAAAAACCAAGGAAAAAATCCAAATAAAATGTAAGGCCCATGCTTTGTGAGATAGAGGATGAAAACTTCTATCTCTTTAAAGCATGTTCCTTTAGGCATTAACGCACCTAACACTTTGTTCTTTCCACATCATATGAGTTGAGATATTGCATTTCAAACAAGTCTCTTTCTCATAAAGTGGGTTCCCCTTTGTGACAATCTACCGTATGCAGTGCCAAACAATTTTTTAATGCAGGATATTAAACGAGTGCAAGTCTATATGGCAGGCATTATGCAACACATAAATTAAATCTATCTTGCCAAATTTGAACCTTTCAAAGGCTTCTTCAGGGAGAGCCATTCTCCAAGTATTGGGGATACCCAAAAGAACCGCCATCCCAAGCTAACCCTTGCTCGCCCCTATCCTTTGAAAGTTAGACAAGACCTATATGTGATGCATTCTTACATGACCATGGCAACTTACATGACGTTCGATGCATCTAGCACATTTAATTCAGTCCTTAGTCTAGAAAAGGTTTTCTCATCAAGTGGTTTAGTGAAGATATCCGCCAATTTTTCTTCAGACCTAACACCTTGCAAGGAGATGTCTCCCTTAGCTTCATGGTCCCGCAAGAAATGATGGTGAATATCAATGTGCTTAGTGCGGGAGTGTTGAACGGGGTTTTTAGCAATCTTAACCACGCTTTCATTGTCACAAAGGAGAGGCACACAACCAAGTTTAACACCAAAGTCCAAAAGGGTTTTCTTCATATAAAGGATTTGGGCACAACATGCACCGGCTGCTATATATTCCGCTTCCGCAGTGGACAAAGCAACGGAGTTTTGCTTCTTGCTAGACCAAGATACTAGGGAACACCCAAGCAAGTGGCACCCTCCAGAGGTACTCTTGCGATCCACACGACATCTGGCAAAGTCTGATCCGAGTAACCCAAAGATGGAATTTAGCACCTTTGGGGTACCACGGGCCTACACTTGGGGTATGCTTGAGATATCAAAGTATCCTAAAGACCGCCTTCCGATGTGATTCTTTAGGTGCCGCTTGAAAGCGAGCACACAAGCATACACTAAACATGATATTGGGCCTACATGCGGTAAGATAAAGCAATAAACCAATCATGGAACGGTAATTAGATTGGTCAATAAGTTTACCGTCCTTATCCGCGTCGAGATGACAATTTTTTGCCATTGGAGTACTTCTTGAGCTTCAATCTCCCATCTAAAATTTCTTCAAGAGGTCCTTGGTATATTTTTCTTGATAGATGAAGGTCCCCTCTCGAAGTTGCTTGATTTGAAATCCCAGAAAGAAGTTGAGCTCTCCAATCATCGACATCTCGAATTCCCTAGACATCATTTTGCTAAACTCATGGCTAAGAGCTTTGTTAGTTGAACCAAAAATAATATCATCGACATAAATTTGACAAACAAATAGTTCTCCATCGATGTATTTGGTGAAGAGTGTAGTGTCCACCCTCCCGATCTTGAATCCTTGCATGATCAAGAAATCTCGTAGTTGTTCATACTACGCTGTAGGTGCTTGCTTGAGCCCGTAGAGCGCCTTGTACAACCTATACACATGATTATGATTCCTCGGATCTTTGAACCCAGGAGGTTGTTCAACATAAACAAGCTTGTTAATGTAACCATTAAGAAAGGCACTTTTCACATCCATTTGATAAAGCTTTATATTATGATGTGATACAAAAGCAATAAGTATATGGATGGCTTCTAGTCGAGCGACCGGAGCAAATGTTTCTCCAAAGTCTAGTCCTTCAACTTCTGAGAAACCCTTGGCCACAAGTCTTGCCTTGTTGCGGATCACAACACCATTCTCGTCTTCTTTGTTGTGGTACACCCACTTTGTCCTGATGACGTTCTTGTCCTTGGGTCGCTCCTCCAACACCCAAACTTCATTGCGGATGAAGTTGTTGAGTTCTTCTTGTATGGCCATTACCCAATTTGGATCTTGGAGTGCTTCCTCAATATGAGTGGGTTCTACACATGAAACAAACGAGTAGTGCTCACAAAACGTAGTGAAATGGCGAGAACGTGTACTTACTCCCCTTGATGGACTACTGATAATTTGATCAATCGGATGCGCCTTGGAGATGCGTCCATGCCTCATAAGTGGTTGTGAAGCACTTGGCGGTGGTGATGTGTGTTGCTCTTCTTGTGGACGGACATGATCATGGACTTGTTCTTCTTCTTTATGTTGTGTGGCTTGTGAATCTTGTGTCGGCAATGGATCATCTTTTTCTTCTTCATCGACTTGAGGTGCCATAGATGTGTTGATGTTGGAACTTGAAGCTCCCCCTTGATCATGGCTCTCCTCAACTTTAGGCTTGATGTCTCCAATGGTCATGTTCTTCATAGCTTCTCGTAGAGGCTCATCATCTATTTCATCATGATCAAAACTCTCCTCTTGGGAGCCATTAGTTTCATCAAATTCAACATCACAACTTTCCTCAACTAAACCGGAGGTTTGGTTGAATACTCGATATGCTTTTGAGTTTGATGCATAACCAAGAAAGATACCAACATCACACCTTCTTTGAAACTTACCGAGCCTTTTCTTGCAGTAGATATAGCACTTGCACCCAAAGACTCGGAAACAGGAGATGTTGGGCTTTCTCCCAATGAGGAGTTCGTACAGGGTCTTTTAAAGTAGTCGATGTAGATAGACCCGATTTGCGGCATGGCACGCCGTGTTGATTGCTTCGGCCCAAAACTTCTTGGACGTGCCATAGTCATCAAGCATTGCTCGTGCAAGAGTGATGAGAGTCTTGTTCTTCCTTTCAACGACACCATTTTGTTGAGGAGTGTATGTGGCTGAAAATTCATGTTTCACGCCTTCACGATCACACCACTCCCCAATGTTGTAGTTCTTGAATTCGGTGACGTTGTCACTCCGGACCTTGATGATGGGAAATTGAAATTCCCTTTAGGCACGTTTAGCGAAGGTCTTGAACACTTCCAGAGTTTCACTCTTGTCACCTAGAAATAAAGTCCAAGCATACCGAGAGTAGTCATCAACTATAACAAGACAATAGAGATTACCACCAAGACTTTGATATGTGGACGATCCGAAGAGGTCCATGTGGAGAAACTCAAGTGGCTGGAGGTTGACACCATTGTCATCGGGTGGCGTGAAGCAACTGGTTTCTCGGCTTGACAAGCGCTACAGAGCTTGTTCTTCTCAAATGTGACATCCTTCACACCGGTCATCATCCCGAGCTTGAATGACTTCTTGAGCTTGCTCATTCCAATGTTAGTGATGCGTCGATGCCATAGCCAACCCAAACTCGTCTTGGTGAAAAGACAAGTGGTCAGGCTAGCATCCTTGTCGGAGAAGTCTACTAAGTAGAGGTGTCCATGCCAAAACCCTTTGAAGATTAGTTCTTTACTTGTTTCACTAGTCACAACAACATCATTCTTGCCAAAGGTGCACGCTAGTCCAAGATTTCATAATTGTGCAATAGAAAGCAAATTGAAACTAAGTGACTTAACATACAACACATTGGAAATAGATAAATCATGTGAAATTGCAATCTTACCCAACCCAATTACCTTCCCCTTAGAGTTATCACCAAAGGTGACTTGTTCATGATTGTCGGGGTTCTCTATGGAGGTGAACATACCATTGTTGTCGGTCATGTGTTGAGTGCACCCGCTATCGAGTACCCAATGCTTTCCTCTGGCTTTATAGTTCACCTACGCATATGAATTCAACTTTCAATTTTAGGCACCCAAGCTAACTTAGGTCCTTGTATGTGTGATACAAGTGTTTTTTGGACCCAAAGTTGCTTGGGAAGCTTCCCCTTCATGCCCTTCATGTCCTTGCCAATGAACCTTGCCTTCACCTTGCCATCTACTTTACTCAAGAGATAATAATGATCACCAAAGGTGGACTTGTAGTTAGTAGGCAATTTTGGAGAAGGTCGGTTAGGAAGAGGACACTCCCTTGTATGGTGGACGGTGACCTGGCAATGTTGGCAATAAGAACCAACTTCCTTGATGAATCTCATTTTAAGCTCCGGTGAGGGCACCTTTCCTTTGTTAGGCACCAGGAAGGATCCAAGTCCTCTCTTGTTGAAGGCCTTTGCTTGTTGGAAGAGGATTTCTTTGTGCTTGACTTCTCCCTTAGATAGTCTTGCCACACTAGTGTGGAGACTTTCAATTTCATCCATCAAATCCTTCTCCCTAGCATTCTCTTTCAAAGGCAAAGACTTATGCAATGCATTAGTGGCATGTGAAACAATGGATACCTTATCATTAAGAGTTTCTTTCTTTATGGTTTTCAATTCTTGATCAATGACTTCATAGGCAAGGTTAAGTACTTGATGCTCTTGGATTAACTCATTGTGCTTTCCCAAGAGTTCTTTGTGTGCTAAGTCAAGCTCATGATGATCTAGCTTGATTTGAGCATTATCCTCCTCAACTTGCTTGACATGAGATTTGAGCGTGTCATGCTCCTTAAGTATGCTTTCATACTTGTCAAGCAAATCGAGGTTAGCACTCTCAACCTTAGCACGAGCTTGTTCAAGAGCCTTGACCTTACTCTTTTCCCTTTTAATGATAGTGTGGTATTCATTTATCATTGAAGCTAAGTCATCGGGGGAAAGCTCATCATCGCTAGAGTCATCACATACCTTGGTGTTACCTTTTTCCATGAGGCACATGGGAGGTGGACGATGATATGAATCATCATTGTTGGCAATGACAATGCCGGCCAAGCTCTCTTCTTGAGCTTCACTCTCCTCATCACTAGATTCTTCGTCGGTGATCCATTCATTTGCCTCACACATGAACACCTTTTGTGGACCTTTTCTCTTCTTTGGAAAGAGTTTTTCCTTTTTGCCTTTGTCATACTTCTTCTTTCCAAAGGCTCTTGGCTTGGGCTTGACCTCTTCTTCATCATCCTCACTATCCTCAAGCTTGCGATGCTTTCCCTTATGGTTCTCTCTTCTTTTGTCCGGTTTTGGACAATCATAGGAGATGTGACCTTGATCACCACAGTTATAGCAGGTCTTGTTGTCATCTTTCCTTGGTAGAAATGCTTTCTTTTTGGGATCAAAGGTGTATCCCTTCTTGGCAATCTTGGAGTTCAAGCGAGAGAATTTTCTCAACATCAGATCAAGCTCATCATCGTCATCTTCACTTGATGCTTGCTATTCTTCACTTGAGCTAGGCTCGATCACTTTATTTTTCTTGAGATTTGTTCTCTTGGTGGAAGCCTTTAGAGCAATTGTCTTTGAAGATGATTCCTCCATCATCCCAAGCACACTCATCTCATGAGTGCAAATCTCTCCAATAAGTTCTGAAACTTCAGTGTGATCAAGATATTCCTTTTGAAGCATGGAGTTGATGATGTTGTACTTTGGCTTAGGAAGGAGCATAAGAATCTTGCGGTTGATGAGTCCCTTGCCAAGAGAAGCAATATCAAGAGCATTAATTTCCTCAATGAGAACATTCAAGCGAGAAAACATTTCATTGATATTTTCATGAGGTAGCATTTTGAACTCATCATATTTGGCCTTAAGCATATGATACTTTAGTTCTTTAACACGAGAAGAACTCTCATGAATTTCAATCAAGCAAGCCCAAATTTCACAAGCCTTTTCTTTGCTAGCAATCCTAGCAAACACATCTTGACTAATGCATTCGTAAATAGCATTTCTAACCTTTGCATCCCACTTGATTTGATCACCTATATAGTTATGCTCACAAAACCCCGCATGGGTCGCTTCCCATACCTCGGGAGCAATAGCCTCTAGATAAGCACGCATACGTGCTTTCCAATAGGCAAAGTTCTTGCCCTCGAAGATGGGAACCGAACCCCCAATCTTGGCCATTTTAGCTCTCTAGCGGTGAAGCTAGAATGATCCAATGAGCAACCTTGCTCTGATACCAATTGTAAGGATTGAATGCCCAAGAGGGGGGTGAATTGGGCTTATTTTTAAAAATTAAAGCAATAAAAACTCAACTACTAAAAGCCCAATTCCCTATGCAAACAACCTATGCATTCATGTGAATAATAAGTTTGCGGTATATGAAATGCATAAGTATAACGGGAAAGGAAGAGTATGCAAACTCCCGAGAAGACACGAAGACACGGTGATTTATCCCGTGGTTCGGCAAGATCATAAAGACCTTCCTACATCCATGTTGTGGCACCCATCAAAGGGTGTAGCCACTCCCAAGTCACCAAGACCAGGGATCTTCACTAAGAGTCTCCGTTCACCATCTCCGACAAGGTGGAGCTCAAGCCTTGTACAAGTTTGATCTTCCGGGCTTCCACAACCGACTTGGCAAGCTCCGGAAGGATCTCTCCAATCACGACTCATACACGGTGATTGCAATCACCAAGAGACACTCCCTTACAGCTCTCACTAGACTAGAGACTCCAATCACCAAGAATGGAAGCACACAGGCATCATCTCTAGTAAGTTCTAGCCTATCTCTTGGTGCACAAGTGGTGTAAATGATGTGGAAGTGGTTGCTCAACGTCTTGAATGCTTGGTAATGTGTAGAGTAGCTCTGGGCATCAAGACTTATCGAAATGACTGGTTGAAGGGGTATAAATAGTCAGCTTCCACGAGATAGCCGTTGGAAAAGTAGGCTGACATCACTGTTCTGCAAGCACCGGATGATCCGATGTTCTCCCTTCAGTTGTCACCGGTCGAATACAAATTAGCTGAGGTCACTATGTAAGATATGATCGTTGATCGACCGATGTTGTATACACCTGTACATCTGATAATCTGGTGACACTTGATCCAGAATGGTCCAGAAATAATGCTTACTGGAATGATTGACCGATGTGTTATAATTGTACGTCGGATGGTCCGGTGTTACACTTGGTCCAGAGAAATTGCTTACTAGAATGATCGACCGATGTGACACTTGCTTCATCATTGGATGATCCGGTGTATACCCAAGACTGAGGTCTTCTTCTGCTCAGAGCCAACTCGACCGATGTAGTGTTTCCTAGATACATCGGATGATCCGGTGAGTTGATTTTGTCTGCTTCGAGTTGTTCTAAGTGATTCTTTTGGAATTTGTTCGAGTGACCTCTTAGACATTGGTTTGAAATGTTCTTCTGATGACGACCAAGTCTCGGGTGCTGTCAATTTTGATGGAATAATTTTGACATATGTGCTTTTTCTTTTAGTCTTCATGAAAATCGATTGACCTCGTAAAATAGTGTCGGTACCCTAGAAACCGTACATCCCTTGGGGTTATAAAGACCTCAAAGGAAAATCACCTACTTGGTTAATCCCTGGGTCGCCATGTATACTACCAAACCGGAGCTACCGCCCACAAGGGGGAAGCTCCGGGCCATGTAACGAAATCGCACCTCCGGACTTAGCCCCAGACCGAGAGAAGCTCCGGACCTGACACGTGTCGGGTAGCCCCGGAGCTACCTGTTTCCACAGTATGCTCCGGAGCTGCCACGTGTCAAACCGTCGGATCTTCAGCCTGTAACCTCCGGAAGACCCCACAACGGCTCCGGATCTTCAAAGGGGAATCAAGGACTTCAAGACCCGATTAAGTGTCATTAATACCATATTAATGACACTTAAACGGACGATCTTAACACCAATAACCGTGCTGTCAAAGCCCGTTACAGAGTCATTAAGAGCGATTAAATGTGTTAAATAAGTGGCAATACTAGTAACCGTCGGGGCCACATGTCAGGCTAGGCTAACTTGTAACGGCCTGCCCTTGTACTATAAAAGGACAGGTCGACGACACGTTCAGGGGCTACACAGACAGATACGCCAGAGACACACACGCCTTTGACACTAAACACAAGCTCACACAGCTAATACAACAGCAACACATCCGTGGAGTAGGGTATTACGCTCAGGCGGCCTGAACCACGTAAACTCTGGTGTCTCCTGTGTCAATTCCTACTCACCTTCTTGAATCTCCGCGCGCCCATACCGAACTTCAAACTCCCCTAAAACTTTAGCAGTGTAGGGAGATCTGCCGGTTTCAAACCACCGACAGTTGGCGCGCCAGGTAGGGGGGCGCCTGAGATTTTGAGAATGGTGAACTCAGCTGCTGGATCATCCAATGGTCAACCAGCTGCTCAGGCTGTTAGAGGCAATCCCTCTAATAGGCAGCCACCTGCAGGAGCCACAGCACCAGCAGGAGTCACACTCCCACCACCACCGTCTTATCCAGCAAATCGTGCTGGGCAGCGTGATGGTGCGCCGGCGTCAATCACTGCGTCGGCAAATCATGACAACCCGGAACACGCGCTTCATGCAGCGCGTGCTCTTCTCCAACGCCCACCACCTCCGGATGCATCCCGGGATGCACTGGAGCAGTGGAGGGCCGATGTGGAGCATTTGGTTGCAGTAGCAACCGAACGCCTAAGCAACCAGGGTCCTCCTCCTTCAGGAAGAGCCCCGTCTCAGCGGCGGACTTTGTTTGGAAGACTTGGTCCGCACGTTTCCAATAGCAGGAGACGTGTTGCGTCACAACAAGTGATGTCATTGCCCTCCGGGGCACGACGCACTCACACGGTATCCAGGCTTTTGACTCACGACCTCCGGGCGGAGCTTGATCGCCGTTACCGCCAGCAGGATGGCCGAGTCCATATTGAGCGTGCCCGTGAAAGACGGGAAGCTCAGGACCTTTCTACTCCTGAAGGAGTAGGAGGAGGCTGTTCAGCCTTGGCCATGCATCTGCGCATGGTTAGATTGCCACAGAAGTTTCGGCCTCACCTGCCAGAAAAATTCGACGGGACTGTTAATCCCGCCGAATTTCTTCAGATATACTCCACTGCAATCTTGGCAGTCGGAGGAAATGAGGCCGTGATGGCCAATTACTTTCCAGTGGCCTTAACTGGGACTGCCAGGTCCTGGTTTATGAGCCTTCCACCCAACTCTATCAACAGTTAGGAGGAGCTGTGCCATCAGTTCACTGCCAACTTCGGGAGTTCATACAACCGGCCAGGCACTGAACTCGACCTTTTTGCGGTCGTGCAAAAAGGGGGAGAATCCTTGCGGTCATTCATCCAAAGGTTCTCTCAGGTACAAAACACTATCCCTTCTATCTCTAGCGCCTCTGTCATTGTGGCATTTAGACAGGGCGTACGGGACAAGAAGATGTTGGAGAAACTGGCGATCAAGGAGATCACCAGTGTCACGAAACTCTTCAGCTTGGCTGACAAATGTGCCCGAGTTGCGGAGGGCTGTGAGATGCACTCCAAACCAACCTCGGAGGCTCACAAGAAATCCTCCAAAGAAGAAGCCGCTACCTCTGGAGGTGGCAAGAAGAAAAAGAAGACCAACGGCAAGAAGAAGCCATCGGCCGGCACATCCAACGTTGCAGCTGCTGCAGCTCCGGGTGGCCGGGGGCCACGCCCCTAGAAGCGACCTCGACCGTCTTCTGAAGACGGTGGCAAACCCAAAGTGTGGTGTCCCATTCACAAAACGGGCAGCCACAGTTTGGAAGACTGCCGGGAGGTCCAAAACCTTGCCGAGCGCTATAACAAGCGCCGGGAGGAATCTCCTTTCCGACAGAGGGAAGGAAAGCAAAAAGTCGACGAAGCTCTGGCAGAAGAGGAGTTGGGATTCCAGGATCCCAAAAAGGTCCTGAAGGCCGTCTACACCTCCGTCGACGATGATTCTGACGTCTCTGACAACGAGCGTCGGGAAACCATGAACACCATTTTTGGTGGATCATGGGATATCACCTCCCGTCGCGTCATCAAGACTATGCGTCGGGATATGGCCGCTGTAGCTCCTACAGTCAGGCTGGAACCTCACTGAAAGTGGATGGACACAGCCATCACTTTTGATGCTTCGGATTGTCCCTGGAGCATGGTTGGAGCAGGAAAGTTACCCTTGATGGTATCTCCTACCATCAACAACATCCAGCTCCACCACGTCATGGTAGACGGAGATTCGGGGCTTAACCTCATCAGCTTCGAAGCTTTCACTAAGCTTCAGCTCCGACCTTCGGATCTCCACCCCTCTCGACCTTTCTCTGGAGTAGGTCCGGGGGCCATCACCCCACTCGGAGCTATTACTCTCCCTGTTACCTTCGGGACACGGGAGAAGTACCGCACCGAGAAGTTGGTCTTCGACGTCGCTCAGATCAACTTACCGTTCAATGCCATCTTGGGTAGACCTGCCCTGTATAAATTCATGGCAGCTGCTCATTATGGTTATCTGGTGTTGAAGATGCCAACGCCAATAGGCGTTCTCCGGATCCGCTTAGATCGCACCGCCGGAGTAACTGCACTGGAAGAACTCCATGTGCTCACCACAGCGCAAGAGGAGGACTCCAGGCAGGAGCAAGCTCCAAAACCCCTGAGCATTCGCCAACGAGGCTCGACTTCTGCACCTTGAGTGCAGCCAAGCGGCGACACCGACATTCCTGTTAAAGTCGTCCAAATTGGTTCCGATGCCGCTCAAACCACCCGTATATCGGGAGGATTGAACGACAAATAGGAACTCGCGCTCATCACTTTCCTCCGGGCTAACGTCGACGTGTTTGCTTGGTAACCGTCACAAATGCCTGGGATCCCCAGGGAAGTGATTGAGCACAATCTGAAGATCTACCCCGATGCTCGGCCTATGCATCAGAAGCCTCGGAAGCAATCCGTAGAGCAACAGAACTTCATCCGACAAGAAGTGAAGAAGTTAATTGAAGCCGGATTCATCCGAGAAGTCTTCCATCCAAAATGGCTGGCAAACCCAGTCGTTGTGCCCAAGGCCGGCGAGAAGCTTCGGATGTGCATCGACTACACCACACTAAATAAGGCATGTCCAAAAGATCCATTCCCACTACCTAGAATAGATCAGATAGTGGATTCCACCTCTGGGTGTGAATTAATGTGTTTCCTAGATGCATATTCTGGATATCATCAAATCAGGATGTCTAGGGAAGATGAAGAGCATACTTCATTCATCACAGTAGATGGATTGTATTGTTACACAGCCATGCCCTTTGGTCTCAAGAATGCAGCTTCAACTTTTGTACGAGTTATGTACAAAACTTTTGAAGAACTTATTAGAGACATAGTGGAAGTGTACGTCGATGACATCGTGGTCAAGGTCAGGAACCAGGAGTCACTCCTTGACACCTTGCAGGCTATCTTTGACAAGCTGCGGGCCACCCGCACAAAGCTAAACCCAGACAAGTGTGTCTTCGGGGTTAGCTCCGGAAAACTTCTTGGTTTCTTGGTAAGTCACCGGGGCATAGAAGCTAATCCGGCGAAGATTAAGGCCATTGAAGACATGTGGCCACCAACCCGCATCAAGGACGTCCAAAAATGAACTGGATGTCTAGCAGCCCTTAGTCGGTTCATCTCAAGACTGGTGGAACGGGCACTCCCCTTCTTCAAGTTATTGAGGAAGTCTGGACCATTCCAATGGTCCGAAGAAGCAGAAAAGGCATTCCAGGAGCTGAAACAGTTCCTCACCACCCTACCGATTCTGGTAGCTACGAACCTTGGTGAGCCTTTATTGCTTTATATCTCAGCTACTGACGAAGTCGTCAGTATGGTTCTGGTTGCGGATAGACCAGAACTACCCCACACTCAAGAATCCAGACCCCTTCGGGAGGGTCCGGAGGTTCCTGAAAGCGAGTCTGGGTCCCAGCTCCCGGATTCGAATCCACAAGAAGTCACTTCAGGAGACCTAGACCACTTCGGGAGGGTCCAGGTCATTTCTGAGGAAGCTCCGGGTTCCTCCAGCCAGAACCCTGAGGTCCCTGAAGAAAATCCGGACTCCTCCGAGAGGATCCGGGTCAGTGAAGGGGAAGTTCCGGACCCTTCCGGGAGGGTCCGGACCATTCAGCGCCCAGTGTACTTCATTAGTGAAGTACTACATGATGCCAAGACTCGATACCTAGAGGTGCATAAGTTGCTCTATGCAGTTCTTATTGCCTCCAGGAAGCTTCGCCATTACTTCCAAGCTCACAAAGTCTCAATGGTGACTTCTTACCCACTTCGAGCAATTTTGCATAATCCCAATTCAACTGGGAATATTGCAAAATGGGTAGCGGAATTGGCTGAATTTGATCTTGAATTTATTTCAAGGCAAGCAGTCAAGAGTCAAGCATTGGCAGATTTTATAGCAGAATGGACTCCCTCTCCATCAAACCTTGGGGGCCCCAGTGAGCAGAAGACGGAGCATCAAGCTCCAACCTTCACCGAGCCTCACTGGACCCTCTACTTTGATGGCTCCATGCAGAAGCAGGGGGCCGGAGCTGGAATCCTTCTCCTTGCACCGACTGGGGAGAAGGTGAAATACATGTTACACCTTGACTTCAAGGCAACCAACAACATGGCAGAGTATGAAGCACTCATCTACGGACTAAAGGTGGCACTGTCATATGGTGTCAAGCAATTGCTGGTCAAGGGAGATTCACAGCTCATCATTAAGCAGGTGAAGGGTGAATGCTCCTGCAATAATCTCCAGTTAGCTGCTTACCTCCTTGAAGTCCAGAGGCTTCAGAAGGATTTCAAAGTCCTAGATCTCCACCATGTTAAGCGTGCTCACAACGCTGAAGCCGACGAACTCTCGACGAAAGCGTCAACCGGAGCTCCAGCTCCTGACGGAACATTTGTTCGGAGATTGTCGAAACCCACAGCTCAGCCTGCCGAACTGAGTGAAGGGGGCGAGATCAGCATCCCGAAGCTGACGGTCCCGATGGCCCTGTTACCATGGCAGCCATCAAGGGTCGTAGGTGCTGCCGGAAGCTCCGAGCAACCCAGCA
The DNA here is from genome assembly GCA_036927565.1 of Tuctoria greenei. Lineage (NCBI taxonomy): Eukaryota > Viridiplantae > Streptophyta > Magnoliopsida > Poales > Poaceae > Tuctoria > Tuctoria greenei. The sequence goes on along the minus strand of JAYESD010000011.1, from coordinate 113,261,096 downwards.
CGCAAGACTCAAATGCTCAAGTTAGTTCCAATGCATGAATCTCGGAGATCCGGAACTACTTGAAAGACAACATCCTTCTTGATGATGATGTATCCGCTGACCGGGTAGTCAGATTGGCTAAAACATACACGTTGGTAGAAAGGGATCTCTACCGGCGCGGTGCCAACGGCATCCTAATGCGGTGCATCACAAGGGAAGAAGGTTGCGAGCTCCTCGCAGAAATCCATGGAGGCGAGTGTGGGAACCACGCGTCTTCCCGCACGCTGGTTGGTAAAGCCTTTCGGCATGGCTTCTACTGGCCTACAGCACTCCAGGATGCAACTGAGCTGGTGAAAAAATGCAAAGCATGTCAATTTCATGCAAAGCAAATTCACACTCTGGCTCAACCCTTACAAATGATACCTCCTACATGGCCCTTCGCTATGTGGGGGATGGACATCTTGGGACCTTTCCCAAGAGCCGTCGGAGGTTACAAGTTCCTGTACGTCGCCATTGACAAGTTCACCAAGTGGCCGGAAGAAACTCCAGTTGTGACAATCAACAAGCAATCTGCTATCAACTTTCTGTAGTCCATTGTATGCAGATTTGGAGTCCCAAACAAAATCATCACTGATAATGGGACCCAATTCACAAGCTCCGCATTCCAAGGATATTGCGAAGACCTAGGCATACAAGTTTGCTACGCCTCCATAGCTCATCCAGCCAGCAATGGCCAAGCCGAGAGAGCAAATGCTGAAATCCTTAAAGGACTTAAAATGCGCACTTATGAGCGCTTGAAAAAACATGGAGCCAACTGGATCGAAGATCTTCCGCCCACTCTATGGGCCAACAGGACATCTCCAAACCGGTCAACCGGAGAGACACCCTTCTTTCTGGTGTACGGAGCTGAAGCAATCCTTCCTCCGGAAATCACCTTGGGTTCACTCCGGGTCCGGACCTTCGACGAAGCCGCGCAGGACCAGCTCCGACGTGAAGACCTAGACCTCCTTGAGGAGGGAAGGTGCCAAGCAGCTGTTCAGAATGCCCGATATCGTCAAGCCCTACGGCGTTATCACAAGCGGCATGTACAGAACCGACAGCTTGAGAAAGGCGAGCTGGTGCTATGGAGAATACAATCCAGGGAAGGGTTAAACAAACTCTCCCCCGGCTGGGAGGGACCCTTCCGAGTGATTAAAGTATCCCGTCCCGGAAGCGTTCGCTTGGCTACCGAGGATGGGACACCTCTCCCAAATCCTTGGAACATCGAGCACCTCCGTAAGTTCTACACTTAATACCACGGAGGTGAGTCTTGAGTAACTTGAGATGTATATTATAGAGTCATTGTACAGAGTCGGGTAGTTCCTCCGGGAGAGCCGTCGGACCTTTTCCGAAAGGTCCGCAAAGCTCATGCAACGCTTGTCACAGTCTCAGGACTAAAAGTGTCGCTAACTACCCTGGGTCAAACGAGAAATGAAACACCCTTAGCCTGGTTCCGTACCCTAAGAGTGTACTTGTTTCCCCTGTACCCCAGACCTATAATGAAAGACATTTTCATGTGAAATAGACTCCACGTGCATTTATTTTGTACAGGCTCAACATTTTTATTTTTCTCTTTCTTGTCTATAACGAAGACATGCAATTCTTAAGAAATTTTAGTTCGACTGGTTTATATACGATTCGAGTTATATTGTCGATTCTTTTGGATTCAAATATTGTTCATGGCCAACTCGCCTGAAAGCCGCCAAGCCAATCTAGGGCTGGAGTGTGCTATCGACTTAGCCTGGTCAAGCACCCTAAGTACGCCACTCTACCTACACCTCGGCAGGCCGAAGTAAGGCGGGTCCGTGTACAGTTGGATCTAAAAGAAAAGACAACACATTCGGTTGTATTTAGAATCACGTTTGACTTAAAATCTTCTTGAGAGTCATAAGCCGCAACGAAGTTATAGACAAGAAACAAATTTTACTATTTTTCTTGGCTTAAGTGTGCAGGAAAAATAAAATCTACGTTGATGGAGAAAAGTCGGAGCTAACTAAGCTCCGACTCCCCTAAGGGGGCCAGCCGTCGATGCCGAATAAAAGATGGTGAGAAGACCCCGCGAATGGAGTCTGCTGCCAACAAACTGAGTGTTGGCAAAGGTCACTGCCGAAGCTACTAAGCTCCGACACCCCGGAGGGTTAACTATCGATGCTCTATGCGTTGATAGAGACTATTGCCGGAGCTACTAAGCTCCAGCGATAGACAATGTCGGAGCTTCTAAGCTCCGACAACCTCAGGGGGCCTTCACTATCGAAGACTTCGAACCTAAATTCTACAAGTTCGGAGCAAAAGAGTCTTCAACAATGCACAATATCCTCTTGGTACATGTTCACAACAAAATTGTGTACATCTACCAGGGGGCCAAGTGAAGATAAGAGTGTTGAAGACAAAAATTGAAATTCACAAAAATTTTGGGGATTTCATTTATCTGGAGACAAGGGATTACAAAATTGAGGAAGAAGAAGAGAAAATACAAGTGAGAACTATAGAGATGGTCCTAGACCGTATGGAAGAATTGGGCGACCTTTTGGGCAACCTCCGATACGCTGGCTCGGGTAGCTTTGCCTTCTCCTTCGACGGGACCTTCAAGCACCGGGTCCAGAGGAAATTGGGAGTTCCGGCTGGTGTAGCACGTCAGCACATACTCTGCGACGTTCTTCGCCAGGTATTGCCCCTCAACCTCAGGTTGGTCCGCGATGACATCGCCCATCTTGGAGAGCTTGCTACCTGCTGCGCTCAACGCCTGCAGCGCTAGGTCAGGCTCCGGCTCCGGATCATTCGGGCGCACGGGGCTGAAACCCATCGGCGTCAGTGCATCATTGGCCTTGCTCAAGAACTCCCAAATCTGTAGGGAGTCCTCAGCCCTCAAGCCCTTCATCTCTTCCAGGGATCTTCTGGCCGCCACCAGTTCAGAATTCTCACGGGCAAGGCGCTCAGCTTCTTTGGCGTTTTGCTAAATCTTTTCAGCAACCCGCCTTTCGAGTTTTCCGAGCTCCTCCTCCCGGAGGTGGATCTTGTTCCGGCGGTCAACCAGGTCCTTCTCTCTACCCCTCACTTTCTTCTCCCTGGCAGCAAGGGCACACTCTTGTTCGTAGAGTTCCTGCCCTCGCACCCAGGTCTTCTCCTCTTCCTCTTGGCAGCGCTCTTCCAATTTCTTGGCGCGCTCCTCGAGACCCTTGTCAGCCAGAGCCACCTTCTCGGTGAGCTCCTCTTCCCTCCTCAGGACGTCATCCCGCAGCTCTAGGAGTTTCTGCTCTTCATTCTCGAGCCGTTTCTCCCTCTCTTCAAGTGCCTCTCGGCGCTTGATGAGTGCGGTGTTAATGGCCTCAAGTTGTCCGTGGCATGCATCGGTCGCGTTATTGGCAGCTTTGGCCTGATCGTAGATCTCCCGGGATTGAGCGTCGAGGGCACGAGTCATACTCTCCCTGTCATCCAGTAACTTGCCCCAGTATTCCAGGCGGATCTTCTCCCGCTTAATCCATTCCTTGTCATCCGCTAGCCTCGACTGCGCCAGATTGGTCTCGAAGTAGAGACGATTACGCCACCGCCTAAGGGTTTGGCGCTCCTCTTCAAGAGCCTTGCCGTCGTGGAAGAAGGCCAGTTGGACTTGACGCAGACTGGAACATACGTTGTCAATGGACAGCGACAACGGGATTGGTTCCGGACCTGCTGGGGTCTCCTCCGCTGGTTCCAGCGGGTCTTCGGATACAAAAATTGGGTCCCACTCTACAAGAGTGGTCCCCTGGGTCTCCATGGCTCTAGGGACGTCCTCCGGGATGGCCTCAGTCGCCATCGAGGAAGGCCCCGCCGCCAAATCTTTGTTCACCCCCTCAGGCTGGGGGCCAGCGACTTTGCTTGGGCACTCCGGCTCGGCCGCAGGTACCTCCGACGTCGTCGCTTCCGGAGCAGGAGCCGTTACTGGCTCCGGTCTGGGAACCTCTTCCGAGGGAGGCTCGAGCTCCGTCACCTTTTCAACCACCGGCTCAGGAGCCAGAAGATCTTAAACTTCGACCGGCCCTGTGACCGGAGCTCCAACAATGACCGGCTCAGCGGCCGGTGCTTCGGAGGTAGCCGGCCCAACTACCGTAACTACCTCAGTTTCCGGCTCGCATGCCGGGGCTCCAGTCACCTCCGGCTCAACCGCCGGAGCTTTGACAATTTCCGGCTCAGAGGCCGGGATTACTACTTCCTCCGGCTCAACAGCCGGAGCGTCCATCATCTCAGCACCAGGACCCGGAGCTTCAACCTCCAGGACAGGTGCCTCTGGCGCATCTTCACTCCCGTGGTCTGGCGCTACCACGGGAACTTCTGGGGATGAGTCGAGGTCCATGACCACGACAGCCGGCGCCGGAGCTGTCGCAGCTTCAGCCACCATTTGGGGCAGCACCGGAACAGGAGCAGAAGCTCCCACCCTCACGGCCTCAGACACTATGGCTGAGGGTGGAGCCTCACTCCCTTTCTTGGGGACACTGCAGATGATGAACAAAGAAAATTAACAAACAGTTGCTACAATTAAAATAATTATCCAAGGTAGAGATTAAAAATTACCTTGGGAGGCTTCCGCACTAGCTTGCGCGGAACCTTTTTCCCGGGCGTTCTGGGCTGGCCATAGTCGGTGTAGAAGCTCCGGAAGGCCCCCCGGAACTTGTCGCGGCCACGGGCGTTTCCCGGGTCGAGGCTCTCCTCGATCGGGAAGAACCCCGGACCTGGAGGCCTCCACCAGCCCAGGTGCTGGAGTCGCGCGCCCGGAGCTAACACCCCGAGAGGATCCTACTGCGGGAACATACACGCTCTGGGAGGACCCCACTGCAGGAACGGTCTTGTTCCGGGAAGACCCCATTACGGGGACAACCGCCACGGTTGCAGAAGACCTTCCCCTCCGGGGAGAAGGAGCCGAGGCGGAAGTAGCGGGCCTGACGGACCTTCCGTCGGCATGCTGCAGCTTCCTCTTCCGGCTCTCGGGTTCGTCCACCAGCTCCTTGCCTTTGCCGACGACCTCGACCCTCGGCTTTGGGGCAGGGACAGAGCCATCTTCGGGCATTCCGGGGATCGCCACCCGGGTGGTTGATCTTCTCTCGACGACACCAAGGTCGTCAAGTACGGGCATCTTTCGCTGGAGCTCCCTGTTGAACTCCACTTCCACGTTCAGAGGGAGGAAGGCCGACGGGGGAGTCAAGTCATCACCGTCGACGTCGATGCCATGCTGGAATTTCTTGAGGTGGAACTCCAAGTTTTTCCCCACCATGTTGGACTTCAACCCGGTCTCAACCCGGTCGTCGTCCATCACGCTGTTGAGGGCCCAAGCGAGTTTCTCCCTCCTCTTCAGCGGCGCCCACCTGTTGACCAGGAAATTGCAAAATACCGCCTGAGGAGTCAATCCTCCCTCCATGCATTGGCGGATCCTGGTCAAAGCAGGGTTGAAAGCTTCCGCCAGCACCGGAGCTTCACTCCAGATCGTCGTGTCGATGCTGGGCAGACTATCGAGCAGCTCCAGCCTCTCGTGCTCCTCCACCCTGACGACTATCCAGTCTTTCTTCCAGTCATCCCACTTCCCAGAAGGAAACGACCAGAGGTACTTGAATGGGCACTTCTTGCGCTTCACAAAGTAGTAGAAGCCAAGGTACTCATTGCTCCGGCCGGTGGTGTGGACGGTGAAGAAGGTTCGGAAGAGTTCAATGCAGGGGGGATGCCCACCCACATCTCACAGAAGTGGACGAAGATAGACACAAGGAGGATGGAGTGAGGGCCAAGGTGGTATAACTGCAGACCATAGAAATCTAGCAGCATCAAGAAAAAGGAAGAAAAAGGCGGGATCAACCCCACCATGGCGTACGAGGAAAAGTACACCATTTCGCCGGCGTGCTCCTTCTGGAAGGGGAGCTCTCCGCCGGCACGGACTGAACGGTTGAAGAAGTCCAAGGACCACCCCATGAGGGCCCGGACCTTCTTCAAATCGCCATCGGTCTTCAAGCGACTCTCGCGGAGACCCAACTCCATCGCGGCACAGCTAGGCAAGAGAAGAAAAGCGAAGCACAAGTCGGAAGTATGATCGCAAGAACAGATGAGAGGCGTAAAGAACTCCCGACGGTGCACACTTTCCTTCTTAAGTAAGCCCTCGCAACGCTTGGATGGAAACCGCAAGGAAGTCGAAGGTACCACCCAAAAATTCCACCAAGCCGATGACAAGAGGGCCCGGGACCACCCCGACGATCAAGTCGAGGCTCTTACCCAGGCGAACGGTTGTCATCACGAGGCGGGAAATCCAAAGGCGGCGGCCTGACAAGGCGCGCGGAACCGATACGGTTTTCGTATCGGGAACCGGCGACCTTCAATTGCGTGAGATCCGCACGTCAAAGATCTCATCTGCCGCACGCGGGATACGCCACATGGCGAGGATTTAATTCCAAGTCCTTGCCAACGGCACCCTCAAAGACCCTTGAAGACTCAGTTCAAAGGTCGCGAGGATGGACCCACCTCCGGTGGAATGACTTCCCCGCAGGTAGGTCCAGGGGGCCACTGTCGGTACCCTAGAAACCGTACATCCCTTGGGGTTATAAAGACCTCAAAGTAAAATCACCTACTTGGTTAATCCCTGGGTCGCCACGTGTACTACCAAACCGGAGCTACCGCCCACAAAGGGGAAGCTCCGGGCCATGTAACGAAATGGCACCTCTGGACTTAGCCCCAGACCGAGAGAAGCTCCGGACCTGACACGTGTCGGGTAGCCCCGGAGCTACCTGTTTCCACAGTATGCTCCGGAGCTGCCACGTGTCAAACCGTCGGATCTTCAGCCTCTAACCTCCGGAAGACCCCACAACGGCTCCGGATCTTCAAAGGGGAATCAAGGACTTCAAGACCCGATTAAGTGTCATTAATACCATATTAATGACACTTAAACGGACGATCTTAACACCAATAACGGTGTTGTCAAAGCCCGTTACAGGGTCATTAAGAGCGATTAAATGTGTTAAATAAGTGTCAATACTAGTAACCGCCGGGGCCACATGTCGGGCCAGGCTAACTTGTAACGGCCTGCCCTTGTACTATAAAAGGATAGGCCGACGACACGTTCAGGGGCTACACAGACAGATACGCCAGAGACACACACGCCTTTGACACTAAACACAAGCTCACACAGCTAATACAACAGCAACACATCCGTGGAGTAGGGTATTACGCTCAGGCGGCCCGAACCACGTAAACTCTGGTGTCTCCTGTGTCAATTCCTACTCACCTTCTTGAATCTCCGCGCGCCCATACCGAACTTCAAACTCCCCTAACACTTTAGCAGTGTAGGGAGATCTGCCGGTTCCAAACCACCGACAAATAGTTTTTTGAGGGGTCTCCAATTATATCCAATGAGCAGTAGATGATATAAATATAGAGTCCATTAAGTGTGATGAATTATATGAGAGACCTTGCATCTACAAACTTATTAGTGATATCCAATGGTTTTCATTAATCACTGAAACCATACCTTATGGGTGCCTAGATGCTTTCAAAAGGGAAGGACGCTACTACTTCGCCCAAAATGCCAAAGAAAGAACCTCATCCATTGTTCCATGACTTTGATGCTTCATATGTTTTATTGAGGAACAAGTTTGGAAAGGCCTATGCTAGGTATGTTGGGACACACCGCAAGAGTCCCAAACCTTGTGTGTGGGAGCCCAAATGCCTCTTGACTAACATCAAAGGACACAACACCGCTTGGGTACCTAAAGCCAAGGCTTAAATCTTTCTTGTAGGCATACTCCTCCGATGGAACCAAGTGGGTTCTTGATAGTGGATGCACAAATCACATGACCGGAGAGAGGAAGATGTTTGTGGAGTATGAGCTAAATGAAGATCCAAGTGAAGGAATCTACTTTGGGGACAATAGCCAAGAAAAAATTCTTGGCACCGGTAAAATTGCTATATCCCCTAATCATACTCTTTCAAATGTTTTACATGTTGATTCACTTGATTATAACCTCTTGTCCATATCACAACTATGTGACAAAGGTTATAATTGTTTATTCACTAATGAGGGTGTGACCGTCACAAGGAGAAGCAATGGCTCAATTTCCTTTGAGTGTGTACTCAAGGGAAAGCTCTATTTTGTGGATTTCTCCGCAGATAAAGCCCAACTTGATACATGATTAATTGCAAAACTAACATGGGGTGGCTTTGGCATAGAAGGCTAGCCCATGTTGGGATGAGGAAATTTGCAAAAACTCCTTAAGGGCGAGCACATCTGTGGTTTAAAGAATGTTGTGTTTGAAAAGGATAAGCCGTATAGCACATGCCAAGCCGGAAAACAAGTTGGAGCACCACATCCATCCAAGAACATTATAACAACATCAAGACCATTGGAGCTTCTACATATGGATCTCTTCGGTCCAATCGTCTATATTAGTATTGGTGGTAACAAATATGGTCTTGTTATTGTTGATGACTTTTCATGTTTCACTTGGATACTCTTTTTGCATGACAAGAGCGAGACTCAAGGTGTCCTCAAGAGATACTTGAAGAGAGCTCAAAATGAGTTCTCATTGAGTATCAAGACCATAAGGAGTGACAATGGCACCGAATTCAAGAATACTCAAGTTGAAGCATTTTTGGATGAAGAAGGAATCAAGCATGAGTTCTCGACCCCCTACTCCCCTTAAGAAAATGGGGTGGCCGAGAGGAAGAATCGGACTTTAATTGAGATGTCAAGAACCATGCTTGATGAGTACAAGACGTCGGATCGGTTTTGGGCGGAAGCGGTTAACACCGCTTGCCATGCCATAAACCGGTTGTATCTTCACCGCATACTTAAGAAGACGTCGTATGAGCTCCTAACTGGTAACAAGCCCAACATCTCTTACTTTCATTTTTTTGGGAGAAAATGCTAGATTCTTAACAAGAAGCCTAGGACTTCGAAGTTCGCTTCTAAGTCCGATGAGGGTTTCTTGCTTGGCTATGACTCAAACACCTACGCCTATCGTGTCTTTAACAAATACTACGGGATTGTTGAAGTAGCACGTGACGTAGTGTTTGATGAGACTAATGGCTCCCAAGTGGAGCAAGTTGATCGTCATGTGCTAGATCAAGAAGAAGCTCCACAAGTGGTGATAGGAAGGATGGCACTTGGAGATATTCGACCACAAGAACAACCTCAAGATGCAAGTGATCATCCTACGCATCAAGCAGGCCCTTCCTCAAATGATCAAGATCAAGTTCCCCAAGATGCACTCCAAGAAGATTAAAATGGAGGCATCAATTAAGGGGGAGACAATGAGGATGAGGAAGACCAAGATGATGAATCAAGACCTCAAGCGCTGCACCCAAGAGTGCATCAAAGCATCCAACGGGACCATCCCGTTGACAACATACTTGGAGACATCTCCAAGGGGGTAATTATCCGATCTCGTGTTGCAAATTTTTGTGAACATTACTCCTTTGTTTCTTCCTTGGAACCCCACAAGGTTGAAGAAGCACGACGAGATCCAGATTGGGTGATGGCCATGCAAGAAGAGCTCAACAACTTTGAAAGAAATCAAGTATGGGAGCTTGTGAAGAGGCCTAATGCGAATGTTGTAGGCACTAAATGGGTGTTCCGCAACAAACAAGATGAACACGGGGTGGTTACAAGGAACAAGGCACGACTTGTGGCCAAAGGGTATTCACAAGTCGAAGGTTTGGATTTCGAAGAAACCTTTGCTCCCGTAGCTGCGCTTGAATCAATTCATATATTACTTGCCTTTGCTACTCACCATGATTTTAAGCTATATCAAATGGACGTCAAGAGTGCATTCCTCAATGGTCCAATCAAAGAAGAGGTGTATGTGGAGCAACCCCCCGGATTTGAAGATGAAGAATTCCCAAACCATGTGTACAAATTGCGTAAGGCTCTCTATGGACTCAAACAATCTCCTAGAGCTTGGTATGAGTGCCTTAGAGACATTCTAACTCAAAATGGTTTCAAAATTGGGAAGGCAGACTATACTCTATTCACTAAGCATTTCAATGATGATTTGTTTGTTTGCCAAATATATGTCGATGACATTATATTTGGTTCTACTAACAAACTTTTTGTGATGAGTTTTCCAAGATAATGATGGAAAGATTTGAGATGTCCATGATGGGGGAGTTTAAGTTCTCTCTAGGCTTTCAAGTGAAGCAACTCAAGGAGGGCACGTTCATTAGTCAAACCAAGTACACACAAGGTATACTCAAGAAGTTTGACATGGACAAGGCCAAACCCATCAAGACTCCTATGGCAACCAACGGGCATCTCGATCTTAATGAAGATGGTCCAAATGTGGACCAAAAGGTATATCGTTCCATGATAGGCTCATTGATATACTTATGTGCATCTAGGCCCGATATCATGCTTAGTGTGTGTATGTGTGCTAGATTTCAAGCCGCTCCTAAGGTGTGTCATTTGACCGCCGTTAACAGAATTCTTAGATATTTGGTTCACACACCAAGCCTAGGACTTTGGTACCCCAAGGGCTCTAAGTTTAACCTCATTGGATATTCCGATGCGGACTATGTGAGGTGCAAAGTTGATAGGAAGAGTACATCGGGAACTTGCCAATTCCTTGGTGGATCTCTAGTGTCTTGGTCCTCAAAGAAACAAAACTCCATTGCACTTTCCACAACCGAAACGGAGTATGTCGACGCCGGAAGTTGTTGTGCACAACTTCTTTGGATGCGACAAACTCTTAGGGACTATGGCATAAACTTGTGTCATATTCCTCTCCTATGTGATAATGAGAGTGCCATCAAAATAGCCTACAATCCAGTTGAACACTCAAGGACCAAGCACATCGATATTCGCCACCATTTCTTGAGAGATCACTCCATCAAAGGAGACATTGCAATTTCCCATGTGGGAATCGATAAACAATTGGCCGATATCTTTACCAAGCCCCTAGATGAGAAAAGGTTTTGTGAACTTAGGAGTGAGCTAAATATCCTAGATTCTCTAAATATGGCTTAAGTCTTGCACATCTGATTGTTATATTCAAACTTCACACATGCTTGTGAAAAACACATCCTCCTCAATTTTTCTACAAATTATTTTGAAATTATTGAATCCTTGTGAATTATGGTCATAGTTTGATTGTTGATTGCTTGCTGACCAGATTTACAAAGATCTTTTGTGAAATATAGTCTAAAATGATTAAATCTCCACTTAAAACTCAATATATAGGATTTTTTAGGTCTTAGGACCGGACTAGTCCGCTCCAGTGCACCGGACTAGTCCAGTGGCTCAGGTTGTCCGGACCCAGTCCGGAGGCCGAACAAGTCCGGGTCCCTGACCGGACTAGTCCGGCCCTTGGGGACTTAACCTCCCCAGGGAGCCCTCGACCTCTCCACTTCCATTCAAACACTCTCTCTCCAAAAACGCTCGAAAACCGTCTCCCAAACAGCAATTTTCGATTTCCTCCAACAAATCTTGATTCCAATCGGTAGATTGAAGCCCTAAGGTGCTTAGGAACCTTTCCCCAAGCATCGGAGGCCGATTCCTCTTCTACATTTCATCAAATCAAAGATTTGAATAGGTACTCTTGACCTAACTCCAAAATCCTTGAAATCCAATCCTGTTGGGTCCATTGATAGAAATTTCTTCACAAATGTTGTTGTATACATCAATGTGATCATGTAGCTCCATTTTTGTGGTAGGATCCATAGTTTTTGCAAAATTTCCCTAGATTAGTGTTCTTACTGTGTCAACCAGACTAGTCCAGCCCCTGGGCGGACAAGTCTGGGTTACACAGTGAAAACCCTAACCTAGGTTGATTTTGTGAATTCTACCATTTTATCTTGACTCCTTGGACTTATACACATTCTCTTGCTTCTCTTGTCATCAACCATGTCGGACAATGAGTATGTTCCTCCTTCTGACTTCGAGACCGAAGTGGAGAAGCAAGCTCTCTTTCGCCGGAAGCAAAAAGAGGATCAAGAGATGGCTGTTGCGTACTTTGCCTCTCAGAAGGCAAAGAAGACGCAGCGTGAGGAGCACAACTCTGCTGCTATCGAGGCTGCCCCGAAAAGAAAGCGGCTTGTGACCTTAGGTGAGCAAGCTAAGTCAGAGGGGGCAAGGACCTCCAAAGATAAAGGCAAAGCCCCAGTTGATGCTTCACCCAAGAAGAGGGTGATCGTGGCCAAGAAGGCTGCAAGAAAAGTCAAGAAGGGTGCCCCTCAACCCATTGGCCCGTTGAGGATGTCTTCTCCTACACGGAACCCAAACCGTGCAGCTGCTTTTGACGTTAACATCTTCAAGGGCAAGGGGGCTGAGAAGGCACGCAAGTTGAGAAAGATCAATGTCTATCAGCATGACATGAGCACAGTGGATTCCCGGTTCTGGTGTGACTTCCACTGTGACTACTACAGGACGGTCTATATGACCAAGCAGACCCCTGTCACAGATGCTCAGTGGATATACTGGGACTACATGGCCCAGAAGGATCATCAAGCCTTCAATGTTGTGATTGAGGCTGTCGAGAGACGTGGCTTGAAGAAGTTCATGGCCTTCTAGTACGACTGGAATGTGGAAGTCATCACTCAATTCTACTCCACCTTGTACTTCCACACTGATGGGGACAGGAAGATTACCTGGATGACCCATGGAGAGCAGTACTCCACCACATATTGGGAGTTTGCTCAGTTGCTTGACTTGGAGGACCAACTGGATAATGAGATCATCATTTCAAATCTGAAGCCAGTTGATCGGGACACCTTGGAGTATATGTATCCAAGTCATGCACAGTATGAGGCCGGGCACATCAGAAACATCAAGCCCTTCTATAGTGTGCTCAATCGGGTCCTCAGAAAGACCATTGCCCCCAAGGATGGAGACGCGGGGATAGTAAAAGGCAATTTGAGGCACTTGATGGTCCTCATTAATGGAGATGTCCGCTTCAATATGGTGGACTATATCTTTGATGACATCTTCAACATATCTCACACCCCCAATCGATGATGTGGATACGCTTCGTACATTATGTACATGATCGAGAAGATCTCCGGGCTCACATTCAAGAAAGATATCATTCACCGGAGGCTTCGACCACAACTACCTCCTCCGGAGCTGGCTGCTCCTAGGAGGAAGAATGCAGATCCTCCCGCTTCTTCCTCTCACTTTGTGCCATATCCTCCACCACCTCCACCTTCGACACAATGCGGGAGTGGATTATTCAAATGCTTCAAGGCTCTATTCTCCTCTTGCCGGAAGACGGAAATTCGGCAATATCGCACGGAGCGTCGCAATGAGAAGTATCTCAAGGCGATGTGCGACAAGCTGGACATTCCAATGTCCCCCACCGAGGAGAGCGATGGTGAGCTCACTTCCTTTTCGGAGTTCACTACTGAGGAGGTTGCTCAGTTTGGAGAAGCTGGGACTTCCACCGCAGCCCCGACCGATGATGATGAGGCACATCTTGACCCGGAGGCCACGGAGAGCGACAACGGGCGCCAAGGAGGCAATGACGACTCCAGCTCCGACGATGAGTAGACCTAAGGGCCCCTTCCTCTCTTCTTTTCCTTTTTGGTGTCTTGATGCCAAAGGGGGGTAGATAGCTTGGAGATAAGCTTGGATGGGCACTTAGATCTAGGGGGAGAGATATAGGGAGTGAGATGAAGGGGGGGGATAAGATAGATTAATTTGTGAGAGTATTGATCTATGTTGGACTTATTATGTTTTTAAAACTCACTTCAAGTTGTATTGTAAGACTTAATCTACGTATTCATGTATTCATGTATCTTTCCTAAATTTGTGATGTGTTGCCTCATTTAAATGTTTATTTTGCATAATCATTGTCTTATCACACTTTATGAACACATCATTTAGGCACCCCACCATAACATGTATATGTATGAGAACTCTCTCAATCTCTCTTACTCATGATGCATACATTGAGAGAGAGCCACTCATACAAATACATGTTATGAAAACAAATTATTATCTTTGTTGTTGAAGTCTTAATGCGTTGTCATCAATTCACCAAAAAGGGGGAGATTGAAAGTGCATCTAGGCATCCCCTGGGTTTTGGATGATTGATGATGACAATTAAGAGGCTAATGACCTTAGTTGATCTTAAGCACAGGTACAAGGATTGAAATGAGATGAAGACCCTCAAAAAGGAAAAGGAGAAAACGGGCGTCAATGACTCAAGCGTAGAAATTAGGGTTTCTATGGTATTGAGCTTATATGAGCCGTATCATGTGAGAGGGTTGATGTATCATGTGCATTGAGATCATTCCAAGGGGCTCAAAGTGGTGGTTTAGAGAAAAACCTAAGTGAGAAGCCTAAAATGAGAAAAACCCTAGAAGGTCGGACTAGTCCGAGCCTCAAGGCCAGACTAGTCCGGCCATGGCAGACAAGTCTGTTTTGAGACGGATCAAACGTCTATGGAGTGAATCTGAGTGAATTTGGAGCTAAGTTCGAGAAGTCCGGACTTGTCCGTTTTTGGACAGACCAAAGCTCTCTGGAGTAGTTCGGACTTGTCCGTTTGGGTACGGACTTGTCCGTTTGAGACTTAGTGAGATTAACTGAGAGAAACCCTAGGAGGCTGGACTAGTCCGGGCCAACCCAGAAGAGTTCGTTTTGGAACGGACCAAGTGGTTTTGTTCCACTTCAGACTAGTTCGTTGTTGATCGGACTAGTCCGTTGTCTAGTGACCGTTTGAATTTCGAAATTTGGTGGGTAGCGTGACGATCGTTGCTCAGTGTGGCAGTTGTCGGGAACTGGCCAGAGGTCAGTGGTCCCATAGGGCCGGACTAGTCCAGGGTCTGAGGCCGAACTAATCCGCCCCTCTACTGATGTAAGCAAAAGGGGCTCGGGACCTCTATAAAAAGGGGACCCCCGGGCTCATTTGAAAAAGTCTTGAACCCTAGCGCCACCACAAGCATCCTAGAGCCTTCCAAAGCCTTCTACTCATCCTACTAACCCTCTAAGAGCAAATCATGAAGAGATTAGGGTTTGGGGAGGATAGTAAAGGAAGATAATCGTACTTTGGCTCTCAGTTTGATCTCTTGCACATTGTGTTGTTTTGTGTGGCTTGTGTGAGTTGAGCTTTGTGTGCTTCTTGTTGTATTGATTTGTGGGAGCCTCAAGTTGTGAGCATCCCCATCAAACTTGGTGATCACTCATTGATATAGTGGAAACCAAGCCGGCCATCGTGGTGGCTTGGTGAGAGAAGGGTCAAGTGAGACCCGGTCCTTGTGTGGACTTCTCAACGTGGAGGCGGGCTTCTTCGTGGAGCTGAACCACGGGATAAATCTCGTTTTACTTGTCTTTCGCTTTTCGTGATCACTAGTATTGCTATTAGGGTTCACTTTGCTCTTATTGCCCTACACTTTGATCATTATTGTAAACTTGCAATTTAAGTGTTTAAACTCTACAATCTGAGCCTTACAAGTTTACTGCACATTGCTTACCTCTTTGGTGAACTTTAATTCCACAAATAATTGGTAGAAATCAAGTTTTAGGGTTTCCAACCTGTGCTGAGCGGACTAGTCCGGCCCTATGCAGACTAGTCCATCCACAGGAATTTAATCTTGTTTGATTAAGTGATTTCAGGTATTATATCCTATTCACCCCCCCCCTCTAGGCGACTTTCAGGTAGCACCATCCAACTAAGATGTAGGAATTGTATACTGTTGCGGCATGTCCACCAGGAAGTTGTCGATCTCGAAAGGTGTAGCTGGAGCACTGTCGTGGTGCATCTGCGAGCTTGACAGCATAGTATCATAGTCTGTTGTGTACATACGTGCATTACCATAACATATTTATTTAGCAAGTTCATTATGTCCATTATGATTTTAAGTAGCAAAATCGTTGCACGTCATACATGCGTCCATACGTGGCACATGCGTGGACAGGCCAGCCAAGTCCGCAGAATGAACCCAAGAAGGTATTTGTGCCGACGGGTCTGGGAAGTCCCAAGCAAGTACCTGTGTGGACGGTCCTGGGGCCCAAGCAGGTACCTGTGTAGACAGGCCTGGGGCCCAAGCAAGTACCTGTGGGGACGGGCCTATCCTGTGTGGACGGTCCTGGGGCCTAAGGAGGTACTTGTGTGGAAGGGCCTGGGAAGTCTGAAAGAGGAGCTGAAGTAGGTACCTGTGTGAAGGTCCCTGTAGTAGATATATGAACAAAAATACTAGTTTTGTGCAAATATATCAAGTTTACTAATAATTTTGTATCTGTTGTGCTGGTACGCCTAACGTTTCATGTGGTCAGAACTGTAGTGTCTTGTGCACATGATCGTGCACAAGAAGCCAACTTCAGACCCTCTTTCGCGTGGATGTATATCCTCTACAGCATGTGCACCATCTTTCACGAACTGATCGATATCCCCTACCTCAATCGTTGAAGTCCAGCTGAGGACTCTGCAAGAACCTGACGGAACCGATTCATCTTCACAAGTGCGAAGTGATCAGTCATACAACAATTAATTATTAATCACTAATGGACATAACATATTAAAGTGTTGCAAATGTATTTAAAGGAATTCGATCTTATCGCCATTGAAGCTTCATCTCTATGACGAGGATACGTATCTGTCACCGCGGATACGTGCGCCTGTCGCTCGACCGGTGGGTGTGTGCGAGAACAACTCGTGTCCCAGGGAGGTACCACTGTAAGTACTCGTTGTAAATGTCCTGGGAGAACGGTTGTGTCTCCTGAACAACCTCATCTAATGCAGCCGCCCACTGCATGAGTCACGGATGCATGCGCTGCAACCAATGTCCCGACGCGGAGGTACCCTCACAATAGTACCTGCATGACAAATAAATACATTGCTTTTTCAGAAGTATTGTATTCAATAGATATAAGGGCAATTACTTACGTGTGCACTTCAGAAGGCACAGTACGATGTGGAAGTACTGGAAATGCCTGGTGTAGGCCAAACTGACGCAACACTCGGTGTGGTGCATACTCCTCCATGTAGATATCATACACCAGCGGTTTCCTTGTAAGCCAGTAATCCGAGTCAGTGTAGCACAGAAACGCAAGTCCCCTCGGTGCTCGACGGCCGTGCTCCTCCATATCATACAGTGTCCAGTGCACGTCCTCGTCCGCATCTAACCGATCGAACTCCTTGATGAACCCTTGGTACACCTTATGCATCTGCTTGTTACTCCACTCACGCTGCGTAAAGAACAAAGGATGTCATATTACTGTATTACTATAATTGTGAACAACATGAATGCACTTGAAATATAATCGTACCAATCGTCACACCCAAAAAGTACCCATCGTAGGGCCGTCATCTGGTGACTCACCGTACTCATCATCATCGTATGGTGTCGGGTGCACTTGCGGCCGACCTATCATGAACCGCTCGTATACCCATAGCTGCAGGAGCACAGGACAACCAGCTAGTACCGCATTACCTCGAGTCTTCGTGCAAGCGTCATAGAGTCCTTTGTGCGTGGCTACCAACACAGCTGAACCCCAACTGTACTGAGGCATCTCCTGTGGTGTGGACTCTGCTATTTGTCGAGCAAACAAAATCAGGTGTCTGTCCAACGAGTCACTGTGCGTGTTGGTGAACATTATCGCACCAAATAGCCACAACAAGTATGCCTCCAAGTATCTAGTAACAGTGGCATCATCGGCGTGTGGATGCATAGTATCCACCTACAATTTTAAAACAACAAATTGTTAGTTACATTTAAATTACATAATAACATTAGAAGATTAATTTGCATTGAAATAACACTTAAATAGTACATAACAGTACCTCGTAGTACATCAACCACTTCTTCGTTGGACCATGCTGCTAGTCATTGTGAAGTGGAGAAACGGGGTCAGCCCCAGAGTGTCGTGCCACATCTTGAAACCGTGCGGACATCTCAGCACGCTAGGTGGGTGAGTCCTCAGGGGCACAAACAGAGACACCTGCGATAGGAAGACCCAAAAGGAAAGACACGTCCTCCAGCATGACGGCCATCTCCCCACACGGCAAATGAAACGTGTGGGTCTCTGGTCTCCAACAATCCGTCGACGCAGAGAGCAGGGCTTTGTCGAGACTGAAATGGTACTTTCGGTCATCACGATCATACGGCCTCTCCTCAAGCAGCCCACATATTGGAAGCAGCCCAGCTGCAATCAAACTGTTTATGAAACAAGAAATTAATATCTAAAAAATGAATAAAGAACTTTTATTATCATATTAACAGAAGCACTTACCTGGGAATCCATCTATCGTCTAACTTCCAAAACTTGGAAGGCACCTGCGGACGAAGAACGGGCAGATCCTCACCTTTCCAAAGCCGGTAACATCGGTGTATTATATCAATCCGAGACTAAAGTAGCTCAGGACATTGTCTCTGTTCGGCAGCCATACCTACATATGACAAGGAAAACATTAGTACCATGAAAAACTTGAAAACATATTGAAATGAATGACATGGAGAACATATTCAAACAAAAAAGCATGAACAACATTTTCATAACAGTACATATGTCAATATTTGATACAACACACTTCACATAACATACACGTACAAATTTATAATTCATAATACTAAGATATTACATAATGTAGCACATCTAGATGTGACAATGCATATCAAATAGCATTGCCATCCACTAAACATAGTTGTGCGGCGTGCACAAAAACAACACCTGACCTTAGGATTCCCAGAAGGTCCAACATCGGCCACATTTGCCCTGTTGTTTGAAGTGCAGTTTTTATAAGTATGACCAGTTTGGTTGCACTTGCTGCATGTTCCTTGAAATTTGCCAATTTCGGACTCATCCATATCGTTTTTGATATGTGAGGCTTGCGACGACCTCTTTTCTGCTTCAACCGCATTGTGTCAGGTCCTCACAAATCGTCAGGTCCTGGATCCGTGGTAAATGTGTCTTTTGTAGAAAAATCATATATCTCTGCATTTCAAGTACTCACAACAACCTCTTTCTGAAAGTAGTACGATACGTAATTGTTTGGTGTTAACTTGGATAATGAGCAAGCTACAATAACATGAGAACAAGGCCTATGAAAGAGTTGTGGCTTCATACATGTGCATGTGCAATCATCCTGACGAAGAATGCACTGCCGAACAATTCTCTCACGGTTAGCACCACGATGATTCTTGTCCCTATAGAGAATATCACACCTGTGCTATGCAGTCCCCATAGGTCGCACATGATGAAATTCGGTCATTTGGATCTTCTTGTCCATGAACTTGCACATGTACGGTGAATAAGCCAAATTGACATCATTCCTTGATGAAATAGCAGTTGTGTAGTGCTCACGAAAGTACTTGCATGTCCCATATAAAATGCTATCGATGATAGCAACCAAAGGTAGTCCTATTAAATCGCGTATCACCCAGTTGTATATCTGTATTGAGTACCACGGCATTATCATGGGTAAAATACAAAGACTAAATGAAAGTAATGTGAAAGAAGAAGGACCTCACCTCAGCTAAATTAGTTGTCATGATGTCATACCTAGCGCCATTAGTGTCGTATAACAAAGACTACTTCTCATTCGGTTCGCGCCGAATCCAAGTAGAGAAGTTTCGGCTTGGTTAACCCACAGTTGGAACTGATATTTCATTACGATTTTCTCTGCATGGAGACGCTTCTGCTTGTGTTGTAGTCAATTTGTCTAGACGTTGCCATAGGGCAATAAAGTTCCTCTCTTGATTTTGACTACACAACATCTTGAACAAATTTATAAGTTGTCTGTTCTTGAGGTGACTGAAAAAGTCAGCGCCTAAATGCCTCATGCAATATCTTAATTGAATGCCTGTCCAATAAGGTTCTTGCTCACGCTCAGAGGAACCATGTTTCAAATCAGATATTGCTTTAAGCAATCCAGCATGACGATCGTGTATCAGACAAACATCAGGACTTCTTGAACTACATCCATCTTTACCCGACTAAGAAACCAATACCAGTTGTCAGTGTTCTCGCTTTCGATAAAAGCAAAAACCATGGGCAACACCTGTTGGTTCCCATCAACTGCAATACCTGTTAGAATTTGACATTTATACTTTCCAGTTAAAAAATACCATCAATGCAGAGGATAGGCTTGCAAAGTCTGAATGCAATAATACATTGACCTAATGCAAAGAATGCACGATGGAGAAACAACTTCTCAGGCATACTTCTGTTCGACACATCCATAATATCATAATAAGTACCTATATTCCTCTCCTGGATGGTCTGCAATAACTTTGGAAGATTTTCATAAGAAGCTTCAAATGAACTACATATTTGCTCAATCACCTTCTGTTTGGCCTTTCATGCTTTGGAGTAACTTATGATGTACTTGAACTCCTACTCAATAGTGTTTATTATTAATTTTGGTTCAAACGAATGTTATTCACAATTCGAGCATACATGTGATTCACAATAAACTGCTATGTAAGAGCACTATTGCACTTCTACAATTCATGCAACTCACATGTGTGATCAATCATTTTTTATACTCCCCATAGCTTCGTCCACTTCTCCTCGAAACCATGGATCCGAAATGGACAACTTGAGAACACACATTTCACATCATAATATTTTGTACTTGACTTGTAAACTGTAAATGATCTCTGCACAGACAGAGACCAATATCACTGCATCCTTCAAACTATCTTTATCTTTAAAATATCTCCTTTCTCAATAAGCCACAATACTTTTAGGATCGGATTGTTCCACTCTGCAGGAACAGTACTATCATTCTCCTCATCAGAAGAGTCAACTTCTAGAACATTTTCATGTTCCATATCTTTCATCCTTATTTGTTCAACTATATTCTCGATGTGCTCTCCTTCATCTGCCACACCCCGTCCTTGTATATGTATTGAGTTCTCTCTAGCTTCTTCCATTCCTACATCATTTTCCATACTATCGTCTTCATCTGCTTCCACTGGATTCTCTACTTCTTTCATTTCCGCTTGCGCAAGAAGCACTAGAGGCCAACCCCGCTCCACAACGGTATCTACAAATTTTCTCCAATTCTGTGTTCCCTTAATAACAATCAAATCCTAGTAAAATTCATCTCTTGCATGATTGATCATTCCTTTCAATTTCAACTGATGTTGATGTGCATCAAGGTTAAATATTTTCATCAACTAGTTCTCGACACTACTAAATGTCCTCTCATTTGCTCTTGTTATCCCTCTATCACACGACATGAACCCAGACAAATCAACCCCATTAGAACCATAAACAATTGTGTCTTCTCCATAAAATATCTGAAACACTAACTTCTCTGATATTCCTATTGGAGTTTATAAAAACAAATTTATCACAATCTATTACTTCTAAAATTAAAGTAATCATATGTTAAGAATGTCTATTCACATAATCTTATTATCTAAAACAAATAAAAACCTAAAAATAACATTATGAATAACATTACATGATATTACTTCTAAAGCCTAAAAATAAATAGAAACCTAAAAATAACATTACAAATAAAATTACATGCTATTACTTCTAAAACTAAAAGTTTATCACATGCTATTACTTCTAAAATAAATAACATTACCTAAAATTAACATTACGAATAAAAACCTAAAAACTACAAAACAAATAACATCACCTAAAATAACTATCACATAACACTATTAACAAGTCAAACTAACAAATCATATTCTAATTACTACTACAATACGTATTTAATCATTAGAAATAGCACTAAAGAGGAATAGAAAATACCACTAAAGAGGAATATTTAATCACATAGCACTAAAGAGGAATAGAAAATACCTAATCGGAGCCGAGCGGCGAGAGGACGACACGGCGGCGGCGTGGCCGAGCGGTGGCGAGGGCGCGGGCGCGACAGGATGGAGGCGGCAGAGCGGAGCGGAGGCGGAGCGAGTGAGTGTCGGGAAAGGGAAGGAGGCGCTGCGTTTTAACGAAGACGAAACTCGTCCATGACACATACGACGGTTTTGACGGGCCCCACAAATCGGTGAATTTCGTATGTGTCTCATACGAAATTATCATGTCGTATGAGACACATACGAGATTCACTCGGCCTCGAGAATAGCACAACCGCCTCGGGAACCCCTGGAGAGTGTGGCACGCCACGTCGGATTTCGTATGTGGCTCATACAAAATACGCGGCCTATGTATCATTTCGTATGAGACACATATGAATCTGGATCATTTTTGCCAATTTATCATTGCATGATTTATTAATATTAAATTCTTTTATAAAAGATATATTCATAAAAAATTCCTTGACCTGACCTGATATTTATGGGGTTTCTTGTGTGAGAAAATGTTTTTTATCCAATTGTTTAACAATGTGTTTTTTATGGCATTTTTTTTGAAACATGGTACACCACACACGCACACGCTACGACTTACCTCTATGTGTGACACTAAAAGACTAGGCTGATTGATCTTAAAATTCGTAAATACGGACAGTTATATACACGCATGATTGGAACTTACCACACACGCACATCCAACCTTATAAGCGTGTCTAAAAGAGTGTGCCAGCTGATTTTAAGTCACTACGTGCGACTCGCTATCGATGGGTCGCCTCTCACTGAAAATAAATAGTCATAAATGTAACACATGTGCTAAGTATGGGTTTTCCAACACAATGAATCTGACCACAGCTACACTCTGTTAGTTGTTTTCAGCTCTACGCAATGGCAAGGTTTGATGCTTTCAATATTTTACAAATGAGAAATCCTACATTTCATTTCAGATGCCTGAAATAGACTTAAATCTAGGCGATGGTAACAGCCGTTGATTTGCTTTGAGATTCGTGCGGGGCACTTCCATACTTCACAACCCTATTTCTCTTACGATCTCACTCGATGCCTGAAGGTGGGCAGCTGAACGCGCGCGACGGCGACGCGGCAGCGGGCGACAGCGGCCAGCAGTCTGCGCGCGGCAGCGGGTGGCGACGGGTGGCGTGGTGACGGGTCGCGATGGCTGGCGTGGCGGCGTACGTGGATGCGCGGCGCGGCGGCAGGCATGGATGTGTGGCGCGACGGCCGGCGTCGATGCGCGGCGGCGCGTGCGCGGCGATGTGTGGCGCGGCGGCAGGTGGATGCACGGGACGAGCACTGACGGCGCTGTCGCCGGCCAGAGACCGGTGAGGAGGAAGGAGGGCTAGTACTTTTGTTATTTTGTAATTGTGAATTTGATCTTTGTAAGGATTATGTTAGTTGTAAAAAAGTTGATTAAAACGATTGTCATTGTACAGATCATAAAAAAAGTTGTAAAATTTGTTAATTGTAAGGATTATGTGATAATTGCAAGAATTAGTTGCTAATGACAGGAATTAGAGGTTAATTAACCATCTCCTGAATTTTTTCTGATTTTAAGCGACTGAAATTTAGACAGACCCTTTACAAATACCTCAACCGGACCCAGAGATACAGCACGACAATACTGTTATTGTTTGTGGCGAGCCGAGCCAGCACTGCCCTGCCATGAGACATGGATGTGTGATATGGAAAGAATTAGGATTGGAGGCCATGGCTGCGAAATATCTACAAGGATCAACAAGTGCCCGTGTTTTTTTGTGAAGGTCCAATGTTTGGCGGATCCTTAACGATACACTTATTAGAGAAAATGCCTATTTCAAATCCGAAATCCTCCATATTATGTTGCTCTCATCTAACGGTTGTTAAAAAACATTTGTTAACACTCGTAAAATAAAATTAATTTCGAGTTATTGAAAGAAAAAAAATTATATTCAACAAAATAAAAAAAACTACTTGAACGCAGGTTAGATACAGTTCAACGGGAGTAAACTACAAATTGTATACCAAGTAGTTAGGTTATTTGTCTTCATATCAGTACAATGTACAGAAAACAGGCTTTGCTTGTTTTTGCGTCACTGCATACCAAAATGTTGTTTATTCCTTGAGTACTGAAAAGACTTGGTACAATCTAGTATCATGCTCATAGTGGCTGGATCTCGCCATTGCTGCACCTACATTGCAACAATGCTCTCGTCACTTTCTCAGCAGGTTGTACATATTAGTTGATCATTTCGTCTTGAAGAACGGAGTTATGATTTAATAGTGTTTTTGAGCCGGCTGTAGTGTTTAATCATCTGGACACAGCTTTCAATTGCTCCATGATCAGTAACTTTTTACCTCACAAATAGTAATCAGTTTACTTAAGTATATTACAAACCGTAGTATATGCATTTGCACAATAATATGAACATTATTACAGTCCACAGGATTGACTGAATGGGAAGGCCGCGACATGGGTTTCATGAAGCACTGTTACGTCATTGACACTCTGCCCATCCCCAGAACCATTGACAACAAATTCGTAAACAAGAATGGTCACTACGTTCATTATTTCCTCTCTTTTTCCTTCTGGGATGAATTTAAGCATTGTGCTTCCACAGTGATACAGCAAAAAATATTGCAACATGTGCACACAACCTAGTGCTCTTACACACAAGGAGACATACGAAAAATCCATGCTAGCCATAATTGTGCGGATTTATTCGTTGGGATCAAGGAATCCAACGAGACACTTCTCCAAGAGGAACTCTGCGTTAACCCAAGCATGATATTTATCTATAGAAGAGTTAAGAAATCATATCAAGAATAACATATGCATGCACAATCGACAATCACAATCATTAGAAAAGTGAACAGTTCAGCCAACATGAGATGCAGGAGCTAAAGTAGAAAAAGAGTGGTAGTGATCATATGACTGACATAGATTTGGTACCACACCAGCTTGAAAAGAATAGGGTTCCAGTGTGAGTTTACAAGCAGCAGTAAATATGCTGTATAGGCATGGGTTAATGTACCACACCAGGTTGCATGAAAAGAATAGTGTTCCAGTGTGGGTCTATAACAAGCAGCAAGATTGCAACAGTTACAACTACTCATACAGGGGGTGATGGACAGGGGGCAGCAAAATGACATTTGGAGGGGAGACAACTCAGATCATTACTCCTCACAAAAAGGATATTTACACTTCTCGCACATTAACCCCCCCCCCCCCCCCCCCCCCACCACCATTCAGCTGGATCTGGAAATCAAGGGTTCTAAGGAAAGTTAAAATCTTCACTTGGCTATTGTTCAGGAACCGCCTGAATTCACGAAATATCTTAAAAAGAAAGAATTTTATTATAGAAGGCGAGGATTACTGCTGTGTCCTCTGTGACATGGATACCGAAGAACTAACATATCATCTATTCTTTCAGTGCCCATTCAATGTACAATGCTGGAATATTATAGGGATTCATTGGGACCACAATCTATACTTTTTTGATACTATAACAATAGCCAAACAGAATTGGAACTGGGGATGCTTCATGGATGTATTTGCCAGCGCCGCGTGGGAAATTTGGAAGCAGAGAAATGTGAAGATCTTTAGGGCTACACAGCCCACGGTGATGGGATGGAAAGACTGCTTCATAACATCAATGAGGTCCCAATTGTGTCGCTTTAAAGAAATGGACAAACTTAGAATAGAGGAATTCATGAATATTTGAGCTTTCAATCTCTGAAAACTCTAACGACTATTGATGTAAAGAAAATGTGGCTACTTTCTAGTAATTATTTTGCATTAATCAATATCAATATATCTACTGCGGGGGATTCACTCTGCAGTCTTTTGGCTTCAAAAAAACAAGCAGCAAGATGATTTCAGTACTATTACAAAATACTAATAAAAGGATACTGAACAATGCGGTACAGTCTTTTCCAGAGGCTTTCATAAGCATATCAACACCTGAAAATGTAGTCAAATACTCAACGTGTGCTGGGCAAATATATCATAATAGCATTTGTTCCAAAACTCAACCAGAATAACTGCAAGAGCTGAAACTTATGCTTACCTCCAGGATGAAATTTCATGTATGGAGCAATATTATACACACGACCTTTAAGGACTGTCCAAATACAATCTCCAGTTTTATGCTGCTTAACTTCCTCCAAACTAATTAATCTTCGATTTGACTGTCCCTTCAACCCTATAGAAGGAAAGCAACAAGGTCCATCAAACAATCATCAATGTGACCAATTGAGGAAAAACTTGTAAGCAGGTCATCAATCGAGGGATAATTTATAAGCAGGCATGTAAAAACGATAAAAAAGCTTAACTCTAATATTATGTGTATACCTGTCAGGGCTTGGGCTAGGATAAGGTTGAAGATTCTAGTTGTGGGTAGATACTAGATTGCATGCAAGTAACTGTTGAATTTTCGGCCTGTAGAACACATGTTCTTCCTCTGTTCAGAGTGTAGATCTGTTCTGTTTGGACCAGAACAGTACCCAGTGCAGAACAGAGAAGATTAGACGTGCTGGTGCGTGAGCAGAGAAACAGAGAGGTGATGTGTTCTGCTCCTGTTCTGGAGGATCAGAACAGAACAGAGGGTTGAGAACAAAGCCGGCACCTATGCTGAGGAAGACGAAGAACTCATCGAGTTCTAGATGGGAGCAGGGACATTCCGATCTAGGCAGTTGGAATTTCAGACTTAATTAGTTATGAAATTCTCTTCTAAAATTCTTGATCTGATTGACTGGAGCATCGGCTTATTATATGGCCCGAGATTTATAACTTCAATTACATATGACTTTATCTCCAGGGGTAACTAAACCTGTACTCTATCTCAAACTCCTCTAATACTTTTAGAAATCTTCTAGAAACACATGATTAACTCAACAATCACCCCCCCTTAATCATGTTTTTTAGGACGCACACTAATTTAGAATACATTTGGGGTGGGCACATCTACATCCGCGGGATGATCACATCTTCACCCTGCATAACTTTGGGATGATCGCATCTTCATTCCCGAGATGAACACATCTTCACGCCGAACACAAATTTGGATTGGGCACATCTTCAACCCTAGGATGGGCTCATCTTCATCCTACACTCAACCTCAGAATGGGTGCATCTTCATTCCGATCACACACTTTGGGTTGGATACAACTACAGCTCAGGATGAACACATCATCCTCTAGGACTATGGGACTGTTGAAAATCCAGCCTCTAAAACCTCCTAACTTGCTCTGCCCAGGTGCTGGTTGTTCTGGATGAGCAGAGCAGATCCCCTGCGGCCTGACAGAGAAGATTAGAGAGTACAGAAAGGCTGTTGGTGCGCAGAACAGTGGAGATGGAGATTTATCTCGCTGACTTGGTGTAGAAGATTGATGATCTAGCCGACTTGGTATGAACTAGCCTAGATCAAGGTTTCGTGGGGACTTTTAATGGTGGAAGACGTCTATTCAATTTGATGGTACGGGTTTACAGGGGGTGCAGGGCTTATTTTATAGCCCTGGTGACATAACTCCTAGTTTAATAATACTTGACTCAAACTAGACTTAGAACTCCATCTTTATTATCTCTAAAGACTCCTATTATATCTCTATGGGGGGTGCAGGGCTATTTTATAGCCCTGGTTACATGACTTCTAGTTTAATAATACTTGACTCCAAACAGACTTAAGATTCTATCTTTACTATCTTTAAAAACTCCTATTATATCTCTAAGGACAAAAAAACCTCCTCGACTCTAATCTTCTGTTGGCCGGTGCAACATCTCTGCAGAATCTGAATTGGACTCTAGGAGGTTGCAGCCGCGCCTCTGGCTCCCCTGCCGCACGCCCCTGGCCTCCCAGAGTTCTACTCGGACTTTGT
Source organism: Tuctoria greenei (assembly GCA_036927565.1). Lineage (NCBI taxonomy): Eukaryota > Viridiplantae > Streptophyta > Magnoliopsida > Poales > Poaceae > Tuctoria > Tuctoria greenei. Next base: position 113,233,499 of record JAYESD010000011.1, on the reverse strand, counting down.
TGGGCGGCCACATCAGGGTCACTCAAGATTCTCCTGATCCTGGATCTGCTTCACGTCCAGGACCCCAATCATCCTCCTCATCTCGACGAGCATCTGTCTTCCAAGCGCCTTCATCAAGATGTCCGTCATCTGGTACTGTGTACAGATTTGATTAAGCACAATAGTATTGTTCTCCATACAATCTGGCACTTGGTATCTATATGCTTGCTCCTGACATGATGTATCTTGTTCTTGATGTACTGGGTTCTTGCTCAAGTCTATGGCAAACTTGTTGTCCACCTGCAGCACTGGTGCCTTCATCCTCTCATCAAGATCCTCCAATAACCGTGCCATCCACACACACCTTGACATGCCCCTTGAGCCATGTATTATGTTTGACATGAGGACAAGGTCACTGCCTTCTGCTTGCTTGGCTGCCATGAGACGGATTGTTTCCTAGACAAAATAGCATCCCGCTCGTGCTCCTCCGATCCTCCACATCTCATGTAAAGTCGCTATCCAAGTATCCAATTAACTCCATATCACCTCCTCTTGCATAGAAGACTCTGAACTGGATCGTTATAGAGTATGATACGCTTGACTGCAGCAAAGTATTCCTCCCTTAGCTCTTTAGAAACCAACTCACATACCCAACCGAGTAGGCAAGGTCGGGCCATGTGTTCACCAGATATCACAACCTCAAACAGAACTCTTGTAGTCTGTAGCGTGCACCAACAGATTCTTACTTGTCTTGGAAAGCTTCAGACCGGACTGCACAGGGAATGCACAAGGATTGCACTCCTCGAGGCCAGCTTTTAGACAAGCTTGGAAGCGTAGGTCGCCTACCCAACGCTGATCCTCACATTCGTCTGCCGCAACTCCAGACCAAGATAATAAGACAAGAGACTCAAATCGCTCATCTTGAACCGCTTCATCATCTCTTGCTTGAACTTCTCAATGACCCCGCCTCCTCTGATCACGAATCTCGCCTTCTGTGAGCACAAGGTCGTCTACGTAGACGTCGACGATGAGCTTCTCCTCTCGAACTCTACGAAAGCAGATCACGTGCTCGCTCGTACTCTTCTAGAAACCAAGTGATAGCAAGCTACCATTGATCTTGGTATCCCAGATCCTGACACTTGACGAAGTCCGTATAATATGTTGGATTTCCGGAACTCGATTTCTTATTTATTCCTCGAGTAAACCCGACCTTATATAGACTACTACAAATAGGAGTCCCTCTTAACTACGACTTGGACTCTTTAAACTACTCTCTGGACTCTTTAATCTATTATTTGAACTCTATATCTATTAGGTACGCCCGAATTTGGACGCGATTTTCCTTCTAGAAACAAGATTATTTTCAACAGACCCCCTATTCGTGTTTTCTAGGACACACTTAGGACGGACAAACACTTATCCATCCTACACACTTTTCGGGTGGACACAACTACACTCTTAGAATGGACACAACTACATCCCGAACACACCTAATATGGAGTGGACACAACTACACCCCCACGATGGTCACATCTTCACCCTGCACAATTTTGGGATGGACACATCTTCATCTCCGGGATGGGCACATCTTCACCCCACACACAAATTCAGGTTTGACGCATCTTCAACCTCAAGATGGACTCACCTTCATCCTGCACATGACCTCGGGATGGGCACATCTACACCCCGAGCACCCCTCGATGAAAAATCGGAACAAATCTCCTACGGGCGCAAGAAGCGCCCTCTCCTCTTTCTCTTTCTTGGCACACTCACAAGCAAAGTGTCCAAACTTTTGACAGCTGAAGCACCGAATCTTCGATTTGTCAAATTTCTTCTTCTTCTTTTGACCACCCTCTTTTGCTTCTCTAGCTTTCCACTCCTCCCTTGTTAAATAGAATTTCTCTTTATGTTCTTGGTTATTGAAGCCATGCACTCGTTCTTCATGTGCCTTGAGCGTGTCAACGAGTTCCTCCATAGTCATCGTAAGTCAACAAATTGCTCAATAGTAAATGCAATATGGAGAAATTTCGAAGACAGAGCACGCAGTAACTTCTTCACAATATAGCTTTCGTTAACTTCACCCCCAAGACCACAAATTTTTGTGACGATGATCATCATTCTTGTGGCAAAGTCGTCGATGGAGTCCTCCATTCATACGCATCACATCCAGCTCATTCTGAAGAGTTTGAATTCTTGCTTCCATCACATGTTCTTCACCTAAAATTTTGTCTTGATCATCTCCCATGCATCTTTTGCCGTCTCTTGTTCAGAAATTCGCATGAGAGTGTCTTCGTCGATAGCATGGTAGATGGTCGCAAGAGCCAATTGATCTTGCTTTGGGTCTACCTTGTCCTTTGTCACTTCCTTATCTTCCCATACACCTTGCACTTTCAAAAAAACTTTCATCTTGATAGCCCATGTTGTATAGTTCGTCTTTGTTAGTAGGGGATAATGCAGTGCCATCTTATTCTCCATCTCAGCCAGTTGGGCCACAAATCAGATCGACACTGATCTTAAACAGTCACATACAACCCACAGATCGACCTCCTTTGAATTCGGCCCAGTCGGTCGAACTTGGCCTGATTGACCGAAACCCTAGTTGATCGATCCTCTTTCTTCCTTACATGGGACACTGGCGCTGCCTCTTTAAACGACACCACCGAGAGCGTCGCGCCTCCTCTCTCTGCCGAGAACGTCGCGCCACACGCGTTGTGATGCGTCGCCACCACCGCTCAACTCCGCCCGACGAGGCATCGCCAGCCCGCGCATCCACCCACCGCATCGAGCACCCCGTCGTCGAATCCACTCTCTGCAGCACCGCGCACCCCTCGCCGAAATCGCGTTGCCACCCCGAACACGCCACTGACCAGATCTCGACCCAATCCACGTCGGATTCGGTCTCCTTCAGATCCGCGTCGGGTTCACGATCCGACGAGGTACGTCCACAAGATCATCCTCGCTCTGATTACCAATTGTTGGATTTCCGGAACTCGATTTCTTGTTTATTCCTCGAGTAAACCCGACCTTATATAGACTATTATAGATAGGAGTCCCTCTTAACTACGACTTGGACTCTTTAAACTACTCTCTGGACTCTTTAACTTATTATTTGGACTCTATCTCTATCTCTATTAGGTACATCTAAATCTGGACGCGATTTTCCTTTTAGAAACAAGATTATTTTCAACATAATATGCCTTGAGCTTGAACACCTTGTGTTCGGCTACGTCGACGGTGAAGACGGTGAAGCCGGTGGAGAAGTACACCTCCTGCAACATATCGCCATTCGAGACAATGCTTTTTCACGTACATGTTATGTACCTCCCATCCACTGTGTGCGGCAACTGCAAGGAGCAAGCAAATAGACTCAAGACGAGCAACAAGAGCGATGCAGACATCTCTTGCACGACATTGATAAGTTAATCCCCACATAACATCCCCCCCCCCCCCTTCAGAAAATAGGTCATCCTCGAGCTTAAATATTGGATATTGCTTCTTAAACCCTAGTACATCTTCCCAAGAGGCTTCAGATGCAGGTTATCCTTCCCACTGCACAAGTATCTGCCATACCACTCTACTCAGACGTGAGCGCAGGGCCGCACTTGGAGATGGAACAATTCGACCGTTTTTTGTAAGTTTGGTACTGTCAGAGGTGCAGTTGGAGGAGTTCAGAAACCCCACATGAAAGATGGGATGGAGACGTGCTCTGTGAGGCAAATCAAGTTCATATGCCACATCACCAATGTGTTCAAGAATTTGATATGGTCCATAAAATCTTGCGGGGAGCTTGCCTATAGGGTCGCGTAGTAATCCAATTGCTGCCCTGTGATGAAGTTTTAACCAAACCCATTGGCCAACATTGAACTCCCTGATTTATACTTGTTATAATAATAATAATAATAATAATAATAATAATAATAATAATAATAATATTTATCATGTTGATAGCCAGATGTAAGCGTTGCCGGACCTCTTGTAAGAAAATGTCTCTTTCCATCAATGTCTGCTCTACTGCATTAACTCGAGCGTAATTCTGTCATATGATCTTAGGAGCAGTGGATCAGGTCCATACACAACTCGAAATGAAGTTGTTTGTAATGTTGTATGATATGGTGTTTAATAACAATTCTCAGCCCAAAGAAGCCATTGAACCCACCGTTCAGGACGATCTCCAGTCATGCATCTAATGTACATAGTAATAACTTTATTAACAGCTTCTGACTAGCCATTTGTTTGGAGGTGACAAGCCGTACTAAGCAATAGGTGAACTCTCTCCAGTCTGAATCATGGTTATTAAGGTGTCGCTTAAGCGTTTGTTTGGAGGTGAAAAGCCGTACTAAGCAATAGGCAAACTCCCTCCAGTCTGAATCATGATTATTAAGACGTCGCTTAAGCAACGCTTAAGCGGTAAGACGGTCTAGGAGAGTGAGGCATCCATGTTGCCTTGGAATCCGGAATAAGGCAAGGAAGGAGGAGGCGGCGATAGATCTCCCCGAAGAAGGAAGCGGCAGCGGATCTCCCTGAGGAAGGAGGCGAAGGACCGGATCGAGACGACAGTGGTGGAAGCGTCGCGGTGGCAGGGTGTCACCGTTGGCACAACGCCCGGCCCTCTAGAGCATGGGGCGTCGCGATCGCTGGGGCTCAGCCGCATGGGGAGCGGCTATTGGGGCGTGATGAGCCGGGAGCGACGACTGCGGTTGGGAGCAAGAGGGGGAGCGGGGAGAGGCGGTTGGGGCGCGGTGAGCCGAGAGCGGCAAATGCGGCTGAGAGCAAGAGGTTAGGTTGGGATGGGATGGGTTGTGTGTGGTAAGGAAGAAATGCTAGCCTAGAGGGAAAGAGAGAGGAGAGTGGAAGCGGACCGACCAAAATCAGTCCAGACAAGAAAAATATTCCTATATTTTCCTATTTTTACATATGACTAAGACGTCGTCTCGCCTTAAGCCTTATCGCTTAAGAGGTAAAAAGGGGGCCTGTCACCTTACCGACTTAACTATGGTCTGAATAATTCTTGCCAAAATTTTCTTGTAAATATGGTGACACGATCAGAGATGATAGTTGAAGGTAAACCATGGAGACAGACAATATCTGTGAAGAAAGCCTAGCAACTGTGTCTGCTCTGCTGTAAAAGGATGGGCTAATGGTATAAAATGTGCATATTTTGAGAATCGTCGACCACAGTCAGAATAACAGAGTTTCCATGTACCTTGAGTAGTGATTCAACAAAATTCATAGCTACATTTTCCCATACATGTGGTACTGGTAAAGGTTGTAGAAGTTCTGTCGGATGTTGAGTAGGAACTTTGTTTTGTTGACACACAGCACAAACCTGCACATAATTTTCGACAGTCTGTCTAATTCCTTCCCATGTAAAGTTATGATGTACTCGATGTAATGTTTTTTCAATTTCTTCATGTCGGCCTTCATGGACATATAACAAAATGTCTAGAATAACCGGTGAAATTTTATGAAGATAAATTCGCCGTTTATGCATAATAAGATCATCACATAATGCCTAATCTGGTCCCATCTCTCCAGCTAATATTTTGTGTTTTAATTCAATGAGATCAGGATTCTCTTCTATCTCTTTGCGAATATTATTCAGCAATTCAAATCGTGGTCTTGATATGGTCATGAGTTCAGCACTGCTATCTTCAAAGTCTCGACGAGATAAAGCATCGACCACTGTGTTAAGATGCCTTGGTCGGAATTCCATAGTAAAATGAAATCCAAATAACTTGCTAACCCAATGATGTTGTGGAATTGTTGACAGTCGTTGGTCCAGCAGATATTTTAAACTGAAACGGTCAGTGCGGACTGAAAATTGTTGAGAGTTGTTGGCCCAATGACAGACCGCATAAACGAGACTAATAAGTTCACGTTCATATGTAGCCAACTTAGCATGTCGAGATAATATTGGTTTGCTAAAAAATGCTAGAGTAGAGGTCCTCCTTGATGTGATACTGCTCCAAAGACTGATCCAGAGGCAGCGCATTCCACAACGAATTTAGTAGTGAAGTCTGGTAATTGTAAGACTGGAGCTGTTGTTAGAGCTTCTTTCAGAGTAGAAAATGTCACTGCAGCTTATGAAGACCGGTGAAATCCTTGTTTAGACAACAACTTATTTGGAGGTGCAACAATAGTTCCAATGTTTTTGATGAATTTTCTATAATATGTCGCAAGTCCCAAAAATCCACGTAATGCTTGCAGTGTCTTTGGTTGTGGCCAATTCAAAACAGCTTGAACTTTTGATTGATCCATTGCAACTCCTTGTTTAGAAACCACATATCCTAAGTACACAACTGATTCTTAATCGAAGGAGCATTTAGAGCGCTTAAAAAAAAAAGCTGAAGTTGTCCTATTAGAAGAAAACCATGCGGGCGTGCCTCAAATGATCATACCATGATTTGCTATAGCTTAAAATGTCATCAAAGAATACGAGCACAGACCGATGCAAATATGGTTGTCAAACAGAACTCATCAAAGCTCAGAACGTTACTGGTGCATTGGTTAGGCCAAATTGCATGACTGAAAGTGCATCTAGGTTCCCCGTGGGTTTTGGATGATTGATGACGACAATTAAGTCGCTAATGAGCTTAAGTGATCTTAGCACAGGTGAAGACTCAATCGGAGACGCAAACCCTCAAAAGGAAAAGGAAGGGAACGGAGTCAACTCGAAGCGTAGAAACTAGGGTTTCTAGCGTGTTGAGTTAGACTAGCCGTAGAAATAGAAGGGTGTGTGTAAAGTGCATTGAGATCAAGTTTGGGAGCTCAAAGTGGTTTAGAGGTCAAACCTATGAAAGAGATGAGTGAATGAGTGGTTTGGCCGTAGGGCCGGACTAGTCCGTGCAGGTGGCCGGACTAGTCCGCTCCTGGCTGGCCAAGTCCGTTTCTGGCCGGACCAGAAGGGTCTGACTGAGATCGGACTAGTCCGTTTGTGGCCGGACTAGTCCGGGTAGCTGTGAGTGGGTTTTGGGATGAAGTCCCAAAATCACGGACTTGTCCGTTTTGGACCGGACCAAGAGGTCCTGAGTGAGAACGGACTAGTCCGCCCGTGGGGCCGGACTAGTCCGGGTTGGCTAGGAAAAGGTGCTTCTGTGGCTAAGTCTGGGAGGACCGGACTAGTCCGCCCTAGGGGCCGGACTAGTCCGTGGTCCTCAGACTAGTCCGTTTTCACACGGAGCAGAAGGCTCTGTGTGAGATCGGACTAGTCCGGTGTTGACCGGACTAGTCCGTTCTGGAAGTGACCGTTTGAATTTGAAGTTTGGCGGGTAGCGTGACGATAGTGTGTCAGCTGTCGGGACCTGACAAAGGGGTCAGTGGTCCCCTAGGCCGGACTAGTCTGGGCCAGTGGCCGGACTAGTCCGCCCTTTTGCTGAAGTCAGCAGATTGGGCTTGGGACCCCTATAAAAAGGGGACCCCCGGCCTCATTTCGAATACCTTTGGAAAAACTAAAACCCTAGCGCCGCCACAGCCAACTTGGAGCACTCCTAAGCCTCCTTCTTGCCTACTTTCCCTCTAAAACTAATTCTTGAGTGGATTAGGGTTTAGTGAGGTAGAGAAGAGGAAGAACATCGCGCTTGTGCTCCCGGTTTGATCTCTTGCACTCGTTGAGTCTTTGTGAGCTGTGTATTGAGTTTGCTTTATTGTGTTGATCATCTTTGTGGTGTGGGAGCCTCAGTTTGTGAGAAGCCCCAACGAACTTTGTAATCACCATTGTGATTAGTGGAGAACCAAGTTAGGCCCGTGCGGTAAACTTGGTGAGGGTAGGGTTGTTGGACCCGGTCCTTTTGTGGACTCCTCAACGGGGACGTAGATTCCTTGTGTGGAATCGAACCTCGGGATAAAATCCTTGCCCCCTTGTGTTCTTCGCATTGATTCTATTGATTACTTTGTTCTAGGGTTGGTAATCTCGTTTCATACTCCGCATTGCTACAAACTTGTGGAAACTTGACTTGCTCTTGTGTAGGTTGTTGCTCAACTTGACTTAAACATATACTCACTTGTAGCAAAGAGAAAATTCCCTAAAACTTGCTAGAAACATCTTTTTAGGGTTATTCACGCAAGCTGACCGGACTAGTCCGCCCCCTGACCGGACTAGTCCGCCCCCTGTGATTTAATCTCGTTTTATTAAGTCATTTGCAGGTCGATTAGCCTATTCACCCCCCCTCTAGGCAACTTTCAATTGGTATCAGAGCAGGACTCTCCACAAAGAGTCTAACAACTCGGAGAGATGGCCGGAGTGGTGAATGACGATGCATCGAGCAGCAACTACGAGGCGACCCGTGAGGAGACGTTGGCTTATCAAGATAAGCCAACGGACGATGAGGAGACTCGCCAACTCAAGGCGAAGCTCCGGGAGAAGTTGAACATCTCCAAGATTGATCCGTCAAACCAATCAAGTGGTGGTGGCGGAGCCAACTACAACCGGCAAGGGTTCAATTATGAACGCCTTGCTGCCAACAACCACTACCTGTCCATCCCATTGGGGAAACCTCCCCAATTCGATGGAACGGACTACGGTATGTGGAAACACAACATGAAGATCCATCTCGTGTCACTCAACCCAGCTTTGTGGCAAATTGTCATGACCGGGGTGGAGATTCCAAAGGATGAGGACAACATAACTCAAGAACAAGCCATCCTCATCCACCGCAACGCTCAAGTTGCGGGTGTGATCATCTCATCTCTCTCTAGAGATGAGTTCAACCGTGTCGATGGCCTTGAAGTGGCCAAAGACATATGGAACACCCTCAAGACGGCGCATGAGGGAAACCGAGTGGTCAAGGAGGCCAAGATCGAGCTCATCGAAGGAGAGCTTGGGAGATTCGCCATCTTGGATGGTGAATCCCCCCAAGACATGTACAACCGGCTGAAGGTGCTAATCAACAAGAGCCGATCATATGGCTGCACCAAGTGGACCGACCACGAGGTGGTGAAGAGGATGATCCGGGCATTCATGCCTAGGAACGTCTCTCTGTGCTCCATGATTCGGGAAAGCCCGGGATTCACTCAAATGACCCCGGAGGAGGTCCTTGGGAGGATCATCAACCATGAAATCATGGAGAAGGAGACGCTCTTCTACAACGACCTCCAAAAGTTCACCGCCTCCAAGATGAAGAACGTTGCACTCAAGGCAACGCCCTCTTCAAAGGAGCAAGAGGAAAGTGATGAGGAGAGCCTCGACACCTATGAGGAAGAGGCCTTCTTCATCAACAAATTCAAGAGAATGATGAGGAGGAAGAAAGGGGGGCACAACTATGAGGGCAAGGGAAAGGAAAGAGCAAGGCCCAAATCAAAAAGGTCTTGCTACAACTGTGGCGAGTATGGGCACTTCATCGCTGATTGCCCACACGAAGAAACGAAGAAGAAGAAGGAAGGGAAGCCTCAAGAAAGGAGATTCTTCAAGAAGAAGAGGCCCTCCGGACAAGCCCATTTGGGGAAGGAGTGGGACTCTAACGATGAGTCCTCCTCCGAAGAAGAAGAGGAGAAGATGGCCACCATAGCCATCGGGAGGAACTCCAAGGGAGGCAAGCTCTTCCCCAACCTCAACAACGACCACAAGCCTACTTGCCTTATGGCAAGGGAAGGAAAGAGAAAGGTAACATCTCATCCTTCCTCTCCAACTTCCTCACATGATGATTTTGATAGCGCTAGTGAAAATGAAAGTATGTTTAAGGACATAAGTAAAAGCACCCTACGAAGGATGAAATTGCTTATGGATGAGATCTTTGAGAAGGAGGATCTCATCAACAGACAAGAGGACATGCTCATCCTTGAGAAGGAGAGATGTCAAGAGCTTGATGAGCTCCTTGATCTCGAAAGAGAGAAGAGCAAGGCATTGGAACACGAACTTGCTCTAAGTAATAAAACGTGTTCAATTCTTGAGGAGAAGACAAGTGAGCTCAAGGAGGAACTTGGGAACTTGTCAAAAGTTAACAAAATCCTTGAGACTCAAGTTGAGTCTCTCAAGAAAAATGTAGCCTTTTCCTCTAAGAGCCCAACCTTCTCAAAGGCCTCATCCAATGCAACTCCGTCTTGCAAGTGCTCTAACTTAATCCTTAAAAAGGATGAACTCAACTTAGTGCAAGGCAAACAAGCACCTAAGGGTGCCATCTTTGACAAGGAGAAGGTGGCGTATGCACGAAGCGCATACACCAACACAAGACCTCCCCATGTCAAGGATGGTCTTGGCTATACTAGAGGTGGAAGGCATAACGCCAAAACCTCCAAGTATGGCAAAGACATGATTGTTTTTGTTAAGGGGAGTTCATCACCAACTAAAATTGAAAAGAACTCACCCTCTAGCAACAAATTGCCTAAATCTGAATTGCATCCTCTATTTCATGATTTTGATGCATCCTATGTGCTAAAGAGGAACAAACACGGCAAAGTGTTTGCTAGATATGTTGGGCCACTCCGCAAGAGCCCCAAGCCTTCCGTGTGGGTGCCCAAATGCCTAACTACTAACGTGAAAGGACCCAACTCAGCTTGGGTACCTAAAAGAAAGGCATAAAACTTGTTTTGTAGGCTTACTCCTCCGGTGGATCGAAATGGGTATTGGATAGCGGATGCACCAACCACATGACCGGAGAGAGAAGCATGTTCATAGAGTATGAGGAGAATAAGGACCCAAGTGAAGGAATCTTCTTTGGGGATAATAGCCAAGGGAAAATCCTTGACTCCGGTAAAATTGCTATCTCATCTTCGCATACTTTATCAAATGTTTTGCATGTTGATTCCCTAGACTATAATCTCCTATCTATATCACAGCTTTGTGATAAAGGATATAAGTGTGTCTTTTCTAGTGAGGGTGTGAATGTTCTGAGAGAGGGTAATGACTCAATAGCCTTTAAGGGAGTGCTCAAGGGAAAGCTCTATCTTGTGGATTTCACCACGGATAAAGCTCAACTTGACATATGCTTAATGGCAAAAGCCAACATGGGATGGCTTTGGCATAGAAGGCTAGCCCATGTTGGGATGAGGAACCTTCAAAAACTCCTTAAAGGAGAGCACGTTCGTGGCCTAAAGGATGTGGTATTTGAAAAGGATAGGCCATGTGGTGCGTGCCAAGCGGGAAAGCAAGTAGGAGCTCAACACCCCTCTAAGAATGTCATGACGACAACTAGACCTTTGGAGTTACTCCATATGGATCTTTTTAGCCCCATTGCTTACATTAGCATCAGTGGCAACAAGTATGGTCTAGTCATCGTTGATGACTTCTCTAGATATACTTGGGTGTTCTTCTTGCATGATAAGAGTGAAACCCCCGGTGTCCTCAAGAAATTCCTAAGGAGAGCTCAAAATGAGTTCACCTTGAGGATAAAGGCTATAAGAAGTGACAATGGCACCGAATTCAAAAACATGCAAGTAGAAGAGTTCCTAGATGAGGAGGGCATCAAGCATGAGTTTTCCGCTCCCTATTCTCCACAACAAAATGGCATAGCCGAAAGAAAGAATAGGACGCTTATTGAGATGTCAAGGACGATGCTAGATGAGTACAAAACATCGGACCGGTTTTGGGCGGAAGCGGTTAACACCGCTTGCCATGCCGTGAACCGATTGTACCTTCATCGCCTCCTCAAGAAGACTCCTTATGAGCTTCTCGTTGGTAAGAAACCCAATGTTTCTTACTTTCGTGTTTTTGGTTGCAAGTGTTATATCCTCAACAAGAAGCCTAGGACTTCGAAGTTCGCTTCAAAGTCCGATGAGGGTTTCTTGCTTGGATATGACTCAAACACTCATGCGTACCGTGTGTTCAACAAATCCTCCGGAATTGTTGAAGTAGCACGTGACGTGGTGTTTGACGAAACCAATGACTCTCAAGTGGAGCAAGTTGATCAACATGCCCTTGATCAAGAAGAACCTCCACTAGAAGCTCTAAGGAGAATGGCACTTGGAGATGTTCGCCCACAAGAACCATCTCAAAGTTCAAGTGACCATCCTCTCTATGATGTAGGTCAAAACCCCATTGGACAAGTTGAAGACCCTCTAGATGCTCCCAAAAGTAACAATGAGAATGAAGATCAAGGGGGAGGCATGAATCAAGGGGGAGACCAAAGTGAAGAAGATGAACCAAGTAATTCAAGAGGTCAACCCCCGCATCCTCGTGTTCATCAAAGTGTTCAACGGGACCATCCCGTTGACAACATTCTAGGAGATATCACAAAAGGAGTAACAACACGCTCACGTGTTGCAAACTTTTGTGAGCATTTCTCTTTTGTCTCATCCTTGGAACCACATAAGGTTGAAGATGCCTTAAGGGATCCGGATTGGGTAGTTGCCATGCAAGAGGAGCTCAACAACTTTGAAAGGAACAAGGTTTGGGAGCTTGTCAAGCGCCCTCAAGCTAACGTTGTTGGAACCAAGTGGGTGTTTCGCAACAAACAAGATGAGCATGGCGTGGTAACTAGGAACAAGGCACGACTTGTGGCAAAAGGATACTCACAAGTTGAGGGATTGGACTTTGATGAGACATTTGCCCCCGTAGCTAGGCTTGAGTCAATTCGGATATTACTAGCCTTTGCTACTCATCATGACTTCAAACTCTACCAAATGGATGTTAAGAGTGCATTCCTTAATGGCCCAATCAAGGAAGAAGTTTATGTAGAGCAACCTCCAGGGTTTGAAGATCAAAACTATCCTAACCATGTTTACAAATTGCGAAAGGCTCTTTATGGTCTCAAGCAAGCTCCTAGAGCTTGGTATGAGTGCTTAAGAGACTTTCTAGTTGAAAATGGTTTTAGGATAGGAAAAGCGGATTATACCCTTTTCACAAAGCACTTCAACGAGGATCTTTTTGTGTGCCAAATATATGTGGATGACATCATATTTGGTTCCACAAATAAGGTGTTTTGTGACGAGTTCTCCAAGATAATGACGGAGAGGTTTAAAATGTCCATGATGGGTGAGTTGAAGTTCTTTCTAGGATTTCAAGTGAAACAACTCAAAGAAGGGACGTTCATAAGTCAAACTAAGTATACTCAAGATATTCTAAAAAAGTTTGACATGGACAAAGCAAAACCCATCAAAACCCCTATGGGGACAAATGGACACATAGACCTAAATGAGGACGGTCCAAGTGTGGATCAAAAGCTATATAGGTCTATGATCGGATCACTTCTCTATCTTTGTGCATCTAGGCCCGATATCATGCTAAGTGTGTGTATGTGTGCACGCTTTCAAGCAGCACCCAAGGCTTGTCATTTTACCGCCGTTAAAAGGATCTTGAGATATCTTGTACACACGCCTACCCTAGGACTTTGGTACCCCAAAGGATCCAAGTTTAACCTCATCGGATATTCCGATGCGGACTATGCGGGGTGCAAAGTTGATAGGAAGAGCACATCGGGTACGTGCCAATTCTTAGGTCGATCTCTTGTGTCTTGGTCCTCTAAGAAGCAAAACTCTATTGCTCTCTCCACCGCCGAAGCGGAATATGTTGCAGCCGGAAGTTGTTGTGCACAACTTCTTTGGATGCGACAAACTCTTAGGGATTATGGGATTAACTTGCGCAACATTCCACTCTTGTGTGACAACGACAGTGCCATCAAGATAGCCCATAATCCGGTGGAGCACTCTAGAACCAAACACATAGATATTCGACACCATTTCTTGCGAGATCACTCAATGAAGGGAGATATTGTGATTTCTCATGTGAGGACGGAACATCAACTCGCGGATATCTTTACAAAGCCTCTTGACGAGAAGCGTTTCTGTGAGCTAAGAAGTGAGCTCAATGTGTTGGATTCTCGGAACGTGGCTTAAACCACATTCCTCATATATTTTGAGCCACATTTCGAAAAACTCCTCTCTATGTCGATTTCTCCTCAAAGTTGTTTGAGAAATCTATTTTCTTCATGAAAATGTTCATAAGTTGTTCTTTATTGACTCATAATCCTGTTTGTCATGTTTTCCTTGCTATATCTGTCCAAAAGGACTTATCTTTATGGGCAAAACCCAAATATATTGTTTTTCAGCCCAGCTTGACCGGACTAGTCCGCCCCCATGGCCGGACAAGTCCGGGTCAGACTAGTCTGCGGCTAGTCCGCACACCGGACTAGTCCGGCCTTCCACCGGACAAGTCCGGACCTGGACTAGTCTGGGTCTGGTCCGCAGACCGGACTAGTCCGGCCCCTCGACCGGACTAGTCCGGCCCTTGGGGACTTAAACCCCCAGGCGGCCCGGACCCCCTCTCTCTCTCTCTCACTTGACTCTCAAGCTTCCACGCGCGCACAACCGCCCCCAAATCGGCGATTTTGCGCTCCAACCACCAAAACTCAACTCCAATCCGCGCATCGAAGTCCTTGGGAGTGAGGGATCACTTCCCCGCGCTCCACCTTCGAGATCCACGCCGATTTCGACGACTCAAGCGGATTTTTGAAGGTATTTCACCGTTCCTCAAAAACTAGCCCCATTCTTGATTCTTCAAGTTTTTGATAGGAACACCTTCATTAATGTTGTTCTATACACCCTTGCGATCATAGCCTAGGAGTATTGCGCATTGGTTCACAAATTTTTCGATGAATCGATTAGGGTTAGGGTTCTTCCTGTGTAACCCGAACTAGTCCGGCCACCAGGCGGACAAGTCCGGCCGGCGGACTAGTCCGCCCCTGGGGCGGACAAGTCCGGTTTGCACAGGGCAAACCCTACTTCTAGTTGGTTCTCGAGATCTTTTCGGCAATACTTCTTCTTCCTAGGCTCATATCTTCCTCTCTCCATCCTTTGCACAGAATGTCGAACTCCGAGCGCTCTCCTCCGCGTGTCAACCTCGAGGGGCGTACCAAGGCCCAAATTGCCGAGGCTCGGACTAAGGCTGCGCTAATGGAGGCGCAGAAGGCCAAGGAGGAAAGAAAGCTCAAGGCACTCGAAGCATCCAAGGTGGCTGCGAGCATCTACAATGAGGATGAAGCCATTGCCCGTGCCACGGCAGAGTCACTAAATGAGCTGAGGAAGAAGAAAAGGGAGGACAGGGAGGCACACAACTCCAGGGCTGCTGAGGCCAGTGCCCCCAAGAGAAAGAAGCTCGTCACCGTTGGCGAGAAGGCGAAGGGCAAGGAGCCAGCTCAAATGGAAGCTGAGCCTCGGGTTGAGCGTGACCCGAAGAAGGGAAAGGCTCCGGCTCCTGTCGAGCCAAAGAAGAAAAAGCCAGCTGTCAAGATGTCATCAAAGAAGGCAGCTGGAGGTGTTGTGATCAAAGAGAAAGGGAAAGCCACCTCCATTGGCCCCCTTGAAGTTCACACACCAGAGAGGAATCCCAACAGACAGAAGGAATTGTCTGCTAATGTATTTCATGGCAAAGGGGCTGAAAAGGCCAGGAGGCTAAGGGAAGAAAAGGTCTACAAGTTTGAGAGGAGCACGGCAGATCCCAGATTTTGGTGTGACTTCCACTGTGACTATTACAGGCTAGTCTACCAACAAATGAAGAAGCCAGTGATAGAGGCTCAGTGGGTGGACTGGGACTTTATGGTGAAGAAGGAGCACTCGGCCTTTGATGCCGTGATTGAAGCTGTCGAGCGCCATGATCTCAAGAAGATCATGGGCTTCAAATATGATTGGAATGTGGAAGTTATTCTCCAATTCTACTCCACAATCTATTTCACAAGCTCAGGTGACAGGAGGATAATTTGGATGACTCATGGTGAACAATACTCTGTCACCTATGCTGAGTTTGCAAGGATCCTTGGTCTTGAGGCTCACATGGACCACGAGATCATTATCTCGAACCTCAAGGCAGTGGATCGTGAGGAGCTGGCTTACATGTATCCAAGCCATCTCCCGTTTGATGTCGGACTAGCTCGGAACATCAAGCCATTCTACAGCATCCTGAACCGGATACTTAGGAGGACCATTGCACCCAAGGACGGTGATGCAGGGGTCATTCAAGGAAACCTAAGGCACCTGCTCATTCTGATTGATGGGGAAGAGAAGTTCAACCTCGTCGATTACATCTTTGACGACATCTTCAACATCTCGCACACTCCCAACCGTGCTTGCGGGTATGCCCCCTACATCATGTGCCTCATTGAGAAGGTGTCGGGCGTAACCTTTGTCAAGGATGTGTCGCATCGCCCGCTACGTCCTCAGAAGCCCCCGAATGTCCTTGTTCCCCCTCGTCGCAAGAATGCAGATCCTCCGTCTCGCCCAGTGGCGCCTCCTTCTCCGCCTCCGCCTCAGTCCATGAGTGCGTTCTTCAAATGCTTCAAGGCCATCTTCACCTCGTGCCGGAAGCAAGAGATTCGCGCTCAGAGGGCACACAAGCGCCAAGAGAAGTATCTTAAGGCGGTGTGCGACAAGCTGGAGGTCCCAATGTCCTCTCCGGAGGTGAGTGATGGGGAGATCACTCCATTCCCCACCTTCACCGCCGATGAGCTCGCCCAGCTCCAAGAGGATGGAAGCTCCTCTCGGGCTGCTCCCTCGGCAAGGAACTCCGACGACGACGACGATGATGCCGATGATCATGAGGACGACGTCGAAGATTCCGAGGCCACGGAGAGTGGAAGTGGCGAAGACGAGGACTAGTTCTTAGGCCTTAGTTTCCTTCCTTTCTTTTCCTTTTTGGTGCCTTGATGCCAAAGGGGGAGAGTTAAGGGGGAGTTAATCGTTTGTGGGCGTGTTTGTGATTTGTGGACTTGTTTTGTAATATATTCTTGCTCTTGGATGTTTACATTTGTGCAAGACCTGTTAATGTTGCTTAATATCAATATAATGCTATTATTGTCAATATTTTGATTATATTGATGCTCTTTATGTCTTGTCACAATTGTTGAGCACATCACGTAGGCACCCCACCATAACGTGTGTGGGTATGAAAGAACTCCTCCACCTCTTTTACATGTTGCATACCTTGAGGGGGAGTCATTCATACGCACACATGTTATGAAAACCAAAACTTTATACTCTTATTTGTGAAGGACTTAATGTGTTGTCATCAATCACCAAAAAGGGGGAGATTGAAAGTGCATCTAGGTTCCCCGTGGGTTTTGGATGATTGATGACGACAATTAAGTCGCTAATGAGCTTAAGTGATCTTAGCACAGGTGAAGACTCAATCGGAGACGCAAACCCTCAAAAGGAAAAGGAAGGGAACGGAGTCAACTCGAAGCGTAGAAACTAGGGTTTCTAGCGTGTTGAGTTAGACTAGCCGTAGAAATAGGAGGGTGTGTGTAAAGTGCATTGAGATCAAGTTTGGGAGCTCAAAGTGGTTTAGAGGTCAAACCTATGAAAGAGATGAGTGAATGAGTGGTCTGGCCGTAGGGCCGGACTAGTCCGTGCAGGTGGCCGGACTAGTCCGCTCCTGGCCGGCCAAGTCCGTTTCTGGCCGGACCAGAAGGGTCTGACTGAGATCGGACTAGTCCGTTTGTGGCCGGACTAGTCCGGGTAGCTGTGAGTGGGTTTTGGGATGAAGTCCCAAAATCACGGACTTGTCCGTTTTGGACCGGACCAAGAGGTCCTGAGTGAGAACGGACTAGTCCGCCCGTGGGGCCGGACTAGTCCGGGTTGGCTAGGAAAAGGTGCTTCTGTGGCTAAGTCTGGGAGGACCGGACTAGTCCGCCCTAGGGGTCGGACTAGTCCGTGGTCCTCAGACTAGTCCGTTTTCACACGGAGCAGAAGGCTCTGTGTGAGATCGGACTAGTCCGGTGTTGACCGGACTAGTCCGTTCTGGAAGTGACCGTTTGAATTTGAAGTTTGGCGGGTAGCGTGACGATAGTGTGTCAGCTGTCGGGACCTGACAAAGGGGTCAGTGGTCCCCTAGGCCGGACTAGTCCGGGCCAGTGGCCGGACTAGTCCGCCCTTTTGCTGAAGTCAGCAGATTGGGCTTGGGACCCCTATAAAAAGGGGACCCCCGGCCTCATTTCGAATACCTTTGGAAAAACTAAAACCCTAGCGCCGCCACAGCCAACTTGGAGCACTCCTAAGCCTCCTTCTTGCCTACTTTCCCTCTAAAACTAATTCTTGAGTGGATTAGGGTTTAGTGAGGTAGAGAAGAGGAAGAACATCGCGCTTGTGCTCCCGGTTTGATCTCTTGCACTCGTTGAGTCTTTGTGGGCTGTGTATTGAGTTTGCTTTATTGTGTTGATCATCTTTGTGGTGTGGGAGCCTCAGTTTGTGAGAAGCCCCAACGAACTTTGTAATCACCATTGTGATTAGTGGAGAACCAAGTTAGGCCCGTGCGGTAAACTTGGTGAGGGTAGGGTTGTTGGACCCGGTCCTTTAGTGGACTCCTCAACGGGGACGTAGATTCCTTGTGTGGAATCGAACCTCGGGATAAAATCCTTGCCCCCTTGTGTTCTTCGCATTGATTCTATTGATTACTTTGTTCTAGGGTTGGTAATCTCGTTTCATACTCCGCATTGCTACAAACTTGTGGAAACTTGACTTGCTCTTGTGTAGGTTGTTGCTCAACTTGACTTAAACATATACTCACTTGTAGCAAAGAGAAAATTCCCTAAAACTTGCTAGAAACATCTTTTTAGGGTTATTCACGCAAGCTGACCGGACTAGTCCGCCCCCTGACCGGACTAGTCCGCCCCCTGTGATTTAATCTCGTTTTATTAAGTCATTTGCAGGTCGATTAGCCTATTCACCCCCCCTCTAGGCAACTTTCAATGACCACCAGCGCTTTTGAGGCGTCGCCTAGGCGTTGCCTAGGCGGTGCCTAGGCAGCCAGGCACTCCGGCCCGGACGCCTCAGCTGGTCGCCTCGCCTGACCGCGGCCGGTACAGGTGCGGGGGAGCGGGGGAAGCACCGAAGGGACGGCAGGGGGCGACGAAGGCATGGCCCAGGCGGAATCGGTGGCAGCAGAGGAGGTATGACGGCCGACAGAGGCGGAGCAAAGGCAGCCGACGGAGGCAGAGCGAAGGCGGCCGACGGAGGCAGAGCGGAGGCGGCCGACGGAGGTAGAGCAAAGGCGGCACTGGACGCTGGTGCTGGGAGACAAGGCGGAGGCGGCGCCGGTGCTGGGAGACGGGAAAAGTTAGGGTTGTGGAACTTGGGTTGCAATTGGGCCTTTTAAAATAACAGTTCGCCTCCAATCCAGTTGTCCACACGACTCCGACCGACGCCCGACTCCGCCAGACACCTGCGCCCTCCGGATTCCGCCCGCCGCCGCCAGATTTCGATCTGCCGCCGCCGGAGGTTGGTCCGCCGCCACTGCCGCTCGGTCGTCTGGCCGCACGCCTAGGCGCCTAGGCGGGCGCCTCGGCATCTAGGCGCCCCGCCGGCGCCTAGGCGTCTAGGCGCTCAGTTAAAACACTGATGACCACAAATTCAAATAGACCTTTGTGGGTTCTGAAAGCTGTTTTTTCAGTGCCTAGATCAGGGTGCCATGGGCGCTTTTTTCTAGTGGAAGAGATTTATTCAATCTCATGGTACGGGTTTACAGGGGGTGTAGGGGCTTATTTTATAGCCCTGGTTACATGAATCCTAGTCTAATAATACCTGACTCCAAGTAGACTTAGAACTGCCTTTATTGTCTCTAAGGACTCCTATTATATCTCTATGGAAAAACACCTGGACTCTAATAGTCTAATCTTCTAGCCGGTGCAACAGCAACACCTCTGCAGAATTCGAATTGGACTCTAGCCGGAGATTGCATCCGCGCCTCTGGCTCCTCTACCACGTGCCGCTGGGTGTCCGAAATCCTACTCGGAATCTGCTGCCTAGGCGGCCGCACCAGGGGCAGACCAGGGTCACATCAGTACATCACGACCCTCAACAGGGACAGACACATCATCCTTGGTACGAGCACATTATCCCGTACACTTCTGGGACGAACACATCACCTCGAGCACTCACTCTCGTCACGGTCACCTCCGTTGTCATGAACCATCTCTACCACATGACTAACACCAGCACAGCCCGGACCAACCAGCCCAGTCGTGTTTTTCTTCTTCCTTCGGTCTCCTGTGCACGGGCCCAGCCATTCACCACTTTGGTCTTGGCTCGCACTTAATCTTCCTTGGCCCTCTTCAGATCCGGCCCGATCCAATCGGTTACGAGAACAGCCCGACACGTCCTGTAGTGAGGTCCTCCTGCCCTCTTTAGCACGTGGCAGCCCATGCCAGCCCGTTACTGGGCCCAGCCGAGACCCTCCTCTGGTTGCGCACCTTTTTCTTGACTGCACCGACACCCCTGCTGCTGGAAACAGAATAGGACTCTGTGCCCAGGCTGTTCCCAAGGGGGGGGGGGGGGGGGGGGGGGGGGGGGGGGGGGGGGGGCCTCCCTGGTGCGCACCACCAGCGATCCAAGTCGGATTCCCCTGGTCTGGCTGCACCAGGGTGCCTGCCATGGTTCTGTCCACAGACCACAACCCACAAATCCTAGTCTGAGTAGGATTCACCTGTTCTACTCTAATTCCAACTTGTAGTTCGGCTGGTCAGGAGGGCAGATGTCAGGATCATCCAACAGTAACCGAACGCTTGAACATGGATGTCGTGGTTTAATAGGTTTAATATTGATTGATTCCAAACGGTTGAACAGTGGCAGCATATAGCCCCAACCTAATACACAACCCTAACTGATTACAACTCAATATGCTTAAGCTAACCAATCTTTTTCTCCAAACCAAAGCAACTATTAACTGAACAATCGGAAGAACCCTGAATTAGCCACTAATAGATGGAGCAGATTCCAGACATGCACGATGCCTGCGCCAGCTGTAGCGCTGATCAAGCATGACAATACTTCTGGTCAATAATCCAAAGTACAAAGCTCTCCAAGATTTTTAGACATGTCAAGCTAAACTTCTCTGAGTTTTGCATTATGAAGGTGGGTAATATCTATCTGCCTGTGCTACAAGTGATATTCATGCAACAAACATTATCAATTTATCATGAATTCATGCTTATGAATTTCCCTTATGTTAATATATAAATAAACCATCCACTTGTCTACAAAATTCACTTGATAAACTTAATAAGACAAAGTCTAAAGAATCAACAGACGACACTCTTCTCATTCTGCATGCCTACCAGAGGGAGCTTTTCTTCATAAAGTCCCTACTTCACACTTTTGGAGAAGCCACTGGACTGAAGGTTAACTTCCACAAGTCCTTCCTTGTCCCAATCAACATCCGAGACGAGGAAGCTAACATTCTAGCAAGCACATTGGGCTGCCAGGTTGGTTCTTTTCCGTTCACTTATTTGGGTATCCCCATGAGCCCCATCAGACCAAAGGTTCGGGATTTTGATCGGTTACTTAACACCATGGAAAGGAAAATCTCCGCATGTGCCTCTTGGCTATCCATGGCGGGTAGATGCACTCTGGCCAACAGTCATATCTGCAACTCCGATAAATACCATGTGCACACTAAAGCTGAGACCTACAGTAATCTACAGGCTCGATCAAATCAGACGCTCATTCATTTGGAAAGGATCAGATGTAGTGGGAAGAGGTCAGCCACTAGTAGCTTGGGACAGAGTCACCACCCCAGTCAATAAGGGAGGGCTAGGCATAATATGCATTAATAGACTGAACTCAGCACTACTGCAGAAATTCCTTTTCAAGGCTTATAACAAATTGGACATTCCATGGGTGGATTTAGTCTGGAATAGTTACAGTAGAAGAGGACAACCTCCACACTCTCTTGATAAAGGGTCGTTCTGGTGGCAGGATGTTCTGTCATACTGGAATATATTTATGAACAACATCAAGGTCAGGATTGGCCCTGGTGATAGTCTTGCTCTGGAAAGATAAATTGATGGAACAAGGTGTGCTTTCACAGAAGTTCAGCTGTCTATACTCTTGCCAAAAATCAGGACGCAACTGTTGCAGACTTCCTAGCAAATGAGTCCATAGCAGCACATTTTCATTCTCCAATGTCCCAACAGGCCCTATCAGAATTGGATAACCTCAAAACTCTCTTCTACTCGCAAAGAAACACAGAGCTTCATAAAGACAGATGGTCTCAGCTAGAAAAATCAATCAGCTTTCGCCCGACCCTGACATATCATTCTTATTATAAGCATATATCTCCTCCTCTCCCTATCCTGTGGATCTGGGGCACCAAAGTAACCAGGAAACTAATGATATTCACATGGCTGTTGTTTCTGGACCGTCTGAACACTAGAAACTTACTGAGGAGGAAAAACCTGAAGGTAGATAACCATGATTACTCTTGTGCACTATGCCAGTCAGGTACGGAGGAGTACACGTACCACCTTTTCTTTCAATGCCCCCTCAGTGTGGCTTGCTGGAACCTAATAGGTATCACTTGGAATCATGATCCCCTTTTTTCGACACTCTGCAAGAAGCCCATCATAATTGGACAAGACAGGGTTTCATGGAGGTTTTCTCTATTGCTGCCTGGGAGATATGGCTAATGAGGAACGGTAAGATTTTTAGAGAAGATGTCCCTTCGACTCTCTCCTGGAAACAAAACTTGTAATTCACGCTGATAAAACAGAGTTGTAGATTTAGGGACGCCTGCAAGGAGTCCCTCTTGAGTTGGTGTTCCACTTTGTAACTCATGAGCAGTGTCTCTTCCCCTCTCAGGAAGAGTCCATATTTGTACCTCTCAGTTGTATGCCATGATATAATACAATATTGCAGGAGGGGTTTCCCCTGCTGTCTTCTTGCTCAAAAAAAAAAAATCTAAAGAATCAAGATTATGTGCCCAACAGTAAACAGAAAGAAAATCATCTCATTAGCTCTTCAAAAAGGCTCGTTATGGAACATATCACCATGCCCTTTAGTAAAACAATAACCTAATACCCACTAAGCCTTGATGAAGCCAATAGCAATTATTGTGCGACAAAACTTGAACACAGGACACAAGAAAAATGCCAGGATAGAGGGGTTGGAAGGGTCACAATTGTGTGGTAGCATCAAGCTGTTTACTAACTCAGTATGCCAAACTGCCATAGATCATCAAACAGTACAGAAAGTTACGAATTACCTGCCAGATCAGGATGTGTTTGTGTCAGCTTTAACCAGTCCATTTGGCTATAGCCTTTCTCAAAAGGAACTTTTGCACGAGTTGTGGGTTTCTTCAATGAAGGCTTTGACTGAGATGGTACATTTGATTTTGCTTCCCTATCTTTTTCTATAGCTGGTTCCTTCACATTATGGTCTTGGTGTGAACCATTGACGATGCTACCAGATATGGAACTAGATATGCCGTATTTATCAGTCTGCAACTCTTTCTTCTTCAAACTGCTTGCACTATCACCACAACCATCCTGGAGTGTCAAACTTGCCACAGGAATGGCTTTAGGAGATCCTGGCTCATCATCATTTTCTGCAGAACTGACCTAAAGAACAAATATAACACATGATCTTAGAAACTATACAAGAAAGAGGTTCAGAGACAGGCAAAGTAGCTAAAAAATCTTTACAACAGAGGCTCTTAAAAACTCGATGGACTTAATGAGAAAATAGCATAGCATGCTTATTTTCAGAAGGTTTTGGCCATTTGAAGAACAAATTAGCAAGTCATTATACAACTAACAATTTTCAATGGAGTGAAGACTGTAAGGAGATTATATATATCTACTATTCTGGTAGGATCCAAAATATGAAAAGCAAACAACATCAAGAAATGGGGTGAAATGTCAACCCAACGAAGATGCCAAGATGGACCAGTTACATGTACAATACAATAATGTTAGGTCGGTGCTGTAATCAACCAATTCACTCAAACCTAGAGCAGAAGAATAACTGTGCAATCGATACAACAGACAATATATAGGAACGATGGTTTTAAATGCCAACATTGAAAAGTTTGAAAGAACAGCATGGACACAGATATTTCCTAAATCAAGCCCCTATCTCACTCTCTGTTTTGTTCTTATGTTTTGCCCCTTTCTTGTTTCCTCCCTTGGCTTATCCCCATAGTACACGAATACAACTTCTGTAATTATGCCAGTTTCCAAAATGAAACTTGTGTCAGTGAAACCATAACATAGTTCCATTCTTCTAGCAGATTCTTCAACCAATTAGCACCAGTCAAGTCTTGTAGGGACCTTTCACTTTTTACGTTTGTGTAGAAGCGGAGAAGAGATATATGCTTATCCATGATATGATATGGTAAAACATTCAACCAATCACGATTTACAGAAGGATCACTAAAAAACTGAACACTCCCACAAGGATCCAGGATGAGCACTGATGTCGAATGTTAATGAGCACTGGGCCTAACACACAAATAAGGTAGCACATGAACAACCAGCACAGCGCAAGCGACACGAGCAGTAGAATCACGCACCTTGCAGAAGGTGAAGTCGGACGAATCCCCATCCGCCATCGCCTGTGAAGTCAAGGTTGCCCGCCCCAGCGCACTGCAAAGATGGCCTTGCAGACAACACTCCTCCAGTTGCTGCGCACAATTCAATAAACCTAATCAAATCCAGAAATCATTCGAAAAACTGGAAATTGCTATCAGCCCCACCCACAACCAACAACAACAACAACCAAGCATTTGCCCCACCCACAACCCCGCAAGGAAATAAAGATTTGGATTTGATGGCTCGCGGGAACCAGAGACTAAAAGATCCTGCATAACCCGGCTATGAGGGGGTGAAGGGTTCTCCGATGCGAGCGGTGCACCCAGGGGCGGTCGGAGTGAGTCCTAGCGGCGCGCAGCTCAAACGGAGGAGCCGCGGCACGGATGACGGGGGCACGACGCAACGATGGCGGTGGAGGGGAGGAGGGCGGGGGCGCGACGGCGGCGACGCGTGGGAGGAGCGAGGTGGTGCGATGGAGAGGGCGGGCGACGCGACGAGGGCAGGAGGGCAGCATGACGCGATGACGGTGGGTGGCGCGTAGGACGGCGGAGGTGCGACGCGAGCAGGGCGAGGGGGTGGCGCTGAGGAGGACGAGGTTAGGGAAGACCTTGGTGGCGGCGACAAGATCTGGGAGAGAGGCGACAGCGGCGGAGAGGAGGAAGGCGGCGGCGTTGTCCGAGGAGGGAAGCGGCGGTGGCCGACGAGGGAAGCGGCGCTGGCCGACGAGGGAGACGAGCTCTGGGTGACCTCGAGCGTAGGGATGGCAACCCGTCGGATTCGGGTGCAGTGAAAACGCGCCCCAATTGAAAAATGTACCGGGTGGATTTTCGGATCCGAATCTGCACCCGCGAGAATGGCACCGAACCAGGTTTGGCCAAAACCCTAATGGGTGTGGGTGGGATTGCCAGGGTCTAAGCAAGCACGGTCGTCGAATTCCGGTCCCAAACGTCTGTGCAAATCTGAATCAAATCTGAACAAGCAAAGTGAAAAACTAAAATGGTTGAGGTGAGGGAGCAGCTTCGTATCGCACACTAATGGATCGAGTGGCGAGCTTTGCACTCCGTGCCGATGCGAGCAGCCATAACGAACACAGTGGACCCACTCGCTCCAACCTTCTCAACTGCGCGCCCACTGCCCCTACCTCTCCCATCGTCGAACCTGGCAGCGCCGAATTGAGTGTCGGGCCAAACGTCTAAGGAAGAACGCGACGGGGTCCAAGCATTGGGGAAGAAGGCAGTGGGGTCAAAGCGTCAGCCGCCGGGGAAAGCAGTGGCGAGATCCAAAGTCCAAACGGTGGGGCGGCATGCTGCGGCGAGATCCATGTGATGCTCGTGGCCACTGACGCGCAATCGTCAAGGCGTGAACAGCCAGTGGCGCGCCGCCGAGTAGCAGATGCTAGCGCAAGGAAAACGAAACCTAGCGAAACATAGCTTTGTTCGTGGTTTTTCTTTCTTGCTTCTCAGGCAACAGCCAGGTCTGTTACATAACGTGTCCACTCCTGCGTCTTTAACTTTCTCACCCCTCCTTAATATAAGTATTACTTTGTAATGACCACTAAGTACAACTCTGAATGGCAAGTAATAAAGTAACAACAACTAAGTATAGCATGCTGTTAATCCTCCAGCATGACCTCCTGGCATGCAGAAGTGTCATCACCATCGTCCCAAGTGACATCACCCCCTCCCTCTGAAGCTGCTTGCCCCCAAGCAATCACATCAGGAAAACACTAGACCAGAGTGTGACAATCCTTTCACTTAGTCGCCTCCGCGGGCACCTTGGACCACTGAACACAAACTTGAGGAATACCGTGATTACCTTTCTTGACCAACCTGTGATCCACAATAGCAACAGGTTCCACTCCAGGTTGATCCAACTTAGCCACCACTAGAAGTTCAGAAAACACTATAATTGTCAGTGAAAGCTTTTAATTGAGAAATATGAAAAACGGGGTGTACATGCGAACCCTCCGGCAGATCCAATTTGTAAGCTACATTCCCAATTCTTGCAAGTTCTGTATAAGAGCCATAGTATTTAAAAGTCAGCTTAGGAAATAGACGCCTCACCACTAATTAGTGGGTGTAGGGTTGAAGTTTCAGCAACACCTTGTTACCCCACTTAAAACTCCCTTTCACTCATCTTCTTGTCAGCGTGCTGTTTACATTCTGTCCTGAGCAGCAGCAAGATGGTTCTTTAACATCTCCAAGTGAGCAGCACGATCAGCCAACAAGTCAGCTAGTGAATTCTCAACATCAGGGGAAACCACAGGAGCAATAGAGATGTTTGGATCATACCCATACAACGCCTTAAATGATGTGCAGCTAAGGGAAGTGCGGAAGGAGGTATTATATCAAAGTTCAGCTAGAGACAACCAACTTTTCCATTTAGTAGGTGATGAGTGCACTACACATCAGAGATACATCTCCAAGCATTGGTTGACTCGCTCACTTTGAACATCAGTTTGAGGATGGTAGAAGGTGTTGAGCGGCAGCTTGACATCTATGAGCTTGAACAATTATCGCCATAAAGCACTAGTAAAAATTTTGTCCTTGTCAGAGACCATAGACTTGGGTAGACCATGTAGTTTCACAATGTTATAAAGCACAATAGTGGCCACATGTACAGCAGTGAATGGATGCTTAAGAGGGAAGAAATGAGAGTAGAGCTTGAATGCTAATTCAAATTCAAACTTCAACATCAACCTGAGCAACATCATGGTGTTTCCAATGAAGATAACGCCTTGGGTGAGCCCACATGTCAGGTGGCCCACTAGTCAGTCCTAACCAAGGCGTCTCGGGTTTCGTCCTCTGCTTGTGCTTATCGAAAGCCAGCAACACTGCCATGCCGCGTCGCCTCATCCTGAACCCCTCACATTCTCCTTGCTCGACAAGTCTCGTCACGCGGCTCTACTAATTCCTATTTAATTAGGGCACCATTTGTTATTTTATGTAATATTGGAGGTAGCAGCAGAAGATCAGATCGAGGTTGGGACCCACTTACTAGTGGCCCCACACATCAGACCCCAAGGCAGTTTAGATTTTCTTCCTTCTTCCACCACGCGCCAGTGCCTTCTCTGTCGACCGCTCACCAGTGTCCCTATCCACTAGATTCAGCAATTGTAGGAATTGTGGTCATCTGAAATAATTTTTGGAAGAAATTGAGGATAAGGGGAGGTGGACCCCACATGACGGTCTTATCCCCTAAATGCCATGTATTTCAGACCGTTGTAGGGGCTAGTATGCAATTTGTTCCAGTTTAATATTACAGCCAT
The DNA here is from genome assembly GCA_036927565.1 of Tuctoria greenei. Taxonomy (NCBI): domain Eukaryota; kingdom Viridiplantae; phylum Streptophyta; class Magnoliopsida; order Poales; family Poaceae; genus Tuctoria; species Tuctoria greenei. Next base: position 113,206,031 of record JAYESD010000011.1, on the reverse strand, counting down.
AGGGATAATACCTAGGGTGGGTCCCACCCATCAATAGATTCCACCGGTCAACATTATCAATACAGAACTCTATCTCTCTCATTGCCTTCTTGTGTAAGCTTCTTCCCTGCTCCCTTTCCTCTGCTCGCCTCCCGCTCGACCACCGCGGCCCTACCGCTGTGCGCTCGTCGAGCCGCCCAACGCTCCCCTATCGCGCCTCCTCCCCGTCGCACCACGCGCGCCCAGTACCGCGCCTCCTTCGTGCACCCCCACCTGCAACCCCGGCCGCGCATCTGCCACGGCCGTGCACCGTTCCTCTTCTCCTCCCATTCTCTAGCGCCTGCACCAATGGCCATCCTTGCTTGCCCTCGCCTTGCAGCGCCTGCGCCGGCTGCGTGCCGCTCGTGCGGTGGCGCTCCACCGCCGCCCTCCTCTTCGTGCCTCCACTCCAACGCGCGTCTTGCTCTTGCCGCTGCCGCCACGCACAGCCGCCGTTCAGCTTCTTGCCGCCACCGCCGCGCTCCCTGGCCGCCGTCTTGCTGCTTCGGTGTGCTGCTCTTCCCTCTCGCTGCGCCTCATCCGTTCTTGTGGCCGCTCTGCTCGCTGGCGCCCTGTCCGCGCGATACCCGCCGAGCGCCGCGTCCTGGTGCAGCTCCTCGCGCGCCGCGCCCTGCCGCTGCTACATGCCGCGCCACTCCCTGCGACGTCCACCTTCGCCACTGTCCAAGCCTCGCAACCAGGCGTCGATGCGTGTCAACACTACGTTCCTTACTGACGCGCCTCTCACGCCGCGGTGACCGCCGTCCACGCCACCATCCGCTGGCCGTTCGCACTGTTCACGACGCGTTCCGGCCTCCAAGCTACTGCAGCGCATCTCCAAGTCGCCACAATCTGACCTCTACGCAGCAGGCATGCCCGTGCACGCACTCGGGATGCTTCGCCATGTGCAGCCTCATCGTCGTCGCCTTCATGACATTGTTGCGATATTCTGCGTCGTGCCTGCGTCCAGCCAGCACCAAAGTTTATGTTTATGATGCACAAGATGCTGGAACACGACGACGACATTACGACAACATCAATTGGTCCGAGGTTAGCTCTAATTTGTGTAAACGATTAGTCAGGACAGTGCTACATCCAATATGTTCGATGAAATGTCTACAAGACAAAAACAACTGTGATGATGAGAAATACTAATCTGTGATGTAGGAACACGGCAACATCACAATGGGCAAGGTCAGCTAGGCCTAGAGAACCTCTGAATTGTGCAAGAATGACTGAATCGAAGGTGCAACCAAGATGTTCGATAAAATGTTTACAAGGAAAGAACCAACTTTATTGATGTTCAGAGCTGGTCTGTGATGCAGGGTTATAGTGGTGTTGAAACCGACAAGCCTAAGTGCCTAGATGCTCTTTGAATGGTGATGAAGTGACCGGATCAAGAACACACCCAAGATATTCATTGAAATGAACAAGGTGAGCATGCTTATAAGGATAGCAAGGTAGTGCGACTAGTGTTCCGTAATCCTGCACATATTGTCTAGTGACAGGGGATGACTACTTGGTAATTCGTTCCTATTGCTACTCCTGTCTTGTGATGCCTCTCCTTTGACCTTAAGCTCCTTATCGAGGGTCCATCTAATTCTTGTTGATTGGTTAATAGTCGTTCTCATCATAGGAACCTTAGAATTGATTCATTACGACACACATGTAATGTAGAGTAAGAATCTTAGAACACTTTAGAAACACATAATGAGTTCCTCCTAAGTCCTTAGAAACTTTGTAGATCATCTCTTAGTCCTTAGACGACTTCAATTCTCCAGTCATAATATTAAATCCGGAGTTTTAATCTTATGCTTTGCATAGTACTCTTATACCTTAACCGTGCTATGTTTCACCTTAATCCCTTAGTCATCCTTACACTATTTAGTCGAACACTTCTTCACCAGTCACTCATATCACTCTTATGTGGCTTAGCACCAAGTGTTGATTGCTAAGTTGCAAGGTGTGCTTACATTGCACCTTCAGTTCTTACCTCGACACTACTATGACCACCTTGACGCATCCTCTGTTTCTCCACAGAACAGAGCCATGTCTGTCCCTCCTAGTCAAGCTTCTCCATATTAAGGTGTATAGAACCACGTTGGGTCTATTATTATATTACATTGTTTTTCTTATATGCATAATCATGTCAGTAGGAAACGTGATGGAGGTGATCGACAAGGAGCTTCACTTGGAGGAAGAGCCGAGGAGTCACCATCTTGAAGTCCTTGGCGGAGTCCCGAAAGAAGACCACTAACCATTGACATTTAATCGAGTCACAAACTAAGGCAAGCCCCGATTTGCATTTAAGTACTATTTCAAAGTTTATATTTGTATCAGTTATGTCTAGGATGAATTTTGTGCGTTAGGACTAAGGTGCTTGTTACTCCACTTGCATGACCCAAAAATCCCATGGAGTATTGGGTAGGTCTACAGCTTGACGAGTAGAAAATGCCATGCTAATATTTTGAGGAATCCGGTAGAAGTCGAGTAGTTGGAATCTACTCGCAAGATAAGATTTTATCACACGGGATGGAGTTTATCAAAGAATGGTTTATGACTATGAATTGGGGATCGATCAGCGGGATAGGATGCAGCGAGACGTGGTCTCACGTGCATAGCCTTGCTTGTGTCGATTGAGGATTGATCCGTGTGCGGTCCTGCTAGACAAGTTTGAACTGTACCGGATGCATAGGCATATGGAACCCAGGAAACCGATGTAACTTAATAACTTGTATGTCAAGGCATAGCCCACTGTCGATAGGGGTGAGTTGAGGGTAGTAAGGTGTAAATCTGCAGGCGGGCACAGACACGCTCCGTGCGGGGACCTTATGCCCGTGATGGTGGGACCGGTTCGGCGTTTGAGTTTCTTGTGAAAGGTTGTTGCGTATGATGTGGTGAGGAGCACTGCACGATTCTTACCCACAGGTGTGTGTGACGTGTTATCCGGGTGTCTACTGATTGCAATCACCACCCCTCACGGTTATTTGAGTACCGCTTGTTCACTACGCCGTGACGTAGTAATAAAGAGTAGTTGAATTATTACAAACTGTTGCCATGATTATTATTGTATTGCAAGTTGTGTGGCGTAGAGATAGCATAATTAAAGTTTACAGTTTACAAACCCTTATCTTGAAATAGCAATATGCGCTTTGGGCATGTCATATCATCGGCAAAGCGTTTCTTGTTTGATTGTGGAGTCTATGATGTGATGTGCCCGAGGAAGGTCATTTGCTACTTAAAATATGACTATAGCGACCTACTTGTAGGCAAGTCTATTTATGCTATTTCCTACCTATATTTAGCCTTTACCTTGCATATGTCTAGTGAGACGGGTCAGTCTTGTTGAGCCTTATGCTCACATTTGCAGTTAACGAGTTTTGCAAGTTATACCGTTGATGAAGGGCTTGACGAAGATGCCTTACCCTCATCAGGCACAACTGAGTGGGAGCCCTGCACGCCGTCGTGATCAGGAGAGTGAGTGCTGCTAGTGCGAAGCGTCCTAAGGGCATGGACGACTTTGCTTTTGCATAGTTAGAGCTGAGAGCGTAGCTATGATGTATATACTCTTTTCTTCATTTAGTATTGTAAAAACTTCCGCTGTGTTTATAAATAAAAGACTTAGTTTGTATTTTATTCTGGTTCTTTTTATGTATACCGTTGGGTGTCGTGTCACAAGACACCACCCAATGAGATCCTTGGATGTCGGGACCCCGGTCTCCACACTTAGAGAACCTGTCAACAATCACCAAAATGACAGTGTAGCCTTGTGATGGAGGCAAGCCTTCAATAAAATCAAGTGTAATGTCCTGCTAGGTGCCCTAGGATATCCGCAAAGGCTGCAACAAGCCTGGTGGGTGAGTTCTTTCTGATTTGGCCTGTTGGCAAATGTGACATTGCTGCACAAAATTCGCCACATCTTGTTTCATTCCTTCCCAGCAGAACCATTTCTTCAAACGTTGATAAGAGGCTTGAGTGCCTGAATGGCCGCCAACCGCACTATCATGATATGTTGCTATCAGCTAGGTCTTAAGTGCGAAATTTCCTCCTATACAAATCTGGTTCCCTTTCCGGAGAAGCCCTTCTCATCTGGACTTGCTACAGCTAGTTTGGCCATGAGCTGCAGAGCTCAATCATCAGTACTATAAGAATTCACTACCTCCTGTAGCCAAAGTGGTTTTACCCCAGTCGAAGCACAAAGTTGCACCAATGTCCCCACACGCGACAGTGCATCGGCCGCCTTGTTTTGTCTACCCTTCTTGTAAACAATCTTAAAATTCAGCCCAAGTAGCTTTGTCATCGTGCGCCTCTACGAATCTGTTTGAAGGTGATGCTCCTCTGAAAAAGAGAGACTCTTATGATCAGTTGGTATAATAAACTCCTGTCTTTGAAAATATTGCCGCCACCGATCGACCGCCAACATCAAGGCCATGCATTCTTTTTCATAGATGGAAAGGTGCTTGTTCTTGTCACTTGTTGCCTTGCTCAAGTATGCTATCGGTCTTCAATCCTACATTAAAACAGCCCCAAAGCCCAAGTTGCTAGCGTCGGTTTCCACTACAAAGGGTTTATCAAAGTTCGGCAATGCAAGGACCGGGGTGAACTGCATCGCAGTTTTCAGATTTTCAAAGGCTTGAGTAGCTTGCTCACTCTACTGGAATTGCCTTTTCTTTAACAGAACAGTCAATGGCTTGACGATTCTCCCACAATTCTTCACAAATTTCCTGTAGTATCCTATTAGTCCAAGAAAACCCGAAGTTCAGTCACATTTGTCGGTATAGGCCACCTCTTCGTAGCCTCTGTCTTGCGGGGATCTGTGGAAACACCCGAGGAAGAAATGATGTGACCCAAGTAAGCCAACTTCCTTTTAACAAAACTACACTTTGACTGCTTGATGTAAAATCTACGCTCCCGGAGCTTGGACAGTACCAATCTCAAGTGATGCATGTGCTGCTCCAAGGACTGACTATACACCAAAATATCGTCTATGAACACCAAGCAGAATTTCCTCAAGAATGGTGCCAAAACTGAATTCATGGCACATTGAAAAGTCGTCTGCACATTCATCAAGCCAAAGGGCATGACCTTGAATTGATAGTGGCTGTTGTGTGTCTCGAATGTCGTCTTATATTCCTCACCCTCTTTCATTCGAATTTGATGATATCCCAATTTCATATCAAGACTTGAGAAATATTTGGAGCCCGCTAACTCATCAAGAATCTCATCCACAAGTGGCATCGGGAACCGGTTCTTTATGGTCATGTCATTAAGCCTTCAATAGTCCATACAAAACCTCCATGAAGTATCTTTTTTCTGCACCAATAATATCAGAGAGGCAAATGGGCTGCTGCTATGCACAATAAGGCCTGCTGCAAATAATTTTGCCACCTGCTTCTCTATTTCATTTTTATGCAACGGAGAATAACGGTGTGGCTTTGAATTCACTAGTACTGCGCTAGGTATGAGGGACACCACATGATCAAAAGCTCGAGGAGGTGGCTGAAAGTGCATCTAGGCATTCTCTTGTGGGTTTTGGACGATTGATGACAAACATATGAGATCCTAATGAATTTATTGAGATGAATGCAGATCTACAAAGATTAGAACTTATGGTGCACTAAAAAAGGTGAAAAATGAGGAGTGAGAAAAGGAAAAGCCCAAATGATCAAGGAAGCGCAAAGTAGATATCAATGTATAGAATGTGTGTGATAGACACATCCCAAGAGTTTATATCTTTGTGTAGAGGGTAAGAGCTAAAACAATTTATTAAATAATTTACTGAAGCATTGGACAAGTCCGTTCAACAGCGGACTAGTCCGATGAACTCACTATTCTTTTACGGACAAGTCTGGAATGGCACCGGACTAGTCCGTTCAACTCACTGACCTCACTCGGACAAGTCTGGACATGTGTCAGACAAGTCTGTTCAACTTTCTGATGTTCACTCAACACAAATCACCATGCACCTGACAAGTCTGTTCAGTTGCGAACAAGTCTGATTGAGTCTCTAGACCCATCACAGACTAGTCCGAACAACTTCCTGTTCCAATACGGACAAGTTCGGATTACCTCACGCAAGTTAGGGTTTCAGGTGTGCTGCACAATTCACACAAGTTTTACACAGCACACCGGACTAGTCCGGTCTTGAGAGCGGACTAGTCGGCCGTCGAGATCCCTAACGATAACTTTTTTTAGAAACTCTTTAAATAGGTGATCCATGACCCCACAACATGAGATTCGTACACAACAGTGAACAACTAAGAACCCTAGTGCTGCCACTTGTCCCAAGAGCATATAAACACCTCTCCCCACACATCTAAAGCCCTTAAAGGTAAATCTTTTGGGAATCCAGATTTGGGATAGGGAGATCATCTTCTATGCATTGCTAAGCTCTTGGGTTTGATCTCTTATACACTCTTGCATCTCTTGTGAATCTTTTGAGTGTATTCAATTAGTTTTCTCTCTATAATTTTTTTTGGAAGCCCTTAGCATGTGAGGTTGTCCCACCAACTCAGTTATTACCCCTTGATAGTGGAACTCAAGTCATCCTTTTGTGGTGACTTGATGAGGCAAAAGGTTTGGAGAGACCCGATTGTGTGTGAGCTTCCTAAACGAGGATGTAGATTTCTTTGGTGAGATCGAACCTTGGTAAAAATCATTGTCTCGCGTATTCTTGTTATTTACTTTTGTAATCATCATCATCTAAGGCATAGGGTTGATTAATCTTGTAATCTTCAATCAAATCAATCATTCTAAAACTTACACAAGTTGTTAGGATAATTTTCTTAATTCTACTGCTATACCATTCGAGGAGAATACATTAAACAATCTATCTTTTCGTAGGTATAACTAGCATACCGGACTAGTCCATACATATACCATACTAGTCCGTACATATACCGGGCTAGTCTATACATATATCGAACTAGTCTGACCCCTCCTGTATTTAACGAATCTGTTAAGTATTGCGGGAAAAGTTTTAAATGCCTATCCACCCCCTCTAGGCCACATTCAATTGGTATCAGAGCAAAGCTCTCCTTTTACAAGACTCACTGCTTAGAGAGATAAATGGCCACTGACAAGACCAACAAGATCTAAAAAATGCCCATCGTTGGAGATGAACAAGACTCCAAGGCGTTCGATATGCTCAAGGAGCACGAACACGGTGATGAAGAAGTGTGTGAACTCAAGGCGCTTCTAAGGAAGAAACATCTAAGCCAAAAGGGCAAAAAGAGAGATGAAAAACCAAAAGAGGGTAGTCATCAAGACTACTCCTAGTATCCTTTTAATTATGAGAAGCTTAACAACTACAATCACTATATTTCTATTCCCATAGGAAGACCTCCACAGTTTGACGACAATGATTACTCAATGTGGAAATACAATATGAAGATGCATCTTATCTCACTTAATCCTAGTCTTTGGCATATAGTTTGTACATGTATAGATATCCCAAACACCAACGATGAACTCACCCCAGAGCAAGAATAAGCAATTCACTGCAATGCACATGTCGTTACGGTGATCACTTCATCCTTGCAACGAGAGAGTTGACCAAGGTGGATGGACTTGAAGTTGCCAAAGACATTTGGGATACACTCAAGGCTCATGAAGGGAACCACTCCATCTGTGAAGCGAAGATTGAGATGCTTGAGGGAGAATTGGGTAGATTTGCCATAGAAGATGGTGAAACTTCTCAAGAGATGTAGAACCGCTTGAAGACACTTATCAACAAGATCCGTGCTTATGAAAGCAAGAAGTGGACTGATCATGAGGTTGTGAAGAGAATGATAAGAGCCTTTATGCCTCGGAATGTCACCTTGTGGTCCATGATAAGAGAAAGACCAGGGTTTAATAAAATGACCCCCGATGAAGTTCTTGGCAAAATTATCAATCACGAGATGATGGAGAAGGAAGCTCAATATGTGAAGAATCTTGTCGAGCTCACCTAATCAAAGAATAAGGGGGTGGCCCTCAAGGCGACTCGCAAACCAAAAGACACGAAAGTCCATAAGGTGCAAGACGACAAAGACACTGACGATGTAAGCACAGATATGGATGATGAAGAAATGGTGCTCTTCATGAAAAGATTCAAGCGCATGATGAGAAGAAGAAAAGGAGACAACTCTAGTGAAGGCAAGAGCAAGAACAAAGACAAGTCCAGAACTAGGAGGTCATGCTACAATTGTGGTGAATATGGACACTTCTTAGTTGATTGCCCATATGAAGAAGATGATAAGAAAAAGAAGGAAGCTAAACAACAAGACAAGAAGACATTCAAGAAGAAGAAACAAGTAGGCCAAGGACATATTGGCAAGGAGTGGGACTCAAACGATGAGTCCTCCTTCGAAGACGAAGATAGGGTGGCAACCGTTGCCATCAAGAAGCCCCATGAAGTACACTCTCTTTTCAAACTTGGGAGGATGGAAGGAGTCGAATCACACTTGCCTTATGGCCAAGGAAAGCAAGAAAAAAGTTATATCTAAACCCTCATCTTTACATTACTCTGATGATGAGTATGATTGCAGTGATGAAAATGAACACATGCTTAAGGGCTTAAGTAAAAGTGCATTAGATAAAATGAACATGTGGACGGATGAAATATTTGAGAAGGAGGATCTTATCAACTGCCAAGAAGATATGCTCATCCTTCAAAAGGAGAGATATTCTGAGGTTGAAAAGACTCTCGAGCTTGAAAAGGAAAAGAGAGAAGCACTTGAGCATGAGGTAGCTTTGAGCAAGAAAACTTGCTCAAATCTAAATGATTTGAATGTTGTACTTAAGGATGAGCTTGTTAACTTGACAAATGTTCACAAGGACCTTCAAGTACAAGTTGAATCACTCAAGAAAAGTGCTCCCTCCTCTTCTAAGACTTCACCCTTTCCAAATATTGAGTGTATTCCACCTAAAACTTGTAATTGTGCTAATTTGGTTCTAGACCTAAAAAATGAGCTTAAGTGGCACAAAGCAAAATTTCGCCCACAACATTTTCGATAAGGAGAAAATCAAGTATGCACGAAGTGCATACTCGGTTACTAGAGCTCCTAATGTCAAGGATGGCCTTGGATATTCTCGAGGTGAAAAGCGTAACGCTAGAAACCCCAAGAATAACATGGAATTGTTTACTTTTGTCAAGGAAATCTCAAATCAAGTTAAGAACACCAAACATGTTCCTTCCTTCCATGAAAAAGCTAAAAATGGACCAAACATCATGTTTCATAACTTTAATGCCTCATATGTTCTTATGAAGAATAAATTTAATCATGTTTATGCCGAGTACGTTGGGCCACTCCACAAGAGTCCAAAATCTTATGTGCGGGTGCCCAAGTGTCTCATCACTAACCTCAAAGGACCCAAGCAAGCTTGGGTACCTAGAACCAAGACATAATCATGTTTTGTAGGTGTATCCCCTCTGGTGGATTCAAAGAGGTGCTTGATGGGCACCAACCACATGACCGGAGGAAAAAACTATTCATGGGGTATAATGAAAATCCAAGTTCATCTCCACCCGAACCATCATCACAAGACTCAAGTGTACAACAATCGGAGAGCAATGATCAAGGGGGAGCTTGTACAAAAGAAAAGGCTCAAATTTTACAAGATCAAGCTCAACAAGATCAAGATAATCAATATAATAGTGGAGGCAATGATCAAGGGGGAGGTGAAGAAAATGAAGAAAAAGTGGATACAAGACCATAAATGCATCTCCCAAGAGTGCATCAAGAACTTCGTCAAAAGTCCAACATGGATAAAGATAAGCTCCAATGAACCAGCTTGCATCCCCACCACAACGAAGTTGATCTAAATATGGTCCAAAGAGATATACTATTCTATTTTTGGATCTATAGTATCTCGGTGCATCTATGAAGCGTTCCGACCCATAAGATCGGAACAAACATGTAATATTATTAAATACAAGGTTCAGTACATAATATTACAACACAAGTGGAACCACAACCATACAAAGCTTTATTTCAACAGCATAGCCTTATGGATAAAAACTACAACTAGTGACAAGACAAATATAATGAACATCAACACATAGACTAGTAGCTAGTTGTCGCCCATGGTTCCACTACAAACAACTTGGGTGCAGACGTGACCCTACTCAAAGTCCTCCGGCATGAAGTCAGGATCTTCTGAAAAACAATCAATCAACAATGTTTGAGTATAAAGTACTCAACAGGCTCCACCTCGCCCTTTGGGAGGGGAATAATACAGATATAAATGCAATGCACAAGATAAATAACAATGCAACTAATGCAAGTGAATACCTCCCACATCACTCATCTCAATCTTACCATAGGTGGCTTTCTAGTTGTTAGGACCACACCGTAACCCATCCTATACTGAGGACATGACCGCTCGAACGGATTTTACACTCTGCAGAGGTTGTACGTTGTACCCACATGCACGGACCATCAAAGACAGCCTGACATAACCGACACCCAGTTGAAACATCACCCGGACCAGTCGCCCCCAACCCAATATCAATATCATCAGTGAGCTCATTAACCTCTCAACAAAACTCTCTCTCCACCGTGGACGACTATCGGGCTAGCCACCAGGATTAGGCTGAGCCCGACCCATACATGGACATGTGGTCATACTGAAAGGAAGTAAGGTGAGATGTCAAAACAACTCGGTCCTTAAGGCTCACCAGGGGAGCCTACATACACACATCATGAGCTTATCCTCATGATAGAACTCGCTGTAAGTCTACCACCACAGTAGCACATACACCAACTCTAACCCATCTGCCCGATCACAACTCATGCATGCTCTCACCAACCATACAACATACAAGAGACAACATCATCATGTATAATCTCATCATTTAAATATGCAGCAAATGGAACTAGTATGACTCTACTCTATCACTCGACGCTCAACAAATGCATTAACCTAATCTACTAGCCACAATGGATAAATCTCATATAGGTGCGATATGATCAAAAAGGGATAGATGGGACTTGCCTTTGCTATCTTCGGCTGCGTCATTCTCCGGGTCACCTGGTTCCTCCGGGTTCTCCTCTGGTACTGAGACTACTCTGACACATCACAAGCAAACAAGCAAGGCATGGGTACATCAATACATCAGGCAAAATTAGTGTTATTAAATAGATTAAGATTTTATATGATTTTTGGTAAAAGAGTTAGATTAAACGGACTTCGTGTGGGTGAGGTATTAATTTTATAAGGTGGAGGTTGATTTAATTAAGGAAATTAATATTTAATTGAAGGGATTTGGCCTTTGGGTATGTATCAGAGTCTCTCAGCCCACATGCACACTTGGCCTTGTGGTCTAGGGCCCACAATTGGGTTGGCCTATGACTTTTCGTTGCTTTGGGCTTGCGTGTGGTAATTAGGCAGGTTAGGGATCAGGCTTGCGGCACAGCAACGCTTGAGTCTTGCGTGACCGCACGAGTGGATCAATGGGTGGGGACCAGGACTCTTTCTTGCGGGCTTATAACAGGGTGCTTCGTCTACCTCTGGACATGGAGTTTGCTGCACACGGCTCTAGTCGATGGGGAAAAAATGAAGGAGATGGCGGCCAGGAGGTGAGGGGATCTAAGGCTCGCACCACGGCAAACTCGATTTAGGCATCAATCTGGGTACAACTCATGGGAAATAGGGCGGATTTGGGAGGAGGACGGCCATGAAAAGGGAAAGCTCGGCGTTGCACTGGGGAGAGAGGGAGGAGCTCACCTTCATGGTCGCGCGGCACGGCTGAGGCGAGGTGTAGTCCGCACGGTCAGATTTATAGGCGGAGGAGCGGTGGTAGGCGACTGGTTAGTAGACAAACAGAGTAAATTCGTCGTACGCTGGTGGGGGCCCATCGAACTCGCTTGACGGTCAGCTTGTCAATTATCTGCGGCGCTGCACGACGGGTCCTGTCGGCCGGTCGCCGGGTAACAGTGGCGCCTGTGCGGCTGTTGAGGCGGTCGTCGCTGCGTGCGCGAGGAAAGTAGGTATTGGTCACTTCTGTAACACCCTCATTTTCATGCATCATGCCTTGCATCCATTATTAAATATGTTTAACATTAAGCAACATAAAAAGGAATAAGTTTAAAATGAATTAGAAACAAAACCACACTTAAGAATTCTGGGAAGTGCGGACTAGTCCGGTCTTTGTGCGGACTAGTCCGATTTATCTCTCACTTCGAACGGACTTGTACGTTTTTCTGCAGACTAGTCTGTTTTTCCCTCTAGACACCTTCAGACTTGTCCAGTCCTATACGGACTAGTCCGGTGTTCCAATTTCTTGAAAAAATTGCTAAGTCCCTGGACTCGTTTGGACGAGTCCGATATTCCAGCGGACTTGTCCATTTTTTCCTCTGACTAAAGTCGGACTTGTCTGTTTTTCCCCTCTGGATAAGTTCGGACTTGTCCGATCTCCAGTCCGGACTTGTCCGATTTCCCTCTGTCCAACTTCGAACTAGTCCGACCCTTTTGCAGACTTGTCCGATAAATCGCGACTCTGAGTTGATCTTATGTTTCACGACTTGTTTCTTGGGTTTTACGTTAAGTGGGCCTACTGACGTCATGCCTAACTCTTTTAGAGCCCATGTCGGACTCTAAACCGGTCTCTACTCATCTCAAACTCGAAATCCACCCAACCCTAGCCCTCCACCTCTATATAAACAACCCCACCCCTTGACTTGACATCTATTTGCCACTTTTACACCCTAACTCATGATTAGCTGCCACCAAGGAGGGAGAAGGAGATCTAGAGTAAGAAGAAGAAGAGGAGGAAACGAAAGAGGATCAAGATCTCCATCAACTTTGTGTTCTTCATCAACAAATCACCACCAAGTTCTTCATCAAGCCTAGATCATCAAGATCCAAGTGTTGCCTCCAAGATCCTTGATTCATTGGAGTCCTAAACACCTGTTATACCTTCTATTTTCTTTATTCCTTAGATGAATTCAACCCCAAATCTCCAAATTCACGTCAACCTAGAAAACCCTAATCTGCTATTCCTACGCAGTGCAGACTAGTCCAGCCTCCTGCGGACTTGTCCGATTTTGCAATCTAATTCTGTTGAATTAATTCTAAATTAGATCAAATCTAATACAAAACTGTATAAACTTGTTAAAAGTTATTAGAACTAGTTAATAAACATCATTAACAACTCGTTAACTAGTTTTACTTTGCATTTGCATTAATCATGCATGTCAAGTCATATTGAGTAATATGTGTGCATCTATTGATTGTGTTTTTGTATTGTATGTTTGTTGTGCAGATTAGACGGATTTGCGCTAGAGAGTGCCACGGAGGATCTACAACACCAAGAGTTTGAAGGCTTTGAGACGAACCAATCCCAAGAGCAAGGCAAGTGTCCTTGAAGCATATTGATCATGTTTTAAAATAAATGTTTTGTTTGCAAAACTGCATACTTGTGTCAATTTGATGGGAATCCTATGATAGGAAGTTTACTAGATTTGTTGACCACCCTTGTCACCTGGAATGTATGGTAGAGAGTCAGGAAGGTCTTTTTACCTTTTTGCATTGCTTAATTAATTAGGATGGGAAGAAAACTATATCAATTAACTTAATTATGCATTTATGAGATTTGATCAATGTGAACTGGTTAATATGATGTGGTAATGGGTGATCTAAGCAAGCCTGGTATGTGGATGTGTTGGATGTTATGGTGGTTTTGCTTGCTTTAGATCTAAGGACCGGTTCGTGGAGCGACTATCCAGGATTTACAGTGCCACCACGAGGCCAAGTATGGGTGCGGCATAGCTGATTAATTAGGGCTTTGCTTGCTATTTGGACCATTAAGGATGCTTGGGGAAGGGGTAGTTGGATTGGGTTTTTTGATGATTGGTGGGACTACCCTGGGATTCGAATGGCTCAAGAGGGGGCCCTTGGTTGAAGATGTGCTCAGTTGGAGGCATCGCCACCGGTGAAATCTTAGTGGGGTCTAAATAGGCTAGTAATCCCTTTGTTAATGCTATTTTGTGATCTCTTGGCCACACACCGACAGAAGTGTGATATGGCATAATAGAGGTTCTAGTCATTGAAAGGTGATGAAATCACAAACACGTGGGTAAAGTGGTACAACCTCTACAGAGTGTGTCTAAAACTATCATGATAGCCGTGCTCCCGGTTATGAGCAACCTGGACCCTCACATGATTAGGGGAAAACTTGGGATTTGGGATGGTTTGGTATTAGTTATGATTATGGTTGGTAATATGGTTATGGCTGGTTATGAATTAAATTCTGGTATTGATTATGATTATTGGTAATGAGATATCTGGTATATGGATGGATATTGGAATATGGACAAATACTATGATATTAATTATGGTTTATAATGGGTTTATTTCACATACATAACATATGTCGTTTTTCAAAGGTTTTAATGTACTTTTCAACACTTAGCCATTATTATTGTCCTCATTTGAATCAGCTACTTGTCATACTTTCCACACTTGCTGAGTACGACATGTACTCACTCTTGCAATTCCCCCACCAACAGTTGTAGGTCATGATTGGGAGTTTAATAATTATAATGCGGAGTTCTAGGCTGTGTCTACCGTCAGCTTTGCCTGTGGAGTGTTGGAGCTGTGCTATACCTTTGCTTATGCTGCTTAGTTGCTTAGTTTGATCAGTTTAGTTTATTTCTGCTGCATTAGTTCAAACTTGTCATTAATATTCATTAGAGCTTGTATTTGAGGATGTTATGAATTCTGTAATAAAAGTGGTTAATTAATCTTGTTATGTGGTAATTTTCTGTATACTCTTTTGTGAACGCACTCTTGTATGTGTGTTGAACGTCCTAGGCACACATATGCGTTCACTTGGTTCTTTTTTGGAACCGGATGTCACAACTTCCTATGAGCAGTAGCAGGTGCGGCTTGAATGCGCCGTACGAGCGCTTGATAGTCTTCCAAGGAGATGGAGAAGGAGGGGAGGGGAGGCACGCCTGCTGCCATGGGGTGCTAATGGTGCTGATTTTGCTTGTACAGATGAAAGCGCGTTGTTCTTTCTAGAGGTAGAAGAAGGAGCATTTTGTAAATAAGCAGAAGTGGTAGGGGGTGATTGAATAATGGATGGTCTGGTACTATAGAGGGATGGTGGTGTGTTGGGAGCATAAAGGTGCAAGACCATTTTGTGATTAGAGAGAAGGGGGAGGGTGTTCGTTGAAAAATGCTCTAGGCTTCGTGTGAGGGTAGCGTGAGCCTTGCTGGGGCGTTGGCAACGTGAGCACCTTTTATTATTATTATTTTTCCTTTGCTCTCATTTTATTATCATGGTGTATTCTCTACTCTTGAGTTGATCATTATTTCTTTATTTATTTTTTGTATGTACTATCAACGATTATTTTATTTCATTATTTTTTTTAACTCTGTGATATATATATATATATATATATATATATATATATATATATATATATGTGTGTGTGTGTGTGTGTGTGTGTGTGTGTGTGTGTGTGTGTGTGTGTGTGTATACATATTATTAATGGTGATTACTTTTATAAGCTCGATCAACTAGTTTGCGAATTTCAGGATGTTACAATCTAAACCATATTAAAACTAGTATATCAACCTTTGTTCGTAATTTGTTATACTCTTGTGCATCTATGTTCAATATCATACTAAGTGTATGTTTTATGTGCAATGTTTCAAGTCACTTTGATTCTTGAAATATGGCTTGAAACACTGCATACCTAATTGACTCTTCAAAGTTTACTTATCTTGCAAAAATTCATTCCTTATCTTGATTTTCACTCAAAACTATTATAATTATTGAATCTTGGTGAATTATGGCCATTGTATGATTGTTGATTGCTTACTGGTCATGTTCATCAAGATTATTTGTGAAATATTGTCCTCTAGATCACTATTAGTTGAAATCCCAAAAATATTCTTGTTCTAATTCAATTCTGTCCAGCTGACCCGGACTAGTCCGTGGTTAGCATCGAACTAGTCCGTTACTGGTGACTAGTCCGGCTCTGGTCCGATGTACCGGACTAGTCCGGTCCCTTGCGAACTAGTCCGCTACTGTGAGGTTTAACCCTAGTCATCCGCCAAGTCCCCTCTTCTTCCTCCTCACAATCGCCTTTGCTTTCTCTCTCCTTTAACTCGATCTCCTAAGGCGATTTCCACTTTGAACCACCAAAATTGAAGGTTTGTCCACGAGAATCTTCCCCCTCAGTGTGAAGCATCCCTTCTCTGAACTAATCCGGAACCTGCTCCGCTCCTTCGTCCTCAAATCTTTGATTTTCGGTAAAAAATCGAACCCTAACCCTAGTTCTCATCTTTCCTCATTTCTTGCTTACTTTTCTTGATTTCTAGGGTATACAATGTATTGTTGTATGTATTCCTATTGTCCTCCTACCTTTTTGCATCAATATCAATTAGATTTGTTGGAATAAGAAGTTAGGTTTCATACATCAAACCGGACTAATTCGATGCTTGGTGCAGACAAGTCTGGTTAATTGAACAAGTCCGCATCCTGAAATTAGACAAGTCTGGCCCATTGACAGTTTGAACCTCTAAATTCCTGTCTCCACAAAGTCTAATTCCCATTTTTACCACACCTTGTCACCTTGTGTCAGGCACGATGTCGTCCGCTTCAGATGACAGCATGTTTGATTATGAAGCTGAGCGTGACCGCGAGAGAGTGGCCATGACAAAAGAGCTAAGAAGCAAGAAGCGCCATGATCATGATGCAAATGATTCTCCTCCTGACTTTATGCTCCCAAGAAAGAGGAAGGTGGTAGTGAAGAAACCATCAAGAAAGGATGGTGCTGGTGCCAACTCAACAGCACCAAGAAGGAGCACTAGCAAGGGTAAAGGACTTGCAAGTGGATCCATTGGTCCACTAAAGATGAAACATTTTGTACAACGCAACAAGCAACCCTCATAAGATGATTTCATGGGCAAATGAAATGAATTGGATGACAAGCTTAGAAAGGTTGAAGTCTATGAGCAGCCAAAGCAATCAGCTAACCCAAGGTTCTGGAGCCACTTCCATGCTGATTATTATGAGCATGTCTACAGAAAAATGAGAAATCTAGTGGTTCCAAGTCAATGGGTATACATGACTTATCTACAATCCAAGAACTGTCAAGCATATCATGAAGTCTTGGAGGCATGGCTTGAAGGATCTCCTATCTTCCTGATATAATTGGAACAATAAAGTCATCACTCAATTTTACTCTACTCTCTGCTTCACTCATGATGATGGGGATGAGATCACTTGGATGACTCATGAATCCAAGTATAGTGTCACTTATGAGGAGTTTGCCAGGATACTCCATCTCGAAGACACTTTGGAAAATAAGCTTGTGATTCACAATTTGAAGCCTTTGGGGAAGGATGAGCTAGCCTTCCTCTATGACACAAGAATGCTATACAAGGCACCTACCATAACGTACTTGAAGCCATTCCTCGCGGTGCTTAACATAATTTTGAGGAAGACTATTGCTCCAAAGGATGGAGATGCACGAACAATTCAAGGAACTCTAAGGACCTTGATCAAAGTGATAAGAAAGAAAAGGACCTTGAATATATCTACAATGACATTGTGAACATTTCAATCACTCCAAATAGGTCTTGTGGCTATGCACCTTACATCATGTTCATGACTGAGAAGGTCATCGGCCTTGAGTTTGTCAAAGACGTTGAGCATGGCAGCCTCAAGCCCCAAAAGCCACCAGTCTATAATGTTCCTAATGCTCCTGCCTCACCGTCGGTAGAACAAAGATCAAAGCAAGCAAATGAAGTCACAAGGACTCCAGCTGCTATCTCTGCTCCTCCACCCTCCAAAGAGTCCTCCAGTGGTGTATTGAAGATGCTTTCTTCTATCTTTGCATCCTACCGCAAAGTGGAAATTAAGCAACACAAGGAAAGCTTGGCTAGAAAGAGGCACCAGAGTGTAACACCCTCACTTTCATACATCATGCCTTGCATCCATCATTAAATATGTTTAACATTAAGCAACATAAAAAGGAACAAGTTTAAAATGAATTAGAAACAAAACTACACTTAAGAATTCTGGGAAGTGCGGACTAGTCCGGTCTTGGTGCGTACTAGTCCGATTTCTCTCTCACTTCGAACGGACTTGTCCGTTTTTATGCGGACTAGTCTGTTTTTCCCTCTGGACATCTTCGGACTTGTCCGGTGCAGACTAGTCCGGTGTTCCAATTCCTTGAAAAATTTGCTAAGTCCCTAGACTTGTCCGGACTAGTTCGATATTCCAACGGACTTGTCCATTTTTCCCTCTGACTAAAGTCAGACGCCAGACTTGTCTGTTTTTACCCTTTGGATAACTTTGGACTTGTCCGGTCTCTAGTCCGGACTTGTCCGATTTCCCTCTGTCCAACTTCGGACTAGTCCGTCCCTTTTGCGGACTAGTCCGGCCCTTTTGCGGGATTGTCCGATAAATTGCGACTCCGAGTTGATCTTTTGTTTAACGACTTGTTTCTTGGGTTTTACGTTAAGTGGTCCTAGGGATGTCGTGCCTAACTCTTTTAGAGTCCATGTGGGACTCTGAACCGGTCTCTACTCATCTCAAACTCGAAATCCACCAAACTCTAGCCCTTCACCTCTATATAAACAACCTCACCCCTTGGCTTGACATCTGTTTGCCACTTTTTCACCCTAACTCGTGATTATCTGCCACCAAGGAGGGAGAAGGAGATCTAGAGCAAGAAAAAGAAGAGGAGGAAACGAAAGAGGATCAAGATCTCCATCAACTTCGCATTCTTCGTCAACAAATCACCACCAAGTTCTTCATCAACCCTAGATCATCAAGATCCAAGTGTTGCCTCCAAGATCCTTGATTCATTGGAGTCCTAAACACCTGGTATACCTTCTATTATCTTTTTCCTTACGTGAATTCAAACCCAAATCTCCAAATTCACGTCGATCTAGAAAACCCTAATCTGCTGTTCCTGTGCAGTGCGGACTAGTCCGGCCTCCCGCGGACTTGTCTGATTTTGCAATCTTATTCCATTGAATTAATTTTAAATTAGATCGAATCAAATACAAACCTGTATAAACCTGTTAAAAGTTATTAGAACTAGTTAATAAACATCATTAACAACTCATTAACTAGTTTTACTTTGCATTTGCATTAATCATGCATGTCAAGTCATATTGAGTAATATGTGTGCATCTATTGATTGTGTTCTTGTCTTGTATGTTTGTTGTGCAGATTAGACGGATTTGCGCTAGAGAGTGCCGCGGAGGATCTACAACACCAAGAGTTTGAAGGCTTTGAGACGAACCAATCCCAAGAGCAAGGCAAGCGTCCTTGAAGCATATTGATCCTGTTTTAAAATAAATGTTTTGTTTGCAAAACTGCATGCTTGTGTCAATTTGATGGGAATCCTATGATAGGAATTTTAATAGATTTGTTGACCACCCTTGTCACCTGGAATGTATGGTAGAGAGTCGGGAAGGGCTTTTTACCTTTTTGCTTCGCTTAATTAATTGGGATGGGAAGAAAACTATATCAATTAACTTAATTATGCATTTATGAGATTTGATCAACATGAACTGGTTAATATGATGTGGTAATGGGTGATCTAAGAAATCCTGGTATGTGGATGTGTTGGATGTTATGGTGGTTTCACTTGCTTTAGATCTAAGGACCGGTTCGTGGAGCGACTATCCAGGATTTACAGTGCCACCACGAGGCCAAGTATGGGTGCAGTGTAGCTGATTAATTAGGGCTTTTATGGTGCTATTTGGACCATTAAGGATGCTCGGGGAAGGGGTAGTCGGATTGGGTTTGTTGATGATTGGTGGGACTACCCTGGGATCCGAATGGCTCAAGAGGGGGCCCTTGGTTGAAGATGTGCTCAGTTGGAGGCATCGCCATCGGTGAAACCTCAGTGGGGTCTAAATAGGCTAGTAATCCCTTTGTAAAGGCTATTTTGTGATCTCTTGGCCAGACACCGACGGAAGTGTGAGACGGCATAATAGAGGTTCTAGTCATCGAAAGGTGATGAAATCACAAACACGTGGGTAAAGTGGTACCACCTATGCAGAGTGTGTCTAAAACTATCATGATAACCGTGCTCGCGGTTATGAGCAACCTGGAACCTCACATGATTAGGGGAGAACTTGGGATTTGGGATGGTTTGGTATTAGTTATGATTATGGTTGGTAATATGGTTATGGCTGGTTATGAATTAAATTCTGGTATTGATTATGGTTATTGGTAATGAGATATCTGGTATATGGATGATGGATATTGGAATATGGACAGGTACTATGATATTAATTATGGTTTATAATGGGTTTATTCCACATACATAATATATGCTGCTTTTCAAAGGTTTTAATGTACTTTTAAGCACTTAGCCATTATTATTGTCATTATTTGAATTAGCTACATGTCATACTTTCCACACTTGCTGAGTACGACACGTACTCACTCTTGCAATCCCCCCACCAACAATTGTAGGTCTGGATTGGGAGTTTAATGATGATAATGCGGAGTTCTAGGCTGTGTCTACCGTCAACTTTGCCTGTGGAGTGTTGGAGCTGCGCTATACCTTTGCTTATGCTGCTTAGTTGCTTAGTTTGCTCATTTTAGTTTATTTTCGCTGCATTAGTTCAAACTTGTCATTAATATTCATTAGAGCTTGTATTTGAGGATGTTATGAATTCTGTAATAAAAGTAATCTTGTTCTGTGGTAATTTTCTGTATACTCTTTTGTGCATGCACTCGTGTATGTGTGTTGAACGTCCTGGGCACACATATGCGTTCACTTGGTTCTTTTTCGGAACTGGGTGTCACACAGAGGTACATGAAGGCAAACATCAAAGCAATATGTGAGAAGTTGTATATTGAGCTAGTGGGATCTCTTCAGATCTTAGAAGATTCAGAAGTAAACATCAAAGCGATGGTGCCTCTCACAGAACAAGAATTGGCGTCCTTTGGACTTGCGGGTGTCACTGTTCCTCCTCCTTAGCATGCTCATGAGTCTGAATATGAAGATCAAGATGAAGACAGGACTGAGAGTGAGAGAGGAGTTACAAAGAGTGATTCCGCTCAATTTTCCCTTTTTGGTGCCTTGATGCCAAAGGGGAAGAGATTGAGACTAGTAGTCTATTTTGAGCTTTAAGGACTAGTGATCATAGACATGTACCTTTTGTGTTTTTAAAGTTTGATTACTGATCATGGACATGTATGTTTTATATTTTTAAAGTTTCAAACTATTGTAATCTCTATTAGGATGCCTACTTTGTGTAAATATGAATGTGTGATGCTCACTCTACTCTTGTGATTATAATTGATGTATTTTTCATTATCCACATCACAATATCTCCTCACACACACTTTATATGTACCCACCATAAAGAGTGCATATATTTGAGAAATTTTTGTTCATATGTCATTCTCATATATGCACACTTTATGAAAATCAATTTTTACTCTTAATTGTGAAATCTCAATTGGTTGTCATCAATCACCAAAAAAGAAGAGATTGAAAGTGCATCTAGGCATTCCCTTGTGAGTTTTGGATGACTGATGACAAACAAATGAGATCCTAATGAATTCATTGAGATGAATGTAGGTCTACAAAAGACTAAAACTTATGTTGCACTCAAAAAGGTGAAAAATGAGGAGTGAGAAAAGGAAAAGCCCAAATGATCAAGGAAGCGCAAAGTAGATATCAATATATAGGATGTGTGTGAGAGACACATCCCAAGAGCTTATATATTTGCGTAGAGGGTAAGGGCTAAGATCAATTAATTAAGTAATTCACTGAAGCACCAAACAAGTCTGTTCAACAGCGGACTAGTATGATGAACTCACTGTTATTTCACAAACAAGTCCGGAATGACACCAGACTAGTATGTTCAACGCACTGACCTCACCCGGACAAAGTTCGAACATGTGCCAGAGAAGTCTGTTCAACTTTCTGATGTTCACTCAACACAAATCACCATGCACTGGACAAGTCCGTCCAGCTGCAAACTAGTCCGATTGAGTCTCTGGACCCATCACGGACAAGTCTGGACCACTTTCTGTTCTAATACGGACAAGTACGGATTTCCTCACACAAATTAGGGATTCAGGTGTGCTGCACAATTAACGCAAGTTTTACACAGCACATCGGACTGGTCCGGTCTCGAGAGCGGACTAGTCCTGCCGTCGGGATCCCTAACGATAACTTTTTTAGAAACTCTATAAATAGGTGATCCATGACCCCACAACATGAGAACCGTACACAACAGTGAACAACTAAGAACCCTAGCGCCACCACTTGTCCAAGAGCACAGAAACACCTCTCCCCACACATCTAAAGCCCTTAAAAGTTAAATCTTTTGGGAATCCAAATTTGGGATAGGGAGATCGTGTTCTACGCATTGCTAAGCTCTTTGGGTTTGATCTCTTATAAACTCTTGCATCTATTGTAAATATTTTAAGTTTATTCGATCAGTTTTGTCAAAGTGTGCGATCGACACTTCCCCCCAGTACTACAAAGAAGTAGTCCGTGAAGGTTCATATTTAGGCGGGGCATAATCTCAAGATCTTAGAAACAAGGTGAGACAGTGGTTTTTACGTGATTCGGGTCGCCTGAGCATAATACCCTACTCCACGGGGGTGTTTTTGCTTTGAGCGTGTATACTGGTCTGAATGACTTTGGCCTTGGACGGCTTGAGTTCTACCGTGCAGTGCAGTCCTTTTATAAATCAAGGACAAGCTGTTACACTGTGCCATGGCCCGACAGGTGGCCCCGCAGTATTCACTATGTTATACACGATCTAAGTGTATAAAGGCGGTTTTATTAGGATGATAGCGTTCTTTGATGGCAGCGTTACTAGGCTTCATGATCCTCTAATCGTGCGTTATTAATGCAGTATAATGATGCATTAACTAGGTCTTGTAATAACTGATTGATTGCCTTTGAATGTCTACGTCGTTGGTAATCCCAGAGTTCTTCTCGTTGAAGATGTAGATCCAGACATGTGACATGTGGTAGCATCGGAGCTTTCCTTGGGAAATAGGCAGGTCCAGTGCTACGGGACGTGTGGCAGCGCCAGAGCTTCCCTTAACAGGGAGGCAGATCTGGCGCCACAGGACATGTGGCAACGCCGAAGCCACCCTAAGGAGGGAGGCGGGTCCGACACTGTAGGACACGTGGCAGCACTAGAGTCACCCTAAGGAGGGAGGCAGGTCAGGCACTACGGGACACGTGGCAACACCGGAGCCAGTATAAGGAGGGAGGCACATCCGACACTGTGGGACACGTGGCAGCGCTGGGGCCACCCTAAGGAGGGACGTAGGTCCGGCACTACGGGACACGTGTTAGCCTTCGGAGGTCAACTTTCCTCGAAAGTGGGACTCGACGCTTCTCTTTTTTGAACGAAGCGGTACCTGGTCCGCAGGGTACCGACGGTGGCCCCTGGACCAACCTCGGGGTGAGGCTTTGATCCTGGAGGTGGGGCCACCATCACTTCCCGCGTTCCTGCTTCAACTTTTCACTTGGGCGGATGAAATGATGGCACACTCTTGTGTCTTCGCTACGTGGCCCTTCTTGGTTTGGTAGCTGAGATACATGACGTGCAGATCTCATGCAATTGAAGGTCACCGGTTTCCTATATGATTTTCGTATCGGTTCCCAATGCAATCTTGGTATCTCTGTCAGGCTGCCGCCCTCGGGCTTCTAACTCCTCATCATGACAACGGTTCTCCTGGTGCTACTTTTTTTTGGTAAAGTGGCCCCGGGTCCCCTTGTCATAGGAGAGGTAACTTTGCGGTGAGTAACTTTGCTCCGCGTGTATTGACGGCTGTTATATACCAATTTAACCCGTCAATATAACTCAATTATGTGAAGGAAATATTATTTCTTGCACACATCACCTTTCTATTTAACCTATTTCTACTTGTCCTTGGACAATTTGGTGCATGCAGGTATTTTATACAGAAATGAAGTGAAACAAGGGAATGGATACAACAACAACCAAACCTTTGTCCCAAACAAGTTGGGGTCAGCTAGAAATGAAACCCAACAATTTTGAAGAAAAGTAATAGAAAATAAGATGAAAGAAAAAATACAAATAAAATAAGATTTTACATTTTATTTATTTTAGAAATGGGTTAATAAGAAAGAAGATAAGAGTAACAAATTACAAATAAACTAAGATTCTGGCAC
Source organism: Tuctoria greenei (assembly GCA_036927565.1). Lineage (NCBI taxonomy): Eukaryota > Viridiplantae > Streptophyta > Magnoliopsida > Poales > Poaceae > Tuctoria > Tuctoria greenei. The sequence goes on along the minus strand of JAYESD010000011.1, from coordinate 113,181,873 downwards.
ATGAATTGCTAATTTCCATGCAGTCCTATCATGAGCCAAATCTCTAGGTATGTCCCATTCCTTTAAGTCTCGTTTCACCGCCTCCTGCCATGTCAACCTTGGTCGACCTTTACCCCTCCAAAAATTTTCTCTACTCTTTATAATCCCACTGTTAACCGGTGCTTCTAGAGGTCTCCGCTGGATATGCCCAAACCACCGTAGGCGATGTTGGACTAGCTTCTCCTCAATCGGGGCCACCCCTACCCTATCACGTATCACCTCGTTCCTAATTTTGTCTCTTCTTGTGTGACCGCACATCCACCATAGCATGCGCATCTCTGCAATACTCATTTGTTGGACATGTTGCCTTTTAGTTGGCCAACATTCTGCTCCATACATCATCGCAGGTCTGATCACCGTGCTATAAAATTTTCCTTTCAATTTTTGTGGAACTTTCTTATCACATAAGATTCTAGATGCTTGTCGCCAGTTCATCCACCCGATCTTGATCCTATGGCAAACATCTTCATCAATATCACCATTGCTTTGTAACATTGATCCTAAATATCAAAATGTGTCTCTCCTAGGTACTACTTGTCCTTGTAAACTAACAATATCATCCTCGTACCTGACATCACTAAAGTCGCATCTCATATACTCGGTCTTGGTTCTACTAAGTCTAAACCCCTTAGACTCTAAGGTCTGCCTCCATAGCTCCAATTTTCTATCAACACCATCCCTAGTTTCATCTACCAACACTACATCATCAGCAAAGAGCATACACCAAGGGATATCCCCTTGTATATCCTTCGACACCTCATCCATCACTAAGGAAGAGATGTAAGGACTTAAGGCTGATCCTTGGTGTAACCCTATTGTGATAGGAAAAGTGTCGGTCTCACTATCTCTTACGCGCACACTCGTCACCACATTATTGTACATATCCTTTATAAGGTTAATGTACTTTGTTGGGACTTTGTGTTTCTCTAGTGCCCACCACATGACCGGTCTTGGTACCTTATCGTATGCCTTCTCCAAGTCAATGAACACCATATGTAGATCCTTCTTTTGCTCCCTATACCTCTCCATAAGCCGGCGGAGTAAGAAAATCGCCTCCATAGTGGACCTCCCAGGCATAAAACCAAACTGGTTTTTAGTGACATTGGTCACTTTCCTCAAGCGGTGTTCAATCACTCTCTCCCAGAGCTTCATAGTATGACTCATGAGCTTAATTCCTCGATAATTAGTACAACTTTGAACATCTCCTTTATTTTTGAAGATGGGTACTAAAATACTTTTCCGCCACTCTTCAGGCATTTTGTTTGAATGAAAAATGCGGTTGAATAGTTTAATGAGTCATACTATTGCTACATCCCCCCAAACATCTCCACACCTCAATGGGGACATCATCGGGGCCACGGGCCTTCCCTCCTTTCATCCTTTTTAAGGCCTCTCTAACCTCAGACTCTTGTATTCTCCACACGAATCGTCTGTTGGTGTCATCAAATGAATCATCCAACTCGAATCTAATACCCTCATTCCCATCATTGAATAGTCCATTGAAGTAGTCCCGTCATCTGTTCCTAATTTCTTCCTCCTTCAATAGAATTTGGCCTGCCTCATGCTTAATGCATTTGACTTGGTTGATATCTCTCACTTTCTCTCGCGAAGTTTTGCCATCTTGTATATATCTTTTTCGCCTTCTTTTGTCCCTAGCCTCTCATATAGCGCATCATAGGCTTGCCCCCTTGCTTTACTCACAACACGCCTTGCATTTTCTTAGCCTCTTTATACTTTGCCATGTTACTTGCGCTTCGCTCATGATGCCAGCTCTTATAAGACTCCTTCTTCTCCTTAATAGCCTTTTGTACATCTTCATTCCACCACCAAGTGTCTTTATCTACAAGTTTCTTAACTTTTGTCCACCCAAGCACCTCCCTAGCTGCCTTCCTAATGTAAGTCACCATCTTCACCCACATACTATCTGCATCTTCCTCTTCGCTCCAAGGACCTTCTGCGATCATCCTCCTTTAAAATGATTGTTGTGCTTCATCCTTCAACTTCCACCACTTTGTTCTTGCAGTTTTAACACATTTGTCTCGTGAAACACGCACGTGGAAACGAAAGTCAGCTACCACAAGTTTATGTTGTGGAACAACACATTCACCAGGAATCACCTTACAATCTAAACATGTCCCTCTCTCCCTTCTCCTGGTGAGGATATAGTCGATTTGACTAGAATGTTGGGCACTAGTGAAGGTCACTAGGTGAGATAGCCTCTTCTTAAAGTGGGTGTTAGCTACCAATAGGTCATAGGCTACAGCAAAGTCTAGGATATCCTTACCCTTCTGGTTTCTATCGCCACACCCAAAACCTCTGTGTACCCCCTCAAAACCTACGTTAGTTGTACCTACATGACCATTGAGATCTCCTCCTATGAAGAGCTTCTCGGTTACTGGTACACTACTAACCATATCCTCCAAGTCCTCCCAAAATTGTCTCTTAGTGCTCATGTCAAGCCCAACTTGTGGGGCATAAGCACTAATGACATTCAAGATAAGGTCCCCCACAACTACCTTGACTAGGATGATCCTATCCCCTCGTCTATGGACATCCACTACTCCATCCTTGAGGCTCTTGTATATTAGGATGCCTACACCATTCCTAGTTCCAGTCGAGCCAGAATACCAAAGCTTGAAACTAGTATTCTCAACATCTCTCGCCTTTTGACCTGCCCATCTAGTCTCTTGTACACAAAGGATATTTACACGCCTCCTAGTCGCAACTTCCACTAACTCTCGTAGCTTTCCCGTCAAGGATCCTACATTCCAACTACCCACCCGAAACCTAGTTTCCTCGGCTAGCTTCCTTACCCTTCGCATCCGTCGAGGAAGATGCAAAGATCCTTGCTCAATTAACACTACATTCGAGCGATGATGTAGCACGCCACTAAGGTGGTGGCGATCCGGCCCTCGCTCATTTAACACCACATCCGGGTTTCGATATGGTGCGCCACTAAGACGGTGGTGACCCGGCCCTCGCCCACTTAACACCATACCCGGGTTCCGGTATGGCGCCCCGCTAAGAGGGTTATGCCCCAACGAATTTCCAATGGGTTTCATTTCCATGAGAATGGCTAAGTTTAGTTGCTGGCTCGCCAAGCCTATCACAACCCCTCCTCCTTTACCCAGGGTTGGGATCGGCTATGTCATTACAACATAGGCGGAGTTAAACAAGGGAATGGATCCTATAAAATAGCATTCCAGCCAATCAAGTGTTGACATGTGGCACCACATGGATCAAATGGCCACAAACAGAAGTATCCGAGGCTATCCGGCTATGTACACCCAATATCAATAAGGGGGACCAACCTGTAAGTGACCTGGATAAAGCACACACGAACCGATGCACTGACCAGGTCGGTCGACCCCCTAGTCGGCCGACCTGGTCTTGGCGCCAAACGCTGTCAAACAACATGTGTTGGCTATTCTTGGCTTGAAGAAGTCAGTGTTGACTGAGTTGCACGCTTTTGGTGGCAAGAACCGACCCTTCTCGAAGCTACAAATAGGGCCCCTCACTCATCACTTCAACACACACCAGTTGAGCATCATTCTATTGTATACACTAGTTCTCCTAGTTCCTTAGTGGAGGTTAGGCTGTAGAGATGAGCCTCTAGTCCCAAGTCCAAATTGACAAAGGTATGGCTCATGTATCTTTTCTTATATTTGTGACTTTATGCATAATAAAGATATTATCTTTAGTCTTCTTTTATTCATATACTTGGATGAAGCGTTTCTTGTTTGATTGTGGATTCCATGTATGTGGTAGGTATAGTCGTTATGATCACGTCCTAATGTCATTATACTATCATCATAAACACTATAAACACCCACTATAGTCTAATTAGCTATGATATGATCATGTTAATATGAATAACTTATGCTATGTCTCAACATTGGTTCATCGATGTTTAGGTTAGTCATTGCCTTAGGATGGCTTGTGTCGTGGCTCCTAAGGTATTTACTTAATATGCTAGCATGGCACGTTGGTTGTCTCGTAGACCCACAGATTGAAGAGGTAGGTAGTAGGTTGTGACAACCCTATCTGTCCTTTGTAATCCTCCACGTTCGGCTATGCCACAAGCTCTTTGCGGGAGTCATCCTACTATTGCTAGGGGTAAGCCTGTGTCCGATATGTTGAAAAACTTAGCATAAGGATTCACTATTGAAATGCTTATTAGTATCTACCTAGGCTATGTATATGTATATTAGAAGCATTGTAGGAGCATCTCCCCAATTCTTTGTCTAACCCCCATTAGGACTCAGCTAACCTTTAGAATAGATTGCTTAGGCGTGTGTCACACTACCCATATATTATCAATGTACCCCTGTCTTGATAATTGATTAGTATCCCATAGCTTGATCATAAGAGTAGTGTTTACTTTACTCTATTGCCTTCATTTGGGATAAATACGATACCCTTGGGAATACTCTTGGGTGAAATGCTACACGATAGTTTCCGTGCACTTGAGGACCTCATCTCTTTCAAGAGATGATATGTGATGTAAGAAACGTCAACAAGCATTTCTGGCGCTGTTGTCGGGGAAGACAAAGGAAGTGAAGGATAGCTATCACTTGTGATTAAGCTATATGTAATAGTAGTTATTAGACAGGATTACCCTTGTTTATTTTCTCCTTTTGTGTGAAAACAGGGTAGTGTTGGCTAACCTATTTCATGGGATGGCCAACAAGGATGCCAATGCTCAACTGCAAGATAATTCAAGGCGTACCTCAACAAATATCCACTAGGCAACACCATTGCCTTTCACAAAAGAATTCCAGCTTCAAGTAGGAGCCAAAGTCATCCATCCCCAAGCTTGGCGGAGGCTCCAAGAGTTATTCTTGGTTTGCCTCAACCATGGGGTGGATAGTTGGCTCTTCATCCAACACTCATGTCATGGGTTGGCTTCACCAATCCATGACCACATTCATACTGGAGATGAAGGAGCCCTATTCTCGTGCTTCAAGGATGAGAATATGCTCCACTCAAGGGGTGGATTGAAGAATGCTCTAATTCCTTTATCTTGACATGCACACCACTTAACAAGGTGGAGATGCTGGCTATGGAACTACACCTCCCAATAAAGTATCATGAAGATCAAGCCAATGGAGAATTGTTTGGAATTATTCAAGTCATGGATATTCACATGATTTGTGAAAATTCATGTCAACATGGGGCACTTGGGGAATCAATTCCCCAAGACCCATGCGGATCCTTCAAACAACAACTTCAATGGCTATCACCCACAAGGAGGTCAAGGGTGGAGTCAACACCATCCTTATAATCAAGAAGGCTATGGAATGCCAAGGGATTTAAGTTCAACTAGCCTACCTTGAAGTATCTTGTCTATGGCCAAACAAGAAATCAAGACAACATTTACATGAAGCTCTTGGCCAAGGACAAGAAACTTGAGGAGCATTCAAGATCCAAGGTATCCCACAATCACTTGTTGGGATCCCTACCTTTCGACCAAGCTCATGAAACCTAGGGCGAGTGACATTGTGGATGCTTGTTTGATTGTGGAGTCCACATGTCATCATGCCCAAGGAAGCTTTTGATCCATGATCAAAGTATGGGTTGACCTTAAGGATCAAGAAGGTCAAAGTGACAACCCTAAAGACGGACAATCCTCACCATGATCATGAGAAAATATCTTCAAGAGGGAAAAGCCGTCACTACATCAACAAGTCTTCATCAAGAAGACGAAGAAGCTAGGGCCATCATGTGGCCCACATGTCCAACTAACATGCCAAAGGTGACTTGGCATGTCAATTAAGATAAGTTGTCCACATCTTCAACTCCAAGATTGGACAATGTTGATATTTCTTAAGGAACACCAACAAGTCATCCCCCAGCAATGGTGCCAAAAATGCTTGTTGACAGTTCCTACGCACTACTAACAATTCATCTCTAGCAGTGGTGCTAGAAATGCTTGTTAACATATTTTAGATTATACATGTAAATTCGAAGCGCACGAAAACTATAGGTGTAGCATTTCCCCTCTAAGAGTATTCCCAAAGGGTGTCATTTATATTCTCCCAAAGGAAGGGTAGATTAAAGTAAAAGAATCATCAAGTGGAGAGGCTAGGTTGTCCTAGGTAGGGTTCTAGCAAGGAGGGATAAAGGGTAATTGAGGTAGTGTGACACACAAAGGAGCATTCTATCTTAAGGAGATAAATGAGGTAAAGAGGGACTAGGCTAAGAACTAGGTAGAGACTCCTACAATGCTTCTAATGTACATATACATAGCCTAAGTTAGTTACTAATGATCATGTCAATTATGAATTATCATTCTAAGTGGATTAACACATCGGGCACAGGTTTACCCTTAGCAATACTAGGACGACTCCCGCCAAGAGCCTTTGGCATAGCCGTACATGGAGGGTTACAAAGGACAGATAGGACTGTCACCACCTACTGCCTACCTCTTCAATCCGTGGGCATACGAGACATTCAACGCTACTCTCTATCCTAGCACCATGCTACCATATTAAGTAATTACCTTAGGAGCCTAGACACAAGCCATCCTAAGGCAATGAACTAAATCATTGTTGAACCAATGTTAATTCATAGCATAAGTGATTCATGTTAACATAATCATATCGTAGATAATTAGACTATAGTGGGGGTTTGTAGTGTTTATGATGATATATTAAGAATGGTATAGCATAATCATAAATACTACTCCTACCACATACATGGAATCCACAATCAAACAAGAAACGCTTCATCCAAGTATATGAACAATGGAAGACTAAAGATAACATCTTTATTAAGAGTAAAGTCACAAATACAATTAGGAATATAAGAGCCATACCTTTCCCAATTGGAATTGGGAAGAGACTCCATCTACTCCTCTCCTACTTGGACAATGGACTAGATGACTCTCCTCTCTACAACCTATACTCCTCTAAACCTATAGAGAGTAGTGGATACAATGGATGAATACTCAAGTGGTGTGTGTTGTAGTGAAGGGTGAGGGGTCCTATTAATAGCTTGGAGAAGGGTCGTTTCCCGCCACCAAAAAGCGCGCGAATCAGTCTTCATCATGACTAGGGCACCACAGGGAGTCGACACGTAGAAGTTGACCGAGTTTGACACTAGTAATTCGATCGAACCCCCTAGTTGGCCGAACAAAAATGTTTACCATTTTTGGTGTGATTCCTAGGGGTGACTTCCAGGTGGGTCCCATTGACTGATATGGGTGCTACACCGTTGGATGGTCTCAGATACTTCTGTTTGTGGGCTATTTGATCCATGTGGTGCCACGGGGCATCTCCTGACTGGCTGGAATGATATTTTATAGGATCCATCCTCTTATTTCACTTCAACTCTGCATAGAATGCCTGCATACACTACTTTCGCCAAAGACAAGTGGAAATAGTTTAAATAGAAAGGTGATGTGTGCAAGAAATGATATTTCCTTCACATAATTGTGTTATATTGACAGGTAAAATTGGTATATAACAACCGTTAACAAACTCCCCCAAGCTTATCCTTTGCTCGTCCCGAGCAAAGTCAATATTTTAGGTTGATGATCAGAAGTTGTTACAATGTTCTACTTTTCAAAAGTACCATGTGTACAACAAAATACTCTACCTAGTATTGCAAAAATTGGCATGGTACTTCACCCATCTTAAGTCATTATGGGGCTTATGCCATCTCCTATTCATGGGTGGTTGAAAGATAGAACAACAAATGGAGCACACATACCCTAGAAATCAAGTCCCACTCAAATTCTAGAGAGTTCAATTTAGATTTTAAGTATCTCAATTTGATTCTTTCAAGTCTATCCTTTGTGTGTAGTAGAAATATATCCTCACCAAGACATTTTGTCCGAATTCATCCTACCTCTACATAAGGCTTGTATGTGGAGCTGGGTAGGGAATATAGTAGTCATATTTGCAACACATAATATTGCTAACTCAAAAGAGTAAGCCTTAGGAGGAATCAATTCAAAACAATTTGATTCAAGACTTTTGCATGTGTGATGGAATGGAGTGGATGTGTATCTTGAGATGACTCCTCTTTGAGTGGACTCTCTTATTTTGCAGGGATGAAACATGGCTACCTTTTTTTCTCATGCTTATTATGTAAGCATGCATTTTCCTTTTCTTTTTCTTGTAACCATATCTTCTACTCCCTTTTATGCAATAAATTTTGGAGAGAGTACTAAGAATGAATGGTATGGAGTTTCTCTTTTTATTGTGGAATGGTGGTATGATGGAATTTTGCTTACTTCTAGTGCAGAAGTATAGCATGTGCAAGTGAAGTCTTGAATTCAAAAAGTAACGAATGAAATCTCACATAGGTCTATACTAGTTTGACAAAGCTCAATGTGAAGACAAATAACATATGCATAAGGTCTATCAATATGATATATCATATGGCTTTGGTAGGCATTTCCAATAAAATGAGAGTAACTTAAATCTTTTTAGAATTTCTCCGAAAATCTAAGTTTCACTTTCAGACTAGGAATAGTAGCCCTATCACTATATCATATCTCACAACAACTTATAATGGATTAAGCCTTTGCTACCCACAATTTCCAAATCAAGGCAAAAGCAATTTCAGCCAATGAGAGCAATATGTTGGAGAGAAGTAAGTTGTAAACTAGGGACTTAGAAAAAATAAAACAGAGCAACTATTCATCATTTCATCTATGTGAATTCCAAGTCATTCTTACCTCAAGTGGGGGTTCTCCCCAAGATTGTTCTTCTCCCACCTCCGTGTCGAGGGTTGAACCCTTGATGACGGAAGTATGCCGTGAGATCGGCTTGTTGTTGTTGTAGTGTGGAGTTGAAGTTGATGAATTGAGCGTTCATGTGTTGTTGCAAATCTTGGGTACCTTGGACATGCCCTTGGAGAGTGTTGTATATGTCACCCGTCCTTACTTCAAGCTCATCCATACATCTAGATAGGTCCGTCATTCCTTGGCTATAGTCACGATGACTTCTAGCCGAAGTGGAATGACATCTTTCTCATAGATGTTGGAGGCAACCTGCTAGAGCTTGAAGTGGATAGGGGTGTTTCCCATGTAGCACCTTGCCATCCATGCCAAGACGGACCTTCGGTCTCATATGATGGAGGTTGAGTCCATTCGGGTGCATCACCCATTGGGTTATCTTCCTCTTCGTACTCATGGACCTTGGTGATTGTCGGAGGCATAGCCGCTCTCCTTGTACGACCTCTAGTTACCCTGTCAAAGACATTACTTCTTCCAGCTTCCTCGATGGGAAGGAGGTCAATGGTAAGCTTCCGACATTTGTACAAATGACAATCTGGGTTAGGTAACCGAATTTCATTGACAAAGCCAGGATAATAAAATATCAAAGAGCCATCTTGATCATGCTTAAGGGTATGTCCTTGCACTAAATAGTCTTTATCAATTAATTCTATTTCATTTTCAATATACTCAAATGAAGAATATTCTAGTGCTCCTACCCTAGTAGCAATATGGGTAATCAATGAAGTACATTCATTTGGCCCTACCTTTGGAATGTAATCTAACCATTGTGTCATCATGGCAATAACTGAAGCAACTTTTATATTTTTAATCATGACAAATAAATTTTTTTGCTCATCGTCACACACTACCCTTACATCTCCTCTAGGGAACATAGTCATAGCCACCCATCTATGCATGAAGCGCAAAGTAGGGTTGTGCAAGTGGCTATTCCTAGGTGCACTACATCTGACCTCACTAATTAAATCTTGCGAAAAACTTTGTTTGTTAAATTTGGGCAAAGTGTCCAAATCTAGCGAACAACATTTATGGAAGCCCAAAATTTCAATTAATTCTTTCGATAGGATGTTGCATTCTTTTTGAAATAATCTAAAAGTAATACCATCAAATCTTATCTTGAGTGTGCAAAGGAATTGTATGGAGAGAAGGCGTGAACATTTCTCCTCTATGTGAGCAAAGTTTTCCCATCCTGATGCACGCCAAATGGAAAAGAATTCGGAATCCATACCTATTTTGGAGATCAAATCCAGATCATAAGCTTTCGTATGAGAAAACTCACGATCTTGGAGGAGATTGCGTGCTTGATCTTCAACTTCACTTTGGATGTCGAGGTCGTCATCATGAAGAAGTTGGTGAGGTTTGCTCCTCTCACCCATGGGAGTGTCCTCTCCTACACTCCTCCTCTGTGAACTTGGTGTAGAAACGGAAGAGGAGCGTGCACTTGAGTCTCCAGCATGGCTTGAGCTTGCATCCTCCTTCCTCTTTCCAAACAACCTCTTCATTCCTTTCATGGCCACAACAAACAAGAACACAACAAGGCAAAAATTTGAAAGAGGTGATGTTAATGAAAGCAAAACCCCTGACAAATTTTCCCTTGAAGAACTTGAGAGAAAATTGCAAATGCAAATGGAAGCAAATATTTATGAGTTGGGAATTGATCAAGAGCACTTCAATGAAGAGCAAGAAAACAATGTGAGCAAGTGTGACTTTGGGGAGGTATGAAATGAGGTAAAGTTTGAGGACAAGAGCTCCTCTCCACCACCATTTATAGTGTGCACTCCCCAACGGTCACTAGGGAACCAAATGTAGTCGTTGGAGGGAAGAGAGACAAAATGGCTCTTTCCCCTAGTCGGCCGAACAGGAGGGGTCAACTGACCTGACAGGTGAGCCCCAATGTCCCCCCTTTTGGCAGGTGGCTCCCCAACAGCTATGAAATCAGCACGTTGGTGAAATACCACTTTTGCAACTCAGAAAAATTATTTTCCAAATAAAAACTCCTTTTTTAAAACCCCAAAAATTTTGTTTTTGTGAAAAAATAAAGAAATAAAAATGATAGTTGAGAATATAAGATTCTCAACTTACTAATAAAACCAAATATGCAGTGCGGAAATATCAAACTAAATGGGAAAATCAAATAAAGAGAAAAGAAAAAACAAAGAAAAAGATAACTACCAATTTAACCTATTGGCTAGGTCTCACCATCGTCCGATGAGATGGACATTCCTCCTTCTTCATTTCTTGACATCCGGGCCTGGAGGGATGGGATCAGATGGCTTGTCTTGCTTCTTCTGCCTTTCCTTCTTTGGCAGCTTGGTGGACTTGGGCCTTTGGGGAGGCTCGGACTTCTCCATCTTCTTGGGGTTTCGGCGTGGATGATAAGACGAGTTTTCCGCATAGATCAAATTCCTCAAGAATGCAGTAAGCGGGTCTACCTTTGGAGGTGTGGTTTCAACCTCTTGAATGTGTTTAACTACTTGATATGGATCATGGAGCATTGCTCCAACATTGGGCGGAAGTTAAACTTCTCCTCCTTGCCATTGATATGGAAGTGGATTTCTCCAGCTCCCACATCTATGCGAGCCTTCACGGTGCTTAGGAATGGGCACTTAAGAATGAGTGGCGTATCCTTCTCGACCTCCATGTCGAGCACCACGAAATCCACGGGTATGAAGCAGTTCCGAATTTTCACCACAACATATTCAGCGATACCTGGCGGATAGCGGACTCAAGAGTCAGCCAGTTGGAGCTGCATTGGTGTTGGAGTAAGCTCCGTGAAGTTCAACTGGTCAAAAACCACCTTGGGCATCACACTCACACTTGCTCCAAGGTCACAAAGGGCCCTGTCAAAGTGGTGTGCCCCAACTGAGCATGATATTGTAGGACATCCAAAGTCCTTCTTTTTTGGAAGCTTATTGAGGATGGCTGCGCTGCAGTTTTCCGTAAGCTTGATAACCTCAGTGGTTGGCAATGTCTGCTTGTTATTCAATATATCCTTAAGACAACGAGCATAAGTGGGTACTTGCATCGCGTCAATAAAGGGCACATTGATGTGGATTTTCTGAATGATCTCAACAAAGCGGTTGAATTGCTCACCCATTGTTGGCTTCCTTTGTCTATGAGGGAATGGCAATAAGTTGGTGTCCTCAAAGTGCTTGGACATTCTCTCACTAAGTGGTTCACTTATGCCAACTGGGACATCCTCCTTCTCCTTTGTAGTTGTCCTCTTCTCTTGTGTGGGATATGGTAGGTCACGAGTGGTCTTGCCACCTCTCGTAGCCACCACACTTACTTTCTCAATTGGGGGAACAACTGCAGCCAGTTGAGCCAATTGAGTTTCCAACATCTTGTTAAAACTCAATTGATTCTTGTAGGCTGAAGATAGTCCTTCAATCTTGGCATTAATGTTCTCTAGGGTCTTGTCATTGGCTGACATATTCTTGGATATAGCCTCATTGATCTTTAGCTGGCCAATGACAAGCTCTCTCAAGTTGGGTTGATTTCCATTATTGCCATTGTTGTTGTACCCCCCTTGAAAGAATGGGCGTGTTTGGCCTTACCCTTGACCTCCTGGACGATAACCATTGTTGTTTCCATTGTTGGCTACGTATAGGGCATCCTCATGGGTTTCTGGGCAGTCATTGCCCAAATGGCCCGTGTTCCCATAGACTTCACAAGTGATTGAGAGTCTAAGGCATAGGCATTGCCACATACATCACTATTGCCTTGTCCATCAATTTTCTTCATAAGGAGGTCCAATTTGGCAGCGATCATGTCCACTTCCTTCAAGGATTGCATGCCTTGCTGGCGAGTATGGAGACGCTCGTTTTTCCAACCCATGTTTGACACCATCTTCTCAATCAAGTATTTGGCTTTAGGTACCGTCAATTAGAAGAAGGCACCTCCAGGAACAACATTAACATGGTCACGGGCGGAAGGGATCAACCCGTTGTAGAAGTTTTGGATAATGAGCCAATCATCCATCCCATGGTGGGGACAGGCTAGGATGTACTCCTGAAGCTTTTCCCAAGCCTCGGGAATATATTCCTTGTCATCTTGCTGGAAGCTGGAAATTCTTCCACGTAGGGCATTGGTCTTGCCCAGCGGGAAAAACTTGGCGAGGAATGTTGTAGAACAATTCTCTCAAGTATCTACAGCACTTCGGTTCGCGTAGAATCATTGTTTCGCTCTCCCAAGAAGAGAGAATGGAAACAGCCTAAAACAGACATCATTGGGTGATACGTCCTTTATCTTAAAAGTGCTGCTAATCTCAAGGAACTGTTGTAGGTGAGCACTTGCATCCTCGTTAGCCTTCCCGCAAAATGGGTTGACTTGCACCATAGTGATAAGGCCACTCTTGATTTCAAAGTTTACATCTCTCGTGTTAACAGTGGGCCCAACAGGCACATTGTTAGCACAGGGAGTCAAAAACTCCTGAAGGGTCTTCTGGGCCATTGGTGTTTTGGTTGTTGGTGCAGTTGTGCTAGCTTGCTTTGCCGCTCGAAGCTTCCGAGGAGTAACGACACGAGGTCGATCTCGTAGAAGGGATTCGGGATCTTCAACAAAGTTTTCCAGCAAGCGGAAACAAGACATACACTACCCTGTTTTCACATAAAATGCAAAAACAAAGAAGAGTCATCCTACTAAAACCTACCAGGATCCTATCCAATTCACTCAATCATGTATTACTTCGGTTCCCTTACCCGACAACGGCGCCAGAAATGCTTGTTGATATTTCCTAAGGAATGCCAACAAGTCATCTCCGGCAACGGCGCCAGAAATGCTTGTTGACTGTTCCTACGCACTACTAACAATTCATCCCTAGCAGTGGTGCCAGAAATGTTTGTTAATAGATTTTAAATTATACATGTAAATCCGCAAGCACACAGAAACTATCAGTGTAGCATTTCCCCTCTAAGAGTATTCCCAAAGAGTGTCATTTATATTCTCCCAAAGGAAGGCTAGATGGAAGTAAAACAATCATCAAATGGAGAGGCTAGGTTGGCCTAGGTAGGGTTCTAGCAAGGATGGATAAAGGGTAATTGAGGTAGTGTGATACACACAAGAGCATTCTATCCTAAGGGGATAAATGGGGTAAAGAGGGACTAGGCTAAGAACTAGGTAGAGACTCCTAGAATGCTTCTAATGTACATATAAATAGTCTAAGTTAGTTCTAATGATCATGTCAATTATGAATTCTCATGCTAAGTGGATTAACACATCGGGCACGGGTTTACCCCTAGCAATACTAGGACGACTCCAGCCAAGAGCTCGTGGCATAGCCGAACGTGGAGGGTTAAAAAGGACAGATAGGGCTGTCACCACCTACTGCCTACCTCTTCAATCCATGGGCATACGAGACATTCAACGCTACTATCCATCCTAGCACGATGCTATAATATTAAGTAATTTCCTTAAGAGCCTAGGCATAAGCCATCCTAAGGAAATGAACTAAATCATTGTTGAACCAATGTTAATTCATAAGTGATTCATGTTAACATAATCAAATCATAACTAATTAGACTACAGTGGGGGTTTGTATTATTTATGATGATATATTGAGAATGATATAGGATAATCATAAATACTACTCCTACCACATACATGGAATCCACAATCAAACAAGAAACACTTCATCCAAGTATATGAACAATGGAAGACTAAAGATAACATCTTTATTAAGAATAAAGTCACAAATACAAATAGGAATATAAGAGCCATACCTTTCCCAATTGGAATTAGGAAGAGACTCCTTCTACTCCTCTCCTACTTGGACTATGGACTAGAGACTCTCCTCTCTACAACCTATACTCCTCTAAACCTATGGAGAGTAGTGGATACAATGGATGAATACTCAAGTGGTGTATGTTGAAGTGAGGGTGAGGGGTACTATTTATAGCTTGGAGAAGGGTCGGTTCCTTCCACCAAAAGTGCGCGAATCAGTCTTCATCGTGACCAGGGCACCACAAGGAGTCGACAAATGGAAGTTGACCGAGTTTGGCGCCATGAAGGGTACGACTGAACCCCCTAGTCGACCGAACAGAAATGTTGACCTTTCTAGTATGCTTCCTCGTGGTGATTTCCAGTTGGATCCCATTGACTGATATGGGTGCTACACCGTTGGATGGCCTGAGATACTTCTGTTTGTGGGCCATTTGATCCATGTGGTGCCATGTGGCTTGCCTGATTGGCTGGAATGATATTTTATAGGATCCATCTCCTTGTTTCACTTCAATTCTGCATAGAATGCCTGCATGAACTACTTTCTCCAAAGACAAGTGGAAATAAGTTAAATAGAAAGGTGATGTGTGCAAGAAATGATATTTCCTTCACATAATTGTGTTATATTGACGGGTGAAATTGGTATATAACAGCCGACAACAGACAACAAATCATCACACTAAAATGGACGGAGGTAAGTCCCACTCATCGGACTTCAAAAATTCGGTGAGTCCTTGCCAATAGGTTAATTGGTAGTTATCTCATATTTATTTTCCTAATTACATATTTTAATTTCCCATCAATCTTTGCATTTGCATTTAGCATGTTTGAATTCTCACACTTGCATGTTGGAAAATAAAATTTCCAACCATCATAAATCTAAAATTTTGAATTAGGAAATAAATTTATTTGGATATGAACCTTGGGTGCAACCACTTTAATTCATCTTCCTAATTCAAACCAAAAATATTTCCCTTAATATTCAATGCATTTGCAAGTTCTTTCAACTTGGACAAAACAATTTGGCAAAGGGTACAACATGCTTTTGAGATAATGTAACCCGTTTTCGAGTTGTTATGTTTGTTCTTGATTTTAGTGCAGCCAAGACAAAATTTGCAAAGAGGTCGGAAGGCCCCATGAAGCACATATCCATCCATAAGTTTCATTTTGAGTTCATGGTGGAGGAATGCTCAAGACGGTGGTACAATTAAGGAACAAGATGAAGCTCATTCAACTCCAACCTCAACTTGGCAGGACACATTTAACATGAAGGCTACACCAAAATCCAGAGTCGTGAATTTCTCACGCAATGACCTTCAACCCGAACTGCTCTTCAATTGAGGTACAAGTTCAAATTCTCCGTCGTTTGAATTGCATTACGATTGAATGATTTTTGTTTACATTGGTAAGAAGGTTTACACCTTTTCATCATTCAATTCTTATGCATCCACACGAGAGTAAGTGTTGGCATTACTCTTTTTGATTCTTTAAAAAGGAATGTCACCTTACTTGGGAATAAATTTAAACAAGTACCTATAATTTCATAAGCATTGCTAAAATTGACTTAGACATTTTCTGCCTTGGTAATGCTTATGGAATGACTTCATGGTTGAATTGGTATGTAGCAACCTAGGAATAGTGATGCCCATAATTTTGATTTGAAACTCATTCATGCATGGATCACTAAATTTCAAATTCCTAGGTAAGGAATAAAAAATGTTCAAGAGGATAAAATTGAGAATCTTGTTTGCCATGACCAAAATGATAAATATTTGCTCTTGTAAAAAAACTATGATGGTTAGAAATTTTACAAGATGAAGGGATCTATATAGTGTATTTATATCACTTGCATTGCTATGAGTAGGAGCTTTAGAAAATGTTCAACTTGATTTATCCATAAAGCCCCACTCTTAGCAATGATTCATACATTATCCATGGATACACTAGAAATTGGATCAAATGCATCTTTGGCCTTGTTCTTCCCCATGCATACAAATGAATATTCAGTTACCTAACACAAAGATTCATTTGTACAAGTATCGGTAGCTAACCATCCCTCTCCATCATAGAGAGGAAGTTTGCAGGAGTAAAATAACTATGCAAGCATTCAAAGATTTGATTGTTGGAAACCCTAAAAGGATTCCATTTCAATTGCTCTTGGCCAAGGAGTAAATTAGGATGGTTGCTACCTATCGGAAATTAAGCCTGAAAGTCAACCATAACTATACGAGGCCAGAGATTTGACATGGAAACCCTCCGTGAGCAACCAATGGGCGGCTACGAATATCTAAGAGCATTATGCTCTCAACTATTCTAAGCACTCATCCAAGCTCAAGGGAATTGCCACCATCATTGTGTGTAAGTTATTCCTTTGTGGCTAAAAGGTATGATGTACCTTAACCAAGGAATGTGTAACACCCTAAATTTTCGCATCATGCATTGCATACATGTTCATGCATTAAACATTAATAGAGTAAAAGAGAGATAATAAAAATATAAAAGATAAAACATAAAATATACATATACAAATATGAGTAGCAAAGGAAGAGGAAAAGAAAATAATAGTTATAGCCTAAAACTTGTAATAGGGAATAAGTATCAAAATAATAATAATAAAAATATATATATAAATAATATATATAACAATATATAAAAAAATAAATAAAATATTAATATTAATAGTATATATTATAATAATAATAAATAATAAATAATAAATATATAATATGAATAATAATATATATAAAAATAAATAATATAAATAATAAATTATATAATAAAAGAAAGTATAAAAAAAGTAAAATAAATAAACATAAATAATAAAATAATAATAATACTAAATAAAAAAAAGAAGAAAAAAAAGGGAACCGCCGGCTAGGCCGCCGAACGGCCCAGCCAGCGCCCCAGCCGGCCGCCCGCGCCCCGCCACCCGGGCCAAACCTCCGCCGAACACCCCGCCCCGGCCGACGCGGCTCCCGCGTACCGCGCGCGCCCGCCTGGGCCCCGCTGGCCACGCCACCCCGCGCGCCCCGCACGCGCTCCCGTCCGGCTCGGCCGCCGCCTCCGCTCCCAATTCCCGCGCCGAAGCTCTCGGAACCGAGGTGGACTCCCGATCGCCCCTCCCGCCGCGCCTATAAAAAGGCCCTGGAGGCCTCACGTTCCCGACGCCAGCGCTCTAGGAAAAAACCCTAGCCGCCGGGAAAAACACCAGGGACCAGAGGGCTGCGCCCAGGGAAGAAAAAGGAGAAAAAGAAGGGGAAGAAGAGGAAGAAAAAGAGGAGGGCCCCACCGTCCACCGGAGATCGACGTCGCCATCGCGCCGCTGTCATCGTGCCGCCGGAGGACCCTGCGCATCTACTTCGTCTACGCATTGTCCCCTTCCCGCGATCATCGAAGCCATCACATCTACGGTAGGCCATGTTCCCGATGCGAATTTTAGCGATCATATTGAATCTAATAGGCGTAAATTGATTTTAGTTGCACCATAATTTTATTTTCAGCAGCATTAATCCACCCTAAAACCCCCGTAAACTCATATGAACACGTATGAACTAGTTGCATCTAATTATTAAACAACTGTAGTAAATTAATTATTGAATTGTGCATGCATACATGTCATTGCATGTTGATTATTTTGTGTGCATTATGTTGATTGTATATGTTTTCTTGTATGTATGATCATGCGTAGAGGAACGTGCTCAAGAGGCCGCATACGAGGATTTCCAAAACAAAGACTTCGAAGCGCTTGCGCAACCCCATCCGCCGGAGCAAGGCAAGTGTCCTTGAAGCATATTGATCCTATTTTAAATTAAATGTTTTGTTTGCGAACTTGCATGCTTGTGTCAAAATGATGGGAATCCTATGGTAGGAAGTTTACTAGTTTTGTTTGACCACCCTTGTCACCTGGGATTTATGGTAGAGAGTCGGGAAGGGTTTTTACCTTTTTGCTTTGCTTAATTAATTGGGATGGCAAACAACACTACACAATTAATTACGCATCAATGATATTATGGTTAATGTGAACTGGTCAATACGATGGGTGATCTAAGCAAGCATGATTTTGTGGATGGGTTGGATGATATGGTGGTATGCTTGCCTTAGATCTAAGGACCGGTTCATGCGAGAATATGCCAGGTCAACAGTGCCACCACAAGGCCAAGTATGGGTGCGGCGTAGCTAAATAATTAGGAGCGCTGCTAGTATTGTATGGACCATTGGATGGCGCGGGGAATGGGAGTCGAGGAGGACTGCCCTGGGATCCGCATGGCACACGAGGGGGCCCGTGGGTGGGAGAATGGAGGTTCAAGCCTGCCGGTGAAACCTTAGTGGGCCCTTACATACTAGTAGTCCCTTTTGAAAGGCTATTTTGTGATCTCTTGGCCACACACCTACGGAAGTGTGAGATGGCATAATGGAGGTTTCTTAGTCATCGAAAGGTGATGAAATCACGAACATGTGGGTAAAGTGGTACAACCTCTGCAGAGTGTTTAAAAACTATCATGATAGCCGTGCTCCCGGTTATGAGCGCCTGGATGACCTACATGATTAGAGGGGAATTGGGATTTGGGATGGTTATGGTCTGGTAATGGTTATGGTTTGGTAATGGTTATGGTTCATGGATTATGGTCATGGATATGAATTTGAGTTATGGTAATTGGACATGGATAATGATGATGTTGGCAATAATTGGAAAAGGTTTATATTTTGTTAATATGATGGTTATGATGGGATTGTTTCACATAGACATAGTATAATGCTTTTCAAATGTTTTACTGTACTTTTCAGCACTTAGCCATTATTACATTCGTCATTTGAATAAGCCACATGTCATACTTTCCACACTTGCTGAGTACGACATGTACTCACCCTTGCAATCCCCCCCAACAGCTACTGGAGACAATTGGGAGTACCCTGAGGATCACGTTGAGTACTAGGTTGCGTACGGCCGTCAATTGCCTGTGGATTGGAGACGTGCTGTTTAGTTTATTTTCCGCTGCATTATTTAGAGTTTTATTATTCGTGAACTATTGGATTATTGTAATAAAGTACTTATTTATTAGTTAAGACGTGGTTAAATTCTGTATATCGTTTGTGATGCAACCGTATATGTGTGATGAACTTCCTGGGCACACATATGCGTTACGCTTGGTTCATATTCGGAACCAGGTGTCACAAATTGGTATCAGAGCCAGGTTGACCGTAGGACGCAAGCCTAGGTAGAATGGACACTCTAGAGCACTTAGGAACACTCTTCTAATCTGCTATTTTCGAAAATTCTTGCTGCTGTTTTGTTCCCTTATATTCAGCCGCAAAAAGTATTGATCGCTGCTGCGTTTTTTTTTTTGATAAAAATTTTCAGAAGTGAGCAATATTAAGTGCTGCTGTTTTGCTGCTTAAATTTTCGCGGAAAAGGTGTGTTTTGCTGCTGTTATGTGTGGGTAAAATTATTGTGTTGGTTGCTGTATTTTTTTCTCTATTTTTTCGTTCTTTTGGAACCGCTGCACCGCTCTTTTTCCGCCGTTTTAGCTGCTGAAATTTTCAGATTTGTATTTCAGTATTTTCTTTTTCCTCTAATGTATTCTTGTTTTCTGTAGATGGCCCGCACCAAGACAACCCCCCGTATGTCGACCGGTGGACTTGTGCCCCCGCGTAGGTTGGCCAGTCGCTCTCCGGCCATCGACCCCCGTCACCCCGTGGTGATCCGTTCTGACAGCAGGGCCGCAGGACAACTGCGACATCGTCTCCGTGCCCTACTCCGCGAGGCTGGCTACCGTCACCACAGCCTCTCGCTCTCCTACCACACCACTGGAGTGCAGCGCCCCGGCAGGAAGGAGTGGAGCTGCAAGATCTATATCTACTATGGTGATGAGTTGGTGAAGACCCACAGCAGTTCTGCTTGGAGGAGCTCCCGCCGATCTGCGGAGCAGGATGCTAGCTGGGAAGCAGCCACCTTTTGGAGTCACGCCTGCCGTTTCCGTCTGGAGGACACGGTGCACGCCTTCGTTCCGCAGCGTCCCAGTGGCACTGCGAGCTTCGTCTCCAGGCACGTGGAGGGACCACTGGACCTCCCGCAGTCTCGTTAGACTGTTGACGACGTGGCCCAGCTCAGTGCCCGACTTCAGAGGGCGCATCAGGAGATTCAGGATGGACGTGACCTCGCCCAGCGCCATGAGGCGATAATCAGGAGGTATCGTCGTATCACCGACGAGGACCCGAACGACTACGCGTCCGACACCCCGATGTGGACCCCAGACTCTCCAGACCGTCGCAACGGCCAGCGTGCATCGTCTTCTGAGGAGTCCTCTGACGAGGAGCCTTCCAGTGTGGCGTCTACCGCACCACCGCCGCCTGCTACCTCACCACCACAGGACCCCGAGGACCCCGAGGACCCCGACGACGACGACGAGGAGGACCCGGATGAGTTCCCGCTTGACGACGAGTAGTCCTCGACCTATGCCACGACTCAAGGATAGGCACACCCCCATTAGTTAAATAAGAGCGACGTAGACATACTTGTGTGACCTTGAGTTGTGTTACTTCTTTTAGGATCTTTGTCAATTTTGTTTGGTGCTTGTTTGAGTGCTTGTGTGCTTAGTAGAGAGTTGTGGGATGCTTCGGCACTTGTCCACATCCTCATTATATAGGTCTATATTAATAAAGGATTATTTAGTGTCACATCCCTTGATGCATATAGTTGGGACGTTTCTTTCCAAATTCTAAATCCTTCTGTCCCCACCTTTCTTTCGTCAACAGATGGTGAGAACTTGTAACCAGAGGGATGCCAATGATGAGGAGGAGCGCAATGAAGTACCTCAGAACAATCAGGGACATGCTCATGGAGCTATCAATATCGAACAACTGTTAGCTATGCAGAACCAGCTCATGCAGACCATGATACAGACCATGGGACAGCTGCAAGCTGGCAACAACAATCAGCCTCATATACCGCCCCCGCCACCACCCCCGCCACATCACAACCGTTTGGGAGAGTTCATGAGGACCAGGCCGCCTACCTTTGCACAAGCTGCAGACCCAATGGAAGCTGATGATTGACTGAAGTCCGTTGAGAAGAAACTTGCTATTGTCCAGTGCACTGATAGGGAGAAGGTTCTCTTTGCATCACATCAACTAGTTGGAGCAGCCGCTGACTGGTGGGAAGCTCTTTGCAACGCTCATGATAATCAGGAGGCAATCACTTGGGCTGAGTTTAAGCAGAGTTTACGTTCCCACTATGTACCTGAAGGAGTTATGATACTGAGAAGACAAGATTTTGAAAATCTCAGGCAAGGAAGGATGAGCGTGAGTGAGTATCTCAACAAATTCACTCAATTATCAAGATATGCTCCAGAAGACATCAAAACTGATAGTAGGAAGCAATATTTGTTTATGAGGGGTCTCAACAATGAAATTCAAGTCCAGTTGCTCAATACTGATTATCCAAACTTCCAAAAGCTGGTTCACAAGGCTATTGTGGTTGAGAACAAGATTCGTGAGATGGAGCAGGACAACAAGAGGAAGATGCCACATCATGGACCGCAACAAGGAAGCAATGTTCGCCCCCGCTATGCACCACCTACTGCACCACACTACAACCCATCTGCTCCTGCATACCGCGCTGCTTATCCGCCCCGCCCAAATCAGCCACCGCAGCAACGCCCCACCATGCAAGCGCCTCGCTATCCTGTGCCACCTGCGCCGCGTCCTAACATGGCGGCAAATGCTCAAAACCAGTTGCGCCCAAACTTCCCCAATGCTACGGGCGGTAAGACATGCTATGTGTGTGGAGAACCCGGACACTTTGCAAGCCAATGCCCTAGGAGAAACTATGGACCTATGAACAATGCACCAAGGCCAAATAACCCACGACCAAATGGAAGAGAACCACAAGGCAACCGTGGACAGCAGAATTTTGCTCGTGGCAATGTGAATCATGTCTCTACTGAGGAAGCCCAGCAAGCTGATGATGTCGTGATTGGTATGTTTCTCGCCAACTCCAACCCCGCGACTGTTTTATTTGATTCGGGAGCATCCCATTCATTCATCTCGTCAAAGTATGTTGCCAAGTACAATTTGCCTATATCTCATATGAAGCAAACTATGCTAGTAAGTTCTCCTGGCGGAGAGATGAGGACAAATATAGTATGTCCGAAAGTAAGCATTAAAATAAGGGGGGTAGACTTCCTCGCAAACCTCATAGTATTGGACTCCCAAGGAATAGACATAATACTTGGAATGGATTGGCTGAGCAAGTATAATGGAGTCATTCAATGTGCCGAGAGGATTGTGCAGTTGACAAGTGAACATGGTACACGCATCGAAGTTGAGGCAGCCCAACCTGCAAGAGAGAAAGCGATGCTGAATCACGTGGAAGAAGTGACATTGGAAAGCATTCGAATCATTTGCGAGTACCCGGACGTGTTTCCAGATGAGTTGCCAGGTATGCCACCTGATCGTGACATAGAATTCGCCATTGAGTTGATACCCGGAACTGCACCTATAGCTAAGAGGCCGTATAGGATGCCTCCTAAGGAATTAGCAGAGCTCAAGAAGCAAATTCAAGAGCAGCTAGAGAAGGGGTTTATACGCCCAAGTTCATCCCCATGGGGAGCCCCAGTGCTCTTCGTAGATAAGAAGGATGGAACCCAGAGGATGTGTGTGGACTATAGGTCTCTCAACGAAGTGACAATTAAGAACAAGTACTCACTGCCCCGTATAGAGGATTTGTTTGACCAAATGAAGGGTGCTTGTATCTTCTCCAAGATCGACTTGCGGTCAGGATACTTCCAAATGAAGATTAGACCATCGGATATACCCAAGACAGCATTTCGGACACGATATGGATCTTATGAGTACACCGTCATGTCATTTGGACTGATGAACGCGCCTGCGTACTTTATGTATCTCATGAATAAGGTCTTCATGGAATATCTGGATAAGTTCGTTGTAGTGTTCATCGATGACATTATGATATACTCGAGAAGCGAGGAAGAACACGAAGACCACTTGAGGCTTACGCTGCAGAAATTGAGGGAGCATCAATTGTATGCCAAGTTCAGTAAATGTCAATTTTGGTTACGGGAAGTTTCTTTCTTAGGCCATATTATTTCCGGAGGAGGAGTATCAGTTGACCCAGGGAAGGTGAGAGATGTGCTTAAGTGGGAACCGTCACAGAACGTCAAGGAAATTCGGAGTTTCCTTGGAATGGATGGATATTACCGCCGATTCATCAAGGATTTCTCCAAAATAGCCAAGCCTATGACCGAATTACTCATGAAAGGGAAGGCATTCTGATGGACTCAAGCTTGTCAGGATAGCTTTGAGGAGTTAAAGAAAAGGTTGACAACCGCGCTAGTGTTAGTACTACCGGACGTGAGCAAGAGTTTTGATATATATTGTGATGCATCAAGACAAGGATTAGGATGTGTGCTCATGCAAGAAGGCCAAGTGGTAGCTTATGCATCGAGGCAACTAAAGAAACATGAATCGAATTATCCTACACACGACCTTGAACTCGCAGCCGTGGTACATGCCTTGAAGATATGGAGGCACTATGTTTTTGGTCACCGATGTGAGATTTATACGGATCACAAGAGTCTCAAGTACATATTTATGCAAACGGATCTGAATCTGAGGCAACGCCGATGGTTGGAGCTCATCAAGGATTATGACATGGGAATCAACTATCACCCAGGGAAGGCCAATGTAGTGGCCGATGCTTTGAGCCGAAAAGGAGTAAGTCATCAACTCACAGTACGAGAGCTGCCATCCGAGTTATGCAAGGAGTTTGAACGGTTGAACCTTGGATTCATAAGTGAGATGGGAACGATGGAAGTCAACCCAACATTAGAGCAGGAAATACGGGAAGGACAGACAAAGGACAAGGAAATACAGGAAATCAAGGAAAGGACCCAAGAAGGAAAAGAATTCAGATTTGATGAGGACGAACAGGGTACCTTATGGCTTGGAAAGAGGATTGTGGTACCTAATGCCAGGCATATTCGCAATATTGAAGGAGGCACATGACTCGCCTTACTCAATTCATCCTGGCTGTACAAAGATGTACAAGGACTTAAAGACATGCTACTGGTGGGCCAGCATGAAAAAGGACATAGCCGAATATGTTGCACTTTGCGATGTGTGCCAACGAGTGAAAGCTGAACATCAAAAGCCAGCCGGATTGTTACAACCATTAAAGATCCCGGAGTGGAAATGGGAAGAGACTGGTATGGACTTTATAGTCGGATTACCGCGAACTCAGTCTGGCTATGATTCAATATGGGTTATTGTGGATCGATTGACAAAATCAGCTCACTTCATCCCTGTCAAGACCACATATACCACCGCGAAGCTAGCAGAATTGTATATGGAGCATATTGTGTGTCGACACGGAGTACCGAAGAAGATAGTCTCGGATAGAGGTTCTCAGTTTACCTCCAGATTTTGGTAGAAATTGCATGAAGCAATGGGAACAAGGTTGAACTTCAGTTCGGCGTATCACCCTCAAACAGATGGACAAACCGAGAGGACCAACCAAATTTTGGAAGACATGTTAAGAGCTTGTGCTTTAAAGCATGGGAAAAGTTGGGATAAAAGTTTGCCGTATGCTGAATTCTCGTACAACAATAGTTACCAAGCAAGTTTGAAAATGTCACCCTACGAAGCACTATACAGAAGGAAGTGTAGGACTCCCTTGTTTGGAATGAAACCGGAGAGAAACAAGTGTTTGGTCCCGATGTGTTACAAGACGATGAAAGGCAAGTCCAAATAATACGGGAAAACTTAAAGGCTACCCAGTCTCGACAGAAAGGTTATGCTGATAATAGGCGAAGGAGTTTGACTTTTGAAGTTGGAGATTTTGTATACCTCAAAGTGTCACCTATCAGAGGTCAGCGACGGTTTAACGTCAAAGGAAAACTGGCACCACGTTACATCGGACCGTTTAAGATTCTGGACAAGCGAGGAGAGGTAGCTTATCGACTTGAGCTGCCGACGTATCTCTCCGATGTACACGACGTATTTCACGTCTCTCAACTCAAGAAGTGTCTCAGGGTACCGGAAAAACAAGTGCCGATGGACGAGTTAGAACTTCAAGAGGATTTGTCCTATGTCGAGCAACCTATCAGAATTTTGGACATGAAGGAAAGGGTCACGAGAAATAAGAGGATCTGTTGGTGCAAAGTGCAATGGAAACACCATACGGAAGCCGAAGCTACATGGGAACGTGAAGAAGACCTGAAGGCAGAATTCCCTCATCTTTTTCTCCACGCTATCGAATCTCGAGGGCGAGATTCACTTTAAGGGGGGTAGGTTTGTAACACCCTAAATTTTCGCATCATGCATTGCATACATGTTCATGCATTAAACATTAATAGAGTAAAAGAGAGATAATAAAAATATAAAAGATAAAACATAAAATATACATATACAAATATGAGTAGCAAAGGAAGAGGAAAAGAAAATAATAGTTATAGCCTAAAACTTGTAATAGGGAATAAGTATAAAAATAATAATAATAAAAATATATATCAATATATATATAAATAATATATATAACAATATATAAAAAATAAATAAAATATTAATATTAATAGTATATATTATAATAAATAATAAATAATAAATATATAATATGAATAATAATATATAAAAAAATAAATAATATAAATAATAAATTATATAATAAAAGAAAGTATAAAAAAAGTAAAATAAATAAACATAAATAATAAAATAATAATAATACTAAATAAAAAAAAAGAAGAAAAAAAAGGGAACCGCCGGCCAGGCCGCCGAACGGCCCAGCCAGCGCCCCAGCCGGCCGCCCGCGCCCCGCCACCCGAGCCCCACCTCTGCCGAACACCCCGCCCCATCCGACGCGGCTCCCGCCTGGGCCCCGCTGGCCACGCCACCCCGCGCGCCCCACACGCGCTCCCGCCCGGCTCGGCCGCCGCCTCCGCTCCCGATTCCCGCGCCGAAGCTCTCGGAACCGAGCCAGACTCCCGACCGCCCCTCCCGCCGCGCCTATAAAAAGGCCCCGGAGGCCTCACGTTCTCGACGCCAGCGCTCCAGGAAAAAACCCTAGCCGCCGGGAAAAACACCAGGGACCAGAGGGCTGCGCCAAGGGAAGAAAAAGGAGAAAAAGAAGGGGAAGAAGAGGAAGAAAAAGAGGAGGGCCCCACCATCCGCCGGAGATCGACGTCGCCATCGCGCCGCTGTCATCGTGCCGCCGGAGGACCCTGCGCATCTACTTCGTCTACGCATTGTCCCCATCCCGCGATCATCGAAGCCATCACATCTACGGTAGGCCATGTTCCCGATGCGAATTTTAGCGATCATATTGAATCTAATAGGCGTAAATTGATTTTAGTTGCACCATAATTTTATTTTCAGTAGCATTAATCCACCCTAAAACCCCTGTAAACTCATATGAACACGTATGAACTAGTTGCATCTAATTATTAAACAACTGTAGTAAATTAATTATTGAATTGTGCATGCATACATGTCATTGCATGTTGATTATTTTGTGTGCATTATGTTGATTGTATATGTTTTCTTGTATGTATGATCACGCGTAGAGGAACGTGCTCAAGAGGCCGCATACGAGGATTTCCAAAACCAAGACTTCAAAGCGCTTGAGCAACCCCATCCGCCGGAGCAAGGCAAGTGTCCTTGAAGCATATTGATCCTATTTTAAATTAAATGTTTTGTTTGCGAACTTGCATGCTTGTGTCAAAATGATGGGAATCCTATGGTAGGAAGTTTACTAGTTTTGTTTGACCACCCTTGTCACCTGGGATTTATGGTAGAGAGTCGGGAAGGGTTTTTACCTTTTTGCTTTGCTTAATTAATTGGGATGGCAAACAATGCTACACAATTAATTACGCATCAATGATATTATGGTTAATGTGAACTGGTCAATACGATGGGTGATCTAAGCAAGCATGGTTTTGTGGATGGGTTGGATGATATGGTGGTATGCTTGTCTTAGATCTAAGGACCGGTTCATGCGAGAATATACCAGGTCAACAGTGCCACCACAAGGCCAAGTATGGGTGCGGCGTAGCTAAATAATTAGGAGTGCTGCTAGTATTGTATGGACCATTGGATGGCGCAGGGAATGGGAGTCGAGGAGGACTGCCCTGGGATCCGCATGGCACACGAGGTGGCCCGTGGGTGGGAGAATGGAGGTTCAAGCCTGCCGGTGAAACCTTAGTGGGCCCGTACATACTAGTAGTCCCTTTTGAAAGGCTATTTTGTGATCTCTTGGCCACACACCTACGGAAGTGTGAGATGGCATAATGGAGGTTTCTTAGTCATCGAAAGGTGATGAAATCACGAACATATGGGTAAAGTGGTACAACCTCTGCAGAGTGTTTAAAAACTATCATGATAGCCATGCTCCCGGTTATGAGCGCCTGGATGACCTACATGATTAGAGGGGAATTGGGATTTGGGATGGTTATGGTCTGGTAATGGTTATGGTTTGGTAATGGTTATGGTTCATGGATTATGGTCATGGATATGAATTTGAGTTATGGTAATTGGACATGGATAATGATGATGTTGGCAATAATTGGATATGGTTTATATTTTGTTAATATGATGGTTATGATGGGATTGTTTCACATAGACATAGTATAATGCTTTTCAAATGTTTTACTGTACTTTTCAGCACTTAGCCATTATTACATTTGTCATTTGAATAAGCCACATGTCATACTTTCCACACTTGCTGAGTACGACATGTACTCACCCTTGCAATCCCCCCAACAGCTACTGGATACAATTGGGAGTACCCTGAGGATCACGTGGAGTACTAGGTTGCGTACCGCCGTCAATTGCCTGTGGATTGGAGTCGTGCTGTTTAGTTTATTTTCCGCTGCATTATTTAGAGTTTTATTATTTGTGAACTATTGGATTATTGTAATAAAGTACTTATTTATTAGTTAAGACGTGTTTAAATTATGTATATCGTTTGTGATGCAACTGTATATGTGTGATGAACTTCCTGGGCACACATATGCGTTACGCTTGGTTCATATTCGGAACCGGGTGTCACAGAATGACAAGATCACTTCCAATGTATATTGGGTGTAAGTTGTTCCTATGTGGCCAGAAGGTATTTTATACCTTAGCCAAGGAACAACTGATCACACTCAACCTATGTTTAGTGCACGTCATCCCTTTGTGGATATAGGTATGTTGTACTTTAGCCAAGGAATAACAGATCGTACTCAACACATGTTGGGTACATGCTACTCCTTTTTGGCTAAAGGGTATCATTACCTTAACCAAGGAATGACGGATCACACCCAATGCATGAGGGGTACAAGTTATTCCTTTATAGCAAGAAGGTATGATACACCTTAGCCAAAGAATGACAGAACACACTCAATGCATGTTGAGTGCACGTCATGCCTTTGTGCGAAGGGTTATCACTACCTTATCCAAGAAATAACAAGGTACATCCAACCTATGGGAACCGTGAAGTGTGCATGAGCAACATCGACAACACTCTCCTCGACCACAGTCATGAAACCCTTGGAAGGAATCAACATCGACACTCAACCCTCCAATGCCAAAGCCATGTTGCAACAAGGTTAGGCCAACCTCATAGCCTATATCCGTCGTTAGGGTTTCAGCTCCTATCACGGACCTTGAACAAGAACAAGCTTGGGGGAGGACCCCCACTTGAGGTAACTTGTATCACACCCCTTGCATATTTATTTTCCATTCACCCATCATCCACCTTGCATATAAAAATACTTAAAAATAAGTAGAGTAGATTTGCTTTCAAAATAAAATAAAAGATGTGCAGTAGGAATGGTTTGGAATTCACATAGATGAAACGATGAATAGTTGTTCTGTTTTAATTTTCCTAAGTCCCTAGTTTACAACTTACTACTCTCCAAAATATTGCTTTCTTTGGCTAGAATTACTTTTGCCTTGATTTGGAAATTGTGGGTAGCAAAAGCATAATTCAATTCTAAGTTGTTGTGAGATATGATATAGTGATAGGGCTGCTATTCCTAGTTTGAAAGTGAAGCTTAGATTTCCAGAGAAATTCTAAAAAGATTTAAATTAATCTCATTTGATTGGAAATACATACCAAAGCCATATGATACATTACATTGATAGACCTTATGCGTATGCTATTTGTCTTCACATTGAGCTTTGTCAAACAAGTATAGACCTATGTGAGATTTCATTCATTACTTTTTGAATTCAAGACTTCACTTGCACATGCTGTACTTCTACACTAGAAGTAAGCAAATTCTCATCATACCACCATTC
This sequence comes from Tuctoria greenei, assembly GCA_036927565.1. Classification (NCBI taxonomy): domain Eukaryota; kingdom Viridiplantae; phylum Streptophyta; class Magnoliopsida; order Poales; family Poaceae; genus Tuctoria; species Tuctoria greenei. The sequence continues at coordinate 113,152,076 of JAYESD010000011.1, read as the reverse complement.
CACAATAAAAAGAGAAACTCCAAACCATTCATGCTTAGTACCCTCTCCAAATTTATTGCATAAAAAGGGAGTAGAAGACATGGCTGCAATAAAAAGAAAAAAAAAGAAAATGCATGCTTACATCAAAAGCATGAGAAAAAAAAAGAAAAAAAAGAGAAAAGTAGCCATGTTTCATCTCTGCAAAATAAGAGAGTCCACTCAAAAAAGGAGTCATCTCAAATATCCACATACACCTCCATTCCATCACACATGCACAAGTATTGAATCAAATAGTTTTGAATTGATTTCTTCTAAAGTTTGCTTTTTTGACTTAGCAATATTATGTGTCGCAAATATGCCTACTATATTCCCTACCAAGCTCCACATACAAGCCTTATTTAGTGGCAGGATGAATTTAGGCAAAATGCCTTGGTGATGATATATTTCCACTACACATAAAGGAGAGACTGAGAGAATCAAATTGAGGTACTTATAACCTAAATTGAACTCTCCAGAATTTGAGTGGAACTTGATTTATAGGGTATGTGTGCCCCATTTGTTGTTCTATCTTTCAACCACCCATTAATAGGAGATGGCATAAGCCCCATATTGGCTTAAGATGGATTAAGTACCATGCCAATTTTTGCAATACTAGGTAGAGTATTTGTTGTCCACATGGTACTTTTGAAATGTAGAACATGGTAGCAACTCCTGATCATCAACCTAAAGTCTTGACTTTGCTCAGGACGAGCAAAGGATAAGCTTGGGAGAGTTTGTTGACGACTGTTATATACCAATTTCACCCGTCCATATAACTCAATTATGTGAAGGACATATCATTTCTTGCACACATCACCTTTCTATTTAACCTATTTCCACTTTTCCTTGGAGAAATTTGTGCTGCAAGTATTTTATACATAATTGAAGTGAAACAAGGGGATGTATCCTATAAAATATCATTCCAGCCAATCAAGCACTGACATGTGGCACCATATGGATCAGATGGCCCACAAACAGAAGTATCCGAGGCCATCCAACGGTGTACACCCAATATCAATAAGGGGGACCTACCTGTCAGTGACCTGGAGAAAGCACACGTGAAATGATGCACGGACCAGGTCGGTCGACCCCCCTAGTCGGCCGACCTGGTCTTGGCACCAAATGCGGTCAAACGGCACGTGTTGGCTCCTAACAGCTTGAATAAGTTAGTAGTGACTGAGTCGTGCTCTTTTGGTGGCGGAAACCGACCCTTCTCCAAGCTATCAATAGGACCCCTCACTTTAACACACACCACTTGACCATCATTCTATTGTATACACTAGTTCTCCTAGTTCCTTAGTGGAGGTTAGGCTGTAGAGAGGAGCCTCTAGTCCCATGTCCAAATTTGGAAAGGTATGGCTCATGTATCTTTTCTTATATTTGTGACTTTATGCATAATAAAGATATTATCTTTAGTCTTATTTTACTCATATACTTGGATTAAGCGTTTCTTCTTTGATTGTGGATTCCATTTATGTGGTAGTTATAGTCATTATGATCATGTCCCAATGTCATTATACTATCATCATAAACACTATAAACCCCCACTATAGTCTAATTATCTATGATATGATCATGTTAATATGAATAACTTATGCTATGTCTCAACATTGGTTCAACGATGTTTAGGTTAGTCATTTCCTTAGGATGGCTTGTGCCGCGGCTCCTAAGGTATTTACTTAATATGCTAGCATGGTACTAGGATAGTTAAGTAACGTTAGATGTCTCGTAGACCCACGGATTGAAAAGGTAGGAATTAGGTGTGACAACCCTATCCGTCCTTTGTAATCCTCCACATTCGTCTATACCACATACTCTTTGTGGGAGTCATCCTAGTATTGCTAGGGATAAACCCGTGCCAGATATGTTGAACAACTTAGCATAAGGATTCATTATTGATATTCTCATTAGTATCTAACCTCAACTTTGTATATGTATATTAGAAGAATTGTAGGAGCATCTCCCCAATTCCTAGTCTAACCCCCATTAGGACTCATCTACCCTTTAGAATAGATTGCTTAGGTGTGTGTCACACTACCCATATATTATCAATGTACCCCTGTCTTGATAATTGATTAGTATCCCATAGCATGATTATAAGAGTAGTGTTTACTTTACTTCATTGCCTTCCTTTGGGATAAATACGATACCCTTGGGAATACTCTTGGGTGAAATGCTACACGACAGTTTTCGTGCGCTTGCGAACCTCATCTCTTTCAAGAGATGACCTGTGAGGTAAGAAACGTCAACAGCGTCCAACTGCCATCCAAGCATTGCAAAGGCTAAAAAAGGAATAGGCTTTGCAGGGGAAGGAGACTCCTACGCCTCGATCTGTTTGCTTGTGCATAGAGATCTCCATCCCCTGAATCACGTTCTTCGTTTTTGCTCTGCTTTGCGGCGATGGAACTCAAACTTCCCCCCACCAGGCTTGTGAGCGAGAAGGATATTGAGAGGGTTCAGAAGTTGATGGGGGGTGGTAGAGCCCCTTCTTCGACAACACGATTAGCTTGGGGAAGCTTACTTTCAAGAAGGAGAGCTTCGGGAACATCGTCTTCTTCACAGCGTGCACGATTATTTTGCTAGTTCTACCGGTCCCCAACTTCCTACTGATGCTGCTGAAAGTATACAGGCTTCAACTTCAGCACCTCAGCCGCCACTCAATCTTGCTAGTGGCGATTTTTGATATTTCCTATGCACTACTAACAATTCATCCCTAGCGGTGGTGCTAGAAATGCTTGTTTGTAGGTTTTATGTCTTAGATCAATGTCCGCAAGCGCACGGAAATTATTGATGTAGCATTTCCCCTTTAAAGAGTACTCCCAACGGGTGTCATTTATATTTTCTCAAAGGAAGACTAGATGGAAGTAAAACAATCATAAAATGGAGAGGCTAGGTTAGTATAGGTAGGGTTCTAGCAAGGATGGATAAAGGGTAATTAAGGTAGTGTGACACACACAAGAGCATCCTATCCTAAGGGGATAAATGAGGTAATAGAGGGACTAGGCTAAGAGTTAGGTAGATACTCCTACTATGCTTCTAATGTACATATACATAGCCTAAATTAGTTACTAATGATTATATTAATTATGAGTTCTCATGATAGGTGAATTAACACATCGGGCACGGGTTTACCCCTAGCAACACTAGGCGACTCCCGCCAAGAGCCTTTAGCATAGCTGAACGTGGAGGATTATAAAGAACAGATAGGACTGTCACCACCGACTGCCTACCTCTTCAGTCTGTGGGCATACAAGACATTTAACGCTACTCTCTATCCTAGCACCATGGTAGCATATTAAGTAATTACCTTAAGAGCCTAGGCACAATCCATCCTAAGGCAATGCACTAGATCATCGTTGAACCAATGTTAATTCATAGCATCAGTTATTCATATTAACATAGTCATATCATAGCTAATTAGACTATAGTGGAGGTTTATAGAGTTTATGATGATATAATGAGAATGGTATAGCACAATCATAAATACTACTCCTACCACATACATGGAATCCACAATCAAACAATAAATGCTTCATCCAAGTATATGAAAAATAGAAGACTAAAGATATCATCTTTATTATGAATAAAGTCACAAATACAAATAGGAATATAATAGCCATACCTTTCCCAATTGGGAAGAGACTCCTTCTACTCCTCTCCTACTTGGACTATGGACTAGAGGCTCTCCTCTCTACAGCCTATACTCCTCTAAACCTATGGAGAGCAGTGGATACAAAGGAAGAATACTCAAGTGGTGTGTGTTGAAGTGAGGGGTCCTATTTATAGCTTGGAGAAGGGTCAGTTCCCGTCACCAAAAGCGCGTGAATCGGTCACCCATGAACTCTTCAAGCTGGGAGGAGCCAACACGTGACGTTTGACCGCGAAAGGTGCCAGGACCTAGTCGACCGACTAGGGGGGTCAACTGACCTAGTCTTGGCCCCTTTGGGGTTCTGCTTCATCCAGCTCTCTGCCAGGTGGGTCCCATTTCTTTATATTGGTGCTACACCATTGGATGGCCTCAGATACTTCTGTTTGTGGGCCATTTGATCCATGTGGTGCCCCGTGTCATCGCCTGATTGGCTGGAATGATATTTTATAGGATCCATCCCCTTGTTTCACTTCAATTTTGCATAGAATTCCTGCATGAACCATTTTCTCCAAGGACAAGTGGAAATAGGTTAAATACAAAAGTGATGTGTGCAAGAAATATTCCCTTCACATAATTAAGTTATATTGACGGGTGAAATTGGTATAACAGTCATCAACAAACTCCCCCAAGCTATCCTTTGCTCATCCCGAGCAAAGTCAAGACTTTAAGTTGATGGTCAGGAGTTGCTACTATATTCTATTTTTCAAAATTACATGTGCACAACAAAATACTCTACCTAGTATTGCAAAAATTGGCATGGTACTTCACCCATATTAAGTCATTATGGGGCTTATGCCATCTCCTATTCATGGGTGGTTGAAAGATAGAACAACAAATGGAGCACATATACCCTAGAAGTCAAGTTCCACTCAAATTCCGGAGAGTTCAATTTAGATTTTAAGTGCCTCAATTTGATTCTCTCAAGTCTATCCTTTTTGTGTAGTGGAAATATTTCCTCACCAAGGCATTTTGCCTAAATTCATCCTACCTCTATATAAGGCTTGTATGTGGAGCTTGGTACGGAATATAGTAGGCATATTTGCAACACATAGTATTGCTAAGTCAAAAGAGCAAGACTTAGGAGAAATCAATTCAAAACAATTTGATTTAAGACATGTGCATGTGTGATGGAATGGAGCGGATGTAGATATTTTTGAGATGACTCCTTTTTTAGTGGACTCTCTTATGTTTGCATGGATGAAACATGGCTACTTTTTCTTCTTTCTCTTTTTTTCTTCTAATGCTTATGATGTAAGCATGCATTTTCTTTTTCTTTTTCTTTTTATTGTAGCCATGTCTTCTACTCCCTTTTTATGCAATGAATTTTGGAGAGAGCACTAAGCATGAACGATATGGAGTTTCTCTTTTTATTGTGGAATGGTGGTATGATGGGAATTTGCTTACTTCTAGTGTAGAAGTATAGCATGTGCAAGTGAAGTCTTGAATTCAAAAAGTAATGAATGAAATCGGTCTAGACTAGTTTGACAAAGCTCAATGTGAAGACAAATAGCATAGGCATAATGTCTATCAATATAATGTATCATATGGCTTTGGTGGGTATTTCCAATCAAATGAGGACAACTTAAATCTTTTTAGAATTTCTACGGAAGTCTAAGTTTCACTATCAAACTAGGAATGGCAGCCCTATCACTATATCATATCTCACAACAACTTATAATGGATTAAGCTTTTGCTACTCACAATTTCCAAATCATGGCAAAAGCAATTTTAGCCAATGAGAGCAATATGTTGGAGAGTAGTAAGTTGTAAACTAGGGACTTAGAAAAATTAAAACAGAGCAACTATTAATCATTTCGTCTATGTGAATTCCAAGTCATTCTTACTGCACTTCTTTTATTTTTGAAAATAAAACCTATCCTATATTTATTTATTTTTTAAATGCAAGGTTGATGATGGGTAAGTGGAAAATAAATATCCAAAGGGGTTGATACAATTTACCTCAAGTGGGGGGGGGGGGGGGGGTCCTCCCCCAAGCTTGTTCTTCACTCACCTCCGTGATGAGGGTTGAACCATTGATGACGGAAGTATGCCACAAGATCGGCTTGTTGTTGTTGTTGTAGCATGGAGTTGATGTTGGTGAATTGAGCATCCATGTGTTGTTGCTAGTCTTGGGTACCTTGGACATGCCCTTGGAGAGTGTTGTAGATATCATCCGTCCTCACTTCAAGCTCATCCATACATTTAGAGAGGTCCGTCATTCCTTGGCTATAGTCACGATGACTTCTAGCCGAAGTGGAATGACATATTTCTCATAGATGTTGGAGGCAACCTACTAGAGCTTGAAGTGGATAGGGTTGTTTCCCATGTAGCACCTGGCCATCCATGCCAAGACGGACCTTCGGTCTCATACGAAGGAGGTTGAGTCCATCCAGGTGCATCACCCGTTGGCTTATCTTCATCTTTGTACTCATGGACCGTGGAGGTTGTCGGGGGCATGGCCGCTCTCCTTGTACGGCTTGTAGTTACCCTGCCAGAGACATTACTTCTTTTGGCTTTCTCGATGGGAAGGAGGTCAATGGTTAGCCTCCGACATTTGTACAAATGATAATACGGGTTTGGTAACTGAATTTCATTGACAAAGCCGGGATAATAAAATATCAAAGAGTCATCTTGATCATGCTTAAGGGTATGTCCTTGCACTAAATAATACTCATTAATTAATTCTATTTCATTTTCAATATACTCAAATGAAGAATATTCTAGTGCTCCTACCCTAGTAGCAATACGGGTAATCAATGAATTACATTCAATTGGCCCTACCCTTTGAATGTAGTTTAACCATTATGTCATCATGGCAATAACTGAAGCAACTTTTATCATTTTAATCATTGCAAATAAAATTTTCAGCTCATCATCATGTATTATCCTTACATCTCCTCTAAGGAACATAGTAATAGCCACCCATCTATGCATGAAGCGTAAAGTAGGGTTGTGCAAGTGGATATTCCTAGGTGCACTACATCTGACCTCACCAGTTAAATCTTGCCAAAAACTTTGTTTGTTAAACTTAGGCAAATCGTCTAAATCTAGCAAACAACATTTATGGAAGCCTAGGATTTCACTTAATTCTTTCCATAGGATGTTGTATTCTTTTTGAAATAATCTAAAAGTAATACCATCAAATCCTATCTTGAGTGTGGAAAGGAAATGTATGGAGAGAAGGCATGAACCTTTCACCTCTATGTGAGCAAAGTTTTTCCATCCTAATGCATGCTAAATGGAAAAGAATTAGGAATCCATACCTATTTTGGAGATCAAATCCGGATCATAAGCTTTCGTATGAGAAAACTCACGATCTTGGAGGAGCTTGCGTGCTTGATCTTCAACTTTACTTTGGATGTCGAGGTCGTCGTGATGAAGAAGTTGGTGTGGGTTGCTCCTCTCACCCATGGGAGTGTCCTCCCTACACCCCCTCCTCCGTGAACTTGGTGTAGCAACGGAAGAGAGGCGTGCACTTGAATCTCCACCATGGATTGAGCTTGCAACCTCCTTCCTCTTTCCAAACAACCTCTATGGCTACAACAAGCAAGAACACAACAAGGCAAAAACTCAAAAGATGTGATGTTAGTGAAAATAAAACCCCGGCGAATTTTCCCTTGAAGATCTTGAGAGCAAATTGCAAATGCAAACAAAAGCAAATCTTTTTGGGTTGGGAATTGATCAAGAGCACTTCAATGAAGAGCAAGAAAAACAATGTGAGCAAGAGTGACTTTGGGGTTGTATGAAATGAGGTGAAGTGTGAAGAAAAATGCTCCTCACGACCACCTTTTATAGTGTGCAATCCCCAACGGTCACTAGGGAGCCAAATGTAGCCGTTGGAGGAGAGAGAGCCAAAGTGGCTCTTTCCCCTAGTCGGTCGAATATGGGGGTCGGCCGACCTGACAGGTGGACCCTCCTGTTCCCTCTTTTGGAAGGTTGATCCCCAACAGCTATGGAATAAGCCCGTCGGTGAATTACCACTTTTGCAACTCAAAAAAATTGTTTTTGAAATAAAAACTCTTTTTTCAAAACCCAACATTTTTGTGAAAAATAAATAAATAAAAATGATAGTTGAGAATATAAGATTCTCAACCTTCTAAGAAAAACCAAACATGCAGTGGGGAAAATCAAACTAAGTTGGGAAAATCAAATGAAGAGAAAAGAAAAATCAAATAAAGGATAACTAACAATTTAACCTATTGGCTAGGTATCACCACCGTTCGATGAGATGGACATTCCTCCTTTTTCATTCTTGACATCTCGGCCTGGAGGGATGGGCTCGGATATCTTGTCTTGCTTCTTCCGCCATTCCTTTTTTGGCGGATTGGTGGACTTGGGCCTTTGAGGAGGCCCAAACTTCTCCGTCTTCTGTGGGTGTCGTCGTGGACGATAAGACGGTGTGACACCCGGTTCTGAAAATGAAACAAGTGAACGCATATGTATGCCCAGAACGTTCAACACACATACACGAGTGCAATCACAAATGAGTATACAAAAACATTAACACAAAACAGGATTAATTAAGCACTTTTATTACACAATTCATGAAATCCTCGAATTCAAGCTCTAATGAATAATAATGACAAATTCGAACTAATGCAGCGGAAATAAACTAAACTGGGCAAATTAATCAACTAAGCAGCATGAGCAAATAGGGTGTAGCGCGGCTCCAATCAACACCATAGGCAAAGCTGACGGCAGACACGGCCTAGAACTCCACATTATCATCGTTATATTCCCAATCCCGACCTGCAACTGTTGGTGGGGGAATTGCAAGGGTGAGTACTTGTTGTACCCAACAAGTGTGGAAAGTAAGACATGTAGCTTATACAAATGACGATTATAATAATGGTTAAGTGCTGAAAGTACATTAAACAACTAGAAAGCATTATACTATGTCTATGTGAGATAATCCCATCATATCCATCATACTGATGTAATATGAAATCATATCGAATTATTGCTATCATCATCATTACCCATGTCAATTTACCATAACTCAAATTCATATTCATAAACATAAGCCATAAACCATCCATAACCATTACCAAACCATAACCATTACCAAACCATAACCATCCCGAATTCCAATTTCCCTCTAATCATGTAGGTCATCCAGGTGCTCTTAACCGGGAGCACATCTATCATGATAGTTTTATTAGACTCTGCAGAGTTTGCACCACTTTACCCACATGTTTGTGATTTCATCACCCTTTGGTGACTAAGAACCTCCCTTGTGCCCATGACCCGTCGGTCACATTACACACTTCTGTTGGTGTGTGGTCAAGAGATCACAAAATAGCCTTTACAAAAGGATTACTAGCCCATTTAGACCCCACTGAGGTTTCACCGGCGGCGATTCCTCCAACTAAGCACATCTTCAACCAAGGGCCCCCTCTTGAGGCATTCAGATCCCAAGGTAGTCCCACCAATCATCAATAAACCCAATCCGACTACCCCTTCCTTGAGCATTCTTAATGGTCCAAATAGCACTAGCAAAGCACTAATTAATCAGCTATGCCACACCCATACTTGGCCTTGTGGTGACACTGTAGTCCTGGCTTATTCTCGCATGAACCGGTCCTTTGATCTAAATCAATCAAACTGCCGTAACATCCAACCCATCCACATACCATGCTTGCTTAGATCACCCATTACCACATCATATTAACTAGTTCATGTTAATCATAATATCATAAATGCATAATTAAATTAAGTGGTATAGTTGTTTTCCCATCCCAATTTATTAAGCAAAGCAAAAAGGTAAAAAAAAGCCCTTCCTGACTCTCTACCATGTATCCTAGGTGACAAGGGTGGTTAAACAATGCTAGTAAACTTCCTATCATAGGGTTTACCATCAAATTGACACAATCATGTAGTTTTGTAAACAAAACATTTATTCCAAACTTGATCAATATGCTTCAAGGACACTTGCCTTGCTCTTGGGATTGGTTCGGGTCAAAGCCTTCAAACTCTTGGTGCTGGAGATCCTCCACGGCACTCTCTAGTGCAAATACATCTAATCCGCACAATAAATATACAAGACAAGAAACACAATCAAAGAGTGCAGAAACATTACTCAATATGACATGATATGCATGATTAATGCAAATGCCAGGTGGAACTTGTTAATGAGTTGTTTTTAATGATCACTAACTAGTTCTAATAGCTTTTAACAAGTTTATACATGTTTGGATTTGATTCGGTCTAATCTTGGAATTAATTCAAAACAATTTAACTAGGAAAATTGGAGTTGTCCACTGGGGACCGGACAAGTCCGCACTTCGCAGAACTGGCGAACTAGGGTTTTCTAGCTCGACGTGAATCTAGAGATTTGGGGTTGAATTCACGTAAGGAAAAGGAAGTAGAAGGTATACCAGGTGTTTAGAACTCCAATGAATCAAGGATCTTGGAGGCAACACTTGGACCTTGACGATCTAGGGTTGATGAAGAACTTGATGGTGAATTGTTGATGAAGAATGCGAGGTTGATGGAGATTTTGATCCTCTTTCATTTCCTCCTCTTCTTCTTCTTCTTGGTGGCTGCTATCCACGAGCTAGGGTTTGGGTGAGGTGAAAAAGTGGCAAATAGATGTCAAGTCAAGGGGTGGGGTTGTTTATATAGAGGTGGAGGCTAGGGTTTGATGGAATTTGAGTTTGAGATGAGTAGGGGTTAGTTTAGAGTCTCACATGGGCTCTAAAAGAGTTAGGCACGATTTCCCTAGGCCCACCTAACGTCAAACCCAAGAAACAAGTCGTGAAACAAAAGATCAACTCGGAGTCGCAATTTATCGGACAAGTCCGTAATGGGCTGGACTAGTCCAAAGTTGGTCAGAGAGATATCGGACAAGTCTGGACTATATCGGACAAGTCCGAACTTGGTCAGAGGAAAATCAGACAAGTCTGGCCAAAACCAGGCAAGTCCGATTAGTTAGAGGAAAAACGGACAAGTCCATTGGAACACCGGACTAGTCTGGACAAGTCCAGGGACTTAACAAAATTTCAAGCAATTGGAACACTAGACTAGTCCGCACAGGACCGAACAAGTCTGAAATTGTCCGGAGGGAAAAACAGACTAGTCCACAGCAAAACGGACAAGTCCGAGCGAGGTCAAAGAGAAATCGGACTAGTCCGCATCAAGACCGGACTAGTCCGCACTTCCCAGAATTCTTAAGTGTGGTTTTGCTCTAAATTCATTTTAAACATATTTATTGATGGATGCAGGGCATGATGCATGAAAATGACGGTGTTACAGACGGGTTTTCAGCATAGATCAAATTTCTCATGAATGCAATGAGCGAGTCCACCTTTGGAGGTGTGATTTTGATCTCTTGAATGTGTTTAACATTCGGCCCATACTTGATACGGATCGTGGAGCATTGCTCCATCTTTGGGCGAAAGTTAAACTTCTCCTTGCCATTGATATGGAAGTGGATATCTCCAGCTCCCACATCTATGCGAGCCTTCGCGGTGCTTAGGAACGGGCGCCCAAGAATGAGCAGCGTATCCTTCTTGACCTCCATGTCGAGCACCACAAAATCCACAGGTATGAAGCAGTTCCTGATTTTCACCAGAACATCTTCAGCGATGTCCGCTGGATAATGGATTGAAGAATCAACCACTTGGAGCTGCATTGGTGTTCGAGCAAGTTCCTCAAAGTTTATCTGGTCAAAAACCACCTTGGGCATCATACTCACACTTGCTCCAAGGTCACAAAGGGCCTTGTAAAAGTGGTGAGCCCCAATTGAGCATGAAATTGTAGGACATCCAGGGTCCTTCAGCCAGTTGCCTCCTTGTAGAGAAATCATGTTTACATTTTCAACAGGGGGTTCGGGCTATCCTGGCATCTTGCCATCCTCCACTAGAGGAACAACAGCTGCCAGTTGAGCCAACTGAGTTTCCAACATCTTGTTGAAGCTCAGTTGATTCTTGAAGGCTGAGGAGTCCTTCAATTTTGGCATTAATGCTTTCTAGGGTATTGTCATTGGCCGACAACTTCTTGGATATAGCCTCATTGATTTTCAGCTAGCCAATGGCAAGTTCTCTCAAGTTGGATTGATTTCCATTGTTGCCATTGTTATTATACCCTTCTTGAAAGAATGGGCGTGGTTGGCCCCACCCTTGACCCCCTGGTTGATAGCCATTGTTGTTTCCATTGTTGGCTACGTATAAGGCATCTTCATGGGTTTCTGGGCAGTCATTGCCCAAATGGCCCGTGTTGCCACAGATTTCACAAGTGACGTGAGAGTCTAGGGCATAAATGTTGCCACATACCTCACCATTGCATTGTCCATCAATCTTCTTCATAAGGAGGTCCAATTTGGCAACGATCATGTCCACCTCCTTCAAGGTGTGCATGCCTCGCTGGCGGGTATGGAGACGCTTGTCGCTCCAACCCATGTTTGACACCATCTTCTCAATCAAATCCGTCAGGGTCTGGTTCCAACAATTATCCCGGTACTACTGTTTGTAGCCCATGGAGTTTTTGTAGTTCGGTAATGGGCGCGCAACACGATGGCAAATTGACACGAGGATTTATGTGGTTCGGGCCGCCTAAGCATAATACCCTACTCCACGGGGTGTGTAGTTGTTGTATAGAGCGTCTGAGCACTTGTGAGCGTGTGTCAGAGCCTAGTCTCGAAGAGTCTGAGAGAGCTTCTCACGTGTATTGCTTGACCAGTCCTTTTATAGCACAAGGACTGGTCGTTACATCATTAGCCTGGCCCGACATGTGGCCCTGGCGGTTACTGATGCTTAATACACAATTAATGAGCTTGATTACCCTTAATAGTATGGTAACATACCTTGACAGTGCCATTACTGGTATTAAGGGCCCTCCGATCGTGTGTCATTAAGATGGTATTAATGGCACTTAATCGAGTCTTGAAGTGTTCGATTGCCCCTTGAAGGTCCGAGCTGTTGGGGGTCCTCCAGTCTGCTTGTTGAAGTTGAAGGTCTGGCGGTTGGACACATGGCAGCTCTGGAGCTTACCATCTGGTATGGATAGGTCCGGTGCTGTTATACACGTGTCAGGACCAGAGCTTCCTTTTGTCGGGGGTTAGGTCCGGAGGTGCCGCACAGGTATTTAGCCCGGTGCTTTCCCATGTGTGGGATGTAGCTCCGGTTGTAGGATACACGTGGTAACACATGGACTAACCATAAAAGGGAGGCAGGTCTGGTCCCGTATGACACGTGGGCCTTCGGAGGTCTTCAACTCAGACAGGTGAAGTTCCTTTAGTCTTTTTGCAGTCCCAAGGGGTATACGGTACACAGGGTACCGACAGTGGCCCCCTGGGCCCACCTCTGGGAGAGACCTTTTGGATGAGGTCATTCTGCCGGAAGTGGGGCCATCCTTCGGTTTTTGAGCCATGTCTTCAAGGGTCTTTGGATGTGCCGTTGGCGGTAGTTCGTAGTTAAACCATCGCCGCGTGGCATACTTAGGATGCGGCAGGTGAGATCTGAGCGTGCGGATCTCATGCAATTGAAGGTCGCCGGTTCCCGATACGAAAACCGTATCGGTTCCACGCGCCCTGTCAGACCCTCGTCCTCGGGCTTCCCGCCTCTCATGATGACAACCGTTCACCTGGGGTAAGGACATCGACTTGATTGTCGGAGTGGCCTCAGGCCCCCTTGTCATTTTCAGGGTGAAGTTTTTGAACTGTATTGTCGGCCCCTCTGCGGTTTCCATCCAAGCGTTGCGGGGGCTTACTTAAGAAGGAAAGCGCACACCGTTTGGGGATTCTTTACGCCTTCATTTGAACTTGATCAAATCCTCCAAAATTTCACTCGCTTTTCCTCTCTCTCCACGCTGTGCTGCGATGAAGCTGGGACTCCCCAAGAGTCGCATCGGGAGCAAGAAGGAGTTGTCTAGGGTCTGAACCTACATGGGATTGTCCAGTGACTCCTTCGACGATGACATTCACTGCAGCAAGATTCCCTTCAAGAAGGAGCGAGCCAGAGATATGGTGTACTTCCTTGGGTATGCCATGGCGGTTTGATCTCGCCTTTCTCCACTTTCTTTCTGATGCTGCTAGATTTCTATAGTATGCAGCTCCACCATCTGGGCCCCCACTCAATCTTTCTAGTGGCGACTTTCGTCCACTTTTGCGAGATGTGGGTGGGCGTGCCCCCTTGCGTGGAGTTGTTCTGGACTTTCTTCACTGTCCACCCGACCGGGAAGAGTGATGAGTTCATCGGCTTCTACTACTTCGTGAAGCGGAAAAACTCCCCGCTCAAGTACTTGAGGTCCTTCCCTTCCGATAAGTGGGAAGACTGGAAGAAAGACTGGGTGGTCATCACCGTCGAGGGACACGAGAGGCTGGAGCTGCCTGAAGGCCTTCCTCCCGTCGACACTAACACTTGGAGTGACGTGCCGGAGCTTTCGAGGGAGTACATGCCCATCCTGGACAGAATCCAGGAATGTGTCGATGGTGGGGTGACCCCCGAGATGGTCTTCGGCAACTTCTTGACAAATAGGTGGGCCCTGCTAAGGGCTAGGAGCCAGCCTGCCTGGGCCTTCAACAGTGAGATGGATACCAACCGCATTGAAGTCGGCTTGGACACCAACTTGACCAGTGAAGCCTTGAATCCCATCTCAAGAAGTTCCAGCCTGGGAACATCGGGCTCGGCAACGTGTCTCCACCAGCGGCCTTCCTTCCTCTGAATATGATACCAGAGGAGTGCAGAGAGCTCCAGAGGAAGATGCCGCTGTTGGATGACTTGGGCCTAATGGAGAGGCGATCAACCTCCGGGGTGGCGATCCCCGGAGCTTCGGAGGATGGCTCCATTCCTGCCCCGAAGCCAAGAACTAAAGTCGTAGGCAAGGGCAAGGAGTTGGCCGAGCCCTTGAGTCGCAAGAGGAAGTTGAAGCATGCTGACGGGAGGTCCGTCAGACCTGCTCCTTCCATGACGGCTCCTTCTCCCCGGTAGGGGAGGTCTTCGACGGCGGCGACAACTCCAACATCGGCATCTCCCTGGGACGCTAGCTCCGGCCTTGTGGCTCCGGTACCATGGCCAGCTGAAGGCTCTAGGTCTGAAGGTCTTTCCCGGTCGAGGGGGGCCTCAACCAGGACATCGCTGATGGCGGGAGCAAGCTCCGGGGAACCTTCCAGAGCTACCACACTAGTGGCAACAAAGTCCAGTCCTGAACGTCCGGTGAAGAGGTTCCGCGCTGGCTAGAGCGGAAGCCTTCCAAGGTAAGTTTGATTTTTTACCTCAGTTGATTGTTTTTGTTGTAATAATGTTTTGAGTTTCTTTTTCCTTCATCCACAGGGTACCCAAGAAAGGGGTTGAAGCTTCGGTTCCTGCAACAGCAACTGATGCTGCGCAGACGGAGGCTCCAGCTCCAGTTCCAGCGCCGCCCCAAGAGGTGGCTGAGGCTGCGGCAGCTCCGGCACCAGCTGTCGTGGTCCTTAACCCCGAGTCATCCCCTGAAGCTCCCGTGGTAGTGCCAGACCACGGGAATGAATATGTACCAGTGTTGAAGCTCCGGGTTTGGATGCTGAGATGATGGACGCTCTGGCCTCAGAGCCGGAGGTAGCTGCAGTCCCGGCCCTAGAGACGGTTGTTGTTGAAGCCCGGCAGCGGAGCCGGTGGTTGATGAAGCCCCGGCGGTGGAGTCGGGTGTTGATGAAGCCATGGTGGTAGAGACGGTGGTTAATGAAGTTTCAGCGCCCGAGCTGGTTGTCGTAGAGGTGCCGACACCCGAGCCAATGGTGGTCGAAGCACCAGTGCCTGAACCGACGGTGGAGGAGGTGCCAGCGTCAGAGCCGGAAGTGGCTTCAGCTCCGGCTGAACCTTCAATGCCTACTCCGGAGGTGATGCTTCCGGAGGTGCCCGCGCCTGAGCCAGGGTGCCAAGAGGAGACTGCCGGTCCCTCGCCTAAGGGACCAGTTGCTGATGACCTGGCGGCGGGACCTTCGGAGTTAACTCCAGAGGTAGAAACTTCTGCTGCAGGACCTTCCTCGGCAGCGGCCGAGGCAATCCCGGAGGGCGGCCCTAGTGCCGTGGAAGCTCAGGGGACCTCTCTTGTAGAGTGGGACCTGATTTTTGTTACGGAGAACCCACTGGAGCCAGCGGAGAAGACCCCGACAGGTCTAGAGCCAATCCCTTTGTCGTTGTCTATCAACAACGCCTGCTCCAGTCTTCATCAGGTCCACCTGGCCTTTTACCACGACAGCAAGGACCTCGAGGAGGAGCGCCAAACCCTTAGGAGGTGGCACAACCGGCTCCAATTCGAGACCAAGCTGGCGCAAACCAGGCTGGCTGACAACAAGGAGTGGGTGAAAAGGGAGAAAGTCTGGTTGGAGCACTGGGGTCAACTGCTGGAAGAGAGGGAAGGCATGGTGCGATCCCTCGACAACCAGTCCCGGGCCATCCACGAACAGGCCGTAGCTGCTAATAATGCAGCAAATGACCGCGAAGAGAAGCTCAGCGCCATCCACGACAGCCTCATCAAGTGCCGGGAGGCTCTTGAGGAGCGGGAGAAAAAGCTCGAAGATGAAGAGCAAAAACTCCTGGAGCTGCGGGATGACCTCATGAAGAGGGAGGAGGAGCTTACTCAGAGGCTGACTCTAGGTGACAAGAGTCTCGTGGAGCGCACCAAGAAGCTGGAGGAGCGCTATGAGAAAGAGGAGAATAAGGCCTGGCAGCGAGGACAGGACCTCCACAGGAGGGAGAATGAAATTGCTGCCAGGGAGAAGAAAGTGCGGGGCCAGGAGAAGGACCTGGTCGACCGCTGGAACAAGATCCACCTCCGGTAGGAGGAGCTCAGTAAACTCAAAAGGCAGGTTGCTGAAAAGATTCAGCAGAACGGCAAAGAAGTCGAGCGCCTTGCCCGGGAGAATTCAGAGCTTGCGGCGACCAAGAGATCCTTGGAAGAGATGCGAGGCTCAAGGGCTGCAGAGTCCCAACAAGTTTGGGACTGCTTGGGCAAAACCAATGACACGCTGGCGCTGATGGGTTTTAGTCCTGTGCGCCCGGATGACCCAGAGCCGGAGCTTGACTTGGCGTTGCAGGCATTGAGCTCGGTGGGCAACAAGCTCTCCAAGATTGGTGATGTCATCGCGGACCAGCTGGAAATCGAAGGGCAATCCCTGGCGAAGAACATCGCAGAGTACATGCTGATGTGCTACACAAACCGGGACCCTCACTTCCCACTGGACCTAGTGCTTGAAGGCCCCATCGACGGAGAGGGAGAAGCCGCCAAATCTAGCGTGTCGGAGGTTGCCCAGAAGGTCGATTCGTTCTTCCATAGGATCTAGGACTCTCTCTTTGTAGCTCCTGCTTGTATCTTCTCTTCTTTTTCTCCAATTTTGTAATCTCTTGTCTCCAGATTAATGAAATCCAAGAATTTTATGAATTTCAATTTTTTTGTCTGTTTGTCTTCAACACCTTTGTCCCACTTGGCCCCCTGGTAGATGTACACAATTTGATTGTGAACATGTACCAAGAGGATGTAGCATTTTGTTGAAGACTTGCATGCTTCAAACTTGTAGTTTCTAAGTCTGAAGTCGTCGATAGTAGAGGACCCCTGAGGTTGTCGGAGCTTAGTAGCTCCAGTAGTGGCCCTTGTCAACACATAGAGCATCGACAGTTAGTCCTCTAGGGTTGTCGGAGCTTGGTAGCTCCGGCAGCGACCACTCTCAATGCATGGTGCGTCGACAGCAGACCCCACTGGGAGTCTTCCCACCATCTTTTCTTCACGTTGATGGCTGGCCCCCTGAATTTGCCAGAACTTTGTAGCTCCGGCGATGTCTATTATCAATGTTTAAAACATCGACAGTAGATCACCTTAGGGGGTGTCAGAGCTTTGATAGCTCCGGCTTCATCCACCGTCATCATGAGATCTTTATTTTTCCTGCACACTGAAGTCAAGAAAAACAGTAAAATCCATTTCTTGTCTATAACTCAATTGCGTCTTACTATTCCCGAAAGAAATTTTAGATCGACAGCAATTCCACATACAATAAAGTGCACTGGCTTGTTTCCTCCAGGTCCGATCGTTTTTGGACTCGCCTTACTTCGGCCTGCTGGGGTGTAGGTAGAGTGGCGTACTTAAGGTGCATGACTAGGCTAAGTTGATAGCACACTCCGGACCTAGATTGGCTTGGCGGCATTCGGACGAGTAGACCATTAACAATGTTTAGACCCAGAAGAATCGACAATGCAACTTGAGTTATATATGAATAGGTCGAGCTAAAGTTTCTTGAGAATTGCACAACTTTGTTATAGACAAGAAAGAGAAAAATAAAAAAATATTGAGCCTGTACAAAATAAATTCACGTGGAGTCTGTTTTCACACAATGATGTCTTTCATTATAGGTCCGAGGTACAGGGGAAACAAGTACACTCTTAGGGTACGAAACCAGGCTAAGTGTGTTGTATTTCTCGTTTGACCCAGGGTAGCTAGCTACACTTTTAGTTCTGGGACTATGACAAGTGTTGCCTGAACTTTGCGGACCTTCCGGGGAAGGTCCGGCTGTCCTCTCGAAGGAGCTACCCGAATCTGTACAATGACGCTATAACATACATCACATGTAACTACAGACTCACCTCTGTGATATTAAGCGTAGAACTTACGGAGGTGCTCAATGTTCCAAGTATTTGGGAGCGGTGTCCCATCCTCGGTTGCCAAGCGAACGCATCTGGGACGGGATACTTTGATCACTCGGAAGGGTCCTTCCCAGCTGGAGGAGAGTTTGTTTAACCCTTTTCGAGTTTGTATTCTCCGTAGCACCCGATCGCCTTCCTCGAGCTGTCGGCTGTGAACATGCCTTTGGTGATAGCGCCAAAGAGCTTGGCGGTATCGGGCATTCCGAACAGCTGTTCAACACCTTCCCTCTTCAAGGAGGTCCAGGTCTTCACGCCGGAGCTGGTCCTGCGCAGCATCGCCAAAGGTCCAGACCCAGAGTGACCCCAAGGTGATTTTCAGAGGAAGGACTGCTTCAGCTCCGTACACCAGGAAGAAGGGTGTCTCCCCCGTTGACCGATTTGGAGTTGTCCTGTTGGCCCATAGTGTTGGCGGAAGCTCTTCGATCCAGTTGGCTCCATGTTTTTTTAGGCGCTCATATGTGCGCGTCTTGAGTCCTTTTAGGATTTCTACGTTTGCTCTCTCAGCTTGGCCATTGCTTCTCGGGTGAGCTACTGAGGCGTAGCTGACTTGGATGCCGAGGTCTTCGCAATTTCCTTGGAATGCAGAGCTTGTGAATTGGATCCCATTATCAGTTATGATTTTGTTTGGGACTCCAAATCTGCATACGATGGACTGCAAGAAATTGATAGTTGGTTGCTTGTTTATTGTCACAACTAGAGTTGCTTCCGGCCATTTGGTGAACTTGTCGATGGCAACATACAGGAACTTGTAACCTCCGACGGCTCTTGGGAATGGTCCCAAGATATCCACCCCCCACACAGCGAATGTCCATGTAGGAGGTATCATTTGTAGAGGTTGAGCTGGTGTGTGAATTTGCTTTGCATGGAACTGGCATGCTTAGCATTTCTTCACAAGCTCTGTTGCATCCTGGAGCGCTGTAGGCCAGTAAAAACCATGCTGAAAGGCTTTACCGACCAGCGTGCGGGAAGACGCGTGGTTTCCACACTCTCCTCCATGGATTTCCGCAAGGAGCTCGTGGCCTTCTTCCCTTGTAATGCACCGCATTAGGACGCTGTTGGCACCATGCCGGTAGAGATCCCCTTCTACCAAGTTGTATCTTTTAGCCAATCTGACTATCCGGTCAGCGGATACATTATCTTCAGGAAGGAAATTGTCTTTGAAGTAGCTCTGGATCTCTGAGATCCATGCATCGGAGCTAACTTGAGGATTTGAGTCTTGTGTGCTGGGTTGCTCAGAGCTTCCTGCAGCACCTACGACCCTTGATGGACGCCATGGTAATAGGGCCATCAGGACTGCAAGCTTTGAGGTGCTGGTCTCGCCCCCTTCGCTCAGTTCGGCAGGATGAGCTGTTGGTCTTGAAAATCTCTGGACGAAGGTTCCGTCGGGAGCCGGAGCTCCGGTTGAAGCTTTCATCGAGAGTTCGTCGGCTTCAGCGTTGTTGAGACGCTGGACATGGTAGAGGTCCAGGACTTCGAAGTCCTTCTGAAGCTTCTGGACTTCAAGTAGGTACGCAGCTAGTTGAGGGTTATTGCAGCAACATTCACCTTTGACTTGTTTTACAACAAGCTGTGAATCACCCTTTACCAACAGCTGCTTGACACCATATGATAGTTTCACCTTGAGCCCATAGATTAATGCTTCATACTCCGCCATGTTGTTGGTCGCCTTGAAGTCAAGGTGAACCATGTATTTAACCTTCTTCTTTGTCGGAGCGAGGAGAAGGACTCCACCTCCGGCCCCCTACTTCTGCACGGAGCCGTCAAAGTAGAGAGTCCAGTGAGGCTCAGTGAAGACCGGAACCTTGGGTTCCTACTTCTGCTCACTGGCCCCCCCCCCCCCAGGATTTGATGAAGAGGGGGTCCATTCCGCCACGAAGTCCGCCAATGCTTGACTCTTTATCGCTTGTCTTTGGACGAATTCAAGGTCGAACTCGACCAATTCCGCTACCCAATTTGCAATGTTCCCAGTGGAGTTGGGGTTATGCAAGATTGCACGCAGTGGATAAGAAGTTACCACTGAAATCTTGTGAGCTTGGAAGTAGTGTCGGAGCTTCCTAGAGGCAATAAGAACTGCGTAGAGCAGCTTATGCACCTCTAGGTATCAAGTCTTGGCATCATGTAATACTTCACTGATGAAGTAAACTGGGCGCTGGACTATCCGGACCCTCCCAGAGGGGCCCGGAGCTTCCTCCTCATCAACCCATACCCTCCCAAAGGGGTCCGGACCTTCTTCGGGGACCTCCGAGTTTCGGCTGGAGGAACCCGGAGCTTCTTGTGAAGTGACCCGGACCTTCCCAAAGGGGTCCAGATCTTGTTGCTCAGCAACAGTAACTTCTTCATTTGAAGGAAGTTGATCCTCTAGGATCTCGCCTTGAGGATCATGGTCTGGGAGCTGGAACTCAGGATCGTCTTCAGGTAGTTCCGGACCCTCTCGGAGGGGTCTGGATTCCTGAACTGGAGATGGTTCCGGTCTTTCTGAACCAGGACCATGCTGACAACTTCGTCAGTTGCTGATATGTAAAGCAGAAGTGGATCACCAAGATTCAGAGCTACCAAGGTTGGTAGAGTGGTGAGGAGCTGCTTTAGCTCCTGGAATGCCTTTTCTGCTTCTTCAGACCATTGAAATGGTCTGAACTTCCTCAATAACTTGAAGAAGGGTAGCGCCCATTCCGCCAGTCTTGAGATAAACCGGCTGAGGGCAGCTAGACATCCAGTTAGCTTCTGGACGTCCTTGATGCGGGCTGGTGGCCACATATCTTCAATAGCTTTAATCTTCGCCAGATTTGCTTCTATTCCTCGGTGGTTCACCAAGAAACCAAGAAGTTTTCCGGAGCTAACCCCGAAGACACACTTGTCTGGGTTCAGCTTCGTGCGTGTGACTCGCAACTTGTCGAAGACAGCTTGCAAGGTGTCAAGGAATGACTCCTTGTTCTTGATCTTGACGACGATGTCATCAACGTACACTTCCACTACATCTCTGATGAGCTCTCCAAAAGTTTTGTACATAGCTCGTACAAACAATGAAGCAACATTTTTGAGACCGAATGGCATGGCGGTGTAACAATATAATCCATCTACTGTGATGAAGGAAGTATGTTCTTCATCTTCCCTAGACATTCTGATTTGATGATACCCAGAATATGCGTCTAGGAAACACAGTAATTCACACCCAGAGGTGGAATCCACCATCTGATCTATTCTAGGTAGTGGGAATGGATCTTTTGGACATGCCTTATTCAGTGTAGTGTAGTCGATACACATCCGAAGCTTCCCGCCGGCCTTGGGTACAACGACTGGGTTTGCCAGAGATTTTGGGTGGAAGACTTCTCAGATGAATCCATCTTCAAGCAACTTCTTCACTTCTTGACGTATGAAGTTTTGTCGCTCTACTGATTGCTTTCGAGGATTCTGATGTAAAGGCCGAGCGTCAGGATTGATCTTCAGATTGTGCTTGATCACTTCCCTAGGGATCCCAGGCATTTGTGACGATTGCCAGGCAAACACGTCAACATTAGCCCGGAGGAAAGTGATGAGCGTGAGTTCGTATTTGTCATTCAGACCCCCCGATATACAGGTGGTCTGAGCGGCATCGGAACCGATTTGGACGACTTTGACGGGAATGTTGGTGTCGCCGCTTGGTTGCACACGAGGTGCGGAGGTTGATCCTCGATGGCGAATGCTCGGGGGTTTCGGAGCTTGCTCCTTTCCGGATTCTTCCTTCTGCGCTGTAGCGAGTGCATGAAGTTCTTCCAGAGTAGTCACTCCGACGGTGCGATCTCCGCAGATCTGGAGAACACCTTGTTGTGTTGGCATCTTCAACACCAAGTAGCCATAACGAGCAGCAGCCTTGAACTTGTACAAGGCTGGCCTGCCCAAGATGGCATTGAACGGTAAGTTGATCTGTGCCACGTCGAAGACCAACTTCATAGTGCGGTAATTTTCCCGGGTCCTGAAGGTCACCGGGAGAGTAATAGCATCAAGTGGAGTTATGGCCCCCGGACCTACTCTAGAGAAAGGTCGAGAGGGGCGAAGATCCGAAGGTTAGGGCTGAAGCTTGACGAAAGCTTCGAAGCTTATGAGGTTCAGCCCCGAACCTCCGTCCACCATCACATGGTGGAGCTGGATGTTGCTGATGGTCAGAGATACCATTAATGGGAGTTGGCCAGCTCCGATCATGTTCCGAGGGCAGTCCGAAGCATCAAAAGTGATGGCAGTGTCCATCCACTTCCGGTGCGGCTCCGCCCTGGCGGTGGGAGCTACTGAGGCCATGTCTCGCCACATTATCTTGAGGACACGGCGGGAGGTAATGTCCCACGAACCACCAAAGATGGTGTTCATGGTCTTCCAACGCTCGTTGTCGTAGACGTCAGAGTCATCATCGACGGAGGTGTAAACAACCTTCAAGACCTTTTTAGGGTCTGTCGGTACCCTGGGTACCGTATACCCCTTGAGATTGCAAAGATCTCAAGGAAATGTCATCTACTTGATTTGAAGACCTTCGAAGGCCCACATGTCAGACATAACCGGACCCACTTCCCCAACATGGTTAGTCCCAGGGTCGCCACGTGTACCATCAAACCGGAGCTACCGCCTACAAGGGGGAAGCTCCGGGCTATGTACCATAACGGCACCCCCGGACCTAACCCCAGACCGAGGGAAGCTCCAGAACTGACACGTGTCTGGTGGCACCGGACCTATCTGTTCCTCACAGCATGCTCCGGAGCTGCCATGTGTCCTACCGTCGGATTTTCAGCCTCAAACCTCTGGTAGACTCCACAACCGCTCCGGATCTTCAAAGGGGAATCAAGGACTTCAAGACCCGATTAAGTGTCATTAATACTATGTTAATGACACACAATCGGACGACCTTAATTACCAGTAACGGTGCTATCAAAGCCCGTAACTCAGTCATTAAAGGTAATTAAGCGCATCAAATGTGTATCAATATTAGTAACCGCTGGGGCCACATGTCGGGCCAGGCCAACTTGTAACGGCTTGTCCTATTACTATAAAAGGACAGGCCGACGATACATAGGAGGGGGGATCTGACCTGCTTTGATCTGATCGCGCACTCTCAACTCATGTCACCTGAGTTGAGTTCAAACATCCAATACAACACCAACACACCCTGTGGAGTAGGGTATTACGCTCAGGCGGCCCGAACCACGTAAATCTTCGTGTCTCCTGTGTCATTTTACATTCCACCTTCTTGAATCTCCGCGCGCCCACACGGAACTTCAAACTCCGCAAACACTTTAGTAGTGTCGAGAGATCCGCCGGATCAAAACCACTGACAGTTGGCGCGCCAGGTAGGGGGGCGCCTGAGATTTCAAAGAATGGTGAACTCAGCTGCTGGATCATCCAATGGTCATCCCGCTGTACAAACTGCTGGGGGCAATCCCTCCAATATGCAGCCACCAGCAGGAACCACAATCCCAGCAGGAGTCACACTTCCACCACCACCGCCTCCACCAGCAAATCAAGCTGGGCAGCGCGATGGTGCACCGGCATCAATCACTGCGTCGGTGAATCATGACAACCCAGAACATGCGCTCCATGCATCACGTGCTCTTCTTCAGCGCCCACCACCTCCAGATGCATCCCGGGATGCACTCGAGCAGTGGAGAGACAATGTGGAACACTTGGTTGTAGCAGCAGCCGACCGCATCAGTAACCAGGATCCTCCTCCTTCAGGACGGGCCCCGTCGCAGCGACGGACCTTGTCTCGCATACTTGGTCCGCACGTTTCCAACAATAGGAGACGTGCTGCGTCACAGCAACTGACGTCATTGCCCTCCGGGGCGCGACGCACTCACACGGTATCAAGGCTTTCAACTCATGACCTCCGGGCGGAGCTTGATCGCCGATACCATCAACAAGACGGCCGAGTCCATATCGAGCGTGCTCGTGAAAGACGAGAAGCTCAAGACATTCCTGCTCCTGAAGGAGTAGGAGGAGGCTGTTCAGCCCTGGCCATGCATCTGCGTATGGTCAGGTGGCCACAGAAATTCCGGCCTCACCAGCCGAAGATGTTTGACGGGACCGTTAATCCCGTCGAATTTCTTCAGATTTACTCCACTGCTATTCTGGCAGCTGGAGGAAATGAGGCCGTAATGGCCAACTATTTTCCAGTAGCTTTAACTGGGATCGCCTGGTCCTGGTTTATGAGCCTTCCACCCAACTCCATCAACAGTTGGGAAGAGTTGTGCCGGCAGTTCACCGTCAACTTCGGGAGTTCATACACCCGACCAGGCACTGAACTGGACCTTTTTGCAGTCGTGCAAAAAGGGGGAGAATTCCTGTGATCATTCATCTAGAGATTCTCTCAGGTACGAAACACTATCCCTTCTATCTCTAGCGCTTCTGTCATTGTGGCATTTAGACAGGGCGTACGGGATAAGAATATATTGGAGAAACTGGCGATCAAGGAGATCACCAGTGTCACGGAACTCTTCAGCTTGGCTGACAAATGCGCCAGAGCTGCGGAGGGCCTTGAAATGCACTCCAAACCACCTCTGGAGGATCACAAGAAATCCTCCAAAGGAGAAGCCACTACCTCCGAGAGTGGCAAGAAGAAGAAAAAGACCAACGGCAAGAAGAAGCAGTCGGCCGGCGCATCTAATGCTGCAGCTGCTGCAGCTCCGGGTGGCCGGGGGCCACGCCCCGAGAAGCGACCTCGACCATCTTCTGAAGACGGTGGCAAATCCAAGGTGTGGTGTCCAATTCATAAGACGGACAACCATAGTTTGGAAGACTGTCGGGAGCTCCAAAACCTTGCCGAGCACTACAACTAGCGCCGGGAAGAAGTTCCTTTCTGACAGAGGGAAGGAAAACAAAAAGTTGACGAAGCTCCGGCTGAAGAGGAGTTAGGTTTTCAGGATCCTAAAAAGGTCCTGAAGGTCGTCTACACCTCCGTCGACAACGATTCTGACGTCTCTGACAACGAGCGTCGGAAGACCATGAACACCATTTTTGGTGGATTATGGGACATCACCTCCCGTCGCGTCCTCAAGACAATGCGTCGGGACATGGCCGCTGTAGCTCCTACAGCCAGGGCAGAGCCTCATCGGAAGTGGATGGACACGGCCATCAATTTTGATGCTTCGGACTGCCCTTGAAGCATGGTTGGAGCAGGTCAGTTACCTTTGATGGTATCTCCTACCATCAATAACATTCAGCTCCACCATGTTATGGTAGACGGAGGATCGGAGCTGAACCTCATAAGCTTCGAAGCTTTTACCAAGCTTCAACTCCGACCTTCGGATCTTCATCCCTCCCGACCTTTCTCTGGAGTAGGTCCGGGAGCCATTACCCCACTCGGTGCTATTACTCTCCCCGTCACCTTCGGGACCTGGGAGAAGTATCGCACTGAGAAGTTGGTCTTTGACGTTGCTCAGATCAACTTACCTTTCAACGCCATCTTGGGCAGGCCTTCCTTGTACAAATTCATGGCAGCTGCTCATTATGGCTACTTGGTGTTAAAGATGGCAACACCAGTGGGCGTTCTCCGGATCTGCAGAGATCGCACTGCCGGAGTAACTGCTCTGGAAGAACTTCATGCGCTTACTACGGCGCAAGAGGAGGACTCCAGGCAGGAGCAAGCTCCAAAACCCCCGAGCATTCGTCAGCGAGGCTCGACTTCTGCACCTCGTGTGCAGCCAAGCGGCGACACTGACATTCCCGTCAAAGTTGTCCAAATCGGTTCCGATGCCGCTCAGACCACCCGTATATCGGGGGGACTGAATGACAAATAGGAACTCGCGCTCATCGCTTTCCTCCGGGCTAATGTTGACGTGTTTGCCTGGCAACCGTCACAAATGCCTGGGATCCCCAAGGAAGTGATTGAGCACAACCTGAAGATCTACCCTGACGCCCGGCCCGTGCATCAGAAGCCTCGGAAGCAATTCGTGGAGCGACAGAACTTCATTCGACAAGAAGTGAAGAAGATGCTCAAAGCTGGATTCATCCGAGAAGTCTTCCATCCAAAATGGCTGGCAAACCCAGTCGTTGTGCCCAAGGCTGGTGGGAAGCTTCGGATGTGTATTGACTACACAACACTAAATAAGGCATGTCCAAAAGATCCATTCCCACTACCTAGAATAGATCAGATAGTGAATTCCACCTCCTGGTGTGAATTACTGTGTTTCCTAGACGCATATTCTGGGTATCATCAAATCAGAATGTCCAGGGAAGATGAAGAGCATACCTCTTTCATCACAGTAGATGGATTGTACTGTTATACAGCCATGCCATTTGGTCTCAAGAATGCAACTTCAACCTTTGTACGAGCTATGTACAAAACTTTTGAAGAACTCATTAGAGACATAGTGGAAGTGTACGTCGATGACATCGTGGTCAAGGTCAAGAACAAGGAGTCACTCCTTGACACCTTGCAGGCTGTCTTCGACAAGCTGCGGGTCACCCGCACAAAGCTAAACCCAGACAAGTGTGTCTTCGGGGTTAGCTCCGGAAAACTTCTTGGTTTCCTGGTAAGTCACTGGGGCATAGAGGCTAATCCGGCGAAGATCAAAGCCATTGAAGACATGCGGCCACCAGACCGCATCAAGGATGTCCAAAAGCTGACTGGATGTCTAGCAGCCCTCAGCCGGTTCATTTCAAGACTGGCGGAACGGGCACTTCCCTTCTTCAAGTTATTGAGGAAGTCCGGACCATTCCAATTGTCTGAAGAAGCAGAAAAGGCGTTCCAGGAGCTAAAACAGTTCCTCACCACCCTACCAACTTTGGTAGCTCCGAACCCTGGTGAGCCCTTGCTGCTTTACATTTCAGCAACTGACGAAGTCGTCAGTATGGTTCTGGTTGCGGAGAGACCAGAACTATCCCATGCTCAGGAATCTAGATCCCTCCGAGAGGGTCCGAAGGTTCCTGAAAGCGGGTCTCGGTCCCAGTTCCTAGACTTGAGTCCACAAGAAGTTACTTCAGAAGACCTAGATCCCTCCGGGAGGGTCCAGGTCGCTTCTGAAGAAGCTCTGGGTCCCTCCAGCAAGGACCCGGAGGTCCCCGAAGAAGATCCAGATCCCTCCGGGAGGATCCGGGTCAATGAAGAGGAAGCTCTGGGCCCCTCCGGGAGGGTCCGGACCATCCAGTGTCCAGTGTATTTCATCAGTGAAGTACTTCATGACGCCAAGACTCGATACCTTGAGGTACATAAGCTGCTCTATGCAGTTCTTATCTCCTCCAGGAAGCTTCGCCATTACTTCCAAGCTCACAAGATTTCAGTGGTGACTTCTTACCCACTTCGAGCAATCTTGCATAATCCCAATTCAACTGGGAATATTGCAAAGTGGGCAGCGGAATTGGCCGAATTCGATCTTGAATTCGTTCCAAGGCAAGCAATCAAGAGTCAAGCATTGGAAGATTTTGTGGCGGAATGGACTCCTTCTCCATCAAACCCTGGGGGCCCAGTGAGCAGAAGCCGGAACACAAGGCTCCGGTCTTCATCGAGCCTCACTGGACCCTCTACTTTGACAGCTCCATGCAAAAGCAGGGGGCCGAAGCTGGAATCCTTCTCCTCGCACCAACCGGGGAGAAGGTAAAATACATGGTACACCTTGACTTTAAGGCGACCAACAACATGGCGGAGTACGAAGCACTCATCTACGGACTAAAGGTGGCACTGTCATATGGTGTCAAGCAACTGCTGGTCAAGGGAGATTCACAGCTCATCATTAAACAAGTGAAGGGTGAATGCTCCTGCAATAATCTCCAGCTAGCTGCTTACCTCCTTGAAGTCCAGAGGCTTCAGAAGGACTTCGAAGTCCTAGACCTCCACCACGTCCAGCGTGTCCACAACGCTGAAGCTGACGAACTCTCGACGAAAGCGTCAACCGGAGCTCCAGCTCCTGACGGAACTTTTGTCCGGAGGTTGTCAAAACCCACTGCTCAGCCTGCCGAACTGAGCGAAGGGGGCGAGATCAGCATCGCGAAGATGACGGTCCCGATGGCCCTATTACCGTGGCAGCCATCAAGGGTCGTAGGTGCTGCCGGAAGCTCCGAGCAACCCAGCACGCAAGACTCAAATGCTCAAGTTAGCTCCGATGCATGGATCTCGGAGATCCGGAGCTACTTGAAAGACAATATCCTTCCTGACGATGATGTATCCGCTGACCGGATAGTCAGATTGGCTAAAAGATACACGTTGGTAGAAGGGGATCTCTACCGGCGCGGTGCCAACAGCGTCATAATGCGGTGCATCACAAGGGAAGAAGGATGCGATCTCCTCGCAGAAATCCATGGAGGCGAGTGTGGGAACCACGCGTCTTCCCGCACATTGGTCGGTAAAGCCTTCCGGCATGGCTTCTACTGGCATACAGCACTCCAGGATGCAACTGAGCTGGTGAAGAAATGCAAAGCATGCCAATTTCATGCAAAGCAAATTCACACACCAGCTCAGCCTTTACAAATGATACCTCCTACATGGCCCTTCGCCGTGTGGGGGATGCACATCTTGGTACCTTTCCCAAGAGCCGTCGGAGGTTACAAGTTCCTCTATGTCGCCATTGACAAGTTCACCAAGTGGCCGGAAGCAACTCCAGTTGTGACAATAAACAAGCAATCTGCTATCAACTTTTTGCAGTCCATTGTATGCAGATTTGGAGTCCCATACAAAATCATTACTGATAACGGGACCCAATTCACAAGCTCTGCATTTCAAGGATATTGCGAAGACCTCGGCATTCAAGTTTGCTACGCCTTCGTAGCTCACCCGGCAAGCAATGGCCAGGCTGAGAGAGCAAATGCTGAAATCCTTAAAGGACTCAAAACGCGCACCTATGAGCGCTTGAAAAAACATGGAGCCAACTGGATTGAAGAGCATTCGCCCACTCTATGGGCCAACAGGACAACTCCAAACCGGTCAACTGGAGAGACACCCTTCTTCCTGGTGTACAGAGCTGAAGCAATCCTTCCTCCTGAAATCACCTTGGGGTCACTCCGGGTCCGGACCTTTGACGAAGCCACGCAGGACCATCTCCGGCGTGAAGACCTAGACCTCCTTGAGGAGGGAAGGTGCCAAGCAGCAGTTCGGAATGCCTGATACTGCCAAGCCCTTCAGCGCTATCATCAGCGGCATGCACACAACCGACAGCTCAAGGAAGGCGATCTGGTGCTACGGAGAATTAAATCCAGAGAAGGGTTAAACAAACTCTCCCCCAGCTGGGAGGGATCCTTCCGAGTGATTAAAGTATCCCGTCACGGAAGCATTCGCTTAGCTACCGAGGATGGGATACCTCTCCCAAATCCTTGGAATATTGAGCACCTCCGTAAGTTCTACACTTAATATCACAGAGGTGAGTCTGTAGTAACTTGAGGTGTATGTTATAGAGTCATTGTACAGAGTCGGGTAGTTCCTCCGAGAGAACAGTCGGACCTTTCCCGGAAGGTCTGCAAAGTTCATGCAACACTTGTCACAGTCTCAGGACTAAAAGTGTGGCTAGATACCCTGGGTCAAACGAGAAATTAAACACGCTTAGCCTGGTTCCGTACCCTAAGAGTGTACTTGTTTCCCCTGTACCCAGAACCTATAATGAAAGACATCTTCATGTAAAACAGACTCCACGTGCATTTATTTTGTACAAGCTCAACATTTTTTATTTTTCTCTTTCTTGTCTATAACCAAGTTGTGCAATTCTTAAGAAATTTTAGTTCGACCAGTTCATGTACAATTCGAGCTGTATTGTCAATTCTTTTGGATTCAAATATTGTTCATGGCTCACTCGCCTGAATGCCTCCAAGCCAATCTAGGGTCGGAGTGTGCTATCGACTTAGCCTGGTCAAGCACCCTAAGTACGTCACTCTACCTACACCCCAACATGCCGAAGTAAGGCGGGTCCAAGTACAATTGGATCTGGAAAAAAGAAGGCAACGCATTCGGTTGTATTCAGAATCGTGTTTGACCTAAAACTTTCTTGGGAATCGTAAGCCGCGACGAAGTTATAGGCAATGAGCGAATTTTACTATTTTTCTTGGATTCAGTGTGCAGGAAAAATAAAGAATCCACGTTGATGGAGAAAAGCCGGAGCTAACGAAGCTCCGACTCCCCCTAGGTGGCTTGTAATCGATGTTAAACATTGAAAACGAGCATCACCGGAGCAACCAAGCTCCGGTAAAGCTAGGGGGGCCAGCCGTCGACGCAGAAGAAAAGATGGTGAGAAGACCCCACAAGCGGAGTCTACTGCCGACAAGCTACGCGTTGGCAAAGGTCACTGCCAAAGCTACTAAGCCCCGACACCCCGGAGGGCTAACTATCGATGCTCTACGCGTTGATAGGGACTATTCCCGGAGCTACTAAGCTCCGACGGTAGTCAATGCCAGAGCTTCTAAGCTCCGACAACCTCAGGGGGCCTTCACTATCGAAGACTTCGAACCTACATTCTACAAGTTCGATGCAAACAAGTCAAAATACAATATCCTCTTGGTACATGTTCACAATAAAATTGTGTACATCTACCAGGGGGCCAAGTGAAGACAAAAGTGTTGAAGACAAAAAATGAAATTCACAAAAATTTGGATTTCATTCATCTGGAGACAAGGGATTACAAAATTGGGGAAGAAAAAGAGAGAATACAAGTGGGAGCTACATAGATGGTTCTAAATCCTATGGAAGAACTGGGCGACCTTCTGAGCAACCTCCGACATGTTGGCTCGGGTGGCTTCACCTTCTCCTTCGACGGGACCTTTAAGCACCGGGTCCAGAGGGAATTGGGGATCCCGGCTAGTGTAGCACGTCAGCACATACTCTGCGACGTTCTTCGCCAGGGACTGCCCCTCAACCTCCAACTTGTCCGCGATGACGTCACCCACCTTGGAGAGTTTGCCACCCGCCAAGCTCAACGCTTGCAACGCCAGGTCCGGTGCTGGCTCCGGATCATCCGGACGCACGGGACTGAAGCCCATCGGTGTCAGCGCGTCGTTGGCTTTGCTCAGGAACTCCCAAATCTGTAGGGAGTCCGCAGTCCTCAAGCCCTTCAGTTCCTCCAAGGATCTTTTGGCCGCCGCCAGTTCAGAATTCTCACGAGCAAGGCGCTCAACCTCTTTGGCATTTTGCTGAATCTTTTCAGCAACCTGCTTCTCGAGTTTTCCGAGCTCCTCCTTCGAGAGGTAGATCTTGTTCCGGCGGTCAACCAGGTCCTTCTCCCTGCACCTAACTTTCTTCTCCCTGACAGCGATGGCACACTCTTGCTGGTATTGTTCCTGCCCTTGCACCCAGGCCTTCTCCTCCTCCTCAACGCAACGCTCCTCCAATTTCTTGGCGCGTTCCTCGAGGCCCTTGTCAGCCAGAGCCACTTTTTTGGCGAGCTCCTCCTCCCTCTTAAAGACGTCATCCCGCAGCTCTAGGAGTTTTTGCTCTTCGTCCTCGAGCCTCTTCTCCCTCTCCTCAAGTGCCTCCCGACGCTTGATGAGAGTAGTGTTAATGGCTTCAAGCCTTTCTTGGCGATCATCAGCCGCACTATTAGCTGCCTTGGTCTGCTCATAAATGGCCCGGGATTGAGCGTCGAGGGCACGAGTCAAGCTCTCCCTATCATCCAATAATTTACCCCAGTATTCCAGGCGGACCTTCTCCTGTTTGATCCACTCCTTGTCGTCTGCCAGCCTCAACCGCGCCAGCTTGGTCTCGAAGTAGAGCCTGTTACGCCACCGCCTGTAAGTGCATCTAGGATATCCCCTGTGGGTTTTGGCTAATTGATGACAAACATATGAGATCCTAATGAATCCACTGAGATGATTGCAGGACAAACAAATGAAACAGCTCGGTGCACACAAAAAGGTGAAAAATGAAGTGGTGTTCAAAGAGAGATACTTTGATTAAGCTTGGAAGACTAAATTAGATTTTGAATGTATAGGGAGTGTATGAAAGACACACTTCAAGAGCTCACAACTTTGCGCGAGGGTAAGGGATTAAAATTAACCTAACTTTCACAAAGCACCGGACTAGTCCGATCATGGACCGGACTAGTTCGAGTCCGTTCATCTTTCTGGAATCCCACTTATAGGGAGACCAGACTAGTCCGTGCATCCACCGGACTAGTCCGTTGATGTTTCTGGAGTCTCTCGTATTGAGGGACCGGACTAGTCCGATCATGGACCGGACTAGTTCGTTGAACTTTTTGCAATCTCCCATTCGTGGAGATCGGACTAGTCTACGGACTAGTCCGATGAACTTTCTGGAGCCACCTTCACACAGCACTGGACTAGTCCGAGCTTGGACCAGACTAGTTCGGCAGACTTTCTGGACTTCAAAATGCACAGTGACCGGACAAGTCCGGACTTGCACCGGACTAGTCCGGTGTTAGGGTTTTTCAACGGCTACCTCTTGGAAACCCTATAAATAGAGATTCCACAACTTTCCTATTGAAAAACACGTCAAATACTGATCAAACAACAAACCCTAGCGCCGCCACTTTGTCCCAAGAGCCCAAAACACATCTCCCCACACATCTAAAGTGCAAAAAGAGTGAAATCAATTGAACACTTGGATTCGGGATTGGGAGATCGTCGTTCTTTCACTGCGAGCTCTTGGGGTTTGATCCTTCTACACTCATAATCTGAATTGTAATACTTTTGAGTGTATTCGATCACTTATTTTGTTGTAATTCTCGTGGGAGCCCTCAATGTGTGAGGTTGCCCCACAAACCTGGTGATTACCCGTGATAGTGAGATCAAGTCGGCCTTCGTGGTGACTTGAAGAGGGAAAGGGTTGGAGACTCGGCTCTTTGTGAGCTTCCTCAACGAGGACGTAGATCTCGTGGTGAGATCGAACCTCGGGAAAAATTCGTGTGTCTTGCGCCTTGTTTCATTTAAATTTTGTTCACTAGATCACTTAAGTGCTAAAACATCAACCTAAGGCAATTATAAGTTTTACTTGCATTCTTATATTAATCTCATATAAAATATCAGTTGTTCTCATTTCCGCTGCTAAAGAAACTTAGATTCCCAATCAACACTTGATCAACACACACATTTTTAGCACACCAGACAAGTCCGCCCACACGACCGGATTAGTCCGGCCAACCAAAGTTTTGACGATTCTATTAAGTGTGCAGGGAATTCAAAAGGCCTATTCACCCCCCCTCTAGGACACATTCAATTGGTATCAGAGCAAGGTTCTCCACCAATGAGACTCACATCTCGGAGAGATCAATGGCCTCTGAGAAGAACAACAATATCTCAAAGATGAACATTAATGATGAGGAACAAGAAACTAAAACGTTTGATGTGCTGAAAGAGAGCCCACACGATGATGAAGAAGTGCGACAGTTGAAGGAACTTCTGAGAAAGAAACTGCTAGGACAAAAGGGAAAAGAAGAAGAGAAGACGACGGGGAGTGGTTATCACGACTACTCCCGACAGCCTTACAACTACAACCGTCTCAATTCGAATAACCATTATCTTTCCATTCCTGTGGGAAAACCTCCACAGTTTGACGGAAGCGACTATACAATGTGGAAGTAGAACATGAAGATGCATCTAATATCTCTAAATCCTAGTCTATGGCACATTGTTTTCACTGGGATAGACATCCTGGACACGGATGAAGAACTCACCCCAGAACAAGAACAAGAGATTCATAGAAATGCACAAGCCGTCGCCGTGATCGCATCATCACTCAGCAGAGAGGAATTCACCAAGATTGATGGCTTAGAAAGTGCTAAGGAAATCTGGGATACACTCAAGACAGCTCACGAAGGAAATAGATCGGTTCGTGAAGCAAAAATCGAAATGCTTGAAGGAGAGTTGGGGAGATTCGCTATTGAAGAAGGAAAATCACCTCAAGACATGTACAACCGGATGAAGGCACTCATCAACAAGATACGTGCCTACGGAATTAAGAAATAGACGGATCACGAGGTAGTCAAGAGAATGATTAGAGCCTTCATGCCAAGAAATGTGACACTTTGCTCAATGATTAGAGAAAGCCCCGGGTTTCACAAAATGACTCCCGATGAGTTGCTGGGAAAGATCATAAACCATGAAATGATGGAGAAAGAGGCACAATACGTCAAAGACTTGGCCGAACTCACTTCCTCCAAAAAGAAGGAGGTTGCTCTCAAAGCAACATGCCGACCCAAACTCAAAGATGCTCGTGAAGATCAAGACGATGGGCATACAAGTGACGAGAGCACCGATCTTGATGATGAAGAAATGGTACTCTTTATCAAGAAGTTCAAGCGAATGATGAAAAGAAGACACGGCAACAACTCAAATGAAAGCAAAAGCAAGGATAAAGGAAAATCCAAGGCTTGACGCACTTGCTACAACTGCGGAGAGTATGGGCACTTCATGGTGGACTGCCCTTATGAGGAAAACAAAAAGAAGAAGGAAACAAGACCTCAAGAAAAGAAAAGTTTTAGAAAAAGAAGACAAACCCATCAAGCTCACATTGGCAAGGAGTGGGACTCAAACGACGAGTCCTCCTCCGATGAAGAAGAAGAGATGGCTACTATCGCAATCAAGAAACCTACTATGAAGGCCACACTCTTTCCAAACATGGGAGGATGGGACATGAACAACCATACTTGACTTATGGCTAAGGAAGGCAAGAAAAAGGTACGGCTCACTCCTCCTATGCTAAATTCCTCTATTGATGACTTTGACAGCTCTAGTGATAATGAAGAAATGATTAG
This sequence comes from Tuctoria greenei, assembly GCA_036927565.1. Lineage (NCBI taxonomy): Eukaryota > Viridiplantae > Streptophyta > Magnoliopsida > Poales > Poaceae > Tuctoria > Tuctoria greenei. The sequence goes on along the minus strand of JAYESD010000011.1, from coordinate 113,117,157 downwards.
AGGAATAAGTAAAATTGCTCTAAAGAAAATGGAAATGTTGTCGAGCGAAATCTTTGAAAAGGAAGAACTTATTGACTTACAAGAAGATATGCTCATCCGTGAAAGGAAGAGATATCAAGAAGTTGAAAAGCTTCTCGAGCTTGAAAGAGAGAAGAACGAGTCGCTTGAAGCTGAGCTAGCCTTGAGTAAGGAAACTTACTCAAAGCTAGAAGACTCGCATATTGCAATCAAGGAAGAACTTGCTAACTTGTCAAAAGCTAACAAGATACTTGAGGTGCAAGTTGAGTCGCTCAAGCAAAGTGACTCCTCTTCCTCCAAGAGCTCTTCCTCCAAAGATATAAGTTCGACAACAATCGGAACTTGCACTTGCTCTAGTAAGAAGAATATTATGTCTAATGCTTCAACATCTCATAATATGCATGCCCCTCCAAGCGGCATCTTTGATAAGGAGAAGATCAAATATGCACGCAATGCATATATGGTCACTAGACCTCCTAATGTCAAAGATGGCCTTGGTTTTGATGAGAACAAACACATGTCTACTTCCAATCATGCTAAAAATAGAATTGTCTTTGTTAAGGAAAAATCCCATGAGTCTGAACCACAAATATTGTTTCATACATTTAACGCTTCTTATGTTCTTATGAAAGCCAAATATGGAAAAGTAATTGCCAAATATACAGGGCCACGCCACAAGAACTTAAAAACTTGTGTGTGGGTGCCCAAGACTCTTGTGACTAACCTGAGAGGACCCAAGCAAGCTTGGGTACCTAAAACCAAGGAATAATTCTTTTTGCAGGCTTACTCCTCCGGTGGAACAAAATGGGTACTTGATAGCGGATGCACAAATCACATGACCGGAGAGAGAGGTATGTTTGTAGAGTACGAGTACAACAAGGATCCAGGTGAAGGCTTATACTTCGGAGACAACAGCCAAGGAAAGGTCCTTGGTAGCGGTAACATTGAGATATCCTCTCAACATACCTTATCAAATGTTTTACATGTAGGTTCTCTAGATTATAACCTTTTGTCAATTTCCCAACTATGCGACAAAGGTTACAACTGTTTATTCACTAATGAGGGTGTGACTGTTTTTAAAAGAAGCGATGGCTCGATTGCATTCAAGGGAATGTTGAAGGGCAAGCTTTATCTAGTTGACTTCAACAAAGATAAAGCCGAACTCAACACTTGCTTGGTTGCTAAGACCAACATGGGATGGCTGTGGCATAGACGGCTAGCCCATGTTGGGATGAGAAATCTGCAGAAACTTCTAAAAGGTGGTCACATCCGTGGTCTTAAGGATGTGGTTTTTGAAAAAGACAGGCCGTGCAGCGTGTGTCAAGCAGGAAAACAAGTCGGAGCACCACACCCCGCCAAGAATGTGATGACTACCGCAAGACCGCTGGAACTTCTCCACATGGATCTCTTTGGTCCAGTTTCGTACATCAGCATCGGCGGTAACAAATACGGTTTAGTAATTGTTGATGAATTTTCAAGATTTACCTGAGTATTTTTCTTGTATGATAAATTAGAAACTCAGGGGATCCTAAAGAAGTTCTTGAAAAGAGCTCAGAACGAATTCTCATCAACCATAAAGAATATCAGAAGTGACAACCGGACATAATTCAAGAACCTCCAAGTTGAGGAGTTTCTCGATGAAGAAGGGATAAAGCATGAATTCTCGACACCCTACTCTCCTCAACAAAATGGAGTGGCCGAAAGGAAGAACAGAACATTAATCAAAATGGCGAGAACTATGTTGGATGAATACAAGACATTAGATCGTTTTTGGGCAGAAGCAGTGAACACCGCTTGCCATGCCACAAATAGACTGTATCTCCATCGACTACTGAAGAAAACTCCATATGAGCTCCTTACCGGTAAAAAGCCCAATGTTTCTTATTTTAAAGTTTTTGGTTGCAAATGTTTTATTCTGAACAAGAAACCGAGGGCCTTGAAGTTTGCTTCAAAGTCCGATGAAGGATTCTGGCTCGGATATGAGTCGAATGCCTACGCCTATCGTGTCTTCAACAAGGTGTCCGGCCTTGTTGAAGTAGCACGTGACGTAGTGTTCGATGATCTAATGGCTCACAAGTGGAGCAAGTTGATAATTGTGTGCTAGATAAAGAGGAAGCTCCATATGAAGCACTGAAGAAAATGGGACTTGGTGATATCTTACCACAAGAGCAAACATTCGACTCAGATGCACAAGATAAACCTCAACACGGAGGCAATGATCAAGGGGGAGCTCTTACACAAGATCAAGAGGAGGAAGATCAAGAAGACCAGGACAATCATGGAAACAACGATCTAGGGGGAGACAATGCACATGAAGATAATGAAGAACAAGCAACTACACAAGCTCCACACCCAAGAGTACACCAGAGCGTGCAAAGAGACCACCCTGTCAACAATATCATTGGAGATATTGCTAAGGGAGTAACTACTAGATCTCGAGTTGCAAATTTCTGTGAATCCTATTCTTTTGTGTCTTTTCTGGAACCATACAGGGTAGAAGAAGCCTTAAGGGATCCAGACTGGGTGATTGCAATGCAAGAGGAGCTGAACAACTTCAAGAGAAATGAAGTATGGGAGCTGGTGGAAAGACCAAAGGCGAACATAGTTGGAACCAAATGGGTCTTTCGGAACAAGCAAGATGAACATGGAGTAGTAACAAGAAATAAGGCAAGACTGGTGGCCAAAGCGCCTTCTTAAACGGCCCAATCAGGGAGGAAGTTTATGTGGAGCAGCCACCAGGATTCGAAGACCAGAAATATCCCAACCATGTCTACAAACTGCGTAAGGCTCTCTATGGCCTCAAACAAGCTCCTCGAGCTTGGTATGAGTGTATTAGAGATTTTATAATTCAGAATGGATTCAAAATTGGTAAAGCTGACTATACACTTTTCACTAAACATAGTGATGATCATTTATTTGTATGTCAAATTTACGTTGATGACATCATTTTTGGATCCACTAACAAATCCTTCTGTGAAGAGTTTAGCAAAATTATGACAGATAGGTTCGAGATGTCAATGATTGGCGAATTAAAGTTCTTCTTGGGATTCCAAGTGAAGCAACTAAGATAAGGTACATTTATAAGCCAAACCAAATATACACAAGACATTCTCAAGAAATTCAATATGGACAAAGCCAAGCCCATCAAGACACCCATGGCCACTAATGGACACCTCAACCTCAATGAAGACGGTCCAAATGTGGACCAAAATGTATATCGGTCCATGATTGGCTCTTTACTTTATTTATGTGCATCTAGGCCAGATATTATGCTTAGTGTTTGCTTGTGTGCAAGGTTTCAAGCTGCACCTAAAGAGTGTCATTTAGTTGCTGTAAAAAGAATCCTAAGGTACCTTGTGCACACACCCAACTTGGGCCTTTGGTATCCCAAAGGATCCAAATTTAACTTGATAGGGTATTCCGATGCTGACTATGCAGGTTGCAAAGTCGATAGAAAGAGCACGTCAGGGACTTGTCAGTTTCTTGGTAGGTCCCTAGTATCTTGGTCATCTAAAAAGCAAAACTCCATTGCCCTTTCCACAGCAGAAGCAGAATATATTGCAGCTGGTAGCTGTTGCGCCCAATTACTTTGGATGCGACAAACCCTTAGGGACTACGGCTACAATCTTAATCATATCCCACTTTTATGTGACAATGAAAGTGCTATAAAAATTGCACACAACCCAGTAGAGCACTCAAGAACTAAGCACATAGATATCTGTCATCATTTTCTTAGAGATCATTCATTAAAAGGTGACATTGCCATTTCACATGTTAGAACTGAAAAACAACTTGCGGATATTTTTACCAAACCATTGGATGAGAAAAGGTTTTGTGAACTTAGGAATGAACTTAATATTCTTGACTCTCGAAATGTGGCTTGAAACGTTGCACACCTGGTTGAAACTTCAAATGTTACATTTTATTGCTAAAACTGCCCCTCACCTCTTTTTCTTCTAAGAAAACTATTTTTAATGAAGAAATCTTGGAATTTATGACCATGTTTTTGTGTTGATTGCTTTTGGTCATAATCACCAAGATTATTTGCAAAATTTGTCCTTGGATCACTATTAGTATCTCTATATTCTCAGTTTTTCCAGGGACACCAGACTAGTCAGGTCTGCCACCGAACTAGTCCGGACAGTCCCTCCTTCTAGGTTTTCCAGGGGCATCGAACTAGTCCGTCCTCTGACCAGACTAGTCCGGTCGGCCGCATATATAAGCAGCTGGCCGGCCCAGAACCGTTTCAAATCTCCCTCCACCTTTAGTTGAACCCTCACCTCTCAAACCCTAGCCCCAAAAGTGATTTTCGAGTTGAGCCCTCAAAACCCAAGCTCTCTCCGTGGGAAATCCTCCCCTCAACGAGTTGGTACTCCTCTCCAAACTCATCCGGGCAGATTCGTGCTCCTTCAACGCGAATCTTCAAATCTCGGTAAAATTTCTCCCTAAAGTCAAACTCTCAACTTTTCTAGTTCTAGCTTATGTCTCTTGATTCCAAGGAAGTACATTAGCTTCAGAGATGTATTCCTTTCACCTTCATGCTCCTTTGCATCCTTAGATAGAAGTTGTGATTCTAGTTTTGTTAGGGTTCTTGTGCCAGGCCGGACTAGTCCGGCCCCCAGGTACGGACAAGTCCAGTTCACCGGACAAGTCCGTACTCTGAAACCGGACAAGTCCGGTCTCTGACATTTGAATCCTCTCATCACCTTCATTCTTAGTTCACTTTCATCTAAATCATGAACTCCTTGTTAGGCACGATGTCTTCAAGCTCCGATGATAGCTCCTTTCATGTTGATGAAGAAGTTGAGCGCGAAAAGGTGAAGAGGGCCAAGGAGAGATACATGAAGAAAAGGCATGATGTAAATGTGCACTCTCCACCCTCCGATGACAACTTGCCCAAGAAAAGGAGGGTAGTTGTGAAGAAGGCCCAAGGAAAGGCTGGTGAGAGCTCCTCAGGGCCAAAGAGGACTCTCAACAAAGGAAAGGGGCTTGCTAGTGGTCCCATTGGACCCCTGAAAATGAAGAACCCAAGTCACAGCAACAGGCAGCGCTCAAGTAAGGATTTCACTAGAAAAGGGGGTGAGCTTGCCGATAGCTTCAGGCAGGTTAATGTGTATGCTCAACCTCGGCAATGCTCAGACCCAAGATTTTGGAGCAACTTCCATGCCGACTACTATGAGCATGTGTACATGAAGATGAAGAATCCTGTTGTGAAGAGTCAATGGGTGAACATTGGGTACATGCAGTCAAAGAAGTATCCTGCTTTCCGTGAGGTGGTTGAGTCCTTGGAGAGGCACAGACTTAAGGAACTGTTTTCCTTTGAGAATGACTGGAACAATGAGGTCATCACCCAGTTCTACTCCACCCTCTACTCTGCTCGTGGTGATGGAGACAGTCTCACTTGGATGACTCATGGTTCAAAGTATAGTGTCACTTATGATGAGTTTGCGAGAATCCTCCACCTAGAACACACTTTGGATCATGATCTTGTCATTCACAATCTGCAACCCTTGGAGAAGGATGAGCTCAAATTTCTCTATGACACAAGGATGCCTTATGTCCCTGCAAATATCAATGATTTGAAGCCCTTCTATGTGGTCCTCAACAGAATTTTGAGGAAGACTATAGCCCCGAAAGATGGAGATGCGGGGACTATTCAAGGAACTTTGAGGACCCTAATGAAGGTCATTGGTGGGAGGAGACCGTTCAATGTCTTTGAATACATCTACAATGACATTGTGAACATCTCAATCACTCCAAACAGATCCTGCGGGTATGCCCCATACATCATGTACATGATTGAGAAGGTGACTGGACTTGAGTTCGTCAAAGAGGTTCAACATACGGGGTTGAAGCCACAAAAGCCCACCGAGTACACTCTACCTTCGGCTCCTGATGCACCTCCATCCCCTGAAGCTGAGAGGAGGACTAAACAAACTCGGGATGTGAATGTCACCAGATCTTCTGATGCTGCTCCTAGCTCTACACCTGCTCCTGAATCCTCCGGTGGTGTGCTCAAAATGCTCACCTCCATCTTTGCCTGCTGCCGCAAGATTGAAGTCAGGCATAAGAAGCATCAAAAATATGTCAACGCCAACATCAAAGATATTTGTGACAAGCTGGAGATTGAGCCGGTGGGATCCCCGCCCGCCTTCGAGGACTCTGAGGAGGAATCTGCTCCGGCGAATGATGATGATGGTGGTGAAGATGAGGACAGGACCGAGACTGAAGAAGAGAGTGGCGATGAGTGATTCCCCTCAATTTTTCCCTTTTTGGTGCCTCGATGCCAAAGGGCGAGAGATTGAGACTAGTAGCTTGAGACCATCTCTAGTTGGTGTCTTTATGTTTCTGTGATCAAGGACATGTACTTATTTTTAAAACCTTGTAATGCACTATTTCTTCTCTTATGTGTGATGCTTATTGTTGCTTGGATGATTATCTCTATGCTCATTATTGATTACCTTACTTCATCACACCTTGTTGATCACACACCTATTAGGCACCCCACCATAAGGTGTGTGCATATGTGAGAAGCTTTTTGTGGACTTATCATTATTCTCATATGTGCACACCTTATGAAAATCAAGATTTTATTCTCAATTGTGATATCTCAAATGGTTGTCATCAATCACCAAAAAGGGGGAGATTGTAAGTGCATCTAGGATATCCCCTGTGGGTTCTGGCTAATTGATGACAAACATATGAGATCCTAATGAATCCACTGAGATGATTGCAGGACAAACAAGTGAAACAGCTCTGTGCACACAAAAAGGTGAAAAATGAAGTGGTGTTCAAAGAGAGATACTTTGATGAAGCTTGGAAGACTAAATTAGATTTTGAATGTATAGGGAGTGTATGAAAGACACACTCCAAGAGCTCACAACTTTGTGCGAGGGTAAGGGATTAAAATTAATCTAACTTTCACAAAGCACCGGACTAGTCCGAGTCCGCTCATCTTTCTGGAATCCCACTTATAGGGAGACTGGACTAGTTCGTGCATCCACCGGACTAGTCCTTTGATGTTTATGGAGTCTCTCGTATTGAGGGACCGGACTAGTCCGATCATGGACCAGACTAGTCCGTTGAACTTTCTGGAATCTCCCATTCGTGGAGATCGGACTAGTCTGCGGACTAGTCCGATGAACTTTCTGGAGTCACCTTCACACAGCACCGGACTAGTTCAAGCTTGGACCGGACTAGTCCGATAGACTTTCTGGACTTCAAAATGCACAGTGACCGGACAAGTCCGTACTTGCACCGGACTAGTCCGGTGTTAGTGTTTTTCAACGGCTACCTTTTGGAAACCCTATAAATAGAGATTCCACAGCTTTCCTATTGAAAAACACATCGAATACTGATCAAACAACAAACCCTAGCACCGCCACTTCGTCCCAAGAGCCCAAAACACATCTCCCCACACATCTAAAGTGCAAAAAGAGTAAAATCAATTGAACACTTGGATTTGGGATTGGGAGATCGTCGTTCTTTCACTGCGAGCTCTTGGGGTTTGATCCTTCTACACTCATACTCTGCATTGTAATACTTTTGAGTGTATTCAATCACTTATTTTGTTGTAATTCTCGTGGGAGCCCTCAACGTGTGAGGTTGCCCCACAAACCTGGTGATTACCCGTGATAGTGAGATCAAGTCGGCCTTCGTGGTGACTTGAAGAGGGAAAGGGTTGGAGACCCGGCTCTGTGTGAGCTTCCTCAACGAGGACGTAGATCTCGTGGTGAGATCGAACCTCGGGAAAAATTCGTGTGTCTTGCGCCTTGTTTCATTTAAATTTTGTTCACTAGATCACTTAAGTGATAAAACATCAACCTAAGGCAATTATAAGTTTTACTTGCATTATTATATTAATCTCATATAAAATATCAGTTGTTCTCATTTCCGCTGCTAAAGAAACTTAGATTCCCAATCAACACTTGATCAACACACACATTTTTAGCACACCAGACAAGTCCGCCCACACGACCGGACTAGTCCAGCCAACCAAAGTTTTGACGATTCTATTAAGTGTGCAGGGAATTCAAAAGGCCTATTCACCCCCCCTCTAGGCCACATTCACCGCCTAAGGGTTTGGCGCTCCTCTTCAAGAGCCTTGCTGTCGTGGTAGAACGCCAGCTGGACTTGACGCAGACTGGAGCAAGCGTTGTCAATGGACAACGACAGGGGAATAGGGTCCGGACCTGCTGGGGTCTCCTCCGTTGGTTCCAGCGGGTTCTCACTTACAAAAATTGGGTCCCACTCCACAAGAGTGGTCCCCTGAGCCTCCACGGCACTAGGGCCGTCCTCCGGGATAGCCTCAGTTGCCACCGAGGAGGGTCCCGCAGAAGAAGTTCCGACCTCCGAAAGTGATTCCGAAGGCCCTACCGCCAGGTCTTCATTTGCCCCCTCAGGCAGGGGGCCAGCGACTTCATTAGGGCACCCCGGCTCCGCAGCAGGCACCTCCAATGTCATCACTTCTGGAGTAGAGGCTACTTCCGACTCCACCCTGGGCTCCTCCTCCGCTAGTGGCTCAGACGTTGGCACCTCGACCATCATGGTTTCGAGTGTTGATGCCTCCACAACGACTGGCTCGGGCGCCGGAAGGTCAACAACAACCGGCCCTGAGGCCGGAGCTTCAACCTCAACCGGCTCAGGCGCCTGAAGGTCTTCAACTGCAACCGGCTCTGCAGTCGGAGCTTTAGTGGCAACCGGCTCTGAGGTCGGAGTTTCGGAGGTAGCCGGCTCAACCGCTGGGACTTCCTCAACATCCGGCTCAACCGTCAGGCTTCGACAATTTCCGGCTCTGGGGCCGGAATCACTGCTTCCACTGACTCAACGGCCGAAGCTTCCATCATCTCAGCAGCAAGACCCGGGGCTTCAACCTCCAGGCAGGTGCCGCTGGCGCATCTTCTCTCCCGTGGTCCGGCGCTACCACGGGAGTCTCGGGGGATGAGTCGAGGTCCATGACCACGACAACTGGCGCCAGAGCTGCCGCAACTTTAGCCACCACTTGGGGCGGCACCGGGACAGGAGCAGAAGCCTCCGCCCTCACAGCTTCAGCTGCTGTGGCTGAAGGTGGAGCCTCACTCCTCTTCTTGGGGACGCTGCAGATGATGGATGAAGAAACTTGAAAAACAATTACTATAACAGAACAACTGTCTGAGGTGAAGATTAAAAATTACCTCAGAAGGCTTCTGCACCAGCTTGCGCGGAATCTCTTTCCCGGGCGTTTTGGACTGACCATAGCCGCCGCCGGCGTGGTAGCTCCGGAAGGCCCCCCGGAACTTGTTGCAGCCGCGGGCATTTCCTTAGTCGAGGCCCCCCTCGACCGGGAAGGACCTCCGGACCCAGAGGCCTCAACTGGCCCTGGTACTAGAGTCGCATGCCCGGAGCTAGCACCCCGGGAAGACGCTGCTGCAGGTACAGTCACTGCAGTTGTAGGAGACCTCCCCCTCCGGGGAGAAGGAACTGCTGCAGAGGATGCTGGCCTGACGGACCTTCCGTCAGCATGCTTCAGTTTCCTCTTCCGGCTCGAGGGTTCGTCCGCCGGCTCCTTGCCCTTGCCGACGTCTTCGGTCCTTGGCTTCGGGGCAGGGTCGGAGCCGCCTTCAGAAGCCCCAGGGATCACCACCCTGGAGGTCGATCGTCTCTCGACGACACCAAGGTCGTCAAACACCGGCATCGTCCGCCGGAGCTCCCTGCTGAACTCTACTTCCACGTTCAGAGGGAGGAAAGCTGGTGGTGGGGTCAAGTCATCACCCGCGACATCGATGTCGTGCTGGAACTTCTTGAGATGAAACTCCAAGATCGCCCCCTCCATGTTGGACTTCAGCCCGGTCTCGACCCGGTCATCGTCAATCACACTGTTGAGGACCCAAGCGAGTTTTTCTCTCCTCTTCAGCGGTGCCCACCTGTTGACCAGGAAATTGCAAAATACCGCCTGAGGAGTTACTCCTCCCTCCACACACTGGCGGATCCTGGTCAGAGCAGGGTTGAAGGCATCCGACAGCACCGAAGCTTCACTCCAGACTGCAGTGTCGATGTTGGGGAGGCCTTCGGGCAGCTCCAGCTTCTCGTGCTCCTCCACCCGGATGACTATCCAGTCTTTCTTCCAATCGTCCCACTTTCCAGAGGGAAACGATCGAAGGTACTTGAATGGGCACTTCTTGCGATTCACAAAGTAGTAGAAGCCAAGGTACTCATCACCCCTTCCGGTGGTATGGACGGTGAAGAAGGTCCAGAAAAGCTCAATGCAGGGGGGATGCCCACCCACATTTCGCAGAAGTGGACGAAGACAGACACTAGAAGAATGGAGTGGGGGCCAAGGTGGTACAGCTGTAGACCATAGAAGTCTAGCAGCATCAAGAAAAAGGAGGAAAAAGGAGGGATCAACCCCACCATGGCATACGAAGAGAAGTACACCATCTCGCCGGCGTGCTCCTTCTCGAACGGGAGCTCCCAACCGGCGCGGACCAGGTGGTTGAAGAAGTTCGAGGACCACCCCATGAGGGCCCGAACCTTCTTCAGGTCACCTTCGGTCTTCAAGCGGCTCTTGCGGAGACCCAACTCCATCGCAGCACAGCGAGGCAAGGGTGGAAAAGCAACCACAAGTTTGGGAGTTCGAGCGCAAGTTCATATGAGAGGCGTAAAGAACCCCGGACGGTGCGCGCTTTCCTTCTTAAGTAAGCCCCCACAACGCTTGGATGGAAACCGCAAGGAAGCTGAAGATACTATTCAAAAATTTCACCCTGCCGATGACAAGAGGGCCTGGGACCACCCCGACGATCAAGTCGAGGTTCTTACCCAGGCGAACGGTTGTCATCATGAGAGGCGGGAAGCCCGAAGGCGGCGGCCTGACAAGGCGCGCGGAACCGATGCGATTTTCGTATCGGAATCAGCAACCTTCAATTGCGTGAGATCCGCACGCCAAAGATCTCATTTGCCACACCCGAGATATGCCATGCGGTGAGGATTTAACTCCAAAACTATCGCTAACGGCACATCTGAAGACTTTTGAAGACTTGGCTCAAAAGTTGAAGGATGGACCCACCTCCGGCGGAATGACTTCACCCAAGGGGTCTTCACCAGAGGTGGGCCCAGGGGGCCACTGTCGGTACCCTGGGTACCGTATACCCCTTGAGATTGCAAAGATCTCAAGGAAATGTCATCTACTTGATTTGAAGACCTTCGGAGGCCCACATGTCAGACAAAACCGGACCCGCTTCCCCAACATGGTTAGTCCCAGGGTCGCCACGTGTACCATCAAACCGGAGCTACCGCCCACAAGGGGGAAGCTCCGGGCTATGTACTATAACGGCACCCCCGGACCTAACCCCAGACTGAGGGAAGCTCCAGAACTGACACGTGTCTGGTGGCACCGGACCTATCTGTTCCTCACAGCATGCTCCGAAGCTGCCACGTGTCCTACCGTCGGATCTTCAGCCTCAAACCTCCGGTAGACTCCACAACGGCTCCGTATCTTCAAAGGTGAATCAAGGACTTCAAGACCCGATTAAGTGTCATTAATACTATGTTAATGACACACAATCGGACGACCTTAATTACCAGTAACGGTGCTGTCAAAGCCCGTAACTCGATCATTAAAGGTAATTAAGCGCATCAAATGTGTATCAATATTAGTAACCGCCGAGGCCACATGTCGGGCCAGGCCAACTTGTAACGGCCTGTCCTTATACTATAAAAGGACAAGCCGACGATACATAGGAGGGGGCGATCTGACCTGCTCTGATCTGATCGCGCACTCTCAAATCACGTCACAGTTGAGTTCAAACATCCAATACAACACCAACACACCCCGTGGAGTAGGGTATTATGCTCAGGCGGCCCGAACCACGTAAATCTTTGTGTCTCCTGTGTCATTTTACATTTCACCTTCTTGAATCTCCGCACGCCCACACCGAACTTCAAACTCCACAAACACTTTAGTAGTGTCAGGAGATCTGCCGGATCAAAACCACCGACAGGGTCCTAAAAGCCTAACTCCTCTTAAGTTGGAGCTTCGTCGACTTTTTGTTTTCCTTCCTTTTGATAGAAAGGAACTTCTTCTCGGCGCTTGTTGTAGCGCTCGGCAAGGTTCTGGACCTCTTGGCAGCCTTCTCGGTTGTGGTTGTTCATCTTGTGTATAGGACACCACATCTTGGAGCTGCCTCCGTCTCCAGACAACGACCGAGGTCGTTTCTCGGGCGTGGCCCACGGCCACCCGGAGCTGCAGTAGCTGCAGCAGTAGGTTTCTCAGCCAACAACTTTTTCTTGTCGTTGGACTTTTTCTTCTTCTTGCCACTCCTGGAGGTAGTGGCTTCACCCTTGGAGGACTTTTTGTTTTTCTCCGAAGGTGGTTGGGAGTGCATTTCATGACCCTCCGCAGCTTTGGCACACTTGTCTGCCAAGCTGAAAGTTCCGTGACGCTGGTGATTTCCTTGGTCACCAGCTTCTCCAACATCTTCTTGTCTCGTACGCCATGTCTAAATGCCATAATGACAGAAGCGCTTGAGATAGAAGGTATGGTGTTTCGTACCTGGGAGAACCTCTGGATGAAGGATCGCAGGGACTCTCCCCCTTTCTGCTTGATAGCAAAAAGGTCCACTTCCGTGCCTGGTTGGGTATATGAACTTTCGAAGTTGGCAGTGAACTGCTGGCACAATTCCGCCCAACTATTGATGGAGTCAGGCGGGAGGCTCATGAACCAGGACCTGGCGGTCCAAGTCAAAGCCACGGGGAAATAATTGTCCATTACGGCCTCGTTGCCCCCGGCCGCAAGGATTGTGGTGGAGTAGATTTGGAGAAACTCAGCAGGGTTGATAGTCCCGTCAAATTTCTCCGGCAAGTGAGGACGGAACTTCTGTGGCCATCTGACCATGCGTAGGTGCATGGCCAAGGCAAAACAGCCTCCTCCTACTCCTTCGGGAGCAGAACTATCCCGAGCCTCTCACCTTTCGCGAGCTCGCTCGATGTGGACGCAGTCGTCCTATTGACGGTAATGATGATCAAGCTCCGCCCGAAGGTCGTGAGTCGAAAGCCTGGTTACCGTATGGGTACGTCGCGCCCCGGAAGGCAGCGATGTCGCCTATTGAGACACAACACACCTCCTGTGTTGTGAAGCATGCGGACCAAGTCTACCCGACATGGTCCAATGCTGCGATGGGGCCCGCCCCGAGGGGGGGACCTTGGTTGTTGATGCGATCGGCTGCTGCTGCAACCAAATGTTCCACATCAGCTCTCCACTGCTCCATTGCACCCTGGGATGCTCCTGGAGGCGGTGGACGTCGAAGAAGAGCACGCGCAGCATGGAGCGCGTGTTCAGGATTGTTGTTCGCCGATGCAGTGACCGATGCAGACGCCCCATCCCACTGTCCAGCTTGATTCCCCGGTGCGGACGGTGGCGGCGGTGGCACCGCACCTGCTGGAGCCACTGCACCTGCTGGCTGCTGCATGTTGGAGGGGTTGCCTCCAGCAGGTTGCACAACAGGGTTGCTGTTCGACGATCCAGTAGTAGAGTTCACCAACCTTGAATCTCGGGCGCCCCTTCCTGGCGCGCCAACTGTCGGGGTCTGGTTCCGGCAATTCTCTCGGTACTACTGTTTGTAGCCCACGGAGTTTGTAGTTCGGTAATGGGCGCACAGAGATTCAGAACACGATGGGAAATTGACACGAGGATTTACGTGGTTCGGGCCACCTAAGCGTAATACCCTACTCCACGGGGTGTGTAGTTGTTGTATAGAGCGTCTGAGAACTTGTGAGCGTGTGTCAGAGCCTAGTGTCGAAGAGTCTGAGAGAGCTTCTCACGTGTATCGCTTGACCAGTCCTTTTATAGCACAAGGATTGGTCGTTACATCGTTAGCCTAGCCCGACATGTGGCCCTGGCAGTTACTGATGCTTAATACACAATTAATGAGCTTGATTACCCTTAATAGTGTGGTAACACACCTTGACAGTGCTGTTACTGGTATTAAGGCCCCTCCGATCGTGTGTCATTAAGATGGTATTAATGGCACTTAATCGGGTCTTGAAGTCTTTGATTGCCCCTTGAAGGTCCGAGCCGTTGGGGGTCCTCCAGTCTGCTTGTTGAAGTTGAAGGTCCGGTGGTTGGACATGTGGCAGCTCTGGAGCTTACCGTCTTGGATGGGTACGTCCGGTGTTGTTATACTCGTGTCAGGACCGGAGCTTCCCTCTGTCGGGGGTTAGGTCCGGAGGTGCCACACAGGTATTTAGCCCGGAGCTTTCCCATGTGTGGGATGTAGCTCCGGTTGTAGGATACACGTGGCAACATAGGGACCAACCATAGAAGGGAGGCAGGTTCGGTCCCGTATGACACGTGGGGCCTTTGGAGGTCTTCAACTCAGACATGTGAAGTTCCTTTAGTCTTTTTGCAGTCCCAAGGGGTATACGGTACGCAGGTACCGACAAAATCTTTGGCTTTGGGCACCGTCAATGAGAAGAAGGCACCTCTAGTAGCAGCATCAACATGGTCACGGGCGGAATGGATTAGCCCATTATAGAAGTTTTGGATAATTATCCAATCATCCATCCCATGGTGGGGGCAGGCTAGGATATAATCCTGCAGCCTCTCCCAAGCCTCGAGAATAGACTCCTTGGCATCTTGCCGGAAGCTAGAAATTCTTCCACGTAGGGCATTGGTCTTGCCCAATGGGAAAAACATGGCGAGGAATGCTGTAGAACATTTCTCCCAAGTATCTATAACACTTCAATTTGCGTAGAACCACCGTTTCGCTCTCCTAAGAAGAGAGAACGAAAACAACCTAAGACGGACATCATTAGGGTATCCGTCCTTAATATTATAAGTGCTACAAATCTCAAGGAACTGTTGCAGGTGAGCACTTGCATCCTCGTTAACCTTCCCGCAAAATGGGTTGGCTTGCACCATAGTGATCAGGCTAGTACGAATTTTGAATTTCACGTCTCCCATGTTAACAGTGGGCCCAACAGGCACATTGTTAGCAGAGAGAGCCAAAAACTCACAAAGAGTCTTCTGGGACGTTGGTGTTTCGGTTGTTGGTGCGGTTGTGCTGGCTTGCTTTACCGCTTGAAGCTTTTGAGGAGCAACGACACGAGGTCGATCTCTCAGAAGGAATTCGGGATCTTCAACAAAGTTTTCCGACAAGCGGAAACCAGACATACACTACTCTATTTTCACATAAAAATGAGAAAACAAAGAAGGTTTATCCTACTAAAACCTACTAGAGTCCTATCCTATTCACTCAATCATGCAATACTTTAGCTTCCTTCCCCGACAACGACACCAGAAATGCTTGTTGATGTTTCCTACGCACTACTAACAATTCATCCCTAGCAGTGGTACCAGAAATGCTTATTGGTACGTTTTAAATCTTAGATGAACGTCCGCAAGCGCACGGAAACTATCGATGTAGTATTTCCCCTTTAAGGAGTACTCCCAAAGGGTGTCATTTATATTTTGCCAAAGGAAGGCTAGATGGAAGTAAAGCAATCATCAAATGGAGAGGCTAGGTTGGTCTAGGTAGGGTTCTAGCAAGGATGGATAAAGTGTAATTGAGATAGTGTGACACACAAGAGCGTCCTATCCTAAGGGGGTAGATGAGGTAATAGAGGGACTAGGCTAAGAGTTAGGTAGATACTCGTACTATGCTTCTAATGTACATATACATAGCCTAAGTTAGTTACTAATGATTATATTAATTATGTATTCTCATGCTAAGTGGATTAACACATTGGCACGGGTTTACCGCTAGCAACACTAGGCGACTCCCGCCAAGAGCTTGTGGCATAGCTGAACATGGAGGATTACAAAATACAGATAGGGTTGTCACCACCTACTGCCCACCTCTTCAATCCGTGGGCATACATACATTCAACGCTACTCTCTATCCTAGCGCCATGCTAGCATATTAAGTAATTACCTTAAGAGCCTAGGTACAATCCATCCTAAGGCGATGAACTAAATCATCGTTGAACCAATGCTATTTCATAGCATAGGTGACTCATATTAACATAGTCATATCATAGCTAATTAGACTATAGTGGAGGTTTATAGTGTTTATGATGATATAATGAGCATGGTATAACACAATCTTAAATACTACTCCTACCACATAAATGGAATCCACAATCAAACAAGAAATGCTTAATCCAAGTATATGAACAATAGAAGACTAAAAATATCATCTTTATTATGAATAAAGTCACAAATACAAATAGGAATATAAGAGCCATACCTTTCCCAATTGGGAAGAGAATCCTTCTACTCCTCTCCTACTTGGACTATGGACTAGAGGCTCTCCTCTCTACAACTTATACTCCTATAAACCTATGGAGAGTAGTGAATACAAAGGAACAATACTCAAGTGGTGTGTGTTGAAGTGAGGGGTCCTATTTATAGATTGAAGAAGGTCGATTCTCGCCACCAAAAGCGCGCGAATCAGTCACCCATGACCTCTTCAAGCCAGGTGGAGCCAACCTGTGGCATTTGACCATGAAAGGCGCCAGGACCTAGTCGGCCGACTAGGGTGGGTCGACCGACCGTGTCTTGGTACCGTTGGGGTCGTGCTTCCTCCAGGTCTCTACCAGGTGGGTCCCATTCCTTTATATGGGTGCTACACCAGTGGATGGCCTCAAATACTTCTGTTTGTGGGCCATTTGATCCATGTGGTGCCCCGTGTCATCGCCTGATTGGCTGGAATGATATTTTATAGGATCCATCCCCTTGTTTCACTTCAATTCTGCATAGAATTTCTGCATGCACCATTTTCTCCAAGGACAAGTGGAAATAGGTTAAATAGAAAGGTGATGTGTGCAAGAAATGATATTTCCTTCACATAATTGAGTTATATTGACGGGTGAATTTGGTATATAACAGTCTTCAACAGCGATCTTCATCCACTTCTGCCAGATGTGGGTCGGTGTGCGGCCTTGCGTGCCGCTATTCAAGACCTTCTTTACCATCTGAATGACTGATAAAGGTAATAGTCTGATTGGATTCTACTACTTTGTGAGATGTAGATATCCTCCCTTCAAGTACATCAAGTCCTTTGCCTCTCAGAAATGGGAAACCTGGAAGAGCGACTGGGTGATTGTGTGGACGGACCAGCACGACCGATTGGAATTGCCAATCGAACTCCCGATGACAGACAGTGACTTCTGGGAATTGCTCCCAGAGCTATCAGAGGAGTATAACCGAATGCTCACTAGGATTCGACATCTGGTTCAAGGAGGCTTGGCATCCCTGATGGTGCTTGGCTACTTCTTGACCAACCGTTGGGCTCCACTTAAGCAGCGGGAATTTCTTGCTTGGAACTACAGCGGAGAGATGGACTTTCTTCGGATCGAAGTTGGCCTTGGAATCAATTTGAATGAGAAGGCTCTTCGTCTTCAACTGCAGAAGCTATACAACAGCTCTGTTTCAAGAGATGACCTGGTGCCACCAACATAATTCCTTCCGCTGTCTATAGTCCCGAGACCAGAAGAGAGCTTCAGAAGGTGATGCTAATCCTCGATGACACTAGTATTGCTGTGCGTCAGAGGAGTAACCTATTCAGAGGGATTGTTATCCCTAGAGCTTCGGCCCCCTGTCAGCACGGGAGGTCCGAATGTGCCTCTGTCGGCAGCAAAGGTAAGGCTGTTGCAGAGCCGAGCCAGATGAAGAAATCCGACTCAAGTAGGAGCCAGGGGAAAGAGCCCGCGAATTCCTCCAGCTGGAAGAGGAAGTTGACGCGAGCTGATGGTAGCTTTGTCAGAGCAGCTCTGACAAAAGTGGTGCCATTGTCGATGACGTGCCCTACCCTGAGTTCTGTGGTGGTTGTACCTCCAGTTGCCGCATCCTCGGTCCCGGCGTCCAAGACAAGCTCCAGGACCAGGAAATCATCAGCTTTAGTCTTAGTGCCAGCGGCGGGCACTAGGTCTGGCAAGTCTTCTCCTTTCGCCCCGGTGCCAACAGTGGGTAGAATATCTTTTCCGACAGTAGCGCAAATAGTTGTGACACCAGTGGCTACTTCAGAAACTCCCGGGCAAAGTCTGGACCATCTGCCTCACCGACGATGGTGGGTTCAGGTGACTCTAGAAGAGGTTTCGTACCAATTGGGGTTGCGGTGCTCCTAGGTAAGAATCAATACTAGAAACCTGTCTTTTCTTTCACTTGTTGCTTTTTGTTGAAGTTTGCATTTCTTCTCTTTCTAGAGTGTTGAGGCTAGCTGCTGCTCCTGCACCACCAACTAACCAGGCATGCTGCCGAAGAGACCTTGCCAGCTAGAGCACCGGTGGTTGTCGTGGCTTTTCCTGTGGTCATGGCAGGCAGTGCGACAGTTCTAGAGTCAACTAATGTCGAGATGACCACAACGCCAGTAGCCAGAGATGCCGCGGTTGCGCTGGACCATGTAGAAGAAGTTGCGACAGTGCCGGAGCAGGCTATAGCATTATTAGGGCTAAATCTGGAACTAGCAATGAATGCTGAAGTGGCACCGGAGGTACCGGCTGAAGTCTCAAAGGTGCTAGAGCCAACAATCGACACTGCGCCAGTGGCTGACACCGCGAAGGTGTCGGAGCCAATGGCCAGTGCACCGAAGTCTGTGATTGGTGCCATGCCGGAGTTACTGGCAGACACCTTAATGGCGCCTGAGCTTGCGCCTGGAGAATCAGTTGCTGGTGCTTCAACATCTGCACCGAGGGAAGATGATCTCTTGGAGATTGGTGCAGCTGATGAAGACTTCTTGGGGTCCATGCTTGTGCCATGGGCTCCAACGACTGTCCCATAGACTATGGAAACTCCGACGGATCCAAAAGAAGGTCCGGAGCCGATTTCAGTGTCGCTCTCGATTGAGAACGCTTGCTCAAGCCTTTGCCAAATTCAGCTCGGCTTCGACTACGAGTGAAGTACTCTCGAAGCAGAATGGGAAACTCTGCGGCTATGGTGGAAGCTTCTCAACTTCAAGACGAAGTTGACATAGACCCGTCTGGCCGACTTGAGGGACCTACTTGCAGTCGAGAAGGTGCAGATTGAAGTGGTTGGATGATCTGCTAGATGACAAGCGGGTTGCCATAGAAGCTCTGAGCGAGAAGACTCGTGAGATCTATGACAAGGTGACAAAAGCCAACAATTTGGCGGATGCTCTCCTTGAGAGCCTAAACAAGCTGAGTTATGAGCTCCTCGAGTGACAAGAGGATGTTGACAATACGGAGCAAGAGCTCCTGAAGAGAGATGTTGAGATCTCTAAAAAGTTGGAGCGTGGTGAGCAGGACTTGGCTGACATCTTTGAGAAATTCAAGTCCCAGTGCGAGCAAGAAAAGCACCAAGTGTGCCTGGCTAGAGAAGGAGTCTCCAAACAGGAGCTTGTTGTCTCCGAGAGAGAAAACAAGGTGAAGGCAGCAAAAAAGAACCTAGCAGCAAAGAAAGACTGCCTGAACCTCCAGGAGAAACAAATTGCACACCATGAAAGGGTGCTAGCTGAGCGGATGCAGCAGCATGCCAAGGAGGTTCAGTGATTCTCGAAGGAAGGTTTCACGGAGCTAACATCCACCATCAGGTCTCTAGAGGAGCTCTGGACGATGCGGAAAGTTGAAGCCTAGCAAATCTAGGACTTCCTTGGGCATGCGAAGAATGCCCTGGTGCCTCTGGGCTTTAGTCCGGTTCGACCGGCTAACCCGGAACCAGAAGTGGTACAAGCCTTGACATCCCTGAACTCAACCGGAGCCAAGCTGGGAAAGCTGGAAGATGTCATCATCGACCAACTTGAGGCTGAGGGGAAAAGCCTGGCCAAGTCATTCGTAGAGTATATGCTGACTTATTTCCACAGCCGGGACCCCTCAATGTCGTTAGCTCCGGCACTTGAAGGGCCCAACGCAGAGTCGGAGGAGGCTTCCATGGCAATCGTACAAGAAGTTGCACAGAAGATTGTCGCGTGGTTCCACCGCAACTCCAGCTAGTAGCTAGGACCTCTTTTTCCTTTTGTAGCTTCAACTTGTAAAGACTTGAAGTTTGAATGAATGAAATCCTCTCAAACTTCATTTTTTTTCTTGACTGTTGTCATTGCCATAATGTTCTTGGCCCCCTGGTAGATGCTCAATTGATTGAGGGAATCTACCATTTGGAGATTTGCAATGTCTTGAAGTATTCGTGCTAGCTCCGAGAACCCCTTGCCAACGTACGGATCGTTGACAGCGGTCTTCATGGGAGGTGTCGAAGGTTGGTACTTTGATGGTGCCCCATCACCAACGTTCGAAACGTCGACGGCGGGCACCCTGGGAGGTGTCGAATCTAGATGCTCTGGTGGCGCCTATCATCAACATGTGAAATGTCGACGCCGAGCCCCCTGGGTGGTGCCGGAGCTAGATGCTCTGGCGGCGCCCATCATCAACGTGCAAAACATCAATGCCGTTGACGTTTCTTAACGTCATAGATCATCTCTCGAAAGAGATGAGGTCCGCAAGCGCACAAAAACTATCGTGTAGCATTTCACCTAAGAGTATTCCCATGGGTATCATATTTATCCCAAAGGAAGGCGGTGAAGTAAAGTAAACAGTATTCTTATGATCAAAGTATAGGGTACTAAGTGTTTATCAGAACAGGGGTAAGATGATAATAATGGTAGTGTGACACACACCTAAGCAATCTACTCTAAGGGTAAGGTTGTCCTAGCGAGGGTTAGACTACGAGATGGAGCTACTCCTACTATGCTCTAATTACTAATATACATAGACTAATAAAGTACACATGACTATTCTAATGGTGAATACTAGGGCTTAGTGGTCCTACATATCAGGCACGGGCTTACCCTGGTCTGCCAGGCAACTCCCGCCAAGAGCCTACGTCGTAGCCGAACATGGAGGATTACAACGGACGGATAGGACTGTCACCACCTACCACCTACCTCTACAACCTGTAGACTACGAGGCATCCATTGCTACTTAACTATCCAAGCACCACGCTTGCATGCTAAGTAAATACCTTAGGAGTTGCAACATAATATTCATCCTAAGGCAATGACTAACCTAAATGTCATTGAACCAATGTTGGGACCAAGCACTAACATATTCATATTAACATAATCATATTATTACCTAATTAGACTATAGTGGTGGTGTATGATGTTTATGATAACATGATAGTGGCATTATGTCTAGATCATAACAACATCCACACCTAGCACTTACATGGACTCCACAATCAAACAAGAAACACTTTGCCCAAGTATATAAGTAAATAGAGACTAATAATATTATTATTATAAAGCACAAAGTTACAAATACAAGAGAAGATACATGAGCCATATCTTTTCCAATTTGGACTTGGGACTAGAGGCTCCTCTCTACAGCCTAACCTCCACTAAGGACTTGGAGAACTAATGTATACAAGAGAGTGAATGCTCTAGTAGTGTGTGGAGTGAGGGAGCCCCCTACCCCCTATTTATACCCTCAAAAGGTCGATTTGGAGCCAGAAAAAAACGAGGGAATCAGTCACCATCGTGATCTCCAAGCTGTGAGGAGCCAACACGTGGAGGTTGACCGCGTTTGGCGTGTTCACCTAGTTGGCCGAACTGGCACTTCGACCGACTTTCTGGTGGCCCCAAACGCGGTGTTTTTCTTTCGGGAGGCTGTTTTGTGGGACCCCATCTTGGGTATGGGTGATTCCCCTCATTTTAGTTGGTTTTCTCCTTCGAGTGGGCCAAAGAATCCTCGTGCTTGCGCCTGATTGGTGGGAAGTGTGTTTCCTTGCCTTGTGGCCATGCATTGACCTCAAATCTACATATAATACCTGCATGCACCAATTTCTCCAAGTACAAGTGGAACTAGGTTATTCCTAACTATGATGTGTGTAACAAATATTCATTCCTTCACATAATCGAGTTATATTGACGGTCGAAATTGGTATATAACAACCATAAAAAACTCCACCAATCTTACCCATTGCTCGTCCCATAGCAAAGATAAAGACTTAGGTTGTTGATCAGGAGTTGCTACTATGTCCTATTTTGCAAAAGTACCAAGTGCACAACAAAGTATTCTACCTTGCATTGAACAAATTGGCTATGGTACCTCACCCTTTTTCTTAGTCATTATGGGGCTTATGCCTCATCCTTTTCTTGGGTCTTTGAAGGACAGAACAACAAAATGAGCATGCATCACCTAATGTATGAGTTCCACTCAAATTTCCAGAGAATTTCAAATGATGTTTGGATTTAAGTTCCTCAAATGATGCACTCAATCACTCCTATGTGGGAAGTGGTATTTATATCCTCACCAAGGCAATGCCTTTCTTGTCCTACATCTAAATAAGGCTTGTATGTGGAGCTTGGTAGGGATCAAGAGTAGGCATATTTGCAGCACATATATTGCTAAGTCAAAAGAGTAAGCCTTAGGAGAAAACAAATCATACTTTGATCAAGATTTGCACAAGTGTGATGGAATATTTGTGGAATGGATTGGATTTTGAGATGACTCCTATTTGTTTAGACTCTCTTAATTGCAGGGATGAAACATGGCTACTTTTTTCTCCCTTTTTTTCTCATGCTTATGATGTAAGCATGCCTCTTTTTCTTTCTCATGCTTATGATGTAAGCATGCATTTTTCTTTTTTTGTCTTTTTTTTTGTAGCCATGTCTTCTACTCCCTTTTTATGCAATGAACATGAAGAGAGTACTAAGCATGAAAGGCATAGAGTTTCTCTTTTTATTATGGAATGATGATATGAAGGAATTTTGCTATCTTCTAGTGTAGAAGTTTAGCATGTGCCCGCGTAATCTTGGTCTTAAAAGCATGAAAAGATTCTCACATAGGTCTATACTAGTTTGACCAAGCTCAATGTGAAGGCGAATAGCATATGCATAAGGTTTATCTAATTCAAATCATCATATGGCTTTGGTAGGAATTTCTATCAAATGAGGAACTTCCATTTTAAATTCTCTCCGTGAAATCAAGTTTCACTTTCAAATAGGATATTAGCAGCTCTTATCACTATATCATATCCCACAACAACCTAGAATTGGACTTAGCTCTTGCTACCCACAATTTCCAAGTTTTAGGTAAGAATATTCTAGGCCAATAAACCCAATACTTGGAGAATACTAAGTTGTATGCAAGGGATTAGAGAAAATAAAACAGAGCAACTATTCATCATTTCAACTTATGCAAAGTAAAAATATTCTTACCGCACATCTCTTATTTTATTAACCTAACCTATATTACATTATTATTATTTTTTAAAGATGCATATGGTGGGAAGAGAGAAATAAAATAAAGGAATGCAAATAGGATGTGATACAAGTTACCTCAAGTGGGGGGGGGGGGTCCTCCCCCAAGCTTGTTCTTAGTCAAGGTCCGCGATAGGGGTTGAAACCCTAACAACGGATGTAGGCCATGAGGTTGGCCTAACCTTGCTGCAGCATGGCTTTGGCATTGGAGGAATGAGTGTTGATGTTGGGTTGCCTTCCATATGTTCTATGAGTGTGGTCGAGGAGAGTTTTGTCAATTTCGCTCATCCACACCTCAAGGTTTCCATATGTTGAATGTACCTTGTTATTCCTTGGCTAAGGTAATGATAACCCTTGGCTACAAAGGAATGACGTGCACTCAACATGCGTTGAGTGTGTTTTATCATTCTTTGGCTAAGGTGTATCATACCTTCTTGCCATAAAGGAATAACTTGTACCTCTCGTGCATTTAGTGTGATCCGTCATTCCTTGGCTAACGTAATGACACCCTTTAGCCACAAAGGAGTGACATGAACCCAACATGTGTTGAGTACAATCCGTTATTTCTTGGCTAAGGTACAACATACCTATAAACACAAAGGGATGACGTGCACTCAACACAGGTTGAGTGTGATCCATTGTTCCTTGGCTAAGGTATAAAATACCTTCTAGCCACATAGTAACAACTTGCACCCAATATACATTGGATGTGATCTTGTCATTCCTTGGTTAAGATACATCATACCTTTTAGCCACAAAGGAATAGCTTACACCCAATGATGATGGCAATCCCCTTGAGCTTAAATGAGTGCCTAGAATAGTTGAGAGCATAGTGCTCTCACATATTCGTAAAAACCCATTAGTTGCTCATGGAGGGTTTCCATGTCAAATCTCCGGCCTCGTATATTTATGATTGACTTTCGGTCTTAATATCCATTAGGTAGCAACCATTAATGTACTCATTGGACAAGATATGTTGAAATGGAATCCTCTTAGGGTTTCCAACAATCGGATCTTTGGACGCCTGGTAGTAATATTACTCCTGCAAACTTCCCCTCTATTATAGAGAGGGATGGTTAGCTCCCGATACTTGTACAAATGAATTTTTGGGTTAGGTAACCGAATCTTCATTTGTACATATGGGGAAAAGTAAAATCAAAGATGCATTGAGTCCAATTTAAAGTGTATCCATGAAAAATGTATGAATCATTGCTAGGAGTGGGGCTTTATGGATAAATCAAGTTGAACATTTTCTAAAGCTCCTACTCATAGCAATGCAAGTGATATAAATACACTATATGGATCCTTTTCAAATCAAAATTATGGGCATCACTATTCCTAGGTAGCTACATACCAATTCAACCGTTAAGTGATTCCATTAGCATAACCTAGGTAGAAAATGTCTGAGTCAATTTTAGCAATGCTTATGAAATTCTAGGTACTTGTTTAAATTTATTCCTAAGTAAGGTGACATTTCTTTTTGAAAAATCAAAAAGAGTAATATCAACACTTACTATCGTGAGGATGCATAAGAATTGAATGATGAGAAGGTGTAAACCTTACTTACCAATGTAAGCAAAATTCATTCGATCCTAATGCAATTCAAATGACGGAAATTTTTTTAAACTTGTACCTCAATTGAAGAGCAGTCTGGTTGAAGGTTGTTATGTGAGAAACAACCATGGATTTTGGTGTAGCCTTCATGTTCAATGCCTTATGCCAAATTGAGGTTAGAGTTGAATGGGCTTCATCTTGCTTCTCCTTTGGGCCACCATCTTGAGCATTCCTCCACCATGATCTCAAAATGAGATCGATGGAGGGATATGCGCTTGATGGGGCCTTCCAACCTCTTTACAAATTTTGGCTTGGCTGCACTAAAATCAAGAACAAACAAAACAATTCGAAAACGGTTTACATTAGCTAAAAAGTATGTTGTACCCTTTGTCAAATTGTTTTGCCCAACTTGAAAAAACTTGCAAATGCAATGAATATTAAAGGGAAATATTTTTGGTTTGAATTAGGAAGATGAATTCAAGTGGTTACGCCCAAAGTTCATATCCAAATAAATTTATTTCCTAATTCAAGATTTTAGTTTTATGATGGTTGGAAATTTTACTTTCCAACATGAAAGTGTGAAAATTCAAACATGCTAACTGAAAATGCAAATATTGATAGGGAATTCAAATATGCAATTATCAAAACAAATATGAGATAGTTACCAATTTACCTATTGGCAAGGACTCACCGAATTTTCAAAGTCCGATGAGTGGGACTTACCTCTGTCCATTTTAGTTTGATGATTTGTTGTCCAATCTCGGAGTTAAAGATGTGGAAAACTTCTCTTGATTGACATGCCAAATCTCCTTTCGCATGTCAGTTGGACATATGGACCACATGATGGACCTAGCCTCTCCGTCATCTTGATGAAGACTTGTTAATGTAGTGACGGCTTCCCCCCCTTGAAGATATTTTTCTTGAACATAGTGAGGCTTGTCCTTCTATAGGGGTGCCACTTCGACCTTCTTGATGTTTTTTTATCATGGATCAAAGCTTTCTTGGGCATGATTACATGTGGATTCCACAATCAAACAAGAAACACTTCATCCACAATGACACTTTCCCTAGGTTGCATGAGCTTGGTCGAAGGATAAGAATCCCAACAAGTAATTGTGGGACATCTTGGATCTTGAATGCTCTTTAATTTTCTTGTCCTTGGCCAAGGGGCTTCATGTGGATGTTGTCTTGATTTCTTGCTTGTCCATGGACAAGATACTTCAAAGTAGGCTAGTTGAACTTAGTTCCCTTGAAATCCACATAGCCTCCTTGATTGCAAGGGTGATGTTGATTGCACCGTTGTCCTCCTTGTTGGTGATAGCCATCGAAGTTGTGTTTGGAAGGAAGAATCTCCATGGGTCTTAGGTAAATGATTCCCCAAGTGGCCCATATTGACATGGTTTTTCACAAATCATGTGAATATCCATGGCTTGGATCATCCAAACACTTCTCCATTGGCTTCATTTCATGATACTTCAATGGAAGGTGTAGTTCCTTAGCTAGCATTTGCACCTTGTTAAGTGGTGTGCATGCCAAGCTAAAGGAACTAGAGCATTCTTTAATCCACCCCTTGAGTGGAGACCATATTCTCATGCATGATGAATGAGAACAGGACTCCTTCAGCTCCAGCACGAATGTGGTCATGGATTGGTGAAGCCAACCTATGACATGAGTGTTGGATGAAGAGCCAAGAATCCATCCCATGGTGTAGGCAAACCAAAAAGACTCTTGGATCCTCCCCCAAGCTTGGGGATAGATGACTTCGGCTCCTACTGGAAGCTGAAATTCTTTCGTGAAAGGCAATCGAGTTGCCTAGCGGATATTTGTTGAGGTACGCCTTGAATTATCTTGCAATTGAGCACTTGCATCCTCATTGGCCATCCCATAAAATGGGGTAGCCAACACTACCTTGTTTTCACCACAAAAGGAGAAAACAAACAAGGGTAATCCTATCTAATAACTATTAGTACCTATAGCTTAATCATAAGTGATAGCTATCCTTCACTTCCTTTGCCTTCCCCAGCAACGACGCAAGAAATGCTTGTTGACGTTTCTTAACATCACAGATCATCTCTCAAAAGAGATGAGGTCTGCAAGCGCACAAAAACTATCGTGTAGCATTGTACCCAAGAGTATTCCCATGGGTATCATATTTATCCCGAAGGAAGGTGGTGAAGTAAAGTAAACACTATTCTTATGATCAAGGTATAGGGTACTAAGTGTTTATCAGAACAGGGGTAAGATGATAATAAGGGTAGTGTGACACACCTAAGCAATCTACTCTAAGGGTAAG
Source organism: Tuctoria greenei (assembly GCA_036927565.1). Classification (NCBI taxonomy): domain Eukaryota; kingdom Viridiplantae; phylum Streptophyta; class Magnoliopsida; order Poales; family Poaceae; genus Tuctoria; species Tuctoria greenei. Next base: position 113,090,109 of record JAYESD010000011.1, on the reverse strand, counting down.
GTTGTCCTAGCGAGGATTATACTACGAGATGGAGCTACTCCTACTATGCCCTAATTACTCATATACATAGACTAATAAAGTACAAATGACTATGCTAATGGTGAATACTAGGGCTTAGTGATCCAACATATCAGGCACGGACTTACCCTAGTCTGCCAGGTGACTCCCGCCAAGTGCCTACGCCGTAGCCAAACGTGGAGGACTACAATGGACAGATAGGGCTGTCACCACCTACCGCCTACCTCTACAACCCGTGGACTACAAGGCGTCCAATGCTACTTAACTATCCAAGCACCACGCTTGCATGCTAAGTGTAGAATCAAAGATCACGTGAAAAGCTACCAGAGGGGGGATGAATGGTAGATTTAAAATATCTTACGCAGCGGAAACAATTAAATCCCAACCCCTTCGGCAGAAAAACGATCTGTTAAAGAAATCGTGTGTGAGACTAATCTAAAAGTGTTTCACCATGACAAAAGTGATATATATCAGAGAGAAACAAGTCATGAAGAAAAAACAAGAAGAATCACTCAAATCCATCGAGAGAAACTCAAGTTATGTTCGAAAGATCGAACAAAGGTCAATCTGTCCTACCCGAGAAAAACAGTTCTGGAACGCTGCAAAGAAACTCGTGTAGACCAGAAACCACAAATACAATGACCATGAGATTTTGATAGATAATAGATAATCAAGTTGTGAAGACAACCCAAAATGAATCACATCAATTGGATCTGTAAAACTCGAGTTATGATAAACCACCGACGAAAGGTAGTGCTGTCCAGAAACTCGACGAGTAAAACTTGTCTGGAACAAGTCGGACGAACAAGGCACAAAAGTTCCTTCAAACTACGAATTTTATTCAATAGAACACAAGAGAAACAGCCCAAAGTCGTCTAACACGAGCTCTGGCCTCCCTTGCTTATATAACGAGCCCTTAGGCCAACCCAATCTCAACTAGGACTCTAATCCTACTCAATTCACGAATCGAATCTTTCCATAACTGCTTAGGGCTCTTCTATACGCAGATATAAGCAATCTTAAGACTTCCAAACACCTTAGGAACGTATACCACATTCCTTAAATAACTCACACAAAATCCTATCATAACCAACTCGATACTTTCCATACCGAGCAATAACCGACTTCGCCGCAGCCGAAGTCATCAACCGATACGATCCGATCCTTCCAACCAGATCTTCCCATCCATAAACCATCTTCAGAACCATGTTGCCACGTCATGCACCGCATGCATACGTACAAACACCTTCCTTCGACGTCCAGTAACCTTCATATGCACTGCCCTTGATTCAATCATCTTGCGCGACCTCCTGACCCACTCAACCACAATTCCTTCTGAATTTGGCTGTTGGAACCTCATCTCCTCCCTGAGACTAGTCCAAAGGATCCTTTCACCAGCCATGAATTGGACTCAAGCAACACCTGCACATGAAAAAACAACCAATCCGTACGAGCCCAAGTCCGCGACTTGACTCAAGTCAGTTCCGAACACAACACCTTACGTGAGCACCTCACATAAGCTTGTTGCAAAGCATATCAAAACGATATCAGCCATATCAACCAAAACGCACCAAAAACTTAGCAAATGAATACTAAGCAATCTTTCCATAGATGTAAAGCAAGTTCAAAACATTTCTTAGTAAAAGTAGGAACATTGTGATCAAACTCTGAATTTTGCCAAAGCTAGCCGGAGCTTGAGCTGGAGCTTATCAAAGCTAGTACAACCTAGCGCCGGAGCTTACCAAAGCTAGTAGGACCTAGCGCAGAAGCTTATCAAAGCTAGTCGGACCTAGTGTCGAAGCTAGAAAAACATGTCGGAGCTAACCAACATAAGCCGGACCTAGCAAAATACATTGGAGCTTAACAACGACATGCCGGAGCTATCAAAGACATGCTAGAGCTATCAAAGACATGCCGGAGCTATCAAAGACATGTCGGAGCTAAAGACAAAGCTCACCGGAGCTAACCAAAAACATGTCGGACCTAGACAAAGAAAGTCGGACCTATTGTCGGACCTTGCAGAAGCTCAGAGCTAGAGTTGGACCTTGCTAAAAAGATGTTATGGCAGCATTCAAAACTTTTATTGTCAAAGCCAATGTATTCAACACACATAGGTCTCACAATCTCCCCCTTGATGAATGCATTGGCAACACCATTTAAATCCGAACATTGGCATGAAAAGTTTTGAGAACAATTTTCCCTCTTTTTGAAAATCAAATGAGATAGAAATAAATTTCTCTCCCCCTATACGTATTTATCCCCCTTGGCATAATTCACCATATTATCTCTCCCCCTTTGACAATGTATTCAACAAGGTTCAAAAGAGAAATTTTAATTGTTATGAGCATATTATAACATATACATATAAAACAAAGCTCATCCAAGTCATACTATCAAGTAACTTACACTATCATATTAATGAAATATATAAAGTAGTGTAAGCCATGCTAGAGATCAAATATAATTTTCAATTTAAGCAAGTCATGATCTCACAAACTTAACTATTTCAATACCTAAAAGCATGACACTTGTTGCTACATTTTATTATTTTTCAAAGTACAAATTTAGATCATATGATATTTGCAAGAGCTTATATGCGCATCTGCCTTATTTTAACCAACCAAGCCAAGCATATGTCATTTGACAATCTGGAGCTTAAGGACATGGTTTTAGTCATACACAACTTCTTCCAAGTTCATATCTAAGTGCAATGATAAGCCATCTCAAAAGAAGAAGTGCGATGCATGCATATTCTCTTGATCTTTTCTCAATTTATATTTGTTCACAAAAACTCAACATGTGAGTTGATTACTTGATTAATTCTTTATGATTAAAAACACTTGTGATCATGCAACAAGTTCAAAATAGCAAGAAAGTTCAACCATGACCAGATTTAGTGTAAGTAATTATTCCAATTACTAGACATGGCAAAATCTACAAAATGTATAACACGAGTAATGTAGTAAGAACTTTTAGAATGTAAAAGGAATCACAAAGTCATATATTTATGAAATACTATGTTCATACTATTTTAATTTCAGATTCACACATGGACTTATCAAGTTTGAAAACTCCCCCTCAATGTAAGCCATGAGGATGCATAACCCCTATTTCACTACGAATGAAACAAAAACGAGTGAAATCTAAAGGTTTTGTAAAAATGTCATCCAATTGTTGTTCGGTATCTACATGGTGAAGCACAATGTTTCCTTTTTCAACATTATCACGGAGAAAGTGATACCTAATATCAATGTGCTTAGTTCTAGAATGTTGCACAGGGTTTTTAGCAATCAAATGGCACTAGTGTTATCACAAAATAGTGGAACACTATCTAGATCAACCCCATAGTCCTTAAGTGTTTGAACAATCCAAAGAATTTGTGAGCAAGCACTAGCAGCAGCTACATATTCAGATTCGGCTGTGGATTGTGCAATTGAATTTTGTTTTCTAGAGGACCAAGCAACAAGTGAATTACCGAGAAAATGACAAGCACCGGAAGTACTTTTCCTATCAATCCTACAACCTCCAAAATCAGCATCGAAAAAAGCTTTCAAAGTAACAGTTGAGGAAGAAGGAAGAAAAATGCCAAATTCTTGAGTTCCATGTAAGTACCTAAGAATCCTTTTGACGACTTGATGATGTGAAGCACGTGGGGAGGCTTGAAACCGTGCACAAAGACATACGCTGAATTGTATGTCCAGTCTTGATGCCGTGAGGTACAAAAGTGATCTGATCATGCTTCTATATTCTTTTTGATCCACGGGTTCACCATCTTCATCAAGTTCAAGTGTTGTTGTTGTTCCCATTGGTGTCCGAAGAGGCTTGCTTTTGTCCATGTTGAAGCGTCTTAGGAGGTCTTTTGTATACTTCGTTTGATGCACAAAGGTACCCTCCTTGGTTTGCTTGATTTGCAGCCCAAAAAGTACATGAGTTCTCCCATCATACTCATCTCAAATTCTGAACTCATCATAGTTGGACCGTGTAACTCGTTCGTGCAAGCTTCCAATAATCTGTTGCGGGGGATGATCTTTGTAAAACCGTAGGGGAACAGATGTCTCACAAGCTTCTTCTTCTTCATGTTCATCACAAATCGATGAGCTTGTGACTTGAGGACGATTTGAATCAGCATTGATGTTTGTTGGTGCTGGTTGACAATTAACATCCGGAGTTGAACCAAAGTCTTTAGCTGCTGAATATTAGGGCAGCAGCTCCAATTCTTCCTCATCTTCAACGAAAATGCTCTCCCCCTGCAGATATGGATCTGGACCTGCAATGTTTGAGCTAGTACCTAGGGTAGCTTCATCAAAGGACACTTCACAAGTCTCCACAATTTTGTTAGTGTCAAGTAAAAACACACGGTAGCCTCTAGTATGAGATGGATAACCAAGAAACATGCCATCAATGGATCTAGGTTCAAATTTATCAAGATTACCATGTTTCTTAACAAAGCATTTGCAACCAAAAACCCGAAAGTGCGTAACACTAGGCCTATGTCCAAACTGGAGCTCATATGGTGTTTTATCTAGCTTAGCGTGCAAGAAAACACGATTTGAGACATAACAAGCGGTTGCAATCGCATCAGCCCAAAATTTCCTAGGGGTTTGATATTCATCAAGCATAGTCCTAGCCGTCTCAACTAAAGTTCCGTTCTTTCTTTCTACAATACCGTTTTGTTGAGGTACATACGATGAAGAAAATTGATGATCTATTCCATTTTCAGCACAAAAGTGATAAAAGATTGATTTTTAAATTCAGTTCCGTTATCACTTCTAATTGCTTTTAAAGATCCTGGGTGATCAATTGATAATCTAAGAAATAAAGTTCTAAAGTGACTAAAAGCTTCATTCTTAGATGCCATAAAGTAACCCCAAGAGTATCTAGAATAATCATCAACAATAACAAGAACATACCATTTACCTCCGAAGGATTGAACACCTGAAGGTCCTACGGTGTCAAGGTGCAAAAGTTGACCCAGTTCAGTTGTCATGATCATTGTGAGAGGAGTATATGAACCTGCAACCATCTTAGCATGTCTACAAGAAGAGCACACAATTTCTTTGTCCCCTTTAAGCTTAGGCAGCCCATGTATGCGATCAAGAGCACTAACACGCGTAAGGTGACCAAAGCCTACGTGACCAAGTCTACGATGCCAAAAATATAAGTCCTTTGAATCATTAGCAACTAGACACCTATACTTGGAGGAACACATATTAAAATCAGCTTTAAAAACTCTTCCAAACCGAGACATGTTAAAAATAAGCTCACTATTTGAACCTACAACTTTGCAGTAGTTTTTATTGAAAATAATTTCTAGATTTTCATCTATCAATTGTGAAACAGAAAGCAAGTTGTATTTCAAATTTTTGACAAGTGCCACATCCTTCAAAGTGTAGTGATCATTTACTCTAACCGAACCCTTAGCAATTATAGGAGTTGAAGAATTATCGACAAAAGTAACATTCTCTACACGTGACACAAAAGAGAGGGAGGAGAACCATTCTTTGTTACCGGTCATGTGGTGTGAGCAACCTGAATCCACAATCCCGATGTTCTCCTTCCTCAAGCATGTAACCTACATAGAAGCACAATATGTCGATGACTCAATACTGGGGTTAGTCAAAAGGCATTTAAGTATCTAGTACTGAGTCACACGACGTGTAACAGGAAAAACACGCGAAAGCTGAGATAAAACAACAGGTTTATGAGTCAAAGTTTGAGGTTTTCTGTTCTTAACAATTGTTTTAGAAGTTGTTACTCGTTTAGAGCGAAAATCAGTAGCTCCAGAGGTGTGGACATTTGTTTCGAAAGAAACAGCTGAAGCTTCGGATGCACAAACCGAAGGTGCAAAAGCAAAAACTGAAGCTCCGGAGGGAACAACGGAAGGTTCGGGAGCTTTCGGACCTATCGGAACTTCCGGAGCTGTCTTTGCAAGTCTCTTACCAGAGGGTTCGGAGGCTACCTTTTCAAATTTCTGACTCATTAAAGCAGGTTGCATGTTTCTACTTTTAGGTTTAGCATGAAAGTTATGAGATCTAGCAGACATTTTATCCTTTTAATTTATTTAGCTAGTCTATAACAAAAATCTACGACATGACCATCTTTATCACAATAAGTACAATGAAATTTAATTTTGTAATCATGTTTAGATGAGCACCTAGCATTAGAAACAGAATTAGAAAGTACTCTTGCAGATTCAAAGATCACATCCTTTTGTTTAGGGACAGTTTTGATTAAACATCTTCCAAATGATTTTACAATTTGAGGTGGATGTGTTTTAGAATAAACATGAGAATCAAAACCTAAGCCATTTTTATCATTACAAGATTTGGATGAACTCATTAGCAAGTTTAGATTTTTGTTCCCAACACAAAACTGCTCTAGCGTCCTATTCATGTCATCAAGCTTTTTAGACAATTCTAGGCAGTTTTCACATGAAGTTTTTCCTTTTAATTTGAAATTTGAACAACTCTTAACTTCATGAGTATGTAAAGCATTGTTCAGAATGAAAATTTCATTTATTGCATCTTTTATTTTCTTATCAAGATTGTCACATGCAGAACAATGCAAATCATCTGTTGAACAGGAAGCATCTTTTAAGTTTTTATCATTAAGTGCAGCAAGCTCTCTGTTCTTTTAAATTTCTTCATCAAGTCTATCTAGAGTGGAGGAGTGTGCACTTCTTAATGTGGACAATTGTTCATACATTAAGTCACATGAGGGACATGCATCATCACTAGGAATAAAAGTTTTTAAATGGTTGATTTCAGATTCTAGTGATTCAATTTTAGCAGCATTATCCCTAAGCTCTTTGTCCTTTTTCTTGAGAATAATAGTTGCACGAGAAATAGCATCACACATTTCATTGCAGGTAGAACATAAGTTGGCCAGATCCTCCTGACTTGATCTTGATATTGTTTTGCCTGCCATGAAGCATAAGTTGGCCAGATCGTCATCATTTTCGTCACTTTCAAAGTCTACATCACTTGAACTGAGTTCTTGAAGTGTGGTGATGAAGCTGTTAATCATCTTGCGTCCTATGGTACCCTTCTTTTTCTTGTTGGGATTTCCAGAGGTGGTCTTGACCTTGTTCTGTTTTTCTTCATGGGTAGTAGGACTTGAAAGGTTAGGGCATTCTGTATGAAAGTGTCCTTGATGAGGACATCACTTCTATGGATACAAACAACACTCCATTGAACATACAAGATGCAATCAATAGAGTTCATACACAACAATTAATTTCAGAGGTGAACTCGTTCTTATATATTTCCTTATATGTTTTTGAACATAAATTGCTACTTAATGATTTATTTGTGATTAGGATCCATGGAGAGGTTCAAGGAGTACTTGGAGGGAGTATTAGGGACGTGGAAGACCAGAGAATTCGTTCAAAGAAGATGGAAACCGAACCAAACTCCAAATCGTATCCAACTCGGAGTCCAGGAGCAGTACGCACTAAAACGGACGCCCAGGACGCATACGAACTCCGTTTTGGACGTTCTACATATGCACGGAAAGGGGAGAGGATAACCTTTCCAATGGCACCGGTCCCATGTCAAAATTCCTTCGGAGTCGTCGGGAATCGTCGAAACAAAATCAAGTACAGAATCTGTCAGGGTGCTGTGCCACCATATTGGGCCATTGGGCCTTGTATCAAGTCTAAGTCCATTATTTTCGTGTGTTAGGGTTAGGTCACGACCCCAACACCCCCTTGGACGTCCTCCCACCTATATATACTCCTTAGTAGCCACCATGAACAATTGGGTTTTGCTTAGATCAATAATATCGCCGTTTTTCGGTTTGTGAAACCCCAATTCAGCAATTTCAGATTGCTTCTTCTACGTTCTTGCTTGTGTTCTCGGTTGCACTTGCAGGGATTAGCCTTCTTGGCGAGGTCAATCGTGTGAAGCACGGTTGATAACCAACGGAGCGGTGGTGTAGTGATTGCAGGGGCTGTTCGTGTTCTACTCGAGAGCCTCGGATCATCAACGTCGAGTTCTCCACATCAATCGACTTATCCATTACCTTTCGGAAGATCGGGACTCATCCTCATCAATTTTTCCTAGCAATTGGTATCAGATTTCCAGGTTGCCCGTTAGGTAATTCATCTATCCATTACATTAGTTTTGTTTTTCATACCTAGAGTCCACAAAAAGCCACAAAAAAACTTGCAGTTTAGTAGATCTGTTCATTACTTTGTCCAAACCACATTGAGCCTTTGCAACTTTGTTATTCAGTTTGGTTTTGTTGAGTTTGTGTCCGTTGTTGAGTCATATTGCTGGTTTAGAAAGTGTTTTTGGTCTTAGTTTGAGTTTTGCATTGTGTGATTCATCCTTTTGAGTCACGTCATCACGTCCAGATTAGATTCACCTCTGTCCAGTTCGGTATTTTCATCATATCTTGCTCATACGAACTCGGATTTTGGTGTTCTTGCACTTTATGGAAATCTTAAGAAGTTCTCTATAACTTTCATATTCATCATTATCCCAGAAAATATAGTTATCGATGTCTAAATTGCATTAGATCCGAATCTGTTATTGACCTAAAAATTCTGAACAGTCTGTATTTCGGGGGCAGTATCTCCTAATGTTCTTTTCCAAAATAGGTCTTCCATATATTGAAATTAAAGAGGAGAGATATATCTACAATCTTGCTATTCTAAGTTTTCCAATTTAGAGCCTATAAGTGTGCCTATTTGTCCTTGGAAGGTTGAGCAGAAAATCTGCGACAGACACACGAGATATCTTGGGTTGATTTTCATTGTGTTCTTCCCTTGCAACACATTCTGAAAAAAAAAAGAAAGAAAAAAGAAAAAGGCAAGTGCAAAACAAGAAACAAAAGCCGCACAAAAAAAGAGGAAAAAAAACAACAAAAAAAACAGAAGTGCTTGCATTCTTTGTGTCACCTAGTTTTTGTCTCATGTCTTGCTAGCTTGAACTACTAGGAACACATTTAGACCAGCAACTTTGACAAATACTTTGGACACTTATTCAACTTTACTATCTGATTTCATTGTTGCTAATCCTTGCTACATAGAAAGTGCCATCCAAGCTACACCTTACTCTTGAGCAGAATCGATACACCTTTGCAATCATCCCACGCTTCATTGGTCTCTTCATACCGTCCACCGTTTGCCACCTGCAGTGTCGGTAAGAACACTTGTAAGAGCGTGGTAAGATGCTTGAGAGTGTGTGATTCCACTTCCACTTTGCCATTATCCTTTGTAGTTGATAGGGATAACATATTTTTTGTGTTGTCTTCTGTTTGCTACTAACAATGTCAGGTAAAAGCAAGAATCATGCATTGTATGCTGAGATGATGGACATGATGAAGACAGCGATAGAGTTGCGCACTAAAAATCAAACATCAACCAAGGATTCACATGACATTCAGACCACCTTTACAACACCTTCCACAAGAAGTAATTACATTCTCCCATCTCTTCCTTCTTATGATGGTTTTGGTTACGATGAATATATTGCTTGGGAAATAGAGTTGGATAAAATTTTTGGACAATGTCATATGTGTGAGAAAAGAAAGATTAGAAATGTTGCAAGTGCATTAGTAGGTTGTGCATTGACTTGGTGGAACAACTTAAGTGATTTAGAAAGACCTCGAACATGGAAAGATATGAAAATTCTTATGCGAGAAACTTTTGCTAATGTATCTAATTGTAAAGATGAAATACATGAACTTGAGAAGAATTTTCTTGTTGTACCTCCTCCTTTGCCTAACCTTTTGCAGGAACATGAACAAATAAATGGAGATGCAAATGAGAGTGAGGTGTTGAACAACTCTTCTGAATTTTTTGATGAATCAACTCATAATGCATTTGAATTTGTTGCTGAAAATGAGAGTAGTGTTAATGGACAATGCTCTACAGTTAACCACGGTATGACATTTTCAGATGTGCTGAATTTTGCTACCAATCATACTATCGATGAGCAGCAACAAGATGAACCTTTTCATAATACAACTTTACCATTAGTTGATTTTCCCACTGATTCTTATAACAAAAATGAGTTGTGTGCGGATAATTATATTATACCTATGCTAGAACAACCAAATGAATTTGATACTTTATCACTCACTTGTGCTGAAATTAAGCATTTGATCCCAACTACATGTGAAAGGGATGAGCTGAAATTGTTATCTTCTCTAAATACTTTGGGTTATATTGAATTTGACACTCTTTGTGATCTAAATATTGTAGAGAGGAGAATATTTTCACAATCTGAATTGCCTTTATTAAGTAGAAATATTTTTCATGCTATAGGCAACTATGAAGATAGTGGTGAATTTATGGTGCATAAAGTTTACATATGTTCAAATGTGCAAGCTCCTTTTGTGCTGCAACAACATGGTGAAATGAATGGATGCACTAACACTAATAATGTATTGTCAAGTTTTTCTAGCATTTTTTTATTGCAGCAAGGACAACAAATAAAAAAGAAGCATTGTTCATTGCGGTTGTGCAATATGGACAGTGTTCATTCTACCCCCAAAGCAATCCTTTTTCCTGGACATACGAGCAAGCCGAGGACGGCTTGTCATAAAGAAGGGGAGAATGACGAGATCATGCACATTATCATTGCACCTACAAATATGGTACAAAGTTTATTTGTTTGGGATCCTGGCTCAAGTGAATGTGCGCTCTTGTTTGGACAAGATCAAGATGGTGCGCTATGTCGTCCGCCACCTTGGCCTCCTCCTTTCATGCTTACAAGAAGATTTGATGGCGTTGCACATATGGACCCACACATGATAGAAGATGAACTTGAGTCGAGGACGACTCCAATTCAAGAAGGGGAGGATGATGAGGACATCACTTCTATGGATACAAACAACACTCCATTGAACATACAAGATGCAATCAATAGAGTTCATACACAACAATTAATTTCAGAGGTGAACTCGTTCTTATATATTTCCTTATATGTTTTTGAACATAAATTGCTACTTAATGATTTATTTGTGATTAGGATCCATGGAGAGGTTCAAGGAGTACTTGGAGGGAGTATTAGGGACGTGGAAGACCAGAGAATTCGTTCAAAGAAGATGGAAACCGAACCAAACTCCAAATCGTATCCAACTCGGAGTCCAGGAGCAGTACGCACTAAAACGGACGCCCAGGACGCATACGAACTCCGTTTTGGACGTTCTACATATGCACGGAAAGGGGAGAGGATAACATTTCCAATGGCACCGGTCCCATGTCAAAATTCCTTCTGAGTCGTCGGGAATCGTCGAAACAAAATCAAGTACAGAATCTGTCAGGGTGCTGTGCCACCATATTGGGCCATTGGGCCTTGTATCAAGTCTAAGTCCATTATTTTCGTGTGTTAGGGTTAGGTCACGACCCCAACACCCCCTTGGACGTCCTCCCACCTATATATACTCCTTAGTAGCCGCCATGAACAATTGGGTTTTGCTTAGATCAATAATATCGCCGTTTTTCGGTTTGTGAAACCCCAATTCAGCAATTTCAGATTGCTTCTTCTACGTTCTTGCTTGTGTTCTCGGTTGCACTTGCAGGGATTAGCCTTCTTGGCGAGGTCAATCGTGTGAAGCACGATTGATAACCAACGGAGCGGTGGTGTAGTGATTGCAGGGGCTGTTCGTGTTCTACTCGAGAGCCTCGGATCATCAACGTCGAGATCTCCATCAATCGACTTACCCATTACCTTTCGGAAGATCGGGACCAATTTTCCTATCAGTCCTGTCTTACCACATTCAAAATAGCGTTGAGGCCCGGAGCTTCCTCTCCTTCTAGTTCTCACATTTTGCAATGCTTTTGAGAATCTAGTTGAGATGAGTGCTAACTCCTCTTCTGGAAATTCCTCGATCTGCTCCAGGGTTAGTGAGGACAACAAAGTAAGAGTATTGCAAGATGATGATTGGCCGGAGCTAGGCATATCACGTTGTGAGACAAATGCAATAGACTTATTTGGGTTCTTACATGATAAGATGTCAATTTCATGAGTTTTTTAGTTTCGAATAAAGCACATCTAATGTAAGAGAACTCATGACAGTTGATTCACAAATAGATGTTACTTTCATCTCCCAAATTGACATGTCTAATGCACTAAGAAGTTGCCTAGCATTCTTAGCATCAGAAAAGTTAACATTGACACTACGTAAGTTGCTGAGAATTTTATTGAAGCGAGCAAAGAAGTCATCGATAGACTCACCGGGTTGCATCTCGAAACGCATATATTCCTTTTTGAACATATATTGTTTTACCTCCTTGATCGTGTTGGATCCTTCGTGATAGTCACAAAGTGCTCTCCATACATCGTATGCCGATCGGAGATGTGCAACGCGGTCGAAGTCACTCTGAGTGAGTCCTTGGATCATCAAGTTTCGGGCTTTGCCGTTGTTGTCGACGTCCCGTAGGTTTGTAGCCGTAACTTGATCGTTAGGTGGTACTTCGTATGGCTTGTACACCTTCTCCTATATTGCGAAGCCTTGCGCCTGGATGAAAGCCTCCATGCGTGCCTTCCAAACCTGAAAATCAATACCAGCAAACACACAAGGTTTGGCGGGGTATTTCTCCATGATGATTAGTCACAGACATGTGCAAATCACAATGATTGGAGCAACCTGGCTCTAATACCAATTGTAGGATCAAAGAGCACGTGAAAAGCTACCAGAGGGGGGTGAATGGTAGATTTAAAAAATCTTACACAGCGGAAACAATTAAATCCCAACCCCTTCGTCAGAAAAATGATCTATTAAAGAAATCGTGTGTGCGACTAATCTAAACGTGTTTCACAGTGATAAAAGTAATATATATCAGAGAGAATCAAGTCACGAAGAAAACACAAGAAGAATCACTCAAATCCGTCGAGAGAAACTCAATGATCGAAAGATCGAACAATGGTCAATCTGTCCTACCCGAGAAAAAAAGTTATGGAATGCTGCAAAGAAACTTGTGTAGATCAGAAACCACAAATCCAATGACCATGAAATTTTGACAGATAATAGATAATCAAGTTTTCAAGACAACCCAAAAAGAATCACATCAATTGGTTTTGTAAAACTCGAGTTATGATAAAACCACCTACGAAAGGTAGTGCTGTCCATAAACTCGACGAGTAAAACTTGTCTGGAACAAGTCGGACGAACAAGGCACAAAAGTTTCTTCAAACTACGAATTTTATTCAATAGAACACAAGAGGAACAGCCCCAAAGTTGTCTACCACGAGCTCTGGCCTCCCTTGCTTATATAACCAGCCCTTAGGCCAACCCAATCTCAACTTGGACTCTAATCCTACTCAATTCACGAATCGAATCTTTCCATAACTGCTTAGGACTCTTCTATACGCAGATAGAAGCAATCTTAAGACTTCCAAACACCTTAGTAACATATACCACTTTTCTAAAACAACTCAAATTCGTGACCCACATGAAATCCTATCATAACCAACTCGATACTTTCCATACCGAGCCATAACTGACTTCGCCACAGCCGAAGTCATCAACCGATACGCTGATCCTTCCAACCAGATCTTCCCATTCATAAACCATCTTCAGAACCATGTTGCCATGTCATGCACCGCATGCATACGTGCAAACACCTTCCTTCGATGTCCAGTAACCTTCATATACACTGCCCTTGATTCAATCATTCTGCGCGACCTCCTGACCCGCTCAACCACAATTCCTCCTGAATTTGGTTGTTGGAACCTCATATCCCCGCTGAGACTAGTCCAAAGGATCCCGTCACAAGCCATGACTTGAACTCAAGCAACACCTGCACATGAACAAACAATCAATCCATACGAGACCAAGTCCGCGACTTGACTCAAGTCAGTTCCGAACACAACACCTTACGTGAGCACCTCACATAAGCATGTTGCAAAGCATATCAAAACGATATCAGCCATATCAACCGAAACGCACCAAAAACTTAGCAAATGAATACTAAGCAATCTTTCCATAGATGTAAAGCAAGTTCAAAACATTTCTCAGTAAAAGCAGGAACATTGGGATCAAGCTCCGAATTTTGCCAAAGCTAGCTGGAGCTTGAGCCAGAGCTTATCAAAGCTAGTACAACCTAGCGCCGGAGCTTACCAAAGCTAGTCGGACCTAGTGCCGGAGCTAGAAAAACATGTCAGAGCTAACCAACACAACCCAGACCTAGCAAAACACATCAGAGCTTAACAACGACATGCCAGAGCTATTAAAGACATGCCAGAGCTAAAGACAAAGCTCACCGGAGCTACCCAAAAACATGTTGGACCTAGACAAAGAAAGTCGGACCTATTGTCAGACCTTGCAAAAGCTCGGAGATAGAGTCGGACCTTGCTAAAAAGATGTTATGGCAGCATTCAAAATTTTTATTGTCAAAGCCAATGTATTCAGCACACATAGGTCTCACACTAAGTAAATACCTTAAGAGTTGCAACATAATATTCATCCTATAGCAATGACTAACCCAAACATCGTTGAACCAATGTTGGGACTAAGCACAAACATATTCATATTAACATAATCATATTATTACCTAATTAGACTATAGTGGTGGTGTATGATGTTTGTGATAACATGATAGTGGCATTATGTCTACATCATAACAACGTCTACACCTAGCACTTACATGGACTCCACAATCAAACAAGAAATGCTTTGCCCAAGTATATAAGTAAATAGAAGCTAATAATAATACTATTATAATGCACAAAGTCACAAATACAAGAGAAGATACATGAGCCATACCTTTCCCAATTTGGACTTGGGACTAGAGACTCCTCTCTACAACCTAACCTCCACTAAGGACTTGGAGAACTAATGTATATAAGAGAGTGAATGCTCTAGTGGTGTGTGGAGTGAGGGAGCCCCCTACCCCGTATTTGTACCCTCCAAAGGTCAATTTGGCACAAGAAAAAGTGAGGGAATCAGTCGCCACCGTGATCTCCAAGCCATGAGAAGCCAACACGTGGCAGTTGACCGCGTTTGGCGTGTTTACCTAGTCGGCCGAACTGGCACTTCGGTTGACTTTTTGGTGGCCCCAAACGCGATGTTTTTCTTTCGGGAGGCTGTTTTGTGGGGCCCCATCATGGGTATGGGTGATTCCCCTCATTTTTAGTTGGGTTTCTCCTCCGAGTGGGCCCAAGAATCCTCGTGCTTGCGCCTGATTGGTGGGAAGTGTGTTTCCTTGCCTTGTGGCCATGCATTCACCTCAAATCTGCATATAATACCAGCATGCACTAATTTCTACAAGTACAAGTGGAACTAGGTTATTCCTAAATATTATGTGTGTAAGAAATATTCATTCCTTCACATAATCGAGTTATATTGACTGTCAAAATTTGTATATAACGACCGTCAACAGATGTCAGGCCCCTGGGTGGTGCCGGAGCTAGATGCTTCGGTGGCGCCCATCATCAACATGCTCAACATAGACAACGTTCCCTCTGTGTGGTGCCAGAGCTAGGTGCTCCGGTGGCGCCCATCATCAACATATGAAACGTTGATGTCGGGCCCCTTGGAGATGTCAGAACATCCAAAACGAGTGTGAAAATCATTTGTCCTGCGTATGAGAGACAACAAAAGTAGTAAAATTGCTTCTTCTTGCCTATAGTTTAGTTGTGACTTACTATCGTTCTTTGAATTCTGGGTCCTAATCGATTCAACATGATAATACTTAGTATATTGGTTGTACTTTCATAGGTCTTTGTGCTTTTTGGACCCGTCTTACTTTGACCCAACACCAGAATAAGTAGAGTGGTGTTCTTAGGGTGTTGGATCAGGCTAAGTCTATAACCAACTCCGGACCTGTCATTGTCATTGGTTTTCAGGCAAGTAGGCCATTCAACAAACACTAGATCCGGAAAAAGACTACCAATAATACTTGAATATGTATCACATGAATTCTTAGAAACCAATTTTCAAGACGATTGCACAGCTTCACGAAAATTAACTAAGAGCATGCGCAAAGGAAATGCACGTAGAGTCTATTTTCATGCAATTGTATTTTATAATAGGTCCGAATAACAAGGGAGGCAAGGACACACTTAAAGTATAGGACCAAGTTAAGTTTTCTATACATCTTGGACCAACCCGACTCTATTCATAGACTCTATGAAATACTATTCAAAAGCAGACTCACCTCCGTGCTAAGTGTAGAACTTACGGAGGTGCTCTATGTTCTAAGGGTTGGGAAGTGGTATCGCATCCTATGTTGCCAAGCGAACGCATCCGGGGCGGGAAACTTTGATGACTCAGAAGGGACCCTCCCAGCTGGGGGAGAGCTTGTTCGCTCCTTCTCGAGAAAGTATTCATCGCGGCACCAAATCACCTTCTTCAAGTTGCTGATTGTGCACATACCTCTTATTATAGCATCAGAGCGCCTGGCAATATCGCGCATTTTGGACAGCTGCTTGGCACCTTGCCTCGTCGACGAGGTCCAGGTCATCACGCCGTAGCTGATCTTGCTCGGCTTCATCGTAAGTACGGACTCGGGGAGAACCCATGGTGATCTCCAGAGGAAGGACAGCTTCGGCTCCATACACTAGGAAGAAGGGTGTCTCTCCAGTAGCCCGGTTGGGTGTTGTTCATCTTGCCCATAGTGCAGACAGAAGCTCCTCAATCTAGTTGGCACCATGCATTTTTAAGCGTTCGTAGGTGCGGGTCTTGAGTCCCTTGAGAATCTCAGCATTTGCTCTCTCGTCCTGGCCATTACCTGTCAGATGATCTACTGATGCATAGCTGTTGTTGATGCCGAGATCTTCACAATACTCTTGGAAGGTTGCACTTGTGAATTGGGTCTCATTGCCAGACAGTGGACTTCAAGAACTAGATCGCTGACTGCTTGTTGATTGTCACAACGGGAGTTGCTTCCGGCCACTTTGTGAACTTGTTGATGGCGACGTATAAAAATTGGTACCCTCTGATGGCTTTTGGGAAAGGTTCCAAAATATCCATCACCAACACAGCGAATGGCCATGAGGGAGGGCTCATCTGCAGTGACTGCGCCGGTGTGTGGATCTGCTTTGCGTGAAACTAGCATGCTTCGCATCTCTTGACCAGCTCGACTGTATCCTGGAGAGCTGTAGGCCAGTAAAAACTATGCCGAAAAGCCTTACCGACCAGTGTGCGGGATGATGCGTGATTCCCACACTTGCCTCCATGGATCTCTGTGAGAAGCTCGCAACCTTCTTCCTGGGAAATGCATCGCAATAGGATTCCAATGGAGCCATGTCGGTAGAGATCCCCTTCTACGAACGTGTATCTTTCAGCCATCCGGACAATCCGTTCAGCAGATACACCATCTTCAGGAAGGATGTTGTCCTTCAAGTAGTCCTGAACCTTCGAGATCCATGCATCGGGACTAACTTGAGCTTCTGGATCTTGCGCGCCTGGTTGCTCGGAGGTTCCTGTAGTGCCTATGATCCTTGGTGGATGTCATGGTAACAGGGCCACCGGGATTGCCAGCTTAGAGGTGCTGGTCTCGCCCCCATCACTCAGTTTGGCAGGCTGAGTGACAGGTGATGGCAATATCCTAAGAAAAACTCCATCGGGTGTTGGAGCCCTGGTAGAAGTCTTCGTTGAGAGGTTGTCAGCGTCAGCATTGTTGAGACGCTACACATGGCATTGGTCCAGGACCTAGAAATCTTTCTGCAACTTCTGGACATCAAGAATATACGCTGCTAGTTGGGGGTTATTGCAAGTGCATTCACCTTTGACTTGTTTGATGATGAGTTGTGAATCCTTCTTTACCAGCAGCTGCTGGACGCCGAATGATAGCGCCATCTTGAGTCCGATGATGAGAGCTTTGTATCCCGCCATGTTATTTGTTGCCTTGAAGTCAAGATGGACCATATACTTGACTTGTTCCCCGATCAGTGCGAGGAGCAAGATTCCATATCCAGCCCTTTGCTTCTGCATGGAGCCGTTGAAGTAGAGGGTCTGGTGAGGCTCTGTGAATACTGGGACCTTAGATTCTGGCTTCTCTTCGTTGAGGTCCCCCGGACCTGATGGAGATGGAGTCCACACTTCCAGAAAGTCAGCTAGTGCCTAACTCTTGATGGCATGTTGAGGCAGGAATTCTAGATTGAATTCTACCAGTTTAGTAGCCCACTTTGCAAAAATTCCCATTGAGTTGGGATTATGCAGGATAGCTCGCAGTGGATAAGAAGTTACCACTGATATCTTGTGAGCTTGGAAGTAGTGATGGAGTTTTCTTGAGGCAATAAGAATTGCATAAAGGAGCTTGTGCACCTCAAGATATCGACTCTTGGCGTCGTGGAGGACCTCTATGATGAAGTAGACAAGTTGTTGGATAGTCTGGATCCTCCCGGAGAAGTCCGATCCATCCTCTCCATCAACCCGAACCCTCCCGGAGGGGTCCAAATCTCCTTCCTGAGTTGTCAGGACCCTCCCAGAGGGGTCCAACACGTTTTCTTGTAGAAGTTGGTCCACAGGCACCTGGGATTTAGGACCCGTGCCTGGGGGCTAGGTCCCAGACTCGTCTTGATGGTTATCTCCTGCAGGTGGCTCCTGACACTCATGGAGGGCTCCAAGCCTCTGTATGGAGGAGCCTGGAGATGTGTCCGGTCTCTCGACGACCAGGCCCATGCTGATGACTTCTGTAGTTGCAGCAATATAAAGGAGAAGAGGCTCACCAGGTTCCAGAGAAACCATGATGGGCAGTGTAGTGAGGAACTTCTTAAGCTCTTGGAATGTCTTGTCTGCTTCTTCAGACCAATGGAAAGGTCTGAACTTCCTTAGAAGCTTGAAAAAGGGAAGTGCCTATTCAGCCAGCCTAGAGATGAATCGGATGAGTAAGGAAAGACACCTCGTGAGCTTCTGAACATCTTTGATACGGGCAAGAGGACGCATCGCTTCAATAGCGCTTATTTTGACTAGATTTGCTTCTATACCTCGGTGAGTCACCAGGAATCCGAGAAGCTTTTCAGAGGAGAATCCAAAGACACACTTGTTGGGGTTCAGCTTTGTGCGCCTTAGGCGCAGCTTGTCAAAGACGGATTGGGGTATTTAGTAAGGAGTAAGCTTTGTCTAGTAAGGAGTCTTTGTCCTTGACCTTCATGACGGTCGCACAAAAGTTGAGAGGGCATTTTTAAGATCATAAGGCATTGCAGTATAGCAGTACAAACAATCTATCGTAATGAAGGTAGTGTGCTCTTCATCTTCCTTAGACATTGGTATTTGATGAAAATTGGAGTATGCGTCTAGGAAGCAAAGTAGCTCGCACCTAGAAGTAGAATCCACTATCTGATCTATTCTAAATAGTGGAAAAGGGTCTTAAGGGCATGATATTCAAAGTGGTGTAGTCGATGCACATCTGAGGCTTCCCGCCGGCCTTTGGCATGACGATTGGGTTTGCCAACCATTTTGGATGATGTGCCTCCCAGATGAATCCAACATCAAGCAGCTTCTTGACTTCTTCTCGGATGAAGTTATGCTGCTCAATAGATTGCTTTGGGGGCTTCTGCTGTATAGGTCGTGCATCTGGGTAGATCTTCAGATGGTGCTCGATCACCTCCATCAGAATCCCAAGCATTTGTGATAGTTGCCATCTAAATATGTTGACATTTGCCCGGAGGGAAGTGATGAGTGCGAGTTCCTATTTCTCACCCAGACTTCCCATAATGCGAGTGGTCTGAGCAGCATTAGAACCGATTTGGACGACTTTGACGGGAATGTCAGTGTCGCTGCTTGGTTACACACGGGGTGCAGAAGTTGAGCCATGCTGGCACGAGCTTGGAGGTTGTTGAGCAGTCTGCTCCTTGCTGGATTCATCTTCTTACACATCAACTAGTGTATAAAGTTTCTACAACGCTGTAACTCCAACAGTACGATCCCCTCGGATACGGAGGACACCTGATGGAGTTGGCATCTTCAACATTAGGTAGCCATAGTGGGCCACCGCCATGAACCGGTACAAAGCCAGACTGCCTAGGATGGCATTGAAGGGAAGGCTGATGTGTGCTACATCAAAGACCAGCTTCTCCAATTGGTAGTTGTCTGGTGTCAAGAATGTAATCGGAAGAGAGACAAATCTGAGTGGAGTAATGGCCCCTTGTACTCACCTCGAAGAATGGACGCGAGGGCCTAAGGTTTGAGATGGGAACTTGCAGCTTCATGAAGGCGGTGAAGCTGATAAGGTTGAGCGCTGCTCCACAATCAACAAAGATATGGAAGAGTTGGATATTGTTGATAGTCGGAGAGACCATCAACAGTAGCTGCCCAACTCCGGCCATGTTCTTCGGGTAGTTGGATGCATCGAAAGTGATGGGAGTGTCCATCCACTTTCGATGAAGTTCCGCCTTAGCGACGGGAGCTGCAACAACTATCTCCCGACGCAAAGTTTTCACTATGCGCTGAGAGGTAATATCTTAAGACCCTCCATACATCATATGGAAAGTCTTCTGATGCTCGTTGTCGGAGCTGTCGTAGGAGTCGCCAACGTTGTTGTAGACCGCCTTTAACGCCTTTTTGGCATCTTGGAAGCCTAGCTCCTGCTTTGATGGAGCTTCGTCGACTTTTTGTTTACCTTCCCGCTGACGGAAAAGCACGTCATCTCGACACTTATTTTGGGCACGCTCAACGAGCCTCTTAACCTCGCGACTGTCTTCAAGGTTGTGGCCCGTGTATTTGTGGATCAAGCACCACATCTTGTCACTGTCTTCGGACGATGGTCGAGGTCGCTTGTCAGAGCATGGCCCGCGGCCACCTGGTGCTGCCGTAGTAATAGTAGTAGGTGCACCCGCAAGTGGCTTGTTCTTGCCACCTGACTTCTTGTTCTTCTTTTTGCCACTTCCATGGATAGTAGCTCCAACTTTGGAGGCAGATGGCGCTCCTGCCTCCGCAGCTGGCTTGGAGTGCAGTTCACGACCTTCAGTAGCAATGGCGCATTTCAGCTAGGTTGAAGAGTTTCGTGACACTGCTAACATTTTTAGTAGCCAGCTTCTCCAACATCTTCTTATCTCGAACACCTTGTCGAATTGCAACAACAACAGAGGCGTTGGAGATAGAAGGAATAGTGTTTCTTACCTGGGAGAATCGTTGTATGAACGAACATAGTGTTTCTACCGTCTTCTGTTGTATGTCGAAACTCCCAAAGTTGGCGGTGAACTGACGACATAATTCCCCCCAACTATAGATGGAGTCAGAGGGTAGGCTCATAAACCAGGACCTAGCAGTCCCGATCAAATCCACTGGAAAGTAATTGGCCATGACGACCTCATTCCTCCTGCAGCGAGGATGGTGGTGGAGTAGATTTGAAGAAACTCGATGGTAGTTGACAGTCCCGTCGTATTTCTCCAGCAAATGAGGGTGGAACATTGGTGGACACTACACCATGCAGAGGTGCGCTATAAGTGCTGCACAACCACCTCCTACTCCTAGAGGGGAAGACTCCTCTAAGATGCATCGTCTCTCGCGGTTACGCTCGATAACGACACAACCATCTTGCTCCGTGTAGCGGTGGCTAAGCTCTACCTTGAGGTCTCCCTTCAGGAGTCTGGACACTGTATGTGTACGGCGAGGGACCGAAGGAGTGCGAGACATCGCGTGACAGTGGAGTTCACCATTGTCGATGCTGAGATTCTTGAGAGAACTGCTTGGCCCCTTCCTGGCGCGCCAATGTCGAAGTGTGCAATTGACACTTCCCTCGATAGTACTAAGAAGTAATCCGCAAAGGTTCGTATTTAGGCGGGGCGTAATCTCAAGATCTCAGGAACAAGGTGAGATAGTGGTTTTTACGTGGTTCGGGCCGCCTGAGCGTAATACCCTACTCCAAGGGGGTGTTTTTGCTTTGAGTGAGTATACTGGTCTGAATGACTTTGGCTTCAGATGGCTTAAGTTCTACCGTGCAGCGCATCCTTTTATACACCAAGGATCGACTGTTACAGTGTGTTGTTGCCCAACAGGTGGCCCCAACGGTATTAACTACGTTATACACGATCTAAGTGTATAACGGCGATTTTATTAGGATGATAACATGCTTTGATGGCAGCATTACCAGGCTTCATGGTCCTCTGATTGTATGTCATTAATGCAGTATTAATGATGCATTAGCCAGGTCTTGTAACGGCTGATTGTTTGCCTTTGAATGTCTGCGCCGTTGGTAATCCCAAAGTTCTTCCCATTGAAGATGTAGATCCGGACACGTGATATGTGGCAGCACTAGAGCTTTTTTCACTAGAGAGGCAGGTCCGGTACTATAGGACACGTGGTAGCGCCTAGAGCTTCCCTTAACAGGGAGGCAGATCCGGAGCCATGGGACACGTGGCAGCGCTGGAGCTACCCTAAGGAGAGAGGTGGGTCTGGCAACTCAGGACACGTGGAAGCGCCAGAGCCACCCTAAGGAGGGAGGCAGGTTAGGCACTACGGGACACGTGGCAGTGTCAGAGTCACCCTGAGGAGGGAGGTAGGTCCGGCACTACGGGACACATGGCAGCGCTGGAGCCACCCTAAGGAGGGAGACAGGTTCGGCACTGCGGGACACGTGTTGGCCTCCCGAGGTCCACTTTCCTGAAAAGTGGGACTCGATGCTTCTCTTTCTGATACGAAGGGGTACCTGGTCCGCAGGGTACCGACAAGTTTTCTCTTTGTAATTTTTCGTGGGAGCCCTCAGCGTGTGAGGTTGCCCCACCAACTCGGTGATTACCCCTGGATAGTGAAACTCAACTCGGTCTTTTGTGGTGACTTTATGAGGCAAAGGGTTTGGGGAGACCAGTCTCCGTGAGAGGTTCTTCAACGAGGACGTAGATCTCTTTGGTGAGATCGAACCTCGGTAAAAATCCCCGGTTCAACGGGAATCCACTTATGTTGTATTATGCTGTGGTGCAAGTTCTTCAGATCATTGATAATGATTATGAAGATTATGAAATAGACCACGTCACACCTGAGGGGATAGCGACTCTGGGGCAGGCTATCAACCAATTAATCATTTGGCACCGACGCGATATCATGTTGGACGATGAGCCAATTTCTAGCCCTGTTGCATCTCCAAATATTGCAACCCCATCTTCTAAGGCGAAAGTGCATGAAGATCCACTCCCAGTCCAGGAAGATCCACTCCCCCTATGTCTCAGCAAGGATGATATCCAAGAGCAACAAGTTGGACAACAGCTTCAAGCAGTACCAGAGCAAGCTGTTGCTAGTAAAGAGCAACCAGTTGAGCAACAACTTGAAGTAGTACTAGAGCCAATTGCTGGGAGTTAAGAGCAGTCAGTTGAACAACAGGTTCAACAACAAGCCAGTGTCCAACTTCCGACGACTACTCCTCGATCATCAGTGCCTATCAAAGTTACCCCATACGAAAATAAGAAACCTTCATCAGAAGTGTCAAAATATTTGGAAACTATAAAGGAAAATATTATAAAATTGAGTGCATCTCGTTCTTCTCATGAGCCATCATTAGGAGATATCGAGGAGTGGGAAGAAGACGGTGTCATGTATAATCGGCGGACGGCTTTAGTTAAACTAGAAGCTCCAATATACAAGCTTGAGGATGTTCCTCCTGAATTTAAGAATGAGAAGCCGTTCATGACATCCGTACAACTTAGCAAACAACCCGTCCAACTCAGAAGAATGCATGAGTGGTACATCACTGCCAGCACAAAATATGGTCTTAATTGCGTCACATTTCGTATTCCAAAAAAAGTATTCTGGAGCACTGGAGTAGATAGACGAGTCATTTTATTTGAAGAGTTGCATGCCCTTTTCCATCGGGGCATGCTCGAAATCAACCTGCTGCTCGTCTGGTGCTTGTAAGTGCTCTAATATTTTGTATTTGCTTTTCTTACTACACGCATATGCATTTCATGAGATTATAACAATTCTGGACTTCTTCAATAGGATATAATACATGGATAATGAAAAGTTGGAGCGCAAGACAGGTATCCTTGACCCTACTAGGATTGCAAAGTCGCTATTCGACGTCCAGGCGAATCGAGACTTAGCACAGTACAAACACATGAAAAAAAGATTTTGACAAATTAATCGCAAAACTTAAGAAGGATAGAAGGACAGAAGTTGCAACTTACATAGGACATGAGATGTTTAACTTTGTCAGAGACGGCAAGGACCTTGTAAAGGCTCTGTACCACTTCGAGTAAGTTCGACACATGACATTGAAATAGCAATTATTGGTAATTGTTAACACGTGTGTTTGTATGTTTGCAGTAATCACTACATAATGATATTCATCAAGCCAACGTAGGGAATGGCAACAGTCTTGGACTCAGCCGATTTCTCACCAGATCGTTATAAAGATTTCCTTTCCATTTTGAAACTGAACGTTTATTCAATAATTTTAATTTACGCACATTTAGAATGTGTTGACAAGTTTTATATGATATTTCTTGTATTACAGCGTTTGGCGGTTTTATGCGGAACAGCTTGGCGGTGAGAGACCTTCCAATACGAATGCATTAGACATTAAAACGTATTATGCTTGTTCGAAGCAGCCTGCTGGGAGTGTCTTATGCGGGTATTATGTATGCGAGCATCTTCGAACCGCCGGCGTATATAGAGTGAATCGTGAGGATGTAAGTTATCCTTAATGTCGATACCTTATTTTCTTACTTTTGTGTTTCATTTTCATTGTAACTAGCATAGTTTAATTCTTATATTCTCTGTTGTTCAATATTACCAGAAACATTATTTTCATATTTTGATTCCAACTTCAAAATTCAATTGCTCATAGTACAACTGCTCCAAAAATACCAAATAAATTCATGTATACTCTCACTTTGATCTATATTTTGAGATTGTTCAAACCAATACATTCTAAACCTTGTTATGTGTTATATTGCAACACACGAAGAATCTGAACGAAGAATGACCGGTTTGTAGAAGTATTCCTAGTGGGGGAGCCGACAGGATTGCTGCTGAACTCTGTCAGTTCATTCGTCGTGAAATTTTGCACAAAAAAAGGGAAGTTCTTTGATAAGAATTGTGCAGCAGCTGATGTGCCAGAACTTTGTGACTATGCCAATAGAAACAGTTTTTAGTGAAAACTTGTAAACTTTGAGATGAATTGTATCTGTAACTTGTACATATGTATATTGTTTTAGTGAAATTGACTTCTGTGATGATAATATTGTTGACTTTTGTTTTGTGATGATATTGTTGTTTTTTGTTCTGTGATTATATTGAATTGACCTGGAAATTAAAAATAACAGCAGTAGTACTGCATAGGTTATACCTTATCACAGACGGTTATTAATCAACAGCTAGGCATGCCCGTGAAAAACAATTATCACAGGCGGCTAGATATAAGTAAAGAACCATATGTGATAATCTAATTATCACAGGCGGTTACTGTTATGGTAGAAACCGGCTGCGTTAAAAGGTCTTCACAAACAGCTGATGTAGGTCAACGTCCGCCTGTGATAACACCATTATCATAGGCGGTTAGTTATGCTGCAATACCCGTCTGTGATAAGACAATTATCACAGGCGGTTATATATGTTGCACGACCCGCCTGTGATAAAATATCTTCACAGGCGGCTAGCCTAAGTAAAGAACCGCCTATGATAATGTGTCTTCACAGACGGTATCACTTCTCCGCTTGTGAAATTGCGGATTATCACAGACTCTTCGTTTCAGACGGTTTTAAAAACCGTTTGTGATAATAGGTTTGGAGCCGCCTATGATGAGGCTTATTGTAGTAGTGTTCTCTCACGGTGTTCTTATTATTTACTTTTGTAATCATCATCATCTAGGGCATTGGTTGGTTAATCTTGCAACTTATATTAATCTTGTATTCTTTGTTTAAATCA
This sequence comes from Tuctoria greenei, assembly GCA_036927565.1. Taxonomy (NCBI): domain Eukaryota; kingdom Viridiplantae; phylum Streptophyta; class Magnoliopsida; order Poales; family Poaceae; genus Tuctoria; species Tuctoria greenei. The sequence goes on along the minus strand of JAYESD010000011.1, from coordinate 113,064,333 downwards.
ATCATCTTAAAACTTACACAAATTGTTAGGATAATGTACATAATTCTGCTGCTATAATATTTGAGAAGAATACATTAAACAACCTATCTTTTCGTAGGTATAACTAATATACTAGACTAGTCCGTACATATACGAACTAGTCCGGCCCCTTCTGTATTTGACGAATCTGTTAAATGTTGCAGGAAAAGTTTCAACGCCTATTCGCCCCCCCCCCCCCCCCCCCTCTAGGCCACATCCAGTGGTAGTACCTTGGGGTCTTCAAACACATCATGAAATTCATGCAGGAGGTCTGTAATGTCACTGTCCCCCGCAGCAGCTTGATGCTCAACCATACCATCCTAAGAACAGTACACAAATGCCAAAGAACAAATGTCATTCCCTTTAATCCATTTAGCAAGCTGGGCAGCAGAGAGTTCTTGAATAGCAGGCTCATTTTTAACTGTCACCCCTTTGAGCATCACTTGCTTCTGCTTGTATGTAAACTGCAATGTCTTCCCAGTCCAGTTACATGTCATGGGATTAAATTGCTGCAGCCAATCATAGCCTAAAATTCCATCATAGGCACCCAGGGCAGGACTCTCATATCAGTACTAAATGAGTGACCACAACAGCACCATTGAACTTGAGGGGCTAAAGAATCACCAACCAGGGCTTCTCCATTTGCCACATGCACCTTGACAAGAGGACACTTCTGTGTAGGTAATCCCACCCGAGTGACAAAGACTGAATCGAGAAACGTCATGGAACTCCCGAAATCGACCAAGAATAAAAAATGTTTGGTTGTTGATGATGTCCCTCAATATCATACAATAGTCACCCTGAGTTCCTGAAACTGCATGTAAGGATAAAAGACAGTGGTCTGCCAGCTCTTTCTCTTCTTCTTCCAACTTCATCGGCACCTCATCCGTCAACCCCATTTCTAGGTCTTCCACTGACAGGGTGTTCAGCTGCAGAGGAACCCTTCTAGTGCACTTTGCCATGTCTTGATTCGTATTTCTCCCCATATGAACAACATAGCCCATGTAACCTTCGATAGTCACGTAGCTGCTGTTCTTTCACCAACTCAGACATATATAGCCCCTGTTTGCCCTCTAGTTTAGGCTGCACAATAGTCTTCGGTACTGGTTGGGTCTTTTGAGGCCTAAACATGCTTCTCTCTTGGATGTCATATTGCAACTAAACCAATAGAGCTGCTCGAGCCATTGTTGTGGGCACTTGAGCTAAGACTGGCCTCTGCAGATCCAGTTTGAGCCCCTTCACAAATTGAGCTACAAAAAAAAATCTCGTCGAGTTCAGGGTTGTGGATCACTGTTGCATACCTCAGCTGCTCAAAGTCTGAAATATAAGTATCCAATGATGTAGTGTGTCTCAAGTACAATAGATCGTACATGGCTTTAGAGTACTGTAGGAGCCAAATTTTTCTTTCACAGCAGTGGCAAACTGATCCCAGGTTCTTAAACCCTCTTGCATCTTATAAACTTGCAGCCAGCGTGAAGCATTGCCTTCCATATGCATCGCAGCCACCCTCACCCACAATGATTCATGAACATCATAAACAGCAAAGTAATCTAAGCATTTGTCTAGCCAAATATAGGGGTCCTCACCAGAAAATTTCGGGAAAGACAATTTGATCAGTGCTTTACCTCCATCAGCACCCTCCCTGCAAGCACGATGTTGTTCCACTGGATTGACTCTGTTAACTGGCCTCCTCAGTGGTACTGGCATGCAAGGCTTAAACTCAGGCAGCCTCCAGAACTACTCCTCCTCGATCCCCCTGTCGGACTGCGCCGGTGAGAAGTGCTCCATCTCTTCCGCCATCCTTTCCAGGGACAAATTCTCCACACGCTTCAACAGAATCCCCCGCTCCTTCCCTGCCAACTCCACCACCGAAGCCACCACCGCTTGCGGAGCGAGGATCTCCTTCTGCACCGTGTCCATGCCGTCAAGCCTGTGGGTAATCCTGTCGAGCGTGCCGAACAACTTGTCCAGCTGCTCCCAATCCGCCTTCCTAGTCGCCTCCATCGCCTACAACACCAATCGGGTCTGCCCCGAGGTCTTCAGCGGTGGAGCCGTCGCTATCTCCTAGAGCTGAACCAACCATGGAAGGATTTACAGGAAGCTGGACTCCAAGATTCAGAATCGCCTCATCCTCCCTCAACCGACCTCCACTCGGAATTTTACGGTTCAAGGCCAAAGGGGTACGACCGCGCCGCTCACCATCCACTCGTCGAGGAACCAGGCTCTTGGTACCATGCCTGTGGCCACCGGCGCACGATCGCCGGGTTGTGAGCAGCCAGTGGCGCGCCGCCGAGCAGCGGACGCTAGCGCGAGGAAAACAAAACCTAGCGAAACAGAGTTCTGTTCGTGTTTTTTCTTTCTTGCTTCTCAGGCAACAGCCGGGTCTGTTACATAACGTGTCTTCAATTTTCTCACCCCTCCTTAATACAAGCATTACTTTGTAATGACCACTAAGTGCAGCTCTGAATGACAAGTAATAAAGTAACAGCAACTAAGTATAGCATGTTGCTAATCCTCCAGCATAGCCTCCGGGAGTGCAGAAGTGTCATCGCCATCGTCCAGCGTGACAATCCACAAGGCGGGCGACGCTGGGATGCAGCAGCGTACGGTGGGCGGGCGGCGCTGGGATGAAGGCGGCGACGGGTGGGCGGGCGGCGCTGGGATGAAGGCGGCGACGGGCTGCACTGGATGCAGCCGGCAGCAGGGTTGGGAGTATGGACGGGAAGGAGATCGAGGGTTGCTTGTCCGGAGAAGGAACCCTGACGCAGATCGTCTGACCTAGATCATTTTCACTGAACGGTGCAGTAAAGGTGGATCTATGGTCCATTTTGCATCCGACGGCTTACATCTTTCCATGTGGTCTAGTCTGGTCTAAACAAACATAACTTTCGGGATAGTAGGAAGAGATTTGAAAAATATTTAGCATTTATTTATTTCACATATCCGTTAATGATAATCTGTTTTTTATTTATTATCTTTAGAAATTCAATGGTAAAAATAGTACCAAAAAAATTATATGTTCCTTTTATTTTGTAGAGAGTCTTAATCAGCAAAACGGAGTAGGAAATACTATTAAAGGTGAATAATATTCTGATTTTTCAAAACGTGTGGATTAAGCGAGCTAAAAATGGTATTGTTGGTTACTTAAACCTTGATCGTAATACATGGAATAAAAATATATATTTTCTTTTATGAATGGGAAGCACACTTATTCAGCTAACATCATTAATTAATAGTTCTTGGTATTATTATTATTATTATTATTATTATTATTATTATTATTATTATTATTATACTACGATAATAGTTCTTCAAAGTTCAGATCAGCACAAGCGCAACAAAAAAGATAGTTAAATAAATTTAGGATTATACTAATATAAAACTATTAAAGATAATAAATAAAAAATTGTTACAATGATTATATGAAGTCAGTAATGACTTAATATTTTTTAAGATATTCTTACTATCTTAAAATGTATATTTATTTGCCACATGGAAACAAGGAGTCAAACCCAGGCCGTCGGATGTACAAATGGACCATAGATACACCTTTACTGCACCGTGCAGTAAAAATGATTTAAGTCAGACGATCTGCGTCCAAGAACCCTAGGATTGCCAGTTGCGCATGCGCTCGAAAGCTCGGTTGGATAGAATGACTCGGTCTATTGGGCTAGGTTGTGCGCTACGGACCGAGGCACAAGATGGGCTTATTAGTTCGGGTGCCCGATGGGTGACCCACGGGTGCAAAGTTAAATCCGCACCCGCAATACGCCGGATCGTGTGCGGGTCCAACTCGCGGGCGCAAAGTTGCACTCGAACCCGTATCTAATGGGTATCCGATAGAGTTTTATACCCGGAGTACCAAACATATGGGACCGACGGTACTTGACCACTATGTTTTACAACGGTGGTGGTTGACGCCAGAGCAACCAGCTCCGGCACCGTCCAGGGGGCCTGCCGTCGACGTTTCTACGATGATGGTGGTGACGCCGGAGCATCCAGCTCCAGCACCGCCTAGGAGGCCTGTCGTTGATGACTCTACGACGATGGTGTGCGACGCCTGAGCAGCTAGCTCCGACACCACCGAGCAGGCCTGTCGTCGACGACTCTACGATGATGGTGCGCGATGCTGGAACAGCCAGCTTCGGCACCACCCAGGGGGCCTGCAGTCAACATCTCTACTCAAATAAAGCTTGGCACCCCTGAAGGGGCCCCACCGAGGTCATCAACTCAAACTCTCCAGCTCCGCTGGGGGCCCGTCGAAGACATCCTACGATCATGTGGTAGGTGTGTCCAACCACCTGGACACATCTACCAGAGGGCCTCTAAAGGGGTTCCATAGGCAGGACGTCAACTGCGACAGATCGACTATGTCAATTGTTGGTTCTTCAGAAACTAACGAACTCGTCAAAGTTCTCCAGGCCCTTATGCCACTAAGAGCTCGGGTGAACAAGACAGGAACACACAATACACAACCAAGAATCTAAACACAAACAAATTCATTGAAGAATATTACAAAGGGACGAGCCTGGATACAAAGACGTCCCCTCCTAGGGGCTGTTGGCCTCAATCTCTTGCGAATTGTGCAGCGATATGTTTGGCGACATCGTTGACTTTTGTCGTTGCCACCTCTTCGCGCGCCATGACGTGGGCATTGAATACCAGGTCCAGAGGTATCTCCGGGTATCGAATCCAATAGCACACCAGAACGTGGGATGCCACTTGTCGGTACCCTGCGTACTGGATACCCCTTGGGATTGCAAAGATCACAAGGAAACTCCATCTACCAGATTTGAAGACCTCCGAAGGCCCCACTTTTTAGCCGTAACCAGACCTGCTTCTCCGACATGGTTAGTCCCAGGGCCGCCATGTGTATCATAAGACCGAAGCTATCGCCCACACATGGGAAAGCTCCGGACTGGACACCGGTATGGCACCCCAGGACCTAACCCCAGACAGAGGGAAGCTCTGGTACCGACACGCGTCCAACGGCACCGGACCTACGCATCCACGACGGTAAGCTCCAGAACTGCCACGTGTCCGAACCGCCATATCTTCGACCTCAACAATCAGACTGGTGGACCCCCAACGGCTCGGACCTTCAAGGGGCAATCAAAGACTTCAAGACCCGATTAAGTGTCATTAATACCATATTAATGACACACGATCGGAAGGCCTTTAATACCAGTAACATCACTGTTAATGCCTGTTACCACGCTATTAAGGATAATTAACCTCATTAATTGTGTATCAAATATTAATAACCGTCGGGGCCACATGTCGGGCCAGGCTTACAGTGTAACGACCAGTCCTTGTGCTATAAAAGGGTTGGTTGACGATACACAGGGGACCTCTCTCTGAGCTCTCGAGACACTTACGCTCTCACACACATACTCGCTCAATACAACATCAACACACCCCGTGGAGTAGGGTATTACGCTCAGGCAACCCGAACCACGTAAACCTCTGTGTCAATTTGCCACCATCTCTTGAATCTCTGCGCGCCCATTATCGAAATACAAACTCCACGAACTACCAACAGTAGTGTCTAGAGATCTGCTGGATTCAACCACCGATACCACTGTCTCCACCAGCGCTCTACCCTCATCTTCCAGACGGCAGACCAACTGTCGCTCCTGCAGATCAAGCTCTCGGGCGCAACGCTCTGAAGTCTTCTCCCGAGTCCGGACGTCAAGCTCTAGCAGGAGGAGTTCCTGGGGCTCAGCTAAGTGCTGCTCTCGATCCCGCGCCAGGTTGCTTTCGTGAAGCCCAAGGTCTTCAATGCGAGACTGCAACCTGTCCCGACATAGCCGAGTCCTCATCGCCTAGGTCGTTGCCCCTTGCTCAGCAACAACGATCTCCTGCTCAACGACAGCGGCCTCACAGTGACCCAGGGTCACTCGAAGCTCTTTAAGGGCACTCAGGCGGGCATCAGCCACCCGATTGGTCACCTTGGCATCATCCAAAATCTTCTGGGACACTGCGTCCATGGAATTCGCCAAGCGGCGCCTCAACTCCAGCTCCTCACCCTCCTTCCGATGTTCCTCTTTCGCCTCATCAATCCTGGACCTCAGAAGGTCCTCCCAGGCCTGGAGGTACTCTTCCTCTTCTCGCAGCTTCTCTGTAAGACCTATGTGTGCTGAATACATTGGCTTGTAGTGAATACACTTGGCTTTGATGACAAAAGTTTTTAATATTACCAAAACACTTTTTTATCAAGGTCCAACTCTAGCTCTGAGCTATAGCAAGGTCTGACCATAGGTCTGACTTGTTTTGGGTAGTTCTGGCTATGTTCGAAGCTAGGTCTGACTTCTTGGTAAGGTCCGACTAGCTTTGGTTAGCTTCGGTGAAGTTTTATCTTTAGCTCCAGCATGTCTTTGTTAGCTCCGGCATGTCTTTGATAGCTCCGGCATATATTTGATAGCTCCGGCATGCTTTTTCTAAGCTCCAACGTACTTTGTCTAGCTCCGGTTTTGGGTTGACTAGTTTTGACTAGTTTTTGGTAAGCTCCAGTGCTAGGATCTACTAATTTTGGTAAGCTCCGGCAGGTGCTTCATTGTACTAGTTTTAGTAAGCTCCGATGCTAGGTTCTACTAGCTTTTGTTAGCTCCGGCTCAAGGTCCGGAACTTGACCGTAGTGCTTCTGCTTTTCATTTGCAATGTTTCATACTTGCTTTACATTGTTGGAAAGATTGTTTAGTATTCATTTGCTAAGTTTTTGGTGCGTTTTGGTTGATTTGGATGATATCGTGTTACTGTGGTTTTGCAACATGCTTATGTGAGGTTCTCATGTAGGTTGTTGTGTTCGGAACTAACTTGAGTCAAGTCGAGGACTTGAGCTCGTATGGATTGGTTGTTTATTCATGTGCAGGTGTTGCTTGAGTTCAAGACATGGCTGGTGACGGGATCCATTGGACTAGTCTCAGGGAGGAGATGAGGTTCCAACAACCAAATTCAGGAGGAATTGTGGTTGAGCTGATTAGGAGGTTGCGCAGCATGATTGAATCAAGAACAATGCATATGAAGGTATCGTGGACGTCATTGGAAGATGTTTGCACGTGTGCAAGGAGTGCATGGACGTGGCTACATGGTTCCGAGACATGATGAAGAGATATGGACGTAAAGAGTTGGTCGGAAAGGTCCAACCGACTAGGTTATGGACTCAAGCTGCGGCTGAGTCGGGTTTGACTCAAATATGGAAAGATTTGAGTTGGTTATGATAGGATTTCGTGTGGGTCACGAATTTGAGTTGTTTAGGAATGTGGGATACGTTCCTAAGGTGTTTGGAAGTCTTAAGATTGCTTCTATCTGCGTATAGAAGAATCTTGAGCAGTTATGGAAAGTTACGATTCATGATCTGAGTAGGATTGGAGTCCTAGTTGATATTGGGTTGTCCTAAGGGCTGGTTATATAAGCAAGGGAGATTATAGCTCGTGGTGCACGACTTTGGGGCTGTTCCTCTTGTGTTCTATTGAATAAAATTCTTAGTTTGAAGGAACTTTTGTGCCTTGTTCGTCCGACTTGTTCCAGACAAGTTTTACTCGTCGAGTTTCTGGACAGCACTACCTTTCGTCGGTGGTTTTATCATAACTCGAGTTCTATAGATCCAATTAACGTGATTCTTTTTGGGTTGACTTCACAACTTGATTATCTATCATATATCAAAATTTCACAGTCATTGGATTTGTGGTGTATGATCTACACGAGCTTCTTTGCAGCGTTCTAGAACTGTTTTTCTCGGGTAGGGCAGATTGACCTTTGTTTGATCTTTCGATCATAACTTGAGTTTTCCTCGACGGATTTGAGTGATTCTTTTTGTGTTGTCTTCGTGACTTGATTTTCTATGATATCTATCACTTTTTGTCACGGTGAAACACGTTTAGATTAGTCTCACACACGATTACTTTAACAGATCATCTTTCTGCCGAAAGGGTTTGGGGTTTAATTGTTTCCATTGTGTAAGATTTTTAAATCTACCATTCACCCCCTCTGGTAGATTTTCACGTGCTCTTCGATCCTTCAATTGGTATCAGAGCCAAAGTGCTCTAATCTTTGAGATTTGCGCGTGTTTTTGACTAATCATCATGGAAAAGTACTCCGCCAAACCGTGTGTGTTTGCTTGTATTGATTTTCAGGTTTGGAAGGCACGCATGGAGGCTTTCATCCAGGCACAAGGCTTTGCAATATGGGAGAAGGTATACAAGCCTTACGAAGTTCCATCAAACGATCAAGTTACAACTACAATCTGAGAGATGTTGACAACAACAACAAGGCTCGGAACTTGATCAAACAAGGATTAACACAAAGCGACTTTGACCGTGTTGCACACCTCCGATCTGCATACGATGTGTGGAAAGCACTTTGTGACTACCACGAAGGATCCAACACGATCAAATAGGTAAGGCAAGACATGTTCAATAAAGAATACATGCGCTTCAAGATGCAACCCGGTGAGTCTATTGATGACCTCTTTGCTCGCTTTAATAAGATTCTCAGCAACTTGCGTAGTGTCAATGTTAATTTTTCAGATGCTGAAAATGCTAGGCAATTGCTAAGTGCATTAGATATGTCGATTTGGGAGATGAAAGTCACATCTATTCGTGAATCTACTGTCATGAGTTCTCTTACATTAGATGTACTCTATTCTAAACTAAAAACTCATGAAATTGACATCCTAGCACATAAGAACCCAAATAAGTCTATTGCATTTGTTTCACAACGTGATATGTCTAGCTCTGGCCAATCATCATCCTGCAATACTCTTGCTTTGTTGTCCTCACTAACCGTGGAGCAGATCGAAGAATTTCCGGAAGAGGAGTTGGCACTCATCTCTAATAGATTCTCAAAAGCATTGCAAAATGTGAGAACTAGAAGGAGAGGAAGCTCTAGACCTCAACGCTGTTTTGAATGTGGTAAAACAGGACAATTTCGTACAGAATGCCCTAACCTTTCAGGTCCGACCACCCGGGAAGAAAAACAAAGCAAGGTTCGAACCTCCTCTAGAAATTCCAACAAGAAGAAGAAATGTACCATAGGATGCAAGATGATCAACAGTTTCATCACCGTGCTTCAAGAGTTCAGTTCAAGCGACGTGGACATTGGAAGTGATGAAGATGAAGATGATTTGGCAAACTTGTGCTTCATGGCGGGCAAGTCAAGATCAAATATGGAGGAGGCAGAACACAACAGCGACAATGAAGATGTATGTCCTACTTGCGAAGAAATGTGTGATGCTATTTCTCGTGCCACTATTATTGTTAAGAAAAAGGACAAAAAGCTTAGGGATAGTGCTGCTAAAATTGAATCACTAGAGTCTGAAATCAACCAGTTAAAAACTTTGATTCCTAGTGATGACGCATGTTCCTCATGTGATTTAATATATGAACAATTGTCCTCATTAAGAAGTGCGCACACCTCCACACTTACTAAACTTGAGTTAGAAATTGAAAAGAACAAAGAGCTTGCTACACTTAATGATAAAAACTTGAAAGATGCTAGCTGTTCTACAATTGATTTGCATTGTTCTACTTGTGATGATCTTGATAAGAAACTACAGGATGCTATGAATGAAATTTCTATATTGAACAATGCTTTACGTTCTCATGAAGTTAAATTTTGTTCCAATTGCAAACTAAAAGGAAAAACTTCATGTGAAAATTGTCTTGATCTGTCCAATAAACTTGATGACATGCATAGGACATTAGATCGATTTTATAATGGGAATAAGAACCTAAACTTACTGCTGAATTCTTCCAAGTCTTGCAATAATAAAACTGGTTTAGGTTTTGATTCTCATACTCATGCTAAGGCACATCCACCTAAAATTGTAAAGTCATTAGGAAGTGGTTTGATTCAAACAGTTCCTAAACAAAAAGGAGTGGTTTTCAAATCTGCAGGAGTGTTGCCTCATTCGGTTACAAATAAAAATATTGCTTGCTCATCTAGACATGAACACAAAGTTAAATTTCATTGTACCTTCTGTGGTAGAGATGGTCATGTCATAAATTTTTGTTATAGACTAGCTAAACAACAGAAAAGGGAAAGAATGGTTGCCAGATCTCATAACTTTCATGCAAAATTTGCTGCACACATTGAACCAAATGTACAATCTGTTGTTTTGAGTCAAAAACGTTCAAAGTTTACCTCCGGACCTTCTGTTTTTGCCTCCAGAGCTACTGATTTTTGTGCTACACAAGTAACACCTTATAGGTCAGTAGTCAAGAATAAAAAATCACAAACTTTGACTCATAAACCTGCTGTTTTGTCTCAGCTTTCGCGTGTTTTTCCTGCTGCACGTCGCGTGACTCAGTACTGGATTCCTAAATGCCTTTTGACTAACCCCAGTATTGAGTCATTGACGTATTGTGCTTTTATGTAGGATACACGTTTTAGGAATGAGAACATTTGGATTGTGGATTCAGGTTGCTCACGCCACATGACCGGTAACAAAGATTGGTTCTCCTCCCTCTCTTTTGTGTCACGTGTAGAGAATGTTACTTTTGCCGATAATTCTTCAACTCCTATAATTGATAAGGGTTCGGTTAGAGTAAATGATCACTTTTGTGCTGAAAATAGAATAGATAATCAATTCTCTTTGCCATATGTACCTCAACGAAACGGTGTTGTAGAAAGAAAGAACAGAACCTTAGTTGAGATGGCTAGGACTATGCTTGATGAATATCAAACTCCTAGGAAATTTTGGGCTGATGCGTTAGCAACCACTTGTTATGTCTCAAATCGTGTTTCTTGCATGCTAAGCTAGGTAAAACACCATATGAGCTCCGGTTTGGACATAGGCCTAGTGTTACACACTTTCGGGTTTTTGGTTGCAAATGCTTTGTTAAGAAACATGGTAATCTTGATAAATTTGAACCTAGATCCATTGATGGCATGTTTCTTGATTATCCATCTCATATTAGAGGCTACCGTGTGCTTTTACTTGACACTAACAAAATTGTGGAGACTTAGGAAGTGTCTTTTGATGAATCTAGCCCAGGTACTAGCTCCGGTGTTGCAGGACCAGATCCGTATCCTCAGGGGGAGGGTATTTTCGAAGATGAAGAAGAACCGGTGATACTGCTTGGTAGTTCCGAAGTTGACACGTGTCCAGCTCCGGACATTAAACAAGCTCCGGCTATCACCTATGCTGGTCCTGATCATCCTCAAGCCACAAGCTCATCGATTTTTGATGAACATGAAGAATAAGAAGCTTGTGAGACATATGTTCCCCTACGGTTTTACAAAGATCATCCCCCACAACAGATGATTGGAAGCTTGCACGAACGAGTCACACGGTCCAGGTTTTGCGATCCAAACTCTCATGCTCATTCTGCTTTTGTTGCTTCTTTTGAACCCAAAGATATATCACACGCACTCACTAATGAATCTTGGATTATTGCCATGCAAGAAGAGTTAGAAAATTTTGAAAGAAATAATGTTTGGAAACTTGTACCTCCACCTCAAGGTCACACTTAATTAGAACTAAATGGGTATTTAAAAATAAACAAATTGAGGATGGGGTTGTGGTTAGGAATAAGGCTAGGTTGGTTGCTCAAGGTTTCACTCAAGTTGAAGGTCTAGATTTTGAGGAAACTTTTGCTCCTGTCGCTAGATTAGAAGCCATAAGAATTTTGTTAGCTTTTGCAGCATCTAAAGGTTTTAAGCTATATCAAATGGATGTTAAAAGTGCTTTTCTTAATGGCTACATAGATGAGGAGGTTTATGTCAAACAACCACCGAGTTTTGAAAATCCAGATTTTCCTAATCATGTTTACAAACTGTCCAAAGCCTTATATGGTCTCAAACAAGCCCCTAGAGCATGGTATGATAGGTTAAAAACATTCTTACTTGAAAAGGGGTTTACCATGGGCAAGGTTGATAAAACTCTTTTTGTGCTTAAGCATGGCAATGACTCATTATTCGTTCAAGTGTATGTGGATGATATTATCTTTGGTTGTGCTTCTCATGATCTTGTGTCCAAGTTTTCAACAATGATGAGTTCCGAATTTGAAATGAGTATGATGGGTGAACTCACTTACTTTTTGGGGCTGCAAATCAAGCAAACCAAGGAGGGTACCTTTGTGCATCAAACGAAGTATACCAAGGACCTCCTAAGGCGCTTCAACATGGACAAAAGCAAGCCTCTTCAGACACCAATGGGAACAGCAACAACACTTGAACTTGATGAAGATGGTGAATCTGTGAATCAAAAAGAATATAGAAGCATGATCAGATCACTTTTGTACCTCACGGCATCAAGACCGGACATACAATTCAGCGTATGTCTTTGTGCACGGTTTCAAGCTTCCCCACGTGCTTCACATCGTCAAGCCGTCAAAAGGATTCTCGGTACTTACATGGAACTCAAGAATTTGGCATTTTTCTTCCTTCTTCCTCAACTGTTACTTTGAAAGCTTTTTCGGATGCTGATTTTGGGGGTTGTAGGATTGATAGGAAAAGTACTTCCGGTGCTTGTCATTTTCTTGGTAATTCTCTTGTTGCTTGGTCCTTTAGAAAACAAAATTCAGTTGCACAATCCACAGCCGAATCTGAATATGTAGCTGCTGCTAGTGCTTGCTCACAAATTCTTTGGATTGTTCAAACACTTAAGGACTATGGGGTTGATCTAGATAGTGTTCCACTGTTTTGTGATAACACTAGTGCCATTTGCATTGCTAAAAACCCCGTGCAACATTCTAGAACTAAGCACATTGACATTAGGTATCACTTTCTCTGAGATAATGTTGAAAAAGGAAACATTGTGCTTCACCATGTAGATACCGAACAAAAATTGGCTGACATTTTTACAAAACCTTTGGATTTCACTCGTTTTTGTTACATTCGTAGTGAAATAGGGGTTATGCATCCTCATGGCTTAAATTGAGGGGGAGTTTTTGAAACTTGGGAAGTCTATGTGTGAATCTGAAATTAAAATAATATGAGCATAGTATTTCATACATATATGACTTTGTGATTCCTTTTACATGCTGAAAGTTCTTACTACATTACTCGTGTTATACATTTTGTAGTTTTTGCCATGTCTAGTAATTGGAATAATTACTTACACTAAATCTGGTCATGATCAAACTTTCTTGCTGTTTTGAACTTGTTGCATGCTCACAAATGCTTTTAATCATAAAGAATTAATCAAGTAATCAACTCACATGTTGAGTTTTTATGAACAAATATAAATTGAGAAAAGATCAAGAGAATATGCATGCATCACACTTCTTCTTTTGAGATGGCTTATCATTGCACTTATATATGAACTTGGAAGAAGTTGTGTATGACTAAAACCATGTCCCTAAGCTTCTGATTGTCAAATGACATAGGCTTGGCTTGGTTGGTTAGAATAAGGCAGATGCGCATATAATCTCTTGCAAATATCATATGATCCAAATTTATGCTTTGAAAAATAATAAAATTCAGCAACTAGTGTCATGTTTTCAGGTTTTGAAATAGTTAAGTTTGTGAGATCATGACTTGATTAAATTGAAAATTACATTTGATCTAGCATTGCTTACACTACTTTATGTATTTCATTGATGTGATAATGTAAGGTACTTGATAGTATGACTTGGATGAGCTTTGTTTATATGTATATGTTATAATATGCTCATAACAACTAAAGGGGGAGAGATAATTTGTTTATATCTCATGACTTGCTGAATACATTGTCAAAGGGGGAGAGATAAGCATGAAGAGAGAGAGAATATGTGCATAAGGAGAGATAATAAAAGGGGGAGAGATAATATGGGATAATTTTTCTTCTCATTTACTTTTGATTTACAAAGGGGGAGAAATTGTCTTCAAAACTTTTATGTGAATAAGCCAATGTTCGGATTTTAAATGGTGTTGCCAATGCATTCATCAAGGGGGAGATTGTAAGACCTATGTGTTCTGAATACATTGGCTTGTAGTGAATACACTTGGCTTTGATGATAAAAGTTTTTAATATCACCAAAACACTTTTTTATCAAGGTCCGACTCTAGCTCCGAGCTATAGCAAGGTCTGACCATAGGTCCGACTTGTTTTGGGTAGTTCTGGCTATGTTCGAAGCTAGGTCCGACTTCTTGGTAAGGTCCGACTAGCTTTGGTTAGCTTCGGTGAAGTTTTATCTTTAGCTCCAGCATGTCTTTGTTAGCTCCGGCATGTCTTTGATAGCTCCGGCATATATTTGATAGCTCCAGCATGCTTTTGCTAAGCTCCGACATACTTTGTCTAGCTCCGGTTTTGGGTTGACTAGTTTTGACTAGTTTTTGGTAAGCTCCGGTGCTAAGATCTATTAGTTTTGGTAATCTCCGGCAGGTGCTTCATTGTACTAGTTTTGGTAAGCTCCGGTGCTAGGTTCTACTAGCTTTTGTTAGCTCCGGCTCAAGGTTCGGGTTGCTCTGGCAAGGTTCGGAACTTGACCGTAGTGCTTCTGCTTTTCATTTGCAATGTTTCGTACTTGCTTTACATTGTTGGAAAGATTGCTTAGTATTCATTTGCTAAGTTTTTGGTGCGTTTTGGTTGATTTGGATGATATCGTGTTACTGTGGTTTTGCAACATGCTTATGTGAGGTTCTCATGTAGGTTGTTGTGTTCGGAACTAACTTGAGTCAAGTCGAGGACTTGGGCTCGTATGGATTGGTTGTTTATTCATGTGCAGGTGTTGCTTGAATTGAAGACATGGCTGGTGACGGGATCCATTAGACTAGTCTCAGGGAGGAGATGAGGTTCCAACAACCAAATTCAGGAGGAATTGTGGTTGAGCTGATCAGGAGGTTGCGCAACATGATTGAATCAAGAACAATGCATATGAAGGTATCGTGGACGTCATTGGAAGATGTTTGCACGTGTGCAAGGAGTGCATGGACGTGGCTACATGGTTCTGATACGTGATGAAGAGATATGGACATAAAGAGTTGGTCGGAAAGGTCCAACCGACTAGGTTATGGACCCAGGCTGCGACTGAGTCGGGTTTGACTCAAATATGGAAAGATTTGAGTTGGTTATGATAGGATTTCGTGTGGGTCACGAATTTGAGTTGTTTAGGAATGTGGGATACGTTCCTAAGGTGTTTGGAAGTCTTAAGATTGCTTCTATCTGTGTATAGAAGAATCTTGAGCAGTTATGGAAAGTTACGATTCATGATCTGAGTAGGATTGGAGTCCAAGTTGATATTGGGTTGTCCTAAGGGCTGGTTATATAAGCAAGGGAGCTTAGAGCTCGTGGTACACGACTTTGGGGCTGTTCCTCTTGTGTTCTATTGAATAAAATTCGTAGTTTGAAGGAACTTTTGTGCCTTGTTCGTCCGACTTGTTCCAGACAAGTTTTACTCGTCGAGTTTCTGGACAGCACTACCTTTCGTCGGTGGTTTTATCATAACTCGAGTTCTATAGATCCAATTGACGTGATTCTTTTTGAGTTGTCTTCACAACTTGATTATATATCATATATAAAATGTTCACGGTCATTGTATTTGTGGTCTATTATCTACACGAGCTTCTTTGCAGCGTTCCAGAACTGTTTTTCTCGGGTAGGGCAGATTGACCTTTGTTTGATCTTTCGATCATAACTTGAGTTTTCCTCGACGGATTTGAGTGATTCTTTTTGTGTTGTCTTTGTGACTTGATTTTCTCTTATATATATCACTTTTTGTCACGGTGAAACATGTTTAGATTAGTCTCACACATGATTACTTTAACAGATCGTTTTTCTGCCGAAAGGGTTTGGGGTTTAATTGTTTCCGCTGCGTAAGATTTTTAAATCTACCATTCACCCCCCTCTGGTAGCTTTTCACGTGCTCTTCGATCCTTCATTCTCCCACTCTGTGGCGAGGGCGCCCTATGCACTGCGGAGGTTGGACTGCAACAAGTACATGTTGGACCGCGCCGAGTCGATGACATCAAAGAGGCACTCTGGTTCTGCCAAAGCTATGGAGGGCCACCCGGTGATCATCTCAGGATCCTCTCCCCCTCGGGGCGATGAAGGCAAGGCCACTAGCACTAGGGGACTCGCTGCCAAGAACTGAGCGAAAGTTGTGGCACCGCCCGAAGAGGCAGCACAACCATCGCCCGAGGTGCCACATACTCGAACAGCAACCTTGGGGGCCGGCCCCTCAGCTTGCAGAGTGGACTCCGACATTACTTCGGACACGACAGCTGGGGGTGCTTCATTATGCGCGCTAGGCGTGGGCGCCGTAGCGACGCTCCCTTGTACCAGCTTGGCTGTTTGCTTCGCCGATGCAGTCGTGGCCCTCTAGGGCGACTTCAAAGCGCTCCAGGTTACTACCCCCAACGGTAAGGGCATCACCACAGCTGATGAATACCTACAGATTGAAATCAAAGTCTATTCAAACAAGATAAAAGATGCAACTTTGGTAAGAATGACTTACCAACGCCCACTGAAACTCCAACGAGCCTCGACTTTCGACGGCTCTGAGTTTGCGGGCTCTGCTGAAGATGCAACGGGCGGGCTTGATCCGACTGGGCCTCCACCAGAACCACCAATGCTGCTGCCGACCAACATCGGCGTGTCTCCACCGACTCCAACAGTGCCACTTCCGGAGCCTCCTCCAAAACCACCGCCAACGCCCATTGCCAAACCCATGGCAAGATCACTAGCGGCCTGAGGCCTCTTGGCCTGAGGTTCCGTGGATGTATTGCTCCCGGATCCCTCAATAGCGCCTTGGGCGGCACTGGCGGCAGAGACGCTATCTGGTGTGCTGCCCTCAGCCGATAGCAGACTCATCGCTTAGCGAACTGGGCCTCCACCCAAGGAACCACCAACACCTGAGGCAGAGGATGGGCGCTCTATCGGATGTTGGTTTGAAACAAAGGCTGCCCTCAGCGGTGATCGGGGACGTTTGTCCTTTGCGACCTCGACCACCAGCGACTTCCCCTTCCTCGATTCAGTGACAGGCTCCTTGCCCTTATCCCTTTCGAAGGACGGGTCTTCCACCCTCGGCACTTTGGTGCCTGGAGCGGGTGCAGACTCCCGCGGAGGGTCGGCGATGACCAGTCCACGGTCCGCATCTCCAACCGCCGCAGCACAAGACCAAGCGCGTCTAGGTTTTGCATCTCTCTCAGGATCTTAACCCTGAGGTTTTGGTCCGTGCAAAGCTGGGGGACATGGCTGCGGAAGGATGAAGACGTGAGAACAGGTCATCACACACCTTGGACATCATATCAAACACCTCTTGCGGTGTCATCTCCGTGTCACGATCCCTCACCATCCTGGTGCCGTCCCGCGACCCGAAGTATAGCCACGCAGCATGGCAACGATGTTGGAGGGGGGCTGGGCGTCGATGCACAAAGTCTGCCAACACCATCAACAATGACAAACCATGATCTACCAGGTATTAGAAACTCTACATCATCGGGGTATACGCCGGCTCCAACTTCGGGCGCTCCTCCTAGGTCTTCTTCCTAAGTGTTGGCCAGTCGGTGGGCAGGACCATGAGATCGTGAGAATTGACCTATAGGATCACCGAATCACCCCTCCACCCATCCCATCTCGCTGTGGAAAGCGGGATGATGTACTTGAAGGGGTTATTGTCCCGATGCTAGAAGTAGTAGGCACCGAGGAAGTTTTTCTTGCTCTTCCCAGCCCGCCTCACCACGAAAAACTGTTGGAACACTGGCACGGATGGGTACACCCCGACGAACATCTCACAGAAGTGCGAGAAAACCGCCACCACTACCAAAGAGTTCGGCGATAGGTGAGGAAGCTGGAGCTCGAGGACCTCCAGAAGCGTCACAAGGAAGGAGGAAACGGGAGGAACAAACCCAGAGTACACATACACTATATTAATTCCTCAAAAGGGCGTCAGCCATATGAGCGTCGGTTGCCTATAGAAACCAACACCCATAAGCTAAAAGTGTCGGTCAACTGACACACTTAGCCGTTGAAATAGTTCGGACGCCTTTAACATGTAAGTGAGTCGGGGCCGACACATTTATGTGTTATGGGCATCAGTTTTCGGTAGCCGACGCCCTTAGAGTTAAATGCGTCGGCCAGCGGAATCGACGCCTTTACTGCACTTAAGAGATTCAGTTCTGCCACACCGACGCACTTACTGTGCCACGTGGCAAGCGTACCAAGCGCGTCTTTGAGCGTCGGTTCCGCAGAAACCGACGCTGTTACTCCATTTAAGTGCGTCGGTTAGAGGGAGACCGACACATTTACATCGCCATGTGGGCAGCCAACAGAGAGCGACTATGGGTATCGGTTTAGCCTAAACCGACGCACATAACATATTTTTTTTTAAAATAGCCTATTTCCTCTCCCTCCTCAGTTGGGGAGCCTCCATTTTACATAGACATAACAACAATATTATACAGCCACAATAGATTATAGATGACAAACATTTCAAACATAGCAATGTACACAAGTTTTCAAATGTTTCAAACACAAGCACAACAGTACGAAAATGAGTAAACGAAATTCAAATGTCATTGTGGGAGCCTCCACTCGCACGACCGACACTCCCATCGCCTCCACTCGCACCTCCTTCATTGATGTTAAGGAAAACATTGCAACCTTCGAGTGTTCCATGACGGGATCCCTGCGATAAACAAATAAAAGAGAAAGTTAATAATGTTACATGTTGACTTCGACTAACTTAATAAAAGAGAAACATGTTGGTTTAGACTAAAACTTATCAAAGCTCCATCATTTTCTCTCACTCTCCCTATCTCTCCCCCGCACTCACTCGCTCTCCAACTCTCTCTCTATCTCTTCCCCTCTCCCTCTATCTCTTCCTCTCTAGCTCCCTCTCTATCAATCTCTTATTTTCTCTCTCTATCTCTCACTCTCTATGTCTTCCTCTCCCTCTCTATCTATCACTTCTTTTCTCTCTCTATCTCTCCCTCTCTCTCTTTCTATGTCTTCCTCTCCCTCTCAATCTATCTCTTCCTCTCTCGCTCTGTCACTTGTTCCCTCTTTCACTTCATCTCTCCGCTCAGTCTTTCCCTTTCCTTTTTAATATTGTGCTAATTAATATGCGTTGTTATAATGAAAGTATTGTAACAAGTATACAAGTCATGCATACCACCGCGTCTCCAACTTGTGATGGGTGAGTCCGCACACGAGGTAAAGGCATCGATGGAAAAAATGCATCATGTTGTGAGATTTTAATTAGAATCATTTTGAAATCGAATAAATTGGTCAAATGCGAAAATTACAGTTTACCTAGATAATTTTGCTGCAATCCAGAAGCCAACAGTGATATGAATCCGTAAGGTTGTGGAACACAAGGTTGACCACTCTAGAAACCCTGCAACATGAATGGTTAAAAAATTGCATATAACTCAAGTCAATAAGATAAGTAGTTTTACCTGTGAGGAGGAGCCAATGCGTTGTGTTGGTCGCATTGGACGAGGCATCATGTCAAGGTAAGATTGCTGTAGGGGACAAAATGAGAACTGGAGCTACCTTGACCCATGAACGACATCAAGTAAATTAGTTGTGATATCTTGAGTAGAAACATTTTTAAATCGAATAAAATTTTCAAATGAGAAAATTACATGTTACTTGAGACATATACAAATAATGCATCTATTGCTGCAACATCCATGTTTGTTGCTGTTGTTGTTGTAGCTGCATCTGCATATCCTCCTTGGTGTGTCTCAATTCATCTCGTAATTCATCAGCCTCTGCAGTAGATTGAAACCGACTACTACTAACATTGGACGACCGTCGTCTAGCATAAGCCTCACGCTCTACATACCCGTCACCCAACCCAAGTCTACAAAAAATACAAGTGTGATGAATCGGCATTCATCAACATAAAAATCATCATTATCTTTACACATACCTCCCATGCGGTAGACCTCCGCCGGCATCGTACGCTGCACCCACATCCAACGGCTCCCTCTGATAGTTTGAATCAGGTCCATAGTTCTTAAAACACTCAACATACTTTTGCTGTGATACATTTAGTTGACGGATTAATGTAGTATAAGATGAATTGAGTTGATAGATAAATGCAACAAACAATCAACATACGTACCAATTTTTGCGTTGATGCCACGTCACACAATACCTCCGGGCAATTTGGGTCTGGACCTTTGTGCCCCTTAGGATAAACCTCAAAATATGTAGGAGGCGTACCAGTTTCAGCTGTCCGCAATACCAAAATTTAACAATTTAATCAGTACAATTAATTGAAGCAATCTAAGTATGAATGTAAAAAATTCATACAATTCTTTGTTCCATCCGCACATAACCATTCAGCCCGAAGAAGTGCTTTCCTGGCTTGCTCTCATACTCAGCCGAGCCCCAATACCCGCATAACTCTCAAGCCTCCATATTCGCACAAATCCAATCCACATGGCTCTGCAAGTACTCCTCCCTAGTTAGGTGATTTTTTTCTACTTCCTTATTTATCATGGGCTGGAAAATCACTGTCTTGTAGTATACGGTCACAACTTTGATATGTGCCTTAGAGGAGTCCTTGACACCTCTTTTTGCTGCATTATGAAAAATCGAACAAGCATATGCTTGACTCACACCCTCCGCCAAACGAAACATACCCTGCATACAAGTAACAATTAATGTTAACTAAAATAAGATGAAATGTAATTGAAACAATCAAAACAAACTTACCCAGAAGATCTCCCAAACTCTATCCTGACATGTACCCGCATTGCCATACTCTTGAAGCACATAGTGATCCCAATTATGCGCTACAATCCTTTGACCATCCACTAAAACCATCCCGGGATAGCAAAACCGGACGACATTTCCCAACTCGGTTTTAACAACTTGTCGATGCCCCTTGCCACTCCAACCAAGCTCGACCCAGCACCTAGTACCCTTCGGCTTTATAATCGTCTACTCGTCCATGCTTTTACTTACACCACATAAAAGGTGCCCCCGCAGCCTGTACATAAAAGGTACATAAAATTAGTTAATTGGAAAGGTATAATGAACTTATTAATTAATCACAAATATTACCTAAAGGGGCATCGACCGGGGTGTCCTAACTCTGCTAGCTCTGCCCTTCTTGCAATCCTGGCATCTCACTCGGGATCCTCAGGCTCTTCACAATCGTCCTCATCATCTGCCTCATTACCACCATTAGAAGAGGTCCACCGCCCAACAGTATCTGAGCCTCCTCCTGAGCCTCGTCCTGAGCCTCCCCCTGAGTCACGTTCCTGCTCTGATGTCTGTCTGACAGACTCTGGTTCCTCCCTGTACAACTCCTCGTACATCGGGCAACGATCTTCCACCTGTGTTTGACTCAAACCTCATGCAGGCTTGCTCGACATCAGCTCTGCCACAAAACTCATAAACTGCCTCTTCCTCTGCCCACTGTAAGTACTGCCCTAAAAATATAAATAAAGAAGTATGTAAAGAAGTAAGAAACAATAGACAGTTAATATTAATATTTAAATGTACATAAAAAACAAGTACCTGAAACGGGTTCGGCTGGCCCAAAGTAGAACTGGGAGTGGAGGACGAAGATCCACTACCCTTCTTGCTCTTCTTCTTCCCCAAACTTGGCAAAACCTTAAACATCTGCGCACATTTTCATAGAAATGATTAGTATACAACATTAGATAATAAATAAAGAATATGTACAATAATAATAAAAATCTAAAAATGCGTACAATATAAATAAAAAATCATCAGCATCAGAATCTGCTTCTGTCACGCGTGCATTAAGATATCCACGTATCTCTTCTTCCATCTCTTCCTCTTCACTCTATTCCACTCTTCTTCTTCTTCATCAAATCTTTCCTCTTCTTCCACAATCCTCTTCTTCTTTTCCATAATCCTTTGTGATTGCCGAACACGTTTTCTTGAAGGGCCAGCTTGTTCTCCATACATCAACTCTAGCGTACCACTAGCTATTTCTGCGAGTCTTGTCCCACAAGATATTATAATATCTTCTGCTTCCTCGACTTCATCTTGATAGACAATACCGTCATCTTCTTGAATCTCTATATACTCATCGTGACGATGAGGGTGCATTTCAGGGTTAACTGTATACACAACCCATCAATTTTTCAAACTTGGGTGAGGATAACTTAAATAGTACACTTATACCACTTGATTTGCAAGTACAACATTGTTGTTATGGGCTGTGTATAGTGACCTGTGGTTGACCTCCACCATTCCAAAATCATCAACTCGTTTGCCTGATGTTGGATCAAACCATTCATAGTCGAAAATCACAAGTTGAAGTGTTTTTGGTCCGCCAAATGTGTACTCTATTATTTTTTTAAGAACACCGCAGTATTTTGTCACTTTTCCACTACCCTCTGCAGCAGTTATCATTACTCCACCATTTGTAGTGGCAGCAAGTGGACGACTTGCTTCTAAACTTGTCGTCCTAAAATGATATCCGTTGATATCATATCTGTTAAATTTTGTTGCTCTCAATTGACCATGCGACACCTGTCGCAAGTCATTGGAGATGTTGACGTGACATCTTTCATACACTACATAAATAAACAAAGTTAGCATCTTATGATAAACATGCGAACTATGATTGAAGTAAAAAACGGATAGAAAATTACATGTTCACGGAACCAGTCCACAAAGCTTTTTCCATCATTTATCATGCTGACGCATCTT
Organism: Tuctoria greenei; assembly: GCA_036927565.1. NCBI lineage: Eukaryota > Viridiplantae > Streptophyta > Magnoliopsida > Poales > Poaceae > Tuctoria > Tuctoria greenei. The sequence goes on along the minus strand of JAYESD010000011.1, from coordinate 113,041,745 downwards.
ATCCAATTCACTTCGTGTAGGTCTTCGTGAAGATCTCCAATACAACTTTTCAAACATTTCAAAATATGGTAACACCTCCTCCATGTTGAAAAATATATAAAGCATGGTGTAGTTCCTCTCTTGTGCTGAAATATAATGAGAATTAGCAGCCCCAAGACCTTTACCCTTCCATTGAAAAATCTTAAGCTCACTCATAGATTGCTCTTCTACATTACGATATCGTGTGACAGATGCATTCACGTTGTTGGCACGTGAAAAATATTTGCTAGAGAAGTTAGTAATCTCTTTAGCTGCAAATTCTTCTGCAATACAGCCCTCAACTCTTGCCTTTTTGCACACTGTAGCTCTAAGTTTCTTCAATTCTCTTTCTTGGTTATACATCCACCTGAATTGTGCAGGACCTGCTACCAATGCTTCATAAGGTAAATGCACCAGCAAATGGTGCATAACAATCATAAACCCAGGCGGGAACACTTTTTCCATCTTACATACAAGCACAACAATTTCTTTCTCCCACCGCCGCATCATCCTTTTTGACACTTCCTTGGCACAAATATGTCTATAAAAGTAGCTAAGTTCAGCAAACATCTTCCACAAATCAGGTTTGAAGTAGCCACAGAACATTATCGGTATAAGTCTCTCCATCATAATGTGGTAATCATGGCTCTTCAACCCATTCAGTTTACCGGTGTTGAGATTAACACATCGTTTTATGTTTGCTGCATAGCGGTCTGGAAACTTCAGTATTTTCAACCAACTAATTATTTGCTTTCTTTCTTCTGGTCTAACACATTATGGAGCTCGTGGCCTACTTTCATTTCCACTGCATTTGCTATAACCCCAAGCCCAGGATGATCGCAAATATCAGCTAAGTCTTTCCTCACACTCAAATTATCTTTGGTTTGACCGGTAAAATCAAAACACATGCTTATGATGCTTTCAGCGACATTACGCTCCAGTTGCATCAAATCTATGTTGTGCGGTAAAAGCAACACCTTTGCATATTGTAGCTCCCAAAGAAAAGAAGTATGAGTCCAGTTGTGTTCTGTACCATACCCTTTCGAAATCACCTTCAGAGGACTCTTTTAACTTTGCATGCCATGCCATTTTTTGTTTGCTTGTCAATTGACAAGGGGGTCCTTCTGTAACACTTTTGCCTTTTCGGAATGATTATCACTCCTGAAACAGTGATTTGAAGGAAGGAATCGCCGATATCAATCAAAGAAGTTGGCTTTTCTTCCATACTTCAACCTGAAGGCATCGGTGTCAGCCATAAATATGGGGCAACACAATTTTCCATGGACACACCAACCATCCCAATTGCCATATGCCAACAAATCATGTATAGACCATAGATACGCGACACGTAAATTAAATTCACATTTCAGATGGCTGTCGTATGCCTTTACACCTTGCTATAACTCTTTCAAATCCTTAATCAACGGTTGCATAAACACATTGATTTTCGTCCCAGGATGTTTAGGACCAAGAATGATGGCCGCCAAGAATATGTATCCTTCTTTCATGCACATGTTGGGAGGGAGATTGTAAGGCATGATAAAAACAAACCAATGAGAGTATGGACTGTTACTTGTGCTGGAAGGAGTGAAACCATCTGTTGACAACCCAAGACGAACATTTCTTGGATCTTTACCAAACTCCGGATTGAAACGGTCTAGAGCTTGCCATGCCGCGCCATCCAAGGATGCACCATAATATATTTGTCATCGATCTCACATATCCCTTATGAATGCCACCTCACCTGCTTTGTTGTTTCTTGAGAAAGAAACAACCGTTTAAGCCTGGACGTGATAGGCATGTACCAAAGCCGTTTGATCGGTACCTTTGTACTTATTTCGTCTCCATCATCATTCAAAACCTTCACTTGTCTAGATGCTTTGCAATGCATACAATGAGTATTGTTCTCCTGTTCCTTCCAAAACAACATGCAATTATTCTCGCACGCACCAATTTTCTCATAACTCATGCGCCGACCTTCCAAAATATTATTTGAGTGATATATGTCTTTCGACATCTTATGTTTTGACAGAAGGAGATCATTGATCAACTTCAATACCATTGTAGCAATATTTTGCAAAATTGAACTTAGACTTCAACCCCATAAGTCGTGTGACCGCCTGTGGAATGGTCACATTGGTGCCCTCATACACTTTTTCACCCGCGGCAGCAAGAAGCCTATAAAACTTCTTCACCTCCTCTGGCAGTGACCGCTCTTCGTACTCTCGACCAACATCCGCCATCATCTCATCCATCCGATCTTCATTCTCATTTCCATCCGACTCACTAGCATGATCCATCTCTCTATGCTCATGCCACACTAGATAGTTTGGCATAAATCCGCACTTACAAAGGTGTAGCATCATTTGAGACCTCTCCAAACGTCGACGATTCTGGCACCTGCTACACGGACACTTCACAAAACGAGCACCACTAGGAAATGCTTGGTTCATGAACACATTTTCGAGTTGTGCCAATTCCAAAGTGTACATACCATCTGAACTCCATCGTTCATACTTGACCTTACGGTCATCACCCATTTTTTAGCTTATACCTTCAAAGCAGAAAAATCATTATTAGTTTATTTTTATAATATGTGACAGCCAGTACAACTAGGCAGATAGGTCCTAAACCCACCCAAGAGTGGTCGAGTGGGGCGTGCTTATGACGACACACGTAGTCCGGATCCAGATGAAATTTCGGCAGCATAACCCTATTGTTCTCCACTGCACGCCCGAAAATGGTCCAACAGAGAATATCAGGGATATACCGTCAATATCTCGTCCAGATCCAGACTCACGTCTCGTCACAAGCCACGCCCCCTCGATCCAGTCCCAGGCTTTCCAAAAAGGGACAATTTCGAACCTTCACGTCTCACATGCCAATAGCATATGAAATGTGCCGTATCGAAACCAGTAATCGAATTCTAATAGGTTAATCATTTACGAGAGAGGAAAGAACAATATAGAGGGGGTTGGTCAGAGTTGAAAGTTCTAAGTCCGGGTCCATCGTCCACGCGCGGTTAATTGGTCCTCCTCATTGTCACCGTACGCATCAGTTCTCGTCTTGACACATACTTCACAACTAGAATCATCTTTCACTACAGGCCTCTAAAGCTACCAAAATTATAAAGATGTTTACTATATTACAAACATATAATTAGTCATCATATCGCAAATGCCAAAAGGAGAAATCACATGCATGATATGAACTTTTAAGCCATTTAGATGAAAAAACTATAAGGCTTCTTAATTAATATCTAAAAGAAGTAATCACATGATATGAACTTGAACATTTATTGTCTTAAAATTAAATTTATATGGCTTAATAGATATGAATCACATTCAATTTATATTGCTTAATGGATATGAATCACATTCACCTCTAATCACATGATATGAATTTGCATAACGATAAAGCATTACTTTCACGATTAGCAACCATATGATATGAATCACATTCAACTCTAATCACATATTTGCAATGCACCTACAAATTAACAAATATTTTACCTTCACTTAGAATCAGATGAACCGGATGGAAGGGGCAGGGGCTAACGCGGGTGCTGACTGAGGGGCAAACGGGGGCTCCGGGGCGCCGGACGAGTGGCCGGAAGGGGCGCCAGTAGGCGAGGCGGACGTTGGCGCCGAGGGCATCAGACAGGGGGCCAGACGTGGGAGGCAGAGGGGACGCCGAGGGGGGCGCCGACTGGACGAGGGTGCCGACGGGCAGGGGTGCTGGCGAGGTGGCGGCCTGACGGCGGCTAGCTAGCGGTGGGCTGGGGCGCGGGCGAGAAGGCGCCGACGAGAAGTAACTGTGCGTAGTAGAGAAGAGTAGAGTCGAAGGGTTTCAGTTTGTGTGGGGCCAGCTTAAGAGCGTCGGTTCGGGCAGGGCCGACGCTCTTAGAGCCTAAGCCAGACGAGCCCGCCATAGAAGTGTTGGTTGAAATGACACATTTAATAGAAGTGTCGGTTCGGCCACCACATTTAATATGTGCGTCGGTTGGTTCAAGGAAACCGACGCATTTAACTTATGGGTGTCGGTTCCCTTAAACCAACACCCTTATTCGCGTTAAATGTGTTAGGGCCGACACCACTAACTAAACCGACACCTTATTCATTGTTTCCTATAGTGATACGAAGTGAAGAAGATGATCTCTTTCTCCTCCAAATCCAGAGGTAGGGAGCTGTTGACGTTTCTTACGTCACAGATCATCTCTCAAAAGAGATGAGGTCCGCAAGCGCACGGAAATTGTCTTGTAGCATTTTACCCAAGAGTATTCCCAAGGGTATCGTATTTATCCCAAAGGAAGGCAATGGAGTAAAGTAGACACTACTCTTATGATCAAACTATGGGGCACTAATCAATTATCAAGAAAGGGGTATGATGATAATGAGGGTAGTGCAACACACACCTAATCAATCTACTCTAATGGTAAGGTTGTCCTAGTAAGGGTTAGACTACGAGATGGAGCTACTCCTACTGTGATCTAATTACTCATATACATAGCCTAATAAAGTACACATGAATATGCTAATAGTGAATACTAGAGTTTAGTGGTCCAACATATCGGGCACGGGCTTACCCTGGTCTGCCAGGCGACTCCCGCTGTCGAAGTGTTTATGCAACACTTCCCCCAGATCTGCCAGGCCTCAATCAAGTGTACGCACGTATGAGAGTGTATGAGACAATGGATTTTATGTGGTTCGGGTCGCAAGGAGTGTAACACCTTACTCCACGGTGGATTGTATTGCTAGTGTGTGTATGCGTGTGTGTGTGTCGGGGATTCGATGTTGGGTCTAGATCATAGTCCGAACGGACCAGCCAAGATGTCTAAGTCGGTGGCTGCCTGGTCCTTTTATAGTACAAGGTCGGGCAACTTATAAGTGGGGCCCGGGGCCCGACAGGTGACTCCGGCTTGAAGACTTGCCGTCTTGCCATTTCGAACGCCAATGGCTATGCGTAGTAGTTGATGATGGCAGGGAATGTCCCATCCGTCTTGTCACCATAAGCTGCCCAGATGGCGATGTGGGGTAGGCCTGTGGCACCTTCACCGCGATGTGATTGGATGCAGCAGTACCTGACAGGGGCCGTGTGCAACACCGTGCGCTTGGGGAAGGCACGTGCCTTCAATGCGCGACTGGATATACGCACCACCATTTACTCTTCTGGGCCCACAACTTATTGCAGGTCATGGGACACACTCCAGCTCCAGAGCCCTCCTCGGTGGGAGTGAGGGTCAGATGTTGGAGGGCGTGTGGCAGCTCCAGAGCCCTCCTTGGTGGGAGCAAGGGCTTGGAGCCGGAGGACGCGTGGCAGCTCCGGAGCCCACCTAAGCAGGGAAACTGGGTCCGGAGCCAGAGGACGCGTGGCAGCTCCAGAGCCTGCCTCAGCGGGGAGGCCGGGTCTGGAGCTTCTTCTTGTATGACTGGGTACCCGGTCTTGTAGGTACCGACAGTGTCCCTTGGGCCCACCTCGGGAGAGGTGACAATCCAGAAAGTGGGGCCTTCATCGTGTCATGTAAAAGTGACGCTAGTGGGCCCCTTGTGGGGGCGCCGGAGCTCGGAGAAGTGTCGCCGGCGGCCCCCTTGGGGAGCGTTGGAGCTCGGAGAAGCGTCAGCGGTGGCCCCCTTGGGGGGCGCTAGAGCACGGAGAAGTGACGTAGATGGCCCCCTTGTGGGCGCCGAAGCTCAAAGAAGTGACGCTAGCGGCCTCCTTGGGGGCGCCGAAGCTCGAAGAAGTGACGCCGGCGGCCCCCTTGGGGCGCGCCGGAGCTCGAAAAAGCGTCGCCAGTGACATACCACAGACGTGTACAACATCAACGAGGGGCTCTCTGTATGTCCTGCACACACGATAGAGAAAAAGTAAATTTGCTCGCCGGTCACCACTTCCCTGCTCTTTAGTTTCGTTATGGCTTACTGTTCTTAGCTAAGATACAGGGCATGGGTAATTTGGTGCGACAACATTCAGAGTATGGTCGCTGCCTTGCTCAAGGCATGAGCCGTCCGGCCCCCTGTACTCATCTATTAGCACAGGGAGGCAAGGTGCGCAAACTTAGAGTACAAAACCAAGCTAAGCAGGTTGCACACTCTGAACCTCCATCTCGGCGTTTGCCTTTCAGGGGTGAGAACCATTCGACACCAAGGACTCCGAGCAAGAAAATGACCATCGGACCCCAAACACATTGCAAGTACCTCATGTGGGCCCACCTTTAGTAGGATAGCACAACTCCAACTAGGGACGAGACAGGAGAAATGTAACTGGGCATATGGCGGATGATATGCAAAAGTAAGCACAAAATTAAAACATAATGTAAGTAATTTTGCTCCTTGGTTACTCCCTTCCCGCTCTTAGTCTCGTTATGTCTTACGGTCCCGAGTCGGTCTTACGATGCATGGGTAATCAAGTGCGACGGTATCCGGATTATGGTTATCGCCCTGCTCAGGAGTGTGTGTCGTCTGGCCCCCTGTACTTAGCCGTTAGCACTGAAGAGGCAAAGTGTACACGCTTAGGGTGCAGGACCAGGTTACACTCTGAACCTCCCACGGGCGTTAGCTTTTCAGAGGAGTGACCATTCGGCACCACGACCTCCCGAGTAGGAAAACAACCAAAGAATCTATTGGTACCCTGTGTACCGGGTACCCCATGATACCGCAAGAAGTGCAAGGGAGTTCCACTTGTCAAAGTTGAAGACCTCCGTAGGCCCCACATGTCAAACGACACTGGGGAGCTCCGACACTACCACGTGTAATACAAGACCGGAGCCAACACCCTACATAGGGGAGCTCCGTACTTGACACGTGTACATTGACTCCGGACCTAACCCCCAATAGAAGGAAGCTCTGGTGCCTCCACGTGTATAGTAGCTTCGGACCTACCTTCCTGCAAAGGAAAGCTCTAGAGCCGCCACATGTCAAGCCTCCGGACCTACTCCACCAACGATAATACACACGGATCTCCAACGGCATAAGCATTCAAAGGACTCTTATTGCTACAATTACAAGGCCTAATTATGTGCCATTAATGCACTATTAATGGCACACGATCAGAAGACCCTTAATACTGGTAACACCACAGTTAAGGCACGTTATCATGTTATTAGGGTGCTTAAACACTCATTATTGTGTGTTTAGGCAAGAATAACCGTCGGGGCCACATGTCGGGCCAGGCAACCCATGTAACAGCCATCCCTTGGTCTATAAAAGGGATGTGCTGCTCGGTACAAAACAAGCAAGCTCATACGCACGCAAGCACAAGCAAATCTCCAATACAACAACACACATCCCGTGGAGTAGGGTATTGCTCAGGCGGCCCGAACCACATAAATCATTTGTGTCATCATCTTGTATATGATCTTCGCGCGCCCGAACCGATATAAGAACCTCCATGGGCTACAATTTAGTAGTACCGGGGGAAGTGTTGTTCGTACGCTTCGACATTTGGCGCGTCAGTTAGGGGCACCTGAGATTACAAGATGGTGAACTCTACCACGGGGTCATCCAACGGCAACAACATTGTGCAACCTGTTGGAGGGAATCCTTCCAACATGAAGCAACCAGCGGGCACCATTGTCCCGGCGGGCGTCACACCACCACCACCACCATCCGCTCCGACAAACAATGCTGGACAGCAGGATGGGGTACTCGCGTGGGTCACAACATCGGCGAACAATAACCCTGAGAACGCGCTGATTGCTACGCGTACTCAGCTGGAGTGCCCACCAGCACCCGGAGTACCTTAGGGTGCATTGGAACAATAGCGTGCTGATGTGCAGCATCTAATTGCAGCTGCAGCTGATACCATCAACAACCAAGGTCCTCCCCCATTGGAGCATGCACCGACTCAACGTAGGACCTTGTTTGGGAGACTTGGTCCTCACGTATCACAGCACCGGAGGCGTGTTGTATCTCAATAGGTGACATCGCTGTCTTCTGGGGCGCGTCGCACCCACACCATGTCGAGGCTATCGACACACGATTTGCGGTCAAAGCTTCACCCCCGCTACCGATAGCAGGACGGTCACGTCCATATTGAGCGTGCTCGCGAAAGGTGAGAGGCTCGGGACAACCTTGCTCCAGTGGGAGTAGGAAGAGTTTGTTCTACCTTGGCCATGCACCTACGCATGGTCCGCTGGCCACAAAAGTTTCGACCTCATCTGTCAAAGAAATGCGACGGGACTGTTAACCCCGCTGAATTCCTTCAAATCTACTCCACTGCTATACTTGCAGCAGGAGGCAATGAGGTCGTGATGGCCAACTACTTCCCTGTGGCTCTAACTGGGACCGCCAGGTCCTGGTTCATGAGTCTTCCGCCCGATTCCATCAATAGTTGGGCAGAGCTATGTCAACAGTTCACTGCAAACTTCGGGGGTTTTTATACCCGACCAGGCACTGAACTGGACCTGTTTACTGTGAAGCAAATAACGGGTGAGTCGCTGCAATCGCTTATCCCATGGTTTCTGAGGTACGCAATACCATCCCCTCTATCTCGAATGCCTCTGTTATTATCGCATTCAGACAGGGCGTCCGAGACAGGAAAATGTTGGAGAAGCTGGTGACAAAAGAAGTCACCAGCGTCACAGAGTTGTTCAACCTGGCTGACAAGTGTGCCCGGGCCGCAGAGGGCCAGGAAATGCACTCAAAGACAGCACCAGAGGCTAACAAAAAGTCCTCCAAAGCTGAAGCCAGTACCTCCGGAGGTGGCAAAAAGAAGAAGAAGTCCAACGGCAAGAAGAAGCCGTCAGCCGGTGCACCTACTGCTACGGCGGCTGCAGCTCCAGGTGCCCAGGGACAGCGCACCAAAAAACGACCTCGACCTTCGTCAGAAGACGGCGGTAGTTCCAAGATATGGTGTCCAATCCACAAGACGGGCAAGCACAGTCTGGAGGACTGCTGAGAGGTACAAAATCTTGTCGAGCGCTACAACAAACACCGAGAAGAAGCTCCTTTTTATCAGAGGGGAGGAAAGAAAAAAGTTGATGAAGCTCCGAATGAGACAGAGCTAGGCTTCTAGGATCCCAAGAAGTTCCTAAAGGCTGTGTACAACACAGTCGATGATGACTCTGACGTCTCTGACAACGAGCGTCAGAAAACCCTCAACACCATCTACGGAGGGTCCTGGGACATCACCTCTCGCTGCATCCTCAAGACAATGCAGCGCGAAATGGCTGCCGTAGATCCTGCTACCAGGGCGGAAGCACATCGAAAGCGGATGGATACGCCCATCACTTTTGATGCATCAAACTGCCCCAGGAACATGGTCGGAGCTAGCCAACTCCCGCTGATGGTATCTCCAACCATCAACAACATTCAACTCTACCATGTTCTGGTAGATGGAGGTGCATCACTCAATCGCTTGAGCTTTGAAGCGTTCATGAAGATCCAGCTACAACTCTCAGACCTTCTCCCTTCAAGACCTTTCTCTGGGGTAGGTCCGGGGGCCATCAACCTGCTCGGATCCATCACTCTCCTGGTGACCATCGGGGCTCGGGAGAAATACAGGACTGAGAAGCTGGTTTTTGATGTCGCTCACATCAGTCTGCCCTTCAATGCCATCCTGAGCAGGCCTGCCTTGTACAGGTTCATGGCCGCAGCTCACTACGACTACCTGGTGTTGAAAATGTCGACACCTTCGGGCGTCCTCCGGGTCCGTGGAGACCGCACTGCAGGAGTCACCGCACTATAGGAACTCCATGCGCTTGCCACAGCGCAAGAAGGAACCTCCGGCAAAGAGCTCATTGCTCAACCCCCGAGCACTCATCATCGAGGCTCAACCTCTGCACCACATGTGCAACCAAGCAGCAACACTGATGTTCCCCTCAAAGTCGTCCAAATTGGTTATAATGCTGCTTAGACCACCCGTATATCGGGAGGTTTGAACAACAAAAAGGAACTCGTGCTCATCACTTTCCTCTGGGCTAATTTTGACGTGTTTGCCTGGCAACCATCACAAATGCCTGCGATCCCTAGGGAGGTGATTGAGTACAATCTGAAGATTTATCCCAACGCACGGCCTGTACCCCAGAAGCCTCGGAAACAATCAATCCAGTGGAAGAACTTCATCTGACTGGAGATTAAGAAGTTGCTCGAAGCTGGTTTTATCCGGGAGGTTTTTCATCCAAAATGGCTAGAAAACCAAGTCATTGTACCCAAGGTCGACGGGAAGCTTCGGATGTGTATCGACTACACCACACTAAATGAGGCATGTCCAAAAGGTCTATTTCTACTACCAAGGATAGATCAGATAGTGGACTCTACCTACGGGTGTGAGCTATTGTGTTTCCTAGATGCATACTCCGGATATCATCAAATCCAAATGTCTAGGGAAGATGAAGAGCATACTGCCTTCACAACAGTAGATGGACTGTATTGTTATACTGTCATGCCCTTTGGTCTCAAAAATGTTGCTTCAACCTTTGTGCGAGCTATGTACAAAACATTTGGGGAGCTAATCAGAGACTTGGTGGAGGTGTACGTCGATGACATCGTTGTGAACATCAAGAACAAGGAGTCACTCCTTGACAACTTGCAAGCCGTCTTTGACAAGTTGCGCATTACGCGCACCAAGTTGAACCCATACAAGTGCATCTTTGGGGTTAGCTCCAGGAAACTCCTTGGTTTCTTAGTAACTCACCAAGAAGTTGAGGCAAACCCAGCAAAAATCAAGGCTATAGAAGACATGCGGCCTCCAGCCCGCATCAAGGACGTTCAGAAGCTAACTAGATGTCTAGCTACGCTCAACCAGTTCATCTCAAGGCTGGCAGAGCGGGCACTTCCATTCTTCAAGCTATTGAGGAAGACCGGACCATTCCATTGGTCCGAAGAAGCAGAAAAGGCATTTCAAGAGCTGAAGCATCTCCTCACCAACCTACCAATCTTGGTAGCTCCGAACCCTGGTGAGCCTCTACTGCTTTACATTTCTGCAACTACATAAGTTGTAAGCATGGTCCTGGTCGTGGAAAGACCGAAGCCACATCATGTTCAGGAGCCTAGACCCCTCCGGGAGGGTCTGGAGCTACCTGAAGGCGAGTTTGGGTCCCAGCCCCCAGACACAAATCTTCAAGGCGGACTGCTAGAAGATCAATCTTTCTCATCTCAGGGAGTTTCTGCGGCTGCTCAAGAAGATCCGGACCCTTCCGGGAGGGTCTAGGTCAATGGAGAGGAACGAAGCCTCAGGCCCCTCTTAGAGGGTCCAAACTGTCTAGCGCCCGGTGTACTTCATCAGTGAAGTACTCCACGATGCCAATACCCAATACATCGAGGTGCATAAGCTGCTTTATGCAGTTCTTATTGCCTCAAGGAAGCTTCGTCACTATTTCCAAGCCCTCAAGATATCAGTGGTAACTTCTTATCCACTGCGTGCTATATTGCATAACCCTAATTCAACTGGGAACATTGCCAAGTGGGCAGAATTCGATCTCGAATTCTTGTTGTGACAAGCAATCAAGAGTCAGGCTTTGGCTGACTTCGTGGCGAAGTGGACTCTTTCTCCATAAAATCCTGGGAAACCAAGGTTCCAGTCTTCACCGAGCCTCACTGGACTCTACTTCGACGGTTCTGTGCAGAAGCTCGGGGTCGGAGCTGGAATCCTTCTCATCGCTTCGATAGGGGAGAAGGCCAAATACATGGTTCACCTTGATTTCAAGGCAACCAACAACATGGCGGAGTATAAAGCTCTTATCTACGGGCTAAAGGTGGCACTATCCTATGGTGTCAAACAACTGTTGGTGAAGGGTGTTTCGCAGCTCATCATAAAACAAGTCAGAGGTGAATGCTGCTGCAACAACCCCCAACTAGCTGCATATCTTCTTGAAGTCCAGAAGCTCCAGAAGGACTTCGAAGTCCTAGATCTCCACCATGTTCAGCGTCTCCATAATGTTGAAGCCGACAAACTCTCGATGAAGGCTTCAACCGGAGCTCTGGCTCCTGGGCAGAATCTTCATCCAGAGATTGTCAATACCAATAGCTCAGTCTCCCGAACTGAGCGAAGGGGGAAAGACTAGCACCTCAAAGTTGGCAGTCCCAGTGGCCCTATTACCATGGCGTCCACTAAGGGTCGTATGTGCTGTCAGAAGCTCCGAGCAACCCAACATGCAAGACTCAGAAGCTCAAGTTAGCTCTGATGCATGGATCTCGGAGATCTGAAACTACTTGAAAGACAACATTCTTCCTGAAGACGGTGTATCCGCTGACTGGATCGTCAGATTGGCTAAAAGATACACATTGGTAGAAGGGGATCTCTACCGCGTGGTGCCAACGGCGTCCTAATGCGATGCACTGCAAGGGAAGAAGGCCGCGAGCTCCTTGCGGAGATCCATGGAGGCGAGTGTGGGAACCACGCGTCTTCCCGCACGTTGGTCGTTAAAGCCTTTTGGCCCGGCTTCTACTGGCCTACAACACTCCAGGATGCAATTGAGTTGGTGAAAATGTGTGAAGCGTGTCAGTTTCACAAAACAAATTCACACATCGTCTTAGTCACTACAAATGATTCATCCTACATGGCCATTCGCTGTGTGGGACATGGACATTTTGGGACCCTTCCCAAAAGCTATCAGAGGTTACAGGTTCCTTTATGTTGCCATCGACAAGTTCACCAAGTGGACGGAAGCTACTCCAGTTGTGACTATCAACAAACAATCAGCGATCAAGTTCTTGAAGTCCATAATATGCAGATTTGGAGTTTCGAACAAAGTCATAACTGACAATGGAACCCAATTTACAAGTTCTGCATTCCAAGAATATTGCGAAGACCTCAGCATTCAAGTCAGCTACACATCAGTAGCTCACTCAGCAAGCAATGGTCAAGTCGAAAGAGCAAATGCAGAAATCTTAAAAGGACTCAAGACGCGTACATATGAGCACCTGAAAAAGCATGCAGCCAACTGGATCGAAGAACTTCCGTCCTCGCTATGGGCAAGCAGGACTACACGTAACTGGTCAACCGGAGAGACACCCTTCTTCTTGGTGTACGGAGCTGAAGTGGTCCTTCCTCCGGAGATCACCATGGGGTCGTTCCGGGTCTGGACCTTCGTCGAAGCTGTGCAGGATCAGCTCAGGCGTGAAGACCTTGACCTCGTTGACAAGGGAAGGTGCCAAGCAGCAGTTCGGAATGCACGATATCGCCAAGCGCTCCGGCGCTATCATCAAATGCATGTGCGTAACTGACAACTTGAAAAAGGCGATATGGTGCTGCGAAAAATACTAACTCGCGAAGGGATGAACAAACTTTCCCCCAGCTGGGAAGGTCCCTTCCGAGTGATCAAAGTATCTCATCCCGAATGCATTCGCTTGGAAATTGAGGATGGGACTCCGCTTCCTAATCCTTGGAACATCGAGCACCTCTGTAAGTTTTATGCTTAGAAGCACGGAGGTGAGTCTATAATTACATGCAATGTATGTTATAGAGTCAATATACAGAGATGGGTAGGTCCTCCGGGAGAACATCCGGACCCCTCCGGGAGGGTCCGTGAAGTTCAAGCAACACTTGACACAGTCACGACACTAAAAGTGTAGATGCCTGCCCCGGGCTAGTACAAGATGTATAGCACACTTAGCCTAGTCATATACCCTAAGTGTGTCCTTGTCTCCCCTGTAATCTGGACCTATAATGAAACACACTGTTGTGTGAAAACAGACTCCACGTGCATTTATTTTTGTACAAGGATCGGTCTTTTGAATTATTATTTTTTATCCTTCTTTTCTATAATGAAGTTGTGCAACTCTTTTTAAGTTTTAGTCCAAGTTATTCATATGTGTTACAAGTTATATTGTTGGTCTCTTTGGATCTTAACATTGTTGCATAGTCTACTTGCCTGAATGCCAAGCCAACATAGGTCCGGAGTGTGCTATCGACTTAGCCTGTTCTTGCACCCTAAGTATGCCACTCTACCTACATCTCGGCAGACCTAAGTAGGGTGAGCGCTAAAAAAGTATATGGGTCTGGAGAGATTACATCAATATGCTTGTTATCATATCGAATTTATTCAGATCTAAAACTCAAATAAGAACAATAAGTCACAAATAATTTATAGATAAGAGGATGAGTTTTACTCCTTTCTTGTCATCAATGTACAGAAAAACAAAAAACCCAGCAATGGTGGACGATGCCGGAGCTAATAAGCTCCGACAACCTCCAAGGGGGCCCGCCGTCGGACCTATCAAGCTCCGACCACTACAGGAAACGACGAATAGGGTGTCGGTTTACTTAGATGCGTCAGCCCCAACGCATTTAACTCTTATAAGGGTGTCTGTTTTGGTTAACCGACACCAATAAGTTAGAGGCGTCGGTTTTCTTGATCAAACCGACACACCTATTAAATTTGTCGGCCAAACCGACACATATATTAAATGCGTCGGTGGCACCGACGCTCATAACGCGGGCCCGGTTGGCTCAGGATCTAAGTGCGTCAGCCAGAGACAAACCGACACATTTAATGTGGGCCCAGCTGGCTCAGGCTTTAAGAGCGTCGACCAGGGAAAACCGATGCTCTTAAGCGGGCCCGGCTGGACCTAAGCCCTTCGGCGTCTCTCTTCTCTAAACCCTTAAGCGGTGCCGTTTTTCCGACTCGAGCTTGCGCCCCGTCTGCCACCGCCGCCAGCCCGCCCCTCGCCGGCGCCCCCGCCCGCTGCCCCATCGCCGGCGCCCGTCGCCCGTGCCTACGCCCCCGCCTGCCGCCCCTCGCCCGCGCCCGCGCCCCCGACCCAGCCGGCGCCCCCGATCCCGCCCGCGCCACCGACCCCGCCCGCCAGGCTCCTCGGCCGTCCGGCGCCTCCTGGTCCGGCCCCTCTCTGGCGCCTCCTTGTCCAGCGCCCCACGTTCGGGTCTCCTCCGTGCCCCCGTCCAGCCCCCCTCGACGCCCCTCACTCCTCCTTGACGCATAAGGTAAAATGAAGTCATATTTGAATATTTTGTGTAATTTTTGTTTGGTGCATGAGTTTGTATATGTGATGTTCTATGTGTGAGCTTAATTCATAGCTAATGTGGATATGTTAGATTAATTAATAGTTAATTCTCAAATTATATGCAAATTTACATGTTTAACTTATATATGTGAGGATGATTAATAGTTTCTAAATATGTGAGCATATTATATATGTGATTAGTGTTAACTCGTGAATGTGATTCATATTATATAGTTGCTAACTCGTGAATGTGATTCGTATTCATTATGCTATATGATTTGAATGTGATTAAAAGTTCGTATCATCCATGTGATTGCTTCTTTTTAGCATTTGCAATATGATGACTAATTATGTGTTTGTAATATAGTAAATATTTTTATAATTATGGTAGCTTGAGAGGATTGTAGTGAAAGATGATTCTAGTTGTGAAGTATGCGTTAAGACGAGCACAGATGCGTACGGCGATAATGAGGATGACTAACTAACCGCGCCTGAACGGTGGATCCGGACTTAGAACTTTCAACTCTGACCAACTTTCCTCCTCTGTCTTGTTCTTTCCTCTCTCGTAAATTATTGAAAAATGAAAATGAGGAACGTAACCTATAGAATTTGATTACCCATTTCGAATCGGCACGTATCACATGCCATTGGCATGTGAGACGTGAAGGTTCAGAATTGTCCCTTTTTGGACAGCCTGGGAGTGGATCGGAGGGGCGTGGCTTGTGACAAGACGCGAGTCTGGATCTGGACGAGATTTCGACGGCATAACTCTGATGTTCTCTGCTGCACCATTTTCAGGCGTGCAGTGGAGAACAGCGGGGTTATGCTGTCGAAATTTTGTCTGGATCCAGACCACGCGTGTCGTCATAAGCACGCCCCACTCGACCACTCTTGGGTGGGTTTAGGACCTATGTGCCTAGTTGTAGTGACCGTCACATAATACAAAAATAAACTAATTATAATGATTTTCCGCTTTGAAGGTATAAGTTGAAAAATGGGTGATGATCGTAAGGTGATGTATGATGGATGGAGTTCAGATGGTGTGTACACTTTGGAATGGGCACAAATGGCAAATGAGTTCGTGAACCAAGCATTTCCTAGTGGTGCTCGTTTTGTGAAATGTTCGTGTAGCAAGTGCCAGAATCGTCGACGTTTCGAGAGGTCTGAAATGATGCTGCACCTTTGTAAGCACGGATTTATGCCTGACTATCTAGTGTGGCATGAGCATGGAGAGATGGATCATGCTAGTGAGTCAGATGAAAACAAGAATGAAGATGGGATGGATGAGATGATGGCGGATGTTGCTCGAGAGTACGAAGAGCAGTCACTGCCAGATGAGGTAAAGAAGTTTTACAGACTTCTTGCCGCCGCAGATGAAAAAGTATATGAGGGCGCTAGTGTGACCGTTCTGCAGGCGGTCACACGACTTATGGGGTTGAAGTCTAAGTTCAATTTTGCAAACAATTGATACAATGGTATTTTGAAGTTGATCAATGCTCCTTCTGGCAAAACATAAGATGTCGGAAGACATATATCATTCAAAGAAGATTTTGGAAGGTCTGGGCATGAGTTATGAGAAAATTAATGCGTGCGAAAATAATTGCATGTTGTTTTGGAAGGAACACCAGAACGATACTCAATGTATGCATTGCAATGCATCTAGACATGTGAAGGTTTTGAATGATGATGGGGAGGAAATAAGTACAAAGGTACCAGTTAAACAACTTCAGTACATGCCTATCACGTCCAGACTTAAACGGTTGTTCCTTTCTGAAGAAAATGCGAAGCAGATGAGGTGGCATTCAGAAGGGTTACATGAGAGTGATGACAAAGATATTATGGTACATCATTCAGATGGCGCGGCATGGCAAGCTCTAGACCGTATCGATCCGGAGTTTGGTAAAGATCCAAGAAATGTGCGTCTTGGATTGTCAACAGATGGTTTGACTCCTTTCAGCACAAGTAACAGTCCATACTCTTGTTGGCCTGTTTTCATCATGCCTTACAATCTCCCTCCCAACATGTGCATGAAAGAAGGATACATATTCCTAGCGGCCATCATTCCTGGTCCTAAACATCCTGGGACGAAAATTAATGTGTTTATGCAACCGTTGATTAAGGAGTTGAAAGAGTTATGGCAAGGTGTAAAGGCATACGACAGTCATATGAAATGTGAATTTACTTTACGTGCCGCATATCTATGGTCTATACATGATTTGTTGGCATACGGCATTTGGGCTGGTTGGTGTGTCCATGGAAAATTGTGTTGCCCCATATGTATGGCTGATACCGATGCCTTCAGGTTGAAGTATGGAAGAAAAGTCAGCTTCTTTGATTGCCATCGACGATTCCTTCCTTCAAATCACCCTTATATGAGTGATACACGATCATTTCGAAAAGGCAAAAGTGTTACAGAAGGACCCCCTCGTCGATTGACAAGCGAGCGAAAAATGGCATGGCATGCAAAGTTAAAAGAGTCCGCTAAAGGTGGTTTTGAGGGGTACGGTACAGAACACAACTGGACTCATATTTCTTTTCTTTGGGAGCTACCATATGCAAAAGCGTTGCTTTTACCGCACAACATAGATTTGATGCACCAGGAGGGTAATGTCATTGAAAGCATCATAAGCATGTGTTTTGATTTTACCGGTCAAACTAAAGATAATTTGAGTGCGAGGAAAGACTTAGCTGATATTTGCGATCGTCCTGGGCTTGAGGTTATAACAAATGCAAACGGGAATGAAAGTAGGCCACGAGCTCCATACTGTGTTCGACTAGAAGAAAGAAAGCAAATACTTAGTTGGTTGAAAACACTAAAGTTTCCAAACCGCTATGCAGCAAACATAAAACGATGTGTTAATCTCAACACTGGTAAACTGAATGGGTTGAAGAGCCATGATTATCACATTATGATGGAGAGACTTATCCCGATAATGTTTCGTGGCTACTTCAAACCTGATTTGTGGAAGATGTTTGCTGAACTTAGCTACTTTTATAGACATATTTGTGCTAAGGAAGTGTCGAAAAAGATGATGCGACGGTGGGAGAAAAAAATTGTTTTGCTTGTATGTAAGATGGAAAAAGTGTTCCCGCCTAGATTTATGAATGTTATGCAACATTTGCTGGTGCATTTACCTTATGAAGCATTGGTAGCAGGTCCTGCACAATTCAGATGGATGTATAGCCAAGAAAGAGAATTGAAGAAACTTAGAGCTACAATGTGCAACAAAGCAAGAGTTGAGGGTTGTATTGCAGAAGCATTTGCAACTAAAGAGATTACTAACTTCTCTAGCAAATATTTTTCACGTGCCAACAATGTGAATGCAAGTGTCACACAATATCATAATGTAGAAGAGCAATCTACGAGTGAGCTTAAGATTTTTCAATGGAAGGGTAAAGGTGTTGGAGTTGCTAATTCTCATTATATTTCAGCACAAGAGAGGAATTACACCATGCTTTACATATTTTTCAACATGGAGGAGGTGTTACGATATTTTTAAATGTTTGACAAGTTGTATTGGAAATCTTCACGAAAACCTACACAAAGTCAATTGGATAAGATGCGTCAGCATGGCATAAACGGTGGAAAAAGCTTTGTGGACTGGTTCCGTGAACATGTAATTTTATATCCATTTTTTCTTTCAATATTAGTTCGCGTTTATCATAAGATGCTAACTTTGTTTATTTATGTAGTGTATGAAAGATGTCAACATCTCCGATGACTTGCGACAGATGTCGCATGGTCAATTGAGAGCAACAGAATTTAGCAGGTACGATATCAACAGATATCGTTTTCGGACGGCAAGTTTAGAAGCAAGTCATCCACTTGTTGCCACTACAAATAGTGGAGTAATGATAACTGCCGCAGAGGGTAGTGGAAAAGTGACAGAATACTATGGTGTTCTTAAAAAAATAATAGAGTACACATTTGGCGGTCCAAAAACACTTCAACTTGTGATTTTTGACCGTGAATGGTTTGATCCAACATCAGGCACACGAGTTGATGATTTTGGAATGGTGGAAGTCAACCACAAGTCACGATACACAGCCCATAACAACAATGTTGTACTTGCGAATCAAGTGGTACAAGTGTACTATTTAAGTTATCCTCATCCAAGTTTGAAAAATTAGTGGGTTGTGTATACAGTTAACCCTGAAGTGCACCCTCATCGTTATGATGAGTATATAGAGATTCAAGAAGATTACGGTATTATCTATCAGGATGAAGTCGAGGAAGCAGAAGATTTTATGATATCTTCTAGGATAGGACTCACAGAAATTGCTAGTGATACGTTAGAGTTGATGTCGGAAGAACAAGCTGGCCCTTCAAGAAAACGTGTTCGGCAATCACAAAGAATTATGGAAAAGAAGAAAAGGAATTTGGAAGAACAGGATAGATATGATGAAGAAGAGGAAGAGATGGAAGAGAGTGAAGAGGAAGAGATGGAAGAAGAGATACGTGAATATCTTAATACACGCGTGACAGGAGCAGATTCTGATGCTGATGGTTTTTGATAATATTGTAAGCAATTTTTAGATTTTTAATATTATTGTATACATTCTTTATTTATTATCTAATGTTGTATACCAATTATTTCTATAACAATGTGCGCAGATGTTTAAGCTTTTGCCAAGTTTGGGGAAGAAGAAGAGCAAGAAGGGTAGTGGATCTTCGGCCTCCACTCCCAGTTCTACTTCGAGCCAGCCGGACCCGTTTCAGGTTCTTGTTTTTTACATACATGTAAATATTAAATTAATTGTCTATTGTTTCTTACTTCTTTATATATTTCTTTATTTATATTTTCAGGGTACTTCTTATAGTGGGCAGAGGAAGAGGCAGTTTTTGAGTTGTGTGGCAGAGCCGACGTCGAGCGAGCATGCACGAGGTTCGCCACAAGTGACAGATCGTTGCCCGACGTACGAGGAGTTGTACGGGGAGGAGGCTCAGGGCGAGGCTCAGGAGCGGGAGCAGGAAGGTGGCTCAGGAGGAGGCTCAGTGGGAGGCTCAGTGGGAGGCTCAGCAGGAGGCTCAGGACGAGTCTCAGGAGGAGGCTCAGTTAGTGTTGGGCGGTGGACCTCTTCTGATGGTGGGAATGAGGGAGATGATGAGGAAGAAGTTGAGCCTGAGGATCCTGAGCGAGATGCTAGGATTGCAAGAAGGGCCGAGCTGGAAGAGTTAGGACACCCCGATCGATGCCCTTTTAGGTAATATTTTTAATTAACTAACAAGTTCATTATATCTATTCAATTAACTAATTTTATCTATTTTTTATGTACAGGCTGCAGAGGCACCTTTTATGTGGTGTAAGTAAAAGTATAGACGAGCGGACAATTATAAGGCCGAAGGGTACTAGGTGTTGGGTGGAGCTTGGATGGAGTGTAAAGGGGCTTCGACGAGTAGTTAACACCGAGTTGGGAAACGCCATCCGATTTTGCTATCCCGGGATGATATTAGTAGATGGTCAAAGAATTGCAGCGCATAGTTGGGATCACTATGCGCTTCAAGAGTATGGCGATTCGGGTACATGTCAAGATAAAGTTTGGGAGATTTTCTGGGTAAGTTTGTTTTGATTGTTTCCATTACATTACATCCTATTGTTATTTGACATTAATTGTTACTTGTATGCAGGGTAGGTTTCGTTTGGAGGAGGGTGTGAGTCAAGCATATGCTTGTTCAGTTTTCCATAATGCAGCAAAGAGACGTGTCAAGGACTCCTTCTCGAAGGCACGGATCAAGACTGTGACCGTCTAATACAAGACGGTGATGTTCCAGCCTATGACAAACAAAGAAGCAGCCAAAATTCACCTCACTAGGGAGGAGTACCTGCAAAGTCATGTGGATTGGATTTGTGCGATATGGAGGCTTGGGAATGGTTATGCGGGTATTGGGGTTCAGCTGAGTTTAAAAATATTTCTGATAGACACTGAAAGAGCAAGCCAGGAAAGCATTTCTATGGGCCGGATGGTTATGTTTGGATGGAACAAAGGATGGTATGAATTCTTATATTCATACTTAGATTCCTTCAATTAATTGCATTTATTAAATTATTTATTTTGATATTGCAGACAACTAAAACTGGTATGCCTCCTACATTTTTTGAGGTTTATCTTAAGGGGCATAAAGGTCCAGACCCGAATCACCCGGAGGTGTTATGTGATGAGGCATCAACCCAGAAATTGGTACGTATGTTGATTCTTTGTTTCTTTTATCAATCAACTCAATTTATCTTGTATTACATTAATCTGGTAACTAAATGTATCACAGCAAAAGTATGTTGAGTGTTTCCAAAAGAATCATGGACCTGATTCAGACTATTTGAGAGAGCCGTTGGATGTCGCTGCAGCATACGATGCTGGCGGAGGTCTACCGCATGGGAGGTATGTGTAAAGTTAATGCTGATTTGTATGTTAATGAATATCGATTCTTCACACTTGTATTTTTTTTGTAGACTTGGGTTAGGCGACGGATATGTAGAGCGTGAGGCTTATGCTAGATGACGACCGTCCAATGTTGGTGGTAGTCGATTTCAATCATCTACAGAGGCTGAATTACGAGAAGAACTGAGACGCACAAAGGAGGAGATGCAACAACAACAACAAGAGACACATATGTTGCTGCAACAACAACAGCAACAGACACAGATGTTGCAGCAACAGATGCATTATTTGTATATGTCTCAGGTAACATGTAATTTTTTTATTTGAAAATATTATTCAATTTACAAATGTATCTACTAAAGATATCACAACTAATTTACTTGATGCAATTCATGGGTCAAGGTAGCTCTAGTTCTCAGTTCGGTCCTCGACCAATGCAGCCACCACTACCACATATTGGCTCCTCACAGGTAAAACTACTTATCTTATTGACTTCAGTTATATAATGCAATATCGTAACTATTTGTGTTGCAGGGTTCCGAGAGTGGTCAATCATATGTTCCACAACCTTACGGATTTATGTCACTGCTGGCTTCTGGATTACAGCAAAATAATCTAGGTAAACTGTAATTTTCGCATTTGACTACTTTATTTGATTCCAAAATGATTCTAATTATAATCTCACAACTTCAAGCAGTTTTCCCACCGATGCCTTTTCCTCCAGTGCAGACTCGTCCATCACAAGAAGATGCAGCGGTATGTATGACATGCATACTTGTTACAATATTTTCATTATAACATCAATTACCATAATATTAAAAAGAAAAGAGAAATAATAGCGGAGAGATGAAGTGAAAAAGTGAACAAGTGAGAGAGCGAGAGAGCCAGAGATAGATAGAGAGGGAGATGAATACATATATAGAAAAGAAGTGATAGATAGAGAGGGAGAGAAATATATAGGGGGAGAGGAAAAGATAGAGAGAAGAGAAGAGATAGATAGAGAGGGAGCTAGAGAGAAAGAGATATAGAGGGAGAGGAGAAGAGATAGAGTAGGAGAGCGAGTGAGGGCGAGAGAGTTAGAGAGAGTGAGAGTAAATACGAGAGTGTGTTTAAGTTTTAGTTCAAACCAATATGCTTCTCCTTTTTAAAGTTATGTTATTAAGTAAGTAGGAGTTAACATATTATGTTGTTAAGTTTCTATTTCATTTTTATCTATTGCAGAGATCTCATCATGGAACACCTGAAGGTGTCGATGCTTTCTTTAACATTAACGACGGAGGTGCGAGTGGAGGAGATGGAAGTGGAGGACATGCGAGTGGAGGCTCCCACGGCGACATATGAATTTCGTTTACTCATTTTCGAACTGTTGTACTTGTATTATGTTGTGCTTGTGTTCGAAACGTTTTATAACTTGTGTATGGTGCTATGTTTCATAACTTGTGTATGGTCGTATGTTGATATGTTGTATATTGTTGTTGTGTGTAAAATGGAGGCTCCCCATCCGGGGAGGGAGAGAAAATAAACATTTTTTTAAAATCGTTATGTGCGTCGGTTTGGTCTACACCGACACCTATATCTGGCCACTGGGGAGATGGCCACGTGACACATTATATGCGTCGGCCCAGAAACCGACGCACTTAAGTAGTTATATGCGTCGGTTTCTAGCGGACCGACGCACATAGCCGGGCTCGGTGGAGCAGCCACGTGTGCACTTATGTGCGTCGGTTGGGCCAGGACCGACGCATATAACGTCTTAAGTGTGTCGGTCGTTCCAGCCGACGCATTTAACTTTAAGTGCGTCGGCCTACCGAAACCGACACACATAGACAATAAATGCGTCGGCCCCGACGCACTTAGTCGTTAAAGGTGTCCAAAATTCGTCGTCGGCTAAGTGCGTCGGTTCACTGACACCTTTAATTTATATGCGTCGGTTTCTGTAGACAACCGACGCTCATATGGCCGACGCCCTATCGCCAGATTCCTGTAGTGGACAACCCTAGGGGGCCGCCGTCGACGCTACGAAAGCTCCTTGGAGAAGTTGGAAATAAACTTCAGACCTAAAAGCTATAAGTTTGAAGTGTCCAAGTCATCAACACATTGTCAAATCCTTTTTGTACATGTTCTCAATCAAATTGTGTACATCTACCAGGGGGCAAACAAGATAAAGGACAGTGTATTGAAGACAAAGACATCAAAATGGAATTCATTGTAGAAAAATTGGATTTCATTCATTGAAAGTATTGGATTACAAAATCAGGGTTACAACGAAAGACAAAAGGAAAAGGTCCTAGCTACTGGAGGATCTAAGTCCTGCGGAAAAATGAAGCAACCTTCTCAGTAGCCTCTTGGACACTAGCTTTGGTGGCATCCTCCTCTTCGGCAATGAGTCCTTCAAAGACCGGATCGAGAGAAAATTGAGGGTCTCAACTTTTGTAACACGCCAAGACATACTCAACGACGTTTTTGGCCCGAGATTTTCCCTCTGTCTCTAGCTGATCAGTGATGACATCACCCATTGCATCGAGTTTGCTGCCAGCAGAGCCAAGCACAACCAGCGTCTGCTCTAGCTCCTGTGCTGGGTCCACTGGGCGTACTGGACTGAAGCCAAGAGGCACAAGGGCTCTGTCCACACGTCCTAGGAAATCCCATACCAGCAGGGATTCAGTTGCCCTCAAGCTCCGCAGCTCCTCTAGTGACCTCTGGGCGGCCGCTTTTTCTGAACTTTCTCGAGCGAGGCGCTCAACCGCTTTGGCATGTTGCTGCATATTCTTAGCTACTTGATTTTCACGGTTGGCTAGCTCCATCTACCAGAGGTGGATGCAGTTTCGCCGTTCCGCCAGGTCCTTTTCCCTGCCTCTTACTTTCCCTTATCTGGTGGCAACATTAGCTTCTCTTTTCGAGAGCTCCTGCCCCAGTTTCCAGTACTTTTCCTCCTCCTCTCTACTCCACAAATCAAACTTCTTAGAGCGATCTGCCAAATTTTGCTCGACCAGAGTCAGCTTCTGACCGAGCTCCTCCTCTGTTTTCAAATTATCCTCCTGTTGTTCCAGGAGCTTCTCTTCCCTTGCATCAAGGTCTGTTCGACGCTTCTGGAGAACCTCATTTAATTCATTGAGGTTGTCATGATGCTCGTCAACAGTGCCACTTCTTTCCTTGGCATGCTCGAGGATCTCCCGAGAATTAGCATCGAGAGCCCTGATGGCGGCCTCCTTCTCCTCCAACAGTTTGCCCCAGTATTCCATTTGGGTTGTTTCCCTCTTGACCCACTCCTTCTGATCAGCAAGCCTCGTCTGAGCAAGCTTGGTATCGAAATGGAGTCTGTTGCATCAACACCTCAAGGTGTGGCGCTCCTCTTCAAGGACCTTGCTGTCGTGATTGAAGGCGAGCTGAACTTGTCAGAGGCTCGAGCAAGCATTGTCTATGGACAATGCCAAGGGAATAGGCTCCGAACCTGCCGGGGTCACCTCTGTTGGCTCCAAGGGGTCTTCAAGAACAAAAATAGGGTCCAACACCACAAGTGTGGTTCCCTGAGCTTCTACAGCACTGGGGCCGCCCTCTAGGAGCTCTTCGGCGACAGCTGAGGAAGAACCCACTGGGGGAGCTTCTACCTCTGGGGCCAACGTCGAAGGTCTTGACGCGGGAACTTCAATTGCTGGCTCCGCGAGTGAAGAGCCTGCCTCCGCCTCTTCATGGTGTTCCGCTTCGGGCATGGACACCTCCGGAGCAGTTACTTCCAGGGTGGTCGTTGGAGCTTCACCTGAAGCCATTTCCATCGCCATCTCAGGCGCTGGTACATCAGCTACCTCCGGCTCAACTGTCGGAGCTTCAACAACTTTTGGCTCAAAGACCAAAACTTCAAGTACCACCAACTCGGTTGTCGGGGCTTCAACGACTTACGGCTCAAGAGCCGGAGCTTCGTGACTAAAAGCTTCATTCTTAGATGCCATAAAGTGAACCCAAGAGTATCTAGAATAATCTCAACAATCAAAAAAACATACCATTTACCTCTGAAGGATTGAACACGTGAAGTTCCTACGGTGTCAAGGTGCAAGAGTTGACCCGGTTCAGTTGTCATGATCATTGTGAGAGGAGTATGTGAACCTGCAACCATCTTAGCATGTCTACAAGAAGAGCACACAATTTCTTTGTCCCCTTTAAGCTTAGGCAGCCCACATATGTGATCAAGAGCACTAACACGCGTTAGATGATCAAAGCCTACGTGACTAAGTCTATGATGCCAAAAATATAAGTCCTTTGAATCATTAGCAACTAGACACCTATGCTTAGAGGAAGACATCTCAAAATCAGCTTTAAAAACTCTTCCAAACTGAGACATGTTAAAAATAAGCTCACTATTTGAATTTACAACTTTGCAGCAATTTTTCGTGAAAATAATTTCCAGATTTTCATCTAGCAGTTGTGAAAACAGAAAGCAAGTTGTATTTCAAATTTTTAACATGTGCCACATCCTTCAAAGTGTAGTGATTATTTACTCTAACCGAACCCTTAGCAATTATAGGAGTTGAATAATTATCGACAAAAGTAACATTCTCTACACATGACACAAAAGAGAGGGAGGATAACCATTCTTTCTTACCGGTCATGTGGCGTGAGCAACCTGAATCCACAATCCAAATGTTCTCCTTCCTCAAGCATATGACCTACATAGAAGCGCAATACGTCGGTGACTAAATACTGAGGTTAGTGAAAATGCATTTAGGAATCCAGTACTGAGTCACCCGACGTCCAACAGGAATAACACGCGAAAACTGAGATAAAACAGCAGATTTATGAGCCAAAGCTTGAGGATTTTTGTACCCAACTACTGTCCTACGAGATGTTACATGAGTAGCACAAAAAACAGTAGTTTCGGAGGCAAGAACATAAGTTTCGGAAGTAACAATGGAAGGTCCAGAGGCAAAAACTGAAGCTCTGAAGGTAAACTTTGATTGTTTTTGACTGATAATAGTAGGTTGCATGTTCCTGACATTTGGTTTAGTATGTGCAGCAAATTTTGTATGAGAGTTATAAGATCTAGCTTGCATTATTTACTTTTTATGTTGTTTAGCTAGTCTATAACAAAAATCTATTACATGACCATCTCTAGCATAATAGGTACAATGAAATTTAACTTTGTGTTCATGTCTAGATGAGCATGCAGTATGTTTATTTAAACCCGAACGTGACAACACTCTTGCAGATTTAAAAACCACCTTTTTTGTTTTAGGAACTATTTTAATCAAACTACTTCCTAATGACTTTACAATTTTGGGTGGATGTGCTTTAGCATGAGCATGAGAATCAAAACCTAAACCAATTTTATCATTGCAAGATTTGGATGAATTCAGTAGCAAGTTTAGATTTTTATTCTCAATGTAAAACTGCTCTAGTATCTTATTTTTATTGTCAAGTTCTTTAGATAAGACTAGGTTAGTTATTACATGAAGCTTTTCCGTTAAGTTTGCAGTTATAGAACAATTTTTTACTTCATGTGTTCGTAAAGCATTGTTCAAAATGGAAATTTCATTCATTACATATTTTAGTTTTTTATCAAGATTATCACACGCAGAACAATGCAGATCATCTGTAGAACAAGAAGCATTTTTTAAGTTTTTAACAATAAATCAGACTGCTTTTTGTTCTTTTCACTTTCTTCATCAAGTCTATGTAGGGTGGAGGAGTGTGCACTTCTTAATGTGGACAATTGTTCATAGATTAAGTCACATGAGGGACATGCATCATCACTAGGAATCAAAGTTTTTAAATGATTCATTTCAGATTCTAGTGATTCAATTTTAGCAGCATTATCTCTAAGGTTTTTGTCCTTTTTCTTGACAATAATAGTTGCACGAGAAATTGCATCACACATTTCATTGCAAGTAGAACATACCTCATCATCATCACTGTCGTGTTCTACATCCTCTTGACTTGATTTTGATCTTGTTTTTCCTGCCATGAAGCATAAGTTGGCCAGATTGTCATCATCTTCATCACTTCCAATGTCTACATCACTTGAACTGAGCTCTTGAAGTACGGTGATGAAGCTTTTTATCATCTTGCGTCCTATGGTACCCTTCTTTTTCTTGTTGGAGTTTCCAGAGGTGGCCTTGACTTTATTTTGCTTTTGTTCAAGGGTAGTAGGACCTGAAAGGTTAAGACACTCTGTATGAAAGTGTCTTGTCTTACCACATTCAAAACAACGCTGTGGTCCGGAGCTTCCTCTCCTTCTAGTTCTCACATTTCGGAGTGCTTTTGAGAATCTAGTAGAGATGAGTTCTAACTCCTCTTCTGGAAATTCCTCGATCTGCTCTAGGCTTAGTGAGGAAAACAAAGCAAGAGTATTGCAAGATGATGATTGGCTGGGGCTAGGAATATCATGTTGTGAAACGAATGCAATAGACTTATTTGGGTTCTTACGTGATAAAATGTCAATTTCATGAGTTTTTAGTTTAGAATAGAGCACATCTAAAGTAAGAGTACTCATGACAGTTGATTCACGAATGGATGATACTTTCATCTCCCATATTGTCATGTATAATGCACTAAGGAGTTTCCTAGCATTCTCAACATCAGAAAAGTTTACATCAACACTACATAGATTACTCATAATTTTATTAAACTGGGCAAAAAGTTGATCGATGGACTCAACAGGCTGCATCTCAAAATGCATGTATTCCTTTTTGAACATATCTTGTTTTACCTCCTTGATTGTGTTGGGGCCTTCGTGATCATCACAGAGAGCTCTCGAAACGTCGTATGCTGATCAGAGGTGCGCGACACGATCAATGTCGCTTTGAGTGAGTCCCTGAATGATCAAGTTGCGGGCTTTGTTGTTGTTGTCAATGTCCCATTTGTTTTGCAGCTGTAACTTGATTATTTGGTGTCACTTCATAAGATTTGTATACCTTTTCCCATATGGCTAAGCCTTGCACCTGGATGAAAGCTTCCATATGTGCCTTCCAAACCTGAAAATCAATACCACTGAACACATAAGGTTTGGTGGACTCCATGATGTTTAGTCAAAACACATGTAAATCATAAGATTAGAGAGACCCGACTTTGAACCAATTGTTGGATCGAAGAGCACATGTAAAGCTACCAGAGGGGGGTGGTGAACGGTAGATTAAAACTTTTCAGCGGAAGTAACGAAACACCCCTCGGTAGAAAACCGATCTGTTAAAGAAACCGTGTGTGCGACTAATCTAAATGCATTCAACTGTGACAAAACTAGTATAGATTGTAGAGAATCAATTCACGAATAAGTCACAATAAGAATCACGAAAATCTGTCGATAGAAACTAAAGTTACGATCGAAAGATCGAACAAAGATCAATATGTCCTACCTGAGAAAAACAGTTCTGGAATACTACAAAGAAACTCATGTAGATCAGAAACAACAAATCCAATGACCGTGAATTTTTCACAAATGATACAAAATTAAGTAGTGAAGACAACCCAAGAAGAATCACGGCAAATGGATCTGTAAAACTCGAGTTATTATAAAACTACCGAAGAAAGGTAGTGCTATGCAGAAACTTGACGAGAAAGATTTGAAGAAAACAAGTCAGACGAACAAGGCACAAAAGTTCCTTCCAACTACGAATTTTATTGATCATACCACAAGAGGAACAGCCCCAAAGTCGTCTAACACGAGCTATGGCCTCCCTTTCTTATATAACCAGCCCTTAGGCCAACCCAAACTTGACTAGGACTCTAATCCTACTCAATTCACGAATCGAAACTTTCCATAACTGCTCAAGACTCTTCTATACGAAGATAGAAGCAATCTTAAGACTTCCAAAAACCTTAGGAACGTATCCCAAATTCCTCAAACAACTCAAATTTGTGACCCACATAAAATCCTATCATAACCAACTCAAAACTTTCCATATTTGAGTCAAACACGACTCAGCCGCAGCCTGAGTCCTTAACCTAGTCGGTTGGACCTTTCCAACCAATTATTTACGTCCACATCTCTTCATAACGCCTTGGAACCATGTAGCCACGTCCATGCACTCCTTTCACATGTGCAAACATCTTCCAACGACGTCCTCGATACCTTCATATGCATTGTTCTTGATTCATACATGTTGCGCGACCTCTTGATCAACTCAACCACAATTCCTCCCGAACTTGGTTGTTGAACCTCATTCTCCCTAAGATTAGTTAAATGGATCCCGTCACTAGCCATGTCTTCAACGCAAGCAACACCTGCACATGAATAAACAACTGCTACATCCGAGCACAAGTCCTCGACTTGACTCTCATTAGTTTCGAGACCACAA
This sequence comes from Tuctoria greenei, assembly GCA_036927565.1. Lineage (NCBI taxonomy): Eukaryota > Viridiplantae > Streptophyta > Magnoliopsida > Poales > Poaceae > Tuctoria > Tuctoria greenei. The sequence goes on along the minus strand of JAYESD010000011.1, from coordinate 113,012,164 downwards.
CACCTTACGTGAGAACCTCACATAAGCATGTTGCAAACCATATAAAATTGATAACAACAATTACCACCAAAAAACACCAAAAACTTAGTAAAAGAGTACTAATCAAACTTTCCATAATCCAAAAAACAAGTTCGAAATATTGCAATTTAAAAGTAGAACCACTGCGATCAAGCTCCGAACCTTTCCAAAACTAATCGGACATTGAACCGGAGCTTACCAAAGCTAGTAGGACCTAGCGCTGGAGCTTATCAAAGCTAGTCGGACCTAGTGCTGGAGCTTACCAATGCTAGTCGAACCTAGAGCCGGAGCTAACCAAAGTTAGTCGGACCTAGACAAAGGAGTCAGACCTAGCGTCGGACCTTGCCGGAGCTACCCAAAACAAGCTGGACCAATCGTCAGACCTTGCTGCAGGTCGGACCTAGATGATAAAGGTGTTTTGGTAGTATTCAAAACTTTTTATCGCCACAACCAATGTATTCGGCACACATAGGTATCACACTTTATTAGACTATGTATATGAGTAACTAGATCACAGTAGGAGTAGCTCTGTCTCGTCGGCTAACCCTCACTAGGACAACTTTACCCTTAGAGTAGATTGCTTAGGTGTGTGTCACACTAACCATATTATCATCTTACCCCTGTTCCGATAAACACTTAGTACCCTATACCTTGATAATAAGAATAGTGTTTACTTTACTTCACCGCCTTCCTTTGGGATAAATACGATACCCTTGTGAATACTCTATGGTGAAATGCTACACGACAGTTTCCGTGCGCTTGCGAACCTGTGACGTTAGTAGCCGTCAACAAGCATTTCTGGCGACATTGTCAAGGAAGGCAAAGGAAGTGAAGGATAGCTATCACTTATAATTAAGCTATTGGTACTAATAGTTATTAGACACGATTACCCTTGTTTGTTTTCTCCTTTTGTGGTTAAAACAAGGTAGTGTTGGATAACCCATTTCATGGGATGGCCAACGAGGACGCTAGTGCTCAACTGCAAGATGATTGAAGGCGTACCTCAACAAATGTCCGCTAGGCAACATAACTGCCTTTCGCTGAAGATTTCAGCTTACAATTGGAGCCTAAGTCATCCATCCCCAAGCTTGGGGGAGGCTCCAAGTGTTCTTCTCGGTTTGCCTCCACCATGGGGTGGATCCTTGGCTCTTCATCCAACACTCATGTCATAGGTTGGCCTCACCAATCCATGACCACATTCATGCTGGAGCTGAATTAGTCCTATTGTTATTCATCATTGATGAGAATATGATCTCTACTCAAGGGGTGGATTGAATAATGCTCTAGTTCCCTTAGCTTGGCATGCACACCACTTAACATGGTCGACACGATAGCTAAGGAACTACACCTCCCATTAAAGTATCATGAAGATCAAGCTAATGGATAAGTGTTTGGATGATTCAAGCCATGGAGATTAACATGATTTGTGAAAATCCATGTCAACATGGACCACATGGGTAATCATTTCCCTAAGAACCATGAGGATTCTTCCTTTCAAACACAACTCCAATGGCTATCACCTACAAGGAGGTCAAGGGTGGAATCAACATCACCCTTGTAATCAAGGAGGCTATGAGGATTTCAAGAGATTTAAGTTCAACTAGCCTACCTTGAAGTATCTTGTCTATGGCCAAGCAAGAAATCAAGACAAAATTTACATGAAGCTCTTGGCCAAGGACAAGAAACTTAAAGAGCATTCAAGATCCAAGATATCCCACAATCACTTGTCGGGATTCCTACCCATCGACCAAGCCCATGCAACCTAGGGCATGTGATATTGTGGATGAAGCATTTATTGTTTGATTGTGGAGTCCACATGTTATCATGCCAAACAAAGCTTTTGATCCATGATAAAAATATGGGTTAACCTTAAGGAATATCAAGAAGGTCGAAGTGACACCCCTAAAGAAGGACAAGCCTCACCATGATCACAAGAGAATATCTTCATGAAGGAGAAACTGTCACTACATCAACCAGTCTCCATCAAAGTGACGGTGAGTCTAGGGCCATCATGTGGTCCACATGTCCAACCGACATGCGATAGGAGATGTGGCATGTCAATCAAGAGAGGTTGTCCACATCTGCAGCTCCGAGATTGGACAACAAATCACTGCACCAAAACAGGACGGAGGTAAGTCCCACTCATCGGACTTTAAAAATTCGGTGAGTCCTTGCCAATAGGTAAACTGGTAGTTATCCCATATTTGTTTTACCCAATTGCATATTTAAATTTCTGATTTGCATTTAGCATGTTTGAATTTTCATGCTTGCATGTTCAAAAGTAAAATTTCCAACCATCATAAAACTAAAATTTTGAGTTGGGAAATAAATTTATTTGGATATGAAACTTGGGCATAAACATTTGAATTCATCTACCTAATTCAAACAAAAAATATTTCCCTTAATATTCATTGAATTTGCAAGTTGTTTCAAGTTGGGCAAAACAATTTGGCAAAGGGTACAACATGCTTATGGGCTAACATGACCCGTTTTCGAGTTGTTTTGTGTGTTCTTGATTTTAGTGCAGCCAAGACAAAATTTAAAAAGGGCTTGGAAGGCCCCATCATGCGCATACCCCTCCATCAATCTCATTTTGAGTTCATGGTGGAGGAATGCTCAAGAATGGTGGTCCAATGGAGGAACAAGATGAAGCCCATTCAACTCGAACCTCAACTTGGCAGAAGACATTGAACATGAAGGCTACACCAAAATCCATGGTCATGAATTTCTCACACAACGAACTTCAACCAAAACATCTCTTCAATTGAGGTACAAGTTTAAAATTTTCTGTCGTTGGAATTACATTAGGATTGAGTGATTTTTGCTTACATCGGTAAGGAAGGTTTACACCTCATCATTCAATTCTTATGCGTCCAAACGAGAGTGTGTTGGCATTGCACTTTTTGATTCTTCAAAAAAGGAATGTTACCTTACTTGGGAATAAATTTAAATAAGTACCTAGAATTTCATAAGCATTGCTAAAATTGACTTAGACATTTTCTGCCTAGGTAATGCTTATGGAATTGCTTAATGGTTGAACTGGTATGTAGCAACCTAGGAATAGTGATGTCCATAATTTTGATTTGAATGTCATTCATGCATGGATCACTAAATTTCAAATTCCTAGGCAACAAATTAAAAATGTTCAGGAGGATAAAATTGAGAATCTTGTTTGCCATGACCTATATGATAAACATTTGCTCTTGTGTAAAAAAAGCTATGATGGTTATAAAATTTACTAGATAAAGGAATCCATATAGTGTATTTATATCACTTACATTGCTATGAGTAGGAGCTTTAGAAAAATGTGCAAATTGATTCATCTATAAACCACCACTCGTAGCAATGATTCAGACATTGTTCATGAATACATTTGAAATTGGACCCAATGCATCTTTGATCTTGTTCTTCCCCATGCGTATAAATGGATAATTCGGTTACCTAATCCGAAAATTCATTTGTACAGGTATCAGGAGATAACCATCCCTCTCTATCATAGAGAGGAAGTTTGCAGGAGTAAAATAACTATGCAGGCATTCAAAGATCCGATTGTTGGAAACCCTGCGAGGATTCCATTTCAACCTCTCTTGGCCAAGGAGTAAAATGGAATGGTTGCTACCTATCGGAAATTAAGCCAGAAGGTCAACCATAACTATACGAGGCAGGAGATTTGGCATGGAAACCCTCCGTGAGCAACCAATGGGCTGCTATGAATATGTGAGAGCATTATGCTCTCAACTATTCTAAGCACTCATTCAAGCTCAAGGGAATTGCCACCATCATTGGGTGTAAGTTATTCCTTTGTTGCTAAAAGATATGATGTACCTTAACAAAGGAATGACAAGATCACAACCAATGTATATTGGGTGCAAGTTGTTCCTATGTGGCCAGAAGGTATTTTATACCTTAGCCAAGGAAAAACGGATCACGCTCAAGCATGTTGAGTGCACGTCATCCCTTTGTTCTTATAGGTATGTTGTACCTTAGCCAATGAATAACAGATCATACTCAACACATGTTGGGTACATGTCACTCCTACGTGGCTAACGGTTATCATTACGTTAAGCCAAGGAGTGACGGATCACACCCAATGCATGCAAGGTACACGTTATTTCTTTATGGCAAGAAGGTATGATACACCTCAGCCAAAGAATGACAGAACACACTCAACACATGTTGTGTGCACATCATTCCTTTGCAGCTAAGGGTTATCATTACCTTAGCCATGGAATAACAAATTACATCCAACACATGAGAGACCTTGAGGTGCGGATGAGCGACATGAAGAACACTCAACCCCTCCAATGCCAAAGCCATGTTGCAACAAGGTTAGGCCAACCTTGTGGCCTACATCCTCGTTAAGGTTTCATCCCCTATCACTGACCTTGACCAAGAACAAGCTTGGGGGAGGACCCCCACTTGAGGTAACTTGTATCACATCTCGTTTGCATTCCATTATTTTATTTATTTCTTTCCACCACATTTTCATATACAAAAAAGATTATTAATAATCTAGTATAGTTTAGGTTAATAAAATAAAGAATGTGCAGTAAGAATATTTTTACTTTGCATAAGTTGAAATGATGAATAGTTGCATTGTTTTATTTTCTCTAGTCCATTGCATACAACTTAGTATTCTCCAAGTATTGGGTTTACTGGCTTAGAATATTCTTGTCTAAAACTTAGAAATTGTGGGTAGCAAAGGCTAAGTCCAATTCTAGGTCGTTGTGGGATATGATAGTGTGATAAGAGCTGCTAATATCCTAATTGAAAGTAAACCTTGATTTCACAGAGAAATTTAAAAATGGGAGTTCCTCATTTGATAGAAATTCCTACCAAAGCCATATGATGATTTGAATTAGATAAACCTTATACATATGCTATTTGCCTTCACATTGAGCTTTGTCAAATTAGTATAGACCTATGTGAGAATTTTTTCATAGTTTTAAGATCAAGATTACACGGGCACATGCTAAACTTCTACACTAGAAGTTAGCAAAATACTATCATACCATTCTACCACCAAAAATATACTCCATGATTTTCATAGATAATGCTCTCTCAAAATTATTTGAAAAGAGGAGTAGAAATCATGACTACAAGAAAAAGAAAATGCATGCTCGTGTACAAGAGCATGAGAAAAAAAAAGAGAAAAAAAGAGAGAATAAGTAGCCATGTTTCATCCTCACAAAAACAGAGTGCATACAAAGGAGTCATCTTCATATTCCCACTCCACAAATATTCCATCAGACTCGCACAAATCTTGGTCAAAAGTATGATTTGTTTTCTCCCAAGGCTTACTTTTTTTGATTTAGCAATATATGTGTTGCAAATATGCCTTCTCTTGATGCCTTCTCTTAGAAATCAGGACAACATGAAGCTCTTGGCAAACAACAAGAAACTTAAAGAGCATTCAAGATTTAAATATCCCACAATCACTTGTTGGGACTCTTACGCTTCAACCAAGCTCGTGCAACATAAGGTGAGAGACATTGTGGTTGAAGCGTTTTTTATTTGATTGTGGAGTCGACATGTCTTCATGCCGAAGGGATCCTTTGATCTATGATCAAAGTATGGGTTAACTCAAAGGAACATCAAGATGGTTGAAGTGGCACCCCCTAAAGAGGGACAAGCCTCACCATGATCACAAAAGAATATCTTCAAGAGAGGGAAGTCGTCACTAAATCAACAAGTCTTCCTCAAGATGACGGTGAGGCTAGGGCCATCATGTGGACCACATGTCCGAATGATAGCCAAAGTAATTATGGCATGTCAAACAGGAGAAGTTGTCCACATATTCAACTACGACATTGGACAACAAATCATCAAATCAAACAGGACGGAGGTAAGTCCCACTCGTCGGACTTCAAAAATTCGGTGAATCCTTGCCATTAGGTTAATTGGTAGTTATCTCATATTTGTTTTCTCAATCGCATATTTGAATTTCTCATCAATCTTTGCATTTGAATTTAGCATGTTTGTCACACTTGCATGCTGGAGAGTAAAATTTCCAACCATCGTAGAACTAAAATTTTGAAATAGGAAATAAATTTATTTGGATATGAACCTTGGGCGTAACACTTGAATTCATCTTCCTAATTCAAACTAAAAATATTTCCCTTAATATTCACTGTATTTGCAAGTTGTTTCAAGTTGGGCAAAATATTTTGACAAAGCGTACAACATGCTTTTGATCTAACATAATCCATTTTCGAGTTGTTTTGTTTTTTTCTTGATTTTAGTGCAGCGAGGACAAAATTTGTAAAGAGGTTGGAAGGCCTCATCAAGTGCATACCCCTCCATCAATCTCATTTTGAGTTCATGGTGGAGCAATGCTCAAGATGGTTTCCCAATGGAGGAACAAGATGAAGCTCATTCAACTCCAACCTCAAATTGGTAGAAGACATTGCACATGAAGGCTACAACAAAATTCATGGTCGTGAGTTTCTCACACAACGACCTTCAACCCGGACTACTCTTCAATTGAGATACAAGTTTAAAAGTTTTACTCGTTTAAATTGCATTAAGATTGAATGATTTTTTCTTACATTGGTAGGGAAGGTTTACATCTTCTCATCATCCAATTCTTATGCATCCTCACGAGAGTAAGTGTTGGCACTGCTCTTTTTGATTCTTCAAAAAGGAATGTCACCTTACTTGGGAATAAATTTAAACAAGAACATAGAATTTGATGAGCATTGCTAAAATTGACTTAGACATTTTCTCCCTAGGTTTACTAAGTAATTCTTATGGAATAACTTAATGGTTGAATTGGTATGTAGCAACCTAGGAACAGTAATATCCGTAATTCCGATTTGAAACTCATTCATGCATGGATCACTAAATTTCAAATTCCTTGGCAAGAAATTTAAAATGTTCAGGAGGATAAAATAGAGAGTCTTGTTTTCCATGATCCAAATGATAACATTTTCTCTTGTGTAAAAAACTACGATGGTTAGAAATTTTACAAGATGAAGGGATCAATATAGTGTATTTATATCACTTGCATTGCTATGAGTAGGAGCTTTAGAAAATGTGCAAATTGAATTATATATGAAGCCCTACTCCAATCAATGATTCATACATTGTTCATGGATACACTTGAAATTGGACCAATGCGTCTTTGATTTTGTTCTTCTCTGTACGTACAAATGATGATTCGATTACCTAATTCGAAAATTCATTTGTACAAGCAGCAGGAGCTAACCATCCCTCTCAATCATAATGGGGAAGTTTGCAGGAGTCTATCCAGGCATTCAAAGATCCGTTTGTTGGAAACCCTAAGAGGATTCCATTTTAACATTTCTTGGCCAAGCAGTAAATTAGGATGGTTGCTACCTGTGACACCCGGTTCCGAAAATGAACCAAGTGTGACGCATATGTGTGCCCAGGATCTTCAACACACATACACGACAAAACCACAAACGATATACACAAAATTACCATAACACAAGCTAGTAAATAAGTACTTTTACTACATTATTCAAATAATTCTTGAATTACAAACTCTAATGGTCATGAATTTTGATACTACTAATACCGCAGCGGAAAATATTCTAAACTAAGCAAACTAAGTAAATGGGATAGTACGGCTCCAAGCATAACCATAGGCAAGTCGACAACAACACACAATCTAATACTCCGCATTATCCTCAGGGTACACACAAACATCACCTGAACCTGTTGCTGGGGAATTGCGAGGGTGAGCACATGTCATACTCAACAAGTGTGGGAGAACAGTGACATGTAGTTTAATCAAGTAATGATAATAAATAAGGGCTATTTGATGAAAAGTACTTTTAAAACATGTAAAAATCATACTAAGATGTCAATGTGAATTAATCCCATCATATCCAAAAATAATTACCAATTATGAGTCTATCATTATCAATTACCTTTATATCACATCCATCAATAATTATCCATCTGTATACCAATTTCTCACTTTCATCAATAACCATATCCATTTATCACAACCCAAACCATGAACATAACCAATACGAAACCATCCCAATTCCCATGTTCCACTCTAATCATGGAAGTTGTCCAGGTGCTCATAACCAGGAGCACAGCTATCATGATAGTTTTTAACACTCTGCAGAGGTTGTACTACTCTACCCACAAGTTCGTGAATTTGGTGACTACAAGAAACCTCCGTTATACCGAATACACTGAAGAACCAGACTAGTCCGCACCTTGGGTGGACATGTCTGTTTTGAAACAGGAAGGAAATCGGACTAGTTCGGACAGGACCGGGCAAGTCCGTTATGGCTTGGGTTTTGGCAAAAGTCCAACTAGAGCATTATTTGATTAATCATGGAACCATATTTTAATAGAAAGGAAGAATCTAAGGTATTTACCGTGAATCCTAGGGTTCGACGGTTGAGGATTTGATGGAACTCGAGAACTTGACGTCTAGATCCAAAGAAGACGAAGAATTGGTGGAGGGACAACGCTGACGATGAAGTGTTGATGAAGATCGCTGCTGCAATGACAATCTCAATTGATCCTTCTCCTTCCTCCTTCCTCCTCCTTCTCCCTGTGGTGGAGTTTCATGATGGCTGCTCTAACGAACTAGGGTTAAGGGTTTCTTCGAATGTGGCATAGAGATGAAAGGGTGGGTGTTGGGGTGTTTATATAGGGTGGATGTGGTAGGGTGTGGGTGGAACTCGTGTATAAGGCAGTGGAGGCCATGGTGGGGTCCCACGTGGGATCCACAGGGGTTGGGCATGGCACTCTTGTGCCCCCGTGTTTATATCTCCTACGCACTACTAACAATTCATCCCTAGCAGGGGTGATAGAATGCTTGTTAATAGATTTTAGATTAGACATGTAAATCCGCAAGCGCGCAAAATCTATCGATGTTGCATTTCCCCTTGTAGAGTATTCTCAAAGGGTGTCATTTATATTCTCCCAATGCAAGGCTAGGTGGAAGCAAAGCAAACATCAAACGGAGACATTAGGTTGGTATAGGTAGAGTTCTAGCAAGGATGGATAAGTATAGTTTGGAGGTAGTATGACAGACACGAGAGCACTCTATCCTAAGATGGTAAATGAGGTAAAGAGGGATTAGACTAAGAGTTAATTAGAAACTCGTACTATGTTTCTGATGTACATATACATAGCCAAAGTTAGTTACTAATGATCATATTAGTTATGAATTCTCATGCTAAGTGGATTAACACATCGGGCACGGGTTTACCCTAGCAATACTAGGAGGACTCCCACCAAGAGCATGTGGCATAGCCGAACGTGGAGGATTACAAAGGATAGATAGGGTTGTCACCACCTACTGCCTACCTCTTCAATTCGTGGGTCTACAAGACATTTAACGCTAGTCATCTATCCTAGCACCATGCTAGCATATTAAGGAAGTACCTTAAGAGCCTAGGCATAAGCCATCTTAATGCAATGAACTAAATCATCGTTGAACCAATGTTAATTCATAGCATAAGTGATTCATATTAACATAATTATATCATAGCTAATTAGACTATAGTCGGGGTTTGTAGTTTTTATGATGATATAATGAGAATGGTATAGCATAATCATAAATACTACTCCTACCACATAAATGGAATCCACAATCAAACAAGAAAAACTTCATCCAAGTATATGAACAATAGAAGACTAAAGATAACATATTTATTAAGAACAAAGTCACAAATACAAATAATAATATAAGAGCCATACATTTCCCAATTAGGAATTGGAAAGAGACTCCTACTCTTCTCCTACTTGGAATATGGACTAGAGGCTCTCCTCTCTACAGCCTATACTCCTCTAAACCTATGGAGAGTAGTGGATACAATAGATGAATATGTCAAGTGGTGTGTGTGTGAAGTGAGTGTAGGGGGTCCTATTTATAGGTGGAGAAGGGTCGGTTCCCGCCACCAAAAGTGCGCTAATCAGTCACCATTGTCTTCTTCAAACCAGGAGGAGCCAACAAATGGAAGCTGACCGAGTTGGTGCTAGGACTAGATCGACCGACCGACTAGGGGGGTTGTCCGACCTGGTCTTTGCACCGTTTCTCGTGTGCTTTCTCCAGGTCACTGCCAGGTGGGTCCCATCTGTAAAAGCCCTAAATTCAAAGTACAAAGGTTATACAGGAGAAATTAAATTGGAATGGGGAAAATAAATCAAATTGGAATCTGAAAAATTCAAACCACTTTAAACCTCAATTGAGGGAATTCATAAATTCAAATTTAGCTCTTGTTCAAACTTTGCCAAAATAAAAATTTGAGTTCACCATTAGCTTCTAAATATTCCAAATAGCACACCTGCAAAATTTCATAATATTTGGAGCTCAAATTCTATTTAATTCAATAAGTACATTGAATTCTTTTCAAATTCAAATTTGAATTTGAAATCCATCTGAAACTGAACCAATTGTGAAATCAATTTCCAGAATTTGAATCTACACATTTGAATTGACCTCTCCACAAAATCTGGAATTTTTGGACAGTTCTAGGTGGTGGAATTAAAAGAACAGAGAGGATTGACTTGGAAGGGGACGTGGGACCCACTGGCTACTGACCCAGTACCGTGAGTGCTCTGTTTACTGACTCCCCGCCGATCGACGCCCGGTGAAGCCAACACCTCACCGTCGGCAAGCAGCTGCGTGGCCTCTCTGGCGTGTATATCCATCTCTCCCCGTCCCTATCTTCCTCTCCTGACCAAAGTGGACACACACCAGCGCTCCATCACTCAGTTTCGCTCCCGCCGTTGCTCAGCACCGCATGTTCCCTTTCTCCCCGGTGAGCACCTCAATCCCGCGTCGTTTCTCTTCGGTGCAATCAGCAAATAGGGTGCCAAGCTGTGCTCTATCATCTACACTACTTGGCTCATCGTGTTGCTCATTATTTTGCCCGTAGTTTGATGTTCCACGGACGCCATTGCTGAGCCGCCGTGGACATCACCTCTGTCCATCGTGAAGCTGACGAACTAGGCGGTTGCAAACCTTGATTTCAACAGAAGAAAGTAGCGTCAGGACAGCACGATTCTCATGGTGAAAACCGCAACCTTTTTCCTCCTTTATCAAATGAGTATTCTTGATTTTTGTCTCGGCTCAGGTTTTCACTTTGAGCTAGGTCATCGATGCGATTCTGTTTCTATGCATTGTTATAGTTTAATCCAATTGAGAGATAGCTTCTATACGTCGGGCCGCATCATCTAGATCAAGTGCCGATGAGAATAATAGACCACGGTAAGAGTATTTCGTGTTTTCCCCACTGCCGTTGAAAAGCGCCGCGGTTCACCATCGAAGGCAACTTTGCCAACTATTTCACCCCGTTTGCACCTCCAAATCGTCATTCTCGTACTCCCAGGAATCTTCTCCACCTTTTCCCGAGCTTCTTGCGCCATTCCCGAGTGAGTTCGACATAGCCGAAACCCTGGCCGCCGCCACCATCGTCGTGCCACCATCTCCGGCCGTCGCCGCAATGATTGGATCCCACCATCGTCTTGCGCAGTCGATTTTAAGGCCAGGCGGTCAAGGCTAGACTGAGAGGAGGTCGACGCAGCCATCCCGGTGAGCTCGCCGGTGCTGCGCTGCCGCGAGGAGCCCAGGCGCCGCCCAGTGCGTGAGGTAGAAGACGACCTCGTGGGCCCCGCACGCCAGTGGCTGTTTCCCCTCCCCTCGGATCTGCTGTGGCCACCGGATCGACTGCGGCTGCATGGGTTGATCCCTATGGCCGATGTGTGGCCCAGCTGCGAATGGGTCATTTTAAATAGTGGGGCCCAACCAGTTTTATTTAAACTTTTCCTTTCCGAATTAATTCCAGATTTCATGCCAACTTTAAAAATCAATTACTCCTAGCATATGTGCTCAACATTTTCCAAATAAATTCTGGTAGACTCATATTAATCCCAAATTTACAGTTGTGTAATTTGTTGGACATGAAACTCCCAGGATTTTCATAATGAATTCCTTTGAGCTAATTGCTTGGGAAATTAATTACTCCTGTTCTACTATTTGGAAAATTCCCAATTTTTGTCAGAGAACTCTTAATAATACCTTGATCTCCAGTAAAAAGGCCAAGTTCATTGGACTTCATTTTCTTGGTTGATCAGTGTTCCAAATCTCTATGTAGTTGAAAATTAAGAAAAGTACAGAACCATTTTCAGCTTTTTCCCCAAACTTGTAAAATCAATTTCCCCCTGTAGGAAGCTTAGAAAATTATGAAACAATTTTTTCTAGAACCAGTGAGACCCCCTCTACATCATGAATCACTGGTGGCCATGACTAAGCTACATAGTCAGTCCCAAAATTCAGAGAAGCCTTTTATTTGTTGGAATTTTTGAGACAACAAGCTTCCTTGAACATCTCCAATTTTTGGTCCATATCTTCCTTATAGAACCTAGTCTCCACAGTAAAAATCCCAAAGCCAATTAAAATTATTTGCATACATGCTCAGTATTTATAAGATCTTTTCTATAGTTTCTATATCACTCATGTACATTATATATTGCACATCATATAGTGACCGCGATCGAGGAGAAACCGGAGCCCCTGGAGACTCTACTTCCTGAAGCTAACTTCCTCTCTGACTCGCAGCCAGGCAAGCCCTGGTTTGCATTTAAGTGCTATTTGAAATTTTCTATTTGTATCACTTATGTCTAGGATGAGTTTTGTGCATTAGGGCTAAGGTGCTTGTTACTCCACTTGCATGACCCACAAATCCCATGGACTATTGGGTAGGTCTAGAGCTTGACGAGTAGACAATGACATGCTAATGTTTATAGGAATCTGGTAGAAGTTGAGTAGTTGTAATCTACTCACGAGATAGGATTTTATCACACGGGATGAATTGAATCAAGGAATGGTATGTGAATATGAAATTGAGACCGAGCAGCGGGTAGGATGCAGCGATACATGGTCTCACGTGTATAGCCCTGCTTTTGTCGATTGAGAACCAATCCATGTGCGGCCCTACTGGACAAGTTTGAATAGTACTGGATGCATACTAGGCATATGGAACCCAGGAAACCGATGTAACTTGATACCTTGGATGTCGAGGCATAGCACATTGTCGATAGGGGTGGGTTGAGGGTAATAAGGTGTAAATTCGACGGCCGGCACATACACGCTCCGTGCGGGAACCTTATGCCCACAATGCTGGGACCGGTTCATCGTTTGAGATCTCTTGTGAAAGGTTTTTGCGTATGACGTGGTGAGGAGCACGGTATGCTCCTTAGGCACGGGTGTACGTGACATGTTATTCGGGTGTGTCCTGATTGCAATCACCGTCCCTCATGGTTATTTGAGTATTGCTTGTTCACTTTGTTGTGACATAGTAAATATTGAAGAAGTCAGGGGAATAGGATGTATTGAAATATAATTGTTTTCCTACTATGTTTGCTATAGATTAGGCTCATTAAAGTTACTGTTATTGAACATTTAAGCTGCTTCTATTAACTTGTAAAATGATTATCAATTTATATGCGAGTCATTTACTGCTATATCTATTCCTATGTTAAGTATCCTTGCATATAGAGTTTCATGCTTAGATGAGACGGTTAAGTCTTGCTGAGCCTTCGTGCTCACTGTTGCTATATTAAGTTGTTTACAGGTGAGACTTATGAGGAAGGGCCGGAGGATGAGGCAATGCCCCCGTCAGGGTATACCACCGAATAGGAGCCCTGCACGTCGCAGTAAATTGTGTGTGGCTAGTGTGTAGTGTCGGCGGGCTGTACGGCTGCACTTTTGCATAGCTAGGTTGAGAGTTTAGCTATGAATATTATCTTCTTCTGTATATTAAGTATTGTAAAAGACTTCCGCTATTTATATTAATAAAACTTTTTATTTTGTCATATTCTTTTCGTGTGTGTTGTTGGGTGCCGCATTGCACGGCACCACCCTCTGCGATTCCTGGAATGTGTGGACCGGGTCCTCACACCATCCCTTGATATGGGTGCTACACCATTGTATGTCCTCACATACTTCAATTTGTAAGCCATTTGATCCATGTGGTGCCAAATGTCGTCGCTTTGGCTAGGATGGTATTTTCTAGGATTGCTCCCCCTCTTTACCTCATTTCCTGTAATAATTCCCTACATGCACTATTTCCCCAAGGACAAGTGGAAATTGGTTAAATAGAAAGGTGATGTGTGCGAGAAATGACAATTCCTTCACATAATTGAGTAATATTGACGGGTGAAATTGGTATATAACAGCCGTCAACAAACTCCCCCAAGCTTGTCCTTTGCTCGTCCCGAGCAAAGTCAAGACTTTAGGTTGATGATCAAGAGTTGCCACAATGTTTTATTTTTCAAAAGTACCATGTGCACAACAAAACACTCTATCTAGTATTGCAAAAATTGGCATGGTACTTCACCCATCTCAAGTCATTTTGGGGCTTATACCATCTCCTATTCATGGGTGGTTGAAAGATAGAACAGCAAATGGAGCAAACATACCCTAGAAATCAAGTACAAATAAAATTCTGGAGAGTTCAATTTAGATTTTAAGTATCTCAATATGACTCCCTCAGTATCTCCTTTTTGTGTTGGGAAATATATCCCCACCAAGACATTTTGCCTAAATTCATCCTACCTCTACATAAGGCTTGTATGTGGAGCTTGGTAGGGAATATAGTAGGCATATTTACAACACATAATATTGCTAAGTCAAAAGAGCAAGCCTTAGGAGAAACCAATTCAAAACAATTTGATTCAAGACTTGTGCATGTGTGATGGAATGGAGTTGGATATGGATACTTGAGATGACTATTTTTTGAGTGGACTCTCTTACTTTGCAGGGATGAAACATGGTTACTTTTCTTTCTCTCTTTTTTTTCTCATGCTTATGATGTAAGCATGCATTTTCATTTTCTTTTTCTTGTAGCCATGTCTTCTACTCCCTTTTTATGCAATAAATTTTGGAGAGAGTACTAGGCATGAATGATATGGAGTTTCTTTTTTTTATTGTGGAATGGTAGTATGATGGAATTTTTCTTACTTCTAGTTTAGAAGTATAGCATGTGCAAGTTAAGTCTTGAATTCAAAAAGTAATGAATGAAATCTCACATAGGTCAATACTTGTTTGTCAAAGATCAATGTTGAGGCAAATAGCATATGCATAAGGTCTACCAATTAATATATCATATGACTTTGGTAGGTATTTCCAATCAAATGGGAGTAACTTAAATCTTTTTATAATTTTTTGATGAGGACATCACAACAGCGGAGACGCACATTGAATTTCAAGGACCAATCACAAGAGAACGAGCACGGTTAATAAATCAGCAGGTGAACTCGCTCCTAACTTCCTTTGCATGTGAGTTTGAGAATAGATTGTTATGTGATGATTTAATTGTTATTAGGAACCATGGAGAAGATCAACAAGTGAATGGAAGAGGCCTTGGGAACGTGGAGAACCAGCTGGGACGTCGACAAGTTGATGGAATCAGTTTACAACTCGGACTCGAGTTCAACTCGGAGTCCAGAAGCGGTCTACCTTAAAACGGACGCCCAAGATGCATAAGGACTTCGTTTTCGACGTTCCACATATGCATGGAAAGAGGAGAAGATAAATTTTCCAATGGATCTTGTCCCACATAAAAATTCCTTCGGAGTCATTTGGAATCGTCGAAACAAGTCAAGAACAGATTTTCTGTCTAGTGCTGCGCCACTGAATCGGGCCTTTGGGCCTTGTATCTCATATGAGTCCATTAGGGACGCGTCTAAGCGTGTTTTGGCCGAACCCTAGCCTTTAAATACTGCAGTCTCTGTTCATATTTGGTGGGTTTTGCTTATATCAATAATATCAGCAGGATCGAAGAGCACATGAAAATCTACCAGAGGGGAGGTGAATGATAGATTCAAAACTTTTTCAGCAGAAGTAATAAAAACCCCTCGGCAGAAAAACGATCCGTTAAAGAAATTGTGTGTGATACTAATCTAAACGTGTTTCACCATAACAAAAGTGATAGATATCAGAGAGAATCAAGTCACGTAGACAACACAATAAGAATCACTCAAATCCGTCGAGAGAAACTCAAGTTACGATCGAAAGATCGAACAAAGGTCAATCTGACCTACCCGAGAAAAACAGTTCTGGAACACTGCAAAGAAACTTGTGTAGATCAGAAAACACAAATCCAATGATCGTGAAATTTTGAAAGATGATAGAAAATTAAGTTGTGAATACAACCCAAAAAGAATCACATCAATCAGATCTGTGAAACTCGAGTAATGATAAAACCACCAAAGAAAGGTAGTGGTATGCAGAAACTTGACGAGAAAGACTTCACGAAAACAAGTCGGACGAACACGGCACAAAAGTACCTTCAAACTATGAATTTTATTGATCAAACCACAAGAGGAACAGCCCCAAAGTCGTGTACCACGAGCTCTGGCCTCCCTTGCTCATATAACCAGCCCTTTAGGCCAACCCAAACTCAACTAGGACTCTAATCCTACTCAATTCATGAATCAAAACTTTCTATAACTTCTCACGGCTCTTCTATACACAGATAGAATCAATCTTAAGACTTTCAAACACCTTAGAAACGTATCCCACATTCCTATAACAACTCAAATTCGTGACCCACACGAAATCCTATCATAACCAACTCGATACTTTCCATACCGAGCCATAACCGACTCCGCCGCAGCTGAAGTCATCAACTGATATGATCCAATCCTTCCAACCGGATCTTTCCTTCCTTAACCCATCTTTTGAACCATGTTGCCACGTCATGCACCTCTTGCATATGTGCAAACATCTTCCAACAACGTCCACGATACCTTCATATGCATTGTTCTTGATTCAAACATGTTGCACAACCTCCCGATCAACTCAACCACAATTCCTCCCGAACTTGGTTGTTGAACCTCATCTTCTCCCTAAGACTAGTTCAATGTATCCCGTCACCAACCATGTCTTGAACTCAAGCAACACCTACACATGAATAAACAACCAATACTTTTGAGCACAAGTCCTTGACTTGACTCTCGTTAGTTCCAAAACCACAACACCTTACGTGAGCACCTCACATAAGCATGTTGCAAAACCACAGTAAAACGATATCAGCCATATCAACCAAAATGCACCAAAAACTTAGCAAATGAATACTAAGCAATATTTCCAACAATGTAAAGCAAGTTTGAAACAATTCACAGTAAAAACAGGAACATTGCAATCAAGCTTCGAATCTTGCCAAAGCTAACCGGAACTTGAGCCGGAGCTGACCAAAGCTAGTACAACCTAGTGCCGGAGCTTACCAAAGCTAGTACAACCTAACACCAGAACTTGCCAAAGCTAGTACAACCTAGCACCAATGCTTACCAAAGCTAGTACAACCTAGCGCCGGAGCTTACCAAAGCTGGTCGGAAGTAGTCAACCCAAAAGCTGGAGCTAGAAAAACATGTCGGAGCTAACCAACATAAGTCGGGCCTAGCAAAACATATCGGAGCTTAACAAAGACATGTCGGAGCTATCAAAGATATGCCGGAGCTAAAGGAAAAGCTCACCAGAGCTACACAAAAACATGTTGGACCTTGACAAAGCAAGTCGGACCTATTGTCGGACCTTGACAAAGCAAGTCGGACCTATTGTCGGACCTTGCTAAAGCTCGGAGCTAGAGTCGGACATTGCTAAAAGGGTATTTTGGCAGAATTTTAGAACTTATATCATCAAAGCCAATGTATTCAGTACAAGTCAATGTATTCAGCACACATAGGTCTCACAATCTCCCCCTCGATGAACGTATTGGCAACACCAATTAAAATTCGAACATTGGCTTATTCACATTAAAAGATTTGAAAACAATTTCTCTCATTTGTAAAACAAAAATAATGAGAAGAAAAACAAATTCTCCCCCTGAGAACAATCGTGCCAAAACAATTGTGAATATGTGATGTGTAATTAACTTCTCCCCCTTGCATACTTATCCTTTTTAAAAATTCACATATTGTCTCTCCCCTTTGACAATGTATTCAACAAGGTACAAAAGAGAAATTTTAATTGTTATGAGCATATTATAACATATACATATACATATAAAACAAAGCTCATCCTAGTCATACTATCAAGTAACTTACACTATCACGACAATGAGATACATAAAATAGTGTAAGCCATGCTAGAGATCAAATGTAATTTTCAATTTAAGCAAGTCATGATCTAACAAACTTAACTATTTCAATACCTAAAAGCATGACACTTGTTACTGCATTTTATTATTTTTCAAAGTACAAAATTAGATCATATGTTATTTGCAAGAGATTATATGCGCATCTGCCTTATTCTAACCAACCAAGCCAAGCCTATGTCATTTGACAATCAGAAGCTTAAGGACATGGTTTTATTCATACACAACTTCTTCCAAGTTCATATCTAAGTGCAATGATAAACCATCTCAAAAGAAGAAGTGCGATGCATGCATATTCTCTTGATTGTTTCTCAATTTATATTTGTTCATAAAAACTCAACATGTGATTGATTACTTGATTAATTCTTTATGATTAAAAGCACTTGTGAGCATGCAACAAGTTCAAAACAGCAAGAAAGTTCGACCATGACAAGATTTAGTGTAAGTAATTAGTCCAATTACTAGACATGGCAAAAACTACAAAATGTATAACACGAGTAATGTAGTAAGAACTTTCAGCATGTAAAAGGAATCACAAAGTCATATATGTACGAAATACTATGCTCATATTATTTTAATTTCAAATTCACACATAGACTTCTCAAGTTTCAAAACTCCCCCTCAATGTAAGCCATGAGGATGCATAACCCCTATTTCACTACGAATGAAACAAAAACGAGTGAAATCCAAATGTTCTGTAAAAATGTCAGCCAATTGTTGTTCGATATCTACATGGTGAAGCACAATATTTCTTTTTTCAACATTATCACGGAGAAAGTGATACCTAATGTCAATGTGCTTAGTTCTAGAATGTTGCACGGGGTTTTTAGCAATGCAAATGGCACTAGTGTTATCACAAAACAGTGGAACACTATGTAGATCAACCCCATAGTCCTTAAGTGTTTGAACAATCCGAAGAATTTGTGAGCAAGCACTAGCAGCAGCTACATATTCAGACTCAGCCGTGGATTGTGCAACTGAGTTTTGTTTTCTAGAGGACCAAGCAACAAGTTAATTACAAAGAAAATGACAAGCACCCGAAGTACTTTTCCTATCAATACTACAACCTCCAAAATCAGCATTGGAAAAAGCTTTCAAAGTAACGGTTGAGGAAGAAGGAAGAAAAATGCCAAATTCTTGAGTTCCATGTAAGTACCTGAGAATCCTTTTGACGGCTTGACGATGTGAAGCACGTGGGGAGGCTTGAAACTGTGCACAAATACATACTCTGAATTGTATGTCACGTCTTGATGCCGTGAGGTACAAAAGTGATCCGATCATGCTTCTATATTCTTTTTGATCCACGGGTTCACCATCTTCATCTAGTTCAAGTGTTGTTGCTATTCCCATTGGTGTCTGAAGAGGCTTGCTTTTGTCCATGTTGACGCGCCTTAGGAGGTCTTTTGTATACTTCATTTGATGCACAAAGGTACCCTCCTTGGTTTGCTTGATTTGCAGCCCCAAAAAGTACGTGAGTTCTCCCGTCATACTCATCTCAAATTTTGAACTCATCATAGCTGAAAACTTGGACACAAGTTCATGAGAAGCACAACCAAAGATAATATCATCAACATACACTTGAACGAATAATGAGTCATTGCCATGCTTAAGCACAAAAAGAGTTTTATCAACCTTGCCCATGGTAAACCCCTTTTTCAAGTAAGAATGTTTTAACCTATCATACCATGTTCTAGGGGCTTGTTTGAGACCGTACAAGGATTTGGACAGTTTGTAAACATGATTAGGAAAATCTGAATTTTCAAAACCCGGTGGTTGTTTGACATAAACCTCCTCATCCATGTAGCCATTAAGAAAAGCAGTTTTAACATCCATTTGATAAATCTTAAAACCTTTAGATGCAGCAAAAGCTAACAAAATTCTTATGGCTTCTAATCTAGCAACAGGAGCAAAAGTTTCATCAAAATCTAGACCTTCAACTTGAGTGAAACCTTGAGCAACCAACCTAGCCTTATTCCTGGCCACAACCCCATCCCCACTTTGTTTATTTTTAAAAACCAATTTAGTTCCAATTAAAGTGTGACCTTGAGGTAGAGGTACAAGTTTCCAAACATTATTTCTTTCAAAATTTTCTAACTCTTCTTGCATGGCAATAATCCAAGATTCATTAGTGAGTGTGTGTGATATATCTTTGGGTTCAAAAGAAGCAATAAAAGCAGAATGAGCATGAGAGTTTGGATCGCAAAACCTGGGCCGTGTGACTCGTTCATGCAAGCTTCCAATAATTTGTTGTGGAGAATGACTTTTGAGAACCCGGAGGGGAGTGGAAACTTCACAAACATATTCTTCTTCATGTTCATCACAAATCGATGAGCTTGTGACTTGAGGAGGATCTGGACCAGCAATGGTGGTCGTCGGTGCTGGTTGTGAATCAAAATTAGGAGCTGCAACAATGTCATTAGCTATTGAATTTTCAGGCAGCAGCTCCACCTCTTCCTCATCTTCAACGAAAATGCTCTCCCCCTGCGGATATGGATCTGGACCTGCAATGTTTGAGCTAGTACCTGAGCTAGCTTCATCAAAATACACCTCACAAGTCTCCACAATTTTGTTAGTGTCAGGTAAAAGCACACGATAACTTCTAGTATGTGATGGATAACCAAGAAACATGCCATCAACGGATCTAGGTTCAAATTTATCAAGATTACCATGTTTCTTAACAAAGCATTTGCAACCAAAGAACCAAAAGTGTGTAACACTAGGCCTATGTCCAAACCGGAGCTCATATGGTGTTTTACCTAGCTTAGCGCGCAAGAAAACCCGATTTGAGACATAACAGGCAGTTGCAATCACATCAGCCCAAAATTTCCTAAGAGTTTGATATTCATCAAGCATAGTCCTAGCCATCTCAACTAAGGTTATGTTCTTTCTTTCTACGACACCATTTTGTTGAGGTACATATGGTGAAGAAATTTGATGATCTATTCCATTTTCAACACAAAAGTGATCAAAAGATTGATTTTTAAATTCGGTTTCATTATCACTTCTAATTGCTTTTAAAGATCCTGGGTGATCAATTGATGATCTAAGAAATAAAGTTCTAAAGTGACTAAAAGCTTCATTCTTAGATGCCATAAAGTAAACCCAAGAGTATCTAGAATAATCATCAATAATCACAAGAACATACCATTTACCTCTGAAGGATTGAACACGTGAAGGTCCTACGGTGTCAAGGTGCAAAAGTTGACCCGGTTCAGTTGTCATGATTATTGTGAGAGGAGTATGTGAACCTGCAACCATCTTAGCATGTCTATAAGAAGAGCGCACAATTTCTTTGTCCCCTTTAAGCTTAGGCAACCCACGTATGTGATCAAGAGCACTAACACGCATGAGATGATCAAAGCCTACGTGACCAAGTCCACGATGCCAAAAATATAAATCTTTGGAATCATTAGCAACTAGGCACCAATGCTTAGAGGAAGACACATCAAAATCAGCTTTAAAAACTCTTTCAAACCGTGACATGTTAAAAATAAGCTCACTATTTGAATTTACAACTTTGCAGCAATTTTTAGTGAAAATAATTTGCAGATTATCATCTAGTAGTTGTGAAACAGAAAGCAAGTTATATTTCAAATTTTTAACAAGTGACACATCCTTCAAAGTGTAGTGATCATTTACTCTAACCGGACCCTTAGCAATGATAGAAGTTGAAGAATTATCGACAAAAGTAACATTCTCTACACGTGACACAAAAGAGAGGGAGGAAAACCATTCTTTGTTACCGGTCATGTGGCGTGAGTAACCTGAATCCACAATCCAAATGTTCTCCTTCCTCAAGCGTGTAACCTACATAGAAGCACAATACATCGATGACTCAATATTGGGGTTAGTCGAAAGACATTTAGTAATCCAGTACTGAGTCACACGACGTCTAGCAGGAATAACACGCGAAAGCTGAGATAAAACAGCAGGTTTATGAGCCAAAGCTTGAGGATTTTTGTACCCAACTACTGTCCTACAAGATATTATATGTGTAGCACGAAAAACAGTAGGTTTGGGAGCAAACTTTGCATGTTGTTGACTAATTACAGCAGATTGCATGTTCCTATCATTCGGTTTAGCATGTGCATCAAATTTTGCATGAAAGTTATGAGATCTAGCAATCATTCTTTCCTTTTTATGTTGTTTAGCTAGTCTATAACAAAAATCTATGACATGAGCATCTCTACCACAGTAGGTACAATGAAATTTAACTCTGTGTTCATGTCTAGATGAGCAAGCAACATTTTTATTTGAAACTGAATGAGACAACACTCCTGTAGATTTGAAAACCACTTCTTTTTATTTAGGAACTATTTGAATCAAACCACTTCCTAATGACTTTACAATTTTAGGTGTATGTGCCTTAGCATGAGTATGAGAATTAAAACATAAACCAGTTTTATCATTGCAAGACTTGGAAGAATTCATCAGCAAATTTATGTTCTTATTCCCATTACAAAATCGATCTAATGTCCTATGCATGTCATCAAGTTTATTGGACAGATCAAGGCAATTTTCACATGAAGTTTTTCCTTTTAATTTGCAATTGGAACAATATTTAACTTCATGAGAACGTAAAGCATTGTTCAATATAGAAATTCCACTCATAGCATCTTGTAGTTTCTTATCAAGATCATCACAAGTAGAACAATGCAAATCAATTGTAGAATAGCTAGCATTTTTCAAGTTTATATTATTAGGTGTAGCAAGCTCTCTGTTCTTTTCAATTTCTAACTCAAGTTTATCAAGTGTGGAGGTGTTCGCACTTCTTAATGAGGACAATTGTTCATATATTAAATCACATGAGGGACATGCATCATCACTAGGAATCAAAGTTTTTAAATGGTTGATTTCAGATTCTAGTGATTCAATTTTAGCAGCACTATTCCTAAGCTTTTTGTCCTTTTTCTTAACTATAATAGTGGCACGAGAAATAGCATCACACATTTCTTCGCAAGTAGGACATACCTCTTCATTGTCGCTGTTGTGTTCAACCTCCTCCATACCTGATCTTGACTTGCTTGCCATGAAGCACAAGTTTAGCAAATCATCTTCATCTTTGTCACTTCCTATGTCCACATCGCTTGAGCCAAGTTCTTGAAGTGTAGAGATAAAACTGCTCACCAAATGACGTCCTATAAAACCCTTCTTTTTCTTCGTATCTTTTGTAGAGGAGTGCTTCATCCTTGTTTGCTTTTCATTTCAGAAAGTAGGACCTGAAAGTTTAGGGCAATCTGAACGAAAATGGCTTGTCTTACCACATTCGAAACATCGTTGAGGTCCGGAGCTTCCTCTCCTTCTAGTTCTCACATTTTGCAATGCTTTTGAGAACCTAGTAAAGAGAAGTACTAGCTCCTCCTCTGGAAACTCCTCAATCTGTTCAAGGGTTAGAGAGGACAACAAAGCATGTGTACCACAGGATGAGATTGGCAGGAGCTAGGCATATCACATTGAGAAACAAATGCAAGAGACTTGTTGGGGTTCTTACGTGAGATTATGTCAATTTCATGAGTTTTAGAACATAGTACATCTAAATTAAGTGTACTCATGACAGTGGATTCACGAATAGATGTAACCTTCATCTCCCAAATTGACATGTCTAATGCACTTAGTAATTGCCTAGCATTTTCAGCATCTGAAAAATTAACATTGACGCTACGCAAGTTGCTGAGAATTTTATTAAAGCGAGCAAAAAGATCATCAATGGACTCACCGGGTTGCATCTCGAAGTGCATGTATTCTTTCTTGAACATGTCTTGTCTTTCCTCCTTGATCGTGTTGGATCCTTCGTCGTAGTCACAAAGTGCTTTCCACACATCGTATGCAGATCGGAGGTGTGCAACACGATCAAAGTCGCTTTGAGTTAATCCTTGTATGATCAAGTTCTGAGCCTTATTGTTGTTGGTGACATCTCTCAGTTTTGTAGCTGTAACTTGATCGTTTGACGGCACTTCGTAAGGCTTGTATACCTTCTATCATATTGCGAAGCCTTGTGCCTGGATGAAAGCTTCCATACATTCCTTCCAAAACCTGAAAATCAATACCACTAAACACACAAGGTTTGGCGGAGTATTTCTCCATGATGATTAGTCAAAAACATGTGCCAATCACAAAGGTTTGAGCAAACTGGCTCTTATACCAATTGTAGGATCGAAGAGCACGTGAAAATCTACCAGAGGGGGGTGAATGATAGATTCAAAACTTTTTCAGCAGAAGCAATGAAAACCCCTCGGCAGAAAAATGATCTGTTAAAGAAATTGTGTTTGAGACTAATCTAAATGTGTTTCACCGTAACAAAAGTGATATATATCATAGAGAATCAAGTCACAAAGACGACACAACAAGAATCAATCAAATCCGTCGAGAGAAACTCAAGTTACGATCAAAGGATCGAACAAAGGTCAATCTGTCCTACCCGAGCAAAACAGGTCTGGAACACTGCAAAGAAACTTGTGTAGATCAGAAACCACAAATCAAATGATTGTGAAATTTTCACAGGTGATAGAAAATTAAGTGGTGAAGACAACGCAAAAAGAATCATGTCAATCTGATCTGTAAAACTCGAGTTATGATAAAACTACCGAAGAAAGGTAGTGCTATGCAGAAACTCGACAAGAAAGACATGACGAAAACAAGTTGTACGAACACGGCAAGAAAGTTCCTTAAAACTACGAATTTTATTGATCAAACCACAAGAAGAACAGCCCCAAAGTCGTCTACCACGAGCTATGGCCTCCCTTGCTTATATAACCAACCCTTAGGTCAACCCAAACTCAACTAGGACTCTAATCCTACTCAATTCACGAATCGAAACTTTCCATAACATCTCAAGACTCTTCTATATGCAGATAGAAGCAATCTTAAGACTTCCAAACACCTTAGGAACGTATCCCACATTCCTAAAACAACTCAAATTCGTGACCCGCATGAAATCCTATCATAACCAACTCAATACTTGCCATACCGAGCCATAACCGACTCCGCCGCAGCCGAAGTCATGAACCGATACGATCCGATCCTTCCAACCAGATCTTTCCTTCCTTAACCCATCTCCGGAACCATGTTGTCACGTCATGCACCCCCTGCATACGTGCAAACATCTTCCAACGAAGTCCACAATACCTTCATATGCATTGTTCTTGATTCAAACATGCTGCACAACCTCCCCGATCAACTCAACCACAATTCCTCCCGAACTTGGCTGTTGAACCTCATTTTCTCCCTAAGACTAGTTCAATGGATCCCGTCACCAGCCATGTCTTGAACTCAAGCAACACCTTCACATGAATAAACAACCAATACTTCCGAGCACAAGTCCTTGACTTGACTCTCGTTAGTTCCGAAACCACAACACCTTACGTGAACACCTCACATAAGCATGTTGCAAAACCACAGTGAAACGATATCAGCCATATCAACCAAAATGCACCAAAACTTAGCAAATGAATAATAAGCAATCTTTCCAACAATGTAAAGCAAGTTCGAAACAATTCATAGTAAAAACAAGAACATTGTGATCAAGCTTCGAGTCTTGCCAAAGCTAACCGGAGCTTGAGGCGGAGCTTACCAAAGCTAGTACAACCTAGCGCTGGAGCTTACCCAAGCTAGTACAACCTAGCGCCGGAACTTACCAAAGCTAGTAAAACCTAGCGCCAGAGCTTACCAAAGCTAGTACAACCTAGCGCCGGAGCTTACCGAAGCTGGTCAGAACTAGTCAACCCAAAAGTCGGAGCTAGAAAAACATGTCGGAGCTAACCAACATAAGTCGGACCTAGCAAAACATATTGAAGCTTAACAAGGACATGCCGGAGCTATTAAAGATATGACAGAGCTAAAGACAAAGCTCACAAGAGCTACCCAAAAACATGTTGGACCTTGACAAGGCATGTCGGACCTATTGTCGGACCTTGCAGAAGCTCGGAGGCAGAATTTCAGAACTTAAATAATCAAAGCCAATGTATTCAGTACAAGCCAATGTATTCAGCACACATAGGTGTCACAATATCGCTGTTCTACGGTTTATGCGACCCCTACTTCGCGATTTCAGATCGTTTCTTCGACGTTCTTGCTTGTGTTCTCGATTGCACCTGCAGGGATTAGCCTTATTTTTGATGTCAAGCATGTGCAGCAAGGTTGATAACCAACAGAGCAGTGGTGTAATGATTGAAGGGGTATTCAAACTGCTCAAGTGCCGCGGATCATTAGCGTCGAGCTCTCCACCCAATCGACTTACCTTTCAGAAGATCGGGCCTAAAATACTCATCAATTTTCTCCAAAAATCAAAGTTTCACTTTCAAACTAGGAATAGCAGCCCTATCACTATATCATATCTCATAACAACTTAAAATTGATTAAGCTTTTGCTACCCACAATTTCTAAATCAAGGCAAAAGCATATTTAGCCAACGAGAGCAATATGTTGGAGAGTAGTAAGCTGTAAACTAGGGACATAGGAAAATTAAAATAGAGCAACTATTCATCATTTCAACTATGTGAATTCTAAGTCATTCTTACTGCACATCTTTTATTTTATTCGAAAACAAATCTATCCTACTTTATTTCATATTTTTTATGAAATAAATATGCAAGAGGTTGTTCTTCACTCACCTCCATGATGAGGGTTGAACCCTTGATAACAGAAGTATGCCACGAGATTGGCTTGTTGTTGTTGTAGCGTGGAGTTGATGGTGGTGACTTGAGCGTCCATGTGTTGTCGCCAGTCTTGGGTACCTTTGACATGCCCATGGAGAGTGTTGTAGATGTCAGCCATTTTTACTTGAAGCACTTCCATACATCTAGCGAGATTCGTCATTCCTTTCCTATAGTCGACTTCTAACCGAAGAGGAACGACATCTTATCATGGACGTTGGAGGCAAGCTGCTAGAGCTTGAAGTGGATAGGGGTGGCTCCCATGTGGTATCTGGCCATCCATGCCAAGACAAACCTTCAGTCTCATACGATGGAGGTTGAGTCCATCCGGGTGCATCACCCATTGGGTTCTCTTCCTCTTCGTACTCAAGGACCGTGGAGGTTGTCAGAGGCATGGCCGCTCTCTTGGTACGGCTTCTAGTTACCCTGGCAGAGACATTACTTCTTTGGCTTCCTCGATGGGAAGAAGGTCAATGGTTAGCCTCCGGTATTTGTAAAAATGATAATTCGGGTTAGGTAACTGAATTTCATTAACAAAATTGGGATAATAAAATAACAAAGAGTCCTCTTGATTATGCTTAAGGGTATTTCCTTGCACTAAATAATCCTTATTAATCAATTCTCTTTCATTTTCAATATACTCAAATGAAGAATATTCTAGTGCTCCTACCCTAGTAGCAATACAGGTAATCAATGAAGTGCATTAAATTGGCCCCGTTCTTGGAATGTAATCCAATCATTGGGTCATCATAGCAATAACTAGAGCAACTTTTATCTTTTTAATCATGGCAAATAAAATTTTCAGCTCATCTTCACGCACTACCCTTACGTCTACTCTAGGGAACATAGTCATGGCCACCCATCAATGCATGAAGCGTAAAGTGGAATTGTATAAGTGGCTATTCCTAGGTGCACTACATCAGACCTCACTTGTTAAATCTTTCCAAAAACTTTCTTTGCTAAACTTAGGCAAAGCGTCTAAATCTAGCAAACAATGTTAATGGAAGCCTAGAATTTCACTTAATTCTTTCCATAGAATGTTGTATATTTTTTGATATAATCTAAAAGTAGTACCATCAAATCCTATTTTGAGTGTGCAAAGGAGTTGCATGGAGAGAAGGCATGAACCTTTCTCCTGTATGTGAGCAAAGTTTTCCCATCCTAGTGCACGCCAAATGGAAAAGAATTCAAAATCCATACCTATTTTGGGGATCAAATCCGGATCATAAGCTTTCGTACGAGAAAACTCATGATTTTGGAGGAGCTTACATGCTTGGTTTTCAACTTCACTTTGTATGTCGAGGTCATTGTCATGAATAAGTTGGTGCGGGTTGATCCTCTCACCCATGGGAGTGTCTTCGCCTACACTCCTCCTCCATGAACTTGGTGTAGCAACGGAAGAGGGGCGTGCACTTGAGTCTCCACCATGACTTGAGCTTGCAACCTCCTTCCTCTTTCAAAACAACCTCTTCATTCCTTTCATGGCCACAAAAAACAAGAACACAACAAGGCAAAAACTCGAAAGAGGTGATGTTAGCCAAACCCCCGACAAATTTTTCCCTTGAAGAACTTGAGAGCAAATTACAAAGGCAAACAAAAGCAAATCTTTTTGAGTCGGATTTTGAGCAAGAGCACTTAAATGAAGATCAAGAAAAAACATTGTGAGCAAGAGTGACTTTGGGGATGTATAAAATGAGGTGAAGTGTGAGGAGAAGTGCTCCTCATGGCCACCATTTATAGTGTGCCCTCCCCAACAGTCACTAGGGAATTAAATGTAGTTGGAGGAGAGAGAGCCAAAATGGCTCTTTCCCCTAGTCGGTCGAACAGTGGGTTGGCCAAACTAACAAGTGGCCCTCCTGTTCTCCCTTTTGGCAAGTGGCTCCCCAACAACTATGGAATTAGCACGTTGGTGAATTACCACTTTTGCAGCTCAAAAAGATTGTTTTTCAAAAAAAAACTCCTTTTTCAAAACCCAACAATTTTCTTTCTGTAAAATAATAAAGTAAAAATGATAGTTGAGAATAGAAGATTCTCAATTTGCTATGAAAAACAAAATATGCAGTGGGGAAAATTAAACTAAATGGGAAAAAACCAAATGAAGAGAAATGAAAAATCAAAGAAAAGGATAACTACCAATTTAACCTATTGGCTAGGTGTCACTACCGTCCGATGAGATGGACATTCCTCCTTCTTCATTTCTTGACATCCGGGTCCAGAGGGATGGGATCAGACGGCTTGTCTTTCTTCTTCCGCAGTTCCTTCTTTGGCGGCTTCGTAGACTTGGGCATTTGGGGAGGCCCGGACTTCTACGTCTTCTTGGGGTGTCGTTGTGGACAATAAGATGGGTTCTCCGCATGTGGGGACCGGGGTCCACACCTTCCAGGAATCGCATTGGGTGGTGCTATGCAATGCGGCATCCAACAGCACACAAGAAAAGCCATACAAAATAACTAACAAAAATCTTTTATTTCACAAGATTCTCTTCTACAATATAAGATACAATGCAGCAGAATATACATACTCATACTCTCAAATAGATATGCACAAGAAAAGTCGTCCATGCCCGCGGATGCTTCTCACTAGCAACACGAAGCAGAGAGGCAGCGGCAAGGTTTCCGTGAGAGATACATCTCGAGAAGCTCGATTCTCACGGACGACAACAACATAAGCACAAACTATAATACCTGCAAAAACCACAATATAGGAACTGTGAGCACAAGGCTCAGCAAGACTTAACCGTCCCACCTAAAGCATGAAACTCTACATGCTGGAAACATTAAAGACTGGAAAGCTGAATTTACAGAAATGAACTCGCCGAAAGTAAATCCTTAGTGGTAAGTTTTAAAGTAGCATACGCGATCCATAGGCATAGCATCAGTTGCTTGATCATGGGTTGGAGCTTCGAGTCGATGCCATTCTTCAAATACCCTTGCAGCTGCTCCGGATAAGAGATTGCTTGCAGCAAGATCAAAGTTTGTGTCTCCTCCTCCAAGCGGTGCTCCTTGTCCATCTCCACTTGTGGAATGTCATTGTCATGATCACTACCGATATGAAAATGCATATAAGAATAATGCAACTTAGTAAAATAGTAAGTGAAATGGTTTATGATCCGAGAAGAATTAACTCAGCTAGGAATGGGCCTGTCTCTGTTGTATGGAGAAACAAAGGAAAATTCACATTGGAAGATAGAGAAGTTCATGTATGCATTGAATAAGCACATAAGAAGGCACTTAGCAAATCACTACATGGAGATGCATAAACTAAAGAATCATGAAAGCTGTTATGTGGAACTGCTGGACTTGGGTGTGTACAGATAACCAAGAAAGATTAAGGTAGAACATAGAAAGATCAAGGTATAGAATGCAATATGAAATGGGAAGAATGTAACTTAGTACTGGAACAAGTGAAGGTGTTAATAGTTCAGGAAGGAGTAACACTAACTAATATTGTATGTCCTGCTGCTGTGGTATACAGGAACAAGAAGAAATCAAAATGAAGAATAGGAATAATTGGATATGAAAGAATTAGACAATGTAATGGACATAAGAGATTGTTTATCCAAATACTTAACTGAAGAAGGTCCACTGGTGCTAGGATTTTTTTACAGGGGCTTTCTAATGTCATGGAGGATCATCAAGGAAAGTTTCAGCCATGACAAAGAAACATAGTGGTCTACATAATTCCTTAAGTGTTTAAGCTTTTTTGAATTTTCATGGAAGAACTGGAGCTGTGTCATGAGTGAAAATGTGTTTTCTTGATAGTGTTGCTTATATGGAATCAAACAAAACTGGTTTGAGATTTTTTCTAATGATTCTACAGCCAGATATCGATTTTACTAGATTCCCTAATTTTCTGAAATTGTTTCTGGCCTTTTATGATTTTTCAATTAACCTGATATGAAAATCCGGAATTGACCACTTTAATCAAGGTAACTTAGGTTGAAATTTTTACTGTGATTCAAGGATACTATGAATATTAGGCTGGCAAAGTTTGGAAATTTTCAAATGATATTTTCTTTTGGCATAAATTCCCTAGTGGTTTAGAGAAAAGGAATTACTCAGAAAAATAAAAGGAGTTTCATAATGATCGAATTGCTCCAATGCAAAGTACATGGAATTATGAGTCAAAGAATTTTTTTTGGGAATTTCTGGAGTTTCTTACTGGGAGATATGATTTTTACAAGATTGGGCATTTTCTGTATTTATTTTCCTATTAGAAACTGCTATAGCCGTTGACTAGTGGGCCTCTATTTGAATCGGACCAGTGAGGTGGAAGCAACACCTGGGCTACAAAAATACCCGCACAGCCACATTGGATTGCTGCCACAATTGATCCGGAGAACACATTGACCGACAGGTGGGCCCGTGGGTTTGTCATCTTCAAGCTTGGGTCGGGAGAGGCCTGGCGGCGCTCGGCTGCCGGAGAAGGGCGACGCATCGCCGACGTCGGTTTCCGGTGCACCGCGGCACCCAAAACTCGCTGCCAGTGACTACTTTCGCATGGAGATAACACTGGTGCAGTCAGCGAGGGTCGTTTATGGCCAGAGGAAGGGCTGCGGTGACAGCGGCGGTGGGCACCACGGTGGTGACATGGAATTTGCTCGGATGTACGTCAATTCGAGTGTGGTTTGCTCCGTTAGAACAGAAAAACATCAATGGCCTAGGGTTTCACGGTGGGGGATGAAAAGTCAAAAAATGGATACCAATTATGGTATAAACGTCTGGAGAACAGAAAACATCAATGACCTAGGGTTTCACGGTGGCGGATGGAAAAACGCGTCGGCCAGCATGGTTCTTTGATCATTCTCGGATTTTATCGCTTATAGAGGTTTTTCGGACCGTCTAGTTTATTAAATCTAAAAGGAATGGAGATTGGTTTGTGGTGTGGGATGAATTTCAAGGTTTCCTAGCTGCGGTTCACAAACTTGACGGAAGGGAAGGAGCAGGTTCCTGGCGCCTTAAGGAGCTTGAAGACGTGCTGGCGCAGTCACCCACGGCCTCGGTTGCGCGGGAGAGGCATGGAATCGCCGGGTGACGATGAACGCAAGCGGGGCGACGAGGTGCTCTTTTTGTGCTGCACCAGTTAACTGAGCGAGGCGGCAGGGAGGGTGAGGACCAAAGTTGTGCGGGCGTGAAGGTAAGCAGGGTGTTGCCTTGGGGAGCGGCTGAGTGCGTGGGCACAGCGGCAGGTCGACGGTGAGCAAGCGGCAAGCTGGAACGGCAGCGTGAGCAGAAAAATGGCCCAAACCGTGCTTCTGCTATGACCATAAAATTATCATGCCGAGGAGAATATGGATAGGGGCAAGCTGGGATCAATTCAGGTCGGCAAGACACAAGCAGCTCGGTGGCACATTGTTTCATCATTGTGGCGCGCACAGGAACAAAGCCAAGACCAGAGCATTCCCTTAACACTTACATGTGGGACCCACAACCCCCTTTCCTCTTATCTACTCTTTTCAGCTGCAAATAACTCCATCAAATTTTCTTAATTTTTTTTATTTAGAAGGATCACAACCCTGATTAGGAGGGAGATGATGATGCAATAAATTATGGAATTTGACAAATTGAATGTTTTGATTGAGCAACTGACATGTGAGGTCCACACTTCTCCCCTTTACTTTTTTTTTCATTTTCTGCTAGCAATGGTGCTCTAAAAATCATAGAATTTTGCATGACTGGTAATCAAAATATGGAGAATCCATTTGTTAAGTCAAATATATGAATTGACTAAATCGAGTTTGAAATTTAAATTTGAATTTACACATTTGACATTTTCTTTATCTCTCCTCCATATTTTTCCAAAACTCAGCAAGGCCTCTAAATTATTTAAATTAATTATTTGCTGGTTTAATTTCCTCCATTTTGCTTTTTTGAACTTTGAATTTTGTTTGAGTTGGAATTTTTAGGTCCATGCGTTCGAATCCTTTTTACTCCTCAGAATTTACATTCTATGTTCTTTCTCCCTCTAGTCATCACTATAACTGAATTGCACATTATGACTTTTGGGGCTTTTACACCGCATAGATCAAATTCCTCATGAATACAATGAGCGGGTCCACCTTTGGAGGTGTGCTTTCAACCTCTTGATTGTGTTTAACATTCGGTCCATACTTGTTACGGATCATGGGCATTGCTCCAACTTTTGGGCGAAAGTTAAACTTCTCCTCCTTGCCCTTTATATGGAAGTGGATTTCTCCAACTCCCACATCTATGCGAGCCTTCGGGGTGCTAAGGAATGGTCGCCCAATGATGAGTAGTGTATCCTTCTCGACCTCCATGTTGAGCATCACAAAATCCACGGGTATGAAGCAATTCTGGATTTTCACTGGGACATCTTCAGTGATACCTGCTGGATAACGGACTGAAGAATCAGCCAGTTGGAGCTGCATTGGTGTTGGGGTAAGCTCTGTGAAGTTCAGCTGGTCGAAAACCACCTTGGGCATCACACTAACACTTGCTCCAAGGTCACAAAGGGCCTTGTCAAAGTGGTGAGACCCAATTGAGAATGATATTGTAGGATATCCAGGATCCTTCTTCTTTTCTGGAAGCTGCTTAAGGATGGTTGCACTACAATCTTCCGTAAGCTTGACAACCTCAGTGGCGGGCAATGGCCGCTTGTTATTCAATATGTTCTTGAGATAGCGACATAAGTGGGTACTTGCATCGCATCAATCAAGGGCACATTGATTTGGATTTTCTGCATGATATCAACAAATCTGTTGAATTGCTCATCCACTATTAGCTTCCTTTGCTTGTGAGGGAATGGCAATAAGTTGGTATCTTCAACGTGTTTGACCATTCTCTCACTAAGTTGTTCACTTATTCCAATTGGGACATCCTCCTTCTCTTTTGTAGTTGTCCTCTTCTCTTCTGTGGTATACGGTGGGTCACGAGTGGTCTTGCCACCTCTCGTAGCCACCACACTCACTTTTCCATTGGAGGAACAACTCCAGCAAGTTGAGCCAACTGAGTTTCCAACATCTTGTTGAAACTCAATTGATTCTTGAAGGCTGGTGATAGTCCTTTGATCTTGGCATTAATGCTCTCTAGGGTCTTTACATTATCCGACAACTTCTTTGATATGGCTTTATTGATTTTCAGCTGGCCAATGGCAAGTTCTCTCAAGTTGGGTTGATTTCCATTATTTCCATTGTTGTTGTACCCTCCTTAAAAGAATGGGCGTGGTTGGCCCCACCCTTGACATTCTGGACGATAGGCATTGTTGTTTCCTTTGTTGGCTACGTATAAGGCATCATATGGGTTTCTGAGCAGTCATTGCCCAAATGGCCCATGTTTCCATAGACTTCACAAGTGATGTGAGAGTCTAAGACATAGGCATTGCCACATACCTCACCATTGCTTTGTCTATCAATGTTTTTCATAAAGAGGTACAACTTGGCAGAAATCATGTCCACCTCCTTCAAGGTGTGTGTAGGATCGAAGAACACGTGAAAAGCTACCATAGAGGATGGTGAATGATAGATTACAAATTTTTTTAGCAGAAGCAATGAAAAACCCCTTGGCAGAAAATCAATCTGTTAAAAACCGTGTGTGCAACTATTCAAAATATTTTAAATTGTGACAAAAGCAGTATATATTATAGAGGATTATGTCACGAAGACACGACAACAAGAATCACTGAAATCCGTAGAGAAAAACTCAAGTTACAATCGAAAGATCGAACAAAGGTCAATCTGTTCTACCCGAGTAAAAACATATCTGCAACACTACATAGAAACTCGTATAGATCAGAAACCACAGATCTAATGACCGCAAAATTTTAACACATGATATATAATCAAGTTTTAAAGACAACACAAAAAGAATCACATAAATTGGATCTGTAAAACTCGATTTATGATAAAACTACCGAAGTAAAGTAGTGCTATGCAGAAACTCGATGAGAAAACTTGTCTAAAACAAGTTGGACGAACAAGGCACAAAATTTCCTTTAACAATGATCTTTATTCAATATAACACAAGAGGAACAACCCAAAGTCCGTGTACCATGAGCGCTGGCCTCCTTTCTTATATAACCAGCCCTTAGACCAACCGAATCCTAACTAGGACTCGTATCCTACTCAGTTTCCACCAAAACATTGTATAACTGATCAAGACTCTTCTATACGCAAATAGAAGCAATATTATGACTTCCAAACACCTTAGGAATGTATTCCACATCCCTAAAAACAACTCAACTTCGTGACCCACAAGAAAACCTATCATAACCAACTCAAATATTTCCATATTTGAGTCAAACCCGACTCAACCGCAACCTAAGTCCATAACCTAGTCGGTTGGACCTTTCTGACCAATTCTTTATGTTCACATCTCTTGATAAGGACATCACTTCTATGGATACAAACAACACTCCATTAAACATACAAGATGCAATCAATAGAGTTCATACACAACAATTAATTTCAGAGGTGAACTCGTTCTTATATATTTCCTTATATGTTTTTGAGCATAGATTGCTACTTAATGATTTAATTATGATTAGGATCCATGGAGAGGTTCAAGGAGTACTTGGAGGAAGTATTAGAGACGTGGAAGACCAGAGAATTCGTTCAAAGAAGATGGAAGCCGAACCAAACTCCAAATCGTACCCAACTCGGAGTCCAGGAGCAGTACGCACTAAAACGGACGCCCAGGATGCATACGAATTCCGTTTTGGACGTTCTACATATGCACGGAAAGGGGAGAGGATAAACTTTCCAATGGAGCCGGTCCCATGTCAAAATTACTTCATAGTCGAAAGTAATAGTCGAAACAAAATCAAGTACAGAATCTGTCATGGTGCTGCGCCACCGTATTGGGCCATTGGGCCATGTATCAAGTCTAAGTCCGTTATTTTTGTATCTTAGGGTTAGGTCACGACCCCAACACCCCTTGGACGTCCTCCCACCTATATATACTCTATAGTAGCCGCCATGAACAATTGGGTTTTGCTTAGATTAATCTGTTATATACAATTTCGCCGTTCATCGATTTGTGAGACCCCAACTTAGCAATTCAGATTGCTTCTACCTTGTTCTTGCTTGTGTTCTCGGTTGCACTTGCAGGGATTAGCCTTCTTGGCGAGGTCAATCGTGTGCAGCATGGTTGATAACCAACGGAGTGGTGGTGTAGTGATTGCAGGGGCTTTTCGTATTCTACTCGAGAGCATCGGATCATCAACGTCGAGATCTCCATCAATTGACTTATCCATTACCTATCGTAAGATCGGGACCAATTATCCTATCAATTGGTATCATATTTCCAGGTTTCCCGTTAGGTAATTCATCTATCCATTACATTAGTTTTGTTTTTCATACCTAGAGTCCACAAAAAAGCCACAAAAAACTTGCAGTTTAGTAGATTTGTTCATTACTTTGTCCAAACCACCATTGAGCCTTTGCAACTTTCGTTTTCAGTTTATTTTTGTTGAGTTTGTGTCCGTTGTTGAGTCATAATGATGGTTTAGAAAGTGTTTTTGGTCTTAGTTTGAGTTTTGCATTGTGTGATTCATCCTTTTGAATCATGTCATCACGTCCAGATTAGATTTGCCTCTGTCCAGTTCAGTATTTTTATCATATCTCGCTCATACGAACTCGGATTTTGGTGTTATTGTACTTACTGGAAGTATTAAGAAGTTATCTATAACTTTCATATTCATCATTTTCCCAGAACATATAGTTATCGATGTCTAAATTGCATTAGATTCGAATCTATTATTGACCTAGAAACTCTGAACAGTCTGTATTTCGGGGGCAATATCTCCTATTGTTCTTTTCCAAAATAGGTCTTACATATATTTAAATTAAATAGGAGAGATATATCTATAATCCTTCTGTTGTTAGTTTTACTATTTGGAGCCTCTAAGTATGCCTGTTTGTCCTTAGAAGATTGAGCAGAAAATCTGCGACAGACACATAAGATATCTTTGATTACTTTTTACTATGTTCTTCTTTTGCAGCACATTCTGAGAAAAGGAAGAAAAAAGAAAAAGGCAAGTGCAAAACAAGATACAAAATCCGCAAAAAAAAGAGGAGAAAAAATAACAAAAAAAAAATAAAAGTGCTTGCATCCTTTGTGTCATCTAGTTTTATCTCATGTCTTGCTTGTGTGAACTACTAGGAACACATTTAGGCCAGCAACTTTGACAAGTAATTTGGACACTTATTCAACTTTACTATCTGATTTCATTGTTGCTAATCCTTGCTACATATAAAGTGCCTTCCAAGCTACACATTACTCTTGAGCAGAATCGATACACCTTTGCAATCATCCCACGCTTCATTGGTTTCTTCATACCGGCCACCGTTTGCCACCTGCAGTGTCGGTAAGAACACTTGTAAGAGCGTGGTAAGATGCTTGAGAGTGTGTGATTCCACTTCCACATTGCCATTATCCTTTGTAGTTGATAGGAATAACATATTTTTTTGTTGTCTTTTGTTTGCGACTAACAATGTCAGGTAAAAGCAAGAATCATGCATTATATGCTGAGATGATTGACATGATGAAGACGACGATGGAGTTACTCACAAAAAATAAAACATCAATCAAGTTTTCTAAAAGCATCTAGGCCCCCATGAGGTATGGTTTCGGTGATTAATGACAACCATTGGATTTTACTAATGAATTTGTGGATGCAAGGTCTTCCAATCAAACGAAATCCATATGAATATAAACATAAACTACTGATCATTGGAGACCCCTAAACAATCTTTTTATGAGACCAATCAATGCTATGAAGATTAGAAGTAAATGCTCATATGTCGAAGTCATTCAACCTTAAATGACAACACTCAATGCTTGACAATCTTCAGAAGTATATTTCCAACAAATGTCTAAGAGGTCAATCGAGCAAAACACAAAAGAATCACTTAGAACAACTCAAAGCAAACAAAATCAACTCACTGGATCAACCGATGTTTCCAGAGAACAACACATCGGTCGAGTTGATTCAGCAGAAGAAGAAGACCTCAGAACAAAGTACTCACCGGATCATCCGATGTTAAGGGCAGTGCTACATCGGTCCATCAGTACAGTAAGCAATATCCTTGGACTATGTGTAGCACCGGATCATCCGATGTACACCTTTGAACACATCAGTCAATCACTCCAGTAAGCATCAAGTCTGAACCAATTCTGGAGGAAGAGCCACCGGATCATCCGATGAGAAGATAAGTGCAACATCGGTCTAACAACGGTCATATCTGACACAGTGACATCAGCTAATTTGGCTTTGACCGATGATAACTAAAGGGGAGACATCGGATCATCCGGTGTTCGCAGAGCAGTGATGTTAGCCTACTTTTCCAACGGCTATTTCATGGAGGCTGGCTATTTATACCCCTTCAACCTGTCAAATCGACAAGTCTTGATCACCAGACATACTCTACACATCCTCAAGCATTCAAGACATTGATCCATCACTTTTACATCTTTTAGACCACTTACACACCAAGAGATAGGCTAGAACTAGCTAGAGAGAGAGCTTGTGTGCCTCCATTCTTGGTGAGTGGAATCTCTAGTGTAGTGAGAGCTGTAAGGGAGTGTCCCTTGGTGTTTGTAACTGAGAGAGACTTCCGGAGCTTGCCAAGACGGTTGTGGAAGCCCGGAGGATCCAAGTTGTACAAGGCTTGAGCTCCACCTTGCCGAGGTTGGCAAACGGAGAAGAATAGTGAAGATCCCTAGTCTCGGTGACTTGGGTGTGGCTATACCCTTTGGTGGGTGCCACAACGTGGATGTAGGAAGATCTTGACGATCTTGCCGAACCACGGGATAAATCCTCGTGTCTCCTCGGGAGTTTGCATTCTCTTCCTCTCCCTTACACTTATGCATTTTATACACCGCGAAGTTTCTATTCACTTGAATGCATAGGTTGTTTGCGTAGGGAATTGGGCTCTTGATAATTAAGTTTTATTGCTTTAATTTTTGAAAA
This sequence comes from Tuctoria greenei, assembly GCA_036927565.1. NCBI lineage: Eukaryota > Viridiplantae > Streptophyta > Magnoliopsida > Poales > Poaceae > Tuctoria > Tuctoria greenei. Next base: position 112,973,472 of record JAYESD010000011.1, on the reverse strand, counting down.
GAAGCCCAATTCACCCCCCCTCTTGGGCATTCGATCCTTACAATTGGTATCAGAGCAAGGTTTCTCATAGGATCATTCTAGCTTCACCACTAGAGAGCTAAAATGGCCAAGGTTGGGGGTTCGGTTCCGATCTTCGAGGGCAAGAACTTTGCCTATTGGAAAGCATGCATGTGCGCTTATCTAGAGGCTATTGCTCCCGAAGTATGGGAAGCGACCCACACGAGGTTTGGTGAGCAAAATTATATTGGTGATCAAATTAAATGGGATGCTAAAGCTAGGAATGCAATCTATGAACGTATTAGTCAAGATGTGTTTGCTAGGATTGCTAGCAAAGAAAAGGCTTGTGAAATTTGGGCTTGCTTAATAGAAATTCATGAGGGCTCTTCTCAAGTCAAGGAACTAAAATATCACATGCTTAAAGCCAAATATGATGAATTTAAGATGTTATCTCATGAAAATGTCAACGAGATGTTCTCTCGCTTGAATGTACTTATTGAAAAAATTAATGCTCTTGACATTGCTTCTCTTGGCAAGGGACTCATCAACCGCAAGATCCTCATGCTCCTTCCCAAGCCAAAGTACAACATCATCAACTCCATGCTTCAAAAAGAGTATCTTGACCACATTGAAGTTTCGGAACTCATTGGAGAAATTCACGCTCATGAGATGATTGTACTTGGGAGGATGGAGCAATCATCTTCAAAAACAATTGCTCTAAAGGCCTCCACCAAGAAAACAAGCCTCAAGAAGAAGAAGGTGATTGAGCCTAGCTCAAGTGAAGAAGAGCAAGCATCATGTGAAGATGACGATGATGAGCTTGCTTTAATGATGAGAAAGTTCTCACGCTTGAACTCCATGATTACTAAGAAGGGATACACATTTGATCCCAAGAAGAAAGCGTTTCTACCAAGGAGAGATGATCACAAGACTTGCTACAATTGTGGTGACCAAGGCCACATCTCCTATGATTGTCCAAAACCGGACAAAAGAAAAGAGAACCACAAGAGCAAGCATCGCAAGCTTGAAGATAGTGTAGATGATGAAGAATAGGCCAAACCCAAGCCAAGATCATTTGGGAAGAGGAAACATGACAAGGGAAAGAAGGCAAAGCTCTTCCCAAAGAAAAGAAATGGCCCACAGAAGGTGTTCATGTGTGAGGCAAATGAATGGGTCACCGACAAAGAGTCAAGTGATGAAGAGAGTGAAGCGGAAGAAGAAAGTTTGGCCGGCCTTGCCATTGCCAACAATGATGACTCACCTCTTCATCCACCACCCATGTGCCTCATGGAGAAAGGTAACACCAAGGTATGTGATGACTCTAGCGATGATGAGCTTTCCCCCTATGATTTAACTTCATTAATAAATGAATATCATACTACCATTAAGAGGGAGAAGAGTAAGGTTAAAGCTCTTGAAGAAACTCATGCCAAGCTTGAGAGTGCCAACCTCGATTTGCTTGACAAGTATGAAAGCATACTTAGAGAGCATGACACACTCAAATGCCATGTCAAGCAAATTGAGGAGGATAAGGCTAAAATCAAGCTAGATCATCATGAGCTTAACTTAGCACACCAAACACTCTTGGGAGAGCACAACAAGTTAATTCAAGAACATCAAACACTTAACCTTGCTAATGAAGTGCTTGATCAAGAGTTGAAAAATATAAAGAAACAAACTCTTAATGATAAGATATCCATTACTTCTCATGCCACTAATGCTTTGCACAAGTCTTTGCCTTTGAAAGAAAATGCTAGGGAGAAGGACTTGTTGGAAGAAATTGAGAGTATCCGCACTAGTGTGGCTAGACTTTCAAAAGGGGAAGTCAAACACAAGGAAATCCTCTTCCAACAAGCAAAGGCATTCAACAAGAGAGGACTTGGATCCTTCCCGGTGCCTAACAAGGGAAAGGTGCCCTCACCGGAGCTTAGAACAAGCTTCATCAAGGAAGTTGGTTCTTATTGCCAACATTGTGAGGTCACCGATCACCACACAAGGGAGTGTCCTCTTCCTAACCGACCTTCTCCAAAATTGCCTACTAACTACAAATCTACTTTCAATGATCATTATTATCTCTTGAGTAAAGTAGATGGCATGGTGAAGGCAAGGTTCATTGGCAAAGACATGAAGGGCATGAAGGGGAAGCTCCCCAAGCAACTTTGGGTCCCAAAAACACTTGTATCACACATACAAGGACCTAAGTTGGCTTGGGTGCCTAAAGTTAAAACTTGAATTCATGTGTGTAGGTGAACTACAAAGCCGGAGGAAAGCATTGGGTACTCGATAGCAGGTGCACTCAACATATGACCGGCAATGATGGTATGTTCACCACCATAGAAAACCCCGAAAATCATGAACAAGTCACCTTTGGTGATAACTCTAAGGGTAAGGTAGTTGGGTTAGGTAAGATTGCTATTTCAAGTGACTTATCTATTTCTAATGTATTGTACATTAAGTCACTTAGTTTTAATTTACTTTCTATTACACAATTATGTGATCTTGGACTAACGTGCACTTTTAGCAAAAATGATGTTGTTGTGAGTAGTGAAACAAGCCAAGAACTAGTCTTCAAAGGATTTCGGCATGGACATCTCTACCTTGTAGACTTCTCCAACAAGGATGCTAGCTTGACCACTTGTCTTTTCACTAAGACGAGTTTGGGTTGGCTATGGCATCGACGCATAGCGCACATTGGGATGAGCAAGCTAAAGAAGTCATTCAAGCTTGGGATGGTGACCGGCGTGAAGGATGTCACATTTGAGAAGAACAAGCTTTGTAGCGCTTGTCAAGCCGGGAAGCAAGTTGCTTCACACCACCCAATGAAGACAATGGTGTCAACCTCCAAGCCACTTGAGCTACTTCACATGGACCTCTTCGGACTGTCCACATATCAAAGTCTTGGCGGTAACCTCTATTGTCTTTTTATAGTTGATGACTACTCTCGTTATGCTTGGACTTTATTTCTAGGTGACAAGAGTGAAACTCCAGAAGTGTTCAAGACCTTCGCCAACCGCGCTCAACGGGAATTTCAACTTCCGATCATCAAGGTCCGGAGTGACAACGGCACCGAATTCAAGAACTACAACATTGGGGAGTGGTGTGACCGTGAAGGCGTGAAACATGAGTTTTCGGCCACATACACTCCTCAACAAAATGGTGTTCTTGAAAGGAAGAACAAGACTCTCATCACTCTTGCGCGAGCAATGCTTGATGACTATGGCACGTCGGAGATGTTTTGGGCCGAAGCAATCGACACGGCGTGCCATGCCGCAAATAGGGTCTACCTACATCGACTACTTCAAAAGACCTCGTACGAACTTCTCATTGGGAGAAAGCACAACATCTCCTACTTTCGAGTCTTTGGGTGCAAGTGCTACATCTACCGCAAGAAAAGGCTCGGTAAGTTTGAAAGAAGATGTGATGTTGGTATATTTCTTGGTTATGCATCAAACTCAAAAGCATATCGAGTATTCAACCAAACCTCCAGTTTAGTTGAGGAAAGTTGTGATGTTGAGTTTGACGAAACTAATGGCTCCCAAGAGGAGAGTTTTGTTTATGATGAAATAGATGATGCGCCTCTACGAGAAGCCATGAAGAACATGACCATTGGAGACATCAAGCCCAAAGTTGAGGAGAGCCATGATCAAGGGGGAGCTTCAAGTTCCAACATCAACACCTCTATGGCGCCTCAAGTTGACGAAGAAGAGAAGGATGATTCATTGCCAAGTCAAGACTCACAAGCCACACAACATCAAGAAGAAGAAGAAGTCCATGATCAAGTCCAACCACAAGATGAGCAACATGCATCACCACCGCCAAGTGCTTCACAACCACTTATGAGGCATGGACGAATCTCCAAGGTGCATCCGATGGACCAAATTATCGGAAGTCCGTCAAGGGGAGTAAGTACACGTTCTCGCCATTTCGCTTCGTTTTGTGAGCACTACTCGTTTGTTTCATGTGTAGAACTCACTCACATTGAGGAAGCACTCCAAGACCCAAATTGGGTGATGGCCATGCAAGAAAAACTTAACAACTTCATCCGCAATGAAGTTTGGGTGTTGGAGGAGCGACCCAAGGACAAGAACATCATCGGAACAAAGTGGGTGTACCGCAACAAACAAGACGAGAATGGCTTTGTGGTCCGCAACAAGGCAAGACTTGTGGCCAAAGGGTTCTCGCAAGTTGAATGACTAGACTTTGGGGAGACATTTGCCCCGGTCGCCCGGCTAGAAGCCATCCGTATACTTCTTGCCTTTGCATCACATCATAATATTAGACTTTATCAAATGGATGTGAAAAGTGCCTTTCTTAATGGTTACATTAACGAGCTTGTTTATGTTGAACAACCTCCCGGGTTTGAAGATCCGAGGAATCCTAATGATGTGTATAGGTTGCACAAGGCGCTCTACGGGCTCAAGCAAGCACCTAGGGCATGGTATGAACGACTACGGGATTTCTTGATCATGCAAGGATTCAAGATCGGGAGGGTGGACACTACACTCTTCACCAAAGACATCAACGGAGAATTATTCATTTGTCAAATTTATGTTGATGATATTATTTTTGTTCAACTAACGAAACTCTTAGCCATTAGTTTGGCAAAATGATGTCTAGGGAATTCGAGATATCGATGATTAGAGAGCTCAACTTCTTCCTTGGATTCCAAATCAAGCAACTTCAAGAGGGGACCTTCGTCTATCAAGAAAAGTACACCAAGGACCTCTTGAAGAAATTTGAGATGGGAGATTGTATCTCAAGAAGCACTCCAATGGCAACAAATTGTCATCTCGACGCGGATAAGGACGGTAAACCTATTGATCAATCTAACTACCATTCTATGATTGGTTCATTGCTTTATCTTACCGCATCTAGGCCCGATATCATGTTTAGTGTATGCTTGTGTGCTCGCTTTCAAGCGGCACCTAAAGAATCGCATCGGAAGGCGGTCTTTAGGATACTTAGGTATCTTAAGCATACTCCTAGTGTGGGCTTGTGGTACCCTAAAGGTTCAAAATTCCACCTCTTGGGATACTCGGATTCGGACTTTGCCGGATGCCGCGTGGATCGCAAGAGTACCTCCGGTGGGTGCCACTTGCTTGGGCGTTTCCTAGTATCTTGGTCTAGCAAGAAGCAAAATTTTGTCGCCTTGTCCACGGCGGAAGCGGAATATATTGCGGCCAGTGCATGTTTGCCCAAATTCTTTATATGAAGCAAACCCTTTTGTACTTTGGTATTAAACTTGGTTGTGTGCCTCTCCTTTGTGACAATGAAAGTGCGGTTAAGATAGCTAAAAACCCCGTTCAACACTCCCGCACTAAGCACATTGATATTCACCATCATTTCTTGAGGGACCATGAAGCTAAAGGAGACATCTCATTGAGAGGTGTTAGGTCCGAAGAACAATTAGCGGATATCTTCACTAAACCACTTGATGAGAAAACTTTTTCTAGGCTAAGAAGTGAGTTAAATGTGCTAGATGCATCAAACGTCATGTAAGTTGCCATGATCATGTAAGAATGCATCTCATATAGGTCTTGCCTAACTTTCAAAGGATAAGGGTGAGCAAGGGTTGGCTTGGGATGGAGGTTCTTTTGGGTTTCCCCAAGGCTTGGAGAGTGGCTCTCCCTGAAGAAGCCTTTGAAAGGTTCAAATTTGGCAAGATAGATTTACTTTATGTCTTGCATGATGCCTGTCATATAGACTTGCACTCATATTTAAATCTCTTGCATTATAAATTGTTTGGCATTGCATACGGTAGATTCTCACAAAGGGGAACCCACCTCATGAGAAAGAGACTTGTTTGAAATGCAATATCTCAACTCATATGATGTGGGAAGAACAAAATGTTAGATGCGTTAATGCCTAAAGGAACATGCTTTAAAGAGATAGAAGTCTTCATCCTCTAGCTCACAAAGCATGGGCCTTACATTTTATTTGGATAATTTCCTCCTATTTTTCTCGGTGTTCCATTTGCTTTAAGGCCTAGCCAAGTTATTGGCATATTAGCTTTTAGAGGGGCAAGGGGTTGCCCAAAAAGTCCTAAGACATGTGTTTCTCATTGTTTGTTTGATTGGTCAAAGGACATATATGGGATGTTGCTGTTTTGTAGTCATCGGATTATCCGATGCTTAGGCCAGACCATCATCGGATTTGTTGGTGTTCAAAGACCAAGAGACAGTTCAGTCAGTATCTCAAATCAACCGACGAGTTCATCCTGAAAAACATCGGTGCATCCGATGTTCACACCTCTGGAACTGTGCTGAAATCCACCAATGCTATTCCCTTCAACGTCGGTCCATCCGGTGTCAACGGTACCTTTTTGAATACCCTTACTGTGACATTCGATCGATGTGTCTATCATTTAACATCGGTCCATCCGGTGTTAAATTTTCGGCTAGGGTTTGGGACCCACTATTTAAACGGCCCTTCGCCTCCCTCCCGGGTTTCTCTCTCCCCAACCCCGACGCGTGCCTCACCTTCCGCCGCCGACACTCCTCTCGCCCTGCGCCACCGCCGCCTCCGGTCGCCGCCGCCGCCCTCCGGCCGCCGCCGCACCACAGCAGCAGCAGCCGCCGCCGCCTCTTCCTCCAACACCGCCGCCACCACTCTCCTCCACAGCAGCCGCGCCGCCGCCACCGCTTCTTCCACCACCGCCGCCGCTCAACCCAAGCGCTGCTGACCGCCCCTCGTGCACCACCATCACCGCCCCCAGCAGCCACACCACCGCCCTCTCCATCGCCGTGGTGCCTCCCTACGTCACTAGGGTTTCCGGCCGCGACGATCTTCGCGTCGCCGTTCCGCGCGCTTGACATCGTCATCGTCATTCTCGTGCATCATCTCAATGGCTCGTGACAAAAAGAACAAAGGCAAAGCCATTGCGGAGCCGGCCGCAAAGAAGCAAAAGCTATCGAAGGAGGAAAAGAAGGCTTTGAAGGCCGCTCGCGCCGCCGAGGAGCGAAATCGTGGCCGAGGAGGATCATTGAGGATCCGCGAGGCTCGTACGAGGCAACCTCCCGTGCTAGATGAGTCCGAAGAAGAAGAAGAGCCGGAAGTGCCACTTGTTCGCCGGCGCTCAGCCAGGACCCGTGGGGGTCATCCGTCGACAGTACCACGTTCACGACCATCAGCTGCCGAGCTTCGAGAGGACAGAGAGGCCCAAAGAGCCATCTATGAGATGGACACCACCGTCCATGTTGGTGAAGGTGTCCGGTTGACTGATTATCGGAAGATGAAGGCCAAGCAACTCAGAAGACTCAGATGGAGTGTTTTGCTTGAGGAGTGGTACACGCAGCCCAGAGAGGCTCTTGTGGACAGTCGTTTCTGGACTTTGACGCAGGTGCCACTATACGAGGCATATAGACGCCGAGGCCATAATCTCTTCTAGCACAACTTCTTAGACTGGGATCAGCTTGCTCTAGCAGTCGAGATAGAGATTCGCCCCTACTTTGCGAGGTACAGAGGGCTGGTGGAGCTGGTGTCCTACGAGAGGAGTGCCTACGTGGAGGATTGGGTCCGCGTATTCTATGCTACCCTCTACGTCTCTGAGGTCCGCAAGTCTATAGACTTCATGTTCATGGGCCAGCACTATCACCTGACGAGGCAGACGTTGGCATAACTGCTAGGAGTGGACCTGCACGACACTTGCGTGCATGAGAGGGTATATGGACAAGCAGACCCGCCGAGGAGGCCGCTCACTGGAGGAGTGGCACCACCACTGGAGGAGATCCGCTCTTTTTTTGGACCGTCCTTCTCTCTAGACCAGCCGAGGGTACCGGCACTACTGACTCCAGCTGCGCGCACAGTGCACCTTGCCTTGTGCCGCACTCTCTTGCTGAGGTCCGGATACCTAGAGGGGTTCACTTGCCTGCAGCAGACCCTCCTGTTCTACATCATGAACGGGATGGAGTTCGATATTGTGGACATCCTCATTTGTGAGATGGAAGACGTGATCACTGACGGAGTGGGCATGATGAGGCAGCTTGTGTTTGGACACTGGATCAGCTACCTGCTCTCCATGATGGTTCCTGAGGAGTCCGCCGTGCGTGACCGTCTCACTGACGAGAGTGTCACACGGTTCAGTCACTACCGTGCCCCAGCTCCTGGAGACCGCCGCCTTGGCCGTCCAGTCGAGTGTCAGGTCCGTGCTCGGCTATCTGAGGAGGATTGGTCTGATCTGGAAAAGGAAGATGAGAGGCTGGCAGAGGCAGAGGCTCAGGGTGAGGATCTTCAGCACATATGGTCCGAGGGCGACACAGATGACAGTGTTGAGGAGTACTTCCCTCCTCCTCCCTCACCCAGGCAGCACGACGCGGAGGCTGGAGGCTCGACAGTGCCACCCCCTACTCCACCTCCCGTCTCAGAGGCACAAGTCTCTCAGCCGTCAGAGCTCACCTCACTCCTGCAGCAGATGGTTGAGCAGCAGCGCCTGGACAGGCTTGCAGCTGAGCAGGCCCGAGCTGAGCAGGCAGCGCGTCTTTTGGAGCTCCAGTAGCAACAGCAGGAGATGCAGCGCCAGATCGCCCGTGAGAGGCGAGAGGACACAGACAGGCTGACAGGGATGATAGACCAGATGCACCAGTGCTCCCTCAATCAGCAGCATCAAACGCATCAGGCGATGATGGGCATCCAAAGGTTGATCACCAACCTCTACACCAAGACCGGGATTACCCTGCCGTCGTAGCTGCCAGGCGTTGCTCCTCCCCCGCCTGTCCTTGCTCCAGCTGCAGCTCCGGTGCCGACCACGCCGATCCCATCGATCAGCATGTCTCCACTGCTGGCTCCAGGCGCACCGATCCACTCTCCGCTGCTGGCGACAACACTGTTCTAGTAGACGCCAGCATCCGTTGTCAGTGCCCCGTTGCCAGCAGCTCTGACTCAGCAGGCACCGACGGCAGCTCCTACGGCTCCTACAGCTCCCTCCACCTCTACTCCAGGCAGCAGCTCTGACGACAGCACCCCCGACGGTGACCAGTTCATCATCGCTCTGAGCACTCATGGTTCTTAGGCACTTGGATCCCTTTTTGGTGTCTTGATTCCAAAGGGGGAGAAGAGTTAGAGAGTCAGGGGGAGGGTTGCTTAGAGGATTGCTTAGTCTCAGGGGGAGTCTCTATCTTTTGTAATTTGGTGTTTTAGCTACTCATTTGCTATTTATTGAGTCTTCATGTGCCACTTATTCTCTTGAGTTATTAATCGATTGAGCTTTCACGTTATTTATCTATTTTGAGTTTTCAAGTTTAATATGCCATATCTCGTACTCATTGCATATCTTCTTAAGTATTGTACTATCAAATTCATTACTATTGTGCTTCACTCGTTGTGTTGTCATCAATCACCAAAAATGGGGAGATTGAAAGCATCTAGGCCCCCATGAGGTATGGTTTTGGTGATTAATGACAACCATTGGATTTTACTAATGAATTTGTGGATGCAAGGTCTTCCAATCAAACGAAATCCATATGAATATAAACATCAACTACTGATCATTGGAGACCCCTAAACAATCATTTTATGAGATCAATCAATGCTATGAAGATTATAAGTAAATGCTCATATGTCAAAGTCATTCAACCTTAAATGACAACACTCAATGCTTGACAATCTTCAGAAGTATATTTCCAACAAATGTCTAAGAGGTCAATCGAGCAAAACACAAAAGAATCACTTAGAACAACTCGAAGCAAACAAAATCAACTCACTGGATCAACCGATGTTTCCAGAGAACAACACATCGGTCGAGTTGATTCAGCAGAAGAAGAAGATCTCAGAACAATGTACTCACCGGATCATCCGATGTTAAGGGCAGTGCTACATCGGTCCATCAGTACAGTAAGCAATATCCTTGGACTAAGTGTAGCACTGGATCATCCTATGTACACCTTTGAACGCATCGGTCAATCACTCCAGTAAGCATCAAGTCTGAACCAATTCTGGAGGAAGAGCCACCGGATCATCCGATGAGAAGATAAGTGCAACATCGGTCTAACAACGGTCATATCTGACACAGTGACATCAGCTAATTTGGCTTTGACCGATGATAACTGAAGGGGAGACATCGGATCATCCGGTGTTCGTAGAGCAGTGATGTCAGCCTACTTTTCCAACGGCTATTTCGTGGAGGCTGGCTATTTATACCCCTTCAACCTGTCAAATCGACAAGTCTTAATCACCAGACATACTCTACACATCCTCAAGCATTCAAGACATTGAGCCATCACTTTTACATCTTTTAGACCACTTACACACCAAGAGATAGGCTAGAACTATCTAGAGAGAGAGCTTGTGTGCCTCCATTCTTGGTGAGTGGAATCTCTAGTGTAGTGAGAGCTGTAAGGGAGTGTCCCTTGGTGTTTGTAACTGAGAGAGACTTCCGGAGCTTGCCAAGACGGTTGTGGAAGCCCGGAGGATCCAAGTTGTACAAGGCTTGAGCTCCACCTTGCCGAGGTTGGCAAACGGAGAAGAATAGTGAAGATCCCTAGTCTCGGTGACTTGGGTGTGGCCATACCTTTTGGTGGGTGCCACAACGTGGATGTAGGAAGATCTTGACGATCTTGCCGAACCACGGGATAAATCCTCGTGTCTCCTTGGGAGTTTGCATTCTCTTCCTCTCCCTTACACCTATGCATTTTATACACCGCGAAGTTTCTATTCACTTGAATGCATAGGTTGTTTGCGTAGGGAATTGGGCTCTTGATAATTAAGTTTTATTGATTTAATTTTTGAAAAGAAGCCCAATTCACCCCCCCCTCTTGGGCATTCGATCCTTACAATTTCACATGACATTCAGACCACCTTTACAACACCTTCCACAAGAAGTACATTCTCCCATCTCTTCCTTCTTATGATGGTTTTAGTTATGATGAATATATTGCTTGGGAAATAGAGTTGGATAAAATTTTTGGACAATGTCAAAGAAAGATTAGAAATGTTGCAAGTGCATTAGTAGGTTGTGCATTGACTTGGTGGAACAACTTAAGTGATTTAGAAAGACCTCGAACATGGAAAGATATGAAAATTCTTATGCGAGAAACTTTTGCTAATGTATCTAATTGTAAAGATGAAATACATGAACTTGAGAAGAATTTTCTTGTTGTACCTCCTCCTTTGTCTAACCTTTTGCAGGAACATGAACAGATAAATGTAGATGCAAATGAGAGTGAGGTGTTGAACAACTTTTCTGAATTTTTTGATGAATCAACTCATAATGCATTTGGATTTCTTGCTGAAAATGAGAGTAGTGTTAATGGACAATGCTATACAGTTAACCAAGGTATGATATTTTCAGATGTGCTGAATTTTGCTACCAATCATACTATCAATGAGCAGCAACAAGATGAACCTTTTCATAATACACCTTTACCATTAGTTGATTTTCCTACTGATTCTTACAACAAAAATGAGTTGTGTACTAATAATTATATTGTACCTATGCTAGAACAAGCAAATGAATTTGATACTTTATCACTCACTTGTGCTGAAATTAAGCATTTGATCCCAACTACATGTGAAAGGGATGAGCTGAAATTGTTATCTTCTCTAAATACTTTGGGCTATATTGAATTTGACACTCTTTGTGATCTAGATATCGTAGAGAAGATAATATTTTCTCAATCTGAATTGCCTTTGTTAAGTAGAAATATTTTTCATGCTATAGGCAAATATGAACATAGTGGTATGTTTATGGTGCATAAAGTTTACATATGTTCAAATGAGGAAGCTCCTTTTGTGCTGCAACAACATGGTCAAGTAAATGAATGTACTAACGCTAATAATATTTTGTCAAGTTTTTCTAGTATTTTTTCCTTACAGCAGGGACAACAAAAGCATTATTCACTGCAGTTGTGCAATATGGACAGTGCTCACTCTATCCCCAAAAGCCTCTTTGCTGGACATACAAGCAAGCCGAGGACGGCTTGTCATAAAGAAGGGGAGAACAATGAGATCATGCACGTTATCATTGCACCTACAAACATGACACAATGCTTAATTGTTTGGGATCCTGGCTCAAGTGAATGTGCACTCTTATTTGATGGACAAGATCAAGATGGCGCACTATGTCGTCCACCACCTTGGCCTCCTCCATTCATGCATACAAGAAGATTTGATGGCGTTGCACATTTGGACCAACACATGAGAGGAGATGAACTTGAGTCGAGGACGACTCCAATTCAAGAAGGGGAGGATGATGAGGACATCACTTCTATGGATACAAACAACACTCCATTAAACATACAAGATGCAATCAATAGAATTCATACACAACAATTAATTTCAGAGGTGAACTCGTTCTTATATATTTCCTTATATGTTTTTGAGCATAGATTGCTACTTAATGATTTAATTGTGATTAGGATCCATGGAGAGGTTCAAGGAGTACTTGGAGGAAGTATTAGGGACGTGGAAGACCAGAGAATTCATTCAAAGAAGATTGAAACCGAACCAAACTCCAAATCGTATCCAACTCGGAGTCCAGGAGCAGTACGCACTAAAACGGACGCCCAAGATGCATACGAACTCCGTTTTGAACGTTCTACATATGAACGAAAAGGTGAGAGGATAAACTTTCAAATGGAGCCGGTCCCATGTCAAAATTCCTTCGTAATCGACGGAAATCGTCGAAACAAAATCAAGTACAGAATCTGTTACGGTGCTGCGCCACCGTATTGGGCCATTGGGCCATGTATCAAGTCTAAGTACGTTATTTTTGTATCTTAGGGTTAGGTCACGACCCCAACACCCCTTTGGACGTCCTCCCACCTATATATACTCTATAGTAGCCGCCATGAACATTTGTGTTTTGCTTAGATTAATCTGTTATATACAGTTTCGCCATTCATCGGTTTGTGAGACCCCAACTTAGCAATTCAGATTGCTTCTACATTGTTCTTCCTTGTGTTCTTGGTTGCACTTGCAGGGATTAGCCTTCTTGGCGAGGTTAATCATGTGCAGCACGGTTGATAACCAATGGAGCAGTGGTGTAGTGATTGCAGGGGCTTTTCGTATTCTACTCGAGAGCCTCGGATCATCAACTTCGAGATCTCCATCAATCGACTTATCCATTACCTATCGAAAGATCGGGCCTAAATCTCTTTCCCATCATATCTTCATCACGCCTTGGAATAATGCATACACGTCCATGCACTATATGCACACGTGCAAACGCCTTCCAACGACGTCGACGATACCTTCATATGCATTGTTCTTGATTCAAACATGTTGTGCAACCTCCCGATCAACTCAACCACAATTCCTCCTGAACTTGGTTGATGAACCTCATCTTCTCTTTAAGACTAGTTCAATGGATACCGTCTCCTGCCATGTCTTGAACTCAAGCAACACCACATGAATAAACAACTGATACTTCCTAGCACAAGTCCTAGACTTGACTCACGTTAGTTCTAAAACCAGAACACCTTACGTGAGCACCTCACATAAGCATGTCGCAAACCATAGCAAAAAACAAAAACAGCCAAAACACATCAAAAAATTAGTAAAAGAATACTAAGGAAACTTTCCATAAGTATAAAGAAAGTCTGAAACATTTCAAGGTAAAATCAGAACCATTGCAGACTAGCACCGGACCTTGCCAAAGCTAACCGGGCCTTGGGTCGGAGCTTATCAAAGCTAGCAGAACCTAGCGCCAGAACTTACCAAAGCTAGTTGGACCTAGCGCCGGAGCTTACCAAAGCTAGTCGGACCTTGCCACAATAAGTCGGACCTAACCAAAATAAGTTGGACCTAGACAAAGAAGTCGGACCTGGCCAAAGCAAGTCGGACCTTACGTCGAACCTTGCCATAGCTACCCAAAACATGCCAGACCTATCGTCGAACCTTGTAGTAGCTCGGACCAAGAGTCAGATCTTGTTAAAAGGGTGTTTTGGCAATATTCAAAACTTTTATTGTCATAGCCAATGTATTCAGTACACATAGATCTCACAGTGTGCATGCCTCACTGACGGGTATGGAGACGCTCGTCACTCCAACCCATGTTTGACACCATCTTCTCAATCAAATCTTTAGCTTTGGGCATCGTTAATGAGAAGAAGGCTCCTCCAGCAGCAACATCAACATGGTACAGGCAGAAGGGATCAACCTGTTGTAGAAGTTTTTCATAATTAGCCAATCATCCATCCCATGGTGGGGGTAGTCTAGGATATACTCTTGAAGCCTTTCCCTAGCCTCGAGAATAGATTCCTTGGCATCTTGCTGGAAGCTAGAAATTCTCCCACGTAGGGCATTGGTCTTGCCCAACGGGAAAACCTTGGTGAGGAATGTCGTAGAACACTTCTCCCAAGTGTCTACAGTACTTCAATTCGCATAGAACCACTGTTTCGCTCTCCCAAGAAGAGAGAACGTAAACAGCCTAAGATGGACAGCATCAGGAGATACGTCCTTGATCTTAAAAGTGCTACAGATCTCAAGGAATTGTTGCAAGTGAGCACTTGCATCCTTGTTAGCCTTCCCACAAAATGGGTTGGCTTGCACCATGGTGATCAGGCCAGTCTTGATTTCGAAGTTCACATCTCCCGTGTTGACAATGAGCCCAACATGCACATTATTAGCACAGGGAGCCGAAAACTTACAAAGGGTCTTCTAGGCCATCGGTGTTTCGATTGTTGGTGCAGTTGTGTTGGCTTGCTTTGCCGCTCGATGCTTTTGAGGAGTAACGACACGAGATCGATCTCTCAGAAGGGATTTAGGATCTTCAACAAAGTTTTCCGACAAGAGGAAACCAAGCATACACTACCCTATTTTCAAATGAAATGCAAAAACAAGGAAGGGTTATCCTACTAAAACCTACCAGGGTCCTATCCCATTCACTCAATCATGCAATACTTCGACTGCCTTCCCTGGCAACAGCACCAGAAATGCTTATTGACATCTCCTATGCACTACTAACAATTCATCCCTAGCAGCGGTGACAGAAATGCTTGTTAATAGATTTTAGATTACACATGTATATCCGCAAGCGCACTGAATCTATCCAATGTAGTATTTCTCCTTTTAGAGTATTCCCAAGGGGTGTCATTTATATTCTCCCAAAGGAAGACTAGGTGGAATCATATGAATCATCAAATGGAGAGGTTAGGTTTCTCTATGTAGAGTTCTAGCAAGGATGGATAAATAGTAGTTTGGAGGTAGTGTGACACACACAAGAACATCCTATCCTAAGGGGGTAAATGAGGTAAAGAGGGACTAGGCTAAGAGTTAGGTAGAGACTCCTACTATGCTTCTAATGTACATATACATAGCCTAAGTTACCTACTAATTATCATATAAATTATGAATTCTCATGGTAAGTGGATTAACACATCGGGCACGGGTTTACCCCTAGCAATACTAGGACGACTCTCGCCAAGAGCTTGTGTCATAGACAAACGTGGAGGATGACAAAGGACAGATAGGGCTGTCACCACCTACTGCCAACCTCTTTAATCCATGGGTCTACTAGAAATTCAATGCTACTCATCTATCCTAGCACCATGCTAGCATATTAAGCAATTACCCTAAGATCCTAGGCACAAGCCATCCTAAGACAATGAACTAAATCATCGTTGAACCAATGTTAATTCATAGCATAAGTGATTCATATTAACATAATCATGTCATAGCTAATTAGACTATAGTGGGGGTTTGTAGTGTTTATTAAGATATAATGAGAATGGTATAGCATAATCATAAATACTACCCCTACCACATAAATGGAATCCACAATCAAACAAGAAACGCTTCATCCATGTATATGATCATTAGAAGACTAAAGATAACATCTTTATTAAGAACAAATACACAAATACAAATAGGAATATAAGAGACATACCTTTACCAATTAGGAATTTGGAAGAGACTCCTTCTACTCCTCTCCTACATGGACTATGGACTAGAGGCTCTCCTCTCTACATCCTATACTCCTCTAAACCTATGGATAGTAGTGGATACAATGGATGAATACTCAAGTGGTGTGTGTGTGAAGTGAGGGTAGGGGGTCCTATTTATAGGTGGAGAAGGGTCGGTTCCCGCCACCAAAAGCACGCAAATCAGTCACCACCGACTTCTTCAAGCCGATAGGAGCCAACACGTGGAAGCTGACCGAGTTTGGCGCCGTGACCAGGTCGGCCAACTAGGGGGGTCGGCCGACCTGGTCTTTGCACTCTTTCTTGTGTGCTTTCTCCAGGTCACTGCAAGTTGGGTTCCATCCCTTGATATGGGTGCTACACCGTTGGATGTCCTCGGATACTTCTGTTTGTGGGTTATTTGATCCGTGTAGTGCCACATGTCGTCGCTTGATTGGCTGGGATGATATTTTATAGGATTCTCCCCCTCTTTTACCGCATTTCTTGTAATAATTCTCTGCATGCACTATTTCTCCAAAGACAACCAGAAATAGGTTAAATAGAAAGGTGACGTGTGCAAGAAATGACAATTCCTTCACATAATTTGGTTATATTGATGGGTGAAATTGGTTATAACAGTCGTCAAAAACCGTAAGGCAAATACCCTATAACTTGTCGTGGAGGAAAAAGAGAATCCGAGTCGGGCACATCAGACTAGTCTGGACAGGGGTCGGACAAGTCCGACGGGGAACAAAGGGTTAAACAGACAAGTCTGGTGAGGGTTCAGACCAGTCCAATCAGGACCAGAAAGCAAAACGGACAAGTTCATTATAGGGTCGGACAAGTCTGGGCGCTTGTCCAATTATCAAAGATCGGACCAAGCTAAGGGTTTACCAGACAACTCTGAAAAGTTCCAATAACAAAGAACGGACTAGTCCGTACATGAGGACGGACAAGCCCGGAGAACAGCAGAAACGTTGTTGGACTACTCGGCAGCAAATAGTGGATAAATCTGGAAAACAACAGGGAGTACATCGGACTAATTTGGGATCCAATCTGGACAAGTCCGCACTGATACATATTTTTAATTGCTGTCTTGGTTCTAATTCATTTTAATCTTGTTCCTTTTTGTTGCTTATGTTAAACATATATAAGAATGTATGCAATGCATGATGAATGAAAATAAGGGTGTTACAAACCTACCCCTCCCCCCCCCCCTAAAATGAATCTTGCCCTCGAGATCCTATGTAGAAGGAAAGAGATAGGGAAATTCTTTCTTAAGGTCATCTTCTAGCTCCCAAGTTGCTTCAGATTTAGTATGGTGGTTCCATTTTACTTTTCACCATCGAATCACCTTGTTTCTTGTGACTCTCTCTTTTGTTTCCAAGATTCTTACCAGTTGCTCGCCATAAGTCAAATCTGCCTCAAGCTCCAATTCATCCGTTGTTACTTGTTCTTCCGGTACCCTTAAGCACTTCTTGAGCTGAGAAACATGGAACACATCATGAACAACGGGAAGATGTGTTGGCATCTCCAACTTATATGCCACTTCTCCACGTTTGTCCAAAATCTTGAATGGTCCAATATAGTGAGGTGCCAACTTGCCTCTGACGTTAAACCGCTTATGACCTCGCATACGTGACACTTTGAGGTATACGAAGTCTCCCACTTCAAAAGCTATGTTTCTCGCCTCTTATCTGCATAACCTTTTTTCTTGATTGAGTAGCCCTTAGGTTTTCGTGGCTTAACTGATCTTGCTTTTTAGCTTCTTGTAACACATCAGGCCCAAATACTTGGTTCTGTCTTGTCTCCTTCCAAAACAAAGGCGTCCTGCACTTTCTCCCATATAGTGCTTCATATGGTGACATATTCAAGCAGGCTTGATGATTATTGTTATGTAAAATCCCATTTTTCCTTATTATCAAGTTCTGCACCAGTTGGTTGTCAACCATAGTGAAGATCAATTATGGTTGTACACATAAACTTGATATCATCAATGATCTTTCTTTTACTCATACTGAAATTTTAGTAACAGAAGGAATGAACTTCACAAATGACCTTAGAATAATTTAAGTGACCTTTCTACAAATTTAGGAAGCTATTGAATAAAAATTTCTAGGGCAAATTACAATGCAGTACTAATATATTCAAATTAATTTGAATATAGCACTGTACATTTAGGCCCTGCCAAAATATTCAAATATGAGGCTATAAATTTTTCCATGACCTTATAATATTCCAAATAGACTTCCTACCAAGTTTCAAGATTTTTGAATTCCATTTGCTATTTTATTTGAGATGCTTAGCAAATTCAAGCCATATTTAGAGTTCAAATTTTGAATTCTGTTCAACTTATTTGAACATCAAGATTCGAACACACCACCAGGGTCAGCATGACTTTCTTGACTTATTCCCAAAGTTTCACGATTTTTGAAACTCATTTGCTATTTAATTCAGTGAGCCTATTGAATTTCATTAAATTTTAAATTCAAATATGAAATTCAAATGAAACTTGCTCCAATTCGATATCCAATTTCAGAATCAAGTTTCAGATATTTATTTGAGCCTCTCCACAAAATTCTGGAATTTTTGGATCAAGTTTGGTAGGAGAATTGATGTTGCAGACAAGTGCAGTGGATAAAACAGTGAGACCCACCAGTCAGTGGCACATCTACGGTGCTGCTCTGCACGCCGCAATTTCGACGCCACCCCGCTCGACACCGCACGCATGCAAGCTCCAGCGAGCTGCCTGCTTGCCTGCTTGTCGCACGCCTTAAAGCCCCAGCCGTCACCACTGCCTCACACCACTCCCCTCCCATCTTCCTCTTTGCTCTGCTTCGCGCCGCTGTCGCACAGCACCGTCGCCTCCGTTCTCCACCGATGAGCGCCTCCTCGGTGCTTTATTTCACTTTGATGCAAACGAAAAACATGAAGCCCAGACTGTGCTCTACCATCCTCAACTTTAGGCTCATGGTGTTGTCCCTTCTTTGGCCCTTAATTTGAAGTTTCGCCGTCGTCATCGTCGGGCCGCCGAGGACATCACTCTCTGTCCACCGTGGTGCCAGCAGCCTAGGCCATCTCACACTTCAATGTCAACAGACAAACTGAGCACAAGGACACCACCTTGCTCATGGTACAAACTGTTCCCAAGCTAATCTTTTATCGAGCACAAAATCATCTTTTCCTTTTTGGCATGCTTTATATGATTTTCCTAGGTTCAACTCGCAATTTGTTTTCTAGGTGTAACTATCGTTTAATCCAGTTGCATATTAGTTTGCTAGCCTCCTTACGGTTCAGTACGAACAAAAAGCAGAAAGAATCATCGAGGAATGGCTATGTTATGCCAGTTTTCGTAGCCGCCATGCAAAAACCATCGGCACACCGTCGAACTCAGCTTTGCCGGCGATGTCACCCCTTTCTAACCCCCAAATCATCATCCTGGTGCTCCCAGGAACATTCCAAACCTTTTCTCGAGCTTATTATGCCATTTCCGAGCATTTTCGTCGATCTCCAAAACCTTAGCTCCGCTGCCGCCGTCGCACCATCGTCTCCAGCCACCGCCGCCTCGATTGGACCCCACCATCGGCTTGCGCGGTCGATTTTACGGTTGAGCGGCCAAGGCGAAGCCGGAAGGAGGTCGACACAACCTAGTCCAGCGGAGCGCCGCCGTGAGTCCGGCGAGGAACACCACCGCGTCGGGAGGTAGATGAAGACCCCCTGGGTCCCGCCTGTCAGTGACTTCCCTCTCGCGCGGGATCAGCTGTGAACGCGGATCCGTTGTGGCTGCGCGGGTTAACCCCGTGGCCCCCGGTGCGGCTCTGCTGCGGTTGGTTGTTTTAAACCAGTGGGCCCGGCTGTTTTATTTAAATGTTTCCCTTTCGAAAATAATTCCAGGATTTAACCAAACTTGGAAAAATCCATAACTCCTAGTAGAATTGTCCAAAAATTCCCAAATAAATTTTGTTAGAACCAGCATGAAGAATACTTTCCAGTGGTGCACTTGGATTTGTATGAAAGTCCATAGAAATTTCTACTTAATTCAGATAAGCAAAATGCTTATAGAATTCATTCCTAGGGTTCTGCTTTTTAGAAAATTCCAAATTTGGGTGGGACACTCTCCAAAGTTCACTTGATATCCAGTAAAAATTTCAAGTTCATTGGGCATCATTTACTGGATTGATCAGTGTCACAATTCTGTTTGTAGTTTAAAAATTGGGAAAAATACAAAAAAATCAATTTCAGCTTTTTCCCCAAACTTGTAAAATAAATTTCTCCCTATAGGAAGCTTAGAAAGTTATGAAACCAATTTTCCTAAAACCAGTGAAACTTCCTCTACATGGTCCAACCACTAGTAGCCATGATAGATCTCTCGAAATTCAAACAAAAATCAGAGAAGGTTATGTCTTGCCATAATTTTTGAAGTCACAAACTCCCTTGATCATCTCCTATTTTTTTTCAAAAGTATCTGTCGGTACCCTAAAAACCGTACACCCCTTGAGGTTACAAAGATCTCAAAGGAAAGCCATCTACTTGGTTTGAAGACCCTCGGAGGCCCACCTGTCAGACATAACCGGATCCGCTTCTCCAACATGGTTAATCCCTGGGTCGCCACGTGTACAACTAACCCGGAGCTACCGCCCACAAGGGGGAAGCTCCGGGACACGTACCGAAATGGCACCTCCGGACTTAACCCCAGACCGAGAGAAGCTCCGGACCTGACACGTGTCTGGTAGCCCCGGAGCTACCTGCTTCCCACAGCAAGCTCCGGAGCAGCCACGTGTCAAATCGTCGGACCTTTCAGCTTCTAACCTCCGGAAGACCTTGTAACAGCTCCGGATCTTCAGAGGAGAGCCAAGGACTTCAAGACCCGATTAAGTGTCATTAATGCCATATTAATGACACTTAAACGGACGATCTTAACACCAGTAACGGAGCTGTCAAAGCCCGTTACAGGGTTATTAAGAGCAATTAATCGTGTATCAATACTAGTAACCGCTGGGGCCACATGTCGGGCCAGGCTAGCTTGTAATGGCCTGTCCTTGTACTATAAAAGGACAGGCCGACGATACACGCGGACAGGACGTTCAGGCACGAACGAACTCACGCATCCCACACACTCGTGGAAAGATTTTACTGCTAATACAACACTAACACCCCGTGGAGTAGGGTATTACGCTCAGGCGGCCCGAACCACGTAAATTTTTGTGTCTCCTATGTCAAACTCCTATTCACCTTCTTGAATCTCCGTGCGCCCACACCGAACTTCAAACTCCCCAATCACTTTAGCAGTGTGAGGAGATCTGCCGGCTCCAACAGTCGACAGTTGGCGCGTCGGGTAGGGGCGCCTGAGATTTTCAAGAATGGTGAACTCCGCGGCTGGATCATCCAATGGCCAACCTGCTGCTCAGGCTGTTGGGGGCAATCCCTCCAACAGGCAACCACCTGCAGGAGCCTCAGCACCAGCAGGAGCCACACTCCCACCACCACCGTCTTCTCCAGCAAATCGTGCTGGGCAGCGTGATGGTGCGCCGGCGTCAATCACTGCGTCGGCAAATCATGACCATACAAAACACGTGCTTCATGCAGCGCGTGCTCTTCTTCAACGTCCACCACCTCCGGATGCACCTCGGGATGCACTGGAGCAGTGGAGGGCTGACGTGGAGCATTTGGTTGCAGCAGCAGCCGAATGCCTCAGCAACCAGGGTCCTCCTCCTTCAGGAAGAGCCCCGTCGCAGCGGCGGACTTTGTCTGGAAGGCTTGGTCCACATGCCTCCAATAGTAGGAGACGTGCTGCATCTCAGCAAGTGACGTCATTGCCCCCCGGGGCTCGACGTACTCACACGGTATCCAGGCTTTCGACTCACGACCTCCGGGCGGAGCTTGATCGCCGATACCGCCAGCAGGACGGCCGAGTGCATATTGAGCGTGCCCGTAAAAGACGGGAAGCTCAGGACCTTTCTACTCTGGAAGGAGTAGGAGGAGGCTGTTCAGCCCTAGCCATGCACCTGCGCATGGTTAGATGGCCACAGAAGTTCCGGCCTCACCTGCCGGAAAAATTAGACGGGACTGTTAACCCCGCCGAATTCCTTCAGATATACTCCACTGCAATCTTGGCAGCTGGAGGAAACGAGGCCGTGATGGCTAATTACTTTCCAGTGGCCTTAACTGGGACCGCCAGGTCCTGGTTTCTGAGCCTTCCACCCAACTCTATCAACAGTTGGGAGGAGCTGTGCCGACAGTTCACTGCCAACTTCGGGAGTTCATACACCCGACCAGGCACTGAACTGGACCTTTTTGCGGTCGTGCAAAAAGGGGGAGAATCTTTGCGGTCCTTCATCCAGAGGTTCTCTCAGGTACGAAACACTATCCCTTCTATCTCAAGCACTTCTGTCATCGTGGCATTCAGACAGGGCGTACGGGACAAGAAGATGTTGGAGAAACTGGCGATCAATGAGATCACCAACGTCACGGAACTCTTCAGCCTGGCAGACAAATGTGCCAGAGCTGCGGAGGGCCGTGAAATGCACTCCAAACTAGCCTCGAAGGATCACAAGAAATCCTCCAAAGAAGAAGCCGCTACCTCCGGGAGTGGCAAGAAGAAAAAGAAGACCAACGGCAAGAAGAAGCCGTCAGTCGACACATCCAACGTTGCAGCTGCTGCAACTCTGGGTGGCCGGGGGCCACACCCCGAGAAGCGACCTCGACCGTCTTCTGAAGACAGTGGCAAACCCAAAGTGTGGTGTCCCATTCACAAAACGGGTAGCCACGGTTTGGAAGACTGCTGGGAGGTCCAAAACCTTGCCGAGCGCTACAACAAGCGCCGGGAAGGATCTCCTTTCCGACAGAGGGAAGGAAAACAGAAGGTCGACGAAGCTTCGGCTGAAGAGGAGTTAGGGTTTCAGGATCCCAAAAAGGTCCTGAAGGCCGTTTACACCTCCGTCGATGATGATTCTGACGTCTCTAACAACAAGCGTCGGAAGACCATGAACACCATTTTTGGTGGGTCATGGGATATCACCTCTCGTCGCGTCATCAAGACTATGCGGCGGGACATGGCCGCTGTAGCCCCTACAGTCAGGCCGGAACCTCATCGAAAGTGGATGGACACCTCCATCACTTTTGATGCTTCGGATTGTCCCCGGAGCATGGTTGGGGCAGGACAGTTACCCTTGATGGTATCGCCTACCATCAACAACATCCAGCTCCACCACATCATGGTAGACGGAGGTTCGGGGCTTAACCTCATCAGCTTCGAAGTTTTCACTAAGCTTCAGCTCTGACCTTCGGATCTCCAGCCCTCTCGACCTTTCTCCGGAGTAGGTCCGGGGGCCATTACCCCACTCGGAGCTATTACTCTCCCCGTTATCTTTGGGACCTGGGAGAAGTATCGCACCGAGAAGTTGGTCTTTGACGTCGCTCAGATCAACTTGCCATTCAACGCCATCTTGGGTAGACCTACCCTGTACAAATTCATGGCAGCTGCTCATTATGGATACCTGGTGTTGAAGATGCCAACACCAGTAGGCATTCTCCGGATCTGCGGAGATCGCACTGCCGGAGTAACTGCTCTGGAGGAACTCCACGCACTCACCACGGCGCAAGAGGAGGATTCCAGACAGGAGCATGCTCCGAAACCCCCGAGCATTCGTCAACGAGGCTCGACCTCTGCACCCCGTGTGCAGCCAAACGGCGACACCGACATTCCCGTCAAAGTTGTCCAAATTGGTTCCGATGCTACTCAAACCACCCGTATATCGGGAGGGTTGAACGACAAATAGGAACTCGCGCTCATCACTTTCCTCCGGGCTAACGTTGACGTGTTTGCTTGGCAACCGTCACAATTGCCTGGGATCCCCAGGGAAGTGATCGAGCACAATCTAAAGATCTACCCCGATGCCCGGCCTGTGCATCAGAAGCCTCGGAAGCAATCCGTAGAGCGGCAGAACTTCATCCGACAAGAAGTGAAGAAGCTACTCGAAGCCGGATTCATCCGAGAAGTCTTCCATCCAAAATGGCTGGTGAACCCAGTCGTTGTGCCCAAGGCCGGCGGGAAGCTTCTGATGTGCATCGACTACACCACACTAAATAAGGCATGTCCAAAAGATCCATTCCCACTACCTATAATAGATCAGATAGTGGATTCTACCTCCGGGTGTGAATTACTGTGTTTCCTAGACGCATATTCTGGGTATCATCAAATCAGGATGTCTAGGGAGGATGAAGAGCATACTTCATTCATCACAGTAGATGGATTGTACTATTACACAGCCATGCCATTTGGTCTCAAGAATGCAGCTTCAACTTTTGTACGAGCTATGTACAAAACTTTTGAAGAACTCATCAGAGACATAGTGGAAGTGTACGTCGATGACATCGTGATCAAGGTCAAGAACAAGGAGTCACTCCTAGACACCTTGCAGGCTGTCTTCGACAAGCTGCGGGCCACCCGCACAAAGCTAAACCCGGACAAGTGCGTGTTTGGGGTAAGCTCCGGAAAACTTCTTGGTTTCCTGGTAAGTCACCGGGGCATAGAAGCTAATCCGGCGAAGATAAAAGCCATTGAAGACATGCGGCCACCAACCCTCATCAAAGACGTCCAAAAGTTAACTGGATGTCTAGCCGCCCTCAGCCGGTTCATATCAAGACTGGCGGAGCGGGCACTTCCCTTCTTCAAGTTATTGAGGAAGTCCGCACCATTCCAATGGTCCGAAGAAGCAGAGAAGGCATTCCAGGAGCTGAAACAGTTCCTCACCACCCTACCAATTCTGGTAGCTCCGAACCCTGGTGAGCCTTTACTGCTTTACATTTCAGCTACTAACGAAGTCGTCAGTATGGTTCTGGTTGCGGAGAGACCGGAACTACCCCACACTCAGGAATCCAGACCCCTTCGGGAGGGTCCGGAGGTTCCTGAAAGCGAGTCTGGGTCCCAGCTCCCAGATTCGAACCCACAAGAAGTCGCTTCAGGAGACCTAGACCCCTACGGGAGGGTCCAGGTCATTTTTGAAGAAGCTCCTGGTTCCTCCAGCCAGAACTCGGAGGTCCCCGAAGAGAATCTGGACCCCTCCGAGAGGGTCCGGATCAATGAAGAGGAAGCTCCGGACCCCTCCGGGAGGGTCCAGACCATTCAACGCCTGGTATACTTCATCAGTGAAGTATTACATGATGTCAAGACTCGATACCTAGAGGTGCATAAGCTGCTCTATGCAGTTCTTATTGCCTCTAGGAAGCTTCGACATTACTTCCAAGCTCACAAAGTCTCGATGGTGACCTCCTACCCACTACGAGCAATCCTGCACAATCCCAATTCAACTGGGAATATTGCAAAGTGGGCAGCGGAATTGGCTGAATTTGATCTTGAATTTATTTCAAGACAAGCAGTCAAAAGTCAAGCATTGGCAGATTTTGTGGTGGAATGGACTCCCTCTCCGTCAAACCCTGGGGGCCCCAGCGAGCAGAAGACGGAGCATCAAGCTCCAACCTTCACCGAGCCTCACTGGACCCTCTACTTCGACGGCTCCATGCAGAAGCAGGGGGCCGGAGCTGGAGTCCTTCTCCTTGCACCGACTGGGGAGAAGGTGAAATACATGGTACACCTTGACTTCAAGGCAACCAACGACATGGCGGAGTATGAAGCACTCATCTATGGACTAAAGGTGGCACTGTCATACGGTGTCAGGCAACTGCTGGTCAAAGGAGATTCACAGCTCATCATCAAGCAGGTGAAGGGTGAATGCTACTAAAACAATCTCAAGTTAGCTGCTTACCTCCTAGAGGTCCAGAGGCTTCGGAAGGACTTTGAAGTCCTAGACCTCCACCATGTTCAGCGTGCCCATAATGCCGAAGCTGACGAACTCTCGACCAAGGCGTCAACCGGAGCTCCGGCTCCTGACGGAACCTTTGTCTGGGGATTGTCGAAACCCACAGCTCAGCCTGCCGAACTGAGCGAAGGGGGCGAGATTAGCATCCCGAAGCTGACGGTCCCGATGGCCCTGTTACCATGGCAGCCATCAAGGGTCGTAGGTGCTGCCGGGAGCTCCGAGCAACCCAGCACGCAAGACTCAAAGGCTCAAGCTAGCTCCGATGCATGGATCTCGGAGATCCGGAGCTACTTGAAAGACAACATCCTTCCATACGATGATGTATCCGCTGACCGGGTAGTCAGATTGGCTAAAAGATACACGCTGGTAGAAGGGGATCTCTACCGGCGCGGTGCCAACGGCATCCTAATGCGGTGCATCACAAGGGAAGAAGGCTGCGAACTTCTCGCAGAAATCCATGGAGGCGAGTGTGGGAACCACGCATCTTCCCTCACGCTGGTCGGAAAAGCCTTTCGGCATGGCTTCTACTGGCCTACAGCGCTCCAGGATGCCACTGAGCTGGTGAAGAAATGCGAAGCATGCCAATTTCATGCAATGAAAATTCATACACGGCTCAGCCCTTACAAATGATACCTCCTACATGGCCCTTCGCTGTGTGGGAGATGGTTATCTTGGGACCCTTCCCAAGAGCCGTCGGAGGTTACAAGTTCCTTACGTCGCCATTGACAAGTTCACCAAGTGGCTGGAAGCAACTCCAGTTGTGACGATCAACAAGCAATTTGCTATCAACTTTCTGCAATCCATTATAAGCAGATTTGGAGTCCCAAACAAAATCATCACTGATAATGGGACTCAATTCACAAGCTCCGCATTCCAAGGATATTGCGAAGACCTCAGCATACAAGTTTGCTACGCCTCCGTAGCTCACCCAGCCAGCAATGGCCAAGCCAAGAGAGCAAATGCTGAAATCCTTAAAGGACTCAAAATGCGCACCTATGAGCGCTTGAAAAAACACGGAGCCAACTGGATCGAAGAGCTTCCACCCACTCTATGGGCCAACAGGACTTCTCCAAACCGGTCAACCGGAGAAACACCCTTCTTTCTGGTGTACGGAGATGAAGCAATCCTTCCTCCGGAAATCACCTTGGGTTCGCTCCGGGTCCGGACCTTCGACGAAGCCGCGCAGGACCAGCTCCGGAGTGAAGACCTAGACCTCCTCGAGGAGGGAAGGTGCCAAGCAGCTGTTCGGAATGCCCGATATTGCCAAGCTCTACGGCGTTATCACCAGCGGCACGTACACAACCGACAGCTCGAGGAAGGCGATCTGGTGCTACGAAGAATACTATCCAGAGAAGGGTTAAACAAACTCTCCCCCGGCTGGGAGGGGCCTTTCCGAGTGATCAAAGTATCCCGTCCCGGAAGCGTTCGCTTGGCTACGGAGGATGGGACACCTCTCCCAAATCCTTGGAACATCGAGCACCTCCGTAAGTTCTACACTTAACACCACGGAGGTGAGTCTTGAGTAACTTGAGGTGTATGTTATAGAGTCATTGTACAGAGTCGGGTAGTTCCTCCGGGAGAACAGCCGGACCTTTCCCGAAAGGTCCGCAAAGTTCATGCAGCACTTGTCACAGTCTCCGGACTAAAAGTGTGGCTAACTACCCTTGGTCAAACGAGAAACCAAACACACTTAGCCTGGTTCCGTACCCTAAGAGTGTACATGTTTCCCCTGTACCCTAGACCTATAATGAAAGACATCTTCATGTGAAATAGACTCCACGTGCATTTATTTTGTACAGGCTCAACATTTTTATTTTTCTCTTTCTTGTCTATAACAAATACATGCAATTCTTAAGAAATTTTAGTTCGACCGGTTTATATACGATTCGAGTTGTATTGTCAGTTCTTTTGGATTCAAATATCATTCATGGCCAACTCGCCTGAAAGCCGCTAAGCCAATCTAGGGCCGGAGTGTGCTATGGACTTAGCCTGGTCAAGCACCCTAAGTACGCCACTCTACCTACACCCCGGCAGGCCGAAGTAAGACGGGTCCAAGGACAGTTGAATCTAAGGGAAAAGACAATGCATCCGGTTGTATTTAAAATCGCGTTCAACTTAAAATCTTCTTGAGAATCGTAAGCCGCGACGAAATTATAGACAAGGAATGAATTTTACTATTTTTCGAGGCTTAAGTGTGCAGGAAAAATAAAGTCTACGTTGATGGAGAAAAGCCGGAGCTAACGCAGCTCCGACTCCCCTAAGGGGGCCAGCCGTCGACGCTGAGTATAAGATGGTGAGAAGACCCCGTAAACGGAGTCTGCTGCCAACAAACCAAGTGTTGCAAAGGTCACTGCCGGAGCTACTCAGTTCCGACACCCCGGAGGACTAACTATCGACGCTCTATGTGTTTATAGAAGCTATTGCCGGAGCTACCAAGCTCCAGCGATGGACAATGTCGGAGCTTCTAAGCTCCGACAACCTCAGGGGACCTTCACTATCGAAGACTTCGGACCTAAAATTCTACAAGTTCAGAGCAAATGAGTCTTCAACAAAACACAATATCCTTTTGGTACATGTTCACAATCAAATTGTGTACATCTACCAGGGGGCCAAGTGAAGATAAAAGTGTTGAAGACAAAAAGTGAAATTCTCAAAAATTTAGGAATTTCATTCATCTGGAGATAGGAGATTACATCTGAAGACAAGGGATTACAAAATTGAAGAAGAAGAAGAGAAAATACAAGTGAGAGCTAAAGAGATGGTCCTAGACCCTATGGAAGAACTCGGCGACTTCCTGGGCGACCTCCGATACGCTGGCTCGGGTAGCTTCGCCTTCTCCTTCGACGGGGCCTTCAAGCACCGGGTCCAGAGGAAATTGGGAGTTCCGGCTGGTGTAGCACGTCAGCACATACTCTGTGACGTTCCTCGCCAGGGATTGCCCCTCAACCTCCAGTTGGTCCGCGATGACATCGCCCACCTTGGAGAGCTTGCTACCTGCTGCGCTCAACGCCTGCAGCGCAAGGTCCGGCACCGGCTCCGGATCATCCGGGCGCACGGGGCTGAAACCCATCGGCGTCAGCGCGTCGTTGGCCTTGCCCAGGAACTCCCAAATCTGTAGGGAGTCCGCCGTCCTCAAGCTCTTCATCTCTTCTAGGGATCTCTTGGCCGCTGTCAGTTCGGAATTCACGCGGGCGAGGCGCTCAACTTCTTTTGCATTTTGCTGAATCTTTGCAGCAACCCGCCTCTCGAGTCTTCCGAGCTCCTCCTCCCGGAGGTGGATCTTGTTCCGGCGATCGACTACGTCCTTCTCCCTAGCCTCCACTTTTTTCTCCCGGGCAACAAGGGCACACTCGTATTCGTAGAGTTCCTGCCCTCGTACCCAGGTCTTCTCCTCCTCCTCTTGGCAGCGCTCTTCCAACTTTTTAGTGCGCTCCTCGAGGCCCTTGTCCGCTAGAGCTATCTTCTCGGCAAGCTCCTCTTCCCTCCTCAGGACATCATCCTGCATCTCAAGGAGTTTCTGCTCTTCATTCTCGAGCCGTCTCTCCCTCCCCTCAAGTGCCTCTCGGCGCTTGATGAGTGCGGTGTTAATGGCCTCAAGCTGTTCGTGCCGAGCATCGGCCGCGTTATTGGCAG
The DNA here is from genome assembly GCA_036927565.1 of Tuctoria greenei. Taxonomy (NCBI): domain Eukaryota; kingdom Viridiplantae; phylum Streptophyta; class Magnoliopsida; order Poales; family Poaceae; genus Tuctoria; species Tuctoria greenei. The sequence goes on along the minus strand of JAYESD010000011.1, from coordinate 112,944,191 downwards.
CTTTGGCCTGATCGTAGATCTCCCGGGATTGAGCGTCGAGGGCATGAGTCATGCTCTCCCTGTCATCCAGCAGCTTGCCCCAGTACTCCAGGCGGATCTTCTCCCGCTTGATCCACTCCTTGTCATCCGCTAGCCTCGACTGCGCCAGCTTGGTCTCAAATTGGAGTCGGTTACGCCACCGCCTAAGGGTTTGGCACTCCTCTTCAAGAGCCTTGCTGTCGTGGAAGAAAGCCAATTGGACTTGACGCAGACTGGAGCAGGCGTTGTCGATAGACATCGACAGCGGGATGGGCTTCGGACCTGCTGGGGTCTCCTCCGCTGGTTCCAGCGGGTCTTCACATACAAAAATTGGGTCCCACTATACGAGAGCGGAACCCTGAGCTTCGAAGGCACTAGGGCCGTCCTCCGGGATGGCCTCAGTCGCCATCGAAGAAGGCCCCGCCGCCAAGTCTTCGATCACCTCCTCGGACAGGGGGTCAGCGACTTCGCTTGGGCACTCCGGCTCAGCCGCAGGTACCTCCGACGTCGTCGCCTCCGGAGCAGGAGCTGCTACTGGCTCTGACCGGGACACCTCTTCCGAGGGAGGCTCGAGCTCCATCGCCTCTTCAACCACCGGCTCAAGAACCGGAGGATCTTCAACTTCGACCGGCTCTGAGGCCGGAGCTCCAACAATAACCGACTCAGCGGCCGGTGCTTCAGAAGTAACCGGCTTAACTGCCAGAACTACCTCGACTTCCGGCTCACATGCCGGGGCTTCAGTTACCTCCAGCTCAACTGCCGGGGCTTCAACAATTTCCGGCTCCGAGGCCGGAACTACTACTTCCTCCGGCTCAACAGCCGGAGCTTCCATCACTGCAGCACCAGGACCCGGAGCTTCAACCTCCGAGACAGGTGTCGCTGGTGTGTCTTCACTCCCGTGGTCCGGCGCTACCACGGGGACTTCTAGGGACGAGTCGAGGTCCATGACCACAACAGCCGGCGCCGGAGCTGTCGCAGCCTCAGCCACCACCTGGGGCGGCACCGGGACAGGAGCAGAAGCTCCCACGGCCTCAGACATCGTGGCTGAGGGTGGAGCTTCACTCCCCTTCTTGGGGACGCTGCAGATGATGGACGAAGAAAATCAACAAACACTCGCTACAATTAAAAAGTTAACCAAGGTAAAGATTAAATATTACCTTGGAAGGCTTCCGCACCAGCTTGCGCGGAACCTTTTTCCTGGACGTTCCGGGCTGGCCACGGTCGGCGTAGAAGCTCCAGAAGGCCCCCCGGAACTTGTCGCAGCTACGGGCGTTTCCCGGGTCGAGGCTCTCCTCGATCGGGAGGAACCTCTGGACCTGGAGGCTCCCACCGTCCCAGGTGCCGGAGTCGTGCGCCCGGAGCTAGCACCCCAGGAGGGTTCCACCACGGGGACAGACGCGCTCCGGGAGGATCCCACTGCAGGAACGGTATCATCCCGGAAGGACCCCACTACGGGGACAGTCGCCACGGTGGCAGAAGATCTTCCCCCCTAGGGAGAAGGGACCGAGGCGGGAGTAGCGGGCCTGACGGACCTTCCGTCGGCATGTCGCAGCTTCCTCTTCCGGCTCTCCGGCTCATCCGCCAGCTCCTTGCCCTTGTCGACGACCTCGACCCTCGGCTGTGGGGCAGGGGCGGAGCCGTCTTCGGGCATCCCGGGGATCGCCACCCAGGTGGTTGATCTTCTCTCGACGACACCAAGGTTGTCAAGTAAGGGCATCGTCCGCCAGAGCTCCCTGCTGAACTCCACTTCCATGTTCAGAGGGAGAAAGGCCGACGGCGGAGTCAAGTAATCACCGTCAACGTCGATGCCGTGCTGGAATTTCTTGAGGTGGAACTCCAAGGTCTTCCCCACCATGTTGGACTTCAACCCGGTCTCAACCCGGTCCTCGTCCATCACGCTGTTGAGGGCCCAAGCGAGCTTCTCCCTCCTCTTCAGCAGCGCCCACCTGTTGGCCAGGAAATTACAGAATACCGCCTGGGGAGTCAATCCTCCCTCCACGCATTGGCGGATCCTGGTCAAGGCGGGGTTGAAATCTTCCGCCAGCACCAGAACCTCACTCCAGATCGTCGTGTCGATGCCGGGCAGACCGTCGGGCAGCTCCAACCGCTCATGCTCCTCCACCCTGACGACTATCCAATCTTTCTTCCAGTCATCCCACTTCCCGGAAGGGAACGACCGGAGGTACTTGAATGGGCACTTCTTGCGCTTCACAAAGTAGTAAAAGCCAAGGTACTCATTGCTCCGGCCGGTGGTGTGGACGGTGAAGAAGGTCCGGATGAGTTCGATGCAGGGGGGGATGTCCACCCACATCTCACAGAAGTGGACAAAGATGGACACGAGGAGAATGGAGTGGGGGCCAAGGTGGTATAGCTGCAGACCATAGAAGTCTAGCAACATCAAGAAGAAGGAAGAAAAAGGTGGGATCAACCCCACCATGGCGTACGAAGAAAAGTACACCATTTCGTCAGCGCGCTCCTTCTCGAAGGGGAGCTCTCCGCCGGCACAGACCAAACGGTTAAAGAAGTCCAAGGACCACCCCATGAGGGCCCGGACCTTCTTCAAATCGCCGTCGGTCTTCAAGCGACTCTCGCGCAGACCCAACTCCATCACAGCACAGCTAGGCAAGAGAAGAAGAGCTAAGCACGAGGTGGGAGTTTGAGCGCAAGATCAGATGAGAGGCGTAAAGAACTCCCGACGGTGCGCGCTTTCCTTCTTAAGTAAGCCCTTACAACGCTTGGATGGAAATCGCAGGGAAGTTGAAGATACCACTCAAGGATTCAACCCAGCCGATGACAAGAGGGCCCGGGACCACCCCGACGATCGAGTCGAGGCTATTACCCAGGCGAACGGTTGTCATCACGAGGCGGGAAACCCAAAGGCGGCGGCCTGACAGGGCGCGCGGAACCGATACGGTTTTCGTATCGGGAACCGGCAACCTTCAATTGCGTGAGATCCGCACGTCAAAGATCTCATCTGCCGCCTGAGGTGTGCCACGCGGCGGGATCTAACTGTAAATCCCTGCCAACGGAACCTCCGAAGACCCTTGAAGACTCAGTTCAAGAGTCACAAGGATGGACCCACCTCCGACAGAACGACTTCACCCCAGTGATCTTCCTCGGAGGTAGGTCCAGGGGGCCATTGTCGGTACCCTAAAAACCGTACACCCCTTGAGGTTACAAAGATCTCAAAGGAAAGCCATCTACTTGGTTTGAAGACCCTCGGAGGCCCACCTGTCAGACATAACCGGATCCGCTTCTCCAACATGGTTAATCCCTGGGTCGCCACGTGTACAACTAACCCGGAGCTACCGCCCACAAGGGGGAAGCTCTGGGCCACGTACCAAAACGGCACCTCCAGACTTAAACCCAGACCGAGAGAATCTCCGGACCTGACACGTGTCTGGTAGCCCCGGAGCTACCTGCTTCCCACAGCAAGCTCCAGAGCAGCCACGTGTCAAATCGTCAGACCTTTCAGCTTCTAACCTCCGGAAGACCTTGTAACGGCTCCGGATCTTCAGAGGAGAGCCAAGGACTTCAATACCCGATTAAGTGTCATTAATGCCATATTAATGACACTTAAACGGACGATCTTAACACCAGTAACGGAGCTGTCAAAGCCCGTTACAGGGTTATTAAGAGCAATTAATCGTGTATCAATACTAGTAACCGCCGGGGCCACATGTCGGGCCAGGCTAGCTTGTAATGGCCTGTCCTTGTACTATAAAAGGACAGGCCGACGATACACGCAGACAGGACATTCAGGCACGAACAAACTCACGCATCCCACACACTCGTGGCAAGCTTTTACTGCTAATACAACACTAACACCCCGTGGAGTAGGGTATTACGCTCAGGCGGTCCGAACCACGTAAATTCTTGTGTCTCCTGTGTCAAAATCCTATTCACCTTCTTGAATCTCCGCGCGCCCACACCGAACTTCAAACTCCCCAATCACTTTAGCAGTGTGAGGAGATCTGCCAGCTCCAACAGTCGACAGTATCCATCATAATCCTTAGTGTCTACCCTAAAAATCCCAAAGCCAATTAAGATCATTATATTATTTTGATCACAAGATATTAGCTTGTGACCTTAAAACATAATTTTATTTTCAAAGTCATTCATATATAGTATATGCATATCGTGTAGTAACTGAAGTCGAGGAGCAGCCAAAAAATTTGGAAGTCCAGCTGTCGGAGACTAACATAGACTCAGACTCGCATTCAAGCAAGCCCCGGTTTGCATTTAAGTTCCTTAAGGTGTCTTTGCAGTTTTCATTCACTTTACGTCTTCAGATGTTGTGCATTACGTTTAAGGTGTTTGACATCCACTTGCATGGCCCACAAATCCTATGGAGTCTTGGGTAGGTCTACAGTCTGTTGCGTAGAAATTGCTATGCTTATGTCCATAGGAATCCGGTAGAAGCTGAGTAGTTAGAATCTACTCGCGAGATAGGATTCTATCACACGGGATGAATTGGATCATGAAATGGTTTATAAATATGAAATTGAGACCGAGCAGTGGGTAGGATGCAGCGAGACGTGGTCTCACGTGCGTAGCCCTGCTTGTGTCGATTGAGGACCGCTTCGTGTGCGGCCCTGCTGGACAAGATTGAATTGTACCGGCGACATACTGGAGAAATGGGCTCCAGCAAACTGACATAGCTTAATACTGGTTTGTGAAGGCATTCTGTTATGTTTTATAAGCGTGGGTTGAGGGCAGCAAGGTGTAAATCAGCTGGTGGGCACGCCAGAGTATGCCCCATGCAGTGACCTCCTGCTCGTGACGGATCGACCAATTCAACATTCGAGTGTTCAGTGAAAGGTGGCCATATACGACTAGTACTGAAGTGTAACGTAGGTACTGCTGTAAGTACTCGCTGACATTTCTGAAAGTGCATATGTGTCGTGTTGTTCCGGGTGTGTCTTGATTGCAATCACCGTCCCTTGCGATAATAGAGTACCACTTGTTCACTGCACTGTGACGTAGTAAATACTGAAGAAGTCAGGAGAATACGATGTATTGAATTATAATTGTTTTGCAACCTTGTATGGCTTAGAGATAGTACAATTAAAAGTTTATAGTTTCCCCATACTTTACCTGTAATAGCATTATGTGCTTTGCGCACGTCATATCATCGACAAAGCGTTTCTTGTTTGATTGTGGAGTCTATGATGTGTCGTGCCTAAAGAATGTCATGTGCTACTTAAAATATGATTATAAGGATCGTCTTGTAGGTGAGTCCTTTATGCTATTCCTTACCTATGCTTAGTAATCACCCTGCATATGTCTAGTGAGACGGGTTAGTCTTGCTGAGCCTTAATCTCACGTTTGCATTCAATAAGTTTTTGCAGATTATATGACTGATGACGGGTTCAATGATGAGGTTGCACCCCCTCTAGGGTTTACAGCCGAGTGGGAACCCTGCACGCCGCCGTAAGTTGGGTGATGCTAGTGCAAAGTATCCAGGGCATGGATGACTTTGCTTTTGCATAGCTAGTGCTGAGAGCGTAGCTATGATGTATAGTTCTCTTTCCTTTTCGCTTAGTATTGTAAAACTTCCACTGTGCTATAAATAAAGACTTGGTATTGTATTATATTCTCATTCTTTTTTCGTATACTGTTGGGTGTCGCATCGCACAACACCACCCACTGAGATCCTTGGACGTCGGGATTCTGGTTCCCACAGGCATGGTATCAGAGCATCATTGGGAACAGTGTACTTGAAAAGAGCATATTTTCAAAACTTAGTATTGTTGAGTGAGGAATTATCTATATGCCCATGTAAGGAGTATTATTAGTATAAGATATAAAGGTGGTAAACTAACTATGTGTTATTATATTCTGTAACGACGCTTCGATGTCAAGTAAGAGGTAAGGAACGCCACCGTAAGCAGATTAATTGCGGTAAGCTCACCATGCGAGAGGTAGCATGGAAGTCTTTCTGTGGCTTGGCACGAAAATGTTAATAGGAGTCTCTGAAACTTTCCATGTTTCTGAGAACCTATGACACACGGTACCCCAGCGTGCTTCAAAGTTAGTGGGAGAACCCATCGGGTGGTGTATAACCCGATAGTATGCATCTCTAGAAGTATTCATGTTCTATGGAAGCATGCAAAACACGTATGCCCGAGCGTGTATAAGCCAGTTCGTGCGGGAGTCTTTGCTGTACAGACGTAGTAGAACCATGTACCTCGAGACATGACATCGCTCAAGGGCGACTCACACCAGAGTCGTATGCATTTACTTACATATATATTATTGTGACTGACTGTCGTGTTTCCACGTGCCGCCCTTGAGGTGTGAAGGTGTGAAAGAGAATTGTTAGTTTTCTGCAGCACTGACCACGGTAGCGACCCGTGTAGAACTCATTTGCGAGTGAATGATACTAGGGCCACCTATAAACATATCCGGATATACTGGGTAGAATTTTCTTTGGTGAGGCACGTAGTATCGTCAGTATCAAAGTTGATACTTGACCACCCCCAACGACAGAATGGATGCATTACATTTTTGAAGGTCTGACTATCAGGTGCTGGTAGGTTCGGACTCCGCAAAATGAGTTTCGACTCGACAAAGGGTTAGAACCAAGGTTCTTGATTTCTGGCTTAAGTTTGCTCAACTTCGCCAGGTTGTAATCTTGGCTAGTTATGAATAAACATAGGGGTATGCCATATGGATGGAAATCTCTTGAAGACCTCTATAACTTTTCTGTTTACCATCAAGACAGAAAAGCCTGATAATAGGTTGAAATTTGGAGTATGTTTAAACTGCTCCAGGTGACCCTACCATTGTACCAGTCTCTGTATTTTTGCAATAATTCGCTGCAGAAAAATCTTCAGCCTTATTGCGATACATTTCTGGAAAGGGTAGAAGGATATCTACAGTTTTGTTATTTAAAGTTTTTCCTGATTCAAATTTGAGGCAATTCAAATTTCAAGTTCAAAATAGTGAACTGCAGGGCCGCTGTTGAAAAACAGTCAGTTCATCTGTTAGGTTTAGATAGCTCTAGCTTTCAATACAGAATAGTGACATAGTTACATATATACATTTCTGGAAAGCTTAGGAAGTCCTCTATCAACCTTATGTTGCACTCATGACCTGAATCTTAGGATAACTATGTTTAATTTAGAACTTTCCTTCTTAGATTATCAATTGATCACCCAGGATCTTTAAAAGCAATTAGAAGTGATAACGGAACCGAATTCAAGAATCAATCTTTTGATCACTTTTGTGCTGAAAATGGAATAGACCATCAATTTTCTTCACCATATGTACCTCAATAAAACGGTGTTGCAGAAAGAAAGAACAGAACCTATGTTGAGATGGCTAGGACTATGCTTGATGAATATCGAACTCCTAGGAAATTTGGGGCTGATGCGATTGCAACTGCTTGTTATGTCTCAAATCGTATTTTCTTGCGCACTAAGCTAGGTAAAACACCATATGAGCTCCCGTTTGTACATAGGCCTAGTGTTACACACTTTCGGGTCTTTGGTTGCATATGCTTTATTAAGAAACATGGTAATCTTGATAAATTTGAACCTAGATCTGTTGATGGCATGTTTCTTGGTTATCCATCTCATACTAGAGGCTACCGTGTGCTTTTACTTGACACTAACAGAATTGTGGAGACTTGTGAGGTGTCTTTTGATGAAGCTAGCCCAGGTACTAGCTCAAACATTACAGGTCCAGATCCATATCCGCAGGGGAGAGCATTTTCGTTGAAGATGAGGAAAAGGTGGAGCTGCTCCCTGAAAATTCAGCAACTAATATGTGAATTTTTAAAGATAAGTATGCAAGGGGGAGAAATTTATTACACATTGCACATATTCACATTTGTTTTTGGCACAATTCTTCTCAGGGGGAGAATTTCTTTTTTCTCATTTTATTTTTGTTTTACAAAGGGGGAGAAATTGTTTTTAAAACTTTTAATGTGAATAAGCCAATGTTCGGATCTTAAGTGTCGTTGCTAATGATTTCATCAAGGGGGAGATTGTGAGACCTATGTGTGCTGAATACATTGGCTTGTATTGAATACATTGGCTTTGATGATAAAAGTTCTGAAATTCTGCTAAAATACCTTTTTAGCAAAGTCCGACTCTAGCTCCGAGCTTCTGCAAGGTCGGACAATAGGTCCGACTTTCTTTGTCTAGGTCTGACATGTTTTTGGGTAGCTCTGGTGAGCTTTTTCTTTAGCTCTGGCACGTCTTTGATAGCTCCAGCATGTCGCTGTTATGCTTCGATATGTTTTGATAGGTCCGACTTATGTTGGTTAGCTTCGACTTTTGGGTTGACTAGTTTCGACTAACCTTGGCAAGCTCCGGCGCTAGGTTGTACTAGCATTGGTAAGCTCCGGCGCTAGGTTCTACTAGCTTTGGTAAGCTCTGGCGCTAGGTTGTACTAGCTTTGGTAAGCTCCAGCTCAAGCTCCGGTTTATCTTTGGTAAGGTTCGGAGCTTGATCGCCATGTTCCTCTTTTTATCTTGCAATGTTTCAAACTTGATTTACACTTATGGAAAGTTTGCTTAGTATCCTTTTACTAAGTTTTTGGTGTGTTTTCATGGTTATGTTTGATATCATTTTGCTATGGTTTGCAATATGCTTATGTGAAGTGCTCATGTAAGATGTTGTAGTTTTGGAACTAACGAGAGTCAAGTCGAGGACTTGTGCTCGGAAGTATTGGTTGTTTGTTCATGTGCAGGTGTTGGTTGAGTTCAAGACATGGGTGGTGACAGGATCCATTGAACTAGTCTTAGGGAGAAGATGAGGTTCAACAACCAAGTTCGAGAGGAATTGTGGTTGAGTTGATGGGGAGGTCGCGTAACATGTTTGAATCAAGAACAATGCATATGAAGGTATCGTGGACTTCGTTGGAAGATGTTTGCACGTGTGCAAGGAGTGCATGGACGTGGCTACATGGTTCCGAGGTGTGATGAACAGATGTGGACGTAAAGAATTGGTCGGAAAGGTCCAACGACTAGGTTATAGACTCGAGCTGCGGCTGAGTCGTGTTTGACTCAGATATGGAAAGATTTGAGTTGGTTATGACAAGATTTCATGTGGGTCACGAATTTGAGTTGTTTTATCAATGTGGGATACGTTCCTAAGGTGTTTGGAAGTCTTAAGATTGCTTCTATCTGCATATAGAAGAATCCTAAGCAGTTATGGAAAGTTTCGATTCGAGATTTGAGTCGGATTAAAGTCCTAGTTGAGATTTGGTTGGCCTAAGGGCTGGTTATATAAGCAAGGCCGGCCAGAGCTCGTGGTGCACGACTTTGGGGCTGTTCCTCTTGTGTTCTATTGAATAAAATTCGTAGTTGAAAGGAACTTTTGTGCCTTGTTCGTCCGACTTGTTCCAGACAATTTTTTCTCGTCAAGTTTTTGGACAACACTACCTTGTTTCATAGGTTTTATCATAACTCAAGTTTTACAGATCCAATTGACATGATTCTTTTTTGTTGTCTTCACAACTTGATTATCTATCATCTGTCAAAATTTCACGATCCTTCGATCATAACTTGAGTTTCCCTCGACGGATTTGAGTGATTCTTGTTGTGTCGTCTTAGTGACTTGATTCTCTCGGATATCTATCACTTTTGTCACAGTGAAACATGTTTGGATTAGTCTCACACACGATTTATTTAATAGATCGTTTTTCTGCCGAAGGGGTTGGGATTTATTTGTTTCTGCTGCGTAAGATCTTTTAAATCTACCATTCACCCCCCCCCCCCCCCCCCCCCCCCGTTGGTAGATTTTCACGTGCTCTTCGATCCTACAGGAAGGATAGATTGATCTTTGTTTGATCTTTCGATCATAACTTGAGTTTCTATCCACGGATTTTCATGATTCTTATTGTGACATCTTCGTGACTTGTTTCTCTACAATCTATACTAGTTTTGTCACAGTTGAATACGTTTAGATTAGTCACACATACGGTTTCTTTAACAGATCGGTTTTCTGCCGAGGGGTGTTCCGTTACTTCTGATGAAAAGTTTTGATCTACCATTCACCACCCCCCTCTGGTAGCTTTACATGTGCTCTTTGATCCTACAATTGGTATCAGAGTCAAGTTGCTCTAATCTTTATCATTTGCATGTGTTTTGACTAAACATCATGGAGTCCGCCAAGCCTTATGTGTTCAGTGGTATTGATTTTCAGGTTTGGAAGGCACGTATGGAAGCTTTCATCCAGGCGCAAGGCTTCGCCATATGGGAAAAGGTATACAAACCTTATGATGTGACACCAAAAAATCAAGTTAGAGCTGCAAAACAAATTGGGCGTTGACAGCCACAACAAAGCCCACAACTTGATCATTCAAGGACTCACTCAAAGCAATTGATCGTGTCGCGCACCTCCGATCAGCATACAATGTTTTGAGAGCTCTATATGATTATCGCGAAGGCTCCAACACAATCAAGGAGGTAAAACAAGATATGTTCAAAAAGGAATACATGCATTTTGAGATGCAGCCTGTTGAGTCCATCGATCAACTTTTTGCCCGGTTTAATAAAATTCTCAGTAATCTATGTAGTGTCGAAGTAAACATTTCCGATGCTGAGAATGCTAGGCAACTCCTTAGTGCATTAGACATGACAATATGGGAGATGAAAGTATCATCCATTTGTGAATCAACTATCATGAGTACTCTTACTTTAGATGTGATTTACTCTAAACAAAAAAGGCACCACCGGTTCATCTATCGGCTCTGCAGCAACTTCTGGCACAGCGACCGGAGCCTCAATTACCTCCGGCCCCAATGCCGGAGTTTAAGGATCGAATGCTCAAGAGGGGGGTGAATTGGGCTTCTTTTCAAAAATTAAAGCAATAAAACTTAATTACTAAAATCCCAATTCCCTATGCAAACAACCTATGCATTCAAGTGAATAGTAACCTTGTGGTATAAGAAATGCATAAGTGTAAGGGGAGAGGAAGAAATCGCAAACTCCCGAGGAGACACGAAGACACAGAGATTTTATCCCGTGGTTCGGCAAGATCGTCAAGATCTTCCTACATCCACGTTGTGGCACCCACCAAAGGGTATAGCCACTCCCAAGTCACCGAGACCAGGGATCTTCACTATACTTCTCTGTTCGCCAACCTCGGCAAGGTGGAGCTCAAGCCTTGTACAAGTTGGATCCTCTGGGCTTCCACAACCGTCTTGGTAAGCTCCAGAAGGATCTCTCCAATACAATCACCAAGGGACACTCCCTTACAGCTCTCACTACACTAGAGACTCCAATCACCAAGAATGGAGGCACACAAGCACTATCTCTAGTAAGTTCTAGCCTATCTCTTGGTGTGTAAGTGGTGTAGATGATGTAGAAGTGTTGGCTCAACGTCTTGAATGCTTGAGAATGTGTAGAGTAGCTGGTTGTCAAGACTTGTCGAATAGACTGGTTGAAGGGGTATAAATAGCCAGCCTCCACGAAATAACCGTTGGAAAAGTAGTCTGACATCACTGTTATGCGAACACCGGATGATCTGATGTTCTCCCTTCAGTTATCATCGGTCAAATCCAAATTAGCTGATGTTCTTCCAACAAGTCCTTCTCCCTAGCATTCTCTTTCAAAGGCAAAGACTTATGCAAGACATTAGTGGCATGAGAATTAATAGATACCTTATCATTAAGAGTTTGTTTCTTTATATTTTTCAATTCTTGATCAAGAGCTTCATAAGTAAGGTTAAGTACTTGATGCTCTTGGATTAACTCATTGTGCTTTCCCAAGAGTGCTTGGTGTGCTAAGTCAAGCTCATGGTGATCTAGCTTGATTTTAACCTTATCCTCCTCAATTTGCTTGACATGAGATTTGAGCGTGTCATGCTCCTTAAGTATGCTTTCATACTTGTCAAGCAAATCAAGGTTAGGACTCTCAAGCTTAGCGCGAGTTTCTTCAAGAGCCTTGACCTTACTCCTTTCCCTCTTAATTATAGTGTGGTATTCATTTATTAATGAAGTTAAATCATCGGGGAAAAGCTCATCATCGCTAGAGTCATCACATACCTTGGTGTTACCTTTAGCCATGAGTCACATGGGAGGTGGATGAAGAGATGAGTCATCATTGTTGGCAATGGCAAGGCCGGCCAAACTTTCTTCTTCCGCTTCACTCTCTTCATCACTTGATTCTTCGTCAGTAATCCATTCATTTGCCTCACACATGAAATCCTTTTATGGTCCTTTTCTCTTCTTTGGGAAGAGTTTTGCCTTCTTTCTCTTGTCATGTTTCTTCTTCCCAAAGGATCTTTGTTTGGGCTTGACCTCTTCTTCATCATCTTCACTATCTTCAAGCTTGCGATGCTTGCCCTTGTGGTTCTCTCTTCTTTTGTCTGGTTTTAGACAATCATAGGAGATGTGGCCTTGATCACCACAATTGTATTAAGTCTTGTTATCATCTATCCTTGGTAGAAAAGCTTTCTTCTTGGGATCAAAGGTGTATCCGTTCTTGGCAATTTTGGAGTTCAAGCGAGATAACTTTCTCATCATCAAAGCAAGCTCATCATCATCATCATCTTCACTTGATGCTTGCTCTTCTTCACTTGAGCTGGGCTCAACCACTTTCTTTTTCTTGAGACTTGTTTTCTTGGTGGAGGACTTTAGATCAATTGTCTTTGAAGATGATTGCTCCATCATCCCAAGTACACTCATCTCATGAGCGTGAATCTCTCCAACAAGTTCCGAAACTTCAATGTGATCAAGAGATTCTTTTTGAAGCATGGAGTTGATGATGTTATACTTTGGCTTAGGAAGGAGCATAAGAATCTTGCGGTTGATGAGTCCCTTGCCAAGATAATCAATGTCAAGAGCATTAATTTCCTCAATAAGCACATTCAAGTGAGAAAACATTTCATTGACATTTTCATGAGGTAGCATTTTGAACTCGTCATATTTGGCTTTAAGCATATAATATTTTAGTTCTTTGACACGAGAAGAACCCTCATGGATTTCAATCAAGCAAGCCCAAATTTCACAAGCTTTCTCTTTGCTAGCAATCCTAGCATGACTAATGCATTCATAAATTGCATTTCTAGATTTAGCATCCCACTTGATTTGATCACCAACATAATTATGCTCACCAAACCCCGCATGGGTCGCTTCCCATACCTCGGGAGCAATAGCCTCTAGATAAGCATGCATGCGTGCTTTCCAATAGGCAAAGTTCTTGCCCTCGAAGATAGGAACCGAACCCCCATTCTTGGCCATTTTAGCTCTCTAGCGGTGAAGCTAGAATGATCCAATGAGCAACCTTGCTCTGATACCAATTGTAGGGATCGAATGCCCAAGAGGGGGGTGAATTGGGCTTCTTTTCAAAAATTAAATCAATAAAACTTAATTACTAAAAGCCCAATTCCCTATGCAAACAACCTATGCATTCAAGTGAATAGTAACCTTGCGGTATAAGAAATGCATAAGTGTAAGGGGAGAGGAAGAAAGCGCAAACTCCCGAGGAGACACGAAGACACGGAGATTTATCCCGTGGTTCGGCAAGATCGTCAAGATCTTCCTACATCCACGTTGTGGCACCCACCAAAGGGTATAGCCACTCTCAAGTCACCGAGACCAGGGATCTTCACTATACTTCTCCGTTCGCCAACATCGGCAAGGTGGAGCTTAATCCTTGTACAAGTTGGATCCTCCGGGCTTCCACAACCGTCTTGGTAAGCTCCGGAAGGCTCTCTCCAATACAATCGCCAAGGGACACTCCCTTACAGCTCTCACTACATTAGAGACTCCAATCACCAAGAATGGAGGCACACAATCACTATCTCTAGTAAGTTCTAGCCTATATCTTGGTGTGTAAGTGATGTAGATGATGTAGAAGTGTTGGCTCAACGTCTTGAATGCTTGAGAATGTGCAGAGTAGCTCTGCTTGTCAAGACTTGTCAAATAGACTGGTTGAAGGGGTATAAATAGTCAGCCTCCACGAAATAGTCGTTGGAAAAGTAGGCTGACATCACTGTTCTGCGAACACCGGATGATCCGATGTTCTCCCTTCAGTTATCATCGGTCGAATCCAAATTATCTGATGTCACTGTGCCAGATATGACTGTTGTTAGACCGATGTTACCATTGCCTTCTCATCGGATGTTCCGGTGGCACTTCATCCAGAATTGGTTCAGAATTGATGCTTACCGGAGTGATCAACCGATGTGTTTATAGTTGTACATCGGATGGTCCGGTGTTACACTTGGTCCAAGGAGATTGCTTACTGTACTGATGGACCGATGTAACATCCCTTTATCATCGGATGATCAGGTGAGTACTTAGTTCTGAGGTCTTCTTCTTCTGCTAAACCAACTCGACCGATGTGTCGTTTTCTGGAAACATCGGTTGATTCGGTGAGTTGATTTTGTTTGCTTTGAGTTGTTCTAAGTGATTCTTTTGGAATTTGCTCGATTGACCTCTTAGGCATTGGTTGGAAATATTCTTCTGATGATTATCAAGCATTGAGTGCTGTCAATTTTGGTTGAATAATTTTGACATATGAGCTTTTACTTCTAATCTTCATAAAAGTCAATTGACCTCATAGAATGATTGTTTAGTGGTCTCCAATTATATCCAATGATATTCATATAGATTTCATTTGATTGTGATGAGTGATATGGGAGACCTTGCATCCAAAAATTCATTAGTAAAATCCAATGGTTGTCATTAATCGCCGAAACCATACCTCATGGGGCCTAGATGCTTTCAATCTCCCCCTTTTTGTTGATTGATGTCAACACAACAAGTAAAGCATAATAGTAATGAATTTGAGAATACGATACTCAAAAGGATATGCAATAAGTACAAGATTTAGCACACTTAAACTTGAAGGCTCAAAAAATGATCAATAACTCGAAAGCTCAACGATCAATAACTCAAGAGAATTAAGTGGCACACGAATACACAATAAATAGCAAAAGAGTAGCAAATCTCCAAATTACAAAAGAACTCCCAAAGAGATAGAAACTCCCCCTAAAGCTAGGACTCCCCCTGGGACTAAGCTATCCTCCCCTGACTCTTCTCCCCCTTTGGCATAAATACACCAAAAAGGAAGTCGAGTGCCTAAGGATCCTGAGCGCTCGGGGCGATGAAGAACTAGTCACCGTCAGGGGTGCTGTCGTCGGAGCTGCTGCCTGCTACTGCTAAGGCTGGAGTAGCAGTGACGGGAGCTGCGGGAGCTGCTGTCGGTGCCTGCTGAGACTGGACTACTGGAAGAGGGGCACTGACTACGGGTGCCGGCGTCTGCTGGAAAAGCGTCGTAGCCAGCAAGGGAGAGTGGATAGCAGCACCTGGAGCAAGCAGTGGGGACATGCTGATCGACGGGATCGCGTAGTCGGCACTGGCGCTGAAGCTGGTGCCAGGACAGGCGGACCTGGAGCAAGGCCTGGAAGCTGCAACCCTGCCATCCCGGTCTGCATGTAGAGGTTGGTGATCAACCCCAGGATGCCCATCATCGCCTGCTGCGTCTGCTGCTGCAGGTCGAGAGAGCGATGGTGCATCTGATCAATAAGCCCAGTCAGCCTGTTAGTGTCCTCTTGCCTCTCATGGGCTATCTGTCGCTGCATCTCCTGCTGCTGCTGCTGGAACTCCAAGAGATGCGCAGCCTGCTCAGCTACAAGCTGGTCCAGGCGCTGCTGCTCAACCATCTGCTGAAGTAGGGAGGTAAACTCAGATGGTTGAGAGACCTGTGCCTCTGACACCGGAGGTGGAGTAGGAGGTGGCACAGTCGAGCCTCCAGCCTCCGCGTCGTGCTGCTTGGGTGAGGGAGGAGGAGGGAAGTACTCCTCAACACTGTCGCTGGTGTCACTCTCGGACCATATGTGCTGAAGATCCTCACCCTGATCCTCTGCCTGTGCTAGTCTCTCGTCTTCCTTCTCCAGGTCTGACCAGTCTTCCTCTGAGAGACGGGCACGGACCTGACGCTCAACTGGACAGCCAAGGCGGTGGTCTCCAGGAGCTGGAGCACAGTAGTGGCCGAACCATGTGACGCTCTCGTCGGTGAGACTGTCACGCACAGCGGACCCCTCTGGAGCTACCATGAAGAGCAAGTAGCTGATCCAGTGACCAAACACAAGCTGCCTCATCATCCCGACTCCATTAGTGATGACATCCTCCATCTCACAGATCAGGATGTCCACAATGTCGAACTCCATCCCATTCATAACATAGAACAGGAGAGTCTGCTGCAAGCTGGTGAACCCCTCAAGGTATCCGGACCTCGGCAAAAGTGTGCGACGCAAGGCAAGGTGCATAGTGCATGCAGCTAGAGTGAGTAGTGCCGGAACCCTCGGCTGGTCTGGAGAGAAAGGCTGAGTGAACAGTGAGCGTATCTCCTCAAGTGGTGGTGCCACACCTCCAGTGAGCGGCCTCCTCGGTGGGTCAGCCTATCCATACACCCTCTCGTGCAGGCAAGTGTCATGGAGATCCACTCCTAGCAGCTGTCCCAAAGTCTGCCTGGTCAAGTGATGATGCTGGCCCATGAACATGAAATCAATGGATATGTGGCCCTCAGAGACGTAGAGTGTGGCGTAGAATACTCGGACCCAGTCCTCCACGTAGGCACTCCTCTCGTAAGACATCAGCTCCACTAGCCCTCTATACCTCTCAAAGTAAGGGTGTATCTCTGTCTCGACTGCGAGTGCAAGCTGATCCTAATCCAGGAAATTATGCTGGAAGAGCGTATGGCCCCGACGTCTGTAAGTCTACAGTGACACCTGTGTCAGGGTCCAAAAGCGGTTGTCCACAAGTGCCTCTCTGGGCTGCGGGAACCAAGCCTCAAGTAAAATGCTCCACCTGAGCTTCCTGAGCTGCTTGG
Organism: Tuctoria greenei; assembly: GCA_036927565.1. Taxonomy (NCBI): domain Eukaryota; kingdom Viridiplantae; phylum Streptophyta; class Magnoliopsida; order Poales; family Poaceae; genus Tuctoria; species Tuctoria greenei. Next base: position 112,927,378 of record JAYESD010000011.1, on the reverse strand, counting down.
CCTTCATCTTCCTGTAATCTGTCAGCCAGACACCCTCAGCGACACGGACGTTGGTGTCCATCTCATAGACGGCTCTCTAGGCCGCCCTGTCCTCCCGAAGGTCAGCTGCTGATGGTCTCGGTCTTGGGGCTGCAGCTGGATGACCTCCACGGGTCCTGGCTGAGCGCCGGCGAACAAGCGGCACTTCGAGCTCCTCTTCTTCCTCTGACTCCTCTGGCATGGGAGGCTGCCTCTATCGGGCCTCACGGACCCTCAACGATCCTCCTCGGCCATGCTCTCGCTCCTCAGCGGCGCGAGCGGCCATTAGGGCTTTCTTTGCCTCCTTCGACAACTTTTGCTTTTTGGCGGCCGGCTTCTCGATAGCCTTGCCCTTTCCCTTCTTGCCACGGCCCATGATGACGACGGAGGTGAGCACGCGGGACAACGAGCTCAAGCGCACAAGACGGTGATGCAAGGATCATCGCGGCTGAGGAACCCTAACGGTGAAGCACGGCGACCGAAAGGAGGGCACCACAGCGGCGCAGAGGGCAGTGGTGCGGCGCCTAGGACGGCGTGGGGCGGAGGTAGTGGTGCGGCAGCGATGAGGTGCTTGGGGAGGCGGCGGCGCTGCTTGGGGAGGCGGCGGCACTGCGTGGCGCTGCATGCGGCGCAGGGTGAGCGGCGGCGGCGACCGGAGGCGGCAGCAGTGGCGGCTCGGATGGCGGCAGCGGTCGGAGGACGGCAGCGGCCGGAGGGTGGCGGTAGGGCGAGGGAGCGGTGGCAGCGGAGGTGAGGCGCGGAGCAGCGTTGGGGAGAGGAGGTGTCGGGGAGAGAGAGAGAAGGAGTTGAAGGGGCGCGCTAAAAAGGTGGGGCCCGAACCCTAGCTCAAATTTTAACACCAGATGAACCGATGTTAGATGAGGGTTGCGTCGGTCGAATGATACAGTAAGGGTATTCCAAAACTGCCATCGAAACCGGATGATCCGACGAGGAGAGGATTATCATCGGTTGAATGTGGCACAACTCCAGAAATGTGAACATCGGATGCGCTGATGTTTCTCAGAATGAACTCGTCGGTTGATTTGTCTTACTGACTGAACTGACCCTTGGCATTTGAACACAAACAGATCCGATGAGCTTCTGGCCTATGCATCGGATAATCCGATGACTACAAAACAACAACATCCCATATATGTCCTTTGACTCAAACAAACAAACACGGAGAAACACATGTCTTAGGACTTTTTGGGCAACCCCTTACCCCTCAAAAAGACTAGTTGCCAATAACTTGGCTAAGCCCTAAAGCAAATAGAACACCGAAGAAAATAAGGAATAAATCCAAATAAAATGTAAGGCCCATGCTTTGTGAGCTAGAGGATGAAAACTTCTATCTCTTTAAAGCATGTTCATTTAGGCATTAACGCACCTAACATTTTGTTCTTTCCACATCATATGAGTTGAGATATTGCATTTCAAACAAGTCTCTTTCTCATGAAGTGGGTTCCCCTTTGTGACAATCTACCGTATGCAATGCCAAACAATTTATAATGCAAGAAATTTAAACATGAGTGCAAGTCTATATGGCAGGCATCATGCAAGACATAAATTAAATCTATCTTGCCAAATTTGAACCTTTCAAAGGCTTCTTGATGGAGAGCCACTCTCTATGTCCTGGGGAAACCCAAAGGAACCTCCATCCCAAGCTAACCCTTGCTCACCCCTATCCTTTGAAAGTTAGACAAGACCTATATGAGATGCATTCTTACATGATCATGGCAACTTACATGACGTTCGATGCATCTAGCACATTTAATTCACTTCTTAGTCTAGAAAAAGTTTTCTCATCAAGTGGTTTAGTGAAGATATCCGCCAATTGTTCTTCGGACCTAACACCTCGCAAGGAGATGTCTCCCTTAGCTTCATGGTCCCTTAAGAAATGATGGTGAATATCAATGTGCTTAGTGCGGGAGTGTTGAACGGGGTTTTTAGCTATATTAACCGCACTTTCATTATCACAAAGGAGAGGCACAGAACCAAGTTTAATACCAAAGTTCAAAAGGGTTTGCTTCATATAGAGAATTTGGGCACAACATGCACCGACCACTATGTATTCCGCTTCCGCCGTGGACAAAGCAACAGAATTTTGCTTCTTGCTAGACCAAGATACTAGGGAACGCCCAAGCAAGTGGCACCCACCGGAGGTACTCTTTTGATCCACACGGCATCCGGCAAAGTCCGAATCCGAGTAACCCAAGAGATGGAATTTTGCACCTTTATGGTACCACAGGCCTACACTAGGGGTATGCTTGAGATACCTAAGTATCCTAAAGACTGCCTCCGATGCGATTCTTTAGGTGCCGCTTGGAAGCGAGCACACAAGCATACGCTAAACATGATATCGGGCCTGGATGCGGTAAGATAAAGCAATGAACCAATCATGGAATGGTAATTAGATTGGTCAATAGGTTTACCATCCTTATCCGCGTCGAGATGACAATTTGTTGCCATTGGAGTACTTCTTGAGCTACAATCTCCCATCTCAAATTTCTTCAAGAGGTCCTTGGTATACTTTTCTTGATAGATGAAGGTCCCCTCTCGAAGTTGCTTGATTTGAAATCCAAGGAAGAAGTTGAGCTCTCCAATCATCGACATCTCGAATTCCCTAGACATCATTTTGCCAAACTCATGGCTATGAGCTTCGTTAGTTGAACCAAAAATAATATCATCGACATAAATTTGACAAATAAAGAGTTCTCTGTCGATGTCTTTGGTGAAGAGTGTAGTGTCCACCCTCCCGATCTTGAATCCTTGCATGATCAAGAAATCTCGTAGTCGTTCATACCACGCCCTAGGTGCTTGCTTGAGCTCGTAGAGCGCCTTGTGCAACCTAAACACATGATTAGGATTCCTCGGATCTTCAAACCCGGGAGGTTGTTCAACATAGACAAGCTCGTTAATATAACCATTAAAAAAGGCACTTTTCACATCCATTTGATAAAGCTTTATGTTATGATGTGATGCAAAGGCAAGAAGTATACGGATGGCTTCTAGTCGGGCGACCGGAGCAAATGTCTCCCCAAAGTCTACTCCTTCAACTTGCGAGAAACCCTTGGCCACAAGTCCTGCCTTGTGACGGACCACAACGCCGTTCTCATCTTGTTTGTTGCGGTACACCCACTTTGTTCCGATGACGTTCTTGTCCTTGGGTCGCTCCTCCAACACCCAAACTTCATTGCGGATGAAGTTTTGGAGTTCTTCTTGCATGGCCATCACCCAATTTGGATCTTGGAGTGCTTCCTCAATGTGAGTGGGTTCTACACATGAAACAAACGAGTAGTGCACACAAAATGTAGCGAAATGGCGAGAACGTGTACTTACTCCCCTTGACGGACTTCCAATGATTTGGTCGATCGGATGCGCCTTGGAGATGCGTCCATGCCTCATAAGTGGTTGTGAAGCACTTGGCGGTGGTGATGCATGTTGCTCTTCTTGTGGTTGGACTTGATCATGGACTTGTTCTTCTTCTTGATGTTGTGTGGCTTGTGAATCTTGTGTCAGCAATGGATCATCTTTCTCTTCTTCGTCAACTTGAGGCGACATAGATGTGTTGAGGTTGGAACTTGAAGCTCCCCCTTGATCATGGCTCTCCTCAACTTTCGGCTTGATGTCACCAATGGTCATGTTCTTCATAGCTTCTCGTAGAGGCTCGTCATCTATTTCATCATGACCAAAACTCTCCTCTTGGGAGCCATTAGTTTCATCAAACTCAACATCACAACTTTCCTCAACTAAACCGGAGGTTTGGTTGAATACTTGATATGCTTTTGAGTTTGATGCATAACCAAGAAATATACCAACATCACATCTTATTTCAAACTTACCGAGCCTTTTCTTGCGGTAGATGTAGCACTTGCACCCGAAGACTTGGAAATAGGAGATGTTGGGCTTTCTCCCAATGAGAAGTTCGTATGGGGTCTTTTGAAGTAGTCGATGTAGGTAGACCCTATTTGCGGCATGGCACGCCGTGTTGATTGCTTCGGCCCAAAACTTCTCAGACGTGCCATAGTCATCAAGCATTGCTCGTGCAAGAGTGATGAGAGTCTTGTTCTTCCTTTCAACGACACCATTTTGTTGAGGAGTGTATGTGGCCGAAAACTCATGCTTCACGCCTTCACGGTCACACCACTCCCCAATGTTGTAGTTCTTGAATTCGGTGCCGTTGTCACTCTGGACCTTGATGATGGGAAGTTGAAATTCCCTTTGAGCATGGTTAGCGAAGGTCTTGAACACTTCCGGAGTTTCACTCTTGTCACCTAGAAACAAAGTCCAAGCATAGCGAGAGTAGTCATCAACTTTACCGCCAAGACTTTGATATGTGGATGGTTCGAAGAGGTCCATGTGGAGTAACTCAAGTGGCTTGGAGGTTGACACCATTGTCTTCATCGGGTGGTGTGAAGCAACTTGCTTCCCGGCTTGACAAGCGCTACAAAGCTTGTTCTTCTCAAATGTGACATCCTTCACGCCGGTCACCATCCCAAGCTTGAATGACTTCTTGAGCTTTCTCATTCCAATGTGCGCTATGCATCGATGCCATAGCCAACCCAAACTTGTCTTAGTGAAAAGACAAGTGGTCAAGCTAGCATCCTTGTTGGTGAAGTCTACTAGGTAGAGATGTCCATGCCAAAATCCTTTGAAGATTAGTTCTTGGCTTGTTTCACTATTCACAACAACATCATTTTTGCTAAAGGTGCACGTTAGTCCAAGATTACATAGTTGTGCAATAGAAAGCAAATTGAAACTAAGTGACTTTACACACAATACATTGGAAATAGATAAATCATCTGAAATTGCAATCTTACCTAAACCAATTACCTTCCCCTTAGAGTTATCACCAAAGGTGTCTTGTTCATGATTGTCGGGGTTTTCTATGGTGGTGAACATACCATCGTTGTCGGTCATATGTTGAGTGCACCCGCTATCGAGTACCCAATGCTTTCCTCCGGCTTTGTAGTTAACCTACACACATGAATTCAATTTTTTACTTTAGGCACCCAAGCCAACTTAGGTCCTTGTATGTGTGATACAAGTGTTTTTGGGACCCAAAGTTGCTTGGGGAGCTTCCCCTTCATGCCCTTTATGTCCTTGCCAATGAACCTTGCCTTCACCTTGCCATCTACTTTACTCAAGAGATAATAATGATCATTGAAAGTAGACTTGTAGTTAGTAGGCAATTTTGGAGAAGGCCTGTTAGGAAGAGGACACTCCCTTGTATGGTGACCGGTGACCTCACAATGTTGGCAATAGGAACCAACTTCCTTGATGAAGCTTGTTCTAAGCTCCGGTGAGGGCACCTTTCCTTTGTTAGGCACCGGGAAGGATCCAAGTCCTCTCTTGTTGAAGGCCTTTGCTTGTTGGAAGAGGATTTCTTTGTGCTTGACTTCTCCTTTAGATAGTCTTGCCACACTAGTGCGGAGACTTCAATTTCTTCCAACAAGTCCTTCTCCCTAGCATTCTCTTTCAAAGGCAAAGACTTATGCAAGACATTAGTGGCATGAGAATTAATAGATACCTTATCATTAAGAGTTTGTTTCTTTATATTTTTCAATTCTTGATCAAGAGCTTCATAGGCAAGGTTAAGTACTTGATGCTCTTGGATTAACTCATTGTGCTTTCCCAAGAGTGCTTGGTGTGCTAAGTCAAGCTCATGGTGATCTAGCTTGATTTTAACCTTATCCTCCTCAATTTGCTTGACATGAGATTTGAGCGTGTCATGCTCCTTAAGTATGCTTTCATACTTGTCAAGCAAATCAAGGTTAGCACTCTCAAGCTTAGCGCGAGTTTCTTCAAGAGCCTTGACCTTACTCCTTTCCCTCTTAATGATAGTGTGGTATTCATTTATTAATGAAGTTAAATCATCGGGGGAAAGCTCATCATCGCTAGAGTCATCACATACCATGGTGTTACCTTTAGCCATGAGGCACATGGGAGGTGGATGAAGAGATGAGTCATCATTGTTGGCAATGGCGAGGCCGGCCAAACTTTCTTCTTCTGCTTCACTCTCTTCATCACTTGATTCTTTGTCAGTAATCCATTCATTTGCCTCACACATGAACACCCTTTGTGGTCCTTTTCTCTTCTTTGGGAAGAGTTTTGCCTTCTTGCCCTTGTCATGTTTCTTCTTCCCAAAGGATCTTGGTTTGGGCTTGACCTCTTCTTCATCATCTTCACTATCTTCAAGCTTGCGATGCTTGCCCTTGTGGTTCTCTCTTCTTCCGTCCGGTTTTGGACAATCATAGGAGATGTGGCCTTGATCACCACAATTGTAGCAAGTCTTGTTATCATCTCTCCTTGGTAGAAAAGCTTTCTTTCTAGGATCAAAGGTGTATCCCTTCTTGGCAATTTTGGAGTTCAAGCGAGAGAACTTTCTCATCATCAAAGCAATCTCATCATCGTCATCTTCACTTGATGCTTGCTCTTCTTCACTTGAGCTGGGCTCAACCACGTTCTTTTTCTTGAGACTTGTTTTCTTGGTGGAGGCCTTTAGAGCAATTGTCTTTGAAGATGATTTCTCCATCATCCCAAGTACACTCATCTCATGAGCGTGAATATCTCCAATAAGTTCCAAAATTTCAATGTGATCAAGAGATTCTTTTTGAAGCATGGAGTTGATGATGTTATACTTTGGCTTAGGAAGGAGCATAAGAATCTTGCGGTTGATGAGTCCCTTGCCAAGAGAATCAATGTCAAGAGCATTAATTTCCTCAATAAGCACATTCAAGCGAGAAAACATTTCATTGACATTTTTATGAGGTAGCATTTTGAACTCGTCATATTTGGCTTTAAGCATATGATATTTTAGTTCTTTGACACGAGAGGAACCCTCATGTATTTCAATCAAGCAAGCCCAAATTTCACAAGCTTTCTCTTTGCTAGCAATCCTAGCAAATACATCTTGACTAATGCATTCATAAATTGCATTTCTAGCTTTAGCATCCCACTTGATTTGATCACCAACATAATTATGCTCACCAAACCCCGCATGGGTCGCTTCCCATACCTCGGGAGCAATAGCCTCTAGATAAGCACACATGCGTGCTTTCCAATAGGCAAAGTTCTTGCCCTCAAAGATAGGAACTGAACCCCCATTCTTGGCCATTTTAGCTCTCTAGCGGTGAAGCTAGAATGATCCAATGAGCAACCTTGCTCTGATACCAATTGTAGGGATCGAATGCCCAAGAGGGGGGTGAATTGGGCTTCTTTTCAAAAATTAAATCAATAAAACTTAATTACTAAAAGCCCAATTCCCTATGCAAACAACCTATGCATTCAAGTGAATAGTAACCTTGCGGTATAAGAAATGCATAAGTGTAAGGGGAGAGGAAGAAAGCGCAAACTCCCGAGGAGACACGAAGACACGGAGATTTATCCCGTGGTTCGGCAAGATCGTCAAGATCTTCCTACATCCACGTTGTGGCACCCACCAAAGGGTATAGCCACTCTCAAGTCACCGAGACCAGGGATCTTCACTATACTTCTCCGTTCGCCAACATCGGCAAGGTGGAGCTCAATCCTTGTACAAGTTGGATCCTCCGGGCTTCCACAACCGTCTTGGTAAGCTCCGGAAGGCTCTCTCCAATACAATCGCCAAGGGACACTCCCTTACAGCTCTCACTACATTAGAGACTCCAATCACCAAGAATGGAGGCACACAATCACTATCTCTAGTAAGTTCTAGCCTATATCTTGGTGTGTAAGTGATGTAGATGATGTAGAAGTGTTGGCTCAACGTCTTGAATGCTTGAGAATGTGTAGAGTAGCTCTGCTTGTCAAGACTTGTCAAATAGACTGGTTGAAGGGGTATAAATAGTCAGCCTCCACGAAATAGCCGTTGGAAAAGTAGGCTGACATCACTGTTCTGCGAACACCGGATGATCCGATGTTCTCCCTTCAGTTATCATCGGTCGAATCCAAATTATCTGATGTCACTGTGCCAGATATGACTGTTGTTAGACCGATGTTACCATTGCCTTCTCATCGGATGTTCCGGTGGCACTTCATCCAGAATTGGTTCAGAATTGATGCTTACCGGAGTGATCAACCGATGTGTTTATAGTTGTACATCGGATGGTCCGGTGTTACACTTGGTCCAGAGAGATTGCTTACTGTACTGATGGACCGATGTAACATCCCTTTATCATCGGATGATCAGGTGAGTACTTAGTTCTGAGGTCTTCTTCTTCTGCTAAACCAACTCGACTGATGTGTTGTTTTCTGGAAACATCGGTTGATCCGGTGAGTTGATTTTGTTTGCTCTGAGTTGTTCTAAGTGATTCTTTTGGAATTTGCTCGATTGACCTCTTAGGCATTGGTTGGAAATATTCTTCTGATGATTATCAAGCATTGAGTGCTGTCAATTTTGGTTGAATAATTTTGACATATGAGCTTTTACTTCTAATCTTCATAAAAGTCAATTGACCTCATAGAATGATTGTTTAGGGGTCCCCAATTATATCCAATGATATTCACATAGATTTCATTTGATTGTGATGAGTGATATGGGAGACCTTGCATCCACAAATTCATTAGTAAAATACAATGGTTGTCATTAATCACCGAAACCATACCTCATGGGGCCTAGATGCTTTCACGGAGTTTCCACCATCTTCACGTCCTTTGCCAAAGATTCAGTCGCTGGTGAAGCCGCTACTGGAGTGACTTCATGCATATCTCCCCCGTGGTCCGGCGCAACCACGGGAGTCTCTGGCGATGACTCTGAATCTAGATCCACGACAGCTAGCGCCGGAGCTGCCATGACCTCAACCACCACTTGAGGAGGCACGGGGGTTGAAGCTGGAGTTTCCGTCCGCACTATTTCGGATGTTGCAATAGAGGTCGGAGCTTTAGACCCCGTATTTGATGCCCTACAGTAAAAAAAATTGGAAGATACAAAACATACAAAAATAAGAGTGGCAAATCAAGGTGAAAAAGCAAAGCTTAACTTGGGAAACTACCGCTCCAATCGGCACGGAACTTCTTTGCCGGAGGCTCAGAGCCGAAACTTGCCGTGGTTGGCATGGAGGGAGCTTCGGTATGTCACCCAGAGCCTGCCGTCATAGTTGGGGTAGCCCCAGCCACGGTCTTCCTTGGCTGGGAAGGACTATAGGACCAGGAGCCCGTAGCTGGCACTGGAACCGGAGTTGATTGTACAAAACTGGCACCTCTTGAGGGCGCTTGCACCGAAGGAGGTGTCGCTGCAGAAGATCTCCCTCGCAAGGGAGAAGGGGCAGTTGTAGATGGAGCAGATCTGATGGAGCTCCCATCAACATGCTTCTGGTTCCTCTTCCGGCTGGAAGATTCGGCTGGCTCCTTGCCCTTGCCCTTACCGACGTCATCAACTTTTCGGCTCGGTGTAGGGGCGAACACCTCCTCGAAAGCTTCGGGTATTACAACCCTGGAGACCTTGCACTTCTCCACCTCACCGAGGTCGTCTAGCGCCGGCATCTTCCTCTGGAGCTCCCTGCTGATTTTTGGAATCACGTTTAGAGGTAGGAAAGCGGCCGGCAGAGCTAAGGCATCATCGGCAATAGACCCATGCTGAAATTTCTTGAGATGGAGCTTCAAAGCTTTGTCATCCAAGTTGGATTTCAAACCAGTTTCAATCCGGTCGTCATCCATCACACTGTTGAAAGCCCAGGCGAGCTTCTCCCTCCTCCTGAGTGGAGCCCACCTGTTCACCAAGAAATTTTCGAAGACCATCTTGGAGGGGTCACTCCACCCTCCACACATTCTCGGATTTTGGTAAGGACAGGGTTAAATGCATCTGACAGCTTCAGAACTACATTCCAGACATCAGTGTCAATGTTAGGGAGTCCTTGGGGCAGCTCCAACCTGTCGTGCTCCTCCACTGCAATGAAGATCCAATCCTTCTTCCAGTCATCCCATTTGCCAGAGGGGAATGCCTTCAAGTACTTGAAGGGACAGTTCTTGCGCTTCACGAAGTAGTAGAATCCAAGCAACTCTGTCCCCTTGCCGGTGGTATAAGCCATGAAGAAGGTCTGAAACAGTTTGATGCAGGGAGGCACGCCCACCCACATCTCGCAAAAGTGGACGAAAGTCGCCACCAGCAGGAGGGAGTGTGGGCTGAGGTGATGTAGTTGGAGGCCGTAGAAGCCCAGCAGCATCAGGATGAAACTTCAAAAAGGTGGGTTCAGTCCCACCATGGCGTATTCCGAAAAGTACACCATCTCGCCGCGGCGCTCCTTCTTGAAGGGGAGCTTGCCAGCACAGACCAAGTGGTTGAAGCAGTTGCTGGATCATCCCATGATGGTTCGGACCTTCATCAAATTGTCCTTGTTCTGGATGCGGCTTTTGGGAAGACCTAACTCCATCGTGACAAACTGGTGTGGAAGAGGAGAAAGCTAGGCAAAGTTTGGGAGGCTCTGAGCACGAGTTTGATCGAAAGCATAAGAGTCCTCAAACCGTGCAGACTTTCCTTCTTAAGTAAGCCTCCATGACGCTTGGATAGAAACCACACCAAGAGAAAGTCCACATTACAAAGAATCTACCCCGTCAATGACGAATGGCCCGGGACCAGCCTGACGAAGAAGTCGAGTGTATTACCCCAGGTGAACCATTGTCAGATGGGCGGCGGGAAGCCCGAGGGCGGCAGTCTGACAAGGCGCTCAGAACCGGCAACCTTCAATTGTGTGAGATCCACACTCAAATATCTCATATGCCTCATTCAAAACAAGCCACACGACAATGGTTTAACCCCAAACCATCGCCCCAATGGTACATCAAAAGACCTTTGGAGTTGCCGTGTGGGAATCGAGGATGGCCCCACCTCTGGTAGAATAGCACAACCCAAAGGGTTTTCTCCCAGAGGTGGGCCCGGGGGCCACTGTCGGTACCCTGCATACCGGGTACCCCACGATACCACAAGAATTGCAAGGGAGTTCCATCAATCAAAGTTGAAGACCTCTGTAGGCCCCACAAGTCAAACGGCATTGGGCCCACCTCTTACATAGGGGAGCTCTAACACTGCCACGTGTAACACAAGACCGGAGCCAACCCCCTACATAGGGGAGCTCTGTACTTGACACGTGTATAGTGACCCCGGACCTAACCCCCAGTAGAACGAAGCTCCGGTGCCTCCACGTGTATAGCAGCTTCGGACCTACCTTCCTGCAAAGGAAAGCACCAGAGCCGCCACGTGTCAAGCCTTCGGACCTACTCCACCAACGGGAATACACAACGGATCTCCAACGGCATAATCATTCAAAGGACTCTTATTGCTACAATTACAAGGCCTGATTATGTGCCATTAATGCACTATTAATGGTGCACGATCAGAAGACCCTTAATACTGGTAACGCCACCATTAAGGCGTGTTATCATGTTATTAGGGTGCTTAAACACACTTAATTGTGTGTTTAGGCAAGAATAACCGTCGGGGCCACATGTCGGGCCAGGCAACCCATGTAACAGCCATCCCTTGGTCTATAAAAGGGATGTGTTGCTCGGTACAAAACAGGAAAGCTCATACGCACGCAAACACAAGAAAATCTCCAATACAAAAACACACATCCCATGGAGTAGGGTATTACGCTCAGGCGGCCCGAACCATGTAAATCATTTGTGTCATCATCTTGTATAAGATCTCCACGCGCCCAAACCGATACAAGAACCTCTGTGGGCTACAATTTAGTAGTACCGGGGGAAGTGTCGTTTGTATGCTTCGTCAGAATCCAAATACATCAGAGGAACCTCAAGCAGACCCGCCAGCAGTAGGATTGCATAACTCCACTAGGCGTGAGACAGGGAGAGAGTGCCCTAGCATATGACAGAGAATATGCGAGAACGAGCATGATTTGATGCATAATTAAATAAACATAAACAGAGCATAGGGCAAGACAGTGGTTCTTCTAACTTGGTAATCATAGGATGAGGCAGGCTTTATAAGAAGGCAATGACCCACTCCGGATGACAAGGGAGGAAAAATGTACAGGCTTAGGGTATGGAACCAGGCTAAGCAGGCTGAAGACCCTCGACCAGACCCATCAGAGCATATTTGCTTCGAGCACTACTACTAGACACTATGACACCCTTTTCAGAAAAAATAAAAACTATCCTAGCACTACGCCCGGGGTTGAGCTTTACTGAAGTGGCGCTGGGGAGGCGAAGTGTACACGCTTAGGGTGCAGGACCAAACTAAGCAGGATGCATACTCTGGACCTCCCACCGTGCCAAAAGTAAAACTTAGAGCGGATATTCAGGTCGAACTTACCATAACACCTTGGTGACATCATTGTCGCTGTGGTGGCGGGAAACCGCTTGACGTCCTGCCCATAGAACCCTTAGAGGGCCCCTAGTAGGTGTGGCCAACTGGTTGGGCACGCCTACCACTTAGTCGCAAGATGTCGTCGACGGGCCCCAGCGGAGCGCGGGAGCATGGATAGTTGATGCTGGCGGGCCCCCTGGAGAGCACAGGACTTGAATTGAGATGTGTGATCATCGTCAGAGAAGTCTCTGGTGGCGATGGAAATGAGGTATCCACTGAACTGAGGCGGCGCCCACTCTAAACATGCAGAACATCAACGAAAAGCCTCCTGGGTGGTGCCAACGTTGGCTGCTCCAGCGTCGCCCATCGTCACTGTAGAAACGCTGATGGCAGGCCCTATGGGTGGTGCCGGAGCTGGCTGCTCCAGCATTGCCCATCGTAGCTGTACAAACGTCGGCGGAAGACCCCTTGGGTGGTGCCAGAGCTAGCTGATCTGATGTCGCCCATCGCCAGTGTAGAAACGCCGACGGCATGCCCCCTGGGTGGTGTCGGAGCTGGCTGCTCAAGCGTCGCCAATCGTCGCTGTAGAAACATTGACAGTAGGCCCCTTGGGTGGTGCCGGAGCTGGCTGCTCTGGCATCGCCCATCGTCACTGTAGAAACGTCGACGGCAGACACCTTGGGTGGTGCCCGAGCTGGACGCTCCGACTTCACCTGTTGTCGGTGTAGAAACATCAACGGCAGTCCCCCTGGGTGGTGTCGGAGCTGGATGCTCCGGCGTCGCCCATCGTCGGTGTAGAAACGTCAACGGTAGGCCCCCTGGGTGGTGCTAGAGCTGGCTACTCCGGCGTCGCCCATCGTCGGTGTAGAAACATCGACGGCTGACCCCTTGGATGGTGTCGGAGCTGGATGCTCTGGCGGCGCCAACCACCAACGCTAAGAAACGTTGACGGTGGGCCTCCTGGAGGTGCCGAAGCTGGGTGCTTCAGTGCCGATGGAGGCGCAACTTCCTGAGGGAAAAACCCCCCTACCTAGCGCGCCAAATGTTAAAGTGTTTATGCGACACTTTCCCCGGATCTGCTAAGGAGCAGCCCGCGGAGGTTCTTGTTCGGCAGGGCTTAGGCCTCAATCAAGTGTACACGCATATGAGAGTGTATGAGACAGTGATTTTTATGCGGTTTAGGCCACAAGGAGCGTAATACCCTACTCCACGGTGGATTGTATTGCTAGTGTGTGTATGCATGTGTGTGTGTGTTGGGGATTCGATGTTGGGTCTAGATCCTAGTCTGAGCGGACCAACCAAGATGTCTAAGTCGGTGGCTGCCCAATCCTTTTATAGTCCAAGGTTGGGCAGCTTACAAGTGGGGCCCGGGGCCCGACAGGTGGCCCCAGGGTGATCTTATCCTGTAAAAGATCTAAGGTTTCTTTCGTATGTTGCCTCTAACCGCGGCTTGAAGACCCGCCGTCTTGCCGTGTCGAACGCCAGTGGCTATGCGTAGTCGTTGATGATGGTAGGGAACGTCCCATCCGTCTTGTCGTCATAAGCTGCCCAATTGGTGGTGTGGGGTACGCCTGCGGCGCCTTCACTGCGATGTCATTGGACGCAGCGGTACCTGACAGGGGGCGTGCGTAGCATCATGCGCCTTGGGAAGGCGCGTGCCTTCAATGCGCGACTGGATACGATGCATCACCATTTACTCATCGGGGCCCATGGATTATTGCAGGTCGTGGGACACACTCCAGCTCTGGAGGCCTCCTCGGTGGGAGCGAGGATCTGATGCCGAAGGACGCGTGGCAGCTCCGGAGCCCTCCTTAATGGGAGCAAGGGTTCGGATCCAGAGGACGCATGGCAGCTCCAGAGCCTGCCTCAGTGGGGAGGTCGGGTCCGAAGCTTCTTCTTGTATGCGTGGGTACCCGGTCTTGCGGGTACAGACACCCGCCAAGAGCCTACGTCATAGCCGAACGTGGAGGATTACAATGAACGACTAGGGTTGTCACCACCTACCGCCTACCTCTACAACCCGTGGACTACGATGCATCCAATGCTACTTAACTATCCAAGAACCACGCTTGCACGCTAAGTAAATACCTTAAGAGTTGCAACACAATATTCATCCTAAGGCAATGACTAACTTAAACATCATTGAACCAATGTTGGATCCAAGCACTAACATATTCATATTAACATAATCATATTATTACCTAATTAGACTATAGTGAAGGTGTATGATGTTTATGATAACTTGATAATGGAAGTATGTCTAGATCATAACAACATCTACACCTAACACATACATGAACTCCACAACAAAACAAGGAACGCTTTTCCCAAGTATATGAATAAAGATAGGCTAATAATACTATTATTATAATGCATAAAGTCACAAATACAATAAAAGATACATGAGCCATACCTTTCCCAATTGGGACTTCGGACTAGAGGCTCCTCTCTACAGCCTAACCTCCACTAAGTACTTGGAGAACTACTGTATTTAATAGAGTGAATGCTCAAGTGGTGTGTGTTGAAGTGAGGGGGTGAGGGGTCCTATTTATAGTTGGAGAAGGGTCGGTTCCCACTACCAAAAGCGCGTGAATAAGTCTTCATCATTATAAGGGCACAACAGGGAGTCAACATGTGGAAGTTGATCGCATTTGGCGCACCTAGTCGACCGACTAGGTGGGTCGGCCGACCTGGTCTTGGCTCCGTCTGCGGTGTGCTTACTGCAGGTCACTTCTAGGTGGGTCCCATTGACTGATATGGGTGATACACCATTGTATATCCTCCGATACTTCTGTTTGTGGGCCATTTGATCCATGCGATGCCACGCGTCGGCGCTTAATTGGCTGGGATGATAATTTATAGGATTCATCCCCTTGTTTCACCTCAGTTCTGTATAAAATACCTCCATGCACTATTTTCTCCAAGTACAAGTGGGACTAGGTTATTTCTAACTATACTGTGTGTAAGAAATATTCATTCCTTCCCATAATTGAGTTATATTGACAGCTGAAATTGGTATATAATGACCATCAATAAACCCCCCCAAGCTTGCCCTTTGCTCGTCCCAAAGCAAAGATAAAGATTTAGATTGTTGATCAGGAGTTGCTACAATGTCCTATTTTTCAAAAGTACCATGTGCACAACAAAATATTCTACATTGCATTGAATAAATTGGCCATGGTACCTCACCCTTTTTCTTAGTCTTTACGGGGCTTATGTCTCATCCTTTTCTTTGGTGGATGAAGGACAGAACACCAAAATGAGCATGCATCACCTAATGTATGAGTTTCACTTAAATTTCGGAAGAATTTCAAATGGTGTTTGGATTTAATTTCCTCAAATGATGCACTCAATCACTCCTATGTGGGAAGTGGTATTTGTATCCTCACCAACGCAATGCTTTTCTTGTCCTTCATCTGAATAAGGCTTGTATGTGGAGCTTGGTAGGGATCAAGAGTAGGCATATTTGCAATACATATATTGCTAAATCAAAAGAGTAATCCTTAGGAGAAAACAAATCATACTTTTGATCAAGACTTGTACAAGTGTGATGGAATATTTGTGAAGTGGATTTGTATTTTGAGATGACTCCTGTTTTTGTAGACTCTCTTAATTACTGGGATGAAACATGGCTACTTTTTTCTCTTTTTTTTTCATGCTTATGATGTAAGCATGCCTTTTTTCTCATGATTATGATGTAAGCATGCATTTTTCTTCTTTTGTTTTTCTTGTAGCTATGTCTTCTACTCCCTTTTTATGCAATGGACGTGAATAGAGTACTAAGCATAAAAGGCATGGAGTTTCCTTTTTTATTGTGGAATGATGACATGAGGGAATTTTGCTATCTCCTAGTGTAGAAGTTTAGCATATGCCTGTGTAATCTTAATCTTAAAAGTATGAAAAGATTCTCACATAGGTCTATACTAGTTTGACCAAGCTCAATGTGAAGGCAAATAGCATATGCAGAAGGTTTATCTAATTCAAATCATCATATGGCTTTGGTAGGAATTTCTATCAAATGAGGAGCTCCAATTTTAAATTTTCTCTGTGAAATCAAGTTTCACTTTCAACTAGGATATTAGCAACTCTTATCACTATATTATATCTCACAACAACCTAGAATTGGACTTAGCTTTTGCTACCCACAATTTCCATGTTCCAGGCAAGAATATTCTAGGCCAATAAACCTAATACTTAGAGAATACTAAGTTGTATGCAAGGGACTAGAGAAAAAAAATAGAGCAACTATTCATCATTTCAACTTCAAAGTAAAAATATTCTTACCGCATATCCTTTATTTTATTAACCTAATCAATACTACGTTATTATATATGTTTTTTATTTTAAAGATGCAAATGTGGTGGAAAGAAAGAAGTAAAATAAAGGAATGCAAATGAGGTGTGATACAGGTTACCTCAAGTGGGGGTCCTCCCCCAAACTTGTTCCTGGTCAAGGTCTGTAATAGGGGTTGAAACCCTAATGACGGGTGTAGACCATGAGGTTGACCTAACCTTGTTGCAGCATGATTTTAACATTGGAGGGTTGAGTGTCGATGTTGGATTGCCTTCCATAGATTCCATGAGTGTGGTCGAGGAGAGTGTTGTCAATGTCGCTCATCCACACCTCAAGGGTTCCATAGGTTGGATGTACCTTGTTATTCCTTGGCAAAGGTAATCATAACCCTTGGCTATAAAGGAATGACGTGCACTCAGCATGCGTTGAGTGTGTTTCATCATTTTTTGGCTAAGGTGTATCATACCTTCTTGCCATATAGGAATAGCTTGTACCCCTCATGCTTTGGGTGTGATCCGTCATTCCTAGTCTAAGGTAATGATAACCTTTAGCCACAAAGGAGTGACATGTATCCAACATGTGCTGAGTATGATTATTTATTCCTTGCCTAAGTTACAATATACCTATAACTACATATGGATGACGTGCACTAAACATGGGTTGAGTGTGATCTATTGTTCCTTGGCTAAGGTATAAAATACCTTCTAGCCACATAGGAGAAACTAGCACCCAATATACATGTGATGTGATCTTGTCATTCTTTGGTTAAGGTGTATCATACTTTTTAGCCACAAAGTAATAACTTACACCCAATGATGGTGGCAATTCCCTTGAGCTTGAATGAGTTCTTAGAATAGTTGAGAGCATAATGCTCTCACATATTCGTAGCAGCCCATTGGTTGCTCATGGAGGGTTTCCATGACAAACCTCTGACATCGTATAGTTATTATTGACCTTTGGGCTTAATTTCCGATAGGTAGCAACCATCCTAATTTACACCTTGGCCAAGAGATGTTGAAATGGAATCCTCTTAGGGTTTCCAACAATCGGATCTTTGAATGTCTGCATAGTAATATTACTCCTACAAACTTCCTCTCTATGATAGAGAGTGATGGTTAGCTCCCGATACTTGTACAAATGAAATTTTGGGTTAGGTAACCAAATCTTCATTTGTACACACGGGGAAGAACAAGACCGGACATGCATTGGGTCCAATTTGCAGTGTATCCATGAATAATGTATGATTCATTGATGGGGGCTTTACGGATAAATCAATTTGCACGTCTTCTAAAGCTCCTACTTATAACAATGCAAATTATATAAATACACTATATGGATCCCTTCACCTTGTAAATTTTCTAACCATCATAGTTTTTTTTACACAAGAGCAAATGTTATCATTTGGATCATGGCAAACAAGATTCTCAATTTTATCCTTTTGAACATTTTTAATCTCTTGCCTAGGAATTTGAAAAATATTGATCCATGCATGAATGAGTTTCAAATCATAATTATGGACATCACTATTCCTAGGTTGCTACATACCAATTCAACCCTTAAGTAATTTCATAAGCATTACCAAGGTAGAAAATGTCTAAGTCAATTTTAGCAATGCTTATAAAATTCTAGGTACTTGTTTAAATTTATTCCCTAGTAAGGTGACATTCCATTTGGAAGAATAAAAAAGAGTAATGTCAACACTTACTCTCGTGAGGATGCATAAGAATTGAATGATGAAAAGGTGTAAACCTTCCTTACCAATGTATGAAAAAATCATTCAATCCTAATGTAATTCAAACGACGGAAAATTTGAACTTGTACCTTGATTGAAGAGTAGTCTTGGTTGAAGGTCGTTGTTTGAGAAATTCGCGACCATAGATTTTGGTGTAGCCTTCATGTTCAATGTCTCCTGCCAAGTTGAGGTTTGAGTTGAATGAACTTCATCTTGTTCCTCCATTGGACCACCATTTTGAGCATTCCTCCACCATGAACTCAGAATGAGATCGATGGAGAGATATGCACTTGATGAGGCCTTCCAACCTCTTTACAAGTTTTGTCCTGGCTGCACTAAGATCAAGAACAAACAAAACAACTCGAAAACGGGTTACGTTAGCTCAAAAGCATGCTGCACCCTTTGTCAAATTGTTTTTCCCAACCTGAAACAACCTGCGAATGGAATGCATATTGAGTTAAATATTTTTTGTTTTAATTAGGAAGATGAATTCAAGTGGCTACGAACAAGGTTCATATCCAAATAAATTTATTTCCTAATTCAAAATTCTAGTTTTATGATGGCTGGAAATTTTACTTTCCAACATGCAAGTGTGGAAATTTAAATATGCTGAATGCAAATGCAAAGATTTATGGGAAATTCAAACATGCAATTGGGAAATCAAAAATGAGATATTTACCAATTTACCTATTGGCAAGGACTCACCTAATTTTAGAAGTCCGATGAGTGGGACTTACCCCGTCCTATTTAGTGCGGTGTTTTGTTGTCCAATCCCGGAGTTGAATATGTTGACAACTTCTCTTGATTGACATGCCAAATATCCTTTGGCATGTCATTTCGACATGTGGGCCACATGGTGGCCCTAGCCTCTCCGTTATCTTGATGAAGACTTGTTGATGTAGTGACGGCTTCTCCCTCCTAAAGATATTCTCTTATGAGCATGGTGAGGCTTGTCCTTCTTTTTGGGGTTCCACTTCGACCTTCTTGATATGCCATAATGTCAACTCATACTTTGATCATGCATCAAAAGCTTCCTTGGGCATGATGGCATGTGGACTCCACAATCAAACAAGAAACACTTCATCCACTATGTCACTTGCCCTAGGTTGCATGGGCTTGATTGAAGGATAGAAATCTCAATAAGTGATCGTGGGATATCTTGGATCTTGAATGCTCTTTAAGTTTATTGTCCTTGGCCAAGAGCTTCATATTGACTTGATCTCTTTATTGGCCATGGACAAGATACTTCAAGGTAGGCTAGTTGAACTTAAATCCCTTGAAATCCCCATAGCCTCCTTGATTACAAGGGTGATGTTGATTTCACCCTTGACCTCCTTGTTGGTGATAGACATTGGAGTTGTGTTTGAAAGGAAGAATTCTCATGGGTCCTAGGGAAATGATCCGCCAAGTGGCCCAAATTGACATGGATTTTCACAAATCATGTGAATATCCATGGCTTTTATCATCCAAACACTTCTCCATTGGCTTGATCTTCGTGATACTTTAATGGGAGGTGTAGTTACATAACTAGCATGTCCACCTTGTTAAGTGGTGTGCATGCCACACTAAGGGAACTAGAGCATTCTTCAATCCACCCGTTGAGTGGAGACCATATTCTCATTCATGATGCACGAGAATAGAACTCCTTCAGCTCCAGCACGAATGTGGTCATGGATTGGTGGTGCCAACCCATGGCATGGGTGTTGGATGAAGAGCCAACAATCCATCCCATGAGGGAGGAAAAACCAAGAAGAACTCTTGGAGCCTCCCCCAAGCTTGAGGATGGATGATTTTGGCTTCTACTGGAAGCTGAAATTCTTCCGCGAAAGACAATGGTGTTGCCTAGTGGACATTTGTTGAGGTACGCCTTGAATTATCTTGCACTTGAGCATTTGCATCCTCATTGGCTATCCAATAAAATGGGTTAGCCAACACTACCTTGTTTTCACACATAGGGAGAAAACAAGCAAGGGTAATAATGTCTAATAATTATTAGTACCTATAGCTTAATCACAAGGGATAGCTATCCTTCAATTCCTTTGCCTTCCCCGGCAACAGCGTCAGAAATGCTTTTTGACATTTCTTACATCACAGATAATCTCTCGAAAGAGATGAGCTCCGCAAGCGCACAGAAATTGTTATGTAGCATTTCACCCAAGAGTATTCCCAAGGGTATCGTATTTATCCCAAAAGGAAGGTAATGGAGTAAAGTAGACACTACTCTTATGATCAAGCTATGGGATACTAATCAATTATCAAGAAAGGGGTAAGATGATAATGAGGGTAGTGTGACACACACCTAACCAATCTACTCTAAGGGGTAAGGTTGCCCTAGTAAGGGTTAGACTACGAGATGGAGCTACTCCTACTGTGCTCTAATTACTCATATACATAGCCTGATAAAGTACACATGAATATGCTAATATTGAATACTAGGGCTTAGTGGTCCAACATATCGGGTACGGGCTTACCCTGGTCTGCCAGGCGACTCCCGCCAAGAGCCTACATCAGAGCCGAACGTGGAGGATTACACCAGATGACTAGGACTGTCACCACCTACCACCTACCTCTACAACCTGTGGACTACGATGCATCCAAGGCTACTTAACTATTCAAGCACCACGCTTGTATGCTAACTAAATACCTTAAGAGTTGCAACATAATATTCATCCTAAGGCAATGACTAACCTAAACATCGTTGAACCAATGTCGGATCCAAGCGCTAACATATTCATATTAACATAATCATATTATTACCTAATTAGACTATAGTGAAGGTGTATGATGTTTATGATAACATAATAATGGCATTATGTCTAGATCATAACAACATCTACACCTAGCACATACATGGACTCCACAACCAAACAAGGAATGCTTTGCCTAAGTATATGAATAAATAGAGGCTAATAATACTATTATTATAATGTATAAAGTCACAAATACAAGAGAAGATATGTGAGCGATACCTTTCCCAATTTGGACTTGGGACTAGAGGCTCCTCTCTACAGCCAAACCTCCACTAAGGACTTGGAGAACTAATGTATACAAGAGAGTGAATGCTCAAGTGGTGTGTGTTGAAGTGAGGTGTCCTATTTATAGCTGGAGAAGGGTCAATTCCCGCCACCAAAAGGATGTGAATCAGTCTTCATCGTTATCAGGGCACCACAGGGAGTCGACACGTGGAAGTTGACCGTGTTTGGCGCCTGTTAGACCTATGTGTGCTGAATACATTGGCTTTGATAATAAAAGTTTTGAATGCTGCCATAACATCTTTTTAGCGAGGTCCGACTCTAGCTCCGAGCTTTTGCAAGGTCCGACAATAGGTCCGACTTTCTTTGTCTAGGTCCGACATGTTTTTGGGTAGCTCCGGTGAGCTTTGTCTTTTAGCTCCGGCATGTCTTTGATAGCTCCAGCATGTCTTTGTTAAGCTCCAATATGTTTTGCTAGGTCCGACTTATGTTGGTTAGCTCCGACATGTTTTCTAGCTCCGACTTTTGGGATGACTAGTTCCGACTAGCTTTGGTTAGCTCCGGCACTAGGTCCGACTAGCTTTGGTAAGCTCCGGCGCTAGTTCCGACTAGCTTTGGTAAGCTCCAGCGCTAGGTTGTACTAGCTTTGGTAAGCTCCGGCTCAAGCTCCGGTTAGCTGTGGCAAGGTCAGGTGCTTGATCGCAATGTTCTGGCTTTTAATGTGAAATGTTTCGAACTTGCTTTACATTGTTAGAAAGTTTGCTTAGTATTCTTTTGCTAAGTTTTTGGTTCGTTTTGGTTGATATGTCTGATATCGTTTTGCTATTCTTTGCAACATGCTTATGTGAGGTGCTCACGTAAGGTGTTGTGTTTGGAACTAACTTGAGTCAAGTCGCGGACTTGGGCTCGTACGAATTGGTTGTTTGTTCATGTGCAGGTGTTGCTTGAGTTCAAGTCATGGCTGGTGACAGGATCCTTTGGACTAGTCTCAGGGAGGAGATGAGGTTCAAACAACCAAATTCAAGAGGAATTGTGGTTGAGCGGGTCAGAAGGTCGCGTAGGATGATTGAATCAAGGGCAATGCATATGAAGGTTACTGAACATCGAAGGAAGGTGTTTGCTCGTATGCATGTGGTGCATGACGTGGCAACATGGTTCCGTAGATGGGTTATGGATGGGAGGATCTGGTTGGAAGGATCGGATCGTATCGGTTGATGACTTTGGCTGCGGCGGAGTCGGTTATGGCTCGGTATGGAAAGTATCGAGTTGGTTATGGTGGGATTTCGTGTGGGTCATGAATTTGAGTTGGTTTAGGATTGTGAGATACGTTCCTAAGGTGTTTGGAAGTCTTAAGATTGCTTCTATCTGCATATAGAAGAGTCCTAAGCAGTTATAGAAAGTTTTGATTCATGATCGGAGTAGGATTAGAGTCCTAGTTGAGATTGGGTTGGCCTAAGGGCTGGTTATATAAGCAAGGGAGCCCAGAGCTCGTGGTGCACGACTTTTGGGCTGTTCCTTTTGTGTTCTATTGAATAAAATTAATAGTTTGAAGGAACTTTTGTGCCTTGTTTGTCCGACTTGTTCTAGACAAGTTTTACTCGTCGAGTTTCTGGACAGCACTACCTTTCGTCGGTGGTTTTATCATAACTCGAGTTTTACAGACCCAATTGACGTGATTATTTTTGGGTTGTATTCAAAACTTGATTATCTATAATATGTCAAAATTTCACGGTCATTGGATTTGTGGTTTATGATCTACACGAGGTTCTTTGCAGTGTTCCAGAACTGTTTTTCTCGGGTAGGACAGATTGACCTTTATTCGATCTTTCGATCATAACTTGAGTTTCTCTTGACGGATTTGAGTGATTCTTCTTGTTTTTTCTTCGTGACTTGTTTCTCTATGATATATATCATTTTTGTCACGGTGAAACACGTTTAGATTAGTCTCACACACGATTTCTTTAACAGATCGTTTTTCTACCGAAGGGGCTGGGATTTAGTTGTTTCTGTTGCGTAAGATTTTTTAAATCTACCATTCACCCCTCCCCCTCTGGTATATTTTCACGTGCTCTTCGATCCTACAATTGGTATTAGAGCCACGGTGCTCTAATAATTGTGATTTGCACGTGTTTTTGACTAATCATCAT
This sequence comes from Tuctoria greenei, assembly GCA_036927565.1. Taxonomy (NCBI): domain Eukaryota; kingdom Viridiplantae; phylum Streptophyta; class Magnoliopsida; order Poales; family Poaceae; genus Tuctoria; species Tuctoria greenei. The sequence continues at coordinate 112,903,975 of JAYESD010000011.1, read as the reverse complement.
GGAGAAATACTCTGCCAAACCTTGTGTATTTGCTGGTATTGATTTTCAGGTTTGGAAGGCACACATGGAGGCTTTCATCCAGGCGCAAGGCTTCGCAATACGGGAGAAGGTGTACAAGACTTATTAAGTGTCACCTAACGATCAAGTTACGGCTACAAACCTACGGGACGTCGACAACAACAACAAAGTCCGAAACTTGATCATCCAAGGACTCACTCAGAGCGACTTCGACCGTGTTGCACATCTCCGATCGGCATAAGATGTATGGAGAGCACTTTGTGATTATCATGAAGGATACAACACGATCAAGGAGGTAAAACAAGATATGTTCAAAAAGGAATATATGTGTTTCGAGATGCAACCCGGTGAGTCTATCGATGACCTCTTTGCTCACTTCAATAAAATTCTCAGCAACTTACGTAGTGTCAATGTTAACTTTTCTGATGCTGAGAATGCTAGGCAACTTCTTAGTGCATTAGACATGTAAATTTGGTAGATGAAAGTAACATCTATTCGTGAATCAACTGTCATGAGTTCTCTTACATTAGATGTGCTTTATTATAAACTAAAAACTCATGAAATTGACATCTTATCATGTAAGAACTCAAATAAGTCTATTGCATTTGTCTCACAACGTGATATGCCTAGCTCCGGCCAATCGTCATCTTGCAATACTCTTGCTTTCTTGTCCTCACTAACCCTGGAGCAGATCGAGGAATTTCCAGAGGAGGAGCTAGCACTTATCTCTACTAGGTTCTCAAAAGCATTGCAAAATGTGAGAACTAGAAGGAGAGGAGGCTCTGGACCTCAACGATGCTTTGAATGTGGTAAGACAGGACACTTTCGTATAGAATTCCCTAACCTTTCAGGTTCTACTTCCCGAGAAGAAAAACAATCAAGGACGAAGCACTCCTCAAATGATAAGAAGAAGAAGAAGGGCTTTACAGGTCGCCAACTGGTGAACAGTTTTATCTCCGCACTCCAGGAACTTCGCTCAAGCGACGTGGACATTGGAAGTGACGAAGATGAAGATGATTTGGCCAACTTATGCTTCATGGCGGGCAAAACAAGATCAAGATCAAGTTAGGAGGATGCAGAACACAACAATGACGATGATGAGGTATGTTCTACCTGCAATGAAATGTGTGATGCTATTTCTCATGCAACTATTATTGTCAAGAAAAAGGACAAAAAGCATAGGGATAATGCTACTAAAATTGAATCACTAGAATATGAAATCAACCATTTGAAAACCTTGATTCCTAGTGATGATTCTTGTCCCTCGTGTGTTTTAATCTATGAACAACTGTCCACATTAAGAACTGCACATTCCTCTACTCTAGATAGACTTGAACTTGAAATTGAAAAGAACAAAAAGCTTGTTGCACTTGACATTGGAAACTTAAAAGATGCTTCTTGTTCTACAATTGATTTGCATTGTTCTAGTTGTGATGATCTTGATAAGAAACTACAAGATGCTATGAATGAAATTTCTATATTGAAAAATGCTTTACGTTCTCATGAAGTTAAATATTGTTCCAATTGCAAATTAAAAGGAAAAACTTCATGTGAAAATTGCCTTGATATATCCAATAAACTTGATAACATGCATAGGACATTAGATCGGTTTTGTAATGGAAATAAGAATCTCAACTTGACATTAGTCTTCCAATGATAAAACTGGCTTAGGTTTTGTTTCTCATGTTCATGCTAAGGCACATCCACCTAAAATTGTAAAATCATTAGGAAGTGGTTTGATTCAAACAGTTCCTAAACAAAAATAAGTGGTTTTCAAATCTGCAGGATTGTTGTCTCATTCGGTATCAAATAAAAATGGTGTTTTCTCATCTAGACATGAACACAAAGTTAAATTTCATTGTACCTACTGTGGTAGAGATGGTCATGTCATAGATTTTTAATATAGACTAGCTAAACAACAGAAAAAGGAAAGAAGGATTGCTAGATCTTATAACTTTCATGCAATTAGAAAAACACAACCTGCTTTAGTGAGTCAGAAATTTGAAAAGGTAGCTTCCGGACCTTCTAGTAAGAAATCCGCAAAAGCAGCTCCGATAGTTCTGATAGCTCCGAGAGCTCCCGGACCTTCTGTTGTTTCCTTCGGAAATTCAGATTTTGCTTCTGGAGCTTCAGCCTTGTCTTTTGGAACTGCTGCTTTTACCTTCGGAGCTACTGGTTTTTGTGCTAAACGAGTTAAGAATAGAAAACCTCAACCTTTGACCCATAAACCTGCTGTTTTATCTCAGCTTTCGCGTGTTTTTCCTGCTGCTCGTCGTGTGAATCAGTACTGGAAACATAAATGCCTTCTGACTAACCCCAGTATTGAGTCATCGATGTATTGTGCTTCTATGTAGGTTACATGCTTGAGGAAGGAGAACATTTGAATTGTGGATTCAGGTTGCTCACGCCACATGACCGGTAACAAAGAATGGTTCTCCTCCCTCTCTTTTGTGTCACTTGTAGAGAATGTTACTTTCGCCGATAATTCTTCAACTCCTATAATTGCTAAGGGTTCAGTTAGAGTAAATGATCACTACACTTTGAAGGATGTGGCACTTGTCGAAAATTTGAAATACAACTTGCTTTCTGTTTCACAACTGCTAGATGAAAATCTGGAAATTATTTTCACTAAAAACTGCTGCAAAGTTGTAGGTTCAAATAGTGAGCTTATTTTTAACATGTCTCGGTTTGGAAGAGTTTTTAAAGCTGGTTTTGATATGTCTTCCTCTAAGCATAGGTGTCTAGTTGCTAATGATTCAAAGGTCTTATATTTTTGGCATCGTAGACTTGGTCACGTAGGCTTTGATCATCTAACGCGTGTTAGTGCTCTTGATTGCATACGTGGGCTGCCTAAGCTTAAAGGGGACAAATAAATTGTGTGCTCTTCTTGTAGACATGCTAAGATGGTTGCAGGTTCACATACTCCTCTCACAATGATCATGACAACTGAACCGGGTCAACTTTTGCACCTTGACACTGTAGGACCTTCACGTGTTCAATCCTTCGGAGGTAAATGGTATGTTCTTGTGATTGTTGATAATTATTCTAGATACTCTTGGGTTTACTTTATAGCGTCTAAGAATGAAGCTTTTAGTCACTTTATAACTTTATTTCTTAGATTATCAATTGATCACCCAGGATCTTTAAAAGCAATTAGAAGTGATAACGGAACTGAATTTAAAAATCAATCTTTTGATCACTTTTGTGCTGAAAATGGAATAGATCATCAATTTTCTTCACCATATGTACCTCAACAAAATGGTGTTGTAGAAAGAAAGAACAGAAGCTTAGTTGAGATGGCTAGGACTATGTTTGATGAATATCAAACCCCATGGAAATTTTGGGCTGATGCGATTGCAACCGCTTGTTATGTCTCAAATCGTGTTTTCTTGCATGCTAAGCTAGGTAAAACCCCATATGAGCTCCGGTTTGGACATAGGCCTAGTGTCTCACACCTTAGGGTCTCTGGATGCAATAGCTTTGTTAAGAAACATGGTAATCTTGATAAATTTGAAGCTAGATCCGAAGATGGCATGTTTCTTGGTTACCCATCTCACACTAGAGGATACCGTGTGATTTTACTTGGAACTAACAAAATTGTGTAGACTTGTGAAGTTTCTTTTGATGAAGCTAGCCCAGGTACTAGCTCTGGTGCTGCAGGACCAGATCCATATCCTCAGGGGAGGGTATTTTCGAAGAAGAAAAAGAGCTTGTGATACTGCCTGATAGTTCTGAAGCTGACACGTGTCCAGCTCCGAACATTGAACAATCTCCGACTATCACCTATGCTGGTCCTGATCGTCCACAAGCCACAAGCTCATCAATCTGCGATGAACCTAGTGAAGAAGAAGCTTGTGATACATCTGTCCCCCCATGGATTTACAAAGATCATCCCCCACAACAGATTATTGGAAGCTTGCACGAATGAGTTACACGGTCCAGGTTTTGCGATCCAAACTCTCATGCTCATTCTGCTTTTGTTGCTTCTTTTGAACCCAAAGATATATCACACACACTCACTAATGAATCTTGAATTATTGCCATGCAAGAAGAGTTAGAAAATTTTGAAAGAAATAATGTTTGGAAACTTGTACCTCCTCCTCAAGGTCACACTTTAATTGGAACTAAATGGGTGTTTAAAAATAAACAAAGTGGGTATGGGGTTGTGGTTAGGAATAAGGCTAGGTTGGTTGCTCAAGGTTTCACTCAAGTTGAAGGTCGAGATTTTGATGAAACTTTTGCTCCTGTTGCTAGATTAGAAGCCATAAGAATTTTGTTAGCTTTTGCTGCATCTAAAGGTTTTAAGCTATATCAAATGGATGTTAAAAGTGCTTTTCTTAATGGATACATAGATGAGTAGGTTTATGTCAAACAATCACCGGGTTTTGAAAATCCAGATTTTCCTAATCATGTTTGCAAACTGTCCAAAGCCTTGTACAGTCTCAAACAAGCCCCTAGAGCATGGTATGATAGGTTAAAAACATTCTTATTTGAAAAGGGGTTTACCATGGACAAGGTTGATAAAACTCTTTTTGTGCTTAAGCATGGCAATGACTCATTATTCGTTCAAGTGTATGTGGATGATATTATCTTTGGTTGTGCTTCTCATGATCTTGTGTCCATGTTTTCAGCTATGATTAGTTCAGAATTTGATATGAGTATGATGGGAGAACTCACATACTTTTTGGGGCTGCAAATCAAGCAAACCAAGGAGGGTACCTTTGTGCATCAAACGAAGTATACAAAAGACCTCCTAAGGCGCTTCAACACGGACAAAAGCAAGCCTCTTCGGACACCAATGGGAACAGCAACAACACTTGAACCTGTGGATCAAAAAGAATATAGAAGCATGATCGGATCACTTTTGTACCTCACGGCATCAAGAACGGACATACAATTCAGCGTATGTCTTTGTGCACGGTTTCAAGCCTCACCACGTGCTTCACATCGTCAAGCCGTCAAAAGGATTCTCAGGTACTTACATGGAACTCAAGAATTTGGTAGTTTTCTTCCTTCTTCCTCGACCATTACTTTGAAAGCTTTTTCGGATGCTGATTTTGGGGATTGTAGGATTGATAGGAAAAGTACTTCTAGTGCTTGTCATTTTCTTGGTAATTCTCTTGTTGCTTAGTCCTCTAGAAAACAAAGCTCAGTTGCACAATCCACGGCTGAATCAGAATATGTAGCTGCTGCTAGTGCTTGCTCACAAATTCTTTAGATTGTTCAAACACTTAAGGACTATGGGGTTGATCCACATAGTGTTCCACTATTTTGTGATAACACTAGTGCCATTTCATTGTTAAAAACCCCGTGCAACATTCTAGAACTAAGCACATTGACATTAGGTATCACTTTTTCCGTGATAATGTTGAAAAAGGAAACATTGTGCTTCTCCATGTAGATACCGAACAACAATTGGCTGACATTTTTACAAAACCTTTGGATTTCACTCATTTTTGTTTCATTCATAGTGAAATAGGGGTTATGCATCCTCATGACTTAAATTGAGTGGGAGTTATGAAACTTGGGAAGTCTATGTGCGAATCTGAACTAAAATAATATGAGCATAGTATTTCATACATATATGACTTGTGATCCCTTTTACATGCTAAAAGTTCTTACTACATTACTCATGTTATACATTTTGTAGTTTTTCCATGACTAGTAATTGGAATAATTATTTACTGTAGGATCTAAGAGCACGTGAAAAGCTACCAGAGGGGGGGGTGAATGGTAGATTTAAAAATCTTACGCGGCGGAAACAATTAAACCCCAACCCCTTCGGCAGAAAAACGATCTGTTAAAGAAATCGTGTGTGAGACTAATCTAAACGTGTTTCACCGTGACAAAAGTGATATATATCAGAGAGAATCAAGTCACGAAGACGACACAACAAGAACCACTCAAATCCGTCGAAAAAAACTCAAGTTATGATCGAAAGATCGAACAAAGGTCAATCTGTCCTACCCGAAAAAAACAGTTCTGGAACGCTGCAAAGAAACTCGTGTAGATCATAGACCACAAATCCAATGACCTTGAAATTTTGATAGATTATAGATAATCAAGTTTTGAATACAACCTAAAAAGAATCATGTCAATTGGATCTGTAAAACTCGAGTTATAATAAAACCACCGACGAAAGGTAGTGCTGTCCAGAAACTCGACGAGTAAAACTTGTCTGGAACAAATCAGACGAACAAGGCAGAAAAGTTCCTTCAAACTACGAATTTTATTCAATAGAGCACAATAGTAACAGCCTCAAAGTAGTGCACCATGAGCTCTGGGCTCCCTTGCTTATATAACAAGGCCTTAGGCTAACCCAATATCAACTAGGACTCCAATCCTACTCAGATCACAAATTGTAACTTTCCATAACTACTCAAGATTCTTCTATATGCAGATAGAAGCAATCTTAAGACTTCCAAACACCTTAGGAACGTATCCCACATTCCTAAACAACTCAAATTCGTGACCCAAATGAAATCCTATCATAACCAACTCAAATCTTTCCATACCGAGCCATAACCGACTTCACCGCAGCCGAAGTCATCAACCGATACGATCCGATCCTTCCAACCAGATCTTCCCATCCATAAACCATCTTCGGAACCATGTTGCCACGTCATGCACCGCATGAATACATGCAAACACCTTCCTTCGACGTCAAGTAACCTTCATATGCACTGCCCTTGATTCAATCATCCTGCGCGACCTCCTGATCAGCTCAACCACAGTTCCTTCCAAACTTGGTTGTTGGAACCTCATATCCTCCCTGAGACTAGTACAATGGATCCCATCACCAGCCATTTCTTGAACTTAAGCAACACCTGCACATGAATAAACAACCAATCCATACGAGCCCAAGTCCTCGACTTGACTCAAGTTAGTTCCGAACACAACACCTTACATGAGAACCTCACATAAGCATGTTGCAAAACCACAGTAACACGATATCATTCATGTGAACCAAAAAAGCACCAAAGACTTAGCAATTTGAACTCAAGCAACACCTGCACATGAATAAACAACCAATCCATACGAGCTCAAGTCCTCGACTTGACTCAAGTTAGTTCCGAACACAACACCTTACATGAGAACCTCACATATGCATGTTGCAAAACCACAATAACACGATATCATTCATGTCAACCAAAAAAGCACCAAAGACTTAGCAAATGAATACTAAGAAACCTTTCCAGAGATATAAAGCAAGTACGAAACATTGCAAATGAAAAACAGAAGCACTGTGGTCATGTTCCGGACCTTGCCAGAGCAACCCGGACCTTGAGCTGGAGCTAACAAAAGCTAGTAGAATCTAGCGCCGGATCTATCAAAAACAAGTAGGAGCTATCAAAGACATGCCGGACTAAAGACAAAACTTCACCGGAGCTGACTAAAGCTAGTCGGACCTTGCTGTAGCTCGGAGCTAGAGTCGAACCTTGATAAAAGGTGTTTTGGTGATATTCAAAACTTTTATCATCAAAGCCAAGTGTATTCACTACAAGCCAATGTATTTAGCACACATAGGTCTTACAATCTCCCCCTTGATGAATGCATTGGCAACACCACTTAGAATCCGAACATTGGCTTATTCTCATTAAAAGTTTTGAAGACAATTTATCCCCTTTTTGTAAATCAGAAATAAAATAAGAAGAAAAGCAAAAATTCAAAATTCAAAATTCAAATATCTCTCCCCCTTTATCATCTCTCCCCATGCACATTATCTTTTCCCTTTTCGAATGTGTGATTAATCTCTCCCCCTTTGACAATGTATTCAGCAAGGTAAAAGAGAAATTTTAATTGTTATGAGCATATTATAACATATATATAAAACAAAGCTCATACAAGTCATACTATCAAGTAACTTACACTATCACATCACTGAGATACATAAAGTAGTGTAAGCCATGCTAGAGATCATAAGTAATTTTCAATTTAAGCAAGTCATGATCTCACAAACTTAACTATTTCATAACTTGAAAGCATGACACTAGTTGCTGCATTTTATTATTTTTCAAAACACAAATTTAGATCATATGATATTTGCAAGAGATTATATGCGCATCTGCCTTATTCTAACCAACCAAGCCAAGCCTATGTCATTTGACAATCAGAAGCTTAAGGACATGGTTTTAGTCATACACAACTTCTTCCAAGTTCAAATCTAAGTGCAATGATAAGCCATCTCAAAAGAAGAAGTGTGATGCATGTATATTCTCTTGATCTTTTCTCAATTTATATTTGTTCATAGAAACTCAACATGTGAGTTGATTACTTGATTAATTCTTAATGATTAAAAGCACTTGTGAACATGTAACAAGTTCAAAACAGCAAGAAAGTTCGATCATGACCAGTTTTAGTGCAAGTAATTATTCCAATTACTAGACATGGCAAAAACTACAAAATGTATACCACGAGTAATGTAGTAAGACTTTCAGCATGTAAAAGGAATCACAAGTCATATATGTATGAAATACTATGCTTATATTATTTTAGTTCAGATTCACACATAGACTTCCATGTTTCAAAACTCCCCCTCAATTTAAGCCATGAGGATGCATAACATCTATTTCACTACGAATGTAACAAAAACGAGTAAATCCAATGGTTTTGTAAAAATGTAAGCCAATTGTTGTTCGGTATCGACATGGTGAAGCACAATGTTTCCTTTTTCAACATTATCACGGAGAAAGTGATACCTAATGTCAATGTGCTTAGTTGTAGAATGTTGCACGGGGTTTTTAGCAATGCAAATGGCACTAGTGTTATCACAAAAAAAGTGGAACACTATCTAGATCAACCCCATTGTCCTTAAGTGTTTGAACAATCCAAAGAATTTGTGAGCAAGCACTAGCAGCAGCTACATATTTAGATTCGGCTGTGGATTGTGCAACTAAATTTTGTTTTCTAGAGGACCAAGCAACAAGAGAATTACCAAGAAAATGAAAGCACCGGAAGTACTTTTCCTATCAATCCTACAACCCCCAAAATCAGCATCCGAAAAAGATTTCAAAGTAATGGTTGAGGTAGAAGGAAGAAAAATCCAAATTCTTGAGTTCCATGTAAGTACCTGAGAATCCTTTTGATGGCTTGACGATGTGAAGCACGTGGGGAAGCTTGAAACCGTGCACAAAGACATACGCTGAATTGTATGTCTGGTCTTGATGCCGTGAGGTACAAAAGTGATCTGATCATGCTTCTATATTCTTTTTGATCCACTGTTTCACCATCTTCATCAAGTTCAAGTGTTGTTGCTGTTCCCATTGGTGTCCGAAGAGGCTTGCTTTTGTCCATGTTGAAGTGCCTTAGGAGGTCTTTTGTATACTTTGTCTGATGCACAAAGGTACCCTCCTTGGTTTGCTTGATTTGCAGCCCCAAAAAGTAAGTGAGTTCACCACTCATTTCAAATTCGGAACTCATCATTGCTGAAAACTTGGACACAAGATCATGAGAAGCACAACCAAAGATAATATCATCCACATACACTTGAATGAATAATGAGTCATTGCCATGCTTAAGCACAAAAGGAGTTTTATCAACCTTGCCCATGGTAAACCCTTTTTCAATTAAGAATGTTTTTAACCTATCATACCATGCTCTAGGGGCTTGTTTGAGACCGTACAAGGCTTTGGACAGTTTGTAAACATGATTAGGAAAATCTGGATTTTCAAAACCTGGTGGTTGTTTGACATAAACCTCCTCATCTATGTAGCCATTAAGAAAAGCACTTTTAACATCCATTTGATATTGCTTAAAACCTTTAGATGCTGCAAAAGCTAAAAAAATTCTTTTGGCTTCTAATCTAGCAACGGGAGCAAAAGTTTCATCAAAATGTAGACCTTCAACTTGAGTGAAACCTTGAGCAACCAACCTAGCCTTATTCCTAACCACAACCCCATCCTCACTTTGTTTGTTTTTAAATACCCATTTAGTTCCAATTAAAGTGTGACCTTGAGGTGGAGGTACAAGTTTCCAAACATTATTTCTTTCAAAATTTTCTAACTCTTCTTGCATGGCAATAATCCAAGATTCATTAGTGAGTGCGTGTGATATATCTTTGGGTTCAAAAGAAGCAACAAAAGCAGAATGAGCATAAGAGTTTGGATCACAAAACCTGGACCGTGTGACTCGTTCGTGCAAGCTTCCAATCATCTGTTGTGGGGGATGATCTTTGTAAAACCGTAAGGGAACAGATGTCTCACAAGCTTCTTCATCTTCATGTTCATCACAAATCGATGAGCTTGTGACTTGAGGATGATTTGAATCAGCATTGATGGTTGTTGGTGCTGGTTGAGAATTAACATCTGGAGCTGAACCAAAGTCTTTAGCTGCTGAATTTTCGGGCAGCAGCTCCAATTCTTCCTTATCTTCAACGAACATGCCCCCCCCCCCCTGCGGATATGGATCTGAACCTACAATGTTTGAGCTAGTACCTGGGCTAGTTTCATCAAAAGACACTTCACAAGTCACCACAATTTTGTTAGTGTCAAGTAAAAGCACACGGTAGCCTCTAGTATGAGATGGGTAACCAAGAAACATGCCATCAATGGATCTAGGTTCAAATTTATCAAGATTACCATGTTTCTTAACAAAGCATTTGCAATCAAAGACCCGAAAGTGTGTAACACTAGGCCTATGTCCAAATTGGAGCTCATATGGTGTTTTACCTAGCTTAGCGCGCAGGAAAACACGATTTGAGACATAACAAGCGGTTGCAATCGCATCAGCCCAAAATTTCCTAGGAGTTTGATATTCATTAAGCATAGTCCTAGCCATCTCAACTAAGGTTCCATTCTTTCTTTCTACAACAACGTTTTGTTGAGGTACATATGGTGAAGAAAATTGATGATCTATTCCATTTTCAGCACAAAAGTGATCAAAAGATTGATTTTTAAATTCAGTTCTGTTATCACTTCTAATTACCTTTAAAGATCTTGGGTGATCAATTGATAATCTAATAAATAAAGTCCTAAAGTGACTAAAAGATTCATTCTTAGACGCCATAAAGTAAACCCAAAAGTATCTAGAATAATCATCAACAATAACAAGAACATACCATTTACCTCTAAAGGATTGAACACGTGAAGGTCCTATGGTGTCAAGGCGCAAAAGTTGACCCGGTTCAGTTGTCATGATCATTGTGAGAGGAGTATGTGAACCTGCAACCATCTTAGCATGTCTACAAGAAGAGCACACAATTTCTTTGTCCCCTTTAAGCTTAGGCAGCCCACGTATGCGATCAAGAGCACTAACACGCGTTAGGTGATCAAAGCCTACGTGACCAAGTCTACGGTGCCAAAAATATAGGTCCTTTGAATCATTAGCAACTAGACACCTATGTTTAGAGGAAGACATATCAAAATCAGCTTTAAAAACTCTTCCAAACTGAGACATGTTAAAAATAAGCTCACTATTTGAACTTACAACTTTGCAGCAGTTTTTATTGAAAATAATTTCCAGATTTTCGTCTAGCAATTGTGAAACAGAAAGCAAGTTGTATTTCAAATTTTTGACAAGTGCCACATCCTTCAAAGTGTAGTGATCATTTACTCAAACCGAACCCTTAGCAATTATAGGAGTCGAAGAATTATCGGCAAAAGTAACATTCTCTACAGATGACACAAAAGAGAGGGAGGAGAACCAATCTTTGTTACCGGTCATGTGGCGTGAGCAATCTGAATCCACAATCCAAATGTTCTCCTTCCTCAAATGTGTAACCTACATAGAAGCACAATACATCGATGACTCAATACTGGGGTTAGTCAAAAGGCATTTAGGAATCCAGTACTGAGTCACGCGGCGTGCAGCAAGAAAAACACGTGAAAGCTGAGACAAAACAACAGGTTTATGAGTCAAAGTTTGATATTTTTTATTCTTAACTACTGACCTATAAGGTGTTACTTGTGTAGCAACAAAATTCAGTAGCTCCGGAGGCAAAAACAGAAGGTCCGAAGGTAAACTTTGAATGTTTTTGACTCAAAACAGCGGGTTGTACATTCGGTTCAATATGTGTAGCAAATTTTGCATGAAAGTTATGAGATCTAGCAACCATTCTTTCCCTGTTCTATTGTTTAGCTAGTCTATAACAAAAATCTATGACATGACCATCTCTACCATAGTAGGTACAATGAAATTTAACTTTGTGTTCATGTCTAGATGAGCAAACAACATTTTTATTTGAAATCGAATGAGACAATACTCATGCAGATTTGAAAACCACTTCTTTTTGTTTAGGGACTGTTTGAATCAGACTACTTCCTAATGACTTTACAATTTTAGGTGGATGTGCCTTAGCATGAGCATGAGAATCAAAAACTAAACCAGTTTTATCATTGCAAGACTTGGATGAATTCAGTAGCAAGTTTAGGTTCTTATTCCCATTACAAAACCGATCAAATGTCTTATGCATGTTATCAAGTTTATTGGACAGATCAAGGCAATTTTCACATGAAGTTTTTCCTTTTAATTTGCAATTGGAACAATATTTAACTTCATGACAACGTAAAGCATTGTTCAATATAGAGATTTCATTCATAGCATCTTGCATTTTCTTATCAAGATCATCACAACTAGAACAATGCAAATCAATTGTAGAACAAGAAGCATCTTTTAAGTTTCCAATATTAAGTGCAGCAAGCTTTTTGTTCTTTTCAATTTCAAGTTCAAGTTTATCAAGTGTGGAGGTATGTGCACTTCTTAGGGAGGACAATTGTTCATATATTAAGTCACATGAGGAATAAGAATCATCACTAGGAATCGAGGATTTCAAATGATTAATTTCAGATTCTAGTGACTCAATTTTAACAGCATTGTCCCTAAGCTTTTTGTCCTTTTTCTTAACAATAACAGTGGCGCGAGAAATAGCATCACACATTTCTTTGCAAGTAGGACATACCTCTTCATTGTCGCTGTTGTGTTCTGCCTCCTCCATACTCGATCTTGACTTGCCCGCCATGAAGCACAAGTTTGCCAAATCATCTTCATCTTCATCACTTCCAATGTCCACGTCGCTTGAGCCAAGTTCCTGGAGTGCTGAGATAAAACTGCTCACCAATTGACGTCCTGTAAAACCCTTCTTTTTCTTTGTATCTTTTGCAAAGGAGTGCTTCATTCTTGTTTTCTTTTCATCCCGGGAAGTAGGACCTGAAAGGTTAGGGCAATCTGAACGAAAATGTCCATCTTACCACATTCAAAGCATCGTTGAAGTTCGGAGCTTCCTCTCCTTCTAGTTCTCACATTTTGCAATGCTTTTGAGAACCGGGTAGAGATGAGCGCTAGCTCCTCCTCTGGAAACTCCTCAATCTGTTCAAGGGTTAGAGAGGATAGCAAAGCAAGTGTACCACAAGATGATGTTTGACCGGAACTAGGCATGTCACGTTGAGAAACAAAAGCAATAGACTTGTTGGGGTTCTTACGTGAGATTATGTCAATTTCATGAGTTTTTAAATTGGAATATAGCATATCTAAAGTAAGTGAACTCATGACAGTAGATTCACGAATAGATGTGACTTTCATCTCCCAAATTGACATATCTAATGTACTTAGTAATTGCCTAGCATTCTCAGCATCTGAAAAATTAACATTGACACTACGCAAGTTGCTGAGAATCTTATTAAAGCGAGCAAAAAGGTCATCAATGGACTCACCGGGTTGCATCTCGAAGCGCATGTATTCTTTCTTGAACATGTCTTGCCTTACCTCTTTGATCGTGTTGGATCCCTCGTGGTAGTCACAAAGTGCTTTCCACACATCGTATGCAGATCGGAGGTGTGCATGTAACACCCTCATTTTCATGCATCATGCCCTACATACACTCATATACATGTTTAACATTAGCCCACAACAAGAGGAACAAGTTTAAAATTGATTTGGAGCAAAGCCGCACTTAAAAATGTAGGAAAGTGCAGACTAGTCCGGTTTTGCTGAGGACTAGTCCGATTTCTCTCTGACTAAAAACGGACTTGTCCGTTTTTGCTGCGTACTAGTCCGATTCTGCCCCTGGAAACTTTTGGACTTGTCCGACCTTGTGCGGACTAGTTCGGTATTCCATGAATCCTTGAAAATTTGCTAAGTCCCTGGACTTTTCCGGACTAGTCGGTATTCCAGCGGACTTGTCCGTTTTCCTTTCTGTTCAAATTCGGACTTGTCCGATTTTAGGCCAGACTTGTCCGATTTTCTCTCTGGACGACTTCGGACTAGTCCGATCCTGTCCGGACTTGTCCGATATTTCGTGACTCCGAGATTGACCTTTTGTTTTATGACTTGTTTCTCGGGTTTCACGTTAAGTGGGCCTAGGGACGTCGTGCCCAACTCTTTTAGAGCCCATGTGGGACTCTAAACCGGCCTCTACTCATCCCAAAACTCGAAATCCATCTAACCCTAGCCTCCACCTCTATATAAACAACCCCAACCCCTTGGTTTGACATCTATTTGCCACTTTTCCACCCACCCAAACCCTAGTTCGTGGGGAGCCACCATCAAGGAGGGAGGAGAAGATCCCAAACAAGAAGAAGAAGAGGAGGAAACGAAAGAGGATCAAGATCTCCACCAAGTTTCATCCTTCACCACCAATTCATCTCCAAGTTCATCACCAACCCTAGATCATCAAGATCCAAGTGTTACCTCCAAGTTTCTTGGTTCATTGGAGTTCTAAACACCTGGTATACCTTCTATTCTCTTTTCCTTACGTGAATTCAACCCCTAATCTCCGAAATTACGCCGATCTAGAAAACCCTAATTTGCCGATCTCGTCAAGTGCGGACTTGTCCGGTCCCTAGCGGACTAGTCCGATCTTTCTGGTTAAATTGTGTTGAATTAATTCTAAAATTTGATCTAATCAACCCCAAACCTGTATAAACTTGTTAAAAGCTATTATAACTAGTTAGAGATCATTAAAAGCAACCTAGTAACAAGTTCTACCTTGCATTTGCATCAATCATGCATGTCATGTCATATTGAGTAATATTTGTGCACTCTTTGATTGTGTTTCTTGTCTTGTATGTTTATTGTATGGATTAGACGGATTTGCGCTAGAAAGTGCCACGGAGGATCTACAGCACCAAGAGTTTGAAGGCTTTGACCCTAATCAACAGCAAGAGCAAGGCAAGTGTCCTTGAAGCATATTGATCCTGTTTTAAAATAAATGTTTTGTTTGCAAAACTGCATGCTTGTGTCAATTTGATGGGAAATCCTATGGTAGGAAGTTTACTAGTTTTGTTTGACCACCCTTGTCACCTGGAATTTATGATAGAGAGTCGGGAAGGGTTTTTACCTTTTTGCTTCGCTTAATTAATTGGGATGGAAAAACCAACACTACACATTTAATTATGTATTAATGATATTCTTTTTAATGTGAACTGGTCGATACGGTATGGTAATGGGTGATCTAAGCAAGCCTGGTATGTGGATGGGTTAGATGTTATGGTGGTTTGCTTGGTTTAGATCTAAGGACCGGTTCATGCGAGAATAAGCAAGGACTACAGTGCCACCACGAGGCCAAGTATGGGTGCAGCGTAGCTGATTAATTAGGGCTTTGCTAGTGCTGTTTGGACCATTGTGGATGCTCGGGGAAGGGGTATTCGGATTGGGTTTGTGATGATTGGTGGGACTACCCTGGGATCCGAATGGCTCAAGAGGGGGCCCTTGGTTGAAGATGTGCTCAGTTGGAGGCATCGCCACCGGTGAAACCTCAATGGGGTCTGAATAGACTAGTAATCCCTTTGTAAAGGCTATTTTGTGATCTCTTGGCCATACACCAAAGGAAGTGTAATTGGCATAAGAGAGGTTTCTTTAGTCGCCGACGGGTGATGAAATCACAAACACGTGGGTAAAGAGGTACAAACTCTGCATAGTCTAAATAAACTATCATGATAGCCGTGCTCCCGGTTATGAGCGCCTGGATGACCTACATGATTAGACGGAAATTGTTAATTGGGATGGTTATGGTTTGGTAATGGTTATGGATGGTTATGGATTTATTTTTGGTATTGAATATGGTTATTGGCAATGGTGAAATCTGGACTTATTGATGATGGTAATGAATTCAGTTTGGTATTATGGTATTACTCGTGATTATGATGGGATTACTTCACATACATATAATATATTGCTTTTCAAATGTACTACTGTACTTTTCAGCACTTAGCCATTATTATTGTCGTCATTTGAATCAGCCACATGTCATACTTTCCACACTTGCTGAGTACGACATGTACTCACTCTTGCAATCCCCCCCAACAGTTGCAGGTCAGGATTGGGAGTTTAATGGTGATAATGCGGAGTTCTAGGCCGTGTCTACCGTCAGCTTTGCCTGTGGTGTTGATTGGAGCTGCGCATACATACCCTATTGCTTATGCTTAGTTTGCTTAGTTGCTTAATTAGTTTATTTCCGCTGCATTAGTTGAACTTGTCATTAATATTCATTAGATCTTGTATTCGAGGATAATCTGGTTTGTGTAATAAAACTTGATAATTAATCTTGTTCTGTGGTGATTATCTGTATATCGTTTGTGATTGCACTCGTATATGTGTGATGAACGTTGGGCACACATATGCGTTAGCTTGGTTCATTTTCGGAACCGGGCGTCATAGATTGGTATCAGAGCCACAGGTTGACCGTAGGATGCAGCCTAGATAGAATGGACACTTTAGAGCACATAGGAGCACTCAGGAATCGATGTGATTTTGTTGGTGTGCTATTTGCTATATATATTGTTTGCTTGTGTGCTTAATAGAGGATTTTGGGATGCCTTATTATTGCCATGTCCACCTAGGCTAGTATAGCTAGTTGGTTAGCTTCATATCCCTTGATGCATATAGTTGGGGACGTTTCTAAATTCTTACCTATTGCTTTTCTCTAGATGGTGAGGACTCGCAATCAGAGGGATGTCAATGATGAGGAGGAGAACAATGGAGTGCCTCAGAACAACCACGGACAAGGACCTGCTCATGGAGCTATCAATATTGAGCAGCTACTAGCTATGCAGAACCAGCTCATGCAGACCATGATACAAACTATGGGACAACTGCAAGCTGGCAACATCAACAATCAACCCCACATGCCTCCACCGCCACCCCCGCCTCCTCATAACCGATTGGGAGAGTTTATGAGGACTAGGCCACCAACCTTTGCTCAAGCCGCAAACCCTATGGATGCGGATGATTGGCTCAAGTCCGTGGAGAAGAAGCTGGCCATTGTCCAATGCAGTGACCGGGAGAAGGTCCTGTTCGCTTCTCATCAACTAGTTGGAGCAGCTGCGGATTGGTGGGATGCTTATTGCAATGCTCATGAGAACCAAGAAAGAATCACTTGGGTCGAATTCAAGGAGAATTTTCGTTCTCATTATGTTCCCGAGGGTGTTATGATCTTGAAGAGGCAAGAATTTGAGAATTTAAGGCAAGGAAGATCAAGCGTGAGTGAATATCTCAATAAATTCACTCAACTCTCAAGGTATGCGCCTGAGGATGTTAGTCGGGACAGCCGGAAGCAATACTTGTTCATGAGGGGCTTGAACAATGAGATCCAAGTGCAACTACTCAACTGCGATTATGCCAATTTTCAGAAACTTGTGGACAAAGCAATTGTGGTTGAGAACAAGATCCGTGAGATGGAGCAAGAAAACAAGAGGAAGGCGCCATATCAAGGACAGCAACAAGGAAGTAATGTGCGCCCTCGCTTTGCGCCGCCCAATGCGCCTCATTACAGCTCCTCTATTCCTGCTCAGCGCCCTAGTTATGCACCGCGCCCAACTCAGTTTGTGTAGCAGCGCCCTATTATGCAAGCACCTAGGCCTCCAATGCCTTATGCACCTCGTGCTGATCTTCCTGGAGCCAATGCTCAAAACCAAGCTCATCCCAACAATTCTGGTGGAGTTAAGAAGTGTTATACTTGTGGAGAAGTTGGACACTTTGCGCATCAATGTCCTAAGTCAGGCCTTGGTCAAGGAAGCAATGCACCGAGGCAAAACCCAAGACCCAATGGAGGACAGCCACAAGGAAGCCGTGGACAGCAGAATTTTGCTCGTGGCAACGTGAACCATGTCTCTACAGAGGATGCTCAACAAGCGGATGACGTGGTCATTGGTATGTTTCTCGCAAACTCCAACCCCGCGACTATGTTATTTGATTCTGGAGCATCGCATTCATTCATTGCATCGAAGTATGTTGCCAAGTATAGTTTTCCTATCTCTCAAATGAAGTTTACTCTATTGGTTAAGTCTCCTGGAGGAGAGATGAGGACAAATATAGTATGTCCAAAAGTAAGCCTTAGAATAAGGGGGGTAGACTTCTCCGCCAACCTTATAGTTTTGGATTCTCAAGGATTGGACATTATACTTGGTATGGACTGGTTGAGGAAGCACAATGGAGTTATTGAGTGTGCCACAAAGACGGTGAAGTTGACTAATGAAGAAGGGATCACCGTAGAATTTGAAGCAACCCAACATGCACTGAAGCAATTAGAGCTTAATCATATGGACGGTGTCGCAATTGAGGAGATTCCGGTGGTGTGTGAATTTTTGGATGTTTTTCCGGACGAGTTGCCAGGTATGCCACCCGATCGAGACATTGAGTTTGTTATTGATTTAATACCTGGAACTGCACCTATAGCTAAGAGGCCGTATAGGATGCCTCCTATGGAATTAGCAGAGCTCAAGAAGCAGATTCAAGAGCAATTAGAGAAGGGTTTTATTCGCCCTAGTTCTTCACCTTGGGGAGCGCCTGTGCTTTTTGTGGACAAGAAGGATGGATCCCAAAGGATGAGCGTGGATTACCGAGATCTCAACGAGGTGACCATCAAGAACAAGCACACCTTGCCCCGTATAGAAGACTTGTTTGATCAGATGAAAGGTGCTTGTGTCTTCTCTAAGATTGATTTGAGGTCGGGATACTTTCAAATGAAGATTAGACCGTCGGACATACCCAAGACAGCTTTTAGGACACGGTATGGATCTTATGAGTACACCGTGATGTCTTTTGGATTGACAAATGCGCCTGCCTACTTTATGTACCTCATGAATAAGGTCTTCATGGAGTACTTGGATAAGTTTGTCGTGGTGTTCATTGATGATATTATGATCTACTCAAAGGATGAGAAGGAACATGAGGAACACTTGAGGCTTACACTGCAGAAATTGAGGGAGCATCAATTGTATGCCAAGTTCAACAAGTGCCAGTTTTGGTTGAAAGAGGTGCCATTTTTGGGTCATATAATCTCAGGAGGAGGAGTATCAGTTGACCCCGGAAAAGTGAGAGACGTGTTGAAGTGGGAGCCGCCGCAAAATGCCAAGGAAATAAGGAGTTTTCTTGGGATGGCTGGATATTACCGTCGATTTATCAAGGACTTTTCCAAGATAGCCAAGCCAATGACGGAGTTGCTAATGAAGGGAAAGGCGTTCCAATGGACTGAAGCTTGTCAAAACAGTTTTGAGGAGTTGAAGAAGAGGTTAACAACAGCCCCAGTTTTGGTATTGCCAGATGTAAGCAAGAGTTTCGACATCTATTGTGATGCATCAAGACAAGGACTTGGGTGTGTATTGATGCAAGAAGGTCAAGTGGCCGCCTATGCGTCAAGACAATTGAAGAAACATGAGCAGAATTACCCCACGCATGATCTTGAACTAGCAGTCGTGGTACATGCATTGAAGATTTGGAGACACTATATTCTTGGACATAGGTGTGAAATTTACACGGACCATAAGAGTTTGAAGTATATTTTCACACAAACGGATCTGAATTTGAGGCAACGAAGATGGTTGGAGCTCATCAAAGATTATGATTTGGGGATCAACTATCATCCGGGAAAAGCCAATGTAGTGGCCCATGCTTTGAGTAGAAAGGGAGTAAGCCATCAACTTACAGTTCGAGAGTTACCGTTCGAGTTATGTAAGGATTTTGAATGGTTGAACCTCGGATTTACAAATGAGATGGAGATGATGGAATTAAACCCAACCTTGGAGCAAGAAATTCGAGAGGCACAAACCACAGATGAGGAGATCAAGGAAATCAAGGAAAGAACCGAAGAAGGGAGAGAATTCAGATTTGACGAGGATGAACATGGTACCTTATGGCTTGGAAAGAGGATCATTGTGCCTAATGTAAAGCATATTCGGGAGACAATATTAAAGGAGGCGCATGACTCGCCTTACTCGATTCACCCAGGTTGTACGAAGATGTACAAAGACTTGAAGACTTGCTATTGGTGGGATAGCATGAAGAAGGACATAGCCGAATATGTTGCATTGTGTGACGTGTGCCAACGAGTCAAGGCGGAACATCAAAGGCCAGCAGGGTTATTGTAGCCATTGAAGATTCCAGAGTGGAAGTGGGAAGAGATTGGTATGGACTTTATAGTTGGATTACCGCGAACCCAGTATGGCTATGATTCAATATGGGTCATTGTAGATCGGTTGACAAAATCAGCTCACTTTATTCCTGTCAAGACCACATATACCACCGCGAAGCTAGCAGAATTGTATATGGAGCATATTGTGTGCCGACATGGAGTACCGAAGAATATAGTCTCGGATAGAGGTTCTCAATTTACTTCCAAATTTTGGCAAAAATTGCATGAAGCTTTGGGAACGAGGTTGAATTTTAGTTCAGCATATCATCCTCAAACGGACGGACAAACCGAGAAGACCAATCAGATTTTGGAGGACATGTTAAGAGCTTGTGCTTTAAAGCATGGGAAAAGTTGGGACAAAAGCTTGCCATACGCGGAATTTTCATACAACAATAGTTACCAAGCAAGCTTGAAAATGTCACCATATGAAGCACTTTATGGAAGGAAGTGTAGGACACCTTTATTCTGGAACGAGGCAGGAGAAACTCAAGTATTTGGTCCGGATGTGTTGCAAGAAGCCGAAAAGCAAGTCCAGATAATTCGTGAAAACTTGAGGGCTGCCCTATCAAGACAAAAAGGCTATGCGGACAATAGGAGAAGGAAATTAGCCTTTGAAATAGGAGATTTTATTTACCTCAAGGTGTCACCAATGAGAGGTCATAAGAGGTTTAACATAAGAGGCAAGCTCGCACCTCGTTATATTGGACCATTCAAGATTTTGGACAAAAGAGGAGAAGTAGCGTATATGTTGGAGATGCCACCTCATCTTTCAGACGTGCATGATGTCTTTCATGTTTCCCAGCTCAAGAAGTGTTTGAGAGTACCGGAAGAACAAGTGCCAATGGAAGAATTGGAACTAGAGGAAGATTTGACGTATGCCGAGCAACCGGTCAAAATCTTGGAAACTAAGGAAAGAGTCACAAGGAACAAGGTCATTAGATGGTGTAAAGTTCAATGGAAGCACCACACCGAAAAAGAAGCGACGTGGGAATCGGAGGATGATCTCAGGAAGGAATTTCCCTATCTCTTCTCTTCCGCGTCGAATCTCGAGGGTGAGATTCATTTTAAGGGGGGTAGGTTTGTAACACCCTCATTTTCATGCATCATGCCCTACATACACTCATATACATGTTTAACATTAGCCCACAACAAGAGGAACAAGTTTAAAATTGATTTGGAGCAAAACCGCACTTAAAAATGTAGGAAAGTGCGGACTAGTCCGGTTTTGCTGAGGACTAGTCCGATTTCTCTCTGACTAAAAACGGACTTGTCCGTTTTTGCTGCGGACTAGTCCGATTCTGCCCCTGGAAACTTTCGGACTTGTCCGATCTTGTGCGGACTAGTCCGGTATTCCATGAATCCTTGAAAATTTGCTAAGTCCCTAGACTTTTCCGGACTAGTCCGGTATTCCAGCGGACTTGTCCGTTTTCCTTTCTGTTCAAATTCAGACTTGTCCAATTTTAGGCCAGACTTGTCCGATTTTCTCTCTGGACGACTTCGGACTAGTCCGATCCTGTCCGGACTTGTCCGATATTTCGTGACTCCGAGATTGACCTTTTGTTTTACGACTTGTTTCTCGGGTTTCACGTTAAGTGGGCCTAGGGACGTCGTGCCCAACTCTTTTAGAGCCCATGTGGGACTCTAAACCGGCCTCTACTCATCCCAAAACTCGAAATCCATCTAACCCTAGCCTCCACCTCTATATAAACAACCCCAACCCCTTGGTTTGACATCTATTTGCCACTTTTCCACCCACCCAAACCCTAGTTCGTGGGGAGCCACCATCAAGGAGGGAGGAGAAGATCCCAAACAAGAAGAAGAAGAGGAGGAAACGAAAGAGGATCAAGATCTCCACCAAGTTTCGTCCTTCACCACCAATTCATCTCCAAGTTCATCACCAACCCTAGATCATCAAGATCCAAGTGTTACCTCCAAGTTTCTTGGTTCATTGGAGTTCTAAACATCTGGTATACCTTCTATTCTCTTTTCCTTACGTGAATTCAACCCCTAATTTCCGAAATTACGTCGATCTAGAAAACCCTAATATGTCGATCTCGTCAAGTGCGGACTTGTCCGGTCCCTAGCGGACTAGTCCGATCTTTCTGGTTAAATTGTGTTGAATTAATTCTAAAATTTGATCTAATCAACCCCAAACCTGTATAAACTTGCTAAAAGCTATTAGAACTAGTTAGAGATCATTAAAAGCAATCTAGTAACAAGTTCTACCTTGCATTTGCATCAATCATGCATGTCATGTCATATTGAGTAATATTTGTGCACTCTTTGATTGTGTTTCTTGTCTTGTATGTTTATTGTATGGATTAGACGGATTTGCGCTAGAAAGTGCCGCGGAGGATCTACAGCACCAAGAGTTTGAAGGCTTTGACCCTAATCAACAGCAAGAGCAAGGCAAGTGTCCTTGAAGCATATTGATCCTGTTTTAAAATAAATGTTTTGTTTGCAAAACTGCATGCTTGTGTCAATTTGATGGGAAATCCTATGGTAGGAAGTTTACTAGTTTTGTTTGACCACCCTTGTCACCTGGAATTTATGATAGAGAGTCGGGAAGGGTTTTTACCTTTTTGCTTCGCTTAATTAATTGGGATGGAAAAACCAACACTACACATTTAATTATGTATTAATGATATTCTTGTTAATGTGAACTGGTCGATACGGTATGGTAATGGGTGATCTAAGCAAGCCTGGTATGTGGATAGGTTGGATGTTATGGTGGTTTGCTTGATTTAGATCTAAGGACCGGTTCATGCGAGAATAAGCTAGGACTACAGTGCCACCATGAGGCCAAGTATGGGTGCGGCGTAGCTGATTAATTAGGGCTTTGCTAGTGCTGTTTGGACCATTGTGGATGCTCGGGGAAGGGGTAGTTGGATTGGGTTTGTGATGATTGGTGGGACTACCCTGGGATCCGAATGGCTCAAGAGGGGGCCCTTGGTTGAAGATGTGCTCAGTTGGAGGCATTGCCACCGGTGAAACCTCAGTGGGGTCTGAATAGACTAGTAATCCCTTTGTAAAGGCTATTTTGTGATCTCTTGGCCATACACCAAAGGAAGTGTAATTGGCATAAGAGAGGTTTCTTTAGTCGCCGACGGGTGATGAAATCACAAACACGTGGGTAAAGAGGTACAAACTCTGCAGAGTCTAAATAAACTATCATGATAGCCGTGCTCCCGGTTATGAGCGCCTGGATGACCTACATGATTAGAAGGAAATTGGTAATTGGGATGGTTATGGTTTGGTAATGGTTATGGATGGTTATGGATTTATTTTTGGTATTGAATATGGTTATTGGCAATGGTGAAATCTGGACTTATTGATGATGGTAATGAATTCAGTTTGGTATTATGGTATTACTCGTGATTATGATGGGATTACTTCACATACATATAATATATTGCTTTTCAAATGTATTACTGTACTTTTTAGCACTTAGCCATTATTATTGTCGTCATTTGAATCAGCCACATGTCATACTTTCCACACTTGCTGAGTACGACATGTACTCACTCTTGCAATCCCCCCCAACAGTTGCAGGTCAGGATTGGGAGTTTAATGGTGATAATGCGGAGTTCTAGGCCGTGTCTACCGTCAGCTTTGCCTGTGGTGTTGATTGGAACTGTGCATACATACCCTATTGCTTATGCTTAGTTTGCTTAGTTGCTTAATTAGTTTATTTCCGCTGCATTAGTTGAACTTGTCATTAATATTCATTAGAGCTTGTATTCGAGGATAATCTGGTTTGTGTAATAAAACTTGATAATTAATCTTGTTCTGTGGTGATTATCTGTATATCGTTTGTGATTGCACTCGTATATGTGTGATGAACGTCCTGGGCACACATATGCGTTAGCTTGGTTCATTTTCGGAACCGGGCGTCATAGTGCAACACGGTCGAAGTCGCTTTGTGTTAATCCTTGTATGATCAAGTTCCGAGCCTTGTTGTTGTTGTCGACATCTCTCAGATTTGTAGCTGTAACATGATAGTTTGATGGCACTTCATCAGGCTTGTATACCTTCTCCCATACTGCAAAGCCTTGTGCCTGGATGAAAGCCTCCATGCGTGCCTTCCAAACCTGAAAATCAATACCTGCGAACACACAAGGTTTGGCAGAGTACTTATCCTTGATGATTAGTCAAAAACACGCACAAATCACAAAGATTAGAGCACCGTGGCTCTGATACCAATTGTAGGATCGAAGAGCACGTGAAAAGCTACCAGAGGGGGTGGGGTGAATGGTAGATTTAAAAATCTTACGCAGCGGAAACAATTAAACCCCAACCCCTTAGGCAGAAA
Source organism: Tuctoria greenei (assembly GCA_036927565.1). Lineage (NCBI taxonomy): Eukaryota > Viridiplantae > Streptophyta > Magnoliopsida > Poales > Poaceae > Tuctoria > Tuctoria greenei. Next base: position 112,879,304 of record JAYESD010000011.1, on the reverse strand, counting down.
AATGATCTGTTAAAGAATCATGTGTGAGACTAAACTAAACGTGTTTCACCATGACAAAAGTGATAGATATCAGATAGAATCAAGTCACGAATACGACACAACAAGAATCACTCAAATATGTCGAGAAAAACTCAAGTTATGATCGAAAGATCGAACAAAGGTCAATCTGTCCAACCCGAAAAAAACAGTTCTGGAACGCTGCAAAGAAACTCGTGTAGATAATAGAACACAAATCCAATGACTTTGAAATTTTGACAGATGATAGATAATCAAGTTGTGAAGACAACCCAAAAAATCACATTAATTGGATCTGTAAAACTCGAGTTATAATAAAACCACCGACGAAAGGTAGTGCTGTCCAGAAACTCGACGAGTAAAACTTGTCTGGAACAAATCGGACAAACAAGGCACAAAAGTTCCTTAAAACTACGAATTTTATTCAATAGAACACAAGAGAAACAGCCCCAAAGTCGTGCACCACGAGCTCTGGGCTCCCTTGCTTATATAACCAGCTCTTAGGCCAACCCAATATCAACTAGGACTCCAATCCTACTCAGATCACAAATCGTAACTTTCCATAACTACTCAAGATTCTTATATACGCAGATAGAAGCAATTTTAAGACTTCCAAACACCTTAGGAACATATCCCACATTCATAAACAACTAAAATTTGTGACCCACACGAAATCCTATCATAACCAACTCAAATCTTTCCATACTGAGCCATAACCGACTTCGCCGCAGCCGAAGTCATCAACCGATACGATCCGATCCTTCCAACCAGATCTTCCCATCCATAAACCATCTTCGGAACCATGTTGCCACGTCATGCACCGCATGCATACGTGCAAAAACCTTCCTTCAACGTCCAGTAACCTTCATGTGCACTGCCCTTGATTCAATCATCCTGCGCGACCTCCTGATCAGCTCAACCACAGTTCCTTCCGAACTTGGTCGTTGGAACCTCATCTCCTCCCTGAGACTAGTCCAATGGATCGCATCACCAGCCATTTCTTGAACTCAAGCAACACCTGCACATGAATAAACAACCAATCCATACGAGCATAAGTCCTCGACTTGACTCAAGTTAGGTCTGAACACAACACCTTAATTGGGAACCTCACATAAGCATGTTGCAAAACCACAGTAACATGATATCATTCATGTCAACCAAAAACGCACCAAATACTTAGCAAATGAATACTAAGCAATCTTTCCAGAGATGTAAAGCAAGTACGAAACATTGCAAATAAAAAACAGAAGCACTGCGGTCAAGTTCCGGACCTTGCCAGAGCAACCCGGACCTTGAGCTGGAGCTAACAAAAGCTAGTAGAACCTAGTGCCGGAGCTATCAAAAACATGTGGGAGCTATCAAAGACATACTGGACTAAAGACAAAACTTCATCGGAGTTGACTAAAGCAAGTCGGACCTTGCTGTAGCTCGGAGCTAGAGTCGGACCTTGATAAAAAGGTGTTTTGGTGATATTTAAAACCTTTATCATCAAATCCAAATGTATTCACTACAAGCCAATGTATTCAGCACACATAGGTCTTACACTTACATTAAATCGGGTCATAGTCGAACTTTCTTGCTATTTTGAACTTGTTGCATGTTCACAAGTGCTTTTAATCATAAAGAATTAATTAAGTAATCAACTCACATGTTGAGTTTTGTGATCAAATGAAAAATTGAGAAAAGATCAAGAGAATATGCATGCATCACACTTCTTCTCTTGAGATGGCTTATCATTGCACTTTGATATGAACTTGGAAGAAGTTGTGTATGACTAAAACCATGTCCTTAAGCTTCTGATTGTCAAATGACATAGGCTTGGCTTGGTTGATTAGAATAAGGCAGATGCGCATATAATCTCTTGCAAATATTATATGATCTAAATTTATGCTTTGAAAAATAATAAAATGCAGCAACAAGTGTCATGCTTTCAGGTATTGAAATAGTTAAGTTTGTGAGATCATGACTTGTTTAAATTGAAAATTACATTTGATCTCTAGCATGGCTTACACTACTTTATGTATCTCATTGTTGTGATAGTGTAAGTTACTTGATAGTATGACTTGGATGAGCTTTGTTTTATATGTATATGTTATAATATGCTCATAACAATTAAAATTTCTCTTTTGAACCTTACTGAATATATTGTCAAAGAGGGAGAGATAATATGTGAATTTTCAAAAACAAATATGCAAGGGGGAGACATTGATTCCACATTGCACATTTCACAATTGTTTTTGGTATGATTCTTTTCAGGGGGAGAATTCCTTTTTCTCATTTTATTTCTGTTTTACAAAGGGGGAGAAATTGTTTTCAAAACTTTTAATGTGAATAAGCCAATGTTTGGATTTAAATGGTGTTGCCAATGCATTCATCAAGGGGGAGATTGTGAGACCTATGTGTGTAGAATACATTGGCTTTGACAATAAAAGTTTTGAATGCTGCCATAACATCTTTTTAGCAAGGTCCGACTCTAGCTCCGAGCTTCTGCAAGGTCCGACAATAGGTTCAACTTTCTTTGTCTAGGTCCGACATGTTTTTGGGTAGCTCCGGTGAGCTTTGTCTTTTAGCTCCGGCATGTCTTTGTTAAGCTCTGATATGTTTTGCTAGGTCCGACTTATGTTGGTTAGCTCCGACATGTTTTTCTAGCTCCGACTTTTGGGATGACTAGTTCCGACTAGCTTTGGTTAGCTCCGACACTAGGTCCGACTAGCTTTGGTAAGCTCCGGCGCTAGGTCCGACTAGATTTGGTAAGCTCCGGCTCAAGCTCCGGTTAGCTTCGGCAAGGTCCGGTGCTTGATCGCCATGTTCTGGCTTTTAATGTGAAATGATTCGAACTTGCTTTACATTGTTAGAAAGTTTGCTTAGTATTCTTTTGCTAAGTTTTTGGTGCATTTTGGTTGATATGGCTGATATCGTTTTGCTATTCTTTGCAACATGCTTATGTGAGGTGCTCACGTAAGGTGTTGTGTTTGGAACTGACTTGAGTCAAGTCGCGGACTTGGGCTCGTACGAATTGATTGTTTGTTCATGTGTAGGTGTTGCTTGAGTTCAAGTCATGGATGGTGACAGGATCCTTTGGACTAGTCTCGGGGAGGAGATGAGGTTCCAACAACCAAATTCAAGAGGAATTGTGGTTGAGCGGGTCAGGAGGTCGCGCAGGATGATTGAATCAAGGGCAGTGCATATGAAGGTTATTGGACGTTGAAGGAAGGTGTTTGCACGTATGCATGCGGTGCATGATGTGGCAACATGGTTCCGAAGATGGGTTATGGATGGGAAGATTTGGTTGGAAGATCGGATCGTATCGGTTGATGACTTTGGCTGCGGTTGAGTCGGTTATGGCTCAGTATGGAAAGTATCGAGTTGGTTATGATGGGATTTTGTGTGGGTCACAAATTTGAGTTGGTTTAGGAATGTGGGATACGTTCCTAAGGTGTTTGGAAGTCTTAAGATTGCTTCTATATGCGTATAGAAGAGTCCTAAGCAGTTATAGAAAATTTTTATTCATGATCGGAGTAGGATTGGTGTCCTAGTTGAGATTGGGTTGGCCTAAGGGCTTGTTATATAAGCAAGGGAGCCCAAATATCATGGTGCACGACTTTGGGGCAGTTCCTCTTGTGATCTATTGAATGAAATTCGTAGTTTAAAGGTACTTTTGTGCCTTGTTCGTCCGACTTGTTCCAGACAAGTTTTACTCGTTGAGTTTCTGGACAGCACTACCTTTTGTCGGTGGTTTTATCATAACTCGAGTTTTAAAAATACAATTGACGTGATTCTTTTTGGGTTGTATTCAAAACTTGCTTATCTATCATCTGTCAAAATTTCACGGTCATTGGATTTGTGGTTTCTGATCTACACGAGGTTCTTTGCAGCGTTCCAGAACTGTTTTTCTCGCGTAGGACAGATTGACCTTTGTTCAATCTTTCGATCATAACTTGAGTTTCTCTCAACGGATTTGAGTGATTCTTCTTGTGTTTTCTTCGTTACTTGTTTTTCTCTGATATATATCATTTTTTTCACAGTGAAACACGTTTAGATTCGTCTCACACATGATCTCTTTAAGAGATCATTTTTCTGCCGAAGGGGTTGGGATTTAGTTGTTTCCGCTGCGTAAGATTTTTTAAATCTACCATTCACCCCCCCCCCCTCTGGTATCTTTTCACGTGATCTTCAATCCTACAGCGCCAAGACCTAGTCGGTCGACTAGGGGGGTCGGCCGACATGGTCTTGGCTCCGTTTGTGGTGTGCTTCCTCCAGGTCACTTCTAGGTGGCTCCCATTGACTGATATGGGTGATACACCATAGGATGATCTCGGATACTTCTGTTTGTTGGCCATTTTATCCATGTGATGACACGTGTCAGCGCTTGATTGGTTGGGATGATAATTTATAGGATCCATCCCCTTGTTTCACCTCAATTTTGTACCTGCATGCACTATTTTCTCCAAGTACGTGTGGAGCTAGTTTATTTCTGACTATAATGTGTGTAAGAAATTTTCATTCCTCCACATAATTGAGTTATATTGATGGTTGAAATTGGTATATAACGATCGTCAACAGGAGCTAGGACGGATTAGATCTCGCCGCTCCTCGTCCTCCTGGCCAAGCAACCGCCTCACGGGCGCTACGTCCACCACGCGGGAAGGAGGAAACGCCGAGTCCATTGGAGCAGGTGTCAAGAACTCCGAAGGTGGGGAAAGCTTGGGTGCTTAAGGAGGAAGACGAAAGCTTGAACATTGGAGTGTGAGTAAGGGGGGAACCACCTTTTGCCGACAAAGGTTTCCTTTTAAACACCATGGCGATGTTTGAGTGCATCGCGCACTTCACATGGACCCGAAACCCGCTGCTTAACCCACAGTGTCCATGACAGCAGGGCTCAGGTCCCTTGTCAGAAAGGCTGGCCCGAGCGGGCCCCCACCTAAGAAGGCAACCTGGTGGTTCCCATAAAGGCAGAGCAAGAGCAGCATAAGCACAACAACCACATTGGGAACTGTCGTGATAAAGAAGCTGCGATAAGAAAAGATCCTGTCGCCACGACCCCTCAACCAGAACGGGACGCGTTGCTATGATGGAAGAGGCACGCACCACTTCAATTGATCAAGACAAAATCAAATGGCAGCGCGGGAAAGCAAGGATAAGGCTCCACCCTCGGGCTCATCACCTCCCCCCACGATGGATACAGGGGCCACTGTTGGTACCCGGCATACCGGGTACCCTCGCGCACATGCTAAAGGAACCTAGGTGTCCTGCCTCCCTAAAGAGGCAGGGTCCAGTGGCGCCACGTGTCCAGAAGGTCCTAACCCCACCCGACCTCAGGTACGGGATCCAGCGCTCCCACATGGACCACAAGACGGGGTCCTGCTCCCCCGAAGAGACGGACTCCCAAGAGGCCACATGACCAGCAGGACGAGACCCCGCTCCTCCATTGGAGTGGGCTCCGGTACTGTCACATGGTCCGTAGCACTAGGTCGGCCACCTCCCGCGGAGGCGAGCTCTAACTCAGCCACATGTCTCGCAGTCCCGAATCTCCGGTCTCCTAAGGGGCAGGTTCCGAAGCCACCACGTGGCCCATTGTACGGGACCTGGCCTCCCCCGTGGAGGCTAGCTCTCGTGCTGCCATGTGTCCTGCAACTTGCCCTGGACGGTGGGTTGCGGGAGTAAAGGGGCGGCACACCTTGTCTAAATCTGGCATTGAGGACACGCTCCTTCCCCGCACACATGATGTGGCACACGCCTACTTTCAGGTACCGCTACGACCAATCGCATCACCGTAAAGACACCGCAGGCCTACCCCACTCCGCTAAGTGGGTAGTTAATGGCGACAGGATAGTTGGACGGGACATCGTTTGCCATCATCAACGATGACGCATGAGCCACTGACGTCTGAGGCGGCAAGACGGCGGGTCTTCAAGCCACGATCAGAGGAAGCTTATGCGGGAAGCCTTAGATCTTTAGGATAAGATTGCTACGAGGCCACCTTTCGGGCACCAGACCCACTTGTAAGGCGTCTGAACTTGGCTATTAAAGGACTAGACCGCTATCATTACAAGGGACGACTTCATACACACTCAACACACGCATTCATACCAGTAATATAACTCACACCGTGGTGTAGGGTATTATGCTCCGTTGGCCCGAACCTCGTAAAACCAGCATCTCACCATCTTTCAACGCGTGGTCTCTCGGGAGGAATAATCCCTACCGATCAAGAACCTCTGCGGGCTGCTCGCATAGCAGGTCCATGGGAAGTGTTGCAAGAACACTTCGACAACGCCGATGGGGAGCGTCAAAGCTCTGACTTCGATGGGGTTAGGGGAGGCCATAGCCTGAGCAGTGAGGGGGAGCCAACGAGAGACGAAGTGACAGACTATCGAAGTGGCGAGCGTCAAGCGGGGCGGAGGTCGCGAGGAGTTGTGGTACAATGACAAAGGAGCGAGAGAGAAGTCGAGACACGATGTTGTGAGGGTTAGGGTTTGGAGGGATCAAAGGTATACCTAGTTATGCCTTAAATAGGCAGCGTCGGGCCAGTTTAGTCATGCCGGGCACCACGAGCTTACACGGGGTGACCATCGGGTCTGTCAGACTGGTCGTTACACGAGCCATGCTGGGCCAAAACAACGGGCCAATGTCTAAGATGAAGCAAGGCCCGAGCCGGGTTCCACATCAACTAGGCCCAATCCCCTCCATGTCGGGCCAGGCTCATACCAGGCTAATTTCAATGAGCGTCGGGTGCTATAACTATTCAATGGGCACCTTGAGCCTGACACGGCCCGCAAAATAGTTGGGTCGTGCCGTGCCGGCACGACAGGCCAAAGTCTAGGCCTAAGCATGGCATGGGCCATTACACGGGTTGTGCGGGGCCCAGCCTGTAACGAGCTATTCGTGTCGGGCCGAACCACAACCTGGTGTACAAAAAAAAACACTCAACAGGGTCATAATTTTAAATAGAGTCAGTTATTCAATTATAAACATAGCAACATTTAATAGAACAATTTCAGTCTTTCAGAATTTAGAATAGAGTCAGACACAGATGACGAAAACAATTTATACAGGCAGACTCACAGACTAGTAATGTTCAAGCCAAAGTTCAGACAGATTAAAAGCCATAACTCACAACAGATCAAAAGTGGCTGTTTATTGATCACAATGCTTGAAAGAGTTGTTTTTAGGATAGTGGCTGCCTCATTAAAAACCTTTAGGTAAAATCTTCTTTGAGGATAAAACCCTAAAGGAAAAATAGTACAACCAATGAAAAATTAAGCTCTTTTAGTGATCCAGCCATAGCACAATACCAGATCTCAATCATGAAGAAACAAGTTGCTCATGGTGTCCTCCAGGTCTTGATTCACCACATTATGTTGTTGTTGAGCATCGCCTTCCTCCCAATCCTTCAACAAACTCAACACCTCCATGTGCTCCGATGTAAGATTGCGTCTACGATCCTCAATCAACCTGCCACATAAACTAAAAGCAGATTCCGACGAAACGGTAGAAACTGGAACAATCATGATATCTTTGGCTAAGATAGAAAGAACTGGATAGGCTCTCCTATGATCTTGCCATTAACTAAGTATACTAAAAGAATCATCAAACTGAGAAACACAATTACTGTCTAAATAACAAGTTAATTCAGAAACTGTGCAAGATAAAGGAGGGGCAGTAACAGCTGCGACAGAAGTAGAAGGTCTAGCAAATATCCTATTCCAAGAGCATACCTGCTTACCTGCTGCACTACTATGTTGTGTAGGTCTCTGAAGTCTTACTGAATCAATCTTATGCTCATATTTGGAAAACAAATTATTTAACTCAGATCTAACAGAATTATAATAAACAGAGTATTAATGATTAAGGTATCGATAAAGAATTTGAAGAGCATTGTTAAAGCCAGTTAATTTAGCTCTAGGATCCAAAATGAATGCTAGAGAGTATAATATAGGTATGCCAGCCCAGCATTTGAGAAATTTTGTTTTTATTGGAACAACAATAGGTCTAAGAATATCATCATTCTCATATTGGTTGAAATGGTCAGCAATATCAATTATGGCGTGCATCATAAGTGGAGAAGTTGGATAATAAACTCCAGATAGTGAAACAGTAGCAATGTCAAATAAACCTAAAAATTTCAACATGTGTTCTACTATATAAAATGAGTATAAAATAAACCTAAAAATTTCAACATGTGTTCTGCTATGTACCAATGAGTATCAAAAAGCAATGTACGGTTACCAACGTGATAATGAGTATGAATGAAAACAGAGAAACTACTCTTATATGGTATAAGATGCTTAAGCATGAGATATGTTGCATTCCACCTAACATTCATGTCCAATTGAAATTTATGAGGGCGTACACCCAATGACAAACAAAAGGATTTATAAGCAGTAATATGTTGATTAGAAGAATTAAGAAAGGATACAATTGTCCTGAAATCCTCAAAATAACTTTTGATACATTTGAGACCATACTTAACAATTAGATTGACGATATGACATGCACAACGTTGATTTAATAAAGTAGAACCGATATATGATGACACTAATGGAGTTAATTCTTGAACAGCGCAAGAATTAGCAGAGGCATTGTCAAGAGTAATAGATAGAACCTTAGAAAGCATGTCATACTCAGTAACTACATTAGAAATACGCTAAGCAATATGCAGACCAGTATGGGAACAATCAATCAACCTCATGGCAATAATTCTTTTCTCAAACTCCCATTCAATTGTAATAAAATGATAAAACACACTAAGGTAGTCCTCCTTAGCATTATCAGACCATATGCCAGAAGTCAAACACACACAAGAAGCTTCTTTCAAGAGTTCAATAACATTAGAACTTTTCAATTTAAAGTAATCCTCTAGATCTCTAGTAGTTGTTTGTCTAGACACATGTTAGAAGCTAGGGTTATGAGCAATTCGTATATAATCTTCAAATGCAACAGTTTAACCAATGTTTGAAGGTAAGTCAAGCCTAGCAATCATTTTAACAAGTTCAAACCTAGCAATATTAGAATCATAATTAAAATGTCTAACTTCACCATCAGAAGTGAAATGCAACTGAGATTGTGAATGTAGCCTAAGGGGGGGGGGGGGTGAATAGGCTATTTGATTTTTTGTCGATCCCTGAAACACTTAACAGATTGATCAGATACCGGGAGATCGGACTAGTCTGGTACAGTGCGGAGTAGTCCGGTATGCATGGATTAGAAAGATCAAGATTGATCGATAATTTCACTTCTAGTACCCTATGTAGCGGAAAGTAATTGGAAACTTAGATGTATTACAACAATGAAACAATGTATGGCAAAGATCAATTTTAATTCCAATGTTTGAACGTGAGTTAAACAAGATTATGCAAACCCTAGAATATGATGAACGATGAAACAAAAGTGTGCGAGATAAGATTGTATCCTGAGGTTCGATTCCACGGAGGAAATCTACATCCCCGTTGAGGAGTCCACGAAGGACCGGGTCTTCACCAACCCTACCCTCGTCGAATCGCCACGGAGGTCGATTCTCTTCCACTAATCAAAAAGGGGCAAATAACTCGTTCAAGGGGCCTTCTCACAAGTTGAGGGCTCCCCAAGAATTACAATGAATGAGCACCACCAAACACAATCAAAAGATGTACAATGACCAACAAGAGTGTGCGAGAAATCAAACCCAAGAGCTCAAGATGTGTAGAACAAGTATCTCCTTCGATCAATTGCTAATCCTCAAAGATTTGATCCTTTTAGGGTTAGAATGTGTGGAGAGATGTGAATTCTGGGCTCTTGGGAGGTGTGACGGTGCAGGGGGTCGAGATGGTTTGATGTATGGCCATACACCTCTATTATACTAGGGTTTCCAAAAGTTACCATTAGGGTTTGCGATGTCCTGAGCAGTCCGGTGTGCGGTGTGTGGAAAATCCTAAGTATTGATGGATACCAGACTAGTTCGTTAAGGTGCGGACTAGTCCGATTTTAGTCAGAATCTTTTCGGACTAGTCCGATTGATATCGAACTAGTCCGGTGTGATGAACATCGTGTAGGACTAAGGACAAGTCCACACCTGGAGGGACTTGTCCGATTTTTGCTGGAGAGTTTTTGGACTAGTCCGGTCAATATTGGACTTGTCCGGTGTAGTGAAAAATTGTAGGGCTAAGAATAATTCCGAACTTGGAGGACTTGTCCGATTTTAGTCAGAGAATTATCGGACTAGTCTGGTTGATATCGAACTTGTCCGGTGTTGTGCAAATGTGAAGGGCTGCGGACAAGTCCGCACTGAGGGAGGACTTGTCCGTTTTTACTCAGAGAGACATCGGACTAGTCCGGTGTATATCGGACTAGTCCGCTCTTCCTGTGAAATGTGCAGTGAGTTGAATTATTTGTTCACTTGAGCTCTTGGGGTGTTTTTCTCCAACACACTCCATACAAAATAATCTAATCTTTTCAGCTCCTAAGCTCTTTTCCTTCAAATCCTCATTCTCTTTCCTTTTTGTGCTTTCTTTCTCATTTCTTTAAAACTTGCGCTCATCTCAACAATTTGTTAGGATCTCATTTGTTTGTCATTAATCAACCAAAACCCACAAGGGATGCCTAAATGCACTTTCAAGCTCCCCCTTTTTGGTGATTGATGACAACCAATTGAGATTACACAAATATGATGAAAAATTCAGATTTTCATAAAGTGTGCACATATGAATTTTGAGCAAAAATAGCAAATGTAAGAGTAATACATATGTGCACTCTTTATGGTGGGGTGCAAAGCTATGTGTGTGAGCAATAACATTGATGTTGTCGGTGGTTTGGAACCGGCAGATCTCCCAACACTACTAAAGTGTTAGAGGAGTTTGATGTTCGGTGTGGGCGCGCGGAGATTCAAGAAGGTGAATAGTTAATGACGCAGGAGACACAAGAGTTTATGTGGTTCGGGCCGCCTGAGCGTAATACCCTACTCCACGGTTGTGTTGGTGTTGTATTAGCTATATCAGCTTGTGTTGAGCGTCTATGGCGCGTGTCTAGCCTTACTCAACGTATAGAGTCCGTCGTCGGCCTGTCCTTTTATAGTACAAGGGCAGGCCGTTACAAGTCAGCCTGGCCCGACATGTGGCCCCGACGGTTACTAGTATTGACACTTATTCAATACATTTAATTGTCCTTAATGACCGGGTAATGGGCTTTGACAGCACCGTTACTGGTAATTAAGGTCATCCGATCGTGTGTCATTAATATGGTATTAATGACACATAATCGGGTCTTGAAGTCCTTGATTCCCCTTTGAAGATCCGGAGCCGTTATGGAGTCTTCCGGAGGTCATAGGCTGAAGCTCCGACGGTTGGACACGTGGCAGCTCTGGAGCATACGGTGGGAAACAGGCAGCTCCATAGCTACCTGACACGTGTCAGGTCCGGAGCTTCTCTCGGTATGGGGTTAAGTTCGGAGGTGCCATCTCGGTACATGGCCCGGAGCTTCCCCCTCGTGGGCGGTAGCTCCGGTTTGATAGTACATGTGGGACCCTAGGATTAACCATGCTGGAGAAGCGGGCCCGGTTATATCTGACATGCGGGCCTCCGAAGGTCTTCAAATCAAGTAGATGACTTTCCTTTGAGATCTTTATAATCTCAAGGGGTGTACGGTTTCCAGGTTACCGACAGTGGCCCCCTGGACCTACCTCTGGGGAAGACCACTGGGGAGAAGTCATTCCGCCGGAGGTGGGTCCATCCTCGCGACTTTTGAACTGAGTCTTCAAAGGTCTTCGGAGATGCCGTTGGCGAGGTTTGGAGTTAAATCCTCGCCGCGTGGCATATCCCGCGTGCGGCAGATGAGATCTTTGGCATGCGGATCTCACGCAATTGAAGGTCGCCAGTTCCCGATACGAAAACCGTATTGGTTCCGCGCGCCTTGTCAGGCTGCCGCCTTTGGGCTTCCCGCCTCATGATGACAACTGTTCGCCTGGGTAAGAACCTCGACTTGATCGTCGGTGTGGTCCCGGGCCCCCTTGTCATCGGCTGGGTGGAATTTTTGAATGGTATCTTCGACTTCCTTGCGGTTTCCATCCAAGCGTTGCGAGGGCTTACTTAAGAAGGAAAGTGCACACCGTCGGGAGTTCTTTACGCCTCTCATCTGTTCTTGCGCTCAAACTCCCAACTTGTGCTTCACCTTTCCTCTCTTGCCTTGTTGTGCCGCGATGGAGTTGGGTCTCCGCGAAAGCTGTTTGAAGACCGACGGCGATCTGAAGAAGGTCCGGACCCTCATGGGATGGTCCTCAGACTTCTACTACCGCTCAGTCCGCGTCGGGGGAGAGCTCCCGTTTGAGAAGGAGCATGCCGGCGAAATGGTGTACTTCTCATCGTACGCCATGGTGGGGTTGATCCCACCTTTTTCTTCCTTTTTCCTGATGCTGCTGGACTTTTATGGTCTGCAGCTATACCACCTTGGCCCTCACTCCATTCTCCTCGTGTCTATCTTGTCCACTTCTGTGAGATGTGGGTGGGCATCCCCCCTGCATTGAACTCTTCCGGACCTTCTTCACCGTTCACACCACCGGTAGGAGCAATGAGTACCTTGGCTTCTACTACTTCGTGAAGCGCAAGAAGTGCCCATTCAAGTACCTCCAGTCGATTTCCTCTGGGAAGTGGGATGACTGGAAGAAGGACTGGATAGTCATCCGGGTGGAGGAGCACGAGAGGCTGGAGCTGCCCGAAGGCCTCCCCAACATTGACACGACGATTTGGGGTGAAGCTCCGGTGCTGGCGGACGCCTTCAACCCTGTTCTGACTAGGATCCGCCAGTGCGTGGAGGGGGGATTAACCCCTCAAGTGGTGTTTTGTAACTTCCTAGTCAACAGGTGGGCATCGTTGAAGAAGAGAGAGAAACTCGCATGGGCCCTCAACAGCGTGATGGACGACGATCGGATCGAGACCGGGCTGAAGTCCAACATGGTGGGGAAAACTTTGGAGTTCCACCTCAAGAAGTTCCAGCACGGTATCGACGTCGATGGTGACGACTTGACTCCGCCATCAGCTTTTCTTCCTCTGAACGTGGAAGTGGAGTTCAGCAGAGAGCTCCGGCGGAAGATGCCCGTGCTTGATGACCTTGGTGTCGTCGAAAGAAGGTCAACCATCAGGATAGCGATCCCCGGAATGCCCGAGGATGGCTCCGACCCTGCTCCGAAGCCTAGGGAAGAGGTCGTCGGCAAGGGCAAGGAGTTGGCGGATGAACCCGTGAGCCGGAAGAGGAAGCTGCAGTACGTCGACGGAAGGTCCGTCAGGCCTGCTACTTCTGCGTTGGCTCCTTCTCCCCAGAGGGGAAGGTCTTCCACAACTGCGACGATTGTTCCCGTAGTGGGGTCCTCCCGGGGCGCGACTGTTCCCGCAGTGGGGTCCTCCCGAGGTGTTAGCTCCGGGCGTGCGACTCCAGCACCTAGGCTGGTGGAGGCCTCCAGGTCCGGGGGTTCTTCCCGATCGAGGGGGGCCTCGACCCGGGAAACACCCTTGGCCGCGACGAGCTCCGGGGGGCCTTCTGGAGGTTCCATGCCGGCTATGACCAGCCCAGAACACCGGGGAAAAGGTTTCGCGCAAGCTGGTGTGGAAGCCTCCCAAGGTAATTTTTAATCTTTACCTTGGATAGTTCTTTTAATTGTAGTAACTAAGTTTCTTCGTTCATCATCTGCAGCGTCCCCAAGAAAGGGAGTGAGGCTCCACCCTCAGCCACAGCAGTTGAAGCCGTGAGGGTGGAAGCTTCTACTCCTGTCCCGGTGCCGCCCCAAGTGGTGGCTGAAGCTGCGACAGCTCCAGTGCTGGCTGTCGTGGTCATGGACCTCGACTCATCCCCAGAGGCTCCCGTGGTAGCGTCGGACCACGGGAGTGAAGATGCGCCAGCGGCACCTGTCCCGGAGGTTGAAGCTCCGGGTCCTGGTGCTGAGATGATGGAAGATCCGGCTGTTGAGCCGGAAGAAGCTGTGATTCCGGCCCTAGACCCGGAAAGTGTCAAAGCTCCGGCGGTTGAGCCGGAGGTCATTGAAGTCCCGGCATGCGCGCCGGAAGCTGAGGAAGTTCCAGCAGTTGGGCAGGCTACCTCCAAAGCGTCGACCGCTGAGCCGGTCGATGTTGAAGATCTTCCGGCTCCCGAGCCGGTTGTTGGAGAGGTGTCGGAGCCCGAGCTCTCATTGGAGGAGGTGCCCAGACCGGAGCCAGCAGCGGCTCCTGCTCTAGAAGTGACGATGTCGGAGGTACCTGCGGCTGAGCCGGAGTGCCCAAGCGAAGTCGCTGGCCCCCTGCCTGAGGGGGTGAACGAAGACCTGGCGGTGGGGCCTTCCTCGATGGCAACTGAGGCCATCCCGGAGGACGACCCTAGTGCCATGGAGACTCAAGGGACCACTCTTGTGGAGTGGGACCCAATTTTTGTATCTGAAAACCCGCTGGAACCAGCGGAGGAGACCCCAGCAGGTCCGGAGCCTATCCCGTTGTCACTGTCTATTGACAACGCATGTTCCAGTCTGCGTCAAGTCCAACTGGCCTTCTTCCACGACAGCAAGGCTCTTGAAGAGGAGCGCCAAACCCTTAGGCAGTGGCGTAACCGGCTCTACTTCGAGACCAAGCTGGCGCAGTCGAGGCTAGCGGATGACAAAGAGTGGATCAAGCGGGAGAAGATCTGCCTGGAGTACTGGGGCAAGTTACTGGATGACAAGGAGAGTTTGACTCGCGCCCTCGACGCTCAATCCCGGGAGATCTACGATCAGGCCAAAGCAGCCAATAGTGCGGCCGATGAACGCCATGAAAGGCTTGAGGCCATTAACACTACACTCATCAAGCGCCGAGAGGCACTTGAAGAGAGGGAGAAACGGCTCGAGGATGAAGAGCAGAAACTCTTAGAGCTGCGGGATGACGTCCTGAGGAGGGAGGAGGAGCTCGCCGAGAAGGTGGCTCTGGCTGACAAGGGCCTCGAGGAGCGCACCAAGAAATTGGAAGAGCGCTGCCATGAGGAAGAGGAGAAGGCCTGGGTGCGAGGGCAGGAAATCTACGAGCAAGAGTGTGCCCTTACTGCCAGGGAGAAGAAAGTGAGGGGCAGAGAGAAGGACCTGGTCGACCGCCGGAACAAGATCCACCTCTAGGAGGAGGAGCTCGGAAAACTCAAGAAGCGGGTTGCTGAGAAGATTCAGCAAAACGCCAAAGAAGTTGAGCGCCTCGCCCGTGAGAATTCCGAACTGGTGGCGGCCACAAGATCCCTGGAAGAAATAAAGGGCTTAAGGACTGTGGACTCCCTACAGATTTGGGAGTTCCTGGGTAAGGCCAACGACGCGCTGACACCGATGGGCTTCAGCCCCGTGCGCCCGGATGATCTGGAGCCGGAGCCGGACCTGGCATTGCAGGCGTTGAGCTCGGCAGGCAGCAAACTCTCCAAGGTGGGCGATGTCATCGCGTACCAATTGGAGGTTGAGGGGCAGTCCCTGGCGAAGAACGTCGCAGAATATGTGCTGACGTGCTACACCAACCGGAACTCCCAATTTCCTCTGGACCCGGTGCTTGAAGGTCCGGTTGAAGGAGAAGGCGAAGATGCCCGAGCCAACATATCGGAGGTTGCCCAGAAGGTCGCCCAATTCTTCCACAGGGTCTAGGACCATCTCTGTAATTCTCACTTGTATTTTCTCTTCTTCTTCCTCAATTTTGTAATCCCTTGTCTCTAGATAAATGAAATCCCCAAATTTTTGTGAATTTCACTTTTTGTCTTCAACACTTTTGTCTTCACTTGGCCCCCTGGTAAATGTACACAATTTGATTGTGAACATGTACCAAGAAGATATTACGTTTTGTTGAAGACTCATTTGCTCCGAACTTGTAGAATTTAGGTCCGAAGTCTTCGATAGTGAAGGTCCCCTGAGTTTGTCGGAGCTTAGAAGCTCTGGCATTGTCTATCGCCGGAGCTTAGTAGCTCTGGCAATAGTCTCTATCAACCCGTAGAGCATCGATAGTTGGTCCTCCGGGGTGTCGGAGCTTAGTAGCTCCGGCAGTGACCTTTGCCAACACTTAGTTTGTTGGGCAGCAGACTCCGTTTGCGGGGTCTTCTCACCATCTTTTATTTAGCGTCGACGGCGGGTCCCCCTAGCTTTACCGGAGCTTGATTACTCCGGTGATGCTCGTTTTCAATGCGTGACATCGATTACAAGCCACCTAGGGGAGTCGGAGCTTTGTTAGCTCCGGCTTTTCTCCATCAACGTGTACTTTATTTTTCCTGCACACTGAAGTCAAGAAAACTAGTAAAATTCGTTTCTTGCTTATAACTTTGTCGCGGCTTACGATTCTCAAGAAAGTTTTAGATCCAACGCGATTCTAGACACAATCGAATGCGTTGCCTTTTCTTCCGGATTCAATTGTATTTGGACTCGCCTTACTTCGGCCTGCCGGGGTGTAGGTAGTAGTGTGTACTTAGGGTGCTTGACCAGGCTAAGTCGATAGCACACTCCAGCCCTAGATTGGCTTGGCGGCTTTCAGGTGAGTTGGCCACAAACAATATTTGAATCCAAAAGAATTAACAATACAATTCGTATTGTATATAAACCGGTCGAACTAAAATTTCTTAAGAATTGCACGTCTTTGTTATAGACAAGAAAGAGAAAAATAAAAAATGTTGAGCCTGTACGAAATAAATGCACGTGGAGTTTGTTTCACATGAAGATGCCTTTCATTATAGGTCCGGGGTACAGGGGAAACAAGTACACTCTTAGGGTACGGAACCAGGCTAAGCGTGTTTCATTTCTCGTTTGACCCAGAGTAGCTAGCCACACTTTTAGTTCTGAGACTGTGACAAGTGTTGCATGAACTTTGCAGACCTTTAGGGAAACGTCCGGTTGTTCTCCCGGAGGAACTACCCGACTCTGTACAATGACTCTATAACATACATCTCAAGTTACGCAAGACTCACCTTCGTGGTATTAAGTGTAGAACTTACGGAGGTGCTCGATGTTCCAAGGATTTGGGAGAGGTGTCCCATCCTAGGTAGCCAAGCGAACGCTTCCGGGACGGGATACTTTAATCACTCGGAAGGGTCCCTCCCAGCCGGGGGAAAGTTTGTTTAACCCTTCTCTGGATTGTATTCTCCGTAGCACCAGATCGCCTTCCTCGAGCTGTCGGTTGTGTTCATGCCGCTGATGATAACGCTGTAGGGCTTGGCGATATCGGGCATTCCGAACAGCTGCTTGGCACCTTCCCTCCTCAAGGAGGTCTAGGTCTTCACGCCGGAGCTGGTCCTGCGCGGCTTCGTCAAAGGTCCGGACCCGAAGTGAACCCAAGGTGATTTCTGGAGGAAGGATTGCTTCAACTCCGTACACCAGAAAGAAGGGTGCCTCTCCAGTTGACCGGTTTGAAGATGTCTTGTTGGCCCATAAGGTGGGAGGAAGCTCTTCGATCCAGTTGGCTCCATGTTTTTTCAAGCGCTCATAGGTGCGCATTTTGAGTCCTTTAAGGATTTCAGCATTTGCTCTCTCGGCTTGGCCATTGCTGGTTGGGTGATCTACGGAGGCGTAGCAAACTTGTATGCCGAGGTCTTCGCAATATCCTTGGAATGCAGAGCTTGTGAATTGGTTCCCATTGTCAGTGATGATTTTGTTTGGGACTACATATCTGCATACAATGGACTGCAAAAAGTTGATAGCAGACTGCTTGTTGATTGTCACAACTGGAGTTGCTTCCGGCCACTTGGTGAACTTATCAATGGCGACGTACAGGAACTTGTAACCTCCGCCGGCTCTTGGGAAAGGTCCCAAGATGTCCATCCCCCACACAGCGAAGGGCCATGTAGGAGGTATCATTTGTAGGGGCTGAGCTGGTGTGTGAATTTGCTTTGCATGAAATTGGCATGCTTCGCATTTCTTCACCAGCTCAGTTGCATCCTGGAGTGTTGTAGGCCAGTAGAAGCCATGCCGAAAGGCTTTACCAACCAGCGTGCGGGAAGACGCGTGGTTCCCACACTCGCCTCCATGGATTTCTGTGAGGAGTTCGCAGCCTTCTTCCCTTGTGATGCACCGCATTAGGATGCCGTTGGCACCGCGCCGGTAGAGATCCCCTTCTACCAACGTGTATCTTTTAGCCAATCTGACTACCCGGTCGGCGGATACATCATCGTCAGGAAGGATGTTGTCCTTCAAGTAGCTCCAGATCTCCGAGATCCATGCATCGGAACTAGCTTGAGCTTTTGAGTCTTGCATGTTTGGTTGCTCGGAGCTCCCGACAGCACCTACGACCCTTGATGGATGCCATGGTAACAGGGCCATCAGGACCGTCAGCTTCGGGATGCTGATCTCGCCCCCTTCGTTCAGTTCAGCAGGCTGAGCTGTTGGCTTTGACAACCTTCGGACAAAAATTCCGTCTGGAGCCGGAGCTCCGGTTGACGCTTTCATCGAGAGTTCATCAGCTTCAGCGTTGTGGGCACGCTGAACATGGTGGAGATCTAGGACTTCAAAGTCCTTCTGAAGCCTCTGGACTTCAAGGAGGTAAGCAGCTAGCTGGAGATTATTGCAGGAACATTCACCCTTCACTTGCTTAATGATGAGCTGCGAATCTCCCTTGACCAGCAGTTGCTTGACACCATATGACAGTGCCACCTTTAGTCCGTAGATGAGCGCTTCGTACTCTGCCATGTTGTTGGTCGCCTTGAAGTCAAGGTGTACCATGTATTTCACCTTCTCCCCGATTGGTGCAAGGAGAAGGATTCCAGCTCCGGCCCCCTGCTTCTGCATGGAGCCGTTGAAGTAGAGGGTCCAGTGAGGCTCGATGAAGGCTGGAGCTTGATGCTCCGTCTTCTGCTCACTGGGGCCCCCAGGGTTTGATGGAGAGGAAGTCCATTCTGCCACAAAATCTGCCAATGCTTGACTCTTGACTATTTGCCTTGAAATAAATTCAAGATCAAATTCAACCAATTCTGCTGCCCACTTTGCAATATTCCCAGTTGAATTGGGATTATGCAAGATTGCTCGAAGTGGGTAAGAGGTCACCACTGAGACTTTGTGAGCTTGGAAGTAATGGCGAAGCTTCCTGGAGGCAATAAGAACTGCATAGAGCAGCTTATGCACCTCTAGGTATCGAGTCTTGGCATCATGTAGTACTTCACTAATGAAGTACACTGGGCGTTGAATGGTCCGGACCCTCCCGGAGGGGTCCGGAGCTTCCTCTTCACTGACCCGGATCCTCCCGGAGGAATTCGGATTTTCTTCGGGGACCTCCGGGTCTTGGCTGGAGGAACCCGGAGCTTCTTCAGAAGTGACCGGGACCCTCCCGGAGGGGTCTGGATCTTCTGAAGCAGTTTCTTGTGGATTCGAATCTGGGAGTTGGGACCCAGACTCTCTTTCAGGAACCTCCAGACCCTCCCGAAGGGGTCTGGATTCCTGAGTATGGGGTAGTTCTGGTCTGTCCGCAACCAGAACCATACTGACGACTTCGTCAGTAGCTGAAATATAAAGCAACAAAGGCTCACCAGGGTTCGGAGCTACCAGAATTGGTAGGGTGGTGAGGAACTGTTTCAGCTCCTGGAATGCCTTCTCTGCTTCTTCGGACCATTAGAATGGTCCGGACTTCCTGAATAACTTGAAGAAGGGGAGTGCCCGTTTCGCCAGTCTTGAAATGAACCGGCTGAGGGCTGCTAGACATCCAGTTAACTTTTGGACGTCTTTGATCCGGGTTGGTGGCCGCATGTCTTCAATGGCCTTAATCTTCGCCGGATTAGCTTCAATGCCCCAGTGACTTACCAGGAAACCGAGAAGTTTTCCGGAGCTAACCCCGAAGACACACTTGTCTGGGTTTAGCTTTGTGCGGTTGGCCCGCAGCTTGTCGAAGACAGCCTGCAAGGTGTCAAGGAGTGACTCCTTGTCCCTGACCTTGACCACGATGTCATCGACATACACTTCCACTATGTCTCTAATGAGTTCTTCAAAAGTTTTGTACATAGCTCGTACAAAAGTTGAAGCTGCATTCTTGAGACCAAAGGGCATGGCTGTATAACAGTACAATCCATCTACTGTGATGAATGAGGTATGCTCTTCATCTTCCCTAGACATCATGATTTGATGATACCCGGAATATGCGTCTAGGAAACACAGTAATTCACACCCGGAGGTGGAATCCACTATCTGATCTATTCTAGGTAGTGGGAATGGATCTTTTGGACATGCCTTATTTAGTGTGGTGTAGTCGATGCACATCCGAAGCTTCCTGCCGACCTTGGGCACAACGACTGGGTTTGCCAGCCATTTTGGATGGTAGACTTCACGGATGAATCCGGCTTTGAGTAAGTTCTTCACTTCTTGTCGGATGAAGTTCTGTCGCTCTACGGATTGCTTCTGAG
Organism: Tuctoria greenei; assembly: GCA_036927565.1. Classification (NCBI taxonomy): domain Eukaryota; kingdom Viridiplantae; phylum Streptophyta; class Magnoliopsida; order Poales; family Poaceae; genus Tuctoria; species Tuctoria greenei. The sequence goes on along the minus strand of JAYESD010000011.1, from coordinate 112,858,973 downwards.
GCTTCTGATGCACAGGCCGGGCGTCGGGGTAGATCCTCAGATTGTGCTTAATCACTTCCCTGGGGATCCCAGGCATTTGTGACGGTTGCCAGGCAAACACGTCGACATTTGCCCGGAGGAAAGTGATGAGCGCGAGTTCCTATTTATCGTTCAATGCTCCCGATATACGGGTGGTCTGAGCGGCATCGGAACCAATTTGGATGACTTTGACGGGAATGTCGGTGTCGCCGCTTGGCTGCACACGAGGTGAAGAAGTCGAGCCTCGTTGACGAATGCTCGGGGGTTTTGGAGCTTGCTCCTGCCTGGAGTCCTCCTCTTGCGCCGTGGTGAGTGCATGGAGTTCTTCCAGAGCAGTTACTCCGGCAGTACGATCTCTGCGGATCCGGAGAACGCCTACTGGCGTTGGCATCTTCAACACCAGATAACCATAATGAGCAGCTGCCATGAATTTGTACAGGGCAGGCCTACCCAAGATGGCGTTGAAGGGTAAGTTGATCTGAGCGACGTCGAAGACCAACTTCTCGATGCGGTACTTCTCCCGTGTCCCGAAGGTAACGGGGAGAGTAATAGCTCCGAGTGGGGTAAAGGCCCCCGAACCTACTCCGGAGAAAGGTCGAGAGGGGTGGAGATCCGAAGGTCGGAGTTGAAGCTTAGTAAAAGCTTCGAAGCTTATGAGGTTAAGCCCCGAACCTCCGTCTACCATGACGTGGTGGAGCTGGATGTTGTTGATGGTAGGAGATACCATCAAAGGTAACTGACCTGCTCCAACCATGCTCCGAGGGCAGTCCGAAGCATCAAAAGTGATGGCTGTGTCCATCCACTTCCGATGAGGTTCCGGCCTGACTGTAGGAGCTACAGCAGCCATATCCTGACGAATAGTCTTGATGACGCGGCGGGAGGTGATGTCCCACGATCCACCAAAAATGGTGTTCATGGTCTTCCGACGCTCGTTGTCAGAGACATCAGAATCATCGTCGACGGAGGTGTAAACGGCCTTCAGGACCTTTTTGGGATCCTGAAATCCCAACTCCTCTTCAGCCGGAGCTTCGTCGACTTTTTGCTTTCCTTCCCTCTGTCGGAAAGGAGATTCTTCCCGGCGCTTGTTGTAGCGCTCGGCAAGGTTTTGGACCTCCCGGCAATCTTCCAAACTGTGGCTGCCCGTTTTTGAATTGGGCACCACACCTTGGGCTTGCTACCATCTTCAGAAGATGGTCGAGGTTGCTTTTCGGGGCGGGGCCCCCGTCCACCCGGAGCTGCAGCAGCTGCAACATTGGATGTACCGGCCGATGGCTTCTTCTTGCCGTTGGTCTTTTTCTTCTTCTTGCCATTCCCGGAGGTAGCGGCTTCTTCTTTGGAGGACTTCTTGTGACCCTCCGGGGTTGGTTTGGAGTGCATTTCACGGCCCTCCGCAGCTCTGGCACATTTGTCAGCCAAGCTGAAGAGTTCCGTGACGCTGGTGATCTCCTTGATTGCCAGTTTCTCCAGCATCTTCTTGTCCCGTACACCCTGGCTGAATGCCATAATGACAGAGGCGCTAGAGATAGAAGGGATAGTGTTTCGTACCTGAGAGAACATCTGGATGAATGATCGCAGGGATTCTCCCCCTTTTTGCACGACTGCAAAAAGGTCCAGTTCAGTGCCTGGTCAGGTGTATGAACTCCCAAAATTGGCGGTGAACTGCCGGCATAGCTCCTCCCATCTGTTGATAGAGTTGAGTGGAAGGCTCATAAACCAGGACCTGGCGGTCCCAGTTAAGGCCACTGGAAAATAATTGGCCATCACGGCCTCATTTCCTCCAGCTGCCAAGATTGCAGTGGAGTAGATCTGAAGAAATTCAGCGGGATTGACAATCCCGTCGAATTTTTCCGGCAGGTGAGGCCGGAACTTCTCTGGCCACCTGACCATACGCAGATGTATGGCCAGAGCTGAACAGCCTCCTCCTACTCCTTCAGGAGCATAAAGGTCCTGAGCTTCCCGTCTTTCACGAGCACGCTCAATATGGACTCGGCCATCTTGTTGGCGGTATCGGCGATCAAGCTCCGCCCGGAGGTCATGAGTTGATAGCCTAGATACCGTCTAAGTGCGTTGTGCCCCGGAGGGCAATGACGTCACTTGTTGTGATGCAGCATGTCTCCTGCTATTGGAAGCGTGCGGACCAAGTCTACCAGACAAAGTCCGCCGTTGCGATGGGGCTCGTCCTGAAGGAGGAGGACCATGGTTGCTGAGGCGTTCGACCGCTGCTGCAACCAAATGTTCCACATCGGCCCTCCACTATTCCAGTGCATCCCGGGATGCATCCGGAGGTGGTGGGCGTTGGAGAAGAGCACGCGCTGCATGGAGCGCGTATTCCGGGTTGTCATGATTTGCCGACATAGTGATTGACGCCGGTGCACCATCGCGTTGCCCAGCTTGATTTGCTGGTGGAGGCGGTGGTGGTGGGAGTGTGACTCCTGCTGGTGCTGAGGCTCCTGCTGGTGGCTGCATATTGGAGGGATTGCCTCCAACAGCCTGAGCAGCAGGTTGACCGTTGGATGATCTAGCAGCTGAGTTCACCATTCTCAAAATCTCAGGCGCCCCTTCCTGGCGCTCCAACTGTCGGTGGTTTGGAACCGGCAGATCTCCCAACACTACTAAAGTGTTAGAGGAGTTTGATGTTCGGTGTGGGCGCACGGAGATTCAAGAAGGTGAATAGTGAATGACGCAGGAGACACAAGAGTTTACGTGGTTCGGGCCGCCTGAGCGTAATACCCTACTCCACGGGTGTGTTGGTGTTGTATTAGTTGTATGAGCTTGTCTTGAGCGTCTATGGCGCGTGTCTAGCCTTACTCAACGTATACAGTCCGTCGTCGGCCTGTCCTTTTATAGTACAAGGGCAGGCCGTTACAAGTCAGCCTGGCCCGACATGTGGCCCCGGCGGTTACTAGTATTGACACTTATTCAACACATTTAATTGTCCTTAATGACCGGGTAATGTGCTTTGACAGCACCGTTACTGGTAATTAAGGTCATCCGATCGTGTGTCATTAATATGGTATTAATGACACATAATCGGGTCTTGAAGTCCTTGATTCCCCTTTGAAGATCCGGAGCCGTTATGGAGTCTTCCGGAGGTCAGAGGCTGAAGCTCCGACGGTTGGACACGTGGCAGCTCCGGAGCATACGGTGGGAAACAGGCAGCTCCGGAGCTACCTGACACGTGTCAGGTCCGGAGCTTCTCTCGGTCTGGGGTTAAGTCCGGAGGTGCCATCTCGGTACATGGCCCGGAGCTTCCCCCTTGTGGGTGGTAGCTCCGGTTTGATAGTACACGTGGCGACCCTAGGATTAACCATGCTGGAGAAGCGGGCCCGGTTATATCTGACATGCGGGCCTCCGAAGGTCTTCAAATCAAGTAGATGACTTTCCTTTGAGATCTTTATAACCTCAAGGGGTGTACGGTTTCCAGGGTACCGACAGATGTGGATATCATAAAAGGCATAATCATAATAACATCTAGTATTTCAAGCATACATAGCAGTTTCAAACATAAACCATTGATCATAAGCATAACATAGTCATCATTTCACAAAACATGTCCAAAAGCATGACAGAATAGCAACAAAAATACAAAAGAGGAATAGAGCTCTCTCTCTCTCAACCTAATGCTATGACCTAAGACTCCCCCTCAATCTCTCCCCCTTTGGCATCAAGGCACCAAAAAGAAGGAGAAGAGGGATCTACTCGTTGTTGCCGGCTCACTCCGCACTATTGGTCCTTTCATCATCTTTGTCGTCAGCCTAAGGAGGAGGAGGAGGAGGAGAACCACTCGTCGTGCCCCGAAGGCCAAAGTAGGCAAGCTCAGAAGGAGAGAGAGGTGGAAGCTCCGAGAAGTCTAAGGCGTAGTCCTCTGAGATAACTGGAGACCCAATAGGCTCAATCTCCAGTTTTTGACAAATAGCTTTGACATTGTCCTTCATGTATCTCATTTGCTCTTTTCTTTCCTTTTTCATCTTATGAACCTTCACCTCAGTTTTGCGACAAGAACCAAATATGGCAGCTAAGTACTTCATGATTCCACTAGCGGACCCTTTGCTAGATGGAGGGGCCTTAGTGCCAGAGGAAGGTCTTGTATCTTCTTGAGCTCTCTCCGGATGTTCCTCACTTGAGGCAGGTGAGGGAGCAGCAGGGAGAGAGGCTTGAGGAGGCTTCTGAGGCCTTAGAGAAGTATGTTCCACATCCTTCACAAACTCAATTCATGTGACTTTTTCAATCATGAACATCAAGTATGGTGCATAGCCACAGGAGCAGTTTGGCGTGCAGGAGATGTTCACCATGTCATTCCAGGTGTAATCAAAGATATCAAACTTCCTTCTCCTGCTAATCACTTTCATCAAAGTTCTCAAGTAACCTTGGGCACTCCCGACATCTCCATCCTTTGGAGCAATTGTCTTTTGAAGCACTCTATTGAGAACAATGAAGAAGGGTTCATGTTCTTGGTTGAGGGAGGATTGTATTTGAGGCGAGTATCATAAAGAAAATCCATCTTGTCCTTCTCCAAAACACCAAGATTGTGAATCACAATCTCATTGCTGCTGGTGTCCTCAAGGTGCAGCAGCCTGGCAAACTCAACATAAGTAACTGTGTACTTCGATCAATGTGTCATCCAAGTCGCTCTCTCTTCTTCATCGCTGGCAAAATAGCATGTAGAGTAAAGTTGGGCTATCACTTTGTCATTCCAGTTGTATCTAAAGGAAAACAGGTCCTTTAGACCATGCCTCTCTGCAGCCTCTACCACCTCATTAAAAGCACCACAACTCTTTCTTTCAAAGTGGCTCTAGTCAATCCATTGGTTGCGGACCACTAGAGTCTTCATTTGGAGGTACACGATGTTGTAGTAGTCCAAGTGGAAGTGACTCCAAAATGTCGAGTCAACTGCCTTTTTCCCACTGCTATAGGCATCAATCTTCCTTAGGTTCCATGCTACATCACTTCCTTTGTCATTGAACTTCTCCTCCGAGGGGTCCCTATTCCCTAGTCTTGGAGCTGTAATCTTGAGGGAGCCAATCGAGCCGGAGGCAATTCCTTTTCATTTTCCCTTAGCTTGCTGATGATCAGTCGAGCTAGGACTAACCACATTAATCCCTCTGGAAGCTGGTTTTTAGCTAGAACCTTTCACCGCACCCTAGGTGGAGTGGGCGAGGGGTCAGCGGTACGGTCTTGCCTTTTCTTTGCGTGGCCCATCGAAACATGAGGCAAAGTCTCTTGATCTAATTCAACCTCGAAGTCAGAGATATCATCGTTTGAGTTCAACATTGTCCTGACAAGAAGGTGATATATGACATAGATGAGAATTGGTTGCAAGGGCAAGCATTGAGTTGAAGAATGTTGGAGTTTTGTTCAACAAACACCGGACTTGTCCATTGCTCAGGTGCGGACAAGTCCGGTATACCGGACTTGTCTGCACTCATAACGGACTAGTCCGATATTTGGCTGCTTAAACCCTAGACAATGAAGTAATGGAATTCCTCAATGTAATAGTGAAGTGGTTTTGTTGTAAAACAAACAGGGAGGCATGTATTGACTAGAGGAGCCAAGCTATTTGAGCAAAAACAAGGAAAATCGAAGGTTCTAGGGTTTGAAGAGAAATTTACGAAATCCTTTGATTCGAGGTGTTGAAGGAGTTCTTGATGCGGACTAGTCTGGGTCCTCGGTCCCCTTACAGTGAAGATCGATTCCCACAGAGATTTGAGTGGATTTGATGGAGAACTCGCAAAATCGCCTTGGGAGCACTTGAGTGAGGACAGAGAACGTGAGAGGAGTTGTGAGGAGGAAGAAGATTAGGTTTTCGCCGGCCCTAGGTTTATGGAGTCGAAAAATCGGACTAGCCCGTGGTCGGACCGGACTAGTCCGGACTACCAGAAAACTCAGCAGACTAGTCTGCAATGTGCGTACTAGTCCGGGTTAACCACATACTAGTCCGTGGTCACTTGGACAGAAAAATATAGGCTTTTCGTATATATTCGAAGGTTCTTAAAAAGAAAAATAGGGGGCAATAAAACACAAATAATCTTGATGAGTATGATCAGTAAACATACAACAATCAAGCTATGACCATAATTCACCGAGATCAAGTAATTAACATAGTTTTTTGGAGAAAATTGAGAGAGATGATTTTTCAACACAATCAACATGATTTTGAAGATGGCATACAGGTATGCAAGCTTTCAAGCCACGTTCCGAGCATCAAGAATATTTAGTTCATTTCGAAGCTCACAAAAGCGTTTTTCATCAATTGGCTTGGTAAAGATATCGCCTAGCTGTTTTCTAGTGTTGACATGGGAAATTGCTATGTCTCGTTTCATTGAGTGATCTCTAAAAAAATGATGTCGGATATCTATGTGTTTGGTTCTAGAGTGCTCAATAGGGTTATGGGCAATTTTAATTGCACTCTCATTATCACAAAGTAGTGGAATACGGCTCATATTGTAACCGTAATCCCTTAGAGTTTGTCGCATTCAAAGGAGTTGTGCACAACAACTCCCGGCTGCAACATACTCCACTTCGGTCGTGAATAAGGCAATGGAATTTAGTTTTTTGGAGGAACAATAAACAAGGGATCTACCTAGGAATTGGCAAGTACCAGAGGTACTTTTCTATCTACCTTCCATCCGGCATAATCTGCATTGGAGTATCCAATGAGATTGAATTTTGAACCTTTGGGATACCAAAGGCCTAGGTTGGGTGTATGAACTAAATATCTCAAGATCCTTTTAACGGCTGTCAAATGACATTCCTTAGGATTGGCTTGAAACCTTGCACACAAACATACACTTAACATAATATCTGGCCTAGATGCACATAAATATAGTAAAGAGCCAATCATGGAACAATATACCTTTTGATCCACATTTGGTTCGTCTTCATTGAGATCCAAGTGTCCATTTGTCGTCATTGGAGTCTTTATGGGCTTCGCTTTGTCCATTCCAAACTTCTTGAGAATGTCTTGAGTGTACTTTGCTTGGCTTATGAATGTACCTTCCTTTTGTTGCTTCACTTGGAATCTCAAAAAGTATCTCAACTCTCCCATCACAAACATCTCTAATCTATCTGTCATAATCTTACTAAATTCTTGACAAAAAGATTTGTTAGTTGAACCAAAAATGATGTCATCTATATAGATTTGGCAAACAAAGAGATCATCGTCAACGTGTTTGGTAAACAAAGTGTAATCAGCTTTACCAAATTTGAAGCCATTTTCAACCAAAAAATCTCTAAGGCACTCATACCAAGCTCTAGGAGCTTGTTTGAGGCCATAGAGGGCCTTACGCAGTTTGTACACATGGTCGGGGTACTCTTGGTCTTCAAAATCGGGTGGTTGCTCCACGTACACCTCCTCCTTGATCGGTCCATTGAGGAAGACACTTTTCATGTCCATTTGATAAATCTTGAAATCATGGTGAGTAGCATTTGCAAGTAATATACGAATCGATTCAAGCCTATCTACTGGAGCAAAAGTCTTGTCGAAATCCAAACCTTCGACTTGTGAATACCCTTTGGCCATAAGTCGTGCCTTGTTCATTGTTACCACTCCATGTTCGTCTTGCTTGTTGCGGAAGACCCATTTAGTGCCGACAACATTGGACTTGGGTCTTTCAACAAGCTCCCACATTTCGTTCCTTTTGAAGTTATTCAATTCTTCTTGCATCGCCATCACCCAATCTGGATCTTTTAATGCATCTTCAACCTTGTATGGTTCCAAACAGGATACAAAAGAATAGTGTTCACAAAAATTAGCTATTCGATATCAAGTTATTACTCCCTTTTGGATGTCACCGATTATGTTGTCAACGGGGTGATCTCTTTGGATGCTTTGGTGTACTCTTGGATGTGGCACTTGTGATTATCATCTTCTTCTTCCCCTGGATAGTTGCCCTCATTGATGTTTTGATCATCTTGATCTTCTTGAGGTTTATCTTGTGTAGAAGCCCCCCCCCCCCCTTGATTATTTTCTACCACTTGTGGTTCATCTTCTTCATTCGCATTTGGAGGTGGCACATGTGGTCGAACATCGCCCAACGCCATTCTTCTCAATGCTTGACATGGAGATTCTTATTGATCTAGCACACATTAATCAACTTGCTCTTCTTGAGAGCCGTTAGTTTCATCGAACACTACGTCACGTGCTACTTGAACAAGTCCAGAGGCCTTGTTGAAGACACGATAGGCATAGGAGTTCGAATCATAGCCAAGTAAGAAACCTTCATCGGACTTTGAAGCGAACTTCAAAGCCCTAGGCTTATTGTTTAAAATATAACATTTTGAACCAAAGACTTGAAAATATGAAATATTTGGTTTGTTACATGTGAGTAGTTCATATGAAGTTTTCTTGAGCAACCGATGAACATAGAGTCGGTTTATAGCGTGACATGCAGCGTTAACCACTTCAACCCAAAACCGGTCCAAAGTCTTGTATTTATTGAGCATTGTTGTCGCCATCTCAATGAGCATTCGGTTCTTCCTTTCGGCTACTCTGTTTTGTTGAGGAGAATATGGTGCCGAAAATTCATGCTTTATTCCTTCTTCGTCTAGATATTCCTCAACTTGGGTATTCTTGAATTATGTCCCATTTTCACTTCGTATGTTCTTGATCTTCAATGAGAATTCAATTTGGGCACGTTTGACGAACTTCTTGAGGGTTCCTTGACTTTCTGTCTTATCATGCAAAAAGAAAACCCACGTGAAGCGTGAAAAATCATCAACAATGACTAAGCCGTATTTATTACCTTTGATGCTTATGTAAGCAATTGGACCGAGCAGATCCATGTGGAGGAGCTCGAGCGGTCTTGTTGTAGTCATGACATTCTTCGTGGGGATGGAGTGCTCCTACTTGCTTCCCGGCTTGGCACGCTAAAAAACAACATCCTTTAAACCTCGGATGTGATCGCCTTTAAGGAGTTTTTGAAGATTCCTCATACCAACATGTGCTAGCTATCTATGCCACAACCAACCCATGTTGGTCTTTCCAATCAAGCATGTGTCCAGTTCGACTTTATCTTTGTTGAAGTCAACTAGATAAAGTTTTCCCTTTAACACACCCTTGAACACAACCGAGTTATCACTCCTTCTAGAGACAATCACACCCTCATTAGTGAATAAACAATTATATCCCTTGTACATAATTGAGATATGGACAAAAGGTTATAATCCAAGGAGTCAACGTGTAAAACATGAGAAAGAGTATGTTGTGATGAAATTGCAATTTTACCGGTACCAAGCACCCTTCCTTGACTATTATCACCAAAGTAAATGTCTTCGCTTGGATCTTCATTTTCTTCATATTCCACGAACATTCTTCTTTCTCCAGTCATGTGATTGGTGCATCCACTATCTAGCACCCATTTTACTCCACCAGATGAATAAGCCTGCAAAAAACAAATTATGCCTTGGTCTTAAGTACCCAAGCTTGCTTGGGTCCTTTGAGGTTAGTCACAAGTGATTTGGGCACCCACACATGAGACTTGGTGTTCCCATGGCATGACCCAACATATTTAGCATAAAATCTTCCAAGATTCGCTTTCATAAGTACATATGAAGTATCAAAAGTTCTAAACAGGAGTTGTTGTTCATATGTGTTCAAAATGTTAAATGCATCACCATTATTAAGTTTTCTAACTTGAGAAGGGTTTCCCTTGACAAAGGCAATGCAATCCTTGTTATTATTGTGGCTTCTAGCATTTTGCTTTTCACCATAAGAATGTCCAATGCCATATTTGACATTAGGAGGTCCTGTGATCGAGTATGCACTGCGTGCATACTTGACCTTCTCCTTGTCAAATATGCCACTTTGGGAAGGTTGCTTGTCCTTTGTGAAGTTTGGCTTTTCCTTCAAGTTAGTGTCACTTTTGGCACAAGCACAAGTAATAATAGTTTCAGATTTTATATGTTGAGAAGGTGAGCTTGAAGAGGATGAAGAACCACTTTGCTTGAGTGACTCAACTTGTACCTCAAGGATCATGTTAACTTTGGTTAAGTTAGCAAGTTCATCCTTGATGGTGGTGTTTGAGTCTTTTAACTTCAAGCAAGCTTCCTTGCTTGAAGCTAGCTAGTTCTAGTGATTTACTTCACTCCTTTTCAAGTTGAAGAAGCTTTTCAATCTCAAGATATTCCTCCTTTTAGGAGATGATCATATCTTCTTGACGATTGAACAACTTCGTATCAACAATCTTATCAAGTAAAAATTTCATTTTAGCAGCAGTCTTCTTGTCTAAACCCCTAAGCATGTATTCACTTTCATCACTGCTATCATCCTCACTAGAATTATCACTATCACTAGTAAAAGAATACTAGGAGGAATATTTAGTTGTTACCTTTATTTTACCTTCCTTGGACATTAGACATGTGTGGTCGGTGTCCTACCATGCGCCCATGGTTGGAAAGAGAGTGGATTTCTTGGTAGTCATATAGATGGCTATGGTGGCCATCTCCTCTTCTTCTTCGGATGAGGATTCATCATTGGAGTCTCATTCCTTCACTAGATGCGCTTGGCCATATTACTTCTTCTTATTGAACATTTTCTTCGGTTGAGGCTTGTTGTCCTTAGTCTTCCTCTTATTTTCTTCATGTGGACAATCTACTATGAGGTGATCATATTCTTCGCAATTGTAGCACACCCGTCTCATCTTGGGTCTTTGTTTGTCCCTTTGTCTTCCTTCGTTTGAGCTACCACCCTTTCTTCTTCTCATCATTTTCTTGAAATTCTTCATGAACAAGATCATGTCTTCTTCATCAATATCACTGCTTTCATCATCGATGTCGTCTTCTCTATGAGCTTCTCGAGCTTCTTTTGATACGGGTTTACAAGTTGACTTCAAGGCAACTCCTTTCTTCTTTGTCGACGTAAGTTTGACAATTTCCTTGACATGCTTGGCTTGCTTCTCCATCATTTCAAAGTTTATAATCTTTCCAAGAAGTTTGTTCGGGGTCATTTCGCGATACCCGGTACTTTCTCTAATCATAGAGCAAAGGGTTACGTTGCGAGGCATTAATGCTCTAAGAATCAACTTCACGACCTCATGATCATTCCACTTTTTGCTGCCATATGCTCGGACTTTGTTGGCTAGAGACTTTAATCGATTGTACATGTCTTGTGGTGATTCATCTTCTTCTATAGCAAATCTTCCCAATTCACCTCCAATCATCTCAATCTTGGCTTCGTGTACATGACGATCGCATTCATCGGTTGGTAGAGTGTCCCATATCTCTTTGGCAATTTTGAGTTCATCCACCTTGGTGAACTCGTCTCAGCTCAGTGATGAAGTGATCACAGCTGCAGCTTGAGCATTCTGGTGAATGGCTTGTTCCTTGCTTGGAGTCAGCTCTTCATCATCATCCGGGATATCTACCCCTGTACACACTATATCCCACAACCTTGGGTTAAGAGATATGAGGTGCATTTTCATGTTTTGTCTCCACATTGAATAGTCATTGCCATCAAAGTAAGACGCTTTGCCTAAAGGAATTGATAAGTAATAACTATTGCTAGAATTTAAACGTTCATAGTCAAAAGGATATCGGGAGTAGTCTGTGTGACTACCCCCCTTCTTCTTTTCATCGTCAATCTTCTTCTTCCCTTTTGGGGAGAGTGCCTTATTCCGTAGAAGATCCTTGAGTTGAAGCATCTCCTCATAATCATCCTCACATTCTTGAATGGCGTCGAGGAGTTTCTCCAGCTTTTGGGTCTTTTCATCATCACCCTTCTCGTTGTTGAAGTTCTTGTGTACATCCTTCATGTCTGACATCGTCCCTTCGAGCGGTGAGTCTCTTTTGAAGAGTTTGGCTCTGATACTAATTGAATGTAGCCTAGAGAGGGGTGAATAGGCTATTTGATTTTTTGTCGATCCCTAAAACAATTAATGGATTGATCAGATACAGAGAGATCGGACTAGTCCGGTACAGTGCGGACTAGTCCGGTATGCGTCGACTAGAAAGATCAAGTTGATCGATAATTTCACTTCTAGTACCCTATGCAGCGTAAAGTAATTGGCAACTTGGATGTATTACAACAATTAAACAATGTATGTCAAAGATCAATTTTAATTCTAATGTTTCAATGTGAGTTACACAAGATTATGCAAACCCTAGAATATGATAAACGATGAAACAAAAGTGCGCGAGATAAGATTGTATCCTGAGGTTCGATTCCACGGAGGAAATCTACATCCCCGTTGAGGAGTCCACGAAGGACCGGGTCTTCACCAACCCTACCCTCGTCGAATCGCCACGGAGGTCGATTCTCTTCCACTAATCACAAAGGGGCAAATAACTCGTTCAAGGGGCCTTCTCACAATTTGAGGGCTCCCCAAGAATTACAATGAATGAGCACCACTAAACAGACTCAAAAGATGTACAATGAACAACAAGAGTGTGCGAGAAATCAAACCCAAGAGCTCAAGATGTGTAGAACAAGTCTCCTTTGATCAATTGCTAATCCTCAATGATTTGATCCTTTTAGGGTTAGAATGTGTGGAGAGATGTGAATTTTGGGCTCTTGGGAGGTTTTACGGCACAGGGGGTCGAGATGGATTGATGTATGGCCGCACACCTCTATTTATACTAGGGTTTCCAAAAGTTACCGTTAGGATTTGCGATGTACAGACTAGTCCATGGTGGACACCGGACTAGTCCGTTGTGCGGCGTGTGGGAAATCGTAAGTATTGATGGATACCAGACCAGTCCGTTAAGGTGTGGACTAGACCGATTTTAGTCAGAAACTTTTCGGACTAGTCCGGTGTGATGAACACCGAGTAGGACTAAGGACAAGTCCACACTTAGAGGGACTTGTCCGATTTTAGTCAGGGTGTTTTCGGACTAGTCCGGTCAATATTGGAATTGTCCGATGTAGTGAAAAATTGTAGGGCTAAGGACAAGTTCCGACCTGGAGGACTTGTCCGATTTTAGTCAGAGGATTATCGGACTAGTCCGGTTGATATCGTACTTGTCCGGTGTTGTGCAAATGTGAAGGGCTGCGGACAAGTCCGCACTGGGGGAGGACTTGTCCATTTTTAGTCAGAGAGATATCGGACTAGTCTGCTCTTCCTATGAAATGTGCAATGAGTTGAATTATTTGTTCACTTGAGCCATTGGGGTGTTTTTCTCCAACACACTCCATACAAAGTAATCTAATCTTTTCAGCTCCTGAGCTCTTTTTCGTTTAAATCCTCATTCTCTTTCCTTTTTGTGCTTTCTTTCTCATTTCTTTAAAACATGCGCTCATCTCAATAATTTTGTTAGGATCTTATTTGTTTGTCATTAATCAACCAAAACCCAAAAGAGATGCCTAGATGCACTTTCAGATTGAGCACGTGCAGTGGCAGCCATATGTTTTCTCTTACAAGAGGCAACATGTCTAAGTAGATGACCCGTACTACTACTACTCCTAGTAGACAATTCAGTTTTACAATAGTTACACTTTGCTCCATAACAGACTTTTTTGTCGTTTACCTTGTGCTTAAGCTCCTCCATGTCTTTCCACACATCAGAAGTAGTCACACGAGTCCTTCTAAAAAACAGTGACCGAATTAAAGGAATAAACAATGACATAAAACAGTGACACATAACATTGCAAAACAAGATTACAGTGACACATAACAAGGTTACAGTGGCACTGACACATAAGACATGGAAAATTGCAAAACAAGATTATAGTGACACATAACAAGATTACAGTGAAAGTGACACATAACAGTGACAAGATCACATGATTAGTTAACATAACATTTAACATTGGAACTACTTAACATTGCAATTAGTTAACAAACATAGCAATAAACGGTGACACATCACACATGACAGATTAATAGAACATTGCAAAGATTACAATGACACATAACATTGCAAAACAAGATTACAGTGACACATAACAAGATTACAGTGACAGTGACAGTGTGACACATAGAACATTGCAATTTGCAAAACAAGATTACAGTGAAAGTGACACATAACAGTAACAAGATCACATGATTAGTTAACATAACATTTAACATTGGAACTACTTAACATTGCAATTTCTGAAAGTGCATCTAGGAATCCCTTGTGGGTTTTGGATAATTTATGACAAGCAAATGAGATCCTAACCTCTTCGTTGAGATGAGCACAGGTTTTTATAGCAAGATAAGCAAAGTGCCAAAAAGAAGGAAGAATGAGGAGCAAAGTGGAAATAAGCTCAAGGAAGAAGAATAGTAGATCATTGTGTATGGAGTGTGTTAAGGAAACACACCCCAAGAGCTCAATCAAAATTAAACACACACATTGCACAAATTTATACAGGACCAGACTAGTCCGAATGTCACCGGACTAGTCCGATATCCTCTCTGCACAAAATCGGACAAGTCCGATATCCATCGGACTAGTCCGATATTTCTCTAACTAGAATCGGACTAGTCCTCCCCAGTGCGGACTAGTCCTCAAAACACTTCACAAGTCACACAAAATCGTACAAGTCCGATCACCACCGGACTAGTCCGATATTCATTCTGATCTAAATCGGACAAGTCCGATATTAGCACGAGCTAGTCCGAAAAACTCTCTGACCTAAATCGGATAAGTCCTCCAAGTGCGGACTTGTCCCCATAACCACTTAGGGTTTCTCTGTCCGGACAAGTCCGATGTCCATCGGACTAGTCCGAAGATTTCCAGAAGCGAAATCGGACAAGTCCGCTCCTAGCCAGACTAGTCCGATATTTTGGGACACTTAGGATTTGCTACACACAGCACACCGGACTAGTCTGGTGTCCACCACGGACTAGTCCGATCTTTCTAAACCCTAACGGTCACTTTTAGAAACCCCATATAAATAGAGGTGCACGGCCCAACTAAAAACACTCTCGAACCCTAGCGCTGTCACACCTCCCAAGAGCCTCAAAAAGACATCTCCCCACGAAATTAAGTGCAACAAAGATCAATCCTTTGAGGATACACTATAGATTATTGGAGAGACACGTTCAACACTCATTGAGCTCTTGGTTTGATTCTCTAACATACTCCTGTGATTTCATTGTAATCTTTTGAGTGTGTTCTTGGTGGTATTTCGTGTTGTAATCTAGGGGAGCCCTCAACGTGTGAGAAGGCCCCTTTGAATTTGGTTATTCACCCCTTTGTGATAAGTGGAAGAGGATTGGCCTTCGTGGCAATCTGACGAGGGTAGGGTTGGAGAAGACCCGGTCCTTTTGTGGACTCCTCAACGTGGACATAGGTTGCCTCTGTGAGAACCGAACCACGAGATAAATCTCTTGTGTTCTTGCTTTGTGTTCATGGTTCTTTACATTATATCAATCTAGGGTTTCAATTAATCTTGCTCACTTTACGTTGAAATATCAGATTTAAGATTGACTTGTGATATACCCTAGTACATAATCTTGCAACACATAAATTACAAGTATATTTCCACTGCTACACCCTAGAATCAAACTTAATAAATCAAACTTGATCAACCTAGTCCGTACACACCGGACTAGTCCGCACTTTACCGGACTAGTCCGATATCTCAAGTTTTGATCTGGTGATTAAGTGTTGCAGGTTCCGACAAATTTCAAAAAGGCCTATTCACCCCCCCCCTCTAGGCCACATTCAATTGGTATCAGAGCGAGGTTCTTCAAGAAAGAGACTAATCACTCGAAGAAGATCATGTCGAACATGAAGGACATCCACAAGAGCAACAACCAAGAAAAGGTTGATGATGACAAGAACCTAAAGGTGGAGAAGATCCTCGAAGGCCTTCAAGACTTCGAGGACGACGATGTGGAGATGCTAGAACTAAATGCGCTCCTAAGAAAGAAGTCACTTTCCAAAGGGAAAGTGAAGATCGAAGAAAATAAGAAGGGGAGTAGTCACACCGACTACTCCCAATATCCTTTCAATTATGATCGTCTCAATTACAACAATAATCATTATTTGTCTATCCCACTTGGAAAAGCCCCACACTTTGACGGAAGTGATTACTCAATGTGGAGGCAAAATATAAAAATGCATCTAATCTCTCTCAATCCATGTCTATGGCATATTGTGTGCATAGGAATAGATATCCCGGACTACGACGAAGAACTCACACCAAGCCAAGAGCAGGCAATTCACCGAAATGCTCAAGTTGCGGCCGTAATTACCTCTTCGCTCAGTCGGGACGAGTTCACCAAGGTGGATGGACTCGAGATTGCTAAGGAGATATGGGACACACTGCAAACTGCACATGAAGGTGACCGACATGTGCGTGAAGAAAAGATCGAAATGATCGAAGGCAAATTAGGAAGATTCGCAATTGAAGAAGATGAGTCACCTCAAGATATGTACAACCGGTTAAAGACCTCGTCAACAAGGTTCGATCATATGGAAGCAAGAAGTGGAATGACCACGAGTTGGTGAAGCTCATCCTTAGAGCTTTCATGCCTCGCAACGTCACCTTATGCTCAATGATTAGAGAAAGCCCCGGATACAAGAAAATGACTCCAGATGAATTACTTGGAAAAATCATCAATTTCGAGATCATGGAAAAACAAGCAAAGCATGTCAAATAAATTGCCGACCTCACCTCGGCAAAGAAGAAAGGGGTTGCCTTGAAGTCCACCCTCAAGCCCCTATCTAAAGAAGCTCGAGAAGCTTAGCTAGAAGAAGACAGTGATGATGAGAGCAGTGAATTAGATGAAGAAGATATGATATTGTTCATGAATAAGTTCAAGAGAATAATGAAGAAAAGACAAGGCACTAAATCAAGCGAAGGGAAGTACAAGGAAAAAACAAAGTCAAAGTTGAGGCGGACATGCTATAATTTTGGTGAGTATAGCCACTTTATAGTTGATTTCCCATATGAAGAAAACAAGAAGAAGACCAAAGAAGCCAAGCCTCAACCCAAGAAATTTTTCAAGAAGAAGAAACAAGCCGAACAAGCGCACATAGGGAAAGAGTGGGACTCAAATGATGAGTCCTCATCATCCGAAGAAGAAGAGATGGCTAGCATAGCCATCGAGAAGACATCCAAGAAGTCTACTCTCTTCCCTAAACTCGGCGCATGGAAGGGATATGGCACTTTCCTTATGGCAAAGGAAGGTAAACGCAAGGTAACCATTAAACCCCCTTCCATGCATTCCTATTCTAGTGATGATTAAATCAATAGTGATAATGAGGATATGCTTGTTGGACTAGATAGGAAAACTGCCACAAAAATGAAATTTTTACTTGATCAACTTATTGAGAAGGACATGATCATCTCCCAAAAGGAGGAATATGTCGAACTTGACAAGCTTCTAGAACTTGAAAAGGAACGAAGCAAATCACTAGAGCTTGAGTTAGCTTCAAGCAAGGAAACTTGCTTGGAGTTAACCGACTCGAATTCTACAATCAAGGACCAACTTTCTGACCTGATCAAGGTTAACAAGATCCTTGAGGTGCAAATTGAGTCACTCAAGCAAGGTGAACCTTCATCCTCTTCAAGTTCACCTTCTCAACCCACTAAAATAGAGGTTGCTTATGCTTGTACATGTAATAAAGTTGATACCAGTTTGAAGGACAAGCCAACCTCTACAAAGGATAAGCATCCTGCTCAAAGTGGCATATTTGACAAGGAGAAGATCAAATATGCACGTAGTGCATACTTGGTCAAAAGACCTCCAAATGTCAAATATGGCATTGGTTACTCTTATGGTGAAAAGCAACATGCTAGAAGCCATTAGAATAACAAGGAGAGGATTACCTTTGTAAAGGGAAGACCCTCTCAAACTGGAAAGTCAAAGATTAAAACATTAATCACACATGAACATCAGACTAGTCCGGTCAGTGTCCGGACAAGTCCGGTCCTCCGGACAAGTCCAGCCTCCCAGACTAGTCCTGTACATAAACAACAACAGTTATTGTTTAGAACTTTCGATGCCTCGTATGTCTTAATGAGAAATAATTTTGGCAAAGTTTATGCTCATTATGTTGGGCCACGCCATGAGAACATCAAGTCTCATGTGTGGGTGCCCAAATGTGTTGTAAGTAACCTCCAAGGACCCTAGCAAGTTTGGGTACCTAAAACCAAAGCATAATTTGTTTTTGCAGGCTTATTCCTCCGGTGGATCTAAATGAGTGTTAGACAGTGGCTGCACCAACCATATGACCGGAGAAAGAAGAATGTTCATTGAATATGAAGAGAATGAGGATCCAAATGAGGGCATCTATTTTGGAGATAATAGCCAAGGAAAGGTGCTCGGTACCGGTAAAATTGCCATATCATCTAAACACACACTTTCTCATGTATTACATGTTGAATCCTTAGATTATAACCTGTTGTCCATATCTCAATTATGTGACAAAGGTTATAATTGCTTGTTCACCAACGAGGGTGTGACCGTCTCTAGGAGGAGTGATGGTTCCATTGCGTTCAAGGGTATGTTAAAGGGAAAGCTTTATCTTGTTGACTTCAACGAGGATAAAGCCGAACTTGACACATGCTTGATTGCAAATACCAACATGGGTTGACTGTGGCATAGACGGCTAGCGCATGTTGGTATGAGGAACCTTCAAAAACTCCTCAAGGGCGATCACATCCGAGGTTTAAAGGATGTTGTGTTTGAGAAAGACAGGCCTTGTAGCGCGTGCCAAGCTGGGAAGCAAGTTGGAGCACCTCACCCCGCCAACAACGTCATGACTACAACAAGACCACTCGAGCTACTTCACATGGACGTATTTGGTCCAATTGCCTACATAAGCATCGGCGGTAACAAATATGGTTTAGTAGTTGTTGATGATTTTTCTCGCTTCACTTGGGTTTTCTTTTTGCATGATAAGTCAGAAACACAAGGAATACTCAAGAAGTTCTTCAAGCGAGCTCAAAACGAATACTCATTGACAATCAAGAACATTCGAAGCGACAACGGCACGAAGTTCAAGAACACACAAGTGGAGGAGTACCTTGATGAAGAAGGCATAAAGCACGAGTTTTTAGCTCCGTACTCCCCTCAACAAAATGGAGTTGCCGAAAGGAAGAACCGAACTCTCATAGAGATGGCAAGAACAATGCTCGATGAGTACAAGACCTCGGATTGATTTTGGGTGGAAGTGATTAACACTGCTTGCCACGCCGTAAATTGACTTTATCTTCATCGACTACTCAAGAAGACATCCTATGAGCTACTCACCGGTAACAAGCCTAATATTTCATATTTTTTAGTTTTCGGTTCTCCATGTTATATTGTAAACAAGAAGCCTAGGACTTCGAAGTTCGCTTCGAAGTTCGATGAAGGTTTCTTGCTTGGTTATGATTCGAACACTTATGCCTATCGTGTTTTCAACAAGACCTCCAGACTTGTTGAAATAGCATGTGACGTAGTGTTCGATGAAACTAATGGCTCCCAAAAGGAGCAAGTTGATCCATGTGTTCTAGGTAAAGAAGAAGCTCCTTGTCAAGCATTGAAAAGAATGGCCTTAGGTGAAGTTCGACCACAATAGTCACCTCTACACGTGTATGAGGAAGATGAACCACAAGAGGAGGTCAATGATCAAGGGGGAGCTTCCACACAAGATCAACCACAAGAATACAAAGATAATCAACAAGTCAACGAAGGCAACCATTTAGGGGGAGAAGAAGATGATCATGAAGATACAACGCCTCAAGTGCCACACCCAAGAGTACACCAATGCATCCAAAGGGATCACCCAATCGACAATATCATTGGTGACATCCAAAAGGGAGTAACCACTAGATCTCGCATATCTAACTTTTGTGAGCACTATTCGTTTGTACCCTTTTTGGAACCACGCAGGGTTGAGGATGCATTGAATGATCCGGACTGGGTGCTGGCAATGCAAGAAGAATTGAACAACTTCAAGCGGAACGAGGTGTGGGAACTCGTGGCAAGACCCAATGCAAACATTATCGGCACCAAGTGGGTCTTCCGCAACAAACAAGATGAACACGGGGTGGTGACAAGGAACAAGGCACGACTTGTGGCCAAAGGGTATTCACAAGTCGAAGGTTTGGATTTCGATGAGACCTTTGCTTCCTTAGCTAGACTTGAATCCATTAGAATATTACTTGCATATGCTACTCACCATGATTTCAAGCTGTATCAAATGGATGTGAAAAGCGCCTTCCTCAATGGACCAATCAAGGAGGAGGTGTATGTGGAGCAACCCCCCGGGTTTGAAGACGAAGAGTTCCTCGACCATGTATTTAAATTGCGTAAGGCTCTCTACGGCCTCAAACAAGCTCCTAGAGCTTGGTATGAGTGTCTTAGAGATTTCTTAATTGAAAATGGCTTTAAGATTGACAAAGTAGATTATACACTGTTTACAAAGAATTTTGACAATAATCTTTTTATTTGTCAAATTTATGTTGATGATATAATCTTTGGGTCAACTAATCAATCGTTTTGTGAGGAATTTAGTAAAATTATGACAGATAGGATTGAAATGTCAATGATGGGAGAACTAAAGTACTTCTTGAGATTTCAAGTGCGGCAACAAAAGGAAGGGATGTTCATAAGCCAAACCAAGTACACACAAGACATACTCAAGATGTTTGGTATGGACAAGGCGAAGCCTATAAAGACTCCCATGGCAACAAATGGCCACTTGGATCTCAATGAAGATGGACCTACGTCGACCAAAAGGCATATCGCTCCATGATTGGATCTCTACTCTATTTATGTGCATCTAGGCCAGACATTATGTTGAGTGTATGTTTGTGTGCAAGATTTCAAGCCAATCCTAAGGAGTGTCACTTGACAGCCGTAAAAAGAATCTTGAGATATTTAGTTCATACACCCAACCTTGGTCTTTGGTACCCAAAAGGCTCAAAATTCAGTCTCATTGGTTACTTCGATGCAGATTATACCAGATGCAAAGTAGATAGAAAGAGTACCTCCGGTACATGCCAATTCCTAGGGAGATCTTTAGTTTCTTGGTCCTCCAAGAAACAAAATTCCATTGCCTTATCCACAGCCGAAGCGGAGTATGTTGCTGTCGGGAGTTGTTGTGCACAACTCTTTGGATGCGACAAACTCTAAGGGGTTACGGTTACAATATGAACCGTATTCCACTCCTTTGTGACAATGAGAGTGCCAATAAAATTGCCCATAATCCCGTTGAGCACTCTAGAACCAAACACATAAACATAAGGCATCACTTCTTGAGAGACCACTCCATGAAAGGAGATATAGCCATTTCCCATATCAACACCCAAAAGCAATTGGCCGACATATTCACCAAGCCACTTGATGAAAAACGCTTTTGTGAACTCCGAAATGAACTAAACATCCTTGCTCGAAGTGTGTCTTGAAATGTTGCATACCTGTATGAATTCTTCAAAATATGTTGGTTGGGTTGTGAAAATCATCTGTGACGCCCGGTTTCGAAAAATTAACCAAGCTAACGCATATGTGTGCCCAGGATGTTCATCACACATACACGAGTGCATTCACAAGAGAGTATACAGAAAATTACCATAAGACAAGATTATTTAACCAAGTTTTATTACACAAGCCATATTATCCCAGATTACAAACTCTAATGAATATTAATGACAAGTTCAACTAATGCAGCGGAAATAAACTAATTAAGCAAACTAAACAGCTAGGCAGCATAAGCAATAGGGTATAGCACAGCTCCAATCAACACCACAGGCAAAGCTGACAGTAGACACGGCCTAGAACTCCGCATTATCGCCATTAAACTCTCAATCCTGATCTGCAACTGTTGGGGGGATTGCAAGAGTGAGTACATGTCGTACTCAGCAAGTGTGGAAAATATGACATGTGGCTGATTCAAATGATGACAATAATAATGGCAAGGTGCTGAAAAGTACATCAAAACATTTGAAAAGCAATATATTATATGTATGTGAAGTAAACCCATCATAATCATAAGTAATATCATAATACCAATCTGAATTTGCGACCATCATCAATAATTCCAGATTTCACCATTGCCAATAACCATATTCAACACCAGAAATAAATCCATAACCAGCCATAACCATTACCAAACCATAACCATCCCAATACCGAGTTCCCTCTAATCATGGAAGTTGTCCAGGTGCTCATAACCAGAATATCATTAATGCATAATTAAATGTGTAGTGTTGTTTTCCCATCCCAGTTGATTAAGCGAAGCAAAAAGGTAAAAAGCCCATCCCGACTCTCTACCATAATTCCAGGTGACAAGGGTGGTTAAACAAAGCTAGTAAACTTCCTATCATAGGATTCCCATCAAAATTGACACAAGCATGCAGTTTTGCAAACAAAACATTTTTTTAAATAGGATCAATATGCTTCAAGGACACTTGCCTTGCTCTTGCTGTTGATTAGGGTCAAATCCTTCAAACTCTTGGTGTTGTAGATCCTCCACGGCACTCTCTAGCTCAAATCCGTCTAATACACACAATAAACATACAAGACAAGAAACACAATCAAAGAGTGCACAAATATTACTCAATATGACATGACATGCATGATTGATGCAAATGCAAGGTAGAACTTGTTACTAGATTGCTTTTAATGATCACTAACTAGTTCTAATAGCTTTTATTAAGTTTATACAATTTTGTAGTTGATTAGATCAAACTATAGAATTAATTCAACACAATTTAACCAGAAAGATCGGACTAGTCCGCGAGGGACCGGACAAGTCCGCACTCCGCGAGATCAGCAGATTAGGGTTTTCTAGATCAACGTGAATCTGGAGATTAGGGGTTGAATTCTCGTAAGGAAAAGAGAATATAAGGTATAACAGGTGTTTAGGACTCCAATGAATCAAGAAACTTGGAGGTAACACTTGGATCTTGATGATCTAGGGTTGGTGATGAACTTGGAGATGAATTGGTGGTGAAGGACGAAACTTGGTGGAGATCTTGATCCTCTTTCGTTTCCTCCTCTTCTTCTTCTTGCTTGGGACCTTCTCCTCCCTCCTTGATGGTGCCTCCCAACGAACTAGGGTTTGGGAGGGTGGAAAAGTGGCAAATAGATGTCAATCCAAGGGGTGGGGTTGTTTATATAGAGGTGGAGGCTAGGGTTAGATGGATTTTGAGTTTTGGGATGAGTAGAGGCCGGTTTAGAGTCCCACATGGGCTCTAAAAGAGTTAGGCACGACATCCCTAGGCCCACTTATCGTGAAACCCAAGAAACAAGTCGTAAAACAAAAGATCAACTCGGAGTTGTGAAATATCGGACAAGTCCGGAAAGGATCGGACTAGTCCGAAGTCGTCCAGAGAGAAAATCGGACAAGTCTGGCCAAACATCGGACAAGTCCGACTTTGAACAGAGAGGAAAATGGACAAGTCCGTTGGAACACCGGACTAGTCCGGAAAAGTCCAAGGACTTAGCAAATTTTCAAGATTCTTGGAATATCATACTAGTCCGCACAAAATCGGACAAGTACGAAAGTTTCTAGAGCCAAAATCGGACTAGTCCGCAGCAAAAACGGACAAGTCTGTTTTTAGTCACAGAGAAATCGGACTAGTCCTCAGCAAAATCGGACTAGTCCGCACTTTCCTACATTTTATGTGTGGTTTTGTTCCAAATAAATTTTAAACTCGTTCCTCTTTATGCGGGTTAATGTTAAACATGTATATGAGTGTATCTAGGGCATGATGCATGAAAATGAGGGTGTTACAAACCTATCCCCCTTAAAATGAATTTCGCCCTCGAGATTCCACGCAGAAGAGAAAAGATAGGGAAATTCCTTCTTGAGATCATTCTCCAATTCCTACGTCGCTTCTTTTTCGGTGTGGTGCTTCCATTGAACTTTACACCATCTAATGACCTTGTTCCTTGTGACCCTCTCCTTAGTTTCCAAGATTTTGACCGGTTGCTCGGCATAAGTCAAATCTTCCTCAATTTCCAATCCTTCCATTGGCACTTCTTCTTCCGGTACTCTCAAACACTTCTTGAGCTGGGAAACATGAAAGACATCATGTACGTCTGAAAGATGAGCTGGCATCTCCAACTTATATGCTACTTCTCCTCTTTTGTCCAAAATCTTGAACGGTCCAATATAGCGAGGTGCTAGCTTGCCCCTTATGTTAAACCTATTATGACCTCTCATCGGCGACACCTTGAGGTAAACAAAATCTCCCACTTCAAAGGCTAATTTCCTTCTCCTATTGTGCGTATAGCCTTTTTGCCTTGATTGGGCAGCCCTCAAGTTTTCACGAATTATTTGGACTTGCTTTTCGGCTTCTTGCAACACATGCGGACCAAATACTTGAGTTTCTCCTGCCTTATTCCAGAATAAAGGTGTCCTACACTTCCTCCCATAAAGTGCTTCATATGGTGACATTTTCAAGCTTGCTTGTTAACTATTGTTGTATGAAAATTCTGCATATGGCAAGCTTTTGTCCCAACTTTTCCCATGCTTCAAAGCACAAGCTCTTAACATGTCCTCCAAAATCTGATTGGTCCTCTCGGTTTGTCCATCCGTTTGAGGATGATATGCTGAACTAAAATTTAACCTCGTTCCCAAAGCTTCATACATTTTTTGCCAAAATCTGGAGGTAAATTGAGAACTTCTATCCGAGACTATCTTCTTAGGGACTCCATGTCGACACACAATATGCTCCACGTATATTTCGGCCAATCTTGCAGCTGTATATTTGGTCTTCACGGGGACAAAATGAGCTGACTTGGTTAAGCGATCCACAATTACCCAAATTGAGTCATACCCGGACTGAGTACGTGGTAACCCAACTATGAAGTCCATTCCAATTTCTTCCCACTTCCATTTCGGAATCTTCAACAGTTGCAATAATCTGGCTGGCCTTTGATGTTCCGCCTTGACTCGTTGGCACACATCACACAATGCTACGTATTCAGCTATGTCCTTCTTCATGCTATCCCACCAATAGCAAGTCTTCAAGTCTTTTTACATCTTTGTACAACTAGGGTGAATTGAGTAAGGCGAGTCATGTGCCTCCTTTAATATTGTCTCCCGAATATGCTTTACATTAGGCACAATGATCCTCTTTCCCAGCCATAAGGTACCATGTTCATCCTCGTCAAATCTGAATTATCTCCCTTCCTCGATCCTTTCCTTGATTTCCTTGATCTCCTCATCTACTGTTTGTGCCTCTCGAATAGCATACTCCAAGGTTGGGTTTAAATCCATCATCTCCATCTCATTTACAGACCCGAGGTTCAACCGTTCAAACTCCTTACATAACTCGAATGGTAACTCTCGAACCGTGAGTTGATGACTTACTCCTTTTCTACTCAAAGCATCGGCCACTACATTGGCTTTTCCCGGATGATAGTTGATCCCCAAATCATAATCTTTGATGAGCTCCAACCATCTTCGTTGCCTCAAGTTCAGATCCGTTTGTGTGAAAATATACTTCAAACTCTTATGATCCGTATAAATTTCACACCTATGTCCAAGAATATAGTGCCTCCAAATCTTCAATGTGTGTACCACGGCCGCGAGTTCCAAATCGTGCGTGGGGTAATTCTGCTCATGTTTCTTTAGTTGTCTTGATGCGTAGGTGACCACTTGACCTTCTTGCATCAATACACATCCAAGTCCTTGTCTCGATGCGTCGCAATAAATATCAAAACTCTTGCTCATGTCCGGCAATACCAAAACCGGGGTTGTTGTCAACCTATTTTTCAACTCCTCAAAACTATTTTGACAAGCTTGAGTCCATTGGAAAGCCTTTCCCTTCATTAGCAACTCCGTCATAGGCTTGGCTATCTTGGAAAAGTCCTTGATGAATCTACGGTAATATCCAGCCATCCCAAGAAAACTCCTTATTTCCTTGACATTTTGCGGCGGTTCCCATTTCAACACGTCTCTCACTTTTCCGGGGTCAACCAACACTCCTCCTCCTGAGATGATATGACCCAAAAATGGCACCTCTTCCAACCAAAACTGACACTTGTTGAACTTGGCATACAATCAATGCTCCCTCAATGTCTGCAACGTAAGCCTCAAGTGTTCCTAAGGTTCCTTCTCATTCTTCGAGTAGATCATAATGTCATCAATGAACACCACGATGAACTTATCCAAGTACTCCATGAAGTCCTTATTCATGAGGTACATAAAGTAGGCAGGTGCATTTGTCAATCCAAATGACATTACGGTGTACTCATAAGATCCATACCGTGTCCTAAAAGCTGTCTTGGGTATGTCCGATGGTCTAATCTTCATTTGAAAGTATCTCGACCTCAAATCAATCTTAGAGAAGACACAAGCACCCTTCATCTGATCAAACAAGTCCTCTATACGTGGCAAGGTGTACTTGTTCTTGATTGTTACCTCTTTGAGAGCTCGGTAATCCACACACATCCTTTGGGATCCATCCTTCTTGTCCACGAATAGCACGGGCGCTCCCCAAGGTGAAGAGCTAGGGCGAATAAAACCCTTCTCTAATTGCTCTTGAATTTGCTTCTTGAGCTCCGCTAATTCCATAGGAGGCATCCTATATGGCCTCTTAGCTATAGGTGCAGTTCCAGGTATTAAATCAATAACAAACTCAATGTCTCGATCGGGTGGCATACCTGGCAACTCGTCTGGAAAAACATCCAAAAATTCACACACCACCGGAATCTCCTCAATTGCGGCACCGTCCATATTATTCAACTCCAATTGCTTCGGTGCGGTTTGAGATGCTTCAAATTCTACAGTGATCCCTTCCTCATTGGTCAACTTCACCGTCTTCGTGGCACACTCAATAACTCCATTGTGCTTCCTCAACCAGTCCATACCAAGTATAATGTCCAATCCTTGAGAATACAAAACAATGAGGTTGACGGAGAAGTCTACCCCCCTTATTCTAAGGCTTACTTTTGGACATACTATATATGCCCTCATCTCTCCTCCAGGAGACTTAACCAATAGAGTAAACTTCATATGAGAGATAGGCAAACTATACTTGGCAACATACTTCGATGCAATGAATGAATGCGATGCTCCAGAATCAAATAACATAGTCGCGGGGTTGGAGTTGGCGAGAAACATACCAATGACCACGTCATTCGCTTGTTGAGCATCCTCCATAGAGATATGGTTCACGTTGCCACGAGCAAAATTCTGCTGTCCACGGTTCCCTTGTGGCGCTCCTCTATTGGGTCTTGGGTCTTGCCTCGGCGCATTGCTTCCTTGACCAAGGCCTGACTTAGGACATTGATGCGCGAAGTGTCCAGCTTCTCCACAAGTATAGCACTTCCTAACTCCACCAGAATTATTGGGACGTGCTTGGTTTTGAACACTTGCAGCAGGAAAATTAACACGAGGCGCATAAGGCATTGGGGGCCTAGGTGCTTGCATGACAGGGCGCTGCTGCACAAACTGAGTTGGGTGCGGTGCAAATCCAGAGCGTTGAGCAGGAATAGAAGAGCTGAAATGAGGTGCATTGGGCGGCGCAAAGCGAGGGCGCACATTACTTCCTTGTTGTTGTCCTTGATATGGCGCCTTCCTCTTGATTTCTTGCTCCATCTCACGGATCTTGTTCTCAACCACAATTGCTTTGTCCACAAGCTTCTGAAAATTGGCATAATCGCAGTTGAGTAGTTGCACTTGGATCTCATTGTTCAAGCCCCTCATGAACAAGTATTGCTTCCGGTTGTCCCGACTAACATCCTCAAGCGCATACCTTGAGAGTTGAGTGAATTTATTGAGATATTCACTCACGCTTGATCTTCCTTGCCTTAAATTCTCAAATTCTTGCCTCTTCAAGATCATAACTCCTTCCGGCATATAATGAGAACGAAAATTCTCCTTGAATTCGGCCCAAGTAATTCTCTCTTGGTCCTCATGAGCATTGCAATAAGAATCCCACCAATCCGCAGCTGCTCCAACGAGTTGATGAGAAGCGAACAAGACCTTCTCCCGGTCACTGCATTGGACAATAGCAAGTTTCTTCTCCACGGACTTGAGCCAATCATCCGCATCCATAGGGTCGGCAACTTGAGCAAAGGTTGGCGGCCTAGTCCTCATAAACTCTCCCAACCAGTTATGAGGAGGCGGGGGTGGCGGTGGAGGCATGTGGGGCTAATTGTTGATATTGCCAGCCTGCAGCTGTCCCATTGTTTGTATCATGGTCTGCATGAGCTAGTTTTGCATAGCCAATAGCTGCTCAATGTTGATAGCTCCATGAGTAGGTCCTTGCCCATTGTTGTTCTGAGGTACTCCATTGTTCTCCTCCTCATCATTGCCATCCCTCTGGTTGCGAGTCCTCACCATCTGAAGGAAATCAATAGGTAAGAATTAGAAAACGTCCCCAACTATATGCATCAAGGGATATAAACTAAACAGCTAGCTACACTAGCCCAGGTGGACATGGCAATGCTAAGGCATCCCAAAATCCTCTATTAAGCACACAAGCAAGCAATATATATGGCAAACAGCACTCCAAGCAAAAACACATCGATTCCTGGGTGCTCCTATGTGCTCTAAAGTGTCCATTCTATCTAGGCTGCATCCTACGGTCAACCTGTGGCTCTGATACCAATCTGTGACGCCCGGTTCCGAAAAATGAACCAAGCTAACGCATATGTGTGCCCAGGATGTTCATCACACATACACGAGTGCATTCACAAGAGAGTATACAGAAAATTACCACAAGACAAGATTATTTAACCAAGTTTTATTACACAAGCCATATTATCCTCGATTACAAACTCTAATGAATATTAATGACAAGTTCAACTAATGCAGCGGAAATAAACTAATTAAGCAAACTAAACAGCTAGGCAGCATAAGCAATAGGGTATAGCGCAGCTCCAATCAACACCACAGGCAAAGCTGACGGTAGACACGGCCTAGAACTCCGCATTATCGCCATTAAACTCCCAATCCTGACCTGCAACTGTTGGGGGTATTGCAAGAGTGAGTACATGTCGTACTCAGCAAGTGTGGAAAATATGACATGTGGCTGATTCAAATGACGACAATAATAATGGCAAAGTGCTGAAAAGTACATCAAAACATTTGAAAAGAAATATATTATATGTATGTGAAGTAAACCCATCATAATCATAAGTAATATCATAATACCAATCTAAATTCACTACCATCATCAGTAATTCCAGATTTCACCATTGCCAATAACCATATTCAACACCAGAAATAAATCCATAACTAGCCATAACCATTACCAAACCATAACCATCCCAAATACCATACCAATAACGAGTTCCCTCTAATCATGGAAGTTGTCCAGGTGCTCATAACCGGGAGCACGGCATGATAGTTTTATTTAACTCTGTAGAGTTTGTACCTCTTTACCCACGTGTTCGTGATTTCATCACCTTTCAGTAACTAAGGAACCTCCATTATGCCGTCTCACACTTCCGTAGGTGTGTGGTCAAGAGATCACAAAATAGCCTTTACAAAGGGATTACTAGCCTATTTAGACCCCACTGAGGTTTCACCGGTGGCGATGCCTCCAACTGAGCACATCTTCAGCCAAGGGCCCCCTCTTGAGCCATTCGGATCCCAGGGTAGTCCCACCAATCATCAACAAACCCAATCCGACTACCCCTTCCCCGAGCATCCACAATGGTCCAAACAGCACTAGCAAAGCCCTAATTAATCAGCTGTGCCGCACCCATACTTGGCCTCGTGGTGGCACTGTAGTCCTGGCTTATTCTCGCATGAACCGGTCCTTAGATCTAAAGCAAGCAAAACCACCATAACATCCAACCCATCCACATACCAGGCTTGCTTAGATCACCCATTACCATACCGTATTGACCAGTTCACATTAACCAGAATATCATTAATGCATAATTAAATGTGTAGTGTTGTTTTCCCATCCTAGTTGATTAAGCGAAGCAAAAAGGTAAAAAGCCCATCCCGACTCTCTACCATAATTCCAGGTGACAAGGGTGGTTAAACAAAGCTAGTAAACTTCCTATTATAGGATTCCCATCAAAATTGACACAGGCATGCAGTTTTGCAAACAAAACATTTATTTTTAAACAGGATCAATATGCTTCAAGGACACTTGCCTTGCTCTTGCTGTTGATTAGGGTCAAAGCCTTCAAACTCTTGGTGCTGTAGATCCTCCGCGGCACTCTCTAGCGCAAATCCGTCTAATCCACACAATAAAAATACAAGACAAGAAACACAATCAAAGAGTGCACAAATATTACTCAATATGACATGACATGCATGATTGATGCAAATGCAAGGTAGAACTTGTAACTAGATTGCTTTAATGATCACTAACTAGTTCTAATAGCTTTTAATAAGTTTATACAGGTTTGGAGTGGATTAGATCAAATTTTAGAATTAATTCAACACAATTTAACCAGAAAGATCGGACTAGTCCGCGAGGGACCGGACAAGTCCGCACTCAACGAGATCAGCAGATTAGGGTTTCCTAGATCGACGTGAATATAGAGATTAGGGGTTGAATTATCGTAAGGAAAAGAGAATAGAAGGTATACCAGGTGTTTAGGACTCCAATGAATCAAGAAACTTGGAGGTAACACTTGGATCTTGATGATCTAGGGTTGGTGATGAACTTGGAGATGAATTGGTGGTGAAGGACGAAACTTGGTGGAGATCTTGATCCTCTTTCATTTCCTCCTCTTCTTCTTCTTGCTTGGGACCTTCTCCTCCCTCCATGATGGTGGCTCCCCACGAACTAGGGTTTGTGTGGGTGGAAAAGTGGCAAATAGATGTCAATCCAAGGGGTGGGGTTGTTTATATAGAGGTGGAGGCTAGGGTTAGATGGATTTCGAGTTTTGGGATGAGTAGAGGCCGGTTTAGAGTCCCACATGGGCTCTAAAAGAGTTAGGCACGACGTCCCTAGGCCCACTTAACGTGAAACCCAAGAAACAAGTCGTAAAACAAAAGATCAACTCGGAGTCGCGAAATATCGGACAAGTCCAGAAAGGATCGGACTAGTCCGAAGTCGTCCAGAGAGAAAATCGGACAAGTCTGGCCAAACATCGGACAAGTCTAACTTTGAACAGAGAGGAAAATGGACAAGTCCGCTAGAACACCGGACTAGTCCGGAAAAGTCCAAGGACTTAGTAAATTTTCAAGGATTCTTGGAATATCGGACTAGTCCGCACAAAATCGGACAAGTCCAAAAGTTTCCAGAGCCAAAATCGGACTAGTCCGCAGCAAAAACGGACAAGTCTATTTTTAGTCACAGTGAAATCGGACTAGTCCTCAGCAAAATCGGACTAGTCCGCACTTTCCTGCATTTTAAGTGCGGTTTTATTCTAAATAAATTTTAAACTCGTTCCTCTTTATGTGGGTTAATGTAAACATGTATATGAGTGTATGTAGGGCATGATGCATGAAAATGAGGGTGTTACATCATCTCTCTCAATTTTCTCCGGAAAACTATGTTAATTACTAGATCTTGGTGAATTATGATCATTGCTTGATTGTTGTATGCTTACTGATCATATTCATCAAGATTATTTGATTTGATTTGCCTCCCTATTTTCTAAATATGTACCTTCAAATATATATGAATGGGCTAAGAAATTCTTGCCTGGTGACCACGGACTAGTCCGTGGTCACTTACACTGACTAGTCCGCCCATGCAGACTAGTTTGCAATGTGCCAGTTAGGCCGGACTAGTCCGGTAGACAATGGACTAGTCCGATATAGCCTCTAGAAAAGTTCAGACTAGTCTGGTCATCTCCGGACTTGTCCGATTTTTTCGTGACCATAACCCTAGCCGCCGCCAAACCCTAGATTCTTAACCTCCACACTTACCTCACGCGTTCTCTCTCTTCCACTCGAGCTCCCAAGGCGATTTTGCATCCCCTCCACCAAAAAGCTCCGCATTTGGGTGGAAATCAAGCTTCCTCCCTTGAAGATTGAAGTTCTCGGACAAGTCCGGACTTCAACACCTCCTTCTTTGAGAATCAATCGATTTCTTCGGTAATTTTCACTCAAACCCTAGAAATCCCAAATTTCTTCATTGTTGATCGAATAGCCTAGCATATTTCACTATATACATGCCTCCTTGATGTATTACGTTTATGCTAAGCTAGTTGTGCATTAGGAATCACCATTTGTCTATTTGCCTAGGTTTTTGAGGATGAATATCGGACTAGTCCGATTTTTCTGAACTCAAAACCTAGCCTGTCAGTTCCTCAATGCAATGCCCTTTTACTCTTCCTCACCCATGCCTTGAATCATCAATACTCATTCATGCCTTACACGATTCATTTTCAAGATATGTCAAGCACAAATGATGAGATTTCCGATTTCGAGGCCGAGATGGACCATGAGGTGGCACCTCGGCCCTCGACGAGTCTTAGCAAGAAACGCCAAGAGCGTCCTTCCAAGCCAGCTCCGCCTCCTCCACAGGCTCGAAGGGAAGTGCTAGCGAAGAAGCTGGCCTCTAAGGTGCCAGCTTCTAGGGCTACCACCAGTGGTGGCCCTAGCTCGGCAAGTGCCCGCCTAGCCAAGGGCAAGGGCAAAGGAATAGCAATGGGTCCAGTTGGCCCGTTGAAGCTGCATGCTCCGAGGGAAGGGGTTCGGGACCCCACTGAAGAGAAATTCAATGGGAAGGGCAGTGACTCGGCGGCAAAGTTCAGGAGCATTGATTGGTATGGCCGTTTGAAGCAAGCTGCCGATGGCAGATTTTGGAGCAATTTCCATGCAGATTTCTACAAATCTGTGTATCTCCCAATGAAGACACAGGTAGTGCTCAGTCAATGGATTGATTGAGCACACTTTGAGAAATGGGGCTTCTCCCCGTTCATTGAAGTGGTGGAAGCAATTGAGAGACATGGACTGAAGGATCTCTTTGCCTTCAGAAACAATTGGAATGACGAGGTCATTGCGCAATTCTTTGCGACATGCCACTTCTCGAGTGAAGATGAAGAGAGTGTTACTTGGATGACTCACGGATCCAAGTACAGTATAACTCAAGATGATTTTGCAAGCTTGCTTCACCTTGACACCTCAAGACCTGACTGCTTGATCAATCACAACATATGTGTCATTGAGAAGGATAGGATGAAGTTCCTATATGATCCAAACTCCAAGTTCAAACCTCCCTCCATAAATAACATGAAGCCCTTCTTTGTTGTTCTGAACAGAGTCTTGAGGAAGACTATTGCTCCCAAGGATGGATATGCTGGGAGTGTGCAAGGTTATCTCCGGACCCTGATGAGGGTCATAAGCAAGGACCGTCAGTTTGATGTGGCGGGCTATATTTGGAATGACATGGTCAACATATCTTGCACGCCCAACAGGTCATGTGGCTATGCTCCCTATATTATGTTTATGATTGAGAAAGTCATTGGCATAGAGTTTGTGAAAGATGTGGAGCACCTACCTTTGAGGCCTCAGGTGCCTCAGAAGCCAAGCATCCAGGCTGCTCCCTCGCCGGCCTCCAGTCCTGAGGCTCCGACGAGAAGAAATGAAGATGCAAGGGCTGCCCCTGCTACTAGGGCAGCTCCTCAAAGGGGATCTGCTAGTGGGATCTTCAAGTACTTGGATTCAATATTTGCTTCTTGCAAAAAGGCCAAAGTGAGGGCCCACAAGCTGGACAAGAAGAGAAAGGAAGACATATAGTATGTCAAGGCAAATGTGAATGTAGGCCTAGAGGGGGGGTGAATAGGCCTTTTTGAAAATTGTCGGATCCTGCAACACTCAACAACCAGTTCAATACCAGAGATATCGGACTAGTCCGGTAAAGTGCGGACTAGTTCGGTGTTCACGGACTAAGTTGATTAAACTTGATTGATTGGTTTGATTCTTTTAGGTGTACAGCAGAAATATAGAATCAAACAACAGTTCAACAGTTATATGTTGGATTATATCACAATTAAGTTTTATGTGCAACAATTTAACGTAAGATGACTAATGTGTATGAAACCCTAGATTGAGTTGATTAATTAGAATGATGAACACTAAAACAAGACACAACGATTTGTCCCGTGGTTCGGCTACCACAAAGGCAACCTACGTCCACGTTGAGGAGTCCACAAAAGGACCAGGTCTTCTCCAACCCTACCCTCGTTGGATCGCCACGAAGGCCAATCCTCTTCCACTAATCACAAAGGGGTGAATAGCCGAATTCAAGGGGCGTTCTCACACGTTGAGAGCTCCCTTAATTACAAAACACAATGCCACCGGAAACACACTCAAAAGTTACAATTGAAACGTAGGAGTGTGTTAGAGAATCAAACCAAGAGCTCAATGTGGTGTTGCAAGTGTCTCTCCAATGATCTAGAGTGAATCCTCAAAGGATTGACCGATGTTGCACTTAATTTCGTGGAGAGAGGTCGTTTTTGAGGCTCTTGGGAGGTGTGACGGCGCTAGGGTTCAAGAGTGTGTGAAATTGGGCCGTGCACCTCTATTTATATGGGGTTTCTAAAAGTTACCGTTAGGGTCCAGAAAGTTCGGACTAGTCCGTGGTGGTCACCGGACTAGTCCGGTGTGCTGTGTGTAGCAAACCCTAAGTGTCCCGAAATATCAGACTAGTCCGGCTGAAAACAGACTTATCCGATTTCGCTACTGGAAATCTTTAGACTAGTCCGATGTCCATCGGACTTGCCCGGACATGTGAAACCCTAGGTGTGTTGGATGACAAGTCTGCACTTTGAGGACCTGTCCGATTTAGATCAGTGGGTTTTTCGGACTAGTCCGTGTGAATATCGGACTTGTACGAAGTGGATCAGAAAGGATATCGGACTAGTCCGGTTGATAACGGACTTGTCCGATTTTGTGTGACTTGTGTAGTGTTTTGAGGACTAGTCCGCACTGGTGAGGACTAGTCCGATTCTAGTCAGAAAGATATCGGACTAGTCCGACAGTTATCGGACTTGTCCGATCTAGTGCAGAAAGGTTATCGGACTAGTCCGGTTGTGATCGGAATGGTCCGGTCCTGTGTAACTCTGTGCAATGTGTGTGTTTAATTATCATTGAGCTCTTGGGGTGTGTTTCCTTAACACACTCCATACACAATAATCTGCTACTCTTTTTCCTTGAGCTCATTTCCACTTTGCTCCTCTTCATCCCTTCTTTTTGGTATTTTGCTCATTTTTCTATTATAGGCCTGCATTCATCTCAATAAAGAGGTTAGGATCCCAATTGCTTGTCATAAATCATCCAAAACCCACAAGGGAGTCCTAGATGCACTTTCAATCTCCCCCTTTTTGGTGATTGATGACAACCAATTGAGATTTCACAAAATATGACAAAAATTGAGATTTTCATAAAGTATGCACATATGAATCAAAAATACATCAAGCAGTGAAAGAATTATCCATATGTGCATTCTTTATGGTGGGATGCATAACTAAGTACATTAAGACATTGAGAGTGACATAATTTACATTAATCAACCAAAACAAAGCACATATGTCATTCCAGGAGCAAAATTACAGATTTTAACAAATACTTCTCAAATTAAGTAAGCATTGCATCACAAAACCAAAGTTAACTTAGAAACAACGTTAAATCATTACAATCACAAAGATAGATAAAAAGAGCTCTCTCCTCGCATCCTACCACAGCTAAAGCTAAGACTCCCCCTCAATCTCTCCCCCTTTGGCATCAAGACACCAAAAAGAAGGAGGGGAGGGTCCTAGGGTCTTCACACTTCACTGTCGGTCCTCTCGTCGTCGTCTTCGTCTTTTTCATCTTCAGCTTGACGAGGAGGAGAAGGAGGAGGGGCGGAGGCACTCGAGCCCCCAATGCCAAAGTAGGCAAGCTCGTAGGGGTTCAAGGGAGCGAGCTCAGTGAAGTCCGGGTCAGAGTCCTCAGAAATCACTGGAGATCCAATGGGGTCGATCTCCACCTTTTGGCAGATTTGCTTCACGTTGGCCTTTATGTACTTCATGTCCTCCTTTCTCTTCTGGTTGAGTTTATGGGCCCTCACGTCGACCTTCTTGCAGGAGGAGAATATGGCAGCCAGATACTTGAGGATCCCACTAGCTGATCCTCTCTGAGGGGCTTCCCTAGAAGTAGGGACAGCTCTAGCACCTTCTCTTGATCTTGCCGGTGCCTCGGGGCTGGAGGCCAGAGAGGGAGCAGCCTGGACATTCACTGGTTGAGGCTTCAGAGGCCTCAAAGGAGTATTCTCCACGTCCTTCACAAACTCAATCCCTGTGACTTTCTCAATCATAAACATGAGATAGGGAGCATAGCCACATGACCTATTGGGGGTGCTGGAGATGTTGACCATATCATTCCATATGTAGTCAAACACATCAAACTTACGCCCTTTGCTTATGATCTTCATCAAGGTCCGGAGGTATCCTTGTACACTCCCTGCATCCCCATCCTTAGGGGCAATGGTCTTCCTCAAGACCCTGTTTAGCACCATAAAGAATGGCTTCATGTTCTTCGTGGAGGGAGGGATGAACTTTGAGTTGGGCTCATAGAGAAACTGTAAGACCTATGTGTGCTGAATACATTGGCTTGTAGTGAATACACTTGGCTTTGATGATAAAAGTTTTTAATATCACCAAAACACCTTTTTATCAAGGTCCGACTCTAGCTCCGAGCTATAGCAAGGTCCGACCATAGGTCCGACTTGTTTTGGGTAGTTCCGGCTACGTTAAATGCTAGGTCCGACTTCTTGGTAAGGTCCGACTAGCTTCGGTTAGCTCCGGTGAGCTTTATCTTTAGCTCCGGCATGTCTTTGATAGCTCCGACATATATTTGATAGGTCCGGAATGCTTTTGCTAAGCTCCGACGTACTTTGTCTAGCTCCGGTTTTGGGTTGACTAGTTTTGACTAGTTTCTGGTTAGCTCCGGCGCTAGGTCCTGCTAGTTTTGTAAGCTCCGGCGGGGGCTTGGTTCTACTAGTTTGGTAAGCTCTGGCGCTAGGTTCTACTAGCTTTTGTTAGCTCCGGCTCAAGCTCCGGGTTGCTCTGGCAAGGTCCGGAACTTGACTACAGTGCTTCAGCTTTTTATTTGCAATGTTTCGTACTTGCTTTACATTGTTGGAAAGATTGCTTAGTATTCATTTGCTAAGTTTTTGGTGCGTTTTGGATGATATGGATGATATCGTGTTACTGTGGTTTTGCAACATGCTTATGTGAGGTTCTCACGTAAGGTGTTGTGTTCGGAACTAACTTGAGTCAAGTCGAGGACTTGGGCTCGTATGGATTGGTTGTTCATTCATGTGCAGGTGTTGCTTGAGTTCAAGACATGGCTGGTGACGGGATCCATTGGACTAGTCTCAGGTAGGAGATGAGGTTCCAACAACCAAATTCAGGAGGAATTGTGGTTGAGCTGATCAGGAGGTTGCGCAGCATGATTGAATCAAGAACAATGCATATGAAGGTATCGTGGACGTCATTGGAAGATGTTTGCACGTGTGCAAGGAGTGCATGGACGTGGCTACATGGTTCCGAGGCGTGATGAAGAGATGTGGACGTAAAGAATTGGTCGGAAAGGTCCAACCGACTAGGTTATGGACTCAGGCTGCGGCTGAGTCGGGTTTGACTCAAATATGGAAAGATTTGAGTTGGTTATGATAGGATTTCGTGTGGGTCACGAATTTGAGTTGTTTGGGAATGTGGGATAAGTTCCTAAGGTGTTTGGAAGTCTTAAGATTGCTTCTATCTGCGTATAGAAGAATCTTGAGCAGTTATGGAAAGTTACGATTCGTGATCTGAGTAGGATTGGAGTCCTAGTTGGTATTGGGTTGGCCTAAGGGCTGGTTATATAAGCAAGGGAGCCCAGAGCTCGTGGTGCACGACTTTGGGGCTGTTTCTCTTGTGTTCTATTGAATAAAATTCGTAGTTTGAAGGAACTTTTGTGCCTTGTTCGTCCGACTTGTTCAAGACAAGTTTTACTCGTCGAGTTTCTGGACAGCACTACCTTTCGTCGATGGTTTTCTCATAACTCGAGTTTTACTGATGGGTTGTCTTCACAACTTGATTATATATCATATATCAAAATTTAACGGTCATTGGATTTGTGGTGTATGATCTACACAAGTTTCCTTGCAGCGTTCCAGAACTGTTTTTCTCGGGTAGGACAGATTGACCTTTGTTTGATCTTTTGATCATAACTTGAGTTTTCCTCGACGGATTTGAGTGATTCTTTTTGTGTTGTCTTCGTGACTTGATTCTCTCTGATATCTATCACTTTTTTCATGGTGAAACACGTTTAGATTAGTCTCACACACGATTTCTTTAACAGATCGTTTTTCTGCCGAAATGGTTTGGGGTTTAATTGTTTCCACTGCGTAAGATTTTTAAATCTACAATTCACCCCCCCTCTGGTAGCTTTTCACGTGCTCTTCGATCCTACAATTGGTATCAGAGCCACGGTGCTCTAATCTTTGTGATTTGCACGTGTTTTTGACTAATCATCATGGAGAAGTACTCCGCCAAACCTTGTGTGTTTGATGGTATTGATTTCCAGGTTTGGAAGGCACGCATGGAGGCTTTCATCTAGGCACAAGGCTTTGCAATATGGGAGAAGGTATACAAGCCTTACGAAGTTCCATCAAACGATCAAGTTACAGCTACAAATCTGTGAGATGTCGACAACAACAACAAGGCTCGGAACTTGACCATACAAGGATTAACACAAAGCGACTTCGACCGTGTTGCATACCTCCGATCTGCATACGATGTGTGGAAAGCACTTTGTGACTACCACGAAGGATCCAACACGATCAAGGAGGTAAGGCAAGACATGTTCAAGAAAGAATACATGCGCTTTGAGATGCAACCCGGTGAGTCAATTGATGATCTCTTTGCTCGCTTTAATAAAATCTTAGCAACTTGCGAAGCGTCAATGTTAATTTTTCAGATGCTGAAAATGCTAGGCAATTGTTAAGTGCATTAGACATGTCAATTTGGGAGATGAAAGTTACATCTATTCGTGAATCTACTGTCATGAGTACACTTACTTTAGATGTGCTATATTCCAAGCTAAAAACTCATGAAATTGATATAATATCACGTAAGAACCCCAATAAGTCTATTGCTTTTGTTTCTCAACTTGATATGTCTAGCTCCGTCCAATCATCATCTTGCAATACTCTTGCTTTGTTGTCCTCACTAACCCTAGAGCAGATCAAAGAATTTCCAGAGGAGGAGCTAGCACTTCTCTCTACGAGGTTCTCAAAAGCATTGCAAAATGTGAGAACTAGAAGGAGAGGAAGCTCCGAACCTCAACGATGCTTCGAATGTGGTAAGACAGGACATCTTCGTTCAGATTGCCCTAACCTTTCAGGTCCTACTTCCCGGGATGAAAAGAAAACAAGAACGAAGCACTTCTCTACAAAAGATACGAAGAAAAAGAAGGGTACCATAGGACGCAAGATGATTAGCAGCTTCATCACCGCACTTCAAGAACTTAGTTCAAGTGATGTAGACTTTGAAAGTGATGAAGATGATGACGATCTGGCCAACTTATGCTTCATGGCGAGCAAAACAAGATCAAGATCAAGTCAGGAGGATGCAGAACACAACTGTGAAGACAATGAGGTATGTTCTACCTGCAATGAAATGTGTGATGCTATTTCTCGTGCAACTATTATTGTCAAGAAAAAGGACAAAAAGTTTAGGGATAATGCTGCTAAAATTGAATCACTAGAATCTGAAATTAACCGTTTAAAAACTTTGATTTCTAGTGATGATGCATGTCCCTCATGTGACTTAATTTATGAACAATTGTCCACATTAGGAAGTGCACACTCCTCCACTCTAGATAAACTTGAGTTAGAAATTGAAAAGAGCAAAGAGCTTGCTGCACTTAATGATAAAAACTTGAAAGATGCTAGTTGTTCTACAATTGATTTGCATTGTTCTACTTGTGATGATCTTGATAAGAAACTACAGGATGCTATGAATGAAATTTCTATATTGAACAATGCTTTACATTCTCATGAAGTTAAATTTTGTTCAAATTGCAAACTAAAAGGAAAAACTTCATGTGAAAATTGCCTTGATCTGTCCAATAAACTTGATGACATGCATAGGACATTAGATCGGTTTTGTAATGGGAATAAGAACCTAAACTTGCTGCTGAATTCTTCCAATTCTTGCAATGATAAAACTGGTTTAGGTTTTGATTCTCATGCTCATGCTAAGGCACATCCACCTAAAATTGTAAAGTCATTAGGAAGTGGTTTGATTCAAACAGTTCCTAAACAAAAAGGAGTGGTTTTCAAATCTGCAGGAGTGTTGCCTCATTCGGTTTCAAATAAAAATATTGCTTGCTCATCTAGACATGAACACAAAGTTAAATTTCATTGTACCTTCTGTGGTAGAGATGGTCATGTCATAGATTTTTGTTATAGACTAGCTAAACAACAGAAATGGGAAAGAATGGTTGCTAGATCTCATAACTTTCAAGCAAAATTTGTTGCACACATTAAACCGAATGTACAACCTGCTGTTTTAGTCAAAAACATTCAAAGTTTACCTCCAGACCTTCTGTTTTTGCCTCCGGAGCTACTGATTTTTGTGCTACACAAGTAACACCTTATAGGTCAGTAGTCAAGAATAAAAAATCTCAAACTTTGACTCATAAACCTGCTGTTTTGTCTCAGCCTTCGCGTGTTTTTCCTGCTGCACGTCGCGTGACTCCGTACTGGATTCCTAAATGCCTTTTGACTAACCCCAGTATTGAGTCAACGACGTATTGTGTTTTTATGTAGGTTACGCGTTTGAGGAAGGAGAACATTTGGATTGTGGATTCAGGTTGCTCACGCCACATGACCGGTAACAAAGATTGGTTCTCCTCCCTCTCTTTTGTGTCACGTGTAGAAAATGTTACTTTTGCCGATAATTCTTCAACTCCTATAATTGCTAAGGGTTCGGTTAGAGTAAATCATCACTACACTTTGAAGGATGTGGCACTTGTCAAAAATTTGAAATACAACTTGCTTTCTGTTGCACAATTGCTAGATGAAAATCTAGAAATTATTTTCAATAAAAAATGCTGCAAAGTTGTAAGTTCAAATAGTGAGCTTATTTTTAACATGTCTCGTTTTGGAAGAGTTTTTAAAGCTGATTTTTATATGTCTTACTCTAAGCATAGGTGTCTAGTTGCTAATGATTCAAAGGACTTATATTTTTGGCATCGTAGACTTGGTCACGTAGGCTTTGATCACCTAACGCGTGTTAGTGCTCTTGATCGCATACGTGGGCTGCCTAAGCTTAAAGGGGACAAAGAAATTGTGTGCTCTTCTTGTAGACATGCTAAGATGGTTGCAGGTTCACATACTCCTCTCACAATGATCATGACAACTGAACCATGTCAACTTTTGCATCTTGACACCGTAGGACCTTCACGTGTTCAATCCTTCAGAGGTAAATGGTATGTTCTTGTTATTGTTGATGAGTATTCTAGATACTCTTGGGTTTACTTTATGGCGTCTAAGAATGAAGTTTTTAGTCACTTTAGAACTTTATTTCTTAGATTATCAATTGATCACCCAAGATCATTAAAAGCAATTAGAAGTGATAATGGAACTGAATTTAAAAATCAATCTTTTGATCACTTTTGTGTTGAAAATAGAATAGATCATCAATTCTCTTCACCATATGTACCTCAACAAAACGGTGTTGTATAAAGAAAGAACAGAACATTAGTTGAGATGGCTAGGACTATGCTTGATGAATATCAAACTCCTAGGAAATTTTGGGCTGATGCGTTAGCAACCGCTTGTTATGTCTCAAATCGTGTTTTCTTGCGTGCTAAGCTAGGTAAAACACCATATGAGCTTCGCTTTGGACATAGGCCTAGTGTTACACACTTTCGGGTCTTTGGTTGCAAATGCTTTGTTAAGAAACATGGTAATCTTGATAAATTTGAACCTAGATCCATTGATGGCATGTTTCTTGGTTATCCATCCCATACTAGAGGCTACCGTGTGCTTTTACTTGACATTAACAAAATTGTGGAGACTTGTGAAGTGTCTTTTGATGAAGCTAGCCCAGGTACTAGCTCCGGTGTTGCAGGACCAGATCCGTATCCTCAGGGGGAGGGTATTTTCGAAGATGAAGAAGAGCCGGTGATACTGCCTGTTAGTTCCGAAGTTGACACGTGTCCAGCTCCGAACATTGAAAAAGCTCCGGCTATCACCTATGCTGGTCCTGATTGTCCACAAGTCACAAGCTCATCAATCTACGATGAACCTAATGAAGAAGAAGCTTGTGAGACATCTGTTCTCCTACGTTTTTACAAAGATCATCCCCCACAACAGATGATTGGAAGCTTGCATGAACGAGTCACACGGTCCAGGTTTTTCGATCCAAACTCTCATGCTCATTCTGCTTTTGTTGCTTCTTTTGAACCCAAAGATATACCACACGCACTCACTAATGAATCTTGGATTATTGTCATGCAAGAAGAGTTAGAAAATTTTGAAAGAAATAATGTTTGGAAACTTGTACCTCCACCTCAAGGTCACACTTTAATTGGAACTAAATGGGTATATAAAAATAAACAAAGTGAGGATGGGGTTGTGGTTAAGAATAAGGCTAGGTTGGTTGCTCAAGGTTTCACTCAAGTTGAAGGTCTAGATTTTGATGAAACTTTTGCTCCTGTTGCTAGATTAGAAGCCATAAGAATTTTGTTAGCTTTTGCAGCATCTAAAGGTTTTAAGCTATATCAAATGGATGTTAAAAGTGCTTTTCTTAATGGCTACATAGATGAGGAGGTTTATGTCAAACAACCACCGGGTTTTGAAAATCCAGTTTTTCCTAATTATGTTTACAAACTGTCCAAAGCCTTATATGGTCTCAAACAAGCCCCTAGAGCATGGTATGATAGGTTAAAAACATTCTTACTTGAAAAGGGGTTTACCATGGGCAAGGTTGATAAAACTCTTTTTGTGCTTAAGCATGGCAATGACTCATTATTCGTTCAAGTGTATGTGGATGATATTATCTTTGGTTGTGCTTCTCATGATCTTGTGTCCAAGTTTTCAGCAATGATGAGTTCTGAATTTGAAATGAGTATGATGGGTGAACTCACTTACTGTTTGGGGCTGCAAATCAAGCAAACCAAGGAGGGTACCTTTGTGCATCAATCGAAGTATACCAAAGACCTCCTAAGGCGCTTCAACATGGACAAAAGCAAGCCTCTTCGGACACCAATGGGAACAGCAACAACACTTGAACTTGATGAAGATGGTGAACCCGTGGATCAAAAAGAATATAGAAGTATGATCGGATCACTTTTGTACCTCACGGCATCAAGACCAGACATACAATTCAGCGTATGTCTTTGTGCACGGTTTCAAGCTTCCCCACGTGTTTCACATCGTCAAGCCGTCAAAAGGATTCTCAGGTACTTACATGGAACCCAAGAATTTGGCATTTTTCTTCCTTCTTCCTCAACCGTTACTTTGAAAGCTTTTTCGGATGCTGATTTTGGGGGTTGTAGGATTGATAGGAAAAGTACTTCTGGTGCTTGTCATTTTCTTGGTAATTCTCTTGTTGCTTGGTCCTCTAGAAAACAAAATTAAGTTGCACAATCCACAGCCGAATCTGAATATGTAGCTACTGCTAGTGCTTGCTTACAAATTCTTTGGATTATTCAAACACTTAAGGACTATGGGGTTGATCTAGATAGTGTTCCACTATTCTGTGATAACACTAGTGCCATTTGCATTGCTAAAAACCCCGTGCAACATTCTAGAACTAAGCACATTGACATTAGGTATCACTTTCTCCGAGATAATGTTGAAAAAAGAAACATTGTGCTTCACCATGTAGATATCGAACAACAATTGGCTGACATTTCTATAAAACCTTTGGATTTCACTCATTTTTGTTACATTCGTAGTGAAATAGGGGTTATGCATCCTAATGGCTTAAATTGAGGGTGAGTTTTTGAAACTTGGGAAGTCTATGTGTGAATCTGAAATTAAAATAATATGAGCATAGTATTTCATACATATATGACTTTGTTATTCCTTTTACATGCTGAAAGTTCTTACTACATTACTCGTGTTATACATTTTGTAGTTTTTGCCATGTCTAGTAATTGGAATAATTGCTTACACTACTTTATGTATTTCATTGATGTGATAATGTAAGGTATTTGATAGTATGACTTGGATGAGCTTTGATAGTATATGTTATAATATGCTCATAACAACTAAAGAGGGAGAGATAATTTGTTTACATGCTCATGACTTGCTGAATACATTGTCAAAGGGGGAGAGATAAGCATGAAGAGAAAGAGAATATGTGCATAAGGAGAGATAATAAAGGGGCAGAAAGGATAATTTTTTTTGGATTCCCTTCTCATTTTACTTTTGATTTACAAAGGGGGAGAAACTGTTTTCAAAACTTCTATGTGAATAAGCCAATGTTCGGATTTTAGATGGTGTTGCCAATGCATTCATCAAGGGGGAGATTGTAAGACCTATGTGTGCTGAATACATTGGCTTGTAGTGAATACACTTGGCTTTGATGATAAAAGTTTTTAATATCACCAAAACACCTTTTTATCAAGGTCTGACTCTAGCTCCGAGCTATAGCAAGGTCCGACCATAGGCCCGACTTGTTTTGGGTAGCTCCGGCTACGTTAAATGCTAGGTCTGACTTCTTGGTAAGGTCCGACTAGCTTTGGTTAGCTCCGGTGAGCTTTATCTTTAGCTCCGGCATGTCTTTGATAGCTCCGACATATATTTGATAGCTCCGGAATGCTTTTGCTAAGCTCCGACGTACTTTTTCTAGCTCCGGTTTTGGGTTGACTAGTTTTGACTAGTTTCTGGTTAGCTCCGGCGCTAGGTCCTGCTAGTTTTGTAAGCTCCGGTGGGGGCTTGGTTCTACTAGTTTGGTAAGCTTCGGCGCTAGGTTTTACTAGCTTTTGTTAGCTCCGGCTCAAGCTCCGGGTTGCTCTGGCAAGGTCCGGAACTTGACTACAGTGCTTCAACTTTTTATTTGCAATGTTTCGTACTTGCTTTACATTGTTAGAAAGATTGCTTAGTATTCATTTGCTAAGTTTTTGGTGCGTTTTGGATGATATGGATGATATCGTGTTACTGTGGTTTTGCAACATGCTTATGTGAGGTTCTCACGTAAGGTGTTGTGTTCGGAACTAACTTGAGTCAAGTCGAGGACTTGGGCTCGTATGGATTGGTTGTTC
Organism: Tuctoria greenei; assembly: GCA_036927565.1. Taxonomy (NCBI): domain Eukaryota; kingdom Viridiplantae; phylum Streptophyta; class Magnoliopsida; order Poales; family Poaceae; genus Tuctoria; species Tuctoria greenei. Next base: position 112,813,976 of record JAYESD010000011.1, on the reverse strand, counting down.
ATTCATGTGCAGGTGTTGCTTGAGTTCAAGACATAGCTGGTGACGGGATCCATTGGACTAGTCTCAGGTAGGAGATGAGGTTCCAACAACCAAATTCAGGAGGAATTGTGGTTGAGCTGATCAGGAGGTTGCGCAACATGATTGAATCAAGAACAATGCATATGAAGGTATCATGGACGTCATTGGAAGATGTTTGCACGTGTGCAAGGAGTGCATGGACGTGCCTACATGGTTCCGAGGCGTGATGAAGAGATGTGTACGTAAAGAATTGGTCGGAAAGGTCCAACCGACTAGGTTATGGACTCAGGCTGCGTCTGAGTCGGGTTTGACTCAAATATGGAAAGATTTGAGTTGGTTATGATAGGATTTCGTGTGGGTCACGAATTTGAGTTGTTTGGGAATGTGGGATAAGTTCCTAAGGTGTTTGGAAGTTTTAAGATTGGTTCTATCTGCGTATAGAAGAATCTTGAGCAGTTATGGAAAGTTACGATTCGTGATCTGAGTAGGATTGGAGTCCTAGTTGGTATTGGGTTGGCCTAAGGGCTGGTTATATAAGCAAGGGAGCCCAGAGCTCGTGGTGCACGACTTTGGGGCTGTTCCTCTTGTGTTCTATTGAATAAAATTCGTAGTTTGAAGGAACTTTTGTGTCTTGTTCGTCCGACTTGTTCCAGACAAGTTTTACTCGTCGAGTTTCTGGACAGCACTACCTTTCGTCGGTGATTTTATCATAACTCAAGTTTTACAGATCCAATTGACGTGATTCTTTTTGGTTTTTCTTCACAACTTGATTATATATCATATATCGAAATTTCACGGTCATTGCATTTGTGGTCTATGATCTACAGGAGTTTCTTTGCAGCGTTCCAGAACTGTTTTTCTCGGGTAGGGCAGATTGACCTTTGTTTGATCTTTTGATCATAACTTGAGTTTTCCTCGACGGATTTGAGTGATTCTTTTTGTGTTGTCTTCGTGACTTGATTCTCTCTTATATCTATTACTTTTGTCACGGTGAAACACGTTTAGATTAGTCTCATACATGATTTCTTTAACAGATCGTTTTTCTGCCGAAAGGGTTTGGGGTTTAATTGTGTCCGCTGCGTAAGATTTTTAAATCTACCATTCACCCCCCCCCCTATGGTAGCTTTTCACGTGCTCTTCGATCCTACAGAAACTTCATCCTCTCCTTGTCGATGACACCAACATTGTGGATGACCACATTATCATTACTGGAAGTGTCAAGATGCAGCATCCTAGCAAATTCTTCATAAGTAATAGTGTACTTGGATCCATGAGTCATCCAAGTCACTCTTTCTTCCTCATCGCTTGCAAAGTGGCAGGTGGCATAGAATTGAGCAACCACTTCATCATTCTAGTTGTACTTGAAGGAAAAGAGGTCCTTCAAGCTATGTCTTTCAGCTGCCGCAATGACTTCATCAAATGCGGAGCATCCCTTCCTCTCAAGGTGTTCACAGTCAATCCACTGACTGCGCACCACCGGTGTCTTCATTGGCAAGTATACCAATCTGTAGAAGTCAGCATGGAAGTTGCACCAGAACCTTCCATCTGCAGCTTGCTTCGGCCGGCCATACCAGTCGATGCTTCTGAATTTTGCCGCCGAGTCACTGCCCTTGCCATTGAATTCCTCTTCATTGGGGTCCCGGACCCCTTCCCTGGGAGCATGCAACTTCAAAGGGCCAATTGGACCCGTTGCTATCCCTTTGCCCTTGCCCTTTGCTTGGCGAGGGCCACTTGATGATGCGGCCGCCTTGGAAACTGGCTTCTTTGCCAGTACCTTCCTTCGAACCTGAGGAGGGGAGGGGGCAGGCTTGGAGGGTCTTTCTTGGCGCTTCTTGCCAAGACCCGTCGAGGTTTGAGGTGCCACCTCGTGATCCATCTCAGCCTCAAAGTCAGAGATTTCATCGTTTGTGCTCGACATGATCGAAGAAATCGATTGAAGCTTGAAGATTAGGGAGTTGGAGCCCGGACAGGTCCGCTAGCTTCAATCCGCACAAGGTCAAGCTTGATTTTCACCAAAATGTGGACCTTTTTGATGGAGGGAGGAAGGGATCGCCATGGGAGCTCGAGCGCAAGAGAGAGAGTGTGTGAGCAAGAGTGGGGATGAGAGGGATTAGGGTTTGGTGGCGGCTAGGGTTATGGACACAAAAAATCGGACAAGTCCGGAGATAACCGGACTAGTCCAAACTCATCCAGAGAGCTATATCGGACTAGTCTGGCCTAACCAGCACTCAGCGGACTAGTCTGCATGGGCGGTCTAGTCCGGGTAACCACGGACTAGTCCGTGGTCACCAGGAGAAATTTGCATAGCCCATTCATATATATTTGAAGGTTCATAAATATAGTATAGAGGGGCAAATCAAATCAATTGATTTTGATGAATTTGACCAGTAAGCATACAACAATCAAACAATGATCATAATTCATCAAGATCTAGTAATTGACATAGTTTTTTGAGAAAAATTGAGAGAGATGATTTTCATAATTCAATCAACATTTTTGAAGAATTCATACAGGTATGCAACTTTTCAAGCCACACTCCGAGCATCAAGGATATTTAGTTCATTTCGGAGTTCGCAAAAACGCTTTTCATCAAGTGGCTTGGTGAATATGTCGGCCAATTGCTTTTGGGTGTTGACATGTGAGATGGTTATATCTCCTTTCATGGAATGGTCTCTCAAAAAATGATGTCTTATGTCTATGTGTTTAGTTCTAGAGTGCTCAACTGGATTGTGGGCAATTTTAATGGCACTCTCATTGTCATAAAGGAGAGGAATACGGTTCATACTTTAACCGTAATCGCTTAGAGTTTGTCGCTTCCAAAGGAGTTGTGCACAACAACTCCCGGCTGCAACATACTCCACTTCGGCTGTGGATAGGGCAATGGAATTTTGTTTCTTGGAGGACCAAGAAACTAAGGATCTCCCTAGGAATTGGCATGTGCCGGAGGTGTTTTTTCTATCTACTTTGCACCCGTCATAATCTGCATCGGAGTAACCAATGAGATTGAATTTTGAGCCTTTTGGGTACCAAAGACTAAGGTTGGGTGTATGAACTAAATATCTCAAGATCCTTTTTACGGCTGTCAAGTGACATTCCTTAGGGTTGGCTTGAAATCTTGCACACAAACATACACTCAACATAATATCTGGCCTAGATGCACATAAATAGAGTAGAGATCCAATCATGGAGCGATATACCTTTTGGTCGACGTTAGGTCCATCTTCATTGAGATCCAAGTGGCCATTTATTGCCATGGGGGTCTTTATGGGCTTTGCCTTGTCCATGCCAAACTTCTTAAGTATGTCCTGCGTGTACTTGGTTTGGCTTATGAACGTTCCTTCCTTTTGTTGCTGCACTTGGAATCCCAAGAAGTATTTTAATTCTCCCATCATTGACATTTCAAACCTGTCTGTCATGATTTTGCTAAATTCCTCACAAAAAGATTGATTAGTTGACCCAAATATTATATCGTCAACATAAATTTGACAAATAAAGATATCATTGTCTAAATTCTTTGTAAATAATGTATAATCTACTTTGCCAATTTTAAAACCATTCTTAATTAAGAAATCTCTAAGACACTCATACCAAGCTCTAGGAGCTTGTTTGAGGCCGTAGAGAGCCTTACGCAATTTGAATACGTGGTTGGGGAACTCTTCGTCTTCAAACCCGGGTGGTTGCTCCACGTACACCTCTTCCTTGATCGGTCCGTTGAGGAAGGCACTTTTCACATCCATTTGATACAGCTTGAAATCGTGGTGAGTAGCATATGCAAGTAATATTCTAATAGATTCAAGCCTAGCTACTGGAGCAAAAGTCTCATCGAAATCCAAACCTTCGACTTGTGAGTACCCTTTGGCCACAAGTCATGCCTTGTTCCTTGTCACCACCCCGTGTTCGTCTTGTTTGTTGCGGAAGACCCACTTGGTGCCGATGATGTTTGCATTGGGTCTTGCCACAAGTTCCCACACCTCGTTCCGCTTGAAGTTGTTCAATTCTTCTTGCATTGCCACCACCCAGTCTGGATCCTTCAATGCATCCTCAATCCTGCGTGGTTCCAAAAATGATACAAAGGAATAATGCTCACAAAAGTTAGCTATGCGAGATATAGTGGTTACTCCCTTTTGGATGTCACCGATGATGTTGTCAATTGGGTGATCCCTTTGGACGCACTGGTGTACTCTTGGGTGTGGCACTTGAGGAGTTGTGTCTTCATGATTGTCTGCTTCTCCCCCTAAGTGGTTGCCTTCATTGACTTGTTGATCAACTTCGTACTCTTGTGGTTGATCTTGTGTTGAAGCTACCCCTTGATTGATGGTCTCCTCTTGTGGTTCATTTTCCTCATGTACGTGTGAAGGTGGCTCTTGTGGTCGAACTTCGCCTAGAGCCATTCTTTTCAATGCTTGACAAGGAGCTTCTTCTTTACCTAATTCACATGGATCAACTTGCTCCTTTTGGGAGCCATTAGTCTCATCGAACACTACGTCACATGCTACTTCAACAAGTCTGGAGGCCTTGTTGAAAACACAATAGGCGTAGGTGTTTGAATCATAACCAAGAAAGAAACCTTAATCGGACTTCGAAGCGAACATTGAAGTCCTAGGCTTCTTGTTCAGGATATAACATGGAGAACTGAAAACTCGAAAATATGAAATGTTTGGTTTGTTACCGGTGAGTAGCTCATAGGGAGTCTTCTTGAGTAGTCGATGAAGATAGAGTCGATTTGCGGCGTGGCAAGCGGTGTTAATCGCTTCCGCCCAAAATCGATCCGAAGTCTTGTACTCATCGAGCATTGTTCTTGCCATCTCTATGAGTGTTCGGTTCTTTCTTTCGACAACTCCGTTTTGTTGTGGCGAGTATGGCGCTGAAAATTCGTGTTTGATGCCCTCTTCATCAAGGTACTCCTCCACTTGTGTGTTCTTGAACTCCGTGCCATTGTCACTTCGAATACTCTTGATTGTCAATGAAAATTCGTTTTGAGCTCGCTTGAAGAACTTCTTGAGTGTTCCTTGTGTTTCTGACTTATCATGCAAAAAGAAAACCCAAGTGAAGCGAGAAAAATCATCAATGATAACTAAACCATATTTGTTACCGCCGACGCTTATGTAAGCAATTGGACCAAACAAGTCCATGTGAAGTAGTTCGAGCGGTCTTGTTGTAGTCATGATGTTCTTTGCGGGATGATGTGCTCCAACTTGCTTCCCGGCTTGGCACGCGCTACAAGGCCTGTCTTTCTCAAAAACAACATCCTTCAAACCTCGGATGTGATCGCCCTTGAGGATTTTTTGAAGATTCCTCATACCAACATGTGCTAGCCGTCTGTGCCACAGCCAACCCATGTTGGTTTTAGCAATCAAGCATGTGTCGACTTCGGCTTTATCCTTGTTGAAGTCAACAAGGTAAAGCTTTCCCTTCAACATACCCTTGAATGCAATGGAACCATCACTCCTCCTAGAGACGGGCACACCCTCGTTAGTGAACAAGCAATTATAACCTTTGTCACATAGTTGAGATATGGACAGCAGGTTATAATCTAAAGATTCAACATGTAAAACATGAGAAAGTGTGTGTTCAGAGGATATTGCAATTTTACCGGTACCGAGCACCCTTCCTTGACTATTATCTCCGAAGTAGATGCCCTCTTTTGGATCCTCATTCTCTTCATATTCCACGAACGTCCTCCTTTCTCCGGTCATATGGTTGGTGCATCCACTGTCTAGCACCCATTTGGATCCACCAGAGGAATAGGCCTGCAAAAACACATTATGCTTTGGTTTTAGGTACCCAAGCTTGCTTGGGTCCTTGGATGTTAGTTACAATACATTTGGGCACCCACACATGGGATTTTGTGTTCCCATGGCGTGGCCCAACATAATAAGCACAGACATTGCCAAGATTATTTCTCATTAACACATAGGAGGCATCAAAAGTTTTGAATAATAGCTGCTGTTGTTTATGAATCGGACTAGTCTGGGAGGCCGGACTTGTCCGGATGACCGGACTTGTCCGGACACCAACCGGACTGGTCCGGTATTCGTGTGAGTTCAAGTTTTTATCCTTCGACTTACCAGTTTGAGAGGGTCTTCCCTTCACAAAAGAAATCCTTCCCTTGTTATTTTTATGACTTCCAGCATGCTGCTTTTCATCATAAGAGTAACCAATGCCATATTTGACATTTGGAGGTCTTTGGACCAAGTATGCACTACGTGCATAGTTGATCTTCTCCTTGTCAAATATGCCACATTGGGTAGGATTTTTATCCTTTGTGGAGGTTGACTTCTCTTTCAACCTGGTATCAGTTTTACTACATGTGCACACATGAGCAAACTCAGTTTTAGTGGGTTGGGAAGGTGAATTTGAAGAGGAGGAAGGTTCGCTCAGCTTGAGTGACTCAACTTGCACTTCAAGGATCTTGTTAACCTTGATCAGGTCAGCAAGTTGTTCCTTGATTGCAACATTTGAGTCAGTTAACTCCAAGCAAGCTTTCTTGCTTGAAGCTAACTCAAGCTCTAGTGAATTGTTTTTCTCCTTTTCAAGCTCTAGAAGTTTGTCAAGTTCGACATACTCCTCCTTTTGAAAGATAATCATGTCCTCTTGACGATGAATTAACCTCTCCTTCTCAACAAGTTGATCAAGTAAAAATTTCATTTTTGTTGCAGTTTTCCTATCTAGTCCATTTAGCATATCCTCATCATCACTATCTATTTCATCATCGCTAGAGTAGGAATGCACGGAAGGGTTTTTGATGATTACCTTGCATTTACATTCCTTTGCCATAAGGCAACTGCCATTTCCCTTCCTTGCACCGAGTGTAGGGAAGAGTGTAGATTTCTTGGACGTGCTCTCGATGGCTATGCTAGCCATCTCTTCTTCATCGGATGATGAGGACTCATCGTTTGAGTCCCACTCCTTCCCAATATGCGCTTGTTCGGCTTGTTTCTTCTTCTTGAAGAATTTATTAGGCTGAGGCTTGGATTCTTTGGTCTTCTTCTTGTTCTCCTCATATGGGCAATCAACTATAAAGTGATTATACTCACCACAATTATAGCACGCCCGTCTCAACTTTGGCTTTGTTCTTTCCTTGTACTTGCCTTCAATTGATTTTGTCCCTTGTCTTTTCTTCATTATTCTCTTGAACTTTTTCATGAATAATATCATGTCCTCTTCATCTAGCTCACTGCTCTCTTCGTCACTGTCTTCCTCTAGTTGTGCTTTCTTGCTTCTTTGGATAGAGGCTTGAGGGTGGACTTTAAAGCAACCCCTTTCTTCTTAGCCGGGGTGAGGTCGGCAATTTCCTTGACGTGCTTTGCTTGTTTTTCCATCATCTCAAAGTTGATAATTTTTCCAAGCAATTCATCTGGAGTCATCTTTTTGTATCTGGGGCTTTCTCTAATCATGGAACATAGCGTGACATTGCGAGGCATAAAAGCTCTAAGGATGAGCTTTACAACCTCGTGGTCATTCCACTTCTTGCTCCCATATGATCGAACTTTGTTAACGAGTGTCTTCAATCGATTGTACATATCTTGGGGTGACTCGTCTTCCTCAATAGCGAATCTTCCTAGTTCGCCTTCGATCATCTCAATCTTTGCTTCACGCACATGTCGTTCACCTTCATGTGCAGTTTGCAGAGTATCCCATATCTCCTTAGCAATTTCGAGTCCATCGACCTTGGTGAACTCGCCCCGACTGAGTGAGGAGGTGATTACAGCTGCGGCTTGAGCGTTTCTATGAATGGCCTGCTCTTGGCTTGGGGTGAGCTATTCGTCGTCATCCGGAATATCTATCCCTGTGCATACAACATGCCATAGACTTGGATTTAGGGAAATCAAATGCATCTTCATATTCTGCCTCCACATTGAGTAATCACTTCCATCGAAGTGTGGGGCTTTTCCAAGTGGGATAGATAAGTATTGGTTGTTATTGGAATTTAGACGATCATAGTTAAAAGGATATCGGGAGTAGTCGGTGTGACTACTCCCCTTCTTCTTCTCTTCAACTTTTGCTTTCCCTTTAGAGAGTGCCTTCTTTCTGAGGAGTGCCTTTAGCTCCAGCGTCTCCTCATCATCGTCCTCGAAGTCTTGAATGGCTTCGAGGTACTTCTCCACTTTTTGGTTCTTGTCGTTGTTAACCTCCTCTTGGTTGTTGATTTTGTGGACGTCCTTCATGTCCGACATGATCTCTTCGAGTGATTAGACTCTTTCTTGAAGAACCTTGCTCTGAGACCAATTGAATGTAGGCCTAGAGGGGGGGTGAATAGGCCTTTTTGAAAATTGTCTGATCCTGCAACACTCAACAACCAGTTCAATACGAGAGATATCGGACTAGTCCGGAAAAGTGCGGACTAGTCCGGTGTTCACGGACTAAGTTGATTAAACTTGATTGATTGGTTTGATTCTCTTAGGTGTACAGCAGAAATATAGAATCAAACAACAGTTCAAAAGTTATATGCTGGATTATATCACAATTAAGTTTTATGTGCAACAATTTAACGTAAGATGACTAATGTGTATGAAACCCTAGATTGAGTTGATTAATTAGAATGATGAACACTAAAACAAGACACAATGATTTATCACGTGGTTCGGCTACCACAAAGGCAACCTACGTCCACGTTGAGGAGTCCACAAAAGGACCGGGTCTTCTCCAACCCTACCCTCGTTGGATCGCCACGAAGGCCAATCCTCTTCCACTAATCACAAAGGGGTGAATAGCCGAATTCAAGGGGCGTTCTCACACGTTGAGAGCTCCCTTAGATTACAAAACACAATGCCACCGAAAACACAATCAAAATTTACAATTGAAACGCAGGAGTGTGTTAGAGAATCAAACCAAGAGCTCAATGTGGTGTTGCAAGTGTCTCTCCAATGATCTAGAGTGAATCCTCAAAGGATTGACCGATGTTGCACTTAATTTCGTGGAGAGAGGTCGTTTTTTAGGCTCTTGGGAGGTGTGACGGCGCTAGGGTTCAAGAGTGTGTGAAATTGGGCCGTGCACCTCTATTTATATGGGGTTTCTAAAAGTTACCGTTAGGGTTCAGAAAGTTTGGACTAGTCCGTGGTGGTCACCGGACTAGTCCAGTGTGCTGTGTGTAGCAAACCCTAAGTGTCCCGAAATATCGGACTAGTCCGGCTGAAAACGGGATTGTCCGATTTCGCTACTGGAAATCTTAGGACTAGTCCGATGTCCATCGGACTTGTTCGAACATGTGAAACCCTAGTGTGTTGGATGACAAGTCCGCACTTGGAGGACTTGTCTGATTTAGATCAGTGGGTTTTTCGGACTATTCCGCGTGAATATCGGACTTGTCTGAAGTGGATCAGAAAGGATATCGGACTAGTCCGGTTGATAACGGACTTGTCCGATTTTGTGTGACTTGTGTAGTGTTTTGAGGACTAGTCTGCACTGGTGAGGAGTAGTACGATTCTAGTCAGAAAGATATCGGACTAGTCCAACAGATATCGGACTTGTCCGATCTGGTGCAGAAAGGTTATCGGACTAGTCCGGTTGTGATCGGACTAGTCCGACCCTGTGTAACTCTGTGCAATGTGTGTGTTTAATTATCATTGAGCTCTTCGGGTGTGTTTCCTTAACACACTCCATACACAATAATCTGCTACTCTTTTTCCTTGAGCTCATTTCCACTTTGCTCCTCTTCATCCCTTCTTTTTGGTATTTTGCTCATTTTTCTATTATAGGCCTGCATTCATCTCAATAAAGAGGTTAGGATCCCAATTGCTTGTCATAAATCATCCAAAACCCACAAGGGAGTCCTAGATGCACTTTCAAAATGTGAAGCAGATTTGCCAGAAGCTAGAGATCAACCCCATTGGATCTCCAGTGATTTCTGAGAACTCCGACCCTGACATCACTAAGCTCGGTCCCTTGACCCCCTCCGAGCTTGCCTACTTTGACATTGGGGGCTCGAGTGGCTCCGCACCTCCTCCTCCTCCTCCTCATCAACCCGAAGACGAAGATGAAGACGATGAGAGGACCTACAGCGAGGAGTGAAGACTTTAAGACCCTCCTCTCCTTCTTTTGCTGTCTTGATGCCAAAGGGGGAGAGATTGAGGGGGAGTCTTAGTCTTAGCTGTAGGATGCGAGGAGAGAGCTCTCTTTCTTGCTTTTTGATTATTTTGCGGGTTGTAAAGCTTTAACTATGTTCTTAAGTTAATTATGGTTCTGTGATGCAATGTTATGATCTTTTGAGAAGCAATTTTTGAGTTATGTGATTTTGCTCCTAGAATGACATATATGCCTGCTTTTGATTGATTAATGTCAATTATGTCATTCTCATTGTCTCAATGTACTTAGTTATGCATCCCACCATAAAGAATGCACATATGGATTATGTTTTCATTGATTGATGTATTTTAGACTCATATGTGCATACTTTATGAAAATCTCAATTTATATCATATTTTGTGAAATCTCAATTGGTTGTCATCAATCACCAAAAAGGGGGAGATTGAAAGTGCATCTAGGAATCCCTTGTGGGTTTTGGATAATTTATGACAAGGAAATGAGATCCTAACCTCTTTTTTGAGATGAGCACAGGTTTTAATAGCAAAATAAGCAAAGTGCCAAAAAGAAGGGAGAATGAGGAGCAAAGTGGAAATGAGATCAAGAAAGAAGAATAGTAGATCACTGTGTATGGAGTGTGTTAAGGAAACACACTCCAAGAGCTCAATCAAAATTAAACACACACGTTGCACAAATTTATACAGGACCGGACTAGTCCGAATGTCACCGGACTAGTCTGATATCCTCTCTGCACAAAATCGGACAAGTTCGATATCCATCGGAATAGTCCAATATCTCTTTGACTAGAATCGGACTAGTCCTCCCTAGTGCGGACTAGTTCTCAAAACACTTCACAAGTCACACAAAATCGGACAAGTCCGATCACCATCGGACTAGTCCGATATTCATTCTGATCTAAATCGGACAAGTCCGATATTAGCACGGACTAGTCCGAAAAACTCTCTGACCTAAATCGGACAAGTCCTCCAAGTGCGGACTTGTCCCCATAACCACTTAGGGTTTCACTGTCCGGACAAGTCCGATGTCCATCGGACTAGTCCGAAGATTTCCAGAAGCGAAATCGGACAAGTCCGCTTCTAGCCGGACTAGTCCGATATTTCGGGACACTTAGGGTTTGCTACACACAGCACACCGGACTAGTCCGGTGTCCACCATGGACTAGTCCGATCTTTCTAAACCCTAACGGTCACTTTTAGAAACCCCATATAAATAGAGGTGCACAGCCCAACTAAAAACACTCTCGAACCCTAGCGCCGTCACACCTCCCAAGAGCCTCAAAAACACCTCTCTCCACGAAATTAAGTGCAACAAAGATCAATCCTTTGAGGATACACTCTAGATCATTGGAGAGACACGTTCAACACTCATTGAGATCTTGGTTTGATTCTCTAACACACTCATTTCAATGTAATCTTTTGAGTGTGTTATTGGTGGTATTTCGTGTTGTAAGCTAGGGGAGCCCTCAACGTGTGAGAAAGCTCCTTTGAATTCGGTTATTCACCCCTTTGTGATAAGTGGAAGAGGATTGGCCTTCGTGGCGATCTGACGAGGGTAGGGTTGGAGAAGACCCGATCCTTTTGTGGACTCCTCAACGTGGACGTGGGTTGCCTCTGTGGGAACCGAACCACGAGATAAATCTCTTGTGTTCTTGCTTTGTGTTCATCGTTCTTTACATCATATCAATCTAGGGTTTCAATTAATCTTGCTCACTTTACGTTGAAATATCAGATTTAAGATTGACTTGTGATATACCCTAGTACATAATCTTGCAACACATAAATTACAAGTATATTTCCGCTGCTACACCCTAGAATCAAACTTAATAAATCAAACTTGATCAACCTAGTCCGTACACACCGGACTAGTCCGATATCTCAAGTTTTGATCTGGTGATTAAGTGTTGCAGGTTCTAACAAATTTCAAAAAGGCCTATTCACCCTCCCTCTAGGCCACATTCAATTTCAAACATTGCAATAAACAGTGACACATCACACATGACAGATTAAGAGAACATTGCAAACAAAATTACAATGGCACATAGTACATTAATAGAACATTGCAAAACAAGATTACAGTGAACACGGTTAGAGAAGAAGGATTGCATACCTTTATCTCTTGGTGGTGATCGTCGTCGTCACCGAGGGGGAGGGGACCGCCTCCATTGGCGCCTGCGCCTCATGTGCGTGTATCGATGGCGATGATGTCGTGCATCCAATGCCAGCACCACTAGGCCCACCAAGCTTTGCAAGACCAACATCATCTTCATTGTCGCTTGAGAGTCCCTACAAGAGAAAGTCGTTGTTAATGGAGTGATGAGGACATCACAACAGCAGAGACGCGCATTGAACTGCAATGACCAATCACAAGAGCACGGGCACGGTTATTAAATCAGCAGGTGAATTCGTTCTTAACTTCTTTTGCATGTGAGTTTGAGAATAGATTGCTATGTGATGATTTAATTGTTTTTAGGAATAATGGAGAAGATCAACAAGTGAAGGAAGGAGGCCTTGGGAGCGTGGACAACCACCTGAGACGTCCACAAGTAGATGGAAATAGTTTACAACTCGGACTCGAGTTCAACTCGGAGTCCAGGAGCAGTCCACCTTAAAACAGACGCCCAGGAGGCATACGGACTCCGTTTTCGACGTTCTACATATGCACGGAAAGAGGAGAAGATAAACTTTCCAATGGTTCTGGTCCCACCTCAAAATTCCTCCGGAGTCATTGGTAATCGTCGAAACAAGTCGAGTCCAGATTTCTGTCCGGTGCTGCGCCACCGAATCGGGCCTTTGGGCCTTGTATCCCGTAAGAGTCCATTAGGGACGCGTCTAATCGTGTTTTGGTCGAACCCTAGCCTATAAATACTGCAGCCGCCGGTCATATTCGGTGGGTTTTGCTTAGGTCAATAAAATCGCCGTTCTACGGTTTGTGAGACCCCAATTTCGCGATTTCCGATCGTGTCTTCTACGTTCTTGCTCGTGTTCTCGATTGCACTTGCAGGGATTAGCCTTCTTGGCGAGGTCAAGCGTGTGCAGCACGGTTGATAACCAACGGAGCCGTGGTGTAGTGATTGCAGGGGTACTCGAACCGCTCGAGTGCCGCGGATCATCAACGTCGAGTTCTCCACCCCAATCGACATACCTTTCGGAAGATCGGGCCTAAACCTACTCATCAATTGGTATCAGATTTCCAGGTTGCCCGTGAGGTATCTTTGTTTTTCTTCATTCCATTAGATCGATTTTGTTTCGTACCTAGAGTCCACAAAAAAAGCCACAAAAAAAAAATTAGATCGTTTTTCCCGCTTCCCAGACTATAGTGCCTGCAGTTTTGTTTTTCAGTTTGCATTGTTGAGTTTGCATTCGTGTGGTTGAGTCTTGTTGCTGGTTTAGCTTTGTGTTTTTTGGTCCTAGTTATCGTGTTTCGTCCTTGTTTTCTTGCTATTCGACACCTATTCCACAATCCCTAAATAACAAACCGATCCGCCACGTTCATCGGTTTGCCCTAGCTAGCCGCCTTGCGTGAACTCCCGCATCGCCAGCCCTAGATTAGGTGACAAATATTTGTGCCATTCATCCTTGAATCATCACACACCACCCCATTAGTTGCTGTGCAAATTCCCGATCGTTTTCGTATCCGTTTGCGAGTTCTGTTCTCAAACCGAGTTGGAATCAACATCCAAAAAAACGTAACTCGGACAGCATACCTTAAAACGGCCATAACTTTCGCATACGAACTCGAAATCGGGCGAATTTTTTTTTCAAATTCATCTACGCGAAATTTCGCATCTGATTTTCCGCGGCATAGCCGCGTTCGGCGAAATTAGATTGCCCAAATTCCCCTCGGAAGATAGGCTATCCGGCCTCCGAAGTTTCAGCACGAATTTTAAAGAACCTTCTTGATTTTCTATAGGCCGCATATTACATCCAATTGAGCTGCAAATTTGTGTGCTTCCTATATTTTTGCTACTGAGTAAAGAAAAAATATCAAAAAAATATTACAAAAAAGAAAAAAAAATAGTGAAGAGCACGCATATTAAAGCAATTGGCCTATACCACTTGGTGCTGTTTGTTTGGTTATATCATTCTGTCTTTCTTTTGCCTTGATACTTCCTTGTGTTGTGCTAGGCTCTAGGGCACTCAGTTGACCAGCAACAGTTTCCTACATTGAATACTTATTCAACTTTGTTTAGCTGTTAACGATTTTCTGCTTATTAGCCACCATATTATACCATCCAAGCTCCACCTTTCTCTTGAGCATAACAGGTACCTTTGCAATCACCCCACGCTTCATTGGTTCATCTCACCGTCCACACCACCTGCTGTGTCGGTAAGAACACACCGAAGAAGAGGTACTTGGTGCAGCGGCGACGGAGAACTATAGGAGCATCATTGTGCAGCGTGCCTTGAGCTCCAAAGTGGAGACCGACGACAAGCTACAACGACACAACCTCTTCCACATGTTTCTCGTCATCAAGGACTGCCGTGTACACACTATAATTGATGGAGGTAGCTGCAATAACTTGGTAAACACGGACGTCGTCAAGAAACTCGGTTTGACAACAAGAGCACACCCTCATCCGTACCACATTCAATGGTTCAACAACAGCGGTAAGGTTCGGGTAACACAAACAGCGAGAATCCATTTTTCAATTGGTTCATACCATGATTTTGCTGATTTTGATGTTGTTCCTATGGATGCTTGTTCTCTTTTATTGGGTCGTCCTTGGGAATTTGATACAGATGCTATTCATCATGGTAGAACCAATAAATATACTCTCATGCATAAGGGAAAGAAAATCACTTTGCTCCCCATGACTCCTGCTGAAATTGTGCATTTTGAGAAGAGTAAAATTCGTGAGGGCAACGCAACTAAATTAGAATCTGAAAAACAGCAAGTTATTAAGTTAAAATCACCATCATTGCTCGCAACTAAATCTGAACTTGCTGATTTATTCGATGCTAAGGGGATGTGCTATGCTTTAGTTTGCAAAGAAGCCATGTTTTCACTTCATGAATTGTCTATTGCATTGCCCCCTGCTGTTGCTAACCTTTTGCAGGAGTTTGAGGATGTGTTTCCCTCCGAGATACCCCCTGGTTTACCACCGATGAGAGGCATTGAACACAAGATCGATTTGATTCCAGGAGCAAGTTTGCCAAATCGTGCAGCTTACAGGGCGAATCCACAAGAAACTAAGGAAATTCAGCGACAAGTCCAAGATCTTTTGGACCGCGGGTACATTCGTGAAAGCCTTAGCCCTTGTTCCGTTCCTGTTCTTTTGGTTCCTAAGAAAGATGGTAGTTGGCGCATGTGTGTTGATTGTCGAGCGATTAATAACATCACCATTCGATATCGTTATCCTATTCCTCGATTAGATGACATGCTTGATGAATTGAGTGGTGCTATCATCTTCACAAAAATTGACTTGCGTAGTGGTTACCACCAAATTAGAATGGCACTAGGAGATGAATGGAAAACTGCATTTAAAACCAAGTTTGGACTTTATGAGTGGTTAGTCATGCCTTTTGGTTTAACTAATGCACCCAGCACCTTTATGCGATTAATGAACGAGGTTTTACGTGCTTTCATTGGACAATTTGTGGTGGTTTACTTTGATGATATCCTCATTTACAGCAAGTCATATGATGAACATCTTGATCATTTACGTGCTGTTTTTACTGTTTTGAGAGATGCACGTTTGTTTGGTAACCTCGAAAAGTGCGTTTTTTGCACCAATCGAGTCTCGTTTCTTGGCTATGTCGTTTCCTCGCAGGGAATTGAGATGGATGAGGCAAAAATTGAAGCAATCACCAGCTGGCCAGCCCCAACTACCGTCACACAGGTTCGTAGTTTTCTTGGTCTTGCAGGATTTTATCGGCGCTTTGTGCGGGATTTCAGCACCATTGCAGCACCTCTACATGAGCTAACGAAGAAGGGAGTTCAATTTCGATGGGGCGAACAGCAGCAACAAGCTTTTGATGCTCTCAAATCAAAGCTTACACAAGCACCATTACTACAACTTCCTGATTTTGACAAGACCTTTGAGCTAGAATGCGATGCAAGCGGCATTGGTATTGGAGGCGTTCTCATACAAGGAGGTAAACCCGTTGCTTTCTTTAGTGAAAAACTTCATGGTCCTTCTCTGAATTACTCCACTTATGATAAGGAATTGTATGCCTTAGTCCGTGTATTACAAACTTGGCAACATTATCTTTGGTCTAAGGAGTTTGTCATACATTCCGATCATGAATCATTGAAGTATCTTAAGTGTCAAACCAATCTGAATAAACGACATGCTAAATGGATTGAGTTCATAGAGTCGTTTCCATACATCATTAAGCATAAGAAAGGGAAGGAAAATATCATTGCCGATGCATTATCTAGGCGTTATACCATGCTGTCCCAACTTGATCATAAAATCTTTGGTTTGGAAACAATTAAAGCATTATATCCTACTGATTTGGACTTCAAAGTTGCTTTTGAAAATTGTAGAGAAGGAAGAACTTGGAATAAATATGTGCTGCGAGAGGGTCTCCTCTATCGTGCTAACAAGCTATGCGTTCCAGCTAGCTCCGTTCGTCTATTGCTTTTGCAGGAAGCACATGGAGGAGGTTTGATGGGACATTTTGGAGTGAAGAAAACTGAAGACGTGCTGTCCACACACTTCTTTTGGCCAAAGATGAGGCGTGATGTCGAGCGCTACGTGTCACGATGCACTACTTGCAACAAAGCTAAGTCTCGTCTTAACCCACATGGTCTTTATATGCCTCTTCCTGTTCCTAGTGTACCTTGGGAGGATATTTCTATGGACTTTGTTTTGGGATTGCCTAGGACTAAGAGGGGGAGGGATAGTATTTTTGTAGTTGTTGATCGTTTTTCCAAAATGGCACACTTTATACCTTGTCATAAGAATGATAATGCCTCACACATTGCTGATTTATTTATGACGGAAATTGTTCGTTTACATGGTGTGCCAAATACCATTGTTTCTGATCGTGATGCAAAATTTTTAAGTCATTTTTGGAGAACTTTGTGGTATAAATTGGGAACCAAGTTGCTGTTTTCAACTACATGTCACCCACAAACGGATGGACAGACCGAGGTAGTTAATCGTACTTTATCCACTATGTTACGGGCTGTCTTGAAAACAAATTTGAAGTTGTGGGAGGAGTGTTTACCACATATAGAATTTGCTTACAACAGATCCGTTCACTCCACGACAAAGGTAAGTCCATTCCAGGTAGTGTATGGTTTCAATCCCCGTGCTCCTATTGATTTACTACCTTTGCCTCCTTCTGAAACTATAAATTTGGATGCTACACAACGATCTGAATTCATTCTTAAGATGCATGAAACTACAAAGAAAAATATTGAAATGATGAATGAGAAGTATAGGATTGCAGGTAGTAAAGGTAGAAAAGAAGTAAAACTTGAACCGGGCGATTTGGTGTGGTTACATTTGAGAAAAGAGCGATTTCCCGACTTGAGAAAATCTAAACTTATGCCACGAGCTGTTGGTCCTTTTAAGATCGTTGAAAAGATTAATGATAATGCATATAAGCTTGAATTGCCTCCCGATTTTGGGGTTAGTCCTACATTTAACATTTCAGATTTGCGACCGTACTTGGGAGAAGAAGATGAACTTGAGTCGAGGACGACTCCAATTCAAGAGGGGAAGGATGATGAGGACATCACAACAGCAGAGACGCGCATTGAACTGCAAGGACCAATCACAAGAGCACGGGCACGGTTATTAAATCAGCAGGTGAATTCGTTCTTAACTTCTTTTGCATGTGAGTTTGAGAATAGATTGCTATGTGATGATTTAATTGTTATTAGGAATAATGGAGAAGATCAACAAGTGAAGGAAGGAGGCCTTGGGAGCGTGGACAACCACCTGAGACGTCCACAAGTAGATGGAAATAGTTTACAACTCGGACTCGAGTTCAACTCGGAGTCCAGGAGCAGTCCACCTTAAAACAGACGCCCAGGAGGCATACGGACTCCGTTTTCGACGTTCTACATATGCACGGAAAGAGGAGAAGATAAACTTTCCAATGGTTCTGGTCCCACCTCAAAATTCCTCCGGAGTCATTGGGAATCGTCGAAACAAGTCGAGTCCAGATTTCTGTCCGGTGCTGCGCCACCGAATCGGGCCTTTGGGCCTTGTATCCCGTAAGAGTCCATTAGGGACGCGTCTAATCGTGTTTTGGTCGAACCCTAGCCTATAAATACTGCAGCCGCCGGTCATATTCGGTGGGTTTTGCTTAGGTCAATAAAATCGCCGTTCTACGGTTTGTGAGACCCCAATTTCGCGATTTCCGATCGTGTCTTCTACGTTCTTGCTCGTGTTCTCGATTGCACTTGCAGGGATTAGCCTTCTTGGCGAGGTCAAGCGTGTGCAGCACGGTTGATAACCAACGGAGCCGTGGTGTAGTGATTGCAGGGGTACTCGAACCGCTCGAGTGCCGCGGATCATCAACGTCGAGTTCTCCACCCCAATCGACATACCTTTCGGAAGATCGGGCCTAAACCTACTCATCATGGAGTCCCTACCACAGTAGAAGAGGATGTGCGCTCGGCGGCCATCGACGGATCCGATGAAGGGGACGACGGATCAACGGATCTGGCGAGGGCGAGGGGACGGATCGACAGATCCGGCGAGAGTACGAATCGACGAATTCGACAAGGGGTAGGGGAAGCGGCGAGCCGACGAATCTCGGGGAGGAGGCCAAGCTCGAGGCGCAATGCGCCGAGCGATCGAGGCGCCGAGGAGGAGCGTCAGATCAACGACCGAGGGGGAGGCAAGGAGCGTTGGGCTGTCGACCGAGGGGGAGCGTCAGGCTCGGGCGTCGGCTAAGGTTTCAACTTTCGAGTGTCAGTTGAAACCAAGAGGCGGAGAGGGCGAGGCACACTGGCGGCCAAGTGGGCGAGGCACACTGGCTATGTTTTGGGGGATTCGCGCGCTGGGTACCGCTTATATAAGCCGGTTGGATGCACATGGGCCGTGCCGGGCTGTGCTTATACCCGGCGGGCTACACGGGTCATTTACCGAGCCAACCAGACTGCTTGCTAACCAGGCCGTGCCGAACTGGCTTGATGCAGCTGAGCCCAAGCACAGTCTTTGACGGGCTTCGGGCCGACTTGAGCCTATTCCCTTCTGTGTCTAACTGTGCTTGGATCGAGCCAAAATCACCATGCTTCAAGCTGGCAGCCCGGCTCATTTGGACAGCTATATCGAATGCCTGTTTAAACTTACCATCTGACCAGCTATAATTACGATGTGCGCAGATATACCATGACATGATGTTCGTGCTACTTAATGCGGCAAAACTTCTCTAATTTTATTAGCACACTAAAATGCATACTTTCTTGAGACATAACAAAGTGTTCCACAAAACATGGCCCCTGTTTCCAGATAATCTCTTGAAATATATCCGTATAAAAACTTAATCCTAACACCGCTTGTCAAGATCTTATGACATAATTTATGAAAAAAACTTTTTATAATAATTATATCCGACTGATAAGTAGAGCATATCCACACTTACTTTTCCTATAGCGCATGGCCTGATAGGTTCACAATAAGTTAAACGCACGCATTGCATAAAGTTCAGCTATTTGGTTTCTCAAAGTGGAACCTACACACCCAAATTCTGAATAGTGGGTGGAAACTTAACTTGCTCTAGCCCTTAAAAAAAATTTCCAGGTAGGGATTTCATTTCATGCTATTTTACAACTAGGTGCGAAAGATCACAGGTTCCATGAAATTAAAACATAGTACAATACGACCACATTTGATGGCCCTTCAAACATATAGACTCTGCATTGACCTAGTTGCTGACAAATGCAGAAAATACCACCCCCACCTCCCAGGCATGAAAAAAAAAAAGAAAAACATTTTGCCCAATTGCTTCAGCTTCAGCAGAAAAGTTGTTTTACCAAAGGAACTATTTTTGAGAAGCTAGAGCTGTGCCAAACAGACCCTTTCTGTCATTTTGTTCCCATCAATGCTGGAATGTGGAATCCAGGTTTACACACTACACAAATAATTAGCAAGAAATAGTGTCTCATATACATCTGTATCCATAAATTGGAAGAATGCGCCAACATATTTGAAACCAACATTTACAAGGGTTCTAATGAAACTCTCGTCAACGATTATCTTTGTGCATAGCGATCAACCAGGGCCTTTGCTGCCTCTGGGACGAAGAATGCGCCAACATATTTGAAACCAACATTTACAAGGGTTCTAATGAAACTCTCGTCAATGATTATCTTTGTGCATAGCGATCAACCAGGGCCTTTGCTGCCTCTGGGACGAAGAATTTCGCCTGCATTGAAGAGCAAGTCATGCATCACATTCTGAAAGCGAAGAGAATCGATTCTATTGATTGCTCCTTGTTACATTTCAGAAATGTTATTTTAGAGCATCTTCATTTCAGATTACGTGTGGGGTAAGACCGTCAAGAAATATCCCTTCTCCAGACCCCACAATGAGTGAGTCTTGGCACTAGGTACGCCCTTCATTTCAGATTATGTTACATCTTAGACACTGTTTGGATGAGGTTTTAAGGCTTTGGAATTCTTTGGATGTGCAAATTTGACGTAAAGATTTGGATCTAATAAACAGGTCTTCAATGGTAAGAATTTGGCATAGGCATATGCATAGCTGCCAGATAGATAGTAACAAAGAAACATTGATTCCCAATCCAGATAGCCATATATTTTTTAATAGTCAATAGCTTAAAAAGGCTCAACCACAAACAACACAGTACCTGAATAAACATTCTTTCCGCTTCACCTGTTTTACCATTTTCCTTCAATATGATTCCCTACCAAATGGATTAGAACAAAATTGTTAATATTTATCTGTACTTATGAAATTTCACTGCATGTTAAGATGACAGTACTGCAAATCTGAAGTAGTCGATACCAATTCACATTAAGTACATATTCAGTTTGCAAAAAAAAAAAAAAAAAAAAAGAGTTTATCTATATAACATGTGTCTACACTTGTGTCAGCTTCTCCGCAAAAGCAGATATGAGGCTATCTAGAAATAACCCTTCCCCGACCCCACAATTTTTGGGAGCCTAGCGAACGGGCCTGTGGCCCAGTGGCATTGGGGGCGCTGTTACTCCCTGCCAGCGGGGGTTCGATTCCCTGCCTCGCACCGTGCCAGTGGAGTGATCCGGCTACGGAGGAAGGGGCCAGCGTCCTAATTCAAAAAAAAAAAAGCTTGGGAGCCTTAGGCATTGGATACACCCATTGTATAACATGTCAAACTATTGGAATAATTATGATCATTTTTGACGTTCAAGCATTATTGTGGAAGCAAAGTTCACTGGAACTCCACGGGAAAGCATAAAAGTAAAAAAAATTCATTAATACCTTCGCTAGATAAGGACGGAAGTCTTCAGGATGTTCATTGATTAGTTCGTCATAAACGGAAACAGCATCGCTGATACGGCCCCAATCAGAATATGCCTTCCCTAAAAGTAAGTCAACCTGCGATAGCATTTATTATAACACTTAAAATCATGATAATTTATGACTTTAAGCAAACAATGTGACCTGAATTGCTTTCTAAGCAGTAGCCCTTTGTTGAGACACATTCTTTGGCAAATACTGAAGCTGTAAGAAGAAGAGCCCAACAGCCAAAAGTGGTAGAATCAAGCTAGGACTCAGTTAGTTGCTTACTATGTTGGTTAAAAGAGATAGAGTTGTTAGTTGATTTGATTAACAGATAGAGTCGGTTGGTGAATTAGAGATTGACTTGGTTACGAGTTTGTATTAGGCACTGGCTATATAATGCCGGGGATAATCTATAAAGCAAACAAGAATTAGTCTATACAGGACCTCCAAGGAAGGGCGAATTAGCCTTGTTAATTGGTTATCTCGCCTAAATCCACAACCATATCATCCTTCTTGCTTATGGTGGCTATCATTTTATACTGGAAGTGTGGGTGCTGGATCCAGTAGTTATCAAATCTGAAGCATTGTGCTTTTGGAATATTTGTGCCTATTTGTGCAAGACAAGGAATGTGATCAGAGGTGTCTCTTGCCAGAGGTAACAGAATTGTGTTGGGGAATTTAACTGTCCATTGTAGGGAAGTGAAGCACCAATCTAGCTGCTCCATGAGTGCTATGTCCTGCATGTTACTCCAAGTATAGTTCCTTCCTTTAAGGGGGATCTCGATTAACCCGGACTGTTGGATGATACTGTTGAAAGTGTCCAAGTTTCCGAAATTTGCGCCCGCTCTGTTTCTGTCTTCTGTGCTCCTGTAATAGTTGAAGTCTCCTATTATCATCCACATGTCCTCCGGCTGTATGACTAGATCCCAAAGCCATTGAGTGAATTCCAGCCTTTGTGACCCAGTGCATGGTCCATAAACAGTTGCTAAATGCCATTTTTCCCCATTCTGTAGTGAAGTAAAGTGTACCACGATAGTATAATCCAGGGTCTGGATGACTTCTCCCTCCAACAGATTGCCATTCCAGCACATGAGAATCCCCCCTGATGCTCCACGGGATGCAGAGAAGGCAAACTTAGTAAATGTCCACCAGTTCCTTTTTCGTTTCCTGGATACAAAAGATATCACAATCCATGATATGTTCTATTTTGAATCTTAGTGATCTTTGTTTGTTTGCATCATTGATTCCTCGTACATTCCAATTCAAAATGTTCCATTTTCTCGTGCTGTTGTTGTGCGCCATGGGAAACCAGGTGTTTGTAATAGAGTAGTCGAAGAGTCACAGAGCTCCTGACTTATGTTGATCCAGCACTCACATGTTTGTACTACCTGATTTTGATTTTGAGCAGATTTGTTCTGATCCGAGACAATTTCCAGGGGAGCATATGTGTGTGGCGTCTTCGTAAGGAACCTGCCACCTGGTACAGAGCCATCTTTGTAGTTGTAGATGAAAGATGTAAGTCTCCATTGGCTTCAAAGTGTGCATGAATTGTAGATTGTTCATTCGAGTGCACTACTATTAGCACCTTCACCCGCAGGGACGGTTTCCAAGCATGTAGTGTATTCTCAGTGCTTTGTAGCCCTGTGATGGTAACTGAATGAGTTGATAGTAAAGTTATTTGCCGAGCACGGTGCATGATGGGTAAAGTTTGATCCCAGAGAAATTCCTTGTAGTGTTGCCCAGCTGATTCATTAACACATGTGCCGTTTAGAGTTGCAGCACAGTGGAGCAGTACTAGTTGCAGCACCCTGCTGATGAAGATGAGACTTGTGTCCTTTATTGTCGATTCCGAGTAGGATAGCTCAAATATTGCACGTGGCCTGAAGCAATGGACATGTTTGTCGACCATAATGGAGGCGGTGTTGATGAACCATGATTCCTTTGGATGAGAGCTTCCCATCAAGTTAATATAGCGTCCAATATTATTAACACAGCAGCTGCTTCTTAGCTTGTACCCTGCATGGTTAGTCAGTTTATACGTAGGCCCGATCCCCTCATTGGGCCGGATATATTTGATATGCATTACTCTGGGCCGTAGCACAGAAGGTAATAGCTCATCCCGGTGCCGTACGGGATAGAAGTAGAGTAAATAGAAGGCATAAGCCCGATGGGCCCAACTTAGTTTTTGTAGCCCGTCCAGACTGGTCCATACCACAATGAAGGTGCAGACCCATGCCAGTGGCAAAATAGATGACAGCCATATCCGATAAATGACCGGAGTAAAGAATTCCATACTGTCCCATATTGCCAGTCTCCCTGATTGAAATTCTCTGTTGTGCTTAGTGGCAGATGACCTTTCCCAGTTATGTGGCTGTGCATTGACTTGAACTGAGACTTGGCTAAGATGCAAGTTCATGCCGTAGGTAATGACAGAGCAAGTTACAGGTAGTATATGCATAGATCCACAGCCTGAGTAGCAACTTCATACAGTCGTCGCAACAGAATGGTATAGGCATAACACTATCACTATCATCCATGATAGTGCAGGCATGGATCGCTTGGACCATAATGACAACATAAGTATACTGATTAAACTTCTAAACTTCTTTAGATCTGGATGCTTTCTGGACCCGTCTTACTGTGACCCACCAGAATAGGTAGAGTGGCATACTTATGGTGCTTGACTAGGCTAAGTCGATAGCGCACTCCGGACCTGTCATTGGCTTCGGTATTCAGGCGAGTAGGCGATCTAGCAATACTAAGATCCGATGGAAGATTATCAATAAAACTTATATATCACATGAATCTCTATAACAAAATTTCAAATGGATTGCACATCGTTGCTATTGACAAGAAGGTAAAAAATGATTAAAAATAATGAGCTTGCGCAAAATAAATGCACGTAGAGTCTGCTTGCACAAATGTCTTTCATTATAGGTCTGAATAACAGAGGAGACAAGGACGCACTTAAATTACGGAATCAAGTTAAGTGTGCTATTCATCCTGTTCTAACCCAGGGAAGGTAAAGAGACACCTAAATAAAGGACCAAGTTAAGTGCGCTTTTGATCTAAGACCTTCCCGACTCTGCTCATAGACTCTATGAGGTACATCTGATGCAAATACAGAGTCACCTTCGTGTAACTAAGTGTAGAACTTACGAAGATGCTCGATGTTCCAAGGATTGGGAAGTGGTATCTCATCCTCTGTTGCCAAGCGGACACATCCGGACGAAAAACTTTAATGACTCGAAAGAGACCTTCCCACTTGGGGGAAAGTTTGTTCATGTTAGTAGCTGAATTTTTACTCTCATTGAAGAGAGGATGACACTAGAGAGTTGGGACAATTTTCTTGTCTATTCCTCACACAATGTCATGCCAACTCAAGGGGTTGAGGGTACATATTTATAGCAGCCCAAGGGCAGCCAACCAGCCAAGCATATGCCTTCTTGCTAGTCCAAGATGCCATGCAAGGTGTTGTCCTAAAGATGCTAACAACTATCCTAAAAGCAGTCAAGATGCTGCTGTCCTAGCTGCTCTAAAAGCAGTCCAAGATGTTGTCCTCTAGTCTAAGATGAGTATAACAAGGACCAAAGACCAAGGACTAAGGTACAACAAACTAAAGACAAGGGTACAAGGGACTAGGGGATCAAAGACCAAAGGATTACAAGACTTATTCCATCATTCTCCCCCTAAGGGCGTGTTTGGTATGACTCTACTCTACGGTAGAGCAACTCTGCTCCCAAATGCTGGGCTGGAGCAACTCTGCTGTGTAGGTGGAGTTGTCAGTAATGGTGTTTGGCTAGAAAACTATTCTCAGCTCTAAAAAGAGGAAGTTTATTGTGCAATACCGATTTTACCCTCTTCTCTCTCCTGGGCCAAAATGCAATAGCACATGGGACTTTTTTTAAGAGACCAAATTTATTTGTAATTCTATTTTTTTCTGAATTCATGTACATATATGCTGCTCTGCTGTTGATTTACGTACCCTATCTCAAGATTGAATTGGAGTTTGTTAACAAAATTATAAATAAAGTTTGTCACTGAATATGCTGCTCGGCACCTAAACGTATTAGACTATGCATCACCAAATGTCCCAAACGCACTGGGACCAGCCTGAATTTGCAAATGTTCATCAGATAAAAAACTTCAATGATGAACAAGTCTCAAATATATGATAGAAAACAACAAGTTCAATTGTTGCATCAATGGCTTTGTCTTGATATCAACATAACAAACAGATATTAAGAAGATAACATCCGAAGATAACAAATATCTTGTATTGTAGGTACATATATCAATATAACAAACAGATATCAAGATATTGTAGGTACATCTTTTCAAGTACAGGACAGATTTCACCTACAGTTTGGAGCAAAGTTTGATAAAATCGCTGACCTTTATTGGCATTTTCTTCATCCTTGGCACTAAAACTTATCTATGCTTTCATCCTTGACATAATCTGGTCCATCTATGCAGTGAGGCTCCCAGAACGGTCGCTTCATCAGCATCAAGATGCCTATCCAACTCGAGCTGTCTCCAAGCAGTCCTGGCAGCAAGGAGGTACGAGGTCCGGCCAGCCTCGGCGAGAGAGCGTGTTGAGAAGGCAAGTCACGCGGGAGAGCGCATCGAGCGTCGAACGTCAAGCACGCGTCGGGCGACGGTATGTGCGTCGAAGGGGCGTGGAACAGCGCTGCACGGCGGGGGCGGAATGGCGCTGGGGGCGAAGGGCAGCGCTGGGCAGTGCTGGACGACGGGCGTTGAAGGGTGACACAGACTGAAGAGCGGTGGGGCTGAGGGTGGTGGGGGCCGAACGTCCTTCGCCGCGCTCCGCGGCTGGGACGCCGCCATCCTTCACCTCTGTCCTTGCCGCGCTCCGCGACTGGGACGCCGCCGTTGGGTGCCCCTCGCGTCCGTCGGGGGCGGCGAGCAGACCGGCATCGCGGCGGCACGCTGATGGGCGTCGGGTGCGGCTACGCTCACGGGCGTCTAGAGGGCGGGTCGATGGGCGTCGGCGGCGGAATGGTGTTGATCCGTGTTAGGAGTGCGTGCTTGGCCGACGGGGCTGGCGTGCCAAGGGGCGTCGACGGCAGCGTGCCGACAGTCGTCGGTGGACGACGGATCTTCGTATTCTCCGGAGACGGAGTTACTGGAGGGATGTATCGAGAGAGAAGACTCGGGAATAGAAAAGTACCGATTCGTTTTGTGTAAACAATGGCAATGCGGGTAATTACCTTCCAACTCCATGTCTACATGCAAATTAGCTATTTTTGGAGCCAGAAAAGAGGTACTCCATAAAAATGAACTAGAACTCTACAAACTCTGTAGAGTTGAACCCCTTGGTGGAGTTTTAGAGTTCAGGTGTTTGGCTCGATTTTTTCAACTCTGCCGGGGAGTTGGACTCTGGAGTCATGCCAAACACCCCCTAAGTCTTGTGCGTCATCTTCTGGGAGGGTTGGACCATCCCGATCCTGGAGCAAAGTTCAATGAACTTGAGCCTCCCAAGGGGCTTGGTGAGCAGGTCTGCAAGCTGGTCCTTGGTGTTGATGTAGATCGCCTTGATGCTGCCTTCCTCCAAGTAGAGTTTCTCCAATTTCTGCTTCTTCGTTTGACCACCTTTCGCTTCTCGTGCTTTCCACTCTTCTCTCGTCAAGTAGAGTTTCTACTCATGCTCTTGGTTGAAGCCATACACACGTTCTTCATGCGCCTTGAGTCTGTCAACGAGTTCTTCCACAGTCATCGTCTTCATATCAACAAATTGCTCAATAGTAGATGCAATGTGGAGGAATTTTGAAGGCAGAGCACGTAACAATTTCTTCACAATATAACTTTCTTTAACTTCACCCCCAAGACCACGAATTTTTGTGACGATGATCATTACCTTTGTTGCAATGTCGTCAATGGAATCCCCTCCGTTCATACGTATCATATCAAGCTCGTTTTGAAGAGTTTGAATTCTTGCTTCCATCACATGTTCTTCACCCAAAAACTTGGTCTTAATCATCTCTCAGGCGTCTTTCGCCGTCTCTTGCTCAGAAATTCGCATAAGAGTGTCTTCGTCAATAGCATGGTAAATGGCCGCAAGAGCCAACTGATCTTGTTTTGGATCAACTTTATCTTTTGTTCCCTCCACGGCTTCCCATACTCCCTGCGCCTTCAAAAATACCTTCATCTTGATGGCTCATGCTGTATAGTTGGTCGTCTTTAATAGAGGATATTGTAATGCCATTGATTTTCCCTCCATGTTGTGTATTTGCAAACTGCAAAATGAAATTTCTGTACAGGTGAAATTTGGCCCACCAGTCTACTGGGCTTACTTACCCTCCTGTACCTATTAACCTATAGCAATTGAAACGTGGATCCTTGGGTACAGATTTGGTGCACCTGGCAAAACCAGTGCCCAGTTACTTGCAATACAATGCGGCCCAAGCCCAACAGACTCCGCGCGGCCCACCAGACTTGCCCGCACGTGAGCACTTGAGAAGACAGCGCCGCCAAACCCTAGCCGCCCGAACCGATGCGCGCGGCGTGCTCCTCCCGTCCGTCTCCAGATGCACCGCACTTCTCTCGAGGCCGCACGTTGAGCGCGCCGCCGTGGGTGCCCGCCTCCAGATGCGCCGCCGCGTCCGTGCGTGCGTCTGCGCACCGCCGAGCCACCGCCTCTGCAACGACCGCGCCTCTGCGTCGCTGGACTGACGCCTTCGCGCCGCCGAGCCTCCGCCTCTGCGATCCTGCCGCCGAGACGACGGGCCGACGCGCGCCTCCGCGAAGCACCTTTTCGCCGCGACTCGTCGCAGATCCGCACGGTACGCGTCCACCCTCGATCTCAACCCACTCTGTATACCAATTGTTAGAATTCCGGAACTCGATTTCTTCTTTATTCCTCGGGTAAACCCGACCTTATATAGACTATTACAGATAGAAGTCCCTCCCTAACTATTTTGGACTCTATCTCCTCTTCTATTCAGACTCTTTACCTTTAGTTCGGACTTTATTTCCATCTCTATTAGATACGCCCGAATCTGGACGCGATTTCCCTTCTAGAAACAAGATTATTTTCAACATTAGACAGTTTCAGTGTTTCTATTAGGGGTAGGGGTATTTTAGTCATTTCGGGAGAGGCCTCTTGGCCCCCAAGTATTGTAACCCTATATGTAACCCCTTGTCAATCTAATGGATGATTATTCCCTTCCAATTTTTCTAACTCTAAATTGCTTGCCCTTTTTTCATTGACACGGCCAACTTATATAGCTGCTGGAAGTACAGATAAGGGAATAAATCCTTGGACTCACAAACTGACTCTGTTACAGATAAAGGAAATAAATCCCTGGACTCTATCACAAACCAACTTGGTTTGGATTTATTTTAAACTTCCTATGTATGACTATATTCATCCTACTAGACCAGGACCCTGAACCGGAAATCTCCCGAGTCCCTTTGATCAAACCTGGGGAAAGCATTAATGAACTTTCCTTTAATGGCTCAACTAATCCTAGCACCTGTTATTAGCCTGTCTCTGGTATTGCAGACCACATGACACAATGTCCTTCATAAAACCATGTACTTTTACCAGAATTTTTTATATTAAAATATTAGTAACAGTAGATCCTACGATACCACAATGTACTTACTTGGATAGGGTCAATATCTTGAGGCTTATGGGCACCAGTGTCATTTGCAGGATCAGCACGTTGTATTTGTCGATATTCATTTAACTTTCGACGGCACAACAGAATTACATCAACTGCCTATTGAAAACAGGGAATGCATTAAATAAAAAAAATGGTGTATATGTTTTGCCATAGAAAAATGATAATTCAGTAGTTATCTTGATATCTTCCCAATCAGCTAGTGAGACATGAACGAAATGACAGCTTCAGTGCACTAATTTGAACTTTACTGTCTCGATCCATTTAGTATCTTGCATGGTAGGAAGTTTTCCAATAAATGGTGTTAATCCACTTGTAATAATATAATAAAGTATGTTATACTGTATTAGGGCCCATGTGTGTGTTCTTATTGGGCCTAGCCCATGTATCAGCCCTTGGGGCTATTTGTACCTTGACAACAACAACAACCAAGCATTTGTCCCAAATAAGTTGGGGTCGGCTAGAAATGAAACCCAACAATTTTTTAAGAGAAGTAATAGAAAATAAGATGAGAGTAAAAAAATAAATATAAATAAGATCCTACATTCTATTTATTAAAAATGGATTAATAAAAAAGAAGATAAGAGTAACAAAATACGAATAAACTAAGATTCTGGCACATGAATTGTTAATTTCCATACCGTCCTATCATGAGTCAAATCTCTTGGTATATCCCCCTCCTTTAAGTCTCGTTTCACCGCCTCCTGCTATTTCAACCTTGGTCGACCTCTACCTCCTAAAATTCTCTCCTCTTTATAATCCCACTATTAACCGGTGCTTCTAGAGGTCTCTGCTAAATATGCCCAAACCACCGTAGGCGATGTTAGACTAGCTTCTCCTTTATTTTTGAAGATGGGTACTAAAATACTTTTCCGCTACTCTTCAGCCGTTTTGTTTGACTGAAAAATGCGGTTGAATAGTTTAGTGAGACATACTATTGCTACATCCCCAAACATCTCCACACCTTAATGGGGACATCATCGAGGCCGAAGGTCTTTCCTCCTTTCATCCTTTTTAAGGCCTCCCTAACCTCAGACACTTGTATCCTCCGCACAAATCATCTGTTGGTGTCATCAAATGAGTCATCCAACTCAAATCTAATGCTCTCATTCCCGTCATTGAATAGTCCATCGAAGTAGTCCCGCCATCTGTTAATAATCTCTTCATCCTTCAATAGAATTCGATCTGCTCATCCTTAATGTATTTGACTTGATTGAGATCCCTCACCTTCCTCTCGCAAAGTAGTTGCGACCATCCTAATCCTTACGCCATTTGTACCTTGACACTTCCATCAATTAGTCTAATCCCAATTTCCCACAGTTTAACATGGTATCAAGGAAACCCTAACCCTAGGGGCGTCCCAGCCACCAGTAGCTGTGGCCACTCTCCCCATGGCGTGTTGCCCCAGCGATCCTTCCCCTCTCCTTCCTCCCTGGTCACACCTCTCTCCCCCGCCCGATTCGTCGCCCCAGATGCCGACGTCGTCAGCTAGCTCGCTGCTGCCACCTACCCCACCGCTGCCGAGCCTCGCCATGGACTGTGCGCAGCCGCCCAAGCCATAGGCCGGCCTGCAGCGGTCAGATTTACCCCATTCGGCCATTTTCGGCCTGCCTGGGCCAGTATCTAGGATCACCGACGCCGCCCCTGTCATCGCCATCTCCCCTACGCTCGGATTCGATGGATCCCTAGCCATCGTCATCTCCCCGTGCCTAGAGTCAACGGTCGTTGACCACCACCACCTCCTGGCCTGGCCATATCTTCAGCGCTGATGTCCCCTGGCTGGGGGCCGCCGCCCTGGTGCATCTGTTCCGCTCCCTGATGTTGGCCTATCTACCGCCGCCATCGAGCCCAGATTTAGCGAGCCTCTGCTGTCGTGGCTGTAGAGCACGGATTCACCCCTCTACCACATCTAGCTACCGCCACCGTGGCCGCCAGGCCCGCGTTTTTGACCGTCGCCACACCGTCCCTGCCGAATCCAGCCCGCCTGCCGCCTCCTCGGCCACGCTCAAACAGCCTCCTTAGGATCCGTCCCGTGCGGCGCCCCTTCAGCCGCGATGTGGCCCACTGCCTTCATCGTCCCATCGGCTCCTCGCGACGATTCATGTCCAGGCGACAGGTGTCACGAACATGCGGTCCCGATCATCCTCGACCCCGCCTCCTCCTATGTCCGCTGGCGGGATCTTGTCCTCACGTTGCGACACTACGCACTCGACGATCCCCTTCTGGATCCGCATGGACAGTGTGGTCCTGCCCTGGATCCTTGGCTCCTTCACGGTCAAGCTGCAAGACATTGACCGGCAACATGATGGTGGCACCGCTCACAAGGCCTGGATTGCCATCAAGAGGAAGTTCCTTGCAAACCGCATGACTCGAACTCTCCAACTCGACGCGAAGTTCCGAACATTCATCTAGGGTCATCTCTATGTCATCGACTACTTCCACTAGATGAAGGGCATTGGTCGATGCCCTTCACGACCTTGGCGAGCCCGCCTCCGACATTACGCGCATTCTTCAGCTCCTTCAAGGCCTCTCCACAAGCGCTACACCTACCTCTGAACTTGGATTGTGCAGTATGTCCCGTTCCCGACCTTCCAGCAAGTCTGGAACGACCTCGAGCTCGAGATCACCACGAAGATCGCGGTCTGCTCTTCGACCGCCACGGCCCCGTCTCCGGCTCAGGGCCATCCCAGCGCACTCCCGCGCTCGCCGTTGGTTCCGGGGGCCCGCCGAATGCTCCTTGTCCTCCTACCACTACTGGAGCCTCTACAAGCTCTGGTGGTGGTAACCGCCACTGCCGCAGGCGTCGTGGTTTCAACAGTGGTGGCGGCGCTGCCAGGCGGCGCAGTGCTCCAAGGTTCTCACTCCACATCCCCATTTTGCATTCCTGGGCACTATAGCTTCCAGCAGACCCAGTTGTCCCCCCCCCCCCCCCCCCCCCGCGCCCTACTTTCTGACGCTACACAACCAGCCTCCGCTCCTTCCGTAGCCCCTGTCAAGCGACCTATTGGATGGCTGACTCAGGTGCTACCTACCACATCACTCCAGACACCGGTTCTCTCCTTCAACCCTCCTCACACTTCCCATACTACTTCTATTGTTGTCGAAAATGGATCTATTCTTCTGATGACCTCAGCAGCCGATTCGGTTATTCTAGACCTTTCATCTTCAAAATATTCCGGTTGCTTCTAACATCATCTAAAACATTCTTTCTATTCCTCAGTTCACCACAGATAACATTCTATTTCTCAGTTCACCATCGACAACATGTGCTCCATGGAGTTTGACCGTTTGACGTGTCTGTGAGGGATCTTGCCACCCGACGCCTTCTCCTCCGCTCAGTGGCGGAGCTGGAGCTTACGCA
Organism: Tuctoria greenei; assembly: GCA_036927565.1. Classification (NCBI taxonomy): domain Eukaryota; kingdom Viridiplantae; phylum Streptophyta; class Magnoliopsida; order Poales; family Poaceae; genus Tuctoria; species Tuctoria greenei. The sequence goes on along the minus strand of JAYESD010000011.1, from coordinate 112,781,494 downwards.
TTGGGTTCAGGTGACACCAATAACTTTTTGTAAAAAAAAATTATGATTAGCTAATTCCTACTTAGGTTGAACCCAACTAAAACTTGTGATTGAACCCATTGACTGACCCAGCTTTCCAGTTTACTTGTTTGTGAACCCATTGGCAAAATTGTCTAGCTCCGCCACTGCCTCCGCTTTAACAGCTCGGGCCTTGTACACTATGCAGCTTCCCACCCCTTCTTTGTCCACTCCACAAGCTTTGACTACTACAGTTCTGCTGTGGACTGGGTCCACACAGGCCAAACCAGAAGGCCTATGGCACAAGAAGTCTTCTAGAAGAATTATCTATAGGAATAAATATGTAAAGATTAAATTAGAATTAAAGATTAGGAAATAAGATATTCAGGTGGTTAGGAGGATCCAAACCACCTGGGTGCGGCAGGGGGTCTCCTGGCCCCTATATAATGTTGCCCCTACCTCTCATGTAACCCATCGAAGAAGAAAGGAATTTCCCTGTTGGGTTGTTCCTACCTTCGATCACAGGGCGCCCAGCCCCGGTGACACTATCCCTACCACGACTCACAGCAAGTTCCCTCTAGCAATTGGCATCACAAGCTCAACCGTCCTAGTCCGGATGCTTTGTTCAAGTTGTCAAATAGTTCGATCATCATGTACCAGGGGCACCCATTAGCCTCTTTGTCACGCCTATCAGTTAGGTGGCAATGTTCAACTTCTTTTTCCTAGCTCCGACTCTCAGATCGTGCATGCCTTTGATCTCATACACTATGATTTGTGAACTTCCTCTGTCATCAATGTTTCGGGTACAAGTTTTATCTGGTGGTATTTCATGACTTCTCTCACTACTCTTGGACCTTTCCCTTGCACCTAAAGCTTGAGATCTTCACCATGCCGTCTCACTTCTTCATTTGGGTGTCCACGCAGTTCGACCATACAATCAGGGTCGTCCAGTGTGACGAGCGTGAGTTTGATAACTCCGCTTCTTTTGACTTTTTCCTCTCCCACGGTGTAAAGTTGTGCATGTCTTGCCTATACACCTCTCCTTAGACTCAGAACAGTAAGGGAGCAAATGATTGGTATAACCAACAATATCAAACACTCCCTATTGTTTCAGGATTCAGTCCACACTCTGTCATGGGATGCGGCTCTTCACACCGCCATCTACCTCCTTAATCACCTTTCCATTAAGGCGATTAGTTCTCCCACCCAACACTTTGCCTTGTTTGACACCACTCCCACCTACAACCACCTTAGGGTCTTTGAGTGCACTTGCGCTTTTTACTCTAACCTCTCCAACACAACTCCTCATAAGCTGGCATCCCGCTCAACTCGCTGTGTCCTTGGGTACTCCCGTGACCAAAAGGGATGCTGGTGTTTTGATCCTACCATCCACCATGTCTTGATCTCTCAACATGTTGTCTTCGATGACTTCTCCTTCCACTTCTCTACCTCGTCCCCCGACTTTGCTACTGCGTTGGACTCCCTTTTCGCTACTAATCTAGTGGCTGCTCCTTTACAATCACCTCTGTTTTTTCCAGGATGTTTTTCCTCCTGCAGGTTCGTCCACCGTAGCATCGCGCAGCCCAAACGTTCTCTATTGCGCCGTCCACGGCTCCGATGTCCACTGTCGCGCAACGCGAGACCTCGATGTCTCAGGTTGCGCCATGCGCAGCTCCAGAGTCTGCTGCCGCACCACAAGCAGCCTTGGCGTCCCAGGCGCCTCCTGCCGCGTCTCGCAACCGCTGTGTCCCGAACGTCTATTGTCGCGTCACGCACGATCCCGGCGATGCCAACGTCCTCTAGTACACGCGTGTCCCCGACGTCTTGCTTCGCCGATCTCGTGCATGTCTATCATTCATATGAGTGAGCTGGTGCGCAGACTCGCTCCTCGCATAGAGCTTACGGGTGGGCATCTGGTTAACCGACACAATTCGTTTGGTTTTCCATTCTTTTTAATTCGGTTTTTGGAAAATGAAATCCGAAATATAACATGTGAAAGGAAAAACCAATCCATCGGTTAACCGGAAAATTCCGTTTGATTTCCGATTAACCGAAAATAACCGAACTTCAACGCTAAACCCTAGATCTCTCTCGATGGTCGCAGAGTGGTGGTCGTTGGGGCCGATGTGCGTGGCAGCCCACGATCGCGACGACAATCGGGGGCAACGCAACTCACGTGAAAGGTGGCGGCGACGATGCGCGACGGACGGAGAAGGTTGTCAGACAGAGGAGGCCGTCGGGCGGAGGCGACCATCGGGCGCATGTGATTGTTGGGCAAAGGCGAGGGGCGGGCATCAGCGAGGACCGAGGATGAGGCGGCCAAGCTTGGGACAGCGCTACGACGCGGGGCGTAGGGCGCGACCACAAAAGAGCAGCCGATGTAGGGCCGTCGCGGGCGACCGGCAGCACAACACGCCGGGCAAGATTGCAAATGGGGAGTGCCAGAGGGGATCAGGGGCTGGCAGCCTCACACGGTGGCGCTGGCGCCTAGCGGGCCTGGTGGCAGACCTAGGGTTAGGTCTGCGTCGGTGGAGGCGGCAGGCAGAAGTCAGTACTTAGTAGGGATCGGGGATTCTGGTGGATCAGGGAGGCAGCCGACTTACGAGGTGATGCAAGTCATGCGACGATTCTCCTTGGTTGCGGGTCGGATTCTTGATTGGGCTGACTGATATTTGGTTCACCCGGTTAACCGGGAAAAAACGAAACTGAAAAAAAAAATGATTTCTGCAATCTCAGAACCGAAATAGAGTTCGATTTAGTCGGTTCCGCTTAATTTGGTCTCGGTTCTGGCTAATTCGGTTTTGATTTTCAGTTTGTAGTTTTTTTACCCACCCCTAATCGAGCCGCCAGTGTACGACCCCCGCTTCTCCACCGAGATCCCTATGACGTACACCCGATGGTGACTGGACGACACGTTGGGTCCTCTGACTTGTTGAGTGCTTCCCCGGCCTCGACCTCTCATCGATCGCTTTCGGCCGACTGACTGCTCGCTCAGATCAGCAGTATCATCCTATGTCTGTAGCACCCTCATCAAACCTCATCAGTATCCCGCTACAGAGGAGTATGCGCCCCTGCATGCCAACGGGATCTAATATTTGGGCCACGCCCCAGCCGTGGAAACATTGTAACTGGCAAGCTGTCGTTCACGCACAAGAAGTATAAGTCTTAGTGGATCCTTCGGGATTTTACTTAGCGGCCCGGAATTGACAATGACGAGACTTTCAGCCTGGTGGTGAAGCCGGGCCCTGTACGCATTGTTTTGTTGTGGTCTGGGCAAGTCCATCAGCTGAACATCAAGAACTGTTAGTAGCTGAATTTTTACTCTCATTGAAGAGAGGATGACACTAGAGAGTTGGGGCAATTTTCTTGTCTATTCCTCACACAATGTCATACCCTCTAAGGGGTTGGGGATACATATTTATAGCAGCCAAGGTGTTGCTGCCCTAGCTGCCCTAAAAGCAGTCCAAGATGTCATGCAAGCTGTTGTCCTAGAGATGCTAACAGCTGTCCTAAAAGCAGTCAAGATGTTGCTGTCCTAAAGATGCTATCAGCTGTTCTAGATGCTGTCCTCTAATCTAAGATGTTGTTCTCTAGCCTAAGAGGGGTACAACAAGGACCAAAGACCAAGGACTAAGGTACAACAAACTAAGGACAAGTGTACAAGGAACTAGGGGACCAAAGACCAAAGGACTACAAGACTTATTCCATCATTCTCCCCCTAAGTCTTGTACGTCGTCTTCTGAGAGGGTTGGACCATCCCAATCCTGGAGCAAAGTTCAATGAACTTGAGCCTCCCAAGGGGCTTGGTGAGCAGGTCCGCAAGCTGGTCCTTGGTGTTGATGTAGAACGCCTTCATGTTGCCTTCCTCCAAGCAGCCTCGGATGAAGTGGTACCTCACACGGATGTGCTTGCTCCGTTCATGGAAAACGGGGTTCTTTGCCAGGGCCAGAGCAAACACGTTGTCCACCCTGAGTTCCACCGCTCCAGTGTCTCTGCCGAGAAGATCACCAAGCAGTCGAACAAACCAGACCGCCTGAGTCGAAGCGGTGGAGGTCGCTATGTACTCGGTCTCACAACTGGACATGGCCACCACTTGCTGCTTGACCGACTGCCAGCTAATGAGGCACTTGCCGAAGAAGAAGAGGATCCTGCTCGTGCTCTTGCTGGTGTCGATGTCGCCGGCGTGGTCGCTGTCGCTGTACCCGACAAGGTGTGCCTCCCCAGGACACCTCGAGTAGTGGAGGTCGTGATCGAGAGTCCCCGCAACATAGCGGATGATCCTCTTCACAGCCTGTTGGTGCTTCGTCGTCGGTCGCTGCAAGAACCGACTAACGTAGCCAACGGAGAATGCCAAGTCCGACCGTGTGTGGGCGAGGTAGCGAAGGCTCCCCACAAGACGTTGGTACTGTGTAGCATCCACCTCCTCCGCCGTGCTGTCGCGGCTCAACTTCAGCCTCTCCTCCATCGGAGTGAGGGCTGGATTGCAGTTTGTGAGCCCAGCTAGCTCAACAATGCTCCTGGCATAGGCGGTCTGTCGAAGTGTGACCCCGGAGTCAGCCTGGTGCACCTCAATCCCTAGGTAGAAGGAGAGGGATCCCAGGTCACTCATCTGGAAGGTGGCTTTCATCTCTTCCTTGAACGCTGCCACCTCCGCATCCTTGGTGTCGGTGATCACCAAGTCGTCGACGTAGACACCCACCAGTAGGGTGTTTCCCCCATTGCCCCGCCGGTAGATGGCCGCCTCATGCGGGCATTGCTCGAAGCCCATCCTCTTGAGCGTGGAATCCAACTTGGCATTCCACGCCCGTGGTGCCTGCCGCAAGCCATAGAGGGCCTTGCGCAGGCGCAACACCATGCCCTCCTTGCCAGGGAGCGCAAACCCCGACGGCCGGTGAACGTAGACCTCCTCCTTCAAGTGGCCGTTGAGGAACGCCGACTTGACGTCCATGTGCTGGACACGCCAGCCTTCTTGGGCAGCCAGCGCAAGGAGTCGCACAGATTCCATCCGTGCCACGGGGGCAAAGGCATCGTCGATGTCGATCCCCTCCTGCTGCAAGAAGTCGCGTGCCACCAAGCGAGCCTTGTGCTTGACGATGGTGCTGGCTTCATCCCTCTTCAGCTTGAACACCCACTTAAGGGTGATCGCACGGTGACCGCGAGGGAGGTCAGCAAGCTCCCAAGTGCGGTTCGTCTCAACCGCATCCATCTCCGACTGCATCGCGGCACGCCATGCCGCGTGTTTCTCAGCCTCCGCAAAAGACTGAGGCTCGCCGTCGTCGCACGCAAGGTGCAACTGCGCCTCCGGATCTTGATCATCCAGATCGTGAGGGGCCAGTCCCGGCACCGGCTGGTTGCCGAGAATGTCCTCCATCTTGCGATACCACAACTGCTCGCCGTCATAGCACCCGTCGAGGCGCTCCTCGTCGTGGGAGAGCGGAGTGACAAACTCCACTGGGTCGTGCTCGACACAAGCTGGTGACAGAGTGGACGTGGCCGGAGGGGTGGCCGTCAGTGCTGGAGTGCGTGGGGTCGCCGGCTGAGGTGGAGGTGGACGCTCGGGGGCTGGGGTAGACACGCTCGGTGAAGAGGAGCTGCCTACACCCCCAGCTCCCTTGAAGTAGACGTAGTCGACGACAAAGTCGTCGTTCGTCGAGGTCGAACCGTCGTCTACCGCCTTGTCCCATGCCCATCATCGCCCTTCGTTGAACAAAACGTCGCGCGTCGTGCGCACACGCTGTGTCTCTGGGTCGAGAATGTGGTAGGCCTTCGAGCCCTCCGCGTAGCCGATGAACACCCCGAGGGTGCTCCTGTCGTCGAGCTTGCCGATCTGGCCAAGCTCCTTGGCGAACGCGAGGCAGCCGAAGACCTGTAGGTGAGAGACCGCCGGCTTGCGCCCATACCAAGCCTCGTACGACGTCCTGCCGTGGAGGGCCTTGGTGGGCGAGCGGTTGAGGATGTAGACGGCGGTCACCACCGCCTCTCCCCAGAAGACAGCCGGCATTCCCCTCTGCTTGAGCAGGGCCCGAGTCATCCCCACAACCGTCTGGTTGCGCCGCTCGACGACGTCGTTCTGCTGCGGACTGTAAGGCGTGGAGTAGTGGCGCTGAACACCCTCATCCGCGCAATACGACGCGAATTCAGCCGTCGTGAATTCTCCGTCGTTGTCGGTGCGCAGCACGCGTAGCTTGCGGCCGCATTCCGCCTCCATAGTGGCCTGCGCGCGCCTGATGGCATTCGCAGCCTCTCCCTTGCTGCCAAGGACCACCACCCACATGTAGCGGGAGAGGTCGTCGACGAGCAGCAGGAAGTAGTGTCGTCCTCCTGGTGTAACCGGTGTCACCGGGCCACACAAGTCCCCGTGAACGAGCTCGAGCCGCTCCTTGGCTCGAAAGCTCGACTGCTGGGGAAAAGCAAGCTGCCTCTGCTTCGTCACCACGCAGACGTAGCTGCTCCACATGGTCAAGCCATGGCATGCCTTGCACCATCTCCTTGGCACTGAGCTGCTTCAGGGCCTTGAAGTGAAGGTGCCCAAAGCGCTCGTGCCACTGCCATGCCTCGTCCTCCCGACGAGTGGCAAGACAGAATGGCTGTGCTATCTGCACGTGAAGGACATAGAGTCGATTGGTGCCTCTAGTTACCTTGGCAAGAAGGCGACAATGGCGATCCTAAATCCTCATGACTCTGTCCTTGATCTCCACGCGCGAACCACTTTCATCCAGCTGTCCCAAGCTGATGATGGAGTTTCTCAACGCGGGGATGTAGTAGACTCTGACGAGCAGCTTGTGCTCACCGGACTTGGCGCTGAGGATGACGGAGCCAACACCCTTGATCTCCACGCCGGAGGCGTCACCAAACTTGACGGAGCCTCGGACATTGGGATCAAGCTCGGTGAAGAACTCTTGTCGACCGGTCATGTGATGGGTGGCACCGGTGTCGAGGCACCACCCGTCAGTCTTGTCGCTGCTGGAGCCGTTGCCGAGGAAGGCGTGTGCTCTCGGCTCATCAAGATGAAAGAGAGCCGCTGCGGTCGATGCCACTAGAGGTGGTTTGATGCTTCCATGAGCCATGAGCAAAGTTGGCTCCTCCTCCACCAGTGCAACGTGGGCCTCCTCCTCCACTTGTGCGACATGGGCCTGGCCACGTCGTGGCTGTCGACACTCTCTGGCCCAATGACCAAGCTTGCCACAGTTGCGGCAGGTGTCATCTCGTGTCGGCTTGTGGCTGCCAGCGGCACCGCCCTGGGCGCCTCCGCGGGCACGTCCTTGCATCCCGGCCTGGGCACCTCCGCGTCCCTTGTGCGGCTTGCCACGCTTGCGGCCGCCTGTCAAGGAAGAGGACTCCCCCTTCTTCCAGTCACCCTGGCCAACCTCCCACTGCTCGCGAGTGAGATGAAGCTTCCCGCCAATGGTGATAGGCCCAAAGAAAGGATGTGGTTCGTCGCTGTCGACGACCTTGAGGCGACCTATCGCCTCTTCAATCAACATCGTGGAGAGGTACAGCAGAGACTCGATCGATCGAGCAATTTGCTTGTACTTCTCGGGGATGCAACGAAAGAGCTTCTCGACAGCTCTCTCCTCGTCGTAGGTGTCGTCACCGAACTGCTCCAACTTCTGCAACAAAGTGTTGAGACGGAGAGCAAAGTCATCAACGTCCTCACCTGGCTTAAAGGTCAGGTTCTCCCACTACTTGCGAAGCGCCTGCAATGTGGTCTTGCGGGCACGGTCGCAGTACACTTCTCGGAAAGCGAGAACTGCATCTCGAGCAGGACTGCAACAATGAGGGCATCCAGCGCCTGTCGATCCTCGTAGTAGTCGACGTCGCCGTACCGAACTGCTTCCCACATGTGTCGCACCTGGAGCCGCACCCTCATCACCGCGGCCCACTCCACGTAGTTGGTCTTGATGAGGGTAGGCCACCCACTGCCAGGACCGACGTCCTTGACAATGGTCTGAACCCTGTGGTGTCCATGGTACCTATCCGGGGAGGGAGAACCGCGCTGCCTGTAACGGCCGTGTTCTCCGTCGACTCCGCCGCCGTCGCAAGGAGCGCCACCGGCGCATCCGCGTCGGTCTGGGCTGCGGCTGTCGCGCCCATGGGGATGCGCGACTGCTCGATGCACCTCCTGTCCTCATGCCGCTTCCCTCGCAAGCCTGAGCTCATCGTGGATGCCGCCATTGACAGAGCCGTTGGAGCTACTGCCGCGCAGAGCCTCCAGCTCCGCTGCCGCTGCACGGGCTGCAGCTGCTGCCGCCGCTGCTTCCACTTCCGCCCGCGCTGCTGCCAGTTCCGCCGCCGCCAACCTTGCCGCCAGTGCCGCCCTCACCACAGCCTCTGCCGCCGCTCGCTCGCGCTCCTCCGCCGCGGTGACCTCCATCTGTCGCGCGCTCGAGGCGACCGAACGCTGAGACTGTCCGTCGGACATCGCGCACTAGTAGGGAGTTGGTGTGTGGGGAAGAGGGATGAGCTGGGGCAGCCGGTGTTCCTGCTACCGGTTGCGGACAGGGAGAGGCACGGAAGAGAGATGAGCAAGAGATGTTTAGGCTACAGGATAGAACGGCTCTGATACCAAGTGTTAGTAGCTGAATTTTTACTCTCATTGAAGAGAGGATGACACTAGAGAGTTGGGACAATTTTCTTGTCTATTGCTCACACAATGTCATACCCTCTAAGGGGTTGGGGATACATATTTATAGCAGCCAAGGTGCTGCTGCCCTAAAAGCAGTCTAAAATGCCATGCAAGCTGCTATCCTAGAGATGCTAACAGCTGTCCTAAAAGCAGTCAAGATGCCGCTGTCCTAAAGATGCTAACAGCTGTCCTAGATGTTGTCCTCTAGTCTAAGATGTTATTCTCTAGTCTAAGAGGAATACAACAAGGACCAAAGACCAAGGACTAAGGTACAACAAACTAAGAATAAGGGTACAAGGAACTAGGGGACCAAAGACCAAAGGACTACAAGACTTATTCCATCAAGAACCCCCTCTTCCACGACACTATGACTTGGATAAGTGTATTGCAGTCAACCGACAGAGTTCGTGGATTTAGCTCAAATGAACATGGTCTACAAGCTGAACAAGTCTTTGTATGGTCTAAAGCAGGCATCCCGATCTTGGTACAGTCAGTTTGCCTCCTTGGTCTCGCTGGTTTCCTCAAGGTCAAATCAGACACCCCCCTCTTCATATATCGGTGTGAAGGTGACACTGTGTACCTTCTTCTGTACGTCGATGATATTGTCCTCACGGGTCCAGTCTAGCTCTCCTACAGCGCTCCCATCTCAACCTTGCTGCGAGAGTTTGCCATGAAGGATTTGGGTCAGCTCCACCACATCTCGAGAACTGCAGTTGTGCACCAGCTTAATGCAAGTTTTTCCAGCGGTGGCAATACGATATGGAGATTTTTGAGCAGGCTGGCATGGCTAGCAAGTTGTGCACCACCCCGATAGATACCCAGACTAAGATCTCAGCCTTGCAGGTGCTCTATAGTACCTCACCTTCACCATACCAGATATCTCCTATGTTGTTCAGCAGGTGTGCCTCCACATGCATGATTCACGGAAACCACACCTCACTGCTGTAAAGCGGATCCTCCAGTACCTTAGGAGAACCTCGACTATGACCTTGTCCGTTATTACTCAACGTTCGAGCTCGTCGTCTACATGGACGCTGACTAGCCGAGCTGCCCAGACACGCGTAGGTCCACCTTTGGCTACGCCGTGTCCCTGGACAGCAACCTCATCTCCTGATCATTGAAGCGGCAACACATCGTCTCCCACTCGAGTGTTGAGTACCGCATCGTGGCCAACAGTGTGGCTGAGGCGTGCTGGCTCCAGTAGCTACTCCTAGAGCTCCACAGTCCCCTCGCTCGGACCACGCTTGTCTACTACGACAACTTCAACTTCATCTACCTCTCCATCAAACTCATCCAACACCAGCGCACGAAGCATGTGAAGATTGACCTCCACTTCGTTCGTGAGCTTATTACCGTCGATATTGTTCGAGTACTCCATGTTCCGACGACATCGTAGTTCACTGACATCCTCACCAAGGGTCTTCCTTTGTCGGTGTTATCGGAGTTCCGATCCAGTCTCAACATCTACCGCAGCTAGATGTTGAGATTGCAAGGGGATGTTAAACTGTATTAGGGCTCATGCATGCGTGCTTATTGGGCCTAGCCCATGTATCAGCATGTACCCTTGACACTTCTATCAATTAATCTAATCCCCACTTTCCACACTTTAATAGAGTATAACTATGAGGCATGTCTTCTCTCTAATATATCTAGGCTAGCTTCTGAGTGCAATGTGCTTTGCTTCTTTGTAAAGTTTTGTAATTTTTCCTTAAAAAATACTAGCTGAACTATAGATTCCTTTTTAAGGATCCAAAATATAAACATCAATTAATTAACATACACAAAAGGCAGTAAACATAAGTGCTTTCACAAAACGACCAGTCTACCATTACATTGAATAGAGCCTTACAGACCTGATCTGGCTTCTTTGCAGCAAGCAATGAATTTGTCAGCCCACGGAGAACATCAAAATCAATGTTGTCTGTTGACTGTTTCACATGTGTTAGTACTGAAAGAAGGCTAGAATGAATGCTTAATTAATCCATAGGTCTAGGTACATATTTATAGATACATAGATGAGCTGGTATACAGGCTAGGCCCAAACACATAACTCAACACAGTCCAACAAGTACTATAAGATCTTAGCATTAGAGCAAGCAGTTCGTAAGATTTCCTTACTGATAAAGCATTCTTGTACGATGAAGAACTCCCATCGTAATCCTTTAGCTCAAACTTCACTTCACCTAGCAAACGATATGCTTCCGCTTTATCTGGGATTACCTACGTCAGGTAAAACCCGTATTCCTACTCGATAACAGTTTTTTAAACTGGAGAAATTGAAATGATTTTCAAGGGAGCAAAAGTTAACAAACCTTAACTAGCTTCTCAAGGTATGTTGATGCTTTCTCATACTTACCTAGTTCAACCAATGATACTGCAGCACCCTGTGAGGCATATGTAAAACAGCAGTACTTAATCAGATAAATACCTCAAGAACATTGCAGTATCTAAATGCATTTTTGTTCTCAGAAAATTGTATTGAAAGATTGAAACACATGTTGTTCCTAAAATTTCCTTTCTGACATTAATCTCAACCTGAAATCCAGTATATGAGTATCCTACATACCAATGAAGCCACTCGTGCACCTAAGATAACTCTTAAAGGAAACTCTAAATCAAATGTCAGCAGTATAGATAGCTACTGCCCTGTGAAATTGGGCTGCGCCGGGGAGACAAGCTTAGTAATTTATATGGTTTTTCGCAAATAGCTAGCCTCAAACTAGCAAATGTTTCCCAGCCAATAGTCATGCTCCTCCAGTGTCTTTCCTTTGCGGAGCTTAAACTTATGGAAGAAAGGTGGCTTGAGATGGTATTTCAAGGTTTTATATGATGAAGATGTAGACAAAGAAATGCTAAAGTTTTGTGTCGTTGAAAGAGATGAAATTTCCATTCATGGACTGATAAGAGCACTTTGCAGTAGGCAGTAGCAAAGGTTCACTCACAAGCACCGTCCTATTGTGTTGGAACAACAATACACTGCAGCCAGCGGATACTTATTACCATGAGGCTCCTGTTATGGGTAACAGGTGGGTGCAGTACTGTAGCAGGTGCCAGCTTCTAGGGTTAGGGTTTTAGGTGAATCCCCTCTATATAAAGAGGGATATTGTGTACTCTAGAGGACAAGCAAGAAAATAGATTTACACATTACTCAGAGCTTCCAAGGGAGGACGAGTTAGTGGATCTATCTTGTTAATTATCATTGAATAATTCCAGCTAACGTCCTAGTATTAAGAGTAAACCCACCTACGTTGTCGCCGTGATCAACTCCAAATCCCATCCAAACCACCTTATGTTTCAATCTAATCCTTCCATGGTAGCAGAAAAGATCGAGGCGATTAGTGAAAAGATCAAGGAGGTTTATAAACAAATGAAGAATATAGATGACACGCTAAGATAGATTTGCAACACCAGGAAAGAGGCAACAAAAGTTGAGTCACCAACGCCTATATCTCTCCTCCTTTTCCCCACCACCGCTTCTAACCCAAAGATCGCGAAAGCACGCCACTACATTGTTAGTCCCAAGAACCACACCCACTTCGCTGTTGCAGCCTGCATGTCAACCTGCAGGCGCCGATCTTGACGAAATCACGTTAGAATCGACTTGGTATGCCTGTAGGCGCCGATCCTGACAAAATCGCGTCGAAATCCACTTGGTACGCCATCACCTCCAAGTGCTTCAAACGCGGCCTCCAGATCCGCAGGCGTCGCATCCGCTCCTCCAGCCACCAGATTCGTCCTCGACCCAAGGACCGGTGCCGCGTACGCACCCACTACAGACGAGCTCACCACCTCAAACTACCTCAAGCCAACAGGATCCTCCTTCGACCTCCTCGCCTCGGCCAGATTCACAATGACTCGCGTCGATCCGACCGTCTTCGACGATGTGCGGCAATCCTCCGTCAATATTCAAACCACCACCAAGTTCTTTGCACCGTCAGCCGCGATTTTTGCCTTCTGATGTTCATCTTCCCAACTATGAGAATCTGACTGCTGCTGCTCCACTGTCTGCATGCCCCAACACGACCATGATTCATATGTGGTGTCCGACTCTGGCTTGTGCGCGCGGCGCAACATGGTGGGCACGCACATCAGCATGCTCATCCACGTGGCCTCCATCCTCGCTAAGGAGCTACTCATCGGTTAAAAGATGGTGGTGGTTAGCTGCAAGAAGATAGATCTGTAGGCCGATCTCGTCGGCAAGACGATTGAAGTACCTCCACTTCCTACGCAAGCAAATGAACACCAAGTTTGTTGAGTTAAATCATGTTTTCTAGGAGATAATAGAGAATAGAGGGCGTGCAGATCCAGATGAACTGTTTGAGATAGAGTCCAAGTTAAGATTAGAAGAGTCTGGTTCGGATTTAAGGACGAGTCTTGTAAGTAATAGGTTATAAATATCTGGGATTTCCCAAGGGAATAAACAAGAGAGTTCCAACATTTGATAATCAGAGTAGGTTCAGATTGGACAAGCATACCGTGGCTCGCTGGTGTGGATCCGATGCAACTCGAACCGAGATCGAGGTGGATCTCGGTGGAGGCGCATCTCGACAGCTTCGACCTGACGACGCTCAGGGACGAGATTCGGCAGCGCAACGCACGGAGCTCGGATGGAGGAACCCAACTCAGAGGACGTCTGCAATCGGGCAGAGAATCGACGTGGGTGCGACCGCCGATGGCTGTTGCGAATCTAGCGGAGGCGCTCAACGACGCTCAACTCGTGTTTGGCTATGGCGAAGTGCGGCAGGCATCGGCGGTCAACTCAGGGGCGAGGGCTTTGGTCGGCACTCGACAGAGGTGTGATGCTTTTTGTTGCTTCGGAAGGACCGAAGGGTTCAACCGTTCGGGACAGATCAAACAAGAAAGGCACACAACTGGGTCAAACTGGAACGTGGGTTGATTCCATGGCCGATCTGATTCGTGGGCCAGCCGTGTGATATATAGAGTAAATTGACGCTGCAATATTTAGAAGACTAATTACACAGGATGGGCTATCAAGATGAAAGTGTTTCTGAAGGCACGAGGTGTACGAAAAGTTGTGGATGCGAAAAAAGAGGATATTGTTGATCCAAAAATGGATCATGGCTCTTGAAGCCATCTATCATGCTATTGATGAAGACACTCATGCGAATTTCCGAGAACGAGATGGCAACAAATGATTGGGGCGGTGATCAAGACTATGTTCTTGGGTGAAGAACATGTGATGGAAGAGAGAATTCAGACTCCAGAACGAGCTTGATGTGACACGCATGAACGGAGAAGACTCCATCGACGCCTTTTGCCACAAAGGTGATGATCATCGTCACAAAGATTCATGGTCTTGGTGAAAAAGTTGAAGAAAGTTATATCGTGAAGAAATTGCTTCGTGCTTTGCCTTCGATGTTTCTCCACATCGCATCTACTATTGAGCAATTTGCTGGCTTAAAGTCGATGACGATGACTATGGAGGAACTTGTTGCCAGACTCAATGCACATGAAAAACGAGCACATGACTTCAACAACCAAGAGCATGAAAAAAGAGTCATGTTAACAAGGAAGGAGTAGAGAGCAAGAGAGATAAAAGATGAAGAAAAACTTTTGACAAGAGAAGAATGGAAAGAAAAGAGAAGGAAAAGAAGAAGTAGAAATTTGACAAGTCGAAGATGCAATGCTTCAATTGCAACAAGCATAGACATTTTGCTGATGAGTGTTCCAAGAACAAGGAAAATGAGAAGGCGCTTCTTGCGTCTGACCGAGAATTGTTTTGATCTCACATCAAAAGGTGTTCAGGGTGTAGTGCCCACCCCAAGGGATGTAATGCCCAACCAGGATTGTAGTGCCCAACCCAAATTCGTGTCCGGGATGTAGTAGTCACATTCCTTAGTGTGTGCGGGATAATGTGACCATCCTGGAGTGTAGTGTCCATCCCAAAAGTGTGTGTACGATGGAATAAGTGTGTCTCCATCCTAAATTAGTGTGAGTGTGCACTAGAAACATGATTAAGGGGGTTATTGTTGAGTTAATCACGTTTTTTAGAAAATAATGGAGAATAGGGAGCGTGCAGATCCGGCTGAAGTGTTTGAGATAGAGTCCAAGTGTTGTGGATTGGGTCACACATGGTAGGGCCCACATGTGGCCGCAGCCCAGGCACACCATCAACCAGCTTCTATAAGATTTCATAAAAGATAGAATAAATCTTTAGAGATAGAAATAGAGGATTTGGATCTATTATAGATAGAATTAGTAAATTGAAGTTGTTATAAAGAAAATAATAGATAGAGATAATGTAATCTAAGAAATAAAGGATTGAAGTGGTTGAGGAGGATCCCAACCATCTGGGCGCAGTAGCAGCAGCAGCCCCAGGGGGCGCGCGACAGGGGTCCTAGATCCTATATAAGCCGCCTCCTATACCCTCTGTAATCAACATCGAAGAATAAAAGAATTTCCCCCATTGGGTTGTTCTTACCTTTGGTCACCGGGCGTCTAGCACCGGTGACACTATCCTCACCACGATTCACAACATTTGGTATCCGAGCACCAAGCTAAGATTAAAAGAGTCCAGTTCTGATTAAAGGTCGAGTCTTATCTGTAATAGGTTATAAATATCTGGGATTTTCCAAAGGAATAAATGAGGAAGTTCCAACAAAGCTGTCCCATGGGCCCATCCAGTTCCGCTCTTCCGCCAAGATCCTTAGGCACACCATCCATGGTGTGCTGCTAGATGATCCCCTGGTTGCTGAAGATATTGGTGCATCTGAAGCAAAAGCACAGCTAACCATGCAGCTGCAGTTGCTGAAGACACAAACGTACAAAGAGTCTGATAGATATGCCTACAGCAACTAACATTCAGGACATCGAGTTGCAGAAACAACCCCTGACGGAGCTGTTGTTCTTGGAGCTCCAGTTGCTTCTCCTCTTAATGGGGACATGCTCACTGATATTAGCCCTGAGAATGCCATTATTCAGGGACAGGAGATTGAGCAAAGATGTCGATTATTTGGTTGAAGCATCCGCTGCAGAGGCTGAGGCTATCAGTGCCACTTTAGGTGCTATAAAGGCCAGGCAAGTTAATGGTGAGGTGGAGCATTCACCTGACAGGGGGCACTGTCTAGATGCTACACCAATTGACAAGCAAAACTCTAAGCCTCATAAAACCAGATCCTGCTCTTTTCAACAAGTCAGCACCTCCTCCTGGGGTTCGGTTGCACCATAGAGCAGTTGTTGTAGCAGCAGAAACTGGAGGTGCCTCGGGTAGCATGGTTAGACAGCTCTCAACTGACCAGTTTGAGAATGAAGGAAGAAGGGTCGTCAATGGCACTCCTGAGAATGCAACTGCTGCAAGGAAATTACTAGATCGACAAATGTCTATTAATAACATGCCCAAAAATCTTAAAGCTCCCATCAAGATATTTGGCGATCTGCATGGTCAATTTCATGACCTAAATGCACTTCTTTGATGAGTAGGGTGCTCTTTCAACAGCTGGAAGACATGTCAGAGCTGGAGCTACCCTCCTCTGAATGATGTTATTGGATAGAGTATGAATAAATTCCCACAACGAGAAGTAAAAGGTCTGATTTTGAATCAATTTTTTAGTGTATAGTCGAGTCATGTAATCGACAATCCATCTCGACTGCAGCTCGAGGGCTAGATGCTCAAAAGGAGGGATGGAGTGGTATGGGTAATAGTTGCGCCCTTATGGGCCGGCGCGGTACTGTAGCAGTCCGCTATTGTACCGGTTGCTAGGTTTAAGACTTTAAGTGAGTCCCCTCTATATAAAGAGGGTTATTGTGTACTTTAGGGGACAAGCAGGAAAAAGATTTAAAGACTACTCAAGCCTCCAAGGAAGAACGAGTTAGTGAATCTATTTGTTAATTATCGTTGAATAATTCCAGCCATAAGATTCCTGCTGTGGACTTTATGAACTGACTCACTGAGCTCTAAGCTGACCATTCAAATGTATCCATCAAATGATCTTCCATGCCCTACGTTGACTCAAATTAACAGTTCATAGATGGAGGGTATTCCCGGGATGACTAGCGAAGTAATTGTTTACTGTGCACATCCTGTCAAGTATAAGGATTTAAGATCACCAGTTTGAATCAACCTAAGAACTAAAAATATATCTATCTATTAGAAATCATCGATACAATTGAAGGAAACTCATCCTAATATTACTACGAATGCATCCTTCTTTCTCAAAAAAAGATTAGATAACCGTAATAGAATGGTCGCGTCTCCCTGAGACGGAAGTTTACATCAGAAGGCTGCTTCGATCAGCAATTGATACAATACTCCAAACACGTTTCCCAGTCACCCTGAGCCTATCTAAGTACTGGACCATAATGCATATAAAAGCAGATAACTTTTTTCAGTACAAGTAATATATCAACAAACAATACTAGGTCTTAATATCAATTTATTGTAAAGCATATACGATTTTGCCGAGATAGAAGACAAATAAACGCTCACCTCAAGAGCAGTAGGATCATTAGGTGACTTGCTCAGTGTTGCTTCAAAGCCTTCTAGTGCACTCTAACCAATCAACTGACAATCTCTTAATATAACAACATATTATCATATGAACATTGCAATGAATATTTGAAAAGTCTTGTTCCGTGCATTTTATGAATCAGTATAGAAGCTCATCTGCTCTAGTTCCATATTGGCCCAAGCCCAAGCACTGGATATAAACAGAAATCAAGGCCAATGAAGTCATTATCTTATCATAATCTTACACAAGTTAAAATGATTGGTTGGTCCTTTCACTTTTAAAACAGCTGTTCCATCAGAGGTGTGATACAACTCAGAAGCTTTGGTCCTGAAGGATTTAAGAAATTCTCCATCACAGACTTCTATACAGGAACGATATTGTGGCTCAAAATGCACATCTTCTCTTGAGGAATATAAAATGCACAACTGACCCGGGGGGGGGGGGGGGGGGGGGGGGTGGTCTATAACTTTGTTTTGTTCTATTTCATCTGCCCCTTTACATTAGTACCCAAATGCAACATGTAATAATTATCATACAATTTCCAAAACTACTTCAGCATTTGTTTCATTGGTGAGATAACAGCTTCAGTACTGAAGTCAAACAATCCTCAAAATAAAGTATTTTGGGCCAAACCCGCAAATGGATTTTTATTCATTGTATTAGAGGTATAATCACTGGATTAATTAACATGACAGGGGTAGGGTACATATATATAGCTTTATAGGGGGCTGGTACATGGGCCTAGCCCAACACACGCGTACAGTCCAACATCCCCTGCAATCCTAACATCTAGCCACGGCAGATGTTGAGACTGAATCGAAACTCGGAGAACAGTGACGGCGGGAGCCCCTTCGTGAAGATGTCGGCGAACTGTGACGTCGTCGGGACCTAGAGAATCTGAACCTCGCCACGTGCAACTCGCTCACGAACAAAATGGAGGTCAACTCCACATGTTTCGTACGCTGATGTTGGATGGCGTTGGTGGAGAGGTAGACAGCGCTGACATTGTCGCAGTAGACCAACATGCTCCTAGCAACGAGGGAGTGGAGCTCCTGAAGCAGCTGCTGAAGCCAGGAAGCCTTAGCCACGCCTTTAGGAGACGAGGTTGCCGCCCAGGAAGACGGCGTAGCCAGAGGTGGAGTGACGAGTGTATGGGCAGCCTGTCCAATCAGCGTTGATGTAAACGACCAGCTCGAAGGTTGAGTCACACCGAAGGAGGAGGCCGTAGTCGAGGTGCCGCATAGGTACAAAAGGATCCGCTTCACTGCGGTGAGGTGCAACTCCCGCGGATCATGCATGTGAAGGCACACCTGCTGAACCGCGTAGGAGATATTTGGCATGTTGAAGGTGAGATACTGAAGGACACCTGCAAAACTATTGTAGGCAATCAGGTCACTGACAGGTGTCCCGTCGGCAGAGGAGACCTTTGCCTGGGTATCTACCGTCGTGGAACACGGCTTACACTCAGCCATGCCCGCTCGCTCGATGTCCAGGCAGTACTGTCGCTGGTGAAGGAATAGTCCATCTGGACGGTCCTTGACCGCAAGCCTGGGCGGTCCTCGACCGCAATACCCACGAAGTGGTGAAGCTGGCCCAAGTCCTTTATAGCGAACTCCTGCTGTAAGACGGAGATAGTGCGCTGAAGGACAGCCGGACTGGACACCGTCAGTACAATGTCATCGACGACGTATAGGAAAAGGTAGGCAGTGTCACCTTCCCGTCGATAGATAAACAACGAAGTGTCCGATTTGGCCTCAACGAAGCCCAACGAGACCAGGAAGGAGGCGAATCGGCTGCATCAGGATCGGGTTTCCTGCTTCAAACAGTACTAGGACTTGTTCAGCTTGCAGACCATGTCTGGATCTGACTGCAGTACACCGTCTCCATCAAAGTGTCGTGGAGGAAGGCGTTTTTGACATCCAGCTGGTGGACGAGCCAAGAACGCGAGAGAGTCAGCGACAGAACGATACGAACTGTCGCAGGCTTCACCACCAGACTGAAGGTCTCGTCGTAGTCAACTCCAGGGTGCTGAGTAAAGCCCCGAAGTACCCACCGAGCCTTGTACCTCTCTAGGGAACCATCCGCCTTCTTATGCGTGAACACCCACTTGCCCGTGACAACGTGGCCACGACTGGGACGGCACACCAGGTCTCAGGTCCGGTTGGCAAGCAGGATCGCATACTCTTCCTCCATAGCGCGGCGCCAGTGAGGGTCGGCAAGGGCACTACGGATGGAAGGCAGTATAGGCGATACCGAAGAGGGGGCGAACGGTGGAGACGTCATCGACGAGAGGACGACCCCGGAAAAACGCTTAACCGACCGAAGGGCCCCAGCACGTCGAGTCACCATCAGGTGGACGTGACATGAGTTCTGGTGGAGCAGAGGCGGGTGGTACACCAGGAGCTCAGGTCGAGCAGGAGTCAAATCACAAACCCGCTCTTGTCGCTGATAGACAAGAGCGGGGTCAGCAAACCGCGACACCGTAAGCGGTGTGGCGCACTAAGTGACATCAAGGACACTAGGGCGGCGCGTGGCGCGGCTTTAGAGGTTAGAGACGCAGGGGCCGCGCGTGCACAACTGTGAAAGTCAGATACGCCAGGGCCGCACGTGGCGCAACTGTAGATGTTGAAGACGTCGTTGCTGCTGGAGCCAGAGCACCAACCTGCGCTCATCACTAGTAGACGAGAGCGGGGTTGGTGAATCGAGAAGTCGAGGCTGCGGGAGGCGCACCCGGTGGCGCTTGAGGCGCCAATACTGCACAGGGCGCAGCAGTCGACGCCGAAGACGCCAGGGCCGCGCGTGGCGCAGCGAGTGACGTTGAGGACGCCGAGGTCGCACGAGATACGGTAGGTGACGTCGGGGACGTCGAGGCCGCGCATGATGCAGCGGGTGACGTCGGGGCCACAGGTAGCGCAGCGGGTGTCGTACCTGCAGAAAAAAAAGGCCAAGATAGTTGTAGAGGAGCAGCCTCGGTGTCAGTAGAAAACAGGAAATCCAACTCTGCGGTGGAAACAGATGAAGTGGAGAAAGGAAAAGAGGACTCGTCGAAGACGATGTGTCAAGAGATCAAGAGACGGTGAGTGGTGAGGTCCAGCACCGGTACCCCTTATGATCAAGGGAATAGCAAAGAAGACACAACGAGAAAGCGAGGCGCAAGCTTATGTGGGGCCGTAGCAGAAATGTTAGGATAGCAAGCGCACCCGAAAACTTGAAGGTGGTCATAAAGGGGGGTGGTGCCATACAAGGCAAAGTAAGGGGTAGGTGCAAGGATCACCTTGGTGGGAAGACGATTAATGAGGAAAGTGACGGTGTGAAGGGCCTCTACCCAGTACCGAGTGGGAATAGAGGCCAGAAACATCAGGGAGCGCATAACATCATTGGTGGTGCGAATCATGCATTCTGCCTTGCCATTCTGAGGGGAGGTGTATGACAAGACATGCAAAACTGGACACCATGGGAGAGTAGAAAGTTACGGAGCGCCGAGTTCTCAAACTCGCGTCTGTTATCGCACTGGACAGCTCGAACAGTGCGTCCAAACTGAGTGGATACCCAAATGAAGAAGTGAGAAAGAGTGGCGTATGTCTCAGACTTCAAACGTAAAGGAACAGTCCATGAATAGTGTGAAAAATCATCAATCACCACCAAATAATATTTAAACTTTGAAACACTGAAAATGGGGGATGTCCACAAATCACAGTGAATAAGATCAAAAATGTGCTCAACATGAGTCACAGAAGTCGGAAAAAGAAGTTGAACATGGCGACCAAACTGACAAGCATGACATAAAGTCTCATGTGTGCCCCTAGTACACGAGATAACTAAACTATTAGACAACTTGGACATAGCATCTACGCCATGATGGACAAGCCGGCGGTGCCAAATGGTGGACGAAGTTGTCGTAATCAGAGCGAAAGGCGGAGACGCGGCGGAAGCAGGATGTCAAAGAGTGTACAGGGTCCCGAGCTATCACATCGAAGAAGAAGAAGACACCGGATGGAAAGATCCTTCACAAATAAACTAAAAGAATCAAACTCAATAGTAACATGATATCAATGGTAAAACGGCGAACAGAAAGAAAATTCTTAATAATATTCGAAGCAACAACAAGATTTTTGAGTTGGAAAGAACCCTGATACCCGAGTCACCTACTGAGGTGACCGAAAGAACAAACTCATTCTCGACAACGATAGATAAAGGAAAAAAGGGTGGGGAGGATGGGATAAGAGAGTATACCAGCATCAGGAGTGGTATGGTAGATGCTCCGGAATCAGCCACCCAGTCAGCACTAGGTGGAGTGAGGTGCATGGTGCTGAACGAAGACGCCAGTGAATGGCGGTCCCACACCAGGGGCGACTCCTGGAATGGCGCCGATGACTTCGAGTACCCAGCGGGGTAGTTGGTGCCCCCGTAGACTGAGGCTGACTGGCCACCAGCAGAGTAGCCAGGCCCGCTATAGGCGGCTCACCGACAAGATAGGTTGGTCCGCCGTAGCCCGGGTGGGCGACGTACGCAGGTTGAGGACGCAATGGGCATGGAGACGGAAGACCCAGAGACGGCCCAGGCCATAGAGATCTGGCCGGTCTACGGGTTGTAGGGTGTGGGCCAGGGCGCACCTCCCCGGCCGGTGCCACCAGTACCACCACAAGTAGCAAGAGCAAGTGCAAAAGTGCCACCACCACCACCACCTTGGCCACCGCGTTTACCACGACGGTGACGATTACTACCCCAAGAGCCTGCAGGAGCACCTGGGGTGGTAGGCGGAGCAGGTAGTCGCGGTGGTGGTCCACTAGAAGTAGGTGGTCGCGAGGACTGCCCAGAGCCATAGAATGTTGTGGCAGGCCTGGAGCCAGCAGGACCACCAGCAGCGATCTTCTCAAGCTCAAGGTCAGACTAGACCTTCTCGAAAGTCGGGAGTGGCTCCACACGAAGAAGCCACGAACGGAGGTGGCAATAGCGCTTGTTCAGGCCCTGAAGGACCTAAAGAACGAGCGTGTTGTCGGCGACTAGCTTGCCAAGGTTGCACGGCATCAGCCATACCCTTCATCTCCCGACAGTAGGCAGAGATAGAGCGGTCGCCTTGGACGGTGTTCTGGAACCGCGCGTTGATGTTGAGAGCCCGAGTCGCACGGTTCCCCAAGAAGTGTTGCTCAAGGACCAGCCATGCTTGGCGCGCAGCTCGTCGGAGAGGGATCCGAGGATCCAGGCTAGGACCAAGTTGTCCATGTTGATCCAGGAGTCATCCAAAGGGGAGCCATCCCGGAGGATGTGGTCGTCAAGATGGAACCGCCTCAATGTGAGCAGCAGCAGGTTACGCCAGCGGGCGTACGAGGTGGAGTCAAAACTGAGGACAACCAGCACGAGCGTCCAGAAGTTCTGAACCTCGGCGGCCTGAGTGTGGAGAGTAGCGACAAGGGAAGTCGAGTACGTAGAGTGAACAGCGCCAGCGGCTGAGCAAGGCTCGTAGGTAGCACTCCACGATCTGAGCCGTCTCCTCGAGCTGGTGAGTGAGGGCGGCCATGGAGGTACGCTCCTGCTCCAGGGCGAGTATGAGGGCCCGCTTGCGCTCGCGAGAAGCAGTCAGAGCCGCGGCAACGCTGGAGGTGTCCACTACTGTTGTGGCAGTGACGTCCTGTCTAGCACAACTGGCGGTGTCCTGAATCGTCGGATCATCAAAGACGGCGAAGGTGGCCACTGACAGCGGCGGCTGTGCTCGCAGGACGTACTTCGGCGGTGGTGTGCGGGCAGCAGCAGCGCCGACATTGTACAGCACCACGACAGCAGTAGGTCCGGCGTCGGCCGTGTGGAGGACGGGGGCAGCCGCACGGATGACAGGGGCAGTCGCACCCAGGACGGCGGTTGCGGGCACACCTTGGACGATGGTGGCCGCGCCATAGCTGGCGGTAGCGCCCACATGGTGGACGGAGACAGCAGCGGTTGCACCCAGGACGGCGGCGACGAGGGAGGGACGGGAGCGGCTGCACCCAAGACGGCAACGGTGGGCGCGTCTGGTACGATGGCGGACGCGCCATGTCCGGTGGCGGTGTCCACGCCGTGGACAGGGACGGCGCTTGCGTCGGCAGATCCGGCGACGGGTGCAACAGATCCAGCGCCCGCACCAGGGTAGGCGGCGGTGCAGGCGCAGGGGGCATGGCTGTGGCGGCGGGGATGGGCCCCAGGCCATGGATGAAGGGAGGGAAGGATGCGGTCGGTGGTGTGCCGGCCATGGTCATCGGCGGGATTGGGAGGAGAGAGAGAGATTAGGGTTTCAAACCCTAATTAGCCTAGCTAATACCATATTAGAGGTATAATCACTGGATTAATTAACATGATAGGGGTAGGGTACATATATATAGCTCCAAAGAGAGCTTGTACATGGGTCTAGCCCAACACACACGCGTACAGTCCAACCCATTGTAACTTCATAATGATGAAGTGGTAAAAGTATGTTGAAGCGTTAAGTGGGGAAAATATTGGTTACCTTAAATTTTGCTTCTTCCTCTTTAGAAAGATTTTGTTTGACCACTGTGCTTTCTTTGCTAGGGCTAACACTGTGACGACAGAAGTGAAGGCGTCAACCAATAATCAGAACAAGCACAAGAAAATAATTACTAATTATGTAAAGGTGGTCTATTGCACTTTCACAATCGTCCTTGGCTTGCCTTAGCAGCTGACACCATCCTTTTTTCCCTCATGCAAAACTTTCAGTTTTGATATTTGATAACAAGATTGGACTTTAACTCCAGAGCAAACATTCTACTTTATATTTAAACTTCCAGTTGACACATTTGAAACTGTTGGATTTGTTGCCCTAGCATCGTTTGTTGGCTTCGATGCAGAGTAAATCATCTAGCGCCATTCCAACTCAATTTTACTTAAAAAGCATGTTAAAATGTATTACTAATTTGAAATTGAAGACAAAGCAAGCATGCTATAAAATTTCGAAGGATGTTTACAATGCCCTCGCCACAATAGCGATGGCGGGATAATTTTAAACACCCCACAATATGGCAGTTTGATGAGTAAGGGACGCAATGCATGGTAGCTAGCAAAGCTTTTATGAGCTCAATTGTGGAAAAAGCCTGAACAGTTCTAGATGCAACCAATGCTAAACAATAAAGTCAGGGATTAGTTGTCACGGACTTTCTTGGGATTCCGCCGAACCTGCCGTCTAATCGCCGGTGTCGTCGTTAACATTGCCGATGAACAGTGGCAGTAAAGAGACAAGTTCTCTTCGATTATAATTCTTGCTTGACTAATTTGTTATGCGATGGTTACAATATATAGCCCGAATCAGCTGGTCACATTATATAATAAGGACTCTATCTCTAAGGAACAAACTGACTCTATCTCTAATTATAGGAACTAATCTATTAGGACTCTTTTGTTCCTTTATCTCTAAACTTAATCTATAGAAACTAATAAAAACTCTATCTCCAACTAATCTTCCTGCGGATTTCCAATGGCTCCTCCCAAAAAATTCGTCCCCGAGTTTGGATGAAGTATTGGACATGCCTGCAGCAAACTTATTTTCGTTATAACAATAGCAACACAGGTTGAAATCTGCTTGTGTCTGGCAATGGTAGCGCTTTCATGAGCAATAACCAGAGCATGACTTGTAGTGGTACTCGACTGAAGGCCCAGCAGCAGTAACCACATCGTCAATTAATGCAGGATCAAGGAACAAACGAGGGGCTGGAGCTTCCATATCTTCTTTCTTGGGTAAAGAGATTATATATGTTAGACTGTATATGTTTGTGTGTGGGGTTTATTGGGTCAGGCCCATATATGTATGGATATATGTATCACTGACACTATTGGATAATCCAGTGTCATTTTCACTCCCTCCAATATGGTATCAGGCTAACCCTAACCCTAATCCCCTCCCCTCCTCTCTCTCCCCATGTCCCGGCCTCCAGGTGCACGTGCACCGGAGCCGCATCTCACCGGCGCGCCGCCGCCGCCCCTCCCGGCCACCGCAGCCTCCCTCTCGCGCCAGCCGCCGGCCACCCCCGGCCCTGGAAACGCCGCCACCGGCCTGGGGGTGCCCGGATCCGGCGCCGCTGCCCCTCTGTGCGCCGGCCGCGCCGGCCGCCCCCGGCCCTGGAACCGCCACCGCCAGCCTGGGGGTGGCCAGATCCGACGCCGCCGCCTTTGGACCTGCCACCGCCGGCCTGGCGGTGGTCGGATCCGCCGCCGGCCCCACTGGAACGGCCGCCGCCGCCGGCGGCCTGGAGTTGGCCGGATCCGCCGCCAGCCCCTCCTGGACTGCCCATGCCGCCCCTGGCACCGTCGCTGCTGCCCTTGGGTTGGCCGGACCCGCCGCCATGGCTCTGGGAGCCGTTGCCGCCAACTGGACCTCCTCTGCCGCCGCCGGAGGCCTCGGGGTGGCCGGTTACGTCCCTGGTGTAGCGTTCCCCTACAACTCGATGGTGCAGCTGGACAGTTGGTCGTCGCTCGTGCCTTGGCGCGCACCACCGACCGCGCCTGTCTTTGGTTGCCGCCTTGGTGTGCTGCATCACCGCTGCCACCGTCGGACACTATCCCGTCGGCTGCCCTCTTCACCATTGTCGACGACGGCTAGTGGCAGCAAGGACGCCGGAGCCGCGGGAGGCACGACAGGTGGTGTCTGAGACACCGTGGTCGTGTCCGGCGCAGCTAGAGGAAGACCTGCAGAAGGTAAAAAACAAGGTCGTTGAACAGGAGTGGCCTCAGGGTCAGTGGAAAAAAGAGAATCCAACTCGGAGACCGAGTCAGAGGAGGACCCAGCGAAAGGAAAGGAGGACTCGTCGAACACGACGTGTCGAGAGACCAAGATGCGGCGAGTGGTAAGGTCGAGACACCGGTACCCCTTATGATCAGGGGAGTACCCAAGGAAGACAGACCGAGTCGAACGAGGCGCGAGCTTATGAGGGGCAGTGGCAGAGAGATTAGGGTAGCAAGCGCACCCAAAAACTCGAAGGTGGTCGTAAAGAGGAGGGGTGCCGAACAAAGCGAAATGAGGAGTGGGAGCACTAATCGCCTTAGTAGGAAGGCGATTAACGAGGTAGGTGGCGGTGTGAAGCGCCTCCGCCCAGTAGCGAGCAGGAGTAGAAGCCTGGAACATTAGGGAGCGCATGACATTGTTGGTTGTCCGAATCATGCGCTCAGCCTTGCCGTTCTGGGGAGAGGTGTACGGGCAAGACATGCGCAACTGAACACCGTGAGAAAGAAGGAAGTCACGGAACGCAAGGTTGTCAAACTCGCGCCTGTTGTCGCACTGAACCGCCCTGATCGTGCGTCCAAACTGGGTGGACACCCAAGCGAAGAAGTGTGAGAGAGTGCCGAAAGTATCAGACTTCTGTCGCAAGGGAAAAGTCCACGAATAGTGTGAGAAATCATCAACGACGACCAAGTAATACTTAAGGCCAGAAACACTGATAATAGGAGATGTCCAAAGATCACAGTGAATCAGATCAAAGATGTGCTCGACACGAGTGACAGAGTGTGAAAAAGGAAGACGAACGTGGCGACCCAACTGACAATCATGGCAAAGAGACTCGTGAGTACCCCGAGTACACGAAATCACTGAACTACCAGACAACTTCGACATAGCATCAATGCTGGGGTGACCAAGCCGACGATGCCAGATGGTCGAAGAGGTTGTCATAGTCAGGGCAAGAGGCGGAGCGGAAGCTGGAAGACGCATCGTGTACAGAGGTCCCGAAATCTCACAGCGAAAAAGAAGACGTCGAGTAGTAAGATCCTTCACAGATAAACCAAAAGGATCGAACTCGATGGAAACACGGTTGTCAGTAGTGAAACGGCGAACGGAAAGAAGGTGCTGAGTGATGTCAGGAGCAACAAGAACATCACGGAGCTGAAAAGAACCCGACGAACCCAAATCACCTACTGAGGTGACCGGAAGAACCGACCCATTCCCAACAACGATAGATGAAGGATGAGAGGGGTGGGAAGGACGGTTAGAAGAGAGTATACCGGCGTCAGGAGTGGTGTTGTACGAGGCGCCAGAGTCCACCACCCAGTCAGGTCCAGACGGCGGGACACTCGGACCAGCGACTGGGTTCCTCGAAACCCAGTAGGCCAGAGCGGGGGGCGAGGCGCATGGCGGCTCAGCCCGTGAGAGGTCGTGGTCACGACTGGTGTAGCGACTCCAGCAACCGGCGGTGGGGATCTGGAATCGGGCCAGGTGGCACTGGGCTTGGACCCTGCAGCAGCCGACCTCACGACGGTATGATGAGTGCCGGCAGGTTCGGCGACCAGCGGCGCGCCTCTGTCGGCCGGTAGTGCGGATCCAGCAACGGGCCGCGCGGAGCCTAGTAGCAAGGGAGCATAGAGGCCTGGGGGCGACGCGCAAGGGCGTGACTGCGGCGGCGGCGCGTAAGAACGCGGTGGCGGCCCGGCAACATCCTGCATAGTGACGACCAGGAGTGGCACTGTCGAGGCCCACGTCGGCAAGAATGGCGGTGCCGAGGCGGCGGCGGTCGGAACGAGGTCGGACAAAGGTCGGTGCGGGCCGGGAGCGTCGGGCGGCGGCGACCGAATGGCGGCGACACCCGATCTGGTGTCGGGGAGCCCGGCGGCGGCGCGACCAGGGGAGGCGGCGGCGTGGCCGGCGGCGCAAGATCCGGGGGCGCGCAGGGAGGCAGGGGCGTCGCCGGCGACGCCAGATCCGGTGGCGGCGCGCGCAGGGAAGGCGGCAGCGAGGCCGGCCGCGCCGGATCTGGCGGCGGCGCGCGCAGGGGAGGCGGCGACGGGGCCGGTCGCGCCGGATACGGAGGCGGCGCGCGCAGGGGAGGCGGCGACGGGGCCGACCGCACCGGATCCGGCGGCGGCGCGCACAAGGGAGGCGGCGTCGGGCCGCGCCGGATCTGGCGGCGGCGCGCGCAGGGAAGGCGGCGGGGAGGCGCAGGGGAAGCGCGCAGTGGGAGAGGTTGAGGGGAGCCAGCCGTCGGCGGCGGCTGCTGCGGCGGCGGGGTCGGCGCGCCGGTGGCGGTGGCGCCTGTGGATGCGGGAAGACCCAGCATCGGTAGAGTAGAGAGAGAGAGAGGAATCTGATACCAAATTAGAAGGGAAAAGATTAATTTCATTAAACAGCTAAGGGGTACATATATATGGGTACAAAACTTAAGGGCCAAGGAACCCTAACTTCGGGGCCAAGGAGCCTAACACAAAAGGACTAAACTGCCCCTATAGTACCCTAATACAAGTGCAGTCTAACAGTTACCTCTTGCAGGTCACCCACTCGCTGCGCCACACACGGCTTCGCCTTGGGTTGCCCCGGTGCCCTCGGCGTCGTCCGTTGCGCCTTGCGCTGCCCCGACGTCGCCAGCTGCGCCACGCGTGGCCCCGGCGTCCCCGACATCGCCCGCAGGGCCACGCGCGGCCCCAGTGTCCCCGACGTCGCCCGCTGCGCCACGCGCGGCCCCAGTGTCCCCGACGTCGCCCGCTGCGCCACGCGCGGCCCCAGCGTCCCGCTCTTGTCTATCAGCGACGAGCGCGGGTCGGTGCACCGACCTCCTCCCGCCCCGAGCCTCCGGTGTACCACCCCCCACTGCTCCATCGGGACCCCAATAACGTCCATCTGATGGTGACCCGACGGGCGGCTGGGTTTCTACGGCCGGTGGAGCGATTCTCCGGGGTCGTCCTCTCTTCGATGACCTCCCCACCGCCTGCCTCTTCACCCATCTCGCTTATCCCCTCTTCTGTCCGTAGCGCACTCGTCGATCCCCACTAGCGCCGGGCTATGGAAGAAGAGTATGTGGCTTGCAGCTGCTCTTCAGTACCTCACCTTCACCAGGACGAACATCTCCTACGCGGTTCAGCAGGTGTGCCTTCACATGCATGACCCCGCGGGAGCCTCATCTTACCGTTGTAAAGCGGATCCTTCGGTACCTACGCGGCTCCCTCGACTACAGCCTCCTCCTTCGGGGTGACTCAGCTTCTGAACTAGTCGTCTACACCGACACTGACTGGACGGGTTGCCCGCACACCCGTCGATCCACCTTTGGCTACGCCGTCTTCCTAGGCGGTAACCTCGTCTCCTGGTCCTCGAAGCGACACCCCGTGGTGTCGCGCTCGAGTGGTGAGGCGGAGTATCGCGCGGTGGCCAACGGCGTGGTTGAGGCCGCCTGGCTCCAGCAGCTGCTTCAGGAGCTCCACTCCCCCGTCACCCAGAGCACGTTGGTCTACTGCGACAACGTCAGTGCCGTCTACCTCTCCACCAACCCCGTTCAGCATCAGCGCACGAAGCATGTGGAGATTGATCTTCACTTTGTTCGTGAGCGGGTTGCTCGTGGCGAGGTTCGGATCCTTCATGTCTCGACGACGTCGCAGTTCGCCGACATCTTCACGAAGGGCCTCCCTTCGTTATTGTTTTCCGTGTTTCGGTCCAGTCTCAACATTTGTCCTGGTTAGATGTTAGGACTGCGAGGAGGTGTTGGACTGTATATGTTTGTGTGTGGGGTTTATTGGGCCAGGCCCATATATGTATCTACGTATGTACCCTTGACACTATTGGATAATCCAACCTCATTTTCACTCCCTCCAATAATATATGATTGAACTGGTTCAGATTTGAACAACTTATCAATCAGAGAAACTTTGTCCTTTAAATTAGAATTCTGCTGACTCTCCTCTAGTTTAGTATCCTCTTGTCCAGATGGTGGAAAAGGGTGGAATATCAAGCCCCATTGATCCAAGAACTCCAGAACTTACTGCCGAGCAATTGTCCTTCGATATCAGAGAGCTCATCTGTATCTCGAGGAACTCGTTGTTATGAATATTGGATCTTCTATTATCGAGGAGGTCGGATGCATCTATAAATAGATGTACAAGGATGATAAATATATAAATAAGTCTCTAATACATCATCTAATATAATATTACTATTATATCCCTAACACCCTCCTCAAACTCAAGGTGAATCAAGAACATTAAGTTTGAAGAGATAAAAACATGCTGAAGCTACAAAGATGATCCTTGGTGTCACTGAGCAGAACGTCGAAGTAGATGAACCAGCGAAACTGGAGCCGACAAAACTGGCAAGCGCAGCCAGCGAAATGAAGACGAAGTCAGTCAAACTCCAAAAGGCCTTGTGAATCACGACGACGAGAGCCAGTACCAACCAGAGATCTTCCATGAGCAACTCCAAAAATCGTAGACCGCGCATATGTAGACGCATACGAGGAACCAGTCACGGTAAGATGCCATTGAAAAGCACCAGAGACCGCACAACCGAAATTCCGACCGAAAAAGAAGAAGCCATCATGAAGAAGATGACCGACAACGGCGAGAGCGCAAACTAAGTAGCGGCAGAGGACAGGAAGAGCGCAAAGAAAAGCAGTGCAAACAGCATTTTTTTTTTTACAAGACAGAGGTGAAGCTTCCGAATCAACGATGGATCAAGACGTCACATGCAGCCAAAACGAAGACGCCGAAAAGACGTCAATTCCATCTCAGATCCAAAGAGAAGTCGACATGCCAGTTTTTTTCTTTTTTTCCTTTTTTTTCATAGCCCACACAGCAAACGGACGTAAGGCCGAAGAGGACAGTGGTGATGTCATGATGACGTCACGATGACGTCAGCATCACCAAAACTGAGATCACCACGTCGATGGTTGCAGCACAAATCAGAACAACGCAACACGTTAGCGGGGCAGCCTCCGTCCAATGGAACGGATCTAATCGAATCAGCTACTTCCCACGGAGAACGGAGCCGTAAGCAGGCGCAGATCGGAGCAGCCAGTGGTGGGCCCGGCAACAGTAGCACACAACCAACACGCAGAACAAGCACTGTGCGCAGCCGCAGAAGCATAACCCACGCGCGGCTGTTGATCGTGGCCGGACACGGGGCACCGCGACGCGGGGCGGCGAGGGCCAGTAATCGCGGGAGAGCATCATCAGGGACAGCACGACGTCCTCCTCCGGCGTGGCTCCCTCAGCCACCGAGCTCACCGGCCTGGCGTCACCTGATACGGCGTGCCCGTGCTTGGCACTTGGCGATGAGGGGAAGCCCGTCGTCTCGCCGGGTTGCCCACGGCTGCGCCGACGCCGCTGGCGATTAGCCAGGCCGCGATCTTACAGTGCAGCGGTCTCCGTGCAGAAGGAAATCTTCGCC
This sequence comes from Tuctoria greenei, assembly GCA_036927565.1. Taxonomy (NCBI): domain Eukaryota; kingdom Viridiplantae; phylum Streptophyta; class Magnoliopsida; order Poales; family Poaceae; genus Tuctoria; species Tuctoria greenei. The sequence goes on along the minus strand of JAYESD010000011.1, from coordinate 112,750,287 downwards.
GCCCGAAACAGGAACAAGAGAAGAACACGCAACAGGGTCCTGTCGAGCGACGAAGGCGTACAGACGGATTCGGCGGAAGAAAAACTGAAGCGGAAACGTGCATGCAAAACCTACGAGACTGGTGGCGGCGGGATGGATCGCCAAAGCACCTCACGAAGAGGAACCGTCGCCGCCTGAAAACAAAATTAGAGTAGATCTAAAACCTAAAGTTTGTATACCATGTTATGAATATTGGATCTTCTATTATTGAGGGGGTAGAATGCCCCTATAAATAGATGTACAAGGATGATAAATATGTAAATAAGTCTCTAATACATCATCTAATATAATATTACTATTATATCCCTAACACTCGTGATATTGATGCTTCAATATAAGCTTGCACAGAAGGTTCCATGATCTATATGATGTACATACTCCTGCTTTGGTGCTTGAATCTGCAAAGATAAGAAAGGAACTCTAGCTGGTCCTGGAGAACGTTCATGTAAGGTATAGAGGTCCCCAGCCTTGAACAAAGACTGAATAGGTAGTATACATTGTTGCTGACCCACTGCCATGAGAGAATGGATCTGGTCACAAATTCAGCTACTAGACTTAATCCATTCACCATAAAACTCAACATTTGCAACCTCTGAGAACTGGTAATTCACTTTGAAACGTCCCAAAATATGGCAAAACTCATGGTTAATGTCATGACCGGCAAGACCTTGTCCAGTTAAGAGTAGTTCCTTTGTGTCTGGCATCAGATGAGAAAGAGATTGTGAACTTGTTAACTCCTCAACAAAAATACTGTACCTGCATGAAGCATGTCGCTCCAGACCAGGCTTCGTAAGGCGTCGCCTAGGCATCCAGTCGGTGGCAGGAGGACGCTAGGGAGGCTTGCCTCACATGGTTGCCGCCGTCCGCAGCCGCAGCCGACTGTCGCCTGCTGCTCCCGCCGCCGTCGTGGGCGTCGTCGGCCGCCGTGGTCGTTGTCGGCCGTCGCGCAGGTGGGGAGATGACAGGGGAGGAGCCGCCGCATGGGTGGAGAGAGGAGAGGAGAGGGAGTCGCCGGGTTAGTGTTAGGGTACTCTGTTTTTATATATTACTTGACCTGGAAAACTAACTATTGGATTGCATCTACGGTTCCAGTTATTTTGGGCCGAGTCTATTATTCAGACCCGTTTAGGGCGGCCCCCAGCCCTTTCTTCTTCCCTTCATTCTTCCGCCCGTATGCCGCCGCCACGACGGGCGCATGCCCTCAGCGCCATCGTCGCGACCGGCCCCTGCCCTCAGCGTCGCCGCGACCGCACCTCAGCGCCGCCGCCGCACACCTCACCGCTTGGCACCCGCCTAGGCGCCCGGCGACCGGCGGACGCCTAGGCGTTCAGGCGGGATTTCAGAAGCCTGCTCCAGACATTCCATTGTCGCATCATTGCTGACCTTGGTGAAGTCATCCTCCTTCCAGATGTTGAGGATGCCGGCCCTGGCAGTCTTCCTGGATGGTGGAGGCAGATGTTGGGGTCGTAGGGGCAAAGGATGCCCACAACCTTGTTGGCGCACATGGCAGCTAGGTGCACAAAGCGGTTGCGCTCGGTGATGAGCGAGATGAAGCCGCATTCGAAGACGCTGGAGCTGCGGGTGCTGGTGATGATGTTAGAAATCCGGCCTGTTCAGTCCTGTTTTTAGCTCTGCAGGTGTGCTGATCAGGTCTGTTCGGCCAGAACAGATCTGTTCTGCGGTGCAGTTCAGTACAGGGTGATTCCTGTGTTCAGAACAGAGAGGACAGAGAGAGTAGAAGGCACCCCTGGTGCTGATCAGATCGGAGAAGAAGGGAACAGAGAAGAACTCGTCGAGTTCCTGCCGGAACAGATGCAAAACCCTGATCTAGGCGAGTTAGGGAACTCAGCTAGATCAGGTTCTGCCGTGGGGAGGCCTGGTCTGGTGGGAAACTTGTATTATTTTTTTTTAATAAGGTGCAGGTACAGGGGGGGCGCAGCCCTGTTTATATAGGGGGGTTTTGGGGAGAGTCCCAACCCCTTACAACTCTTATTCTATCTCTAACTGAATAGGACTCTAAACAGAATTTCTAATTTTTCTGGACTCTATCTTAACTGATCGCACCAGGGAGGTGGGCCCCGCTTGGGCACGCGCGCCCCTGGTGGGCTCAGCCTCACCAGGCCGCCCCAGGCCCAGGCCCAGGGTCATCCGACATTCTCCTCCTGACCCTGGACCTGCAGAATGTCCAGAACGCCAATTCTTCTTCTCATCTCGATGAACTTCTGTCTTCCAAGTGCCTTGGTCAAGATGTCCGCCATCTGGTCCTTTGTAGAGATCTGCTCAAGCACGATAACACCGTTGTCCACACACTCACGTATGTAGTGGTATTTGGTGTCTATGTGCTTGCTCCTGTCATGGTGTACTGGGTTCTTGCTAAAGTCTATAGCAGACTTGTTGTCAACCCGCAGCACTGGAGCCTTCACTTTTCCAGCCAAGTCTTCCATCAGCCGTGCCATCCATACACCTTGACATGCCCCTTGAGCTGCTGCAATATATTCTGCTTCACACGAGGACAAGGCCACCGCCTTCTGCTTGCTGGACTGCCACGAAACGGGGTTGTTTCCTAGACAAAACAGCACCCCGCTTGTGCTCTTGCGGTCCTCCACGTCTCCCGCATAGTCGCTATCCGAGTAGCCAATCAACTCCATGTTGCCTCCCTTTGGATAGAAGACTCTGAAGTGGATCGTACCCGCTATATAGTGTACGATGCGCTTGACTGCAGCGTAGTGTTCTTCCCTTGGCTCCTCCAAGAACCGACTCACGTACCCAACCGAGTAGGCGAGGTCAAGGCGTGTGTTCACCAAATATCGCAGCCCTCCCACCAAACTCCTGTAATCCGTTGCGTGCACCAACGGACTGTCACTTGTCTTGTAAAGCTTCAGGCCTTGCTCCATGGGGAATGCACAAGGGTTGCACTCCTCCAGACCTGCTTTTGAGACAAGCTTGGAAGCGTAGGCCGCCTGCCCAACACTTATCCCTGCTTCAGACTGCCGCACCTCCAGGCCAAGATAATACGACAAGAGGCCCAAGTCGCTCATCTTGAACCGCCTCATCATCTCCTCCTTGAACTTCTTGATGTCGCCCCCTCCTGTGATCACGAGATCGTCGACGTACACGCCGACGATGAGCTTCTCCTCTCCAGCTCCACGGAAGTAAATTCCGTGCTCGCTCGTACTCTTCTGGAAACCAAGCAATAGCAAGCTATCGTTGAGCTTGGCATTCCAGGCCCTGGGCGCTTGACGAAGTCCGTACAAAGCCTTCTTGAGCCGGTACACCTTGTGTTCGGCTCCGTTGACGATGAAGCCAGCGGGCTGAGAGACATACACCTCCTCCATCAGATCGCCGTTCAGGAAGGCGCTCTTCACATCCATGTGGTGTACCTCCCATCCCTTGTGCGCAGCTACTGCGAGGAGCAAGCGAACAGACTCGAGACGGGCTACAGGAGCGAATACCTCGTCAAAGTCTATTCCTTGCCGTTGGACATAGCCTTTAGCCACCAAACGAGCCTTGTGCTTCACCACCTCTCCATGCTCGTCCCTCTTCACCTTGAACACCCACTTGAGACCAATGGGCTTGTGTCCTGCAGGAAGATCAACAAGTTGCCACATCTTGTTCTCTTCTATGGACTCCATCTCCTCGAGCATGGCCCGTCTCCAGCACGGGTGTTCCTCGGCATCGGCGAAGGACGTAGGCTCCTCCGCGGTGGTGAACATGAGCTCCCCCTCCTCCAGGCTCGGTGGGCGTGGTGCGCGCCCAAGAGGGGTGAGGGTTCCCAGCACGTTGCGCATCGTGCGGAACCGAAGTGCAACGTTGTCGTTGTGGTAGGCGTCGACGTTGCTGCCGACATCCGTCGGCGGCGTGGCGAAGCGGATGGGCCGTGGAGGGTGTCGGGGCGTGACAAAAGTGCTGGAATCTTCAGTCTTGGACCCTCCAGCCGTTGTTGACTCCTGTAGCGGGCTATCCCAGGTCTGTTCTGGACTGGACAGCCCCTGTAGAAGCCTGCGGGGTGTTGCGGGGGTGCTGGTCGCCTACCAGCAGCCCTGGTGTGCCCCACCGGGGCCCCTGGGGTCTGGACAGACCCTGCTGCACCCCTCCTGGGTGCTGCAGGGGTGCTGTTTGGCCCCTCCGAGTCCTGCAACACCTTGCTAGGTGCTGGAACAGCAGGTTCAGCGTGTGCTAAACCCATGGAGTTGACGTAGAACGCGTCGTAGTCCTCTTCTTCAGCTCCTTCACCCCAGTCCCACTTGGCCGCCTCGTCGAATATCATGTCACGTGATATGTGTGTGCGCCCATCGGCCGGATTGTACATCCGGTAGCCCTTCGTCCCTGCAACATAGCCAAGAAACACCATCGGCGTACTTCGGTCTTCCAACTTTCTCAGATGGGGGCTTGTATTTTTGACGTGTCCCACGCACCCAAAAATTCGGAAGTAGTTGACAGCTGGTCGCTCCCCGTACCAAGCTTCATATGGTGTCTTCCCGTCGAGGCCGCGGGTGGGGGATCTGTTCAAGATGTAGACGGCTGTCAGGACCGCCTCACCCCAAAAAAACCCGGGCATACCCTTCGCCTTCAACATGCTTCTCGCCATCCCGACCACCGTCTGGTTGCGCCGCTCCACAACCCCGTTTTGTTGCGGCGTGTATGGGGCTGTGAGCTGACGCTGTACGCCGTGCTGAGCGCAGTACTCGCCGAACTCCCGTGAGGTGAACTCCCCTCCGCAATCAGTACGAAGTAGCTTCAGCCTCCTCCCGGACTCTAATTCAGCTGTCGCCTGGAATTTCTGAATTAAGTCGGGCGCTTTGTCCTTGCTTGCTAGGAGATAGAGCCACATATAGCGGCTCATGTCATCCACTAGCAACAAGAACATCTTGTTGCCGCCTGGAGTCGTCGGCGTGATAGGCCCGCAGATGTCGCCGTGGACGAGGTCGAGTGCGCCCTCCGCGCGCAGACGAGCTTGCGTGGGGAAGCTGGAGCGCCTCTGCTTCCCGGCCAAGCAAGCCTCGCACAATTGATCGACATGATCAATTTGCGGAAGCCCGAGCACCATCTCCTCCTTTGCCAGCTTCCGAAGCGCTTGGAAGCCAACGTGTCCATAACGTTCGTGCCAACGCCACGCGACGTCACCACGTCGTGCGGTCAGGCAAACTGGACGCGTGATGTTGAGCCTGACGGGGTACAACTTGCTGTCGTCGCGCCGCACTCGTGTGATGAGATGATTCTGCTCATCTCGAATGTGCATCACCCCTGCATACATGGTGACACTGTAGCCATCCTCATCCAGTTGCCCGAGGCTGATGAGGTTGGTGGTGAGACGCGGGATGAGGTAGACACCAGTGAGCCGCCGATGCTCACCCGTGTCGCAGGCGAACAGGATCGTGCCCTTCCCCTCGATCCGCACGACCGAGTTGTCGCCGAACTTGATGGTTCCGACGACGTTCTCGTCGAGCTCGGAGAAGACGGCGCGCGAACCAGTCATGTGGTTGGTCGCGCCCGTGTCGAGGTACCAAAGGGCGTCGTCGGAGTCGTCGTCGTCGTCGTGGCCACGATGTGCGAAGACGCGTCCCTCCACTATCTCCAGTGGACGCGTGGAACGCTCGCGTACAGGCTCCTCCTGTATTGAGGCCGCCCTTGTCATGAACAAGGCGCCCTCCTCCTCCGCCTTCGCCACGTGCGCCTGCTGCTGCGGCTCCTGCTGTTGCTGCTTCTTTGAACGACACTCCTTGGCCCAATGGCCCTTCTTGCCGCACTTCCTGCACTGGTCCCGCGGAATGTCTTTCGCGGAACCCTTCTTCTTCTTGGGTGCCCCCTTTCGGCCACCCCTTTTCGAAGAGCCCTCATCTCCTCGTGTCTCCTTCCGCCGTGCCTCCCACTCCTCCTGAGTGAGGTACAGCTGGCTGTCGTGCACTCCTCCCTTGCGCCGCGTCGTGTCGAAGGCGTTTTCGGCAACCCTCAGCCGCCCCGTCACATCCGACAATGTGAGGGTCGACACGTCCAGCAGGGTCGAGATCGCCACCACGATCTGCTCGAAGCGTTCTGGAACGCTTCGAAGGAGCTTCTCCACCGCCACATCTTCGTCGATGTGCTCCCCTAGCGTCTCGAGACGGGCTATGATGCCGCTCCGACGAAGGGAGAAGTCCTCCACGCTCTTGTCGTCCTTGAACGTGGCGGCGTCAAACTCCCGCCTGAGTTGACGCGCCGTGGTCTTCTTCACGCGATCGGCCCCCACTCGCATGAGGGCGATCGTGTCCCATGCCTCCTTTGTCGTCTTCTTCTTCCCGATCGTCGTGATCATCTCCGACGGGATGGCACTGACTAGGATGTCGAGCGCCAACATGTCCTCCTGCTGCGTCACGTTGCCTTCTTCCACCGCCTTCCAAAGTAGCCGCGCCTTCAGCTTGATCTCCATCATGACGGCCCACTCCGCATAGTTGGTCTTGGTGAGCAGCGGAAACCCGGTTCCCGTGTTCACCTCACGAACTACCGGAGAGGTCGTCGTCGTGATCTTGCCGCCGTTGCCAGTGACGCTGCCGCTGCTTGGGGGAGAGGTCGACATGGCTCTGATGCCACGAATGTTGGAAATCCGGCCTGTTCAGTCCTGTTTTTAGCTCCTGTTTTTAGCTCTGCAGGTGTGCTGATCAGGTCTGTTCGGCTAGAACAGATCTGTTCTGCGGTGCAGTTCAGTACAGGGTGATTCCTGTGTTCAGAACAGAGAGGACAGACAGAGTAGAAGGCACCCCTGGTGCTGATCAGATCGGAGAAGAAGGGAACAGAGAAGAACTCGCCGAGTTCCTGCCGGAACAGATGCGAAACCCTGATCTAGGTGAGTTAGGGAACTCGGCTAGATTAGGTTCTGCCGTGGGGAGGTCTGGTCTGGTGGAAAACTTGTATTATTTTTTTTAATAAGGTGCAGGTACAGGGGGGCGCAACCCTGTTTATATAGGGGGGTTTTTGGGAGAGTCCCAACCCCTTACAACTCTTATTCTATCTCTAACTGAATAGGACTCTAAACAGAATTTCTAATTTTTCTGGACTCTATCTTAACTGACTGCACCAGGGAGGTGGGTCCCGCCTGGGCACGCGCGCCCCTGGTGGGCTCAGCCGCACCAGGCCGCCCCAGGCCCAGGCCCAGGGTCATCCGACAGATGAGGAAGGAGAAGTAGGTGGGCGCGGATCTGGGAACAATCAAGGTGGCAGCGCGATCAACCTCGATCTCCTGGTCTAGGCAGCGATACGGTCGTACTCGTAGGCTGTGGTGCGACTAGACCTCGAGATGATGAGAACGCGGACGCGGAGCGTGTAGACGAGTAGATAAGTAGTCGAGGATGAGGCGGTGGTCCTCGTGGAGGACGGACGCGACGCCAGCGGATCTGGAGCTCCCGCCGCGACCACCATCCTGCCGCCGCTGCTGATTGGATCGATGCGAGATCCAGCATATTTGGTGCCGGCGGGTGTCACGGCTGCAATGGCGACGGCGCTGGCAGGTTGCAGCTGAAGGCAAGCGCGGACGCTATTGGTGGTGGAGCCCGTGAGGGCGGCGCAACTCCGACACGAGTTCCGAAGGAGGAGACCACTGTGCGTGAAGCCAGAGGCCGAATCGAGGGGCGCGACCCACGCGCGAGATCCAGCGGCGTTCCTAGACAGGGCTTGGTGGCCACAGATGAAACGGAGCTGCTGTTGGCAGGCCACCCGCGTCCGTAGGGGCCCCTACGATGCTGGGGAAGTCCCCGAGTTAGGATGTTGCTGCCCGAGTCATCGATGGAACCTGTGTTGCAGATCCATTGACTGATGCTTTTAATCTCCCTGATTTGCGCGAAGATCTCTGCAATCTGTTGGTCATTCTCCATCTTTTGGTAGAACGCAGCGTCGTCGTTGCCCATAGGATCGTTGTTATATTGTGATACCAAATTATCACGGACCTTCTATCTTTCTTGGGATTTCGCCAAACCTACCGCATGATCGTCAGTGTCGTCGTTGATGTCGCCGATGAACGGGGACAACGATCAAGAGACAAGTTCTCTTGGACCATAATTTTTGCTTGTCTAATTTGTTATGCGATGGTTACAATATATAGCCCGGTTCGGCTGGTTACATTGTGGAATAAGGACTCTAACTCTAAGAGATAAACCGACTTTGTCTCTAATCATGGGAACTAATCGATTAGAACTCTTCTATTCCTATATGTCTAAAATTAATCAATGGAAACTAATATAACACTCTATCTCCAACTAATCTACCCTGTGGATTTCCAATGGCCTGCCATCTTTATGGCTCGCATGACACTAGTGCTATGTGCTTACAGACGTCCAAGGAAGGGTGCCATCTTTGGTGTTGGGCTGGTGCAAAATGGCTCCGCGCCCTGGGTCCAAGTAGGTTGACGGATTAGGATAATTAGTCTTAGGTTAGGTCGACCATATTTTATCTTAGGAAAAAGTCCACTTTACTCTCCGAACTATGGCTCAAGTACGGATAACTAACTGAACTATCATTTGGCTCATTTTACCCCACTATTTGTTAATTTAGTTTAGTTTACATCGTTTAACCGGTTTGTTAATTATGCTTTGCTGACGTGAACCAGAATTAGAGTGGGATTGAACACTTCATACATCTGATGTGACAAAAAAGAAGAAAAGATGAGCACACCACACCGCACATTGAACCCATGTACTCATCACCTAGAAAAGTTCGGATGAGCGAATGACGAGTTGTCGATCTCACCTTGGCATCACCATGAGGGTATAATTAAGCCAACTACAGTGCTCTACATCGTGTACCAAGTTAATCATTCAATACCATACTAATACAACAAAAGATGACATTCGTTAACAACACAACACTCCAGTTCACCATGGGTACCGTCCCATCTAAATAAGTCACAGATTTCGAAATGCATGGAAAGGATTGGAAGAAGAAGCAATCTTCGAAGGCAGGGCGGCAAGGTGAATAGGTAGCGCGTGCGGCGTTCTTCGGGGGCGAGGTGATCGGAGTCGCGAAGGCGATCTCCGGAGGCGAGATGGCTACAATTAGAAATAGACTTTAGAGATAAAGTTAGAGTTTGAATCCAAAGTTAAACAAGAGTCATAAACAGTTTTTGAGTGTTTTTTATGTGTAACAGATCTATACTTAGTTGGGCAACCCCAAGGAATAAATCAAACAGTTTATTATTGAAAAATCGAGTCGATTATTGATCCGGAATTCTAAGAATTGGTAATCAGAGCAGGCTGAAGATCCAACCTTGCTCGTCTCGGTACGGCTAACCCAGCGGTGATCGAACGGATCAAGTGAATCTCGACTCGGTTAAAGCGAATTCGTGGTGGCATCAATTCGCGTGCACACAACGCCTGGCTGGAGTTGAGGACACGCGAGAGCAATATATCGATATGTCTTGGTGTTGGCTCGCGTTCAGAAGAGCTGTGTGATCGAGCTGAGGTGCGGCTCTGTACACTGGACGCGTGCTACCGAAAGAGCGGTGCCGAGGAATTGGCTCCCAAGGCAAAGCGGCATGGCTGCTGGCATGTCGCTGCTAGCCCTGCAGTGGCGTGTGGGCAGGCCGTGTGCAGGTGCGGTGGCTGCATCAACTACTGCTTGTGGACAAGGGGGAGTTCAGAACAGGTGTTTCGTGGTTCTGTAAAGGAAGATGCTGCACACGTGACGTGATAGGGTTGTCGAGCAGCAGTTGAAAAGATTCAACTGTGGGTTGTTGTGCAGCGGTAGAGAAAAAGATTTTTTTATGCTCCGTGAGGATGACAGAACAGAATACCACTATTGGTGCACTGGACCCCTCTACACGCATCGTAGAGAAGAACGGGCCAACAGAGGAGGCTGGGTTGTGCTACCACGTGAGGTGGTTCAGTGAAGCAAAGGAAGATGAAGGATTACTCGAGCTAGGTTGGGCCAACTGAACGATGTCGGTTGGGTTGGGTTGGGTTGGGCTCAGCTGAGCAGAACGGCGCGGAAAGAAGAGCATGATTGAGCTAGTGGGTTCGGGCTGTGTTGGTGTTAGTCTTGTTCAAGGGATGTGTACCCAAAAACGTAGCAAAGGTGGTTCGCGGTAATGTAGGTAGCCGTGAGAAGAAGAATGCTCAGGATGATATTTCGTACTAGGGATGATGTGCTCATCCCAAAGTCGTGCAGGGCAGTGTTGTGAATCCACGCCTGGACGCCTAGGCGCCTAGGCGGGCGCTTAGGCGAGGGACAGGCGAGGAGACGCATGGAGATTTCGGTCGAGAATCCAGAGAGACGCAAAAGGGGAGGGGAAGAGGAGCGCGCCTGGGGGAAGGGGCAGGCGGCGGGAGGCATCTGGCGGCTGCGAGCAGGGCGGATTCGCCGCCGGACCTTGGCGGAGGTGGGGAGTCGGGCACGGACATGAGAGGAACGGGCGGAGTCAGGGAGTGACGCGCAGCTGCGGGGAGAAGAAAGGGACGGCGCAGGCCTGCGACTAGGGTTGGGATATAATTCAGGCCCAATTGGCCCAAAAAATGTACAGCCAGTCCTTTTTAATCCAAAGGCTCCAATACGGTTTTTCCCTGCACCGCCCCAACCCTAATCGTCACTTGCCCAGTCTGCCCCACCGCCTCTGATGTTTCTTCTTCTCCCTGTCGCCCGTCTTTCTTCCTCCCTCCGCCTGATCTCTCCTTCCCTGCTTCGGCCGCCGTCGCCCTGCTCGATCTAGCCAGATGTCGCCTCTGTCCCAGACTTGCCCGGCAAGCATGTCGCCCTGGACGTTCGCCTAGGCACGACGCCTAGGCGCCACGGCGACGGCTAGCTGCCCAGGCGAGTGCCATGCCCTGTCCAGGCGAGGCGAGGGCTCACGGCGTCCATGGTTCACCGACTGGACGCCTAGGCGACGTCTCAAAAACACTGGTGCAGAGTGATGTGTTTGTCCTGGGCATGATATGTTCATTCCAAAGTCATGTAGGATGATGTGTTCATCCTCGGGGTATAGTGCCCATCCAACCCAACCCGGGTTGTTGTGTCCATCTTGTGTTCGGGATATAGTATCCATTCTAGGGGATGTAGTGTCCATGCCTTAGTGTCTGTACGATGAAGTGACCATCCTAAAGTGTAGTGTCCTTCCTAAAAGTGTGTGTAGGGTAGAACAAGTGTGTCTCCATCCTAAATTAGTGAGAGTGTGACCTACAAAAGGAAGATATGGGGTGATTGTTAAGTTAATATTGTTTTTTAGAATATTCTAGAAGTGTATTAGAGGAGTTTCAGATAGAGTCCAAGCAGTCCAGAGTTAGAGATAGACTTTAGAGATAAAGTTAGGGTTTGAGTCCAAGGTTAGATAAGAGTCCTAAACAGTCTGGGGGTGTTTTTTTATATATAATAGTTTTATATATAGTTGGGCAACCCAAGAAATAAATCAAACAGTTTATTACTAAAAGTTCGAGTTGATTATTAATTTGGAGTTCCAACAGCGGTCAGGGTGGAGAATTTGATCTGCGAAGACAGGGTGGAGAAGGTAGCGCGTGCAACGGTCTCCAGAGGCCAGGTGGCTGGGGTGCAAAAGCCAATCTACGGAGGCGAAGTGGAGAAGGCGGCGTGAGGGTGTTCTTCGCGGGTGAAAACAAAAGGTTCATTCCAGCATTGTTAAGTGGTCGTTTTTGCCACATTAGATATATGACATGTTTAATCCCACTTTAATCCTGGTCTACATCAGCAAAGCGGGATTAACAAACCGGACGAAGGTGTAAACTGAACTGGGTTAGCATATATTGGGGATAAAATGAACAAAATGATAGTTCAAGGGGTTATCCGGACTTGAGCCATTGTTCGAAGGAGTAAAGTGGACATTTTCCTTTATCTTATACAGTGAGTTTGTTTCATGTGTTTGTGTTGGACTGTGTTGAGTTATGTGTTTGAGCCTAGCCTGTATACCGGCTCATCTATGTATCTATAAATATGTACCTAGACCTATGGGTTAATCAAGCAATTATTCTAGCCTTTTTTCATGGTATCATTAGGCAAACCCTAATCCCCACCACCCTAACCCTAACCCTAACCCTAGCCGCCGCCGCCCCCCCCCCCCATGGCCGGCGCCCCTCCCCTGGCCGCCGCCACCGCCGGCACCCCCCTCCTGGCCGCCGCCGGGGCCGCCCCTCCCCTGGCCGCCGCCGCCGGCAACCCCCTCCTGGCCCCTCCCCTGGCCGCCGCTGCCAGCGCCCCTCCCGCCGCCGCCGCCGGGGCTGCCCCTCCCCTGGCCGCCGCTGCCGGCGCCCCTCCCGCCGCCGCCGCCGGGGCTGCCCCTCCCCTGGCCACTACCGCCGGCGCCATCCCCCTGGCCGCCGCCGCCGGCAACCCCCTCCTGGCCGCCGCTGGGGCCGCCCCTCCTCTGGTCACCGCCGCCGGCGCCCCCCTCCTGGCCGCCGGCGCGCCCCTGCCGCGGCCGCCGCCGGCCGCCTCCCCTCCCTGCGCCGGCGCGCCCTTGACCCAGCCGCCGCCGGCCGCCTCCTTCCCCTGGGTCGGCGCGCCCCTGGCCCGGCCACCGCCGGCTGCTCCTCCCTCCCTGGTCGGCGCGCCTCTGACTGGCGCGTCTCTGGCCGGCGCCGCCTCCTCCCTGGCCGCCGCTCCTCTCGTCGGCGCCGCTCCGTCCCTGGCCGGCTCCCTCCCCTGCGCTGGTGCGCCTGCCACTGGTCCCGCAGCGGGCGCGCCCCTCATCGACATGACCCGGCCTGCGTACGGCGCTGCGACTGGTCCCACCGCCGGCGGCCCACTTGTCGGCCCCACGTGCCGACGACATCACAGTTTGCTGACATCTTCACGAAGGGACTCCCGTCGACTTTGTTTTCTGAGTTTCGGTCCAGTCTCAACATCTGTTGTGGCTAGATGTTGGGACTGCGGGGGGGTGTTGGACTGTGTTGAGTTATGTGTTTGGGCCTAGCCTGTATACCGGCCCATCTATGTATCTATAAATATGTACCTAGACCTATGGGTTAATCAAGCAATTATTCTAGCCTTCTTTCAGTTTGCAACCCCTCAAGACTGTTGTGAGGATGGTGTTGCTTGTATGAGACCATTTATTTCTATGTTAGTATAAATATATGCAACTCTCTTGCATGTTTGAGAGAAAAACTCAGGGATTAGGTAGAGATAATGAGGGCTACAACGATGGTTAGTATGCATACATGGAAGCAATTTTTTGCTAAATCAGAAATTCTTAATTCATTGTCTAACAATTTTACATTAAGCATGACATGATTATTAGTTTTGTACATTACTGAAGCATACTCTGAGAATCTTAATTCCTGAGTTACCAGAAACAGGTTACAGGTTGAACTGACTATTAAGAACCCACTAAAAGGTCTATTAGTCTATACATGTAAGAGGTAATTGATAATCATCACTAGATGATGACGAAAATGCATAAGTTACCACAAACAATAAGAATATTCATAAAACAACACAAAGAGTACGGATATGAACAGTATAAAGAGGGGATAATTCATTTGAATAGTAGCTGTAGACTGTAGTTTCACCTTCCACTAGGAAGGAAATCTCCAAAAGCAAAGACTAGTCCAAAGACAGCGACTGCAACTCCTATTCCAACCTGATAAGGGAATCTGATAAGTATATGATCTGAACAACAAATATTGCTGACAACGTTGAAAATCAATAAATTAAATACTGACCCTTGTGCCAAAGCCAATTGTCTTTTTATCTGACTCAATTGGAGCATCGTAATCAATAGCTAGAAAGTTTTTACTCTCTTCTGCATTCTTTTTCTCGAGTGCAGATCTATACAGAACTTGGCAAATTAGAGGCACATAGATTAAGAATATTGGTAAACACAAATCTAGGAGATAGTTCGTGATGCAGTCTACAGAAGAATACATTTTTCAGTGCATATTGGGTTTCTGTATACAGGAATGTAAAAATTATCATGACCTTACAACTGTCGTACAACTCACAAATTTTTATTCAGGTTGTAATCATGTACTTGCACATCTTCTTTCATGTTGTTTCATTGGGATATGATATCTACATTAGAATCTATAAATTTATTTATTTACCTTAAGGAGTCATGAGTTAGTAGTGTGTTGCAGACACTGATTTCCAATTTCTAGTTTTGGCAGTTAATAGTCAGTCAGAGATAAATAGCACAAACACTAGACAAGCATGTTCATATTCTTTTATTTGAACTCTGAAGATGACGATTTTAGAGACAGCAATACACCAATTTCCACATCAAGAATTGTACTTGGTCCGTGCAGATGCATGATGATTGATTACATAAGTCAGTACCTTCGAACAGCTTCCACCTTTTCCATAAATTGCTTATCAATTACTTGTCTACTGGATCAGCAACACAATTGATCAGATAGTTGATAAAATCCTTAGTAGAGGATCTGAACAACAACTTTAAAAAAATCATTAAAAAATGGTAATACCAGTGATCAAACAATGACAAAAAAGAAATCCAAACTTCTTGAATTAGATGCCTGATCTGCATCTGCTTATGTATGACATTACTTGACTATTTGCTTTTTTCTGCAAGAAGATAAAGAAGAAACAGGAAGTGCACGTCCCAGTGATCGACTACTTCCTAGTTCACTTATTTGTTTTTGCCACTATATACAACTGTTCTTTTTTTTGAAAGAAGGACAGTAGGGGAAGCCCCGACTGTATTATATTATAGATATAATAGTAGTACACGCGGCCATCGTAGTGGTCGCAGGATTACATCGAGTTGCGATGGCTAGGCCCGGAAGAGCTAGGCACTCTTGAGTCAAGAGTGGCAAAGTTCAGCCCAGAGACCCAGTCCAACACGCTGGAGTTTAGGGGGGGAGGAAATGGAAATCTAATACATTGACAAGCAAGGGTATAAGCAAAGTTTTGTTTCCAACTATCCACCGATGTGGGCACATTTCTAAAGACCAATTCGTTACACTGCTTCCAGATTTCCCATGCCGCCGTTATGAATATTTCCATGAAGGGAGTGCCAGTCCAGCTTTTCTTGGCCGCTTGAAGCATGTCGAAGAAAGGTAGGTTGTGATCCCAGACGATGTTCAGAGCTTCCCAACAAGCCGAGCTGAAGGAGCAATGGAAAAATAGGTGGTAGGTGAGTTCTTTTGTGTCCGGAGTACGAAGCACATAGGAGTAGTCGTCGTCTTGTATCTTGTAGTTCTTTCTCTTCAGTAGGTTCCTAGAATTGAGTCTGTCGAGGAACAGTAGCCAGCAGAAGATCTTCAGTTTCTTGGATAGCTTAGTCTTCTAGATCCAGCATATGGGGGCCGGGGGAGCAACCTAAGCAAAGTTGAGTTTGTACACCACTCGGGAGGAGAAACCTTTTTGTGAGCGGTTGTATGTCCATGTGTCCTGGTTGTCCTGTAAGTTCTGCATGAGAGTGGACATGGTATTGTACTCCTCCATTGCCTGTGTGGAGAGTGGGGTGTGGAACTTGCTGTTTATGTCTTGTAATGCCCTATATTGTGCAATGGAGATGTCTGGTTGTCTTGCGAATGTGTGAAGTCTTGGGAAAAACTCCTGCAGGGTGTCTGTATGCCAATGATCCTGCCATAGAAAGACCATGTCCCCCGTCCCGACTGACACCTATGCATGGGCCTTGTAGATTTCCCAAAGGCCTATCACGCCTTTGAACCAGAAGGATCCCTTGTTGAACAGTCTATGAGGGGGAGTTCTGTCCAAACAGTAGGTTTGTATGATCAGCTGCACCCATGGCGTGTCACGCTCTAGGAACTTCTGTAGCAGGGACTCATTCATCAGGCGAAGGTCCTTGAGTCCAATCCCTCCTTTTTCTTTAGGAGTTGTGGTTTTCTCCCACTCTACGAGTGGCTTTCCCTTTCCTACAACCTCAGATCCTCTCCACAAACATGTTTTGCGCGATTTATCAATGGCTTGAGTTACTCCTTTCTTCAGTTTCAGGGTGCACATGGTATAATAGGCATGGCCGAGAGAAGGTTGTCCATCAGTGTGCATCTTCCAGCCGTTGAGAGGAAGGGTGAGGTTGCCGAGAATATCCTGTTGAACCTTGTTGTCAGCGAGTGAAAGTCCGAGAATTTGGGTCTGTTAGCTCCAAGTGGAACCCCTAGGTAGGGTAACGGGGAGGTCCCCAGTTGGCAACCAAAAGTATCAGCCATCATGCTCGCCTCTTGAGGGGAAGAGGATGATCGGGATAAGTGAGGACTTCCGTAGGTTTACCCTTAGCCCCGTGGCCTCTGCGAATGCTGGGAGCAGAGACTTAAGGAAAAATAGCTGCTGTTGTGATGCCTGGAGGGCAATGATTGTGTCATCTGCGTATTGGACGACCGAGAAATCCATGTCACTAAGATGAGCGAGCGGCGAGTTGAGGAGCCCCTGTGCTTTGGCCGCATTTGCAAGATGTTGCAGCAGGTCTGCAGCGAGCACAAAGAGTGCAGGTGAGAGGGGGTCCCCCTGTCTTACCCCTCTGCAGCAGTGGAAAAAAATTTCAAAGACCCCGTTGAGTAGGATTGTCGAAGTAGCTGTTGACAGCAAGTCCTTGGTCCAGTTAATCCACTGTTGCAAGAATCCTTTTTGTGTTAGCGCCTGTAGGATGGCATCATGCTCCATCATGTCGAAAGCTTTCTCGAAGTCCAATTTGAGTATGACCAGAGGCTCTCTGGACTTCTTGCATTGGTGGATGAATTCGTGGTTCTAGGCTATGCAATCTCGAATTGTCATATGCTTCATGAATCCGTATTGGTTGTTGCGGTGGACCATTTTTTCGAGGTGCATTTGTAATTTGTCTGCCATCAGCTTGGAGATTAATTTGGCACTTGAGTTGAGGAGGGAGATTGGGCAATAGTCCGAGGAGATCTCTGTTGTGGAGATTTTAGGTACCAATGTTGTTAGGTTTAATCCCACATCGGATATTGATGATAGGGGAGCCCAATATATAAGGTGGAGGTAACCTCACCTATCAGGCTAGTCTTTTGGGTTGAGGTGACCCGTCTGCGTGACGGGTCGGGCCGCGTTCTAACAAATGTGATCAGATCAGGGAACTAATGATGGGTTGCAGGCTATGGTTGGATTGGAAAAACTCGTTGCACAAGTTGTATATATCTTCTTTGATTATGCTCCAAAATCTCTTAAAGAATCTGTTGTTAAATCCGTCCTAGCCTGGTGCCTTGTCGCTCGGCATATTCTTTACTGTTTGATCAATTTCTTCGGTTGTGAAGGGCTCGATTAGTGAATGAAGGGTCATAGTAGGTGTTACCAGATTCTCCATTCCAGGCCAAAGCGATGTGGCATTTGTCTCCCGTTGCCTCTGCCTGAAGTCGTCCCAGAGCAGTGCAGCTTTCACCCCATGGTCTGCGATTGTCCTGCCAGAGCAGTCCTAGAGGCTAGTGATCACGTTGCGTCGATATCTGTCAGTGGCCGCCGCCATGAAGAATTTTGTGGGCTCATCTCCCAATTTAACCAATCTTTCCGTGTATCTCTGACGCCAATATTCGTTTTTGTATTGGAGTAGGTTTTGGATGTGGGTCTTTAACAGGGTGCGGAAGGTTTCCTCATGTGGGCTGAGGGGACTTTGTTCTTTTAGCTTGTCTACAATTTGTATAGGCAGATTTGTGGCATTCATCTTCTGTTGTAGGGATCCGACTATTTTGCTCCATCTTCTGATTTCTGCCCGTAGGGCTTTGAATTTTGCTGCCACTGTTTTGGCTGCATCCCAGTTTTGTGTGGGGGTGTTGGCCTAGACAGGGCTAACCAAATCCCCAAAAGCCAACATCTCAAATCAGTAGTTTTCGACTCTGAATGTCTATGGCTTTGGGATGTTCGTACCCAGTTGAACCATGCAAGGGGTGTGGTCAGAGGTGGTTTTGGCCAGGGGAGGAGTAATGTGAGCGGGTACGTGATTGACCAATTGTTGGACGTGAAGCACCAGTCAAGCTGCTCAAGAAGTGGGGAGGACTGCATATTGCTCCACGTGTATTGTTTGCCCTTTAACGGAATCTCGATTAAGCCCAAGTGGCTTATGACGTCGTTGAAGATTTGAATGTCGGTCATGTTTGCCCCTGGTTTGTTTCTGTTCTCCGCTGCCCTATAGAAGTTGAAATCCCCAATGATTATCCAATCTTGGGTGTCACCGATGTGCAATGATCGAAGTCGATCCTTGGTTGCCCAGTGCATGGTCCACATAAGGTTGTTAGGGTCCACTGTTTGTCGTTGATCAAAGAGGTGAACTGAATAGTAATGGCAAATTGCAAGCTTTCCAAGATCGTTCCGATTACACGGCTACCGACCCATCCTACCAGCAGCCTGCCAGACGCCCCCTGGGATGGAACGAAGGCAAATTGATCAAACCGTTTTGACGCCAGTTGTTTCATGAAGGTGTGGTCGATCGACACTCTTGAAGGTTGATAGTCATCAGTGGGGGGCAGTACTTGGGTCGGTTCCGGGCGCGTGCGTCGGTTGTAGACCCTGCCGAACAGCCAGCGGTGCGTTTTAATGTAGCGGGGGGGAGGCGAAACCAGGGGGCGAGGTGCCAAGCCGCAAGTGGCATTAGCCGACGGCTGCAGGGGCAGTTCCCTAAATCGGGCAACTGCGGGATGGCAACGAGAGCCCGCGGCGGACTCCGCCTGATCGACGGGGAAGCCCTGGAGGGGCTGCAGGCCTGGGGGAGTGGTTGCCCACCAACAGTGTTGGTGTTGGGGATGGCGGCAGCCGGGAGGCGGCGCAGCACGTCTGAATCGAAGGGACGCACCTCCGCACTGAAGAACTGAAGAGGTTCCGGTGTTGGAGGAGGAAGGCGCACCGGAGAGAGGGTGTGTTGGAGGAGATGGAGTTGGAACCCTGGGTGAGATCATACTCCTGGTGCTCCGGCGCAGGAAGCAGCAGATTTTGCGAGGGTTGGGGCCAGACTACCCAGCCATTGGCCTGCATCTCAAAGGGGGTTTCCCTGAGCGGCAGCCATGGCAGCGTCCCAAACTAGGTTTGGGTTTGGCGGGGGGAGGTCGAAATCTAGGTCCTCCACACACAGGGGGCCGTCGATAGGCAACGGGAAGGGGTGGGGGTTGCCTCCGGGAGGGATGTCGTCCTCACCAGGCGGATGGTGCGGGAGGATGAAGGCTCCATCTAGAACAATGACTGGGCAGGTCCAAGACCAAGCCTGGCCTCTGGTGTCGCCGTGGCGTAGCACAAGCCTACGCGGAATGGACCTTGTGCCATTATACAGGCACTTGACCAGGACGTAGCCGAGTTCTCCCGAGAACGTTGTGCCATGCAAGCAGCTGGCCTTCCACCGCCGAGTCAATGTGCTCCAGCGACATGTAGTCCAATGGGAAGGCAAAGATCATGATCCAGCCACAGTGGCTGTAGTTGCAGTACAGCGATTGATGTCATAGTTGTGCCGGGAGAAGCTTATCTCCCTGTCGTTGATGTTGATCGAGCTTTGGCGAGGAGGGAGTCGCGGTGGTAGCCCGACTCGATGGTACGCCCAGCGGGGTGATGCGGGTGGAGTGAACCACTAGACCGAGGTCCAACTCAATCACCTGCCTGATGCGGTTGCAGAAGAAGTCGTAGTCCGCGTGGTTGACGATGTTGTCTTGGTCCTCGGCGATGACATAGCTTTCATGGGCACGGGTTCATTTCCGTCGAGAGGTGCATCGGGAGACAGGGGACCCTGGGCAGCCCGCCGTCTAGGACGAAGAGATGCTCGTGGGGGATGAACCTGTGTGGGTCGACGGGGAAGTTGGCCATTGTTGGAGAGGGAGGGTTTCTAGAGGTGAGTTGGTGAGCGTTCTTGTTTGCAAGGGCAATGGTGAGAGGGCAACCGTAGTTGAGAGTGGGTGCACGGGAT
Organism: Tuctoria greenei; assembly: GCA_036927565.1. Lineage (NCBI taxonomy): Eukaryota > Viridiplantae > Streptophyta > Magnoliopsida > Poales > Poaceae > Tuctoria > Tuctoria greenei. Next base: position 112,730,468 of record JAYESD010000011.1, on the reverse strand, counting down.
GGGTAGTGGGGGGGGGGGGGGGGGGGGGGGATCCCCTGACTTTACTGCATGGGTGACTTGGTCTAGGACATGTGAGGTCATGCCATGTGTGCCCCACGTGGCAGCGACCAAGTCACAAGTCAGGGGATCCTCTTCCGTGGGGGAGTGGGGGGTGGGGGACGCGTGGACGCCAGAACTGTCCGTCGAAGTGGAAGTGGTGGGATGAGTGAAACGAGGCGGCAAGGCGGTTCTGGCAGGGCGTGGCAGACAATGTTGGTCGACGAGTGCGGCGTGGTTGTTAATGCATTTAACTCTCCAGACCAGACGGCGTTTGATTTTGGATGTGCAAGTAAAGGATCTATGGTCGGAGAGTAGGCAACGATGACATCTAATTCCAGCACGGTAGGACTTGGCAAAGTGGTGGGTGTTGAGACATCGGTAACAGCACCCAGCGGCAGCGAGGAGGAATGACGCCAGGGGGCTTTACTCCGGGTCTCAAATCGACGGGACTGAGCTGGGAGGGCTTTGCAAAGGCCTAGGCAGGTAATTGGAATCACATGAGGTGTGGGACCCAACCTTGCCAGGACAAGTTTGAAATGGAGGTGGGCCCTTCCCCAGGATGGACGGGGCGGTAGGGTTCGCCGGAGGACAGGCGGCATGGGTGGTCCGAGCTCAACAAATGCTGTTGCGGATGGTCTGGAAGGCCAATTTGAGAGGAACTAATCTCTCCGGCACAATAGGGCGCCAATGGCCACCGATCATTATCGCATTACAGGCAGTGTTTTGAAATGGCGCCTGGACGCCTAGGCGCCCGCCGGCCGCCTTGACGCCTAGGCGCCTAGGCGGGCGCCTAGGCGGGCTTCAGGCGACGATGAGAATGCTGCAGAGGCGGGGATGGGGATGGGGCAGAGGCGGGCGGGGGTGAAGGGGAGCGGAGACGGAGACGCGGTCGGGGCCGTCGGGCAGGGGAGGCGCGGCCGGTGCTGGGAAGGAAGGCGCCGGGGAAGGGGAGAAAGGTGGGCGCCGGCGAAGTGGCGGTGCGGCCGGCGGCGCTGAGTGGAGAACAGAGGCGGTCGGGTTAGGGTTACTGGGCAAACATATAAGGTTGAAGGGATATTGGGCTGTGTTGGGCCTTAAAACTATTAGGGTTACCCGAACAAAAGCCTGCCCCGCCGCCTCCTTCCCTGCTGTGACCGACGGCCACGCCTTCCCCTCCACGACGGCGCCTCCTCAGATCTGGCTTCGTTGCATCGTCTCCCTTCCCATCGGCTTCTCTGCTTCGTCTCTGCAACTAGCCGGCGCGCCCCTGGCTTCGTCCCGCCCCCCTCCCCGCGCCTCCGCCCCGTCCATATCGGCGGCTGCCGTCCGCCGGACCGGCCCTGCCTTCGTCCTCCCCCTTCCTGCGCCTCTGCCGCCCGCCGGACTCGACGTCTAAGACGCCATGGCGACGCCTAGCCGCTCCAGGCGGTCGCCTTGCCCGGTCCAGGCGAGGCGACCATCCCTGGCGTCCCGCGGCTACCGACTGGACGCCTAGGCGCCGCCTAGGCGTCGCCTAGGCGACGCCTCAAAAACGCTGATTACAGGGTGCGGCGGTCGTCAGCGGAGTGGGTTTTGGATGGTGAAGATTTGGAGGGTCGTGGACCAGGTGTGGGGAAGGCTGGCGGATGGGGGAGGCAAAGGTTACCTTTTTTCCCGGCGGTTGCCCGTGTTGCGCCTGCAGACAACCTGCCACGCAGCTTCTTCTTCCTTGCGCCATGAGCGAAGGTCTTTGACCCAGTTGGGTCCACCATCATGCTAGTGGAAGAAGTAGACGTCAAAATGAGCAGTGGTCACCCTCCTCAAGGAATGGACCCGGTACCCAACCTGCCTGGAGGCAACCGCAAAGCGCAAATGTCTGTCTCTTTCCATGGAGACATGGAAGCCCCCAGGGTGCATCCCAGGGCAGAGGAGAGGGCCCACCCAACTGAGTTTTCATTAGCTGGAACATAGACCGGCGGAACACTGCCAGCATGAAGAAAGCACCACAGGGGGGGGGGGGGAGAGAAGAAGAGAGGAGACGTAGCACCTTAGCTTGAAAGCGCTTTCCGCCGCAAAATCCCAGGTGCAGACGTTGAAAGCTTGTCTGTCACCATCCATGGAGGTCGAACGCTCCGGCGGTCAGGCCGACGCACTTTTATTGCGGGTTGCATCCGACGCCGCGGCGGGGGCTGGAGGCGAGGAGGGTGGAGCGGTGGGGGAGCGGAAGCGCTATTTTTTGTTCCCAACAAAGCCGTTGTTCCTATATGCCACTGTTCGATCTACGGTTCTTTTTTTTTGTGAGGCTACCTGTGGTTCATTTGACCTAGCTGTAAGCTTAAATTTCGTTCTCAATCAATAGGATTAATTATTGGCTTTGCCAAAAGAGCTACAGGAGAAAGCAATCATTTTAGTCCGTAATAAGAATGAATACACTTGTAGCAGTGTAAAAAGAAATGAATCCAATCATAGCACTCAAGGCGTGTACCTTGGCTCCAGCCCAGTATCCTTCTGCCTCCTCTTGCCTTTGATCTGGGGAAATGAAAAGGTATAACATCCCATCATTAAACTCACCTCGCAGAAACATTAACAGAATGGAAAACCGTACATGCAACAGAAGATGCCTTCATTTCCGTATCTGCTAAAAATAAGTGACAATGCGTTGTGGGTACCTACTTTTCTCTTATTAGTAGAATCTGTACCAAAGCCAGGGCCGTTGGAAGCGAAGCACTGAAAGCTGAACGCCTTGTTGTCATGGGTTCCATGAAGATAAAATGCATTCACACGAGTGCTGTGTCCAAATTGCTGCAGCCATCCCTACAAGTGAAGGGTATCATATTTCGGAAATGATGAGCTTAGTCTGTACATGAAAGTTTTAGAACTCTCATCAAGTTCAAAGAATTCAAGAAACCTACGGATTGAAGAGGTCGCACCAGACAGGGGCGACGCTTCCCTTGTGGCAGGGCGGGGCGGCCGCCTGGCCTACCGGCGACCCACCAGACCGGCACCTCGCATCCAGTCGTTGCTCCACATCCCGGCATCGCCAGGCCCGGCTGGGGAAGGAGCTGAGGAACCATGGAGCAGAAGAGGAGGGGAAAGGTGAAGAGAGATAAGCGGCAGGAACACCAGGCAGCTTCTGTGCCGACCATCCCGGGCCGGCTGCCTGCTTCTCTTTACAGATGGGCCTCCTGGCTCGGCATCGCCCAAGCACAGCTCGTTATCGGTCTGCGGCGTCGTGCCGTGCCGTGCGGTAGCGCGCCAGCCGACGTGCCCAAGCCCTGGCCCAGGCACGCGTTCGTGCGGTAGCGAGCCGGCGTACGAGGCACGGTCAGCCTAATGGATTTTAGAGCCCGTTAAACATATTTAGGGACCAAATATGTGAAAGAGTTCACAAAAATCATTATAAAATCTGAATAAAAAATACAAAGGACCAAACAACAAGAGATCCAATTGTTACTCTTGCTTGGAATCGTCCTCCACAGCACACTTGTATCCGTCTCCACCTCAAGAGGCTGTCATTTGCTCTCAATCCGAGTTCCTTTAGGCTTCGTTTGGATAGGTCGGGGTCGGAGTGGATTTAAGCCCAATCCACTCCATCTGTGGATTCAAATACATGCTCATCAAAAATACTCTCCATGGGCCAAAATTACATTTGGAAAGGGAGTGGATTTGCAACCCGCCTCCGAATCCACTCCGATCCGAGTGGGAATCCACCAACTCCATCGAGGCCGGGGACGAGACCCTCGTCTCGCGAGAACACCGCCGCCACCATCCCTCCCCCCCCCCCCCCCCCCCCCCCGCATTCGCCGCCACCATCCTCCTCTCAGATCCGCCACCCAGCTTCCTCCTCCCGCCGTCGGCCCCTCCTCCTCCCGCCGTCGCCCCCTCCTCCTCCTGTCGTCGCCCAGCTTCATCCTCCCGCCGCCGCCATCCTCCTACCGCCACCGTCGCCCAACTTCCTCCTCCCGCCGTCGCCCCCTCCTCCTCCTGTCGGCTCGTCCGCAACAACCCAGCCGCCGTCCACCTCCTCCTCTCGCCACCTTGCGCGAGTACACCGCAGGCGCGCATACTCCCCCTCTCCAGATCCGCAGGTCGACAGCTCGGCAGCCCTTCCCTTCCCAAGATCGGCAGCTCAACAGCCTTCCCTTCGCCAGATCTCGGTATGCATCTCTTCCTCCTCTAGAAGTCTGTTATTTGGTGGCTATTTTTTTTTCTTGGTTGCTTGTTCTTATCAGTTGTCGATGGCCATGTGATGTTCTTGATTGCTTGCATCAATACATGACTTGTTTAATCCTCCATACTCAGTTTATAGCTGATTACTTTTGGTGAAGAGGCTGCTAGCGAATTACTCAAAATGATCAAGAAATATTCTCAGTTTGTGAGACAAATATCCATGACTTTTGGTGAAGAAATTGGCTTCCCATGGTTTTGCAGAACTTGTGCCCCTGCATACATTTTGCTTCTAACTAAATATGGTGAATGTGCTATTTGGCTTACATATTGTTTTTTCCCTGTGCTCTGATTGATGAGAAGTTACTAATTTAATACATAAACTTGCAGTTTCTTTAAAAAGTGTTGGTGGCAACTGAATCCCTTGTTTTACCTCTCTAACCAATTTTGCACAACTATTTTTTAGGTCAATTCTGATAGTTCAACGCTTGTAGTCCAGCCATCTGTTGTCATCCAGATTTTTCAGTTTTTTGTGGCAATGCTCGTGATGGATCCATGGCAATACTTTGTGCACTGCTAAATGCACCAAAATAAATTCCTCTACAGGCACATCCACTCACAACATCATCGGCTGATTGTTCCTTACGCTATCGGTGCTCTCTACAACCATCCATTGGAGGGGCTACTTCTCGACACTTTAGGTGGAGCTCTCTCATTCTTGTTCTCTGGTATGACTCTAAGAACTGCTGCGTTCTTCTTCTGTTTTGCTGCATTGAAGATGGTTGACGAACTGTGGACTTTGGCTGCCATATAATATCTTCCGGAACCTGTTCCAAAATAACATTCTATTAGAAACATTAACCGCGTGGATTGGGTTAATTTGCGTTGTTGTTTACTGTATTAATGTTGTCTCTTGATTGTACCATGCTGTTCTTCCCGATTTCCGTTAGAAAACTTAGTTCATATTGTAAGGTAGTTGAGTCAGGTAATTCTTGTTGTTTGATTTTCATCCTAGTGGCAGGTATTCATGCATTGCATGCTGTAATATTTTAGAAAAAGTTGTTTGAACTGAAAATATGATGTGGAAGCAATATGACGTGGTAAAAGGTCCAAAGTTCAGATCATGTGTGTTTGAATATTAAATCCATGATCTGCAAACATTATGTGCTTTAAAATGCAAGGACAAAAGTATTTATGCTGGAGTATATGCAAAACAGGATTTGTCCAGTATTCTTTCTTCTACCAACCCATCATAATGCATCTAGTTTCTAACGTTCCATCCTCTATAGGATTTGTTCGCGCAATTCTGCCTCTCAGACTGTTATGTGTCTTTGCATTTGCTACAGGTGGCAAGCCTTCGTGTGACTCCAGCATCATCACCTAGCAAGTTGTGAGTTGTGACACCGCGTGATTCCAGCGTCATCACCTAGCAAGGGCTACTCGGTACTTCGCCTCTCAGTTCCTATTGATGCATGTTTGTTGTTTTTTACTTACTGTTTGTAATGCATAATATTGCATTGTTAAGTATTTGCTGGTTTATTAACTATATATGCCATGTGTGATACTTTTAAGAATTTCTATATATAATCTTATTTTTTTATAGATAATAAGTATTGATTACTTGGTAGCTTATAACTTGTATTTTATAGCTTTGAAATACCTGTCTTTATAGCTCATATTGCTGGTTCATTATTTTTTATTTCTTTCTTCAACCTGTATGGCCTTTTTCTTCATTGTTTAGCCTCATTGTTTGACCTGTATGGCTTTTCTATACAATGCTTTATATATATATATATTGATAGTAAATAATGATTACTTGGTAGCAGAATGGGTTCGAGAGAGGAGCGCGTAATTAGGAGGGAAGAAGATGATGATGAATTGATGTTCTTTCTTCTACCAAGTTTACAAATATTGGGTAGTAGTAGTAGTAATCATAACACGAAGAAGAAGCCAAGGCACACATCTAGTCGCACTGGAAAGCAGCTTATGAATGAAATCCTGGATGGACATGAGAAGGACTGTCGAGTAGCATTTCGAATGGAACCAATGATCTTCAAAAAGATTGCTTCCTATCTTAGAACTGAGAACCTCCTTCGTGATACAAGAGGTGTAAGAGTGGAGGAGCAATTAGGAATGTTCATGTTTATGCTATCGCATAATGCCAGCTATGAGGATCTACAATATGAATTCAAGCATAGCGGAGAAACAATCCATCGACATATCAAATCAGTTTTTGATACAATTCCTGCTCTCACCTACCGATTTTTGAAGCCAACTCTTACGACCGAGACACATTGGAAGATCACCACTGACACAACACGTTTCTTTCCATACTTTAAGGTGAATAAATTTACACACTATTTCACCTATTATGAACCTATATCTTCTAAGTTATGTATCTAACGTCCACATTCATTCTTTTTTTCAGAACTGTATTGGTGCTATTGATGGCACTCATATTCCAATCACTATAGCTGAGGACAAGCAAGCTCCATATAGGAACAGAAAGGGCACACTAAGTCAGAATGTTATGTTAGCTTGCGATTTTGATCTTAACTTTACTTTTATCTCTTGCGGTTGGGAAGGATCTGCAACTGATGCTAGGGTTTTAAGGTCTGCCATACTTGGTGGTTTTCGTGTTCCAGAAGGAAAATACTTCCTTGTTGATGGAGGCTATGCAAACACACCATCTTTCCTTGCTCCTTATCGCGGTGTCCGATATCATTTGAAGGAGTTTGGGCGTGGTCACCGACGACCAAACAACTACAAAGAGTTGTTTAATCACCGCCATGCAATACTGAGAAATCACATAGAGAGGGCGATAGGAGTGTTGAAGAAATGTTTTCCTATTTTAAAAGTTGGAACACATCATCCTATGAAAAACCAAGTGAAGATACCAGCGGCGGCTGCAGTCTTCCACAATCTTATACGTATGCATCATGGAGATGATGGATGGTTGGATAACCAACCAGATAACATACCACCTTCATCATTTGTTGACCTTCCTGGAGGAGACACTAGCTACAACAATGATGTGGCCTCTCTTAGTAGTCAAATTGAAAATGGAAATGCTGTTAGAGATGTAATTGCTTTGCATATGTGGGAGGATTACTCTCAGAATCAATGATGATGTAATTTGCACTTTTTATGTAATAAAATGTAATACTTATGGACATGATGTGATAATCTTATGTTTTTATTCAATCATGGTGTTTGGAAAAAACTAACCTCTTGTTATTATGTTATATATATTTATTTTCTGCATTTAAATGCTTTATGCACATGGATGTTTGGAAGAGGCTCTCCAAAGATTAACTTAATGCAAGTTGCATCTGCGCAAAGTCATTCCTCACCAAGGAGTGGTGGTAAACGAAAGAAGAGGTCACCAAAAGGTATTTATTCTAGTTTTTAAACCGCTGCATATTAGTTTTCTATCTAAGTGGTGATTTTGAACTTTCTGTGCAGTGAAAACTTCTAGGGCGAATTGGAACCCTGGATTGGAGAAGGGATTGGTTCAGATACTCCGGGATCATGATAATGATTGTTATAGAGGCCAAAATGGGTGGTCAACAGAGACATGGAACCGTATGGTCCAGAAGTTTCATGACCAGTTTCCATATGTCTCATTTTCTAAGGATCAAATTATGGATAAAGAGAAGGAACTAAAGAGGGATTTCAAGGTGCTCAAGGAGGCCCGTAAACAAAGCGGAGTTCATTGGGATGACAAGTTGTGTATGATAATGGCAGAACCTCCAATCTGGGATAACATAATTATGGTAAAAAAATCTTGTATTTCAATACTATATATCATTTTCCACTCTTCAATTTTTATGTTCTTAACTCATTTTGTATATTGCAGTCCCATCCTAAAGCCAGCAAATTTCAGAGGCAGGGTTTTCCTCTGTATGATGATTTAGAGAAGTTATATGAAGGTAAAATTTCTATTGTTGAAACTTTTACTTTCATATTAATCTTAACTGTGGAATGTTGTTTTTGTTAATGTATTTATGACCTTACTCTTTTGTTTAGGTAAAACAGCGGATGGAAAGATGGCTTTCATCTCTCTCGAGCCAAAAGATGATGACAATGTGAGGATCATTCAACCACCAATGCAACAACTGACACGCGGTACAGCCATTGGAAGTTTGGATATCCTTTCCAGCTACAATGATGGTCAAGAAGATGATGAAGATGATGTGAGGATATGTGATGTTACATCGTCAAGGGATGCATCTGAGTCGTCAAGGGGTGTTACTGAAAGATGGTCGTCGAGGGGTGCTGTTGAAATAGATGAAATCCCTGCTGAAAACTGCTCCACTACAAGGTAAATTATAGATGTGACCTCTCTAGTGTCATTGTGTTGGTAGTGTCTGGTGTTATAGAAATGGACCATGTTGTATCACTAGTGCTATATATACATGTTGATGTACCGTTTGGATACTATTCTGCTTAGGTTTCAGTAGAGATACCATTTTTCTAGATTTGACTTGTAACTGTTTTTAGGAAAAAGGTTGGACAAAAGCGCAAGCAAAATGCAAATGTTGCTGAAATGATGGAAAGATACCTTGAATTGAAGGCAAAACAAACAGAGCATGAAGTTGCGGAGCAACAAAGAGCTAGAGAGAAGGCGGAGGCTGCTGATTTCTCCATCAAGAACTGCATCACTTTACTATCTACAATAGAAGAATTATCGGGTGAAGAGAGGGCAGATGCATACGATGTTTTCAAATATGCTCAAAATAGGGAGATTTTTATTACTGCTGATGCTTCATCACGCCTAATATGGCTTAAGAAAAAAATAGTAAGTTCTGACCTCATTGCTTATTACTGCACCTCATTCTTTATTACTGCTGATGCTGCAACTTTGCAATTAGTATGACCTCATTCTTGAATTCCTCAAGGCCTTGACCTCATGTCTTGCAAAGTCTCTTCACAGCTACTTCTTCTCCCCAGTTAATGTTCCCTACAGTTATTTATGATATTCATCATCGTTATGCCAAGTATAACATAAAGAACATTCCATTTATGCCATAAGTACATACCATATAAACAGGGCCAAATCCTCCTGCTCTAAGCTTGTTCGAGTCACTAAAATTACTAGTAGCAGTTTTTATGTGGTCCAGGGGGTATACTTTGAGTTCATGACTTTTTTCATCCTCCACTTCATTGTCAAAACATATTGATTGTGAGATATCCAGCATACCACTATTCTGCTCAGACCGGGTAGATGAATGCCTGGACCTCCAACTTTTGTGCACTGCACCTCATTCAAAATGGTGATCAACATTATATACTCCACCAAGAATTCATTTTAGTTCACATCTTTGAAGCAAGGAGTTTACATCAGTATTCATCTAAGCGAGGAGTTTACACCAGTATTCATTTTATTATTTGCTTTGTGTCATAATCTGAACTATATGGTGGTAATTTTCTTAACTATGTAGTTTTTCATTTTATTGCAGAGGCAGATCAACCAAATTTAGATGACTCTCAGAGACCAAAGTTTGTCGGCGCTGCTTTTACATCATTAGATCACATTCACCATCTGTTTGTTGGCTACTTTTTATTCTGTGATTGCTTTGAGTCAAAAAAACTGTAACTACTTTGAATCTAGTGCTTAATGAGCTGTTAGTATGAAACAATATCCAACTGCCATTGAAACCTTTTTGTGATATTCTATACTCAGACTTTGAGTCAAAAAAATTGTAATTACTTTGAATCTAGTGCTTAATCTAGTGTATGGCATGCTCAAATTTTTATATATTTTTCTCATTTTTATCAATATATTTTATTTTGGTACAGTTTTTATAGTGGCATGTTCAAGAATTTCTTTTTCATTTTTAACTCTATACTCTATATTATTATTTGTTATTGAAGCAGAGCAGTATGGCATGGTAGAAGTATTTCTGATTTTTTCATTATTTTCTAACATATTTTGCGGAAATGAATGCCCAATACACCATATTTTGGCAAGTAATGCTCAAATCCACGCCGGACGCTGAAACCCTCCCAAATACGTGACTAGACAAGTGATTGAAACCCACGTCGTGATAGGGATTGGGTGACCACCAAACCCACGGGTGGACTGATTCCCACGTGGATAAGCCTCCCCAGAAGCCAAACGAAGCCTTACGCGGTCCCACATGAAGGCCTAACTATCAAATGTTGTTTTAATTACATTATTTTATTCATGATTTATAGAGATAACACCGACATCCATGAAATTATATAAATAAGACTTTGTGGTACGTTCAATGTGCAAAAAATCTTATTCCATAGAATTTGCACATTCAATATGCAAAATATTGTTTACGTGCATTGAATATACGAAAAACAAATTCACACTAAAAGAGCCCTAGTATCTACTCGTCATCACTCCCTTCGGTATTGTCACTCTCTTGCTCCTCTTCATACTCGATTTCTTTATCATCTTCATTATCACCAGAACGAGCAGCTGCGGGAGCACTAGAAGTAGCACCAGTCCCTCAAAAGAAGGCAAGCTCTAACTCGGACAGCTTGGGAAACTTTGAAGGCACTTCGTCCTCGCTGTCATCTGACACAAGGGCAGGGGGTAGCTGGAGGTGCTCTTCTGATAGATTCCATGTCTCTCTTATGCCGCTTGGATAACTTCTGGACTGGTATCTAAGTGGAGCAACACATAGAGAACATAGCCTTAAGAACCTTTAAGAGTCCCGAAGAGCAAGAAGGCTGATGTGGCACAAGAGGAGGAGGCTGAGCTGAGCGCCTCCCAAGAGAGCTAGGCTGAGACGGTGTTGAAGGAGCTCTCACAGGACGATGAAGCTTTGAAGGCTTCTGAGACACTAGAGGCCTATACACCACATCCCTCACAAATTTCTTACCATAAACTTTCTCAATAAACTTCATGATGTAAGGAGCATAACAGCAAGACCTAGTAGGAGTCTCTGAAGCAATGTAAATCTCCTCATAGATGTAGTCAAAAGCATTGAACTTCTGTTGGCTGCCAAGGAGCTTGATGACACTGCGGCTGTTGTAGTTGATCTGGTTGGATTCACCATCTTTAGGGGCTATCGTCTTTCGGATGAGATGATTATGCACTACATGGAAAGGGCGTAGCCCGTGGATGTGAGGAGGCTGAGCAGGGTACTCCTTTGAGTAGAAGTCCAACATCTCCTCTGTAGTCACAAGAGGCTCCTCGTGGATCTTTAATGGATGCCTCAAACAGTGCTCCATACCCAAGATGGTAGCAAAATCTTCATAGCTGACCGAGTACTTCTCACCATTTATCATCCAGGCGAAACCATGTTTGTCTGTACAATAGAATATGGTGGCATAGAACTGAAGAATGACTTTGACATTCCATGGGTATTGCAGCCCCATGATGTCCTTTACCCCATGGAAATCACAAGCGTCCTCCACCTCAAAAAGTAGGACATCTCTCTTCTGTTGTACTGCCCGCCAATCAATCCAGATTTGTCTTTGTCGTGAGCACGAAACGATAGTAATCCATGTGAAAATAGCTCCAGAAGCGAGGGTCTCTCCCAACCCTAGGCATGTCATAGCACTTCACATCTCTCTGATGATGAGTATCCAGAAGGTTCCTTCTGTAGTTGATCATGTCTATCGGACGACGAGGGTCGCCTTTTGGTGCTTGAACTACCAAGGGTCTAATCTCAACATCCTCTTGAGCAGCTTGAGGACCACCACTAGATCCTCCTGAGACAACAATGGGTCCGTGAGCGGAGCTGTACGATGAACAGTCTGCTTGACTCTCTTTAGGGCCTGAGTTGATGATTCACTGCCGGCGGCTTGCTTGCCTCTCTTTGCACCTTGATTTTCACGAGCCATGGCTAGAGATAGACATAAAGGATAGGTAAGAGACAAAGCAAGAAGGGTAGGATATTGATTGATAGTTTGTATAAAAGTTAAGAGGTTAATGTTGTACAGGATCAGACTTGTCTGACTTGAAAGTTAGACTTATCTGACAAACTGAGTCGGACTTGTCCAAAGAAGGTGTCGGACATATCCGACATGTATAGTTTTAACCCTAACTTCTATCTAAACTACACAAATCAATTTTTCTACCAACAAGATTCTACCAAAAGTTTTTAATCATGCTAGTGAACAAATTCATTAACAAGAAAACAACAACTTGCCGCAAGATCCGAAAAAATAAAGGAAAGGTTGGATAAGATACCTTGAGAAGAGGGGAGAGCGGAAAATATCGAATAGGTTTTTGATCTTCCAAGCCTTGGAGGAGATCGACCTCACACACTCGTTGCAAGAATCTCAAATCAAAGGGGATCTTGAGAGGGAGAGAGAGGAACTTGATTGAGAGAGGTTGAAGAGAGGGGAGAGAGAGAGAGAGGGAGAGAGAGATGAGCCTACAGTCTCTTTTGGGGGGCCTCAAACATAGTATGAAGTCAGACTTGTCCAACAGTCTCCTGAAACCTTAACTGACCCACGTCGGACTTGTCTAACTTAGTGGTCGGACATGTTTGGCTGAGTCAGACATGTCTGACTTATGAGTTAGACTTATCCGACTCCCCCTGAATAGTTGCAATGTGCAACTAGAATTTTGAGGGGAGGTTGTTGACGTTTCTTACATTACAGATAAAAATCCGCAAGCGCATGAAAACTGTCATGTGGCACTTCCCCTTAAGGAGTATTCCCAAGGATATCGAGCCCAAGGAACGTATGTGCTAATCTTACGAAATAATCCACCCAAGGACACAAAGTTGTTTGGTAGGCAAGGAAGAGAGAAAAATCCAAAGTATTGATTCTAATTCAAAGGAATTTGCAGTAGCTGCTTGCTTCGGACACGGGTTTACCCCTAGCAACACTAGGATGACTCCCGCCAAGAGACTATGGCATAGCCGAACGTGGAGGATTACTAAGGATAGAGGGTTGTCACCACCTACTGTCTACATCTTCAATCCGTGGGTTTACAAGATATTCACTGATGATTTCTAACCTAAGCACCATGCTTATGTTTTAAATCACAACTTTAGTTGTTTCGAACACAAAGCTACAACTAGAGCCTCTAATAAATTAAAGCAATGAATCCACAAGTAACTACTTGTGCAAACTACTATGAATTGAGAATCAAACTTGAATTGAATTCACAAAGGGTTTACTTGATTTGAATAACACCTTTGTACAAGTGTAGAAGAGGGACTTGACAAGTCCAAGCCTCCTTCTTCTAAACTCTCACCACTCTCCTTCTACTTGGCAGCCTCTAGGACTACTCTAAATCTTAGGAGTGGTATTGTATTCTCAACTTTTGGTATGTGTGTGAAGTGAGGTATGGGGTTCTATTTATAGGGGGGAGAAGGGTCGGTTCCCACCACCAAATGCGCGCAAATCAATCATCACTGACTTCTTCAAGTCGGGAGGAGCCAACACGAGGAAGCTGACCAAGTTTGGCGCCACGACCAGGTCGGTCGACTATGGAGGTCGGCCGACCTGGTCACAACTCCGTTGGGGCTATGCTTTCTCCAGGTCTATGCCAGGTGGGTCCCATCCTGTTATATGGGTGCTACACCGTTGGATGGCCTTGGATACTTCTGTTTGTGGGCCATTTGATCCATGTGATGACATGTGGCATCGCTTGATTCATTGAAGTCCAATTTTATGGATTACTCCTTGCATGACTTGGTATTTTGGGTCTAAATTCACCTGCATACAAATAAACACCAACATTTGTGGAATTGGTTAGTTTTTAACCCTACCACTATGTTGCGTTTCTCTTTTGTGCACATTATGAGGTGAATTGATGGTCTAAATATGTTACTTAAGGATCGTCAACAAACTCCCCCACACTTAGTCTTTTGCTCGTCCTCGAGTGAAGGCAATAAAAAGAACTACGATGTTGTCATAAATTTGCTATAAGTTAGAAAAAGAGAATACTTGATATTTCAACTCATAGCTCAATTCATGAGTTTCCTTTGTTGAATGTGGTTATCACATCAATCTTGGGTGTTAGAAGAGTGGAATGTAGTTTTTTGTGATCTTCTCCTACCGAAATGATCTCACGATTTGCTATATTCAGAAAGTTAAAGAAACAATTGCCCTTATCTTCTCATTTGGAATCTCTCAAGTCTCTCAAGTGTTTTCATACTCACCTTGGCATGTTGTACCAATTTTGTCCTTATACTAAATATGGCTATATCTTGAACTTGATAGTGATAAATATGGCACACATTGCAATTCATATATTACTAAGTCAAAAACTTGATCCTATGAAAGACTTATAACAACAAACAAATTGACAAAGAAAATTATTGTGCACAAGAATGGGATGGATATTTGTGGATTCCATGGTTTTATCTCTCTAAGGATGAAACATGGCTACTTTTTTTTCTTTTCCCCACTTTTTTTTTGCATACTTCCTCTTTTGAAGAGTATATGGTTTTCTTTTTCTCTTCTTTTTGTAGCCATGTCTTCTACTCCTTTTTATATTTCTAGAGAGATTTTGATGACCATAATGTATGGAGTTTCTTTATTGGATGGATGAATGGTGGACACAAATTCTCAATGTGAGAAATTTTGCATGAATAGGGTGCACAAGAATTTCTAAGTCAAAAGTTCATACATGTCACTCAATTGGGTCACGAGTTTGACAAAGTTCAATGAAAAACAAAGTGGCATATGCATGTGGTTTTTCAAGAATTTGTATCATATGGTTATGGTGGGTATTTAAATTTTCAATGAGATAATGAGGCAAAGTTCAAGACTCTAAATTTGCAAACATCAAAATCAAATTCAAGCAAAGAGATATCTCCTCGAATAACTCATTTACCATATCACACTAGTCAAATACTTGGATGATGTGTTTTTCCTATTTTATTTGTAGGAATCACAAATAAGGCAATAAATCGAAATATAAAGTATTCAAATTTTCAGCTCAAGCGAATTTTGACTACCAAGTTTTAAATTTTAATTGTTGAGTTGATTTGCTTTCAAATATGTAGTATTAAATACTAAATCAACTCAAACAGTAACATAGCATGCTCATTCAGGGGTAGGAGATCCAAATCGAATTTGTGGAGCGAAACAGAGCTGTGTGGGGCCCACACCAGGTCACCCGACACCTTTCTGACCTCTCTGTTGCTCTGTTTGGACGTGTCAAGTCATATGTTCGGTTACGACGTGTTTCGGGGTGCAACACTATTTTTGCACGATAGGATTTCACGAATTTGGGGTGCCTCCCCCACACTTGTTCCCTGAATTCTATATTCACAAAAATAAACTAAAGAGAGAACTTTACTAGGTTAGATGAACCGGTAAGTTCACTTTATTGAACTCAAAATATTGGAGATGCTTACATTATTCAATCTAAATTAAATGAAGTAAAAATTTGAAATAAAACTTAACTAAATTAGTAAGAATCCTATGCGGTTGGGACATCTAAACTATGGAGCGTTGTAGATGTCGAGCTTCCCGATGATATTGCATACGCGTCGCAGCTTGGCGCCCATGCCAGGGGGAACACCATCAATCTCCTCCTTTTGGGATATGAGCTCATCCTTCAGTTCCGCCCTCTCAATGCGTCCTTTAGCCACTAAGTCCGATAGCTTCTTGTTCTCCAAATGGAGAGAAGCTAACTCCTTAGAAAGTTGTGCCACTTTAGGGGCACGAGGAGATTTCTCGTCGCTGTCCTCAAATTGGCCAGTGGCCCTCTGATGCAGGTGGCGAGAGGTGACGCTAATCTTGGAGGGTGACGAGCCCATCGATTCCTCCATCGTCACATTATCCCCTTGCTTGAAAAAGCCTTTTGCATAGCCTCCTTAAGGCTTGCACACCCCCGTGGATAATGAGGCGATCTCCCACACACTCAGGCGAGGTACACATAGGTGACTTGTAGTGGTGGCTCACTATGTCACCATCATTGGTCTTCAGAGTGTACATGAACTCCTCGCCAGGATGCAACTTTGGGAGAGACTTGTCTTTTTCAGGAAAAAGACGGGTCTTGACTGACTTAAGGCCAGCCGTAGTTGGACAACGTGCAGGTGTCGTCGACTTCATGAGCGTCCTCCGAGGGGAGAGCGACCGTGCAACACCACGAGGCGTGATGTTACGCTCATGCGAAGTCGTCGTCGGTGGCGGGATCATGGCGAGAGGTACGACATCCAATGCCATGATGGACTCCAAAGAGAGGGTGGGCTTGTCATTGGCCGGTGCAATGTCTCCGCTCAGGTTGAAGGTTGAGCTAGAGGAGGCATGAGGCACAATTTTCTTGTCGGTCATGACTTGGATGGGAGGAACAAGAGATGTATTTTTCTGGATGGTGCAAGGTTTCCCTCTTTGTTCTCGTCAATAAATAAGCGGGGAAAATATGATAGCATTGAGAGTCTTGTTGGGATACGACGAGAGAGCCCGCACGAGAAAACAGAAGGCTGACGGCGCAAGGGAGAGGTCGGCCGACCCTAGGGTTCGGCCAAATCCTTCCGACTCCGTTCGGGCTAGGTTTTCGTGGGTTGGCTTAATGACCCTCATGGATGATTAATTGGATGGGCCCATTAATTGGACGCAGAGAAATTAGTCAAAATTTAAAGAAACAGTGTGAAAATCAATAAGATTTATCATGTCAATTTCTTATTCCGTCTCCTCCTCCTGAGATTCAAAAAATAATTTGAGTCGGTGCCCATTCAATTTAAATAGCCGATCATCATCACTTGGAGTGTGATTGCTCCATAGGATGAGGTTTCTACTACAGTGAAGGGTCCTTCCCATTTACTTCTAAGCTTCCCATGTCCAAAGAGTTTAACCCTAGAGTTGAAAAGTAGAACTTTATCTCCAAGTTTGAACTCTTTAGGCATAATCCTCTTATCGTGCCATCTTTTGGTTCTTTCCTTGTAGATTTTTGCACTATGGTATGCCTTATCTCTCCACTCTTCCAACTCCAAAAGTTGCTTCAGTTGGTGCTTTCCTGCTTCAAGAAGGTCCATGTTCCACCGCTTGATGGCCAAATAGGCTCTATGTTCCAACTCTACAGGAATATGACAAGTCTTCCCATAGATCAGTTGGAAAGGAGACATGCCGATGGGAGTTTTGTAGGTAGTACGGTATGCCCACAATGCGTCGGGTAGCTTATGATTCCATCCCGTTCCTATTTCCAAGATGATCGTTTGCAGAATATTCGTAATTTGCTTATTAGATGTTTCTGCTTGACCACTTGTTTGTGGGTGGTATGGAGTAGCAATGTTATGCTGGACACCAAGCTCCCTCAAAAAGTTTCGGAATGTCTTATCTATGAAATGAGACCCTCCGTCACATATGACCATACGGGAAGTGCCAAAGTTTGGAAAAATGATCTCATGGAACATTTTCCTAGCTTGCTTGGAATCAACATTTTTGCATGGCAAAGCTTCTACCAATTTTGACACATAATCTACAGCCATGAGGATATACTTGCAATCATAGGACCTAGGTAAATGTCCCATGAAATCAATACCCCATACATCAAATAATTCCACTTGGAGATTATATGTTAGGGGTATTGCATTGCGAGCTGAGATTCCTCCATGCTTTGGCATTTCCAACATCTGAGAATGAATTCTTTTGTATCTTAATACATAGAAGGCCAATAGAATCCACTTTGTCAGATCTTTGCCTGGGTACAGTAAACACCATAATGGCCACCATGGGGTCTAGCATGGCATTTCTCAATAATCTTGGTGCCTTCTGAATGTGGCCTAGAGGGGGGGGTGAATAGGCCTTTTTGCAAATTGTCGGATCTTGTAACACTTAACAACCAGTTCAATACCAGAGATATCGGAATAGTCCAGTAAAGTGCGGACTAGTCCAGTGTTTATGGACTAAGTTGATCAAATTTGATTGATTAGATTGATTCTACTATGTAAGCAGCAGAAGTATAGATTCAAATGAAGGTTTCAATGTTATATATCAGATTATATCAAGATTAAATCTTATGTTTAACAATTCAACGTGAGATAAGCAATGATTAGTGAAAACCTAGATTATATTGATAAATAAGAACGTTGAACACCAAGAACAAGACACAAGAATTTATCCCGTGGTTCGGCTTCCACGAAGGCAACCTATGTCCACGTTGAAGAGTCCACAAAAGGACCGGGCCTTCTCCAACCCTACCCTCGTTGGATCGCCACAAAGGCCAATCCTCTTCCACTAATCACAAAGGGGTGAATAACCAAATTCAAAGGGGCCTTCTCACACGTTGAAAGCTCTCTTGGATTACAACACGAAATACCACCAAAACACATTCAAAAGATTACAATTAAAACGCAGGAGTGTGTTAGAGAATTAAACCAAGAGCTCAATGGTGTTGAACGTGTCTCTCCAATGATCTAGAGTGAATCCTCAAAGGATTGATCGTTGTTGCACTTAATTTCGTGGAGAGATGTGGTTTTTGAGGCTCTTAGGAGGTGTGACGGCGCTAGGGTTCGAGAGTGGTAAAAATATGGCCGTACAACTCTATTTATATGGGTTTCTAAAAGTGATCGTTAGGGTTCAGAACGTTCGGACTAGTCCGTGGTGGTCACCGGACTAGTCCGGCGTGCTGAGTGTAGCAAACCCTAAGTGTCCTGAAATATCAGACTAGTCCGACTAGGAGCGGACTTGTCCGATTTCGCTACTGGAAATCTTCGGACTAGTCCGATAGCCATCGGACTTGTCCGGTTATGTGAAACCCTAAGTGTATAGGATGACAAGTCCGCACTTGGGGGACTTGTCCGATTCATATCAGAGGGTATTTCGGACTAGTCCGTGTACACATCGGACTTGTCTGATTTGGATCAGAAAGAATATCGGACTAGTCCGGATGTGATCGGACTTGTCCGATTTTGTGTGACTTGTGAAGTGTTTTGAGGACTAGTCCGCACTGGGGAGGACTAGTCTGATTCTAGTCGAAAAGGATATCGAACTAGTCCGGTGTCTGTCGGACTAGTCCGGTCCTGTGTAACTTTGTGCAATGTGTGTGTTTAAATGTGGTTGAGCTCTTGGGATATGTTTCCTTAACACACTCCACACACAATAATCTACTACTCTTCTTCCTTGAGCTCATTTCCACTTTGCTCCCCATTCTTCCTTCTTTTTGGTACTTTGTTCATTTTTCTGTCATAAGCCTGCACTCATCTCAACAAAGAGGTTAGGATCCCAATTGCTTGTCATAAATCATCCAAAACCCACAAGGGAGTCCTAGATGCATTTTCAATCTCCCCCTTTTTGGTGATTGATGACAACCAATTGAGATTTCACAAAATGTGATAAAAATTGAGATTTTCATAAAGTATGCACATATGAATTCAAAATACATCAAGCAGTGAAAGTATAATCCATATGTGCATTCTTTATGGTGGGATGCATAACTAAGTACACTAAAACATAAAGAATGACATTAATTACTAAATAGCAAGCATATATTACATTCTAGAGCAAAATCACAGTTTTCATAAATACTACTCAAAGGATTAACTCATTGCATCACAGAACCATAATTAATATAAGATCATTGTGAAAACATTACAAGCCACAAAAGAGGTAGAAAGAAAAGCATAGAACTCTCTCCTCGTAAACTACAGCTAAGACTAAGACCCCCCCTCAATCTCCCCCCCTTTGGCATCAAGACACCAAAAAGAAGGAGAGGAGGGTCATAGGGTCTTCACTCTTCGTTGTCGGTCCTCTCATCATCGTCTTCATCATCTTCATCTTCAGCTTGATGATGATGATGAGGAGGAGGAGCGGAGGTACTCGAGTCCCCAATGCCAAAGTAGGCAATCTCGGAGGGGGTCAAGGGCCCAAGCTCAGTGAAGTTTGGGTTGGAGTCTTCAGAAATCACTAGAGATCCAATGGGGTCGATCTCCAGCTTCTGGCAAATTTGCTTCACATTTGCCTTAATGTACCTCATGTCCTCCTTTCTTTTCTGATTGAGCTTGTGGGCCTTCACTTCGGCCTTCTTGTAGGAGGCAAAGATTGCAGCTAGATATTTAAGGATCCCACTAGCTGATCCTTTCTGAGGGGCTGACCTACCAGCAGGTGCAGCACTAGCATCTTCTCTTGTTTTCGCCGGTGCCTCAGGGCTGGAGGCCGGCGAGGGAGCAGCCTGGACATTTACTTGTTGAGGCTTCTGAGGCCTCAGAGGTGTGTGCTCCACATCTTTGACAAACTCGATCCCTGTGACTTTCTCAATCATATACATGAGATAAGGGGCATAGCCACATGATCTGTTAGGAGTGCATGATATGTTCACCATGTCATTCCAAATGTATTCCGCCACATCAAATGGGCGGTTTTTGCTTATGACCCTCATCAGAGTTCTGATGTATCCTTGAACACTCCCTGCATCCCCATCCTTAGGAGCTATTGTCTTCCTCAAGACTCTGTTTAGCACCACAAAAAATGGATTCATGTTCTTCGTGGAAGGAGGGATGAACTTTGAGTTGGGCTCATAGAGAAACTTCATCCTTTCCTTCTTGATGACACCAACATTGTGAATAATAACACCGTCATTGCTTGAGGTGTCAAGATGCAACATCCTTGCAAATTCTTCATATGTGATAGTGTACTTGGATCCATGAGTCATCGAAGTCACTCTTTCTTCTTCATCGCTTGCAAAGTAACAAGTGGCATAGAACTGAGCCACCACTTCATCATTCCAATTGTACTTGAAGGCAAAGAGGTCCTTCAAGCCATGTCTTTCAACTGCTGCAATCACTTCATCAAATGTAGAGCATCTCTTCTTCTCAAGATGTGCCCAGTCAATCCACTGACTGCGCACCACTGGTGTCTTCATCTGTAGGTAAACAGCCCTGTAATAGTCAACATGAAAATTGCTCCAGAATCTTCCATCTGCAGCCTGCTTTGGATGACTATAGCAATCAATGCTCCTGAGCTTTGCAGCTGAGTCGCTGCCCTTTCCATTGAATTTCTCTTCAGTGGGATCCCGGACCCCTTCCCTCGGAGCATGCAGCTTCAACGGGCCAACTGGACCCGTAGCAATCCCTTTGCCCTTGCCCTTTGCTTGGCGGGCACTTGCCGAGCTAGGACCACCACCGGTGGTAGTCCTAGAAGCTGGCACCTTGGAGGCCGGCTTCTTCGCCAGCACTTTCTTTCGAACCTGTGGAGGAGACGGAGATGGCTCGGTAGGTCTCTCTTGACGCTTCTTGCCGAGACTCGTTGAGGTTCGAGGTGCCATCTCGTGGTCCATCTCGGCCTCAAAATCGGAAACTTCATCATTTGAGCTCGACATGACCTGAGAATGAGAGACTTGATTGAGAATGAATGGTACAAGGCATAGGTGTGAAAGTATATCAAGGACTTGCATTGAGGAATTGAAAAGATAGGTTTTGAGTTCAGAAAAGTCGGACTTGTTCGGTGTCCAGGCACGGACTAGTCTGGGATATCGGACTTGTCCGTGCATGGACCGGACTAGTCCGGTATTCAAACTCAAAAACCTAGGAAACTAGACAAATGGTGATTCCCAATGCATAACAGGAGTAGCATAAACGTAATACATCAAGGATGCATGTATATAGTGAAATATGCTAGGCTATTTGATCAACAATGAAGGAATTCGGGATTTCTAGGGTTAGGATGAAAGATTACCGAAGAAATCAACTGGAGCTGGAAGAAGAGGACGTTGAAGGCCAGACTAGTCCTAGAGCATCAGTCCCGATGCAATGTCGATCAAATCCCACCCAAACTTGCGAAGTTTTGATGGAGAAATCAAGAAATCGCCTTGGGGGCTCGAGCACGAAGAGAGAGAGTGCGTGAGGCAAGAGTGTAGGTGAGGGATTTAGGGTTTAGCGGCGGCTAGGGTTATGGACACGAAAAATCGGACAAGTCCGGAGATGACCGGACTAGTCCGAACTTTTCCAGGGGCTATATCGGACTAGTCCGTTGTCTACCGGACTAGTCCGGCCTAACCGGCACTCTACAGACTAGTCTGCATGGGCAGACTAGTCCGGGCAACCACAAACTAGTCCGTGGTCACCAGGCAAGAATTTGTAGCCCATTCATATATATTTGAAGGTACATATTTAAAGAAAGAGAGGCAAAACACATCAGATAATCTTGATAAATATGATCAGTAAGCATACAACAATCAAGCAATGATCATAATTCACCAAGATCTAGTAATTGACATAGTTTTCCGGAGAAAAATGAGAGAGATGATTTTCACAATCCAAAACAACATATTTGAAGAATTCATACAGGTATGCAACATTTCAAGTCACACTCCGAGCATCAAGGATATTTAGTTCATTTCGGAGTTCGCAAAAGCGTTTTTCATCAAGTGGCTTGGTGAATATGTCGGCCAATTGCTTTTGGGTATTGACATGGGAAATAGCTATGTCTCCTTTCATGGCATGATCTCTCAAAAAGTGATGTCTTATATCTATGTGTTTAGTTCTGGAGTGCTCAACTGGCTTGTGGGCAATTTTGATAGCACTCTCATTGTCACAAAGGAGTGGAATATGGTTCATAGTGTAACCATAATCCCTTAGAGTTTGTCGCATCCAAAGGAGTCGAGCACAACAACTCCCGACTGCAACGTACTCTGCTTCGGCTATGGATAAAGCAATGAAATTTTGTTTCTTGGAGGACCAAGAAACTAAGGATCTCCCTAGGAATTGGCATGTGCCGGAAGTGCTTTTTCTATCTACTTTGCACCCGACATAATCTGCATCGGAATAATCGATGAGATTGAATTTTGAGCCTTTTGGGTAACAAAGACCAAGGTTGGGTGTATGAACTAAATATCTCAAGATCCTTTTTACGGCTGTCAAGTGACATTCTTTAGGGTTGGCTTGAAATCTTGCACACAAACATACACTCAACATAATGCCTAGCCTAGATGCACATAAATAGAGTAGAGATCCAATCATGGAGCGATATACCTTTTGGTCGATGTTAGGTCCATCTTCATTGAGATCCAAGTGGCCATTTGTTGCCATGGGGGTCTTTATGGGCTTTGCCTTGTCCATACCAAACTTCTTAAGTATGTCCTGCGTGTACTTGGTTTGGCTTATGAACGTCCCTTCCTTTTGTTGCCGCACTTGGAATCCCAAAAAGTACTTTAACTCTCCCATCATTGACATTTCAAACCTGTCTGTCATGATTTTACTAAATTCTTCACAAAAAGATTGGTTAGTTGACCCAAAGATTATATCGTCAACATAAATTTGACAAATAAAAAGATCATCATCAAAATTCTTTGTAAACAGTGTATAGTGTACTTTGCCAATCTTAAAGCCATTTTCAATTAAGAAATCTCTAAGACACTCATACCAAGCTCTAGGAGCTTGTTTGAGGCCATAGAGAGCCTTACGCAATTTAAACACGTGGTCGGGGAGCTCTTCATCTTCAAATCCAGGTGGTTGCTCGACGTACACCTCTTCCTTGATTGGTCCGTTGAGGAAGGCGCTTTTCACATCCATTTGATACAGCTTGAAATCATGGTGAGTAGCATATGCAAGTAATATTCTAATAGATTCAAGCCTAGCTACTGGAGCAAAAGTTTCATCAAAATCCAAACCTTTGACTTGTGAGTACCCTTTGGCCACAAGTCGTGCCTTGTTCCTTGTCACCAACCCGTGTTCATCTTGTTTGTTGCGGAAGACCCACTTGGTGCTGACAACGTTTGCATTGGGTCTTGCCACAAGTTCCCACACTTCGTTCCGCTTGAAGTTGTTCAATTCTTCTTGCATTGCCACCATCCAGTCCGGATCTTTCAATGCGTCTTCAACCCTACGTGGTTCCAAAAAGGATACAAACGAATAGTGTTCACAAAAGTTAACTATGCTAGATCTAGTGGTTACTCCCTTTTGGATGTCACCGATGATGTTGTCGATTGGGTAATCCCTTTGGACGCATTGGTGTACTCTTGGGTGTGGCACTTGAGGAGTTGTATCTTCATGATTATCTGCTTCTCCCCCTGAGTCATTGCCTTCGTTGACTTGTTGATTATCTTTGTATCTTGGTGGTTGATCTTGTGTTGAAGCTCCCCCTTGATCGTTGATCTCCTCTTGTGGTTCATCTCCCTCATGTACGTGTGGAGGTGGCTCTTGTGGTCGAACCTCACCTAGAGCCATTCTCTTCAATGCTTGACAAGTAGCTTCTTCTTTACCTAGTTCACATGGATCAACTTGCTCCTTTTGGGAGCCATTAGTCTCATCGAACACTACGTCACGTGCTATTTCAACAAGTCTGGAGGTCTTGTTGAAAACATGATAGGCGTAAGTGTTTGAATCATAACCAAGCAAGAAACCTTCATCGGACTTTGAAATCCTAGGCTTCTTATTTAAGATATAGCATGGAGAGCCGAAAACTCGAAAATATGAAATATTTGGTTTGTTGCCGGTGAGTAGCTCATAGGATGTCTTCTTGAGTAGTCGATGAAGATAGAGTCGATTTACAGCGTGGCAAGCGGTGTTAATCGCTTCCGCCCAAAATCGATCTGATGTCTTGTACTCATCGAGCATTGTTCTTGCCATCTCAATGAGTGTTCGATTCTTCCTTTCGGCAACTCTGTTCTGTTGTGGGGAATATGGCGCTGAAAATTCGTGCTTGATGCCCTCTTCATCAAGGTACTCCTCTACTTGTGTGTTCTTGAACTCCGTGCCGTTGTCGCTTCGAATATTTTTGATTGTCAATGATAATTCGTTTCGAGCTCGCTTGAAGAACTTCTTGAGTGTTCCTTATGTCTCTAACTTATCATGCAAAAAGAAAATCCAAGTGAAGCGAGAAAAGTCATCAACAACTACTAAACCATATTTGTTACTGCCGATGCTTATGTAAGCAATTGGACCAAATAAGTCCATGTGAAGTAGTTCGAGCGGTCTTGTTGTAGTCATGACGTTCTTTGCGGGATGAGGTGCTCCAACTTGCTTCCCGGCTTGGCACGCGCTACAAGGCCTGTCTTTCTCAAAAACAACATCCTTCAAACTGCGGATGTGATCGCCCTTGAGGAGTTTTTAAAGATTCCTCATACCAACATGCACTAGCCGTCTATGCCACAACCAACCCATGTTGGTTTTTGCAATCAAGCATGTGTCAAGTTCGGCTTTATCCTTGTTGAAGTCAACAAGGTAAAGCTTTCCCTTCAACATACCCTTGAATGCAATGGAATCATCACTCCTCCTAGAGACGGTCACACCCTCATTAGTGAATAAGCAATTATAACCTTTGTCACATAGTTGAGATATGGACAGCCGGTTATAATCTAAGGATTCAACATGTAAAACATGAGAAAGTGTGTGTTTAGATGATATAGCAATTTTACCGGTATCGAGCACTCTTCCTTGACTGTTATGTCCAAAGTAGATGCCCTCATTTTGGTCCTCATTCTCTTCATATTCCACGAACATTCTTCTTTCTCCGGTCATATGGTTGGTGCACCCGCTGTCTAGCACCCATTTAGATCCACCGGAGAAATAGGCCTTGCGTTTACCTTCCTTTGCCATGAGGCAAGTGCCATTTCCCTTCCTTGTGCTGAGTGTAGGGAAGAGGGTAGACTTCTTGGACATGCACTCGATAGCTATGCTAGCCATCTCTTCTTCTTCGGATGATGAGGACTCATCATTTGAGTCCCACTCCTTCCCTATGTGAGCTTGTTCGGCTTGTTTCTTCTTCTTGGAGAATTTCTTGGGTTGAGGCTTGGCTTCTTTTGTTTTCTTCTTGTTCTCTTCGTATGGGCAATCAACATATAAAGTGGTTGTACTCACCACAATTATAGCATGCCCGCCTTAACTTTGTCTTTGTTCTATCCTTGTACTTTCCTTCACTTGATTTTGTACCTTGTATTTTCTTCATTATTCTCTTGAACTTTTTTCATGAATAATATCATGTCATCTTCATCTAGTTCACTACTCTCGTCGTCACTGTCTTCCTCTAGTTGTGCTTCTCTAGCTTCTTTGGATAGGGGCTTGAGGGTGGAATTCAAGGCAACCCCTTTCTTCTTTGCCGAGGTGAGGTCGGCAATTTCCTTGACGTGCTTTGCTTGTTTTTCCATCATCTCAAAGTTGATGATCTTTCCAAGCAATTCATCCGGAGTCATCCTTTTGTATCCGGAGCTTTCTCTAATCATGGAGCATAGTGTGACATTGCGAGGCATAAAAGCTCTAAGAATGAGCTTGACCACCTCGTGATCATTCCACTTCTTGCTCCCATATGATCGAATCTTGTTGACGAGTGTATTCAATCAGTTTTACATATCTTGAGGTGACTCATCTTCCTCAATTGCGAATCTTCCTAGTTCGCCTTCGATCATCTCAATCTTTGCTTCACGAACATGTCGGTCACCTTCATGTGCAGTTTGCAGTGTATCCCATATCTCCTTAGCATCCGTTTCGTTTTTGTAGGATGGTCCGGCCTATTGCTCTTTCCTTGTGCTTATTTCGCTTTAGGGGGTTGGTTTACAGGGGAATAGGCATAAACCACATCCCTATCTTCGGGAGGATCGGTTGGGTAAGCTGGACCCTTAATACTCTTTTGAAAGAAAAAAGAATAGGAATTCCCGCACTCCTTTGTGAAAGAGTAGAATGAGAAAGCTAATGAATCTTGAACCCATTGAGAAAAGAGAAAAGAGTTCGAGTCCATCAACCTTGGTGAACTCGTCCCGACTGAGTGAGGAGGTGATTACTGCTACGGCTTGAGCGTTTCTATGAATAGCCTGCTCTTGGCTTGGGGTGAGCTCTTCGTCGTCCTCCGGAATATCTATCCCTGTGCATACAACATGCCATAGACTTGGATTGAGGGAAATCAAATGCATTTTCATATTCTGCCTCCACATTGAGTAATCACTTCCATCGAAGTGTGGGGCTTTTCCAAGTGGGATAGATAAGTAATGACTATTATTGGAATTTAGACGATCATAGTTAAAAGGATATCGGGAGTAGTCGGTGTGACTACTCCCCTTCTTCTTCTCTTCAACTTTCACTTTCCCTTTGGAAAGTGCCTTCTTTCTAAGCATAGCTCCAGCGTCTCCTCATCATCGTCCTCGAAGTCTTGAATGGCTTCGAGGTACTTCTCCATCTTTTGGGTCTTGTCGTTGTTAACCTCCTCTTGGTTGTTGGTTTTGTGGATGTCCTTCATCTCCGACATGATCTCTTCGAGTGGTTAGACTCTTTCTTAAAGAACATGCTCTGATACCAATTGAATGTGGCCTAGAGGGGGGGGTGAATAGGCCTTTTTGCAAATTGTCGGATCCTGCAACACTTAACAACCAGTTCAATACCAGAGATATCAGACTAGTCCGGTGTTTACGGACTAAGTTGATCAAATTTGATTGATTAGATTGATTCTACTATGTATGCAGCGGAAGTATAGATTCAAATGAAGGTTTCAATGTTATATATCAGATTATATCAAGATTAAATCTTATGTTTAACAATTCAACGTGAGATAAGCAATGATTAGTGAAACCCTAGATTATATTGATAAATAAGAATGTTGAACACCAAGAACAAGACACAAGGATTTATCCCGTGGTTCAGCTTCCACGAAGGCAACCTATGTCAACGTTGAGGAGTCCACAAAAGGACCGGGTCTTCTCCAACCCTACCCTCGTCGGATCGCCACGAAGGCCAATCCTCTTCCACTAATCACAAAGGGGTGAATAACCGAATTCAAAGGGGCCTTCTCACACGTTGAGAGCTCCCTTGGATTACAACACGAAATACCACCAAAACACACTCAAAAGATTACAATTAAAACGCAGGAGTGTGTTAGAGAATCAAACCAAGAGCTCAATGGTGTTGAACGTGTCTCTCCAATGATCTAGAGTGAATCCTCAAAGGATTGATCGTTGTTGCACTTAATTTCGTGGAGAGATGTGGTTTTTGAGGCTCTTGGGAGGTGTGACGGCGCTAGGGTTCGAGAGTGGTAAAAATATGGCCGTACAACTCTATTTATATGGGTTTCTAAAAGTGACCGTTAGGGTTCAGAAAGTTCGGACTAGTCCAGTGTGCTAAGTGTAGCAAACCCTAAGTGTCCCAAAATATCGGACTAGTCCGGCTAGGAGCGGACTTGTCCGATTTCGCTACTCGAAATCTTCGGACTAGTCCGATAGCCATCGAACTTGTCCGATTATGTGAAACCCTAAGTGTATAGGATGACAAGTCCGCACTTGGGGTACTTGTCCGATTCATATCAGAGGGTATTTCGAACTAGTCCGTGTACACATCGGACTTGTCCAATTTGGATCAGAAAGAATATCGGACTAGTACGGATGTGATCGGACTTGTCCGATTTTGTGTGACTTGTGAAGTGTTTTGAGGACTAGTCCGCACTGGGGAGGACTAGTCCGATTCTAGTCAGAAAGGATATCGGACTAGTCCGGTGTCTGTCGGACTAGTCCGGTCCTGTGTAACTTTGTGCAATGTGTGTGTTTAAATGTGGTTGAGCTCTTGGGATGTGTTTCCTTAACACACTCCATACACAATAATCTACTACTCTTCTTCCTTGGGCTCATTTCCACTTTGCTCCTCATTCTTCCTTCTTTTTGGTACTTTGTTCGTTTTTCTGTCATAAGCCTGCACTCATCTCAACAAAGAGGTTAGGATCCCAATTGATTGTCATAAATCATCCAAAACCCACAAGAGAGTCCTAGATGCATTTTCACCTTCAATTGATGGGACACACCTTCTAAGAGGGCCATCGACACAAACTCGATAGAGGTATGGGTCATCCCAAAGGTGTCTACGACTCTCATAGATGAGTTTCTTTTTGTTTTTTCCTGGTGGTATGTATCCCGTGACCATGAAGTTCACGATATCCGCATACCAAGGGTGAGAGTCAGTCACCTAGAGAATCATATCATCTCGTAGGAAGTCATTGGTAGGAATGTCCATAGTTTGAGTTACTTCCATACACGAGAGATGATCTGCCACAAAATTCTCTACTCCTTTCTTATCCTTGATTTCTAAGTCAAACTCTTGGAGTAGAAGAATCCATCGGATTAGCCTTGGTTTAGCATCCTTTTTGGTGAGCAAGTACTTCAAGGCACCATGGTATATGTAGACAATGACTTTGGCTCCAACCAAATAGGACATAAACTTATCGATAGCAAAAACTACAACCAAGAGCTCTTTTTCGGTTGTGGCATAATTGAGTTGAGCTCCTGCCAGAGTTTTGCTCGCGTAGGCTATTGCATGATGTTTTTATCTTTGGTTTGTCCTAAGACCGCACCAACAGCAAAATCACTAGCATCACACATGATTTCGAATGGTAGCGTCCAATCGGGAGGTTGAATGATTGGAGCTAAGATGAGTGCTTTTTTGAGTGTATCAAATGATTTAAGGAATTCATCATCGAAATCAAAGGGAGCGTCCTTAGATAATAGGTTAGTGAGAGGTCTAGTGACTTTTGAGAAATCTTTTATGAATCGCCGATAGAACCACAAATGACCTAGAAAGCTGCGGATTCCCTTAACATTGATAGGAGGTGGAAGTTTTTCGATGACCTCGGTTTTTGCTTTGTCCACCTCTATCCCTCTCTCGGACACTAAGTGTCCAAGAACGATGCCTTCACGGACCATGAAATGGCACTTTTCCCAATTAAGTACAAGGTCCTTCTCTTGGCATCTTTGTAAGACCTTGTCTAAATTTTCCAGACAATGATCAAAAGTTTCCCATAGACAGAGAAATCGTCCATGAAAACTTCCATGATCTCCTTGATCATGTCGGAAAAGATAGACATCATGCATCTTTGAAAAGAGGTAGGAGCATTATACAGTCCAAAAGACATACACCGATAGGCATAAGTTCCATAGGGACATGTGAATGTGGTCTTACTTTGATCGTCCGGATGGATTGGGATTTGATGTAACCTGAATACCTATCAAGGAAACAAAATAGGAGTGTTTTGCCAGCTGCTCTAATATCTCATCGATGAAGGGCAGTGGAAAATGATACTTCCTTGTAGCCTTGTTGTGAGACCTATGTGAGACTTACATTGGCTTTGACGATAAAAGTTTTGAATACTACTAAAACACCCTTTTAACAAGGTCCGACTCTAGGTCTGAGCTCCTGCAAGGTCCGACGATAGATCCGGCTTGTTTTGGGTAGCTCCGATGGTCTGACGTAAGGTACGACTTGTTTTGGCTAGGTCCGACTTACTTTGTCTAGGTTCGACATGTTTTGGCTAGGTCCGACTTGCTATGGCTAGGTCTGACATGTTTTTGCTAAGTCCGGTGCTAGGTTCAATTAGCTTTGGTTAGCTCCAGCGCTAGGTCTGATTATCTTTAGTAAGCTCCAGCGCTAGGTCCGACTAGCTTTAGTAAGCTCCGGTGCTAGGTCCTGCTAGCTTTGGTAAGCTCTAGCTCAAGGTCCATTTAGTTTTCTCAAGGTTCAAAGCTAGATTGCAATAGTTCTGCTTTTACTTTGAATTGATTTGAACTTGCTTTATATCTATGGAAATTTTGCTTAGTATTCTTTTACTAAGTTATTGGTGTGTTTTGGTGGTTATGGTTCATATCTTTTAAGGATTGCAACATGCTTATGTGAGGTGCTCACGTAAGGTGTTGTGGTTTCGGAACTAACGAGAGTCAAGTTGAGGACTTGTGCTCGGAAGTATCGGTTGTTTATTCATATGCAGGTGTTGCTTGAGTTCAAGACATGGTTGGTGACGGGATCCATTGAACTAATCTTAGGGAGAAGATGAGCTTCAACAACCAAGTTCGTGAGGAATTGTGGTTGAGTTGATCGGAAGGTCCCACAACATGGTTGAATCAAGAACAATGCATATAAAGGTATCATGGACATTGTTGGAAGATGTTTGGACATGTACAAGGAGTGCATGGACGTGGCTACATGGTTCTGAAGCGTGATGAAGAGATGTGAACGTAAAAAATTGTTGGAAAGGTCCAACCGACTAGGTTATGGACTCAGGCTGCGGCTGAGTCGGGTTTGACTCAAATATGGACATATTTGATTTGGTTATGATAGGATTTCATGTGGGTTACAAAGTTGAGTTGTTTTAGGAATGTGGGATACGTTTCTAAGGTGTTTAGAAGTCTTAAGATTGCTTATATTTGCGTATGGAAGAGTCTTGAGCAGTTATGGAAAGTTTCGGTTGAATCTGAGTAGGATTTCAGTCCTAGTTAGGATTGGGTTGGCCTAAGGGCTGGTATATAAGCAAGGGAGGCCAGAGATCGTGGGGCATGACTTTGGGGCTGTTCCTATTGGGGTTTGATCAATAAAATTTGTAGTTTAAAGGAACTTTTGTGCCTTGTTCGTCTGACTTGTTTCAAACAAGTTTTTTCTCGTCGAGTTTCTGCACAACACTACCTTGCTTCGGTGGTTTACCATAACTCAAGTTCTACATATCCAATTTACATGACTATTTTTGGGTTGTCTTCACAACTTGATTATCTATAATCTGTGAAAATTTCACCGTAATTGGATTTGTGGTTTTGGATCTACACGAGTTTAATTGCAGTGTTGCAGATTTGATTTTTCTCAGGTAAAACAGATTGACCTTCGTTCAATCTTTTGATCGTAACTTGAGTTTTTCTTAACGGTTTTTCATGATTCTTGTTGTCGTGTTTTTGTGACTTGATTCTCCACAATCTATACTAGTTTCGTCATGATTGATCACGTTTAGATTAGTCTCATGTACGATTTCTTAACAGATTGATTTTCTACCGAGGTTTTTTTGCTTCTGCTGAAAAAGTTTTAAATCTACCATTAACCCCCTCTGGTAGCTTTTCATATGATCTTTGATCCTACAATTGGTACAAGAGACACGATGCTCTAATATTTGAGGTTTGTACATGTTTTTTTACTAATCATCATGGAGAAATACTCCGCAAAACCTTGTGTGTTTAGTGGTATTAATTTTCATGTTTGGAAGACACGTATGGAAGCCTTCATCCAGATGCAAGGATTTGCAATATGGAAAAAGGTGTACAAGCCTTACAAAGTGCCACCAAATGATCAAGTTACAGCTACAAATCTTAGAGATGTCGACAACAACAACAAGGCTCAAAACTTGATCATACAAGGATTAACTCAAAGTTACTTCGATCGTGTTGCACACCTCTGATCTACGTACGATGTGTGAAAAGCACTTTGTGACTACCAAGAAGGATCCAATACAATCAAGGAGGTAAGGAAAGACATGTTCAAGAAAGAATACATGCGCTTCGAGATGCAACCCGGTGAGTCCATTGATGACCCCTTTGCTCGCTTTAATAAAATTCTCAGCAACTTGCGTTGTGTCAATGTTAATTTTTCCGATGCTGAGAATGCTAGGCAATTACTAAGTGCATTAGAGATGTCAATCTACTGTCATGAGTACACTTACATTAGATGTGCTATATTCTAAATTGAAAACTCATGAAATTGACATATCTCATGTAAGAACCCCAACAATTCTCTTGCATTTGTTTATCAACGTGACATGCCTAGCTCCGACCAATCTTTATGTTGTGGTACACTTGCTTTGTTGTCCTCTCTAACCCTTGAACATATTGAGGAGTTTCTAGAGGATGAGCTAGCACTTCTCTCTACTAGGTTCTCAAAAGCATTGCAAAATGTGAGAACTAGAAGGAGAGGAAGCTCCGGACCTCAACGATGTTCCGAATGTGGTAAGACATGCCGTTTTCATTTGGATTGTACTAACCTTTCATGTCCTACTTTCCGGGAAGAAAAACAAAAAGGACAAGACACTCCTCTGCTAACGATAAAAAGAAGAAGAAGGGTTTTATAAGTCGCCAACTACTAAACAGTTTGTGAGACCTATGTGTGTTCAATACATTGGCTATGACGATAAAAGTTTTGAATATCACCAAAACACATTTTTCAACATGGTCTGACTCTAGGTTCGAGGTCCAGCAAGGTTCAACAATAGGTCCGACTTGTTTTGGGTAGCTCCGACAAGGTCCAACGTAAGGTCCGACTTGCTTTGTCTAGGTCTGACTTACTTTGGTTATGTCTAACTTCTTTGTCTTGGTTCAACTTGCTTTAGAAAGGTCTGACTAAGCTTTAGTAAGCTCTAGCGCTAGGTCCGACTAGCTTTGGTAAGCTCCGGTGCTAGGTCCTGCTAGCTTTGGTAAGCTCCGGCTCAAGGTCCGATTATTTTTAGCAAGGTCCGGAGCTAGATTGCAATGGTTCTGCTTTTATCTTGAATTGATTCGAACTTGCTTTACATCTATGGAAAGTTTGCTTAGTATTCTTTTACTAAGTTTTTGGTGTGTTTTGGTGGTTATGGCAGATATCATCTTGCTATTGTTTTGCAACATGCTTATGTGAGGTGCTCACGTAAGGTGTGTTGTGGTTTCAGAACTAACAAGAGTCAAGTCGAGGACTTGTGCTCGGAAGTATTGATTGTTTATTCATGTGCAAGTGTTGCTTGAGTTCAAGACATGACTGGTGACGGGATCCATTGAACTAGTCTAAGGGAGAAGATGAGGTTCAACAACCAAGTTCGGGAGGAATTGTGCTTGAACTCCCTTTTTGGTTAGATACCGCTCCGTTAGGTACCAATGCTTCTACCTATCACCCATGATCGGGAGGTAGCGCAACATGTTTGGATCAAGAACAATGCATATGAAAGTATCGTATACGTCATTGGAAGGTGTTTGCATGTGTGCAAGGAGTGCATTGACGTGTTTACATGGTTCTGAGGCGTGATGTAGAGATGTGGATGTAAAAAATTGGTCCGAAAGGTCCAACTGACTAGGTTATGGATTCAAGCTGCGGCTGAGTCGGGTTTGACTCAAATATGGAAAGATTTGAGTTGGTTACGATAGGATTTTGTGTAGGTCACAACGAAGAGTTGTTTTAGGAATGTGGGATACGTTCCTAAGGTGTTTGGAAGTCTTAAGATTGCTTCTACCTGCGTATCGAAGAGTCTTGAGCAGTTATGGAAAGTTTCGCCTAAATCTTAGTAGGATTTGAGTTCTAGTTAGGATTGAGTTGGCCTAAGGTCTGGTTATATAAACAAGGGAGGCCAGAGCTCGTGGTGCACGACTTTGCGTCTGTCCCTTTTGTATTTTGATCAATAAAATGTGTAGTCTAAACGAGCTTTTGTGCCTTGTTCATCCGACTTGTTTCTGTTAAGTCTTTCTCATCGAGTTTCTGCACATCACTACCTTGCTTAGATGGTTTTATCATAACTCGAGTTTTACAGATTCAATTGACGTGATTCTTTTTGGGTTGTCTTCACAACTTTATTGTCTATCATCTGTAAAAATTTCATGGTCATTGGATTTGTGGTTTTGGATCTACACGAGTTTCTTTGTAGTGTTGCAGATCTGGTTTTTTTTCGGGTAAAACAGATTGACCTTTGTTCAATCTTTTAATCATAACTTGATTTTTTTCTCGACGCATTTTCGTGATTCTTGTTGTGACATCTTTGTAACTTGGTTCTCCACAATTTATACTAGTTTTGTTGCAATTGTCACAATTAGATTAATTGCACATATGATTTATTAACAAATTGATTTTCTGCCAAGGGGTTTCTGTTGCTTCCGCTAAAAAAGTCTTAATGTACCATTCACCCGCTCCTCTGGTATATTTTCACGTGCTCTTAGATCCTACAATTGGTATGAGAGCCACAGTGCTCTAATCTTTGTGATTTGCACGTGTTTTTGACTAATCATCATGGAGAAATACTCCGCCAAACCTTGTGTGTTTAGTGGTATTGATTTTCAGGTTTTGAAAGCACGCATGAAGGCTTTCATCTAGGTGCAAGGCTTTGCAATATGGTAAAAGGTGTACAATGCTTATGAAGTGTTGTTAAGTGATCAAGTTACGGCTACAAATATGAGTGATGTCGACAACAACAACAAGGCTCACTACTTGATCATATAAAGGTTAACTCAAAGCGACTTCGATCGTGTTGCTCACCTCCGATCTGCATATGATGTGTGGAAATCACTCTGCGACTACCACGAAGGATCCAACACGATCAAGGAGGTAAGGAAACACATGTTCAAAAAGGAGTACATGCGCTTTAAGATGCAACCAGGTGAGTCCATCATGATCTCTTTGCTCACTTCAATAAAATTCTCAGCAACTTGCGTAACGTCAATGTTAATTTTCAGATGCTAAGAATGCTAGGCAATTACTAAGTGCATTAGACATGTCAATTTGGGAGATGAAAGTCACATCTATTCGTGAATGTACTGTCATAAGTACACTTACTTTAGATGTTCTATATTCTAAATTGAAAACTCATGAAGTTGACATAATCTCACGTAAGAACCCAACAAGTCTCTTGCATTTGTTTCTCAACGTGACATGCCTAGCTCCAACCAATCTTCTTCTTGTGGAACACTAGTTTTGTTGTCCTCTCTAACCCTTGAACAGATTGAAGAGTTTCCAGAGGAAGAACTTGCACTCATCTCTACTCGGTTCTCAAAAGCATTGCAAAATGTGAGAACTAGAAGGAGAGGAAGTGTCGGACCTCAACAATGCTTCAAATGTGGTAAGACAAGACATTTTCGCACGGATTGCCCTAATCTTTCAGGTCCTACTTCTCGTGATGAAAAGCAAACAAGGACAAAGCACTCCTCTGCAAATGATAATAAGAAAAAAGAAGGGTTTTACAGGACGTCAATTGGTGAGCAATTTTATCTCAGCACTTTAAGAACTTGGCTTGAGCGATATGGACATCGGAAGTGACGAAGATGAAGAAGATTTGGCAAACTTGTTCTTCATGGCGGGCAAATCAATATCAAGCATGAAGGAGGCAGAACACAACAACGGCAATGAAGAGGTATGTTCCACTTGCAAAGAAATGTGTGATGCTATTTCTCGTGTCACTGTTATAGTTAAGAAAAAGGACAAAAAGCTTAGGACAATGTTGTTAAAATTGAGTCACTAGAATCTAAAATTAATCGTTTGAAATATTTGATTCCTAGTGATGATTCATGTTCCTCATGTGCTTTAATATATGAACAATTGTCCGCTCTAAGAAGTGCACACACCTCCACACTTGATAAACTTGAACTTGAAATTGAAAAGAACAAAAAGCTTGCAGCACTTAATGATAAAAACTTGAAAGATGCTTACTGTTCTACAATTGATTGTATTGTTCTACTTGTGATGATCTTGATAAGAAACTACAAGATGCTATGAATGAAATTTCTATATTGAACAATGTTTTACGTTCTCATGAAGTTAAATATTGTTGCAATTGCAAATTAAAAGGAAAAACTTCATGTAAAAATTTTCTTGACTTGTCAAATAAACTTGATGACATGCATAGGACATTAGATTGGTTTTGTAATGCAAATAAGAACCTAAACTTGCTACTGAATTCCTCTAAATCTTGCAATGATAAATCTGGTTTAGGTTTTGATTCTCATGCTCATGCTAAGGCACATCCACATAAAATTGTAAATTCATTAGGAAGTGGTTTGATTCAAACAGTTAAACAAAAAGAAGTGGTTTTCAAATCTGCAGGAGTGTTGTCTCATTCAGTTTCAAATAAAAATGTTGTTTGCTCATCTAGACATGAACACAAAGTTAAATTTCATTGTACCTTCTGTGGTACAAATGGTCATGTCATAAATTGTTGTTATAGATTAGCTAAACAACAAAAAAAGGAAAGAATGATTGCTAGATCTCATAACTTTCATGCAAAATTTGTTGCACATGCTAAACCGAATGGTAGGAACATGCAATCTGCTGGAATGAATCCAAAACATGCAAAGTTTGCTCCCAAACCTACTGTTTTTCGTGCTACACATGTAACATCTCATAGTTCAGTAGTTGGATATAGGAATTCATAAAGTTTGGCTCATAAACCTGCTGTTTCATCTCAACTTTCGCGTGTTATTCCTGCTGGACGTCGTGTGACTCAGTACTGGATTTCTAAATGCCTTTTGACTAATCCCAGTATTGAGTCATCAACGTATTCTGCTTCTATGTAGGTTACACGCTTGAGGAAGGATAACATTTGGATTGTGGATTCAGGTTGCTCACGCCACATGATCGGTAACAAAGAATGGTTCTCCTCCCTCTCTTTTTTGTCACGTGTAGAGAATGTTACTTTTGTCGATAATTCTTCAACTCCTATAATTGCTAAAGGTTTAGTTAGAGTAAATAATCACTGCACTTTGTGTAAGTGCATCTAGGATATCCCTTGTGGGTTTTGGCTAATTGATGACAAACATATGAGATCCTAATGAAACTATTGAGATGATTGCAGGACAAACAAGTGAAACAGCTCGGTGCACACAAAAAGGTGAAAAATGGAGTGGTGTCCAAAGAGGGATACTTTGATGGAGCTTGGAAGAACAAATTAGACTTTAAATGTATAGGGAGTGTATGAAATACACTCCAAGTGCTCACAACTTTGCGCAGGGGTAATGGTTTTAAAATTAACCTAACTTTCACAGTGCACCGGACTAGTCCGATCATGGACCGGACTAGTCCGACAGACTTTCTGGAGCCTCCCTTCTCTGGAGACCAAACTAGTCCGTGTGTCCACTGGACTAGTCTGTTAATCTTTCTGGAGTCTCCCTTCTCCGGAGACCGGACTAGTCCGTGTGTCCACTGGACTAGTCCGTTGAACTTTCTGGAGTCTCCCATATTGGGAGACCGGACTAGTCCGTGTGTCCACCGGACTAGTCCGTTGAACTTTCTGGAGTCCATCTTCACACAGCACCGGACTAGTCCGAGCTTGGACCGGACTAGTCCGCCAGACTCTCTGGACTTCGAGTTACACTGTGACCCGACAAGTCCGGACTTGCACCAGACTAGTCCGGTATTAGGGTTTTTCAACGGCAACTTTTTGGAAACCATATAAATAGAGAATCCACGGC
The DNA here is from genome assembly GCA_036927565.1 of Tuctoria greenei. Taxonomy (NCBI): domain Eukaryota; kingdom Viridiplantae; phylum Streptophyta; class Magnoliopsida; order Poales; family Poaceae; genus Tuctoria; species Tuctoria greenei. The sequence continues at coordinate 112,692,568 of JAYESD010000011.1, read as the reverse complement.
CTTCCACAGCATACACACATCGAATACTACTCAAAACACAAACCCTAGCGCCGCCACTTTGTCCCAAGAGCCTAAAACACATCTCCCCACACATCTAAAGTGCAAAACAAGGAAAATCAATTGAACACTTGAATTCGGGATTGAGAGATCGTCGTTCCTTCATTGCGAGCTCTTGGGGTTTGATCTTTCTACACTCATTCTTTGCATTGTAATACTTTCAAGTGTATTTGATCACTCCTTTCGTTGTAATTCTCGTGGGAGCCCTCAATGTGTGAGGTTGCCCCACAAACTCGTGATTACCCGTGATAGTGGAATCAAGTCGGCCTGTGTGGTGACTTGAAGAGGGAAAGGGTTGGAGACCCGACTCTGTGTGAGCTTCCTCAATGATGACTTAGATCTCGTGGTGAGATCGAACCTCGGTAAAAATTCGCTTGTTTCTTGTGCCTCATTTACTTTACTTTTTGTTCACTAGATCACTTGATTACTAAACATCAATTAAGTTGCTTATAAGTTTCCACGTGCATTCATACAATAATCTTAAATCAAAGAATCTGTTGTTCTCATTTCCGCTACTAAACAAACCTAGTTTCCCAAACAACACTTAATTAATTCACATATTTCAGCACACCGGACTAGTCCGCCCACACAACCGGACTAGTCCGGTCAATCAAGTTTTTGACGACTCTATTAAGTGTGCAGGAAATTCAAAAGGCCTATTCACCCCCCTCTAGGCCACATTCAATTGGTATCAGAGCGAGGTTCTCCACCAACGAGACTCAAATCTCGGAGAGATCAATGGCCTCTGAGAAGAACAACGATATCTCGAAGATGAACATCAATGAAGAGGAACAAGAAGCTAAAGCCTTCGATGTGCTGAAAGAAAGTCCACATGATGATGAAGAAGTGCGACAGCTAAAGGCACTCCTGAGAAAGAAGTTGCTGGCACAAAAAGGAAAAGAAGAAGAGAATACGACTGGTAGTGGTCATCACGACTACTCCCGATATCCTTACAACTACAACCGTCTCAACTCAAACAATCACTATCTCTCTATTCCTATGGGAAAGCCTCCACAGTTTGACGGAAGTGAATACACCATGTGTAAGTACAACATGAAAATGCATCTAATATCCCTGAATCCTAGTCTGTGGCACATTGTTTGCACATGCATAGATATACCGGACACGGATGAGGAACTCACTCCAGAATAAGAACAAGAGATTCACAGAAACGCACAAGCCGTCGCCGTGATCACATCATCACTAAGCGGAGAGGAATTCACCAAGATCGATGGTTTAGAAAGTGCAAAAGAAATCAGGGATACACTTAAGACAGCTCACGAAGGAAATAGGTCGGTTCGTGAAGCTAAAATTGAGATGCTTGATGGAGAGCAGGGGAGATTTGCTATTGAAGAAGGCGAATCACCTCAAGACATGTACAACCAGATGAAGGCACTCATCAAAAAAATTCGTGCTTATGGAAGTAAGAAATGGACGGATCACGAGGTGGTCAAAAGAATGATTAGAGCCTTTATGCCAAGAAATGTCACACTTTGCTCAATGATTAGAGAAAGCCCCAGATTTCACAAAATGACTCCGGATGAGTTATTGGGGAAGATCATAAATCATGAAATGATGGAGAAAGAGGCTCAATACGTCAAAGACTTAGCCGAACTCACCTCTTCCAAAAAGAAAGAAGTTGCTCTCAAAGCAACGTGCAGACCCAAACTCAAAGAAACTCGTGAAGACCAAGACGATGGGCATACAAGCGACGAGAGTACCAATATTGATGATGAAGAAATGGTACTCTTTATCAAGAAGTTCAAGTGCATGATGAAAAGGATACATGGCAATAATTCAAATGAAGGAAAAAGCAATGATAAAGGAAAATCCAAGGCTCGACGCACTTGCTACAACTGCGGAGAGTATGGTCACTTCATGGTGGACCGCCCTTACGAAGAAAACAAAAAGAAGAAGGAAACAAGACCTCAAGAAAAGAAAAATTTCAGAAAAAGAAGACAAGCCCATCAATCTCACATTGGCAAGGAGTGGGACTCAAACGACGAGTCCTCTTCCGATGAAGAAGAAGAGATAGCCACTATCACGATCAAGAAACCTACTATGAGAGCCACACTCTTCCCAAACATGGGAGGACGGGATATGAACAACCACACTTGCCTTATGGATAAGGAAGGCAAGAAAAAGGTTCGACTTACTCCTACGCTAAATTCCTCTATTGATGACTTTGATAGCTCTAGTGATAATGAAGAAATGTTTAGAGGATTAAGTAAAATTGCTTTAAAGAAAATGGAAATGTTGTCGAACGAAATCTTTGAAAAGGAGGAACTTGTTAATCGACAAGAAGATATGCTCATCCGTGAAAGGAAGATATATCAAGAAGTTGAAAAGCTTCTCGAACTTGAAAGAGAGAAGAACGAGTCGCTTGAGGTTGAGCTAGCCTTGAGTAAGGAAACTTAATCAAAGCTAGAGGACTCGCATATTGCAATCAAGGAAGAACTTGCTAACTTGTCAAAAGTTAACAAGATCCTTGAGGTGCAAGTTGAGTCGCTCAAGCAAAGTGACTCCTCTTCCTCCAAGAGCTCTTCCTCCAAAGAGATGAGTTCGACAACAATCGGAACTTGCACTTGCTCTAGTAAGAAGAATGTTATTTCTAATACTTCAACTTCTCATAATATGCATGCCTCTCCAAGCGGCATCTTTGATAAGGAGAAGATCAAATATGCACGCAGTGCATATATGGTCACTAGACCTCCAAATGTCAAAGATGGCCTTGGTTTTGACAGAAACAAACACATGCCTACTCCTAATCATGCTAAGAACAGAATTGTCTTTGTTAAAGAAAAGTCTCATGAATCTGATTTACAAATATTGTTTTGTACATTTGATGCTTCCTATGTTCTTATGAAAGCCAAATATGGAAAAGTCATTGCTAAATATATAGGGACACGCCACAAGAACTTGAAAACTTGTGTGTGGGTGCCCAAGACTCTTGTGACTAACCTGAGAGGACCCAAGCAAGCTTGGGTACCTAAAACCAAAGAATAATTCTTTTTTGCAGGCTTACTCCTCCGGTGGATCTAAATGGGTGCTAGATAGCGGATGCACAAATCACATGACTGGAGAGAGAGGTATGTTTGTGGAGTACGAGTACAACAAGGATCCAAGTGAAGGCATATACTTCGGAGACAACAACCAAGGAAAGGTCCTTGGTAGCGATAACATTGAAATATCCTCTCAACACACATTATCTAATGTTTTACATGTAGACTCTCTAGATTATAACCTTTTGTCAATATCTCAACTATGCGACAAAGGTTACAACTGTTTATTCACTAATGAGGGTGTGACCATTTTTAGAAGAAGCGATGGCTCGATTGCATTCAAGGGAATGTTGAAGGGTAAGCTTTATCTTGTTGACTTCAACAAAGATAAAGCCGAACTCAACACTTGCTTGGTTGCTAAGACCAACATGGGATGGCTGTGGCATAGACGGCTAGCCCATGTTGGGATGAGAAATCTGCAGAAACTTCTAAAAGGTGGTCACATCCGTGGTCTTAAGGATGTGGTTTTTGAAAAAGACAGGCCGTGCAGCGCTTGTCACGCAGGAAAACAAGTCGGAGCACCACACCCCGCCAAGAATGTGATGACTACCAGAAGACCGCTGGAACTCCTCCACATGGATCTCTTTGGTCCAATTTCGTACATCAGCATTGGCGGTAACAAATACGGTTTAGTAATTGTTGATGATTTTTCAAGATTTACCTGGGTATTTTTCTTGTATGATAAATCAGAAACTCAGGGAATCCTCAAGAAGTTCTTAAAAAGAGCTTAGAACGAATTCTCATCAACCATAAAGAACATCAGAAGTGACAACGGGACAGAATTCAAGAACCTCCAAGTTGAAGAGTTTCTCGATGAAGAAGGGATAAAGCATGAGTTCTCGGCACCCTACCCCCCCCCCCCCCCCTAAACAGAACGGAGTGGCCGAAAGGAAGAACAAAACATTGATCAAAATGGCCAGAACTATGTTGGATGAATACAAGACGTCAGATTGATTTTGGGCAGAAGCAGTGAACACCGCTTGTCATGCCACGAATCGGCTGTACCTCCACCGACTACTGAAGAAAAATCCATATGAGCTCCTTACTGGTAAAAGCCTAATGTTTCTTATTTCAAAGTCTTTGGCTGTAAATGTTTTATTCTGAACAAGAAACCGAGGGCCTCAAAGTTCGCTTCAAAGTCCGATGAAGGGTTCTTGCTCAGTTATGAATCGAATGCCTACGCCTATCGTGTCTTCAACAAGGTGTCCGGCCTTGTTGAAGTAGAACGTGACGTAGTTTTCGATGAATCGAACGGCTCACAAGTGGAGCAAGTTGATAAGTGTGTGCTAGATAAAGAGGAAGCTCCATATGATGCCTTGAAGAAAATGGCACTTGGTGATATCTTACCACAAGAGCGAACATTCGACTCAAATGCACAAGATGAACTTCAACACGGAGGCAATGATCAAGGGGGAGCTCTTTCACAAGATCAAGATGAGGAAGATCAAGAAGATCAAGACAATCATGGAAGCAATGATCTAGGGGGAGACAATGCACATGAAGATAATGAAGAACAAGCAACTACACAAGTTCCACATCCAAGAGTACATCAGAGCGTGCAAAGAGACCATCCTGTCAACAATATCATTGGAGATATTGCTAAGGGAGTAACTACTAGATCTCGAGTTGCAAATTTCTATGAATACTATTCTTTTGTGTCTTTTCTGGAACATACAGGGTAGAAGAAGCCTTAAGGGATCCAGACTGGGTGATGGCAATGCAAGAGGAGTTGAACAACTTCAAAAGAAATGAAGTGTGGGAGCTGGTGGAGAGACCAAGGGCGAACATCATTGGAACCAAGTGGGTCTTTCGAAACAAGCAAGATGAACATGGAGTAGTAACAAGAAATAAAGCGAGATTGGTGGCCAAAGGTTATTCTCAGGTCGAAGGTTTGGACTTCGATGAAACTTTCGCTCCTGTAGCTAGACTTGAGTCCATTCTTATTTTATTGGCATATGCCACTCACCATAATTTTAAGCTGTATCAAATGGACGTCAAAAGCGCCTTCTTAAATGGCCCAATAAAGGAGGAAGTTTATGTGGAGCAGCCACCAGGATTCGAAGATGAAAGGCATCCCAACCATGTCTACAAACTGCGTAAGGCTCTCTATGGCGTCAAACAAGCTCCTCGAGCTTGGTATGAGTGCCTTAGAGATTTTCTGACTCAAAATGGATTCAAAATTGGTAAATATGACTATACACTCTTCACAAAACATTGTGATGATCATCTATTTGTATGTCAAATTTATGTTGATGACATTATTTTTGGATCCACTAACAAGACTTTCTGTGAAGAATTTAGCAAAATTATGATAGATAGGTTCGAGATGTCAATGATGGGGGAATTGAAGTTCTTCTTGGGATTCCAAGTGAAGCAACTAAGAGAAGGTACATTTATATGCCAAACCAAATATACACAGGACATTCTCAAGAAATTCAATATGGACAAAGCCAAGCCCATCAAGACACCCATGGCCATTAACGGATATCTCGACCTCAATGAAGACGGTCCAAATGTGTACCAGAAGGTATATCGGTCCATGATCGGCTCCTTACTTTATTTATTTGCATCTAGGCCATATATTATGCTTTGTGTTTGCTTGTGTGCAAGGTTTCAAGCCGCACCTAAAGAGTGTCACTTAATTGCTGTAAAAAGAATCCTAAGGTATCTTGTGCACACACCCAACTTGGGCCTTTGGTACCCCAAAGGATCCAAGTTTAACTTGATAGGCTACTCCGACGCCGACTATGCAGGATGCAAAGTTGATAGAAAGAGCACGTCAGGGACTTGTCAATTCCTTGGTAGGTCCCTAGTTTTTTTGTCATCTAAAAAACAAAACTCCATTGCTCTTTCCACAGCGGAAGCAGAGTATGTTGCAGCCGGTAGTTGTTGCGCACAACTACTTTGTATGTGACAGACTCTTAGGGACTACGACTACAATCTTAGCCATATCCCGCTTCTATGTGATAATGAAAGTGCTATAAAAATTGCACACAACCCTGTAGAGCACTCAAGAACTAAGCACATAGATATCTTTCATCATTTTATTAGAGATCATTCGTTAAAAGGTGACATTGCTATTTCACATGTTAGGACTGAAAAACAACTTGCAGATATTTTCACCAAACCATTAGATGAGAAAAGGTTTTGTGAGCTTAGGAATGAACTTAATATTCTTGACTCTCGAAATGTGGCTTGAAACGTTGCATACCTGGTTGAAATTTCAAGTGTTGCATTTTATTGTTGAAAACTGCTCCTCACCTCTTTTTCTTCTAAGAAAACTATTTTTTAATGAAGAAATCTTGCAGTTTATGACCACTTTTCATTGTTGCTTTTCTAATGGTCATAATTACCAAGATTATTTGCAAAACCTTTGTCCTTGGATCACTATTAATCATTTCTATAAGTATCCAGTCTGTTGGGACCAGACTTGTCAGGTTTACCACCGGACTAGTCTGAACAGACTCTCACTCCTAGGTTTTCCAGGGGCACCGGACTAGTCTGTCACCCTGACCAGACTAGTCCCGTCGGCCGCGTATATAAGCGGCTGGCCGGCCCAAATCAAAATTTCAAACCTCCCTCCACTTGCTCTCCCTCACCTCTCCTCTTTACTCCTAAACCCTAGCCCCTCGAAGAGACCTTCGAGCTGAGCCCTCAAAAACCAAGCTTTTCCGTGGGAAATCCTCTCCTCAATGAGTTGATCCTCCCCTCCGGACAGATTCTAGCTTCCTCAACGCGAATCTTCAAATCTCGGTAAATTTCACCCTAAAACCAAAATCTCAACTTTTCTCGTTCTAGCTCGTTTCCTTTGATTCCAAGGTTGTACATTGGCTTCATAGATGTATTCCTACCACCTTCCTGTCATTTTGTATCCTTAGATATAAGTTTTGGAATTCAAGGAAATCATTAGGGTTCTTATGCTAGGCCAGACTAGTCCGGCGCTCAGATACGGACAAGTCTTGTATCCCGGACAGGTCCGCACTCTGAACCCGGACAAGTTCGGTCTCTGACATCTGAATCCCTAATTTGACCTCAATCCTTGGTTCATTCTTGTCTAAGCCATGAACTCCTTACTAGGCACGATGTCTTCAAGCTCAGATGACAGCTCTTTCCATGTTGATGAAGAAGTTGAACGCGAAAGAGCGAGGAGAGCCAATGAGAGGTACATGAAGAAAAGACATGATGTCAATGTCCACTCTCCACCCTACGACGACAACCTGCCTAAGAAGAGGAAGGTGGTTGTCAAAAAGGCCCAAGGAAAAGCTGCTGAGATCTCCTCAGGGCCAAAGAGGGCTCTCAATAAAGGGAAGGGACTTGCTAGTGGTCCCATTGGGCCCCTGAAGATGAAAAACCCAAATCACCGCAACAGGCAGCGTTCGAGTGAGGATTTCACCGGAAAAGGGGGTGAGCTAGCCGATAGCTTCAGGAAGATTAATGTGTATAATAAACCTAGGCAATGCTCTGACCCAAGATTCTGGAGCAACTTCCATGCCGACTACTTCGAGCACATGTACATGAAGATGAAGAATCCTGTTGTGGAGAGTCAATGGGTGAATATTGGATACATGCAGTCGAAGAAGTATCCTGCCTTTCGTGAGGTGGTTGAGGCTCTGGAGAGGCACGGTCTGAAGGAACTGTTTTCCTTTGATAATGACTGGAACAATGAGATCATCACCCAATTTTACTCCACACTCTACTTTGCTCGTGGTGATGGAGACAGTCTTACTTGGATGACTCATGGTTCCAAATATAGTGTGACTTATGATGAATTTGCAAGGATCCTTCACCTTGAACATACTCTGGATCATGATCTTGTCATCCACAATTTGCAACCCTTGGAGAAGGATGAGCTTAAGTTCCTGTATGACACAAGGATGCCCTATACTCCTCCCAACATCAAATATCTGAAGCCCTTCTTTGTGGTCCTCAACATAATCTTGAGGAAGACAATAGCCCCAAAAGATGGAGATGCAGGGACAATCCAAGGAACCTTGAGGACCTTAATGAAGGTCATTAGTGGAAGGAGACCATTCAATGTCTTTGAGTACATCTACAATGACATTTTGAACATCTCAATCACTCCAAATAGGTCCTGCGGGTATGCCCCGTACATCATGTTCATGATTGAGAAAGTGAAGGGACTTGAGTTTGTCAAGGATGTCTATCATACGAGGTTGAAGCCACAAAAGCCCACCGAGTACACTCTTCCTTCAGCACCAACTGCTCTTGCCTCCCCCGAAGCTGAGAGGAGGTCTAAACAATCATGGGATGTGAATGCCACAAGATCTGCAGCTGCTCCTCCTGGCTCTGCACCTGTCCATGAACCCTCCCATGGTGTCCTCAAAATGCTCTCCTCCATCTTTGTCTGCTGCCGCAAGATCGAAGTCAGGCAAAAGAAACATCAACAATATGTAAATGCCAACATCAAAGCTATTTGTGACAAGCTTGAGATTGAGCCGGTTGGATCACCGCCCGCCTTCGAGGACTCCGAGGAAGATCCTGCTCCAGTGAATCATGATGGTGATGAAGATGAAGATCGGACCAAAACTGAAGAAGGGAGCGGCGATGAGTGATTCCCCTCGATTTTTCCCTTTTTGGTGCCTTGATGCCAAAGGGGGAGAGATTGAGACTAGTTTGAGACTATCTCCAGTAGTAGTAATTATGCTCTTGTGATCGAGGGCATGTACTTATTTTTAAAACTTTGTAATGCACTATTTCTTTTCCTATGTGTGATGCTTATTGTTGCTCAAATGCTTATTTCTATGCTCATTATTGATTATCTTTATTTCATCACACTTTTTTGATCACACACTTGCTAGGCACCCCACCATAAGGTGTGTGCATATGTGAGAAGCTTTTTGGGGATTTATCATTATTCTCATATGTGCACACCTTATGAAAATCAAAATTTTACTCTCATTTGTGATATCTCAAATGGTTGTCATCAATCACCAAAAAGGGGGAGATTGTAAGTGCATCTAGGATATCCCTTGTGGGTTTTGGCTAATTGATGACAAACATATGAGATCCTAATGAAACTATTGAGAAGATTGCAGGACAAACAAGTGAAACAGCTCGGTGCACACAAAAAGGTGAAAAATGGAGTGGTGTCCAAGGAGGGATACTTTGATGGAGCTTGGAAGAACAAATTAGACTTTAAATTTATAGGGAGTGTATGAAAGACACTCCAAGAGCTCATGACTTTGCGCAGGGGTAATGGTTTTAAAATTAACCTAACTTTCACAGTGCACCGAACTAGTCCGATCATGGATCGGACTAGTCCGACAGACTTTCTGGAGTCTCCCTTCTCTGGAGACCAGACTAGTCCGTGTGTCCACCGGACTAGTCCGTTGAACTTTCTGGAGTCTCCCATATCGGTAGACCGGACTAGTCCGTGTGTCCACCGGACTAGTCCGTTGAACTTTCTGGAGTCCATCTTCACACAGCACCGGACTAGTCCGAGCTTGGACCGGACTAGTCCGCCAGACTCTCTGGACTTCGAGTTACACTGTGACCGGACAAGTCCGGACTTGCACTGGACTAGTCCGGTATTAGGGTTTTTCAACGGTACCTTTTTAGAAACCATGTAAATAGAGAATCCACAGCCTTCCACAGCATACACACGTCAAATACTTCTCAAAACACAAACCCTAGCGCCACCACTTTGTCCCAAGAGCCCAAAACACATCTCCCCACACATCTAAAGTGCAAAACGAGGAAAATCAATTGAACACTTGGATTCGAGATTGGGAGATCGTCGTTCCTTCGTTGCGAGCTCTTGGGGTTTGATCTTTCTACACTCATTCTTTGCATTGTAATACTTTCAAGTGTATTTGATCACACCTTTCGTTGTAATTCTCGTGGGAGCCCTCAACGTGTGAGGTTGCCCCACAAACTCATGATTACCCGTGATAGTGGAATCAAGTCGGCCTGTGTGGTGACTTGAAGAGGGAAAGGGTTGGAGACCCGGCTCTGTGTGAGCTTCCTCAACGAGGACGTAGATCTCGTGGTGAGATCGAACCTCGGTAAAAATTCGCTTGTTTCTTGTGCCTCATTTACTTTACTTTTTGTTCACTAGATCACTTGATTACTAAACATCAATTAATTTTCTTATAAGTATCCACGTGCATTCATACAATAATATTAAATCAAAGAAACAGTTGTTCTCATTTCCGCTGCTAAACGAACCTAGTTTCCCAAACAACACTTAATTAATTCACATATTTCAGCATACCGGACTAGTCCGCCCACACAACCGGACTAGTCCGGTCAATCAAGTTTTTGACAACTCTATTAAGTGTGCAGGAAATTCAAAAGGCCTATTCACCCCCCTCTAGGCCACATTCACTTTGAAGGATGTGGCACTTGTCAAAAATTTGAAATAAAACTTGCTTTCTGTTTCACAATTGCTAGATGAAAATTTGGAAATTATTTTCACTAAAAATTGCTACAAGGTTGTAGATTCAAACAATGAGTTTATTTTTAACATGTCTCAGTTTGGAAGAGTTTTTAAAGCTGATTTTGATATGTCATCCTGTAAACATAGGTGTCTAGTTGCTAATGTTTAAAGGACTTATATTTTTGGCATCGTAGACTTGGTCACGTAGGCTTTGATCATCTCACGCGTGTTAGTGCTCTTGATCGCATATGTGGACTACCTAAGCTGAAAGAAGACAAAGAAATTGTGTGCTCTTCTTGTAAACATGCTAAGATGATTGCAGGTTCACATGCTCCTCTCGCAATGACCATGACAACTGAACCGGGTCAACTTGTGCATCTTGACACTATAGGACTTTCACGTGTTCAATCCTTCGGAGGTAAATGGTATGTTCTTGTGATTGTTGATGACTATTCTAGATACTCTTGGGTTTATTTTATGGCATCTAAGAATGAAGCTTTCAGACACTTTAGAACTTTATTTATTATATTATCAATTGATTACCCAAGATCTTTAAGAGCAATTAGAAGTGATAATGGAACTGAATTTAAAAATCAATCCTTTGATCATTTTGTGCTAAAAAAGGAATAGATCATCAATTTTCTTCACCATATGTACCCCAACAAAATGGTCTTGTAAAAAGAAAGAACAGAACCTTAGTTGAGATGGCTAGGACTATACTTAATGAATATCAAATTCCTAGAAAATTTTGGGCAGATGCAATTGCAGTAGCTTGTTATGTTTCAAATTGTGTTTTTTTGCATGCTAAGCTAGAAAAAACACCATATGAGCTTCGGTTCGGATATAGGCCTAGTATCACACACTTTAGGGTCTTTGGTTACAAATGCTTTGTTAAGAAAATGGTAATCTTGATAAATTTGAAGCTAGATCTGTTGATGGCACGTTTCTTAGTTATCTATCTCTTACTAGAGGCTATCGTGTGCTTTTACTTGACACTAACAAAATTGTGGAGACTTGTGAGGCTTCTTTTGATGAAGCTAGCCCAGGTACTAGCTCAAATATTGCAGGTCCGGATCCATATCTGCAGGGGGAGAGTATTTTCATTGAAGATAAGGAAGAAGAGGTGCTGCTGCCCAAAAATTCAGCAGCTAATGACATTGTTCCAGCTCTTGATTTTGATTCATAATCAACAACGACGACCACCATTGCTGGTCCAGATCTTCCTCAAGTCATAAGCTCATCGATTTGTGATGAACATGAAGAAGAAGAAGCTTGTGAAGTGTCTACTCCCCTTCGAGGCCTCAAAAGTCATCCTCCACAACAAATCATTGGAAGCTTGCACAAACGAGTCATACGGTCCAGGTTTTGCGGTCCAAACTATCACGCTCATTCTGCTTTTGTGCTTCTTTTGAACCCAAAGATATATCACACGCACTCACCAATGAATTTTGGATTATTGCCATGCAATAGTTAGAAAATTTTGAAAGAAATAATGTTTGGAAACTTGTACCTCCACCTCCAGGTCACACTTTAATTGGAACTAAATGGGTGTTTAAAAATAAACAAAGTGAGGATGGGGTTGTGGTTAGGAATAAGGCTAGGTTGGTTGCTCAAGGTTTCACACAAGTTGAAGGTCTAGATTTTGATGAAACTTTTGCTCTTGTTGCTAGATTAGAAGCCATAAGAATTTTGTTAGCTTTTGTTGCATCTAAAGGTTTTAAGTTATATCAAATGGATGTTAAAAGTGCTTCTCTTAATGGCTACATAGATGAGGATATTTATGTCAAGCAACCACCGAGTTTTGAAAATCTAGATTTTCCTAATCATGTTTACAAACTGTCCAAAGCCTTGTACAGTCTCAAACAAGCCCCTAGAGCATGGTATGATAGGTTAAAAACATTCTTACTTGAAAAGGGGTTTACCATGGGCAAGGTTGATAAAACTCTTTTTGTGCTTAGGCATGGCAATGACCCATTATTCGTTCGAGTTTATGTGGATGATATTATCTTTGGTTGTGCTTCTCATGATCTTGTGTCCAAGTTTTTAGCTATGAGGACTTCATAATTTTAGATGAGTATGATGGCAGAACTCAAGTACTTTTTGAGGATGCAAATCAAGTAAACTAAGGAGGGAACCTTTGTGCATCAAACAAAGTATACAAGAGACCTTCTTAAGCGCTTTAACATGGACAAAGCAAGCTTCTTCAGACACCAATGGGTACAACAATGACACTTGAACTTGATAAAGATGGTGACCCAGTCGATCAAAAAGATATCGAAGCATGATTGGATCACTTTTGTACCTTACAGCATCAAGACCGGACATACAATTTAGCGTATGTCTTTGTGCATGGTGTCAAGCTTCCCCATGTGCTTCACATCGTCAAGCCATCAAAAGAATGCTCAAGTACTTACATGGAACTCGAAAATTTTGCATTTTTCTTCCTTCTTCCTCAACTGTTTCTTTGAAAGCTTTTTCGAATGCTGATTTGGGGGTTGTAGGATTGATAGGAGAAGTACACACAAAGCTCAGTTGCACAATCCACAACTGAATCTAAATATGTAGCTGCTGCTAGCACTTGCTTACAAATTCTTTGGTTTGTTCAAACTCTTAAGGACTATGGGGTTGATCTAGATAGTGTTCTATTGTTTTGTGACAACACTAGTGCCATTTACATTGCTAAAAAACCCGTGCAACATTCGAGAATAAAGCATATTGACATTAGGTATCACTTTCTCCGTGATAATACTGAAAAAGGAAATATTGTGCTTCACCATGTAGATACCGAACAACAATTGGCTGACATTTTTACAAAACCTTTGGATTTCACTCGTTTTTGTTACATTCGTAGTGAAATAGGGGTTATGCATCCTAATGGCTTAAATTGAGGGGGAGTTTTGAAACTTGGGAACTCTATGTGTGAATTTGAAATTAAAATAATATGAGCATAGTATTTCATACATATATGACTTTGTGATTCCTTTTACATATTGAAAGTTCTTACTACATTACTTGTGTTATACATTTTGTAGTTTTTGCCATGACTAGTAATTGGAATAATTACTTACACTAAATCTGGTCATGATCAAACTTTCTTGCTGTTTTAAACTTGTTGCATGCTCACATGTGGTTTTAATTATGAAAAATTAATCAATCAACTATTCTCATGTTGATCTTTTATGATCAAATGAAAAATTGAGAAAAGATCAAGAGAATATGCATGCACTGCACTTCTACTTTTGAGATGGCTTCTCATTGCACTTAGATATGAACTTGGAAGAAGTTGTGTATGACTAAAACCATGTCCTTAAGCTTCTGAATGTCAAATAACATAGGCTTGGCTTGGTTGGTTAGAATAAGGCAGATGCGACATATAATCTCTTGCAAATGTTATATGATCAAAATTTGAGATTTAAATGATATTGAAAAATGAAAAATACATCAACAAGTTTCATGCTTCCATGTTTTGACATAGTTAAGTTTGTGACATCATGACTTGCTTAAATTGAAAATTACACTTGATCTCTAGCATGGCTTACACTACTTTATGTATCTCATTGTTTGATAGTGTAAGTTACTTGATAGTATGACTTGGATGAACTTTGTTTTATATGTGTATGTTATAATATGCTCATAACAATTAAAACTTCTCTTTTGTACCTTGTTGAATACATTGTTAAAGGGGGAGAAATTGATCACACATTGCACATATTCACAAGCTTTTTTGGCATGATTCTTCGCAGGGGGATAATTTTTCTTCTTCTCATTTTATTTCTGATTTACAAAAGGGGACAAATATGTATAGGGGGAGAATTTTCTTTTCAAAACTTTTCATTTGAATAAGCCAATGTTCGGATTCTAAGTGGTGCTGCCAATGCATTCATCAAGGGGGAGATTGTGAGATCTATGTGTGCTGAATACATTGGCTATGATGATAAAAGTTTTGAATATCAACAGAACACCATTTTCAACATGGTCCGACTCTAGGTCCGAGCTCCAGCAAGGTCCGAGAATAGGTCTGACTTACTTTGGCTGGGTCTGACTTCTTTGTCTTGGCCCGACTTGCTTTAGAAAGATCCGAATAAGCTTTAGTAAGCTCCAACGCTAGGTCTGACTAGCTTTGGTAAGCTCCGGTGCTAGGTCCTGCTAGCTTTGGTAAGCTCTGGCTCAAGGTACGATTAGTTTTGGTAAGGTCCGGAGCTAGATTGCAATGATTCTGCTTTTATCTTAAATTGATTTGAACTAGCTTTACATCTATAGAAAGTTTGCTTAGTATTCTTTTACTAAGTTTTTGGTGTGTTTCGGTGGTTATGGCTGATATCATCTTGCTATGGTTTGCAACATGCTTATGTGAAGTGCTCACGTAAGGTGTTGTGGTTTTGGAACTAACAAGAGTCAAGTCGAGGACTTGTGCTCGAAAGTATTGGTTGTTTATTCATGTGCAGGTGTTGCTTGAGTTCAAGACATGACTGGTGACAGGATCCATTGAACTAGTCTTAGGGAGAAGATAAGGTTCAACAACCAAGTTGGGAGGAGTTGTGGTTGAGTTGATCGGGAGATAGATCATCATGTTTAAATCAAGAACAATGCATATGAATGTATCGTGGATGTCATTGGAAGGTGTTTGCACGTGTGCAAGGAGTGCATGGACGTGTTTACATGGTTCCGAGGCATTATGAAGAGATGTGGATGTAAAAAAATGGTCGGAAAGGTCCAACTGACTAGGTTATGGACTCAGGCTGCGGCTGAGTCGGGTTTGACTCAAATATGGAAAGATTTGAGTTGATTACGATAGGATTTCGTGTGGGTCACGAAGATGAGTTGTTTTAGGAATGTGGGATAAATTTCTAAGGTGTTTCGAAGTCTTCAGATTGCTTCTATCTGCGTATGGAAGAGTCTTGAGCAGTTATGGAAAGTTTCGGCTGAATCTGAGTAGTATTTGAGTTCTAGTTAGGATTGGGTTGGCCTAAGGTCTGGTTATATAAGCAAGGGAGACCAGAGCTCGTGGTGCACAACTTTGGGGCTGTTCCTTTTGTGTTTTGATCAATAAAATTTATATTCTAAAGAAGTTTTGTTCCTTGTTCGTCCGACTTGTTTCTGTTAGTCTTTCTCGTCGAGTTTCTGCACAACACTACCTTGCTTTGGTGGTTTTATCATAACTAGAGTTTTTCAGATCCAATTGACGTGATTCTTTTTGGTTTGTATTCAAAACTTGATTTTCCATTATCTATAAAAATTTCACGGTCATTGAAGTTGTGGTTTTTTATCTACACGAGTTTCTTTGCAATGTTGCAGATCTGTTTTTTTTTTCTCGGGTAGAACAGATTGACGTTCGTTCAATCTTTTAATCATAACATGAGTTTTTCTCGATGGATTTTTGTGATTCTAGTTGTCACGTCTTCATAACTTGGTTCTCCACAATCTATACTGGTTTTGTCACAATTGATCACAATTATATTAATTGTGCACACGATTTATTAACATATTTATTTTCTACTAAGAGGTTTCAGTTGCTTCTGCTGAAAAAGTTTTAATCTACCATTCACCCTCCCTATGGTAGCTTTTCAAGTGATCTTCGATCCTACACAGTTTTATCTCCGCACTTCAGGAACTTGGCTCAAGCGACGTGGACATTGGAAGTGACGAAGATGAAGATGATTTGGCAAACTTGTGCTTCATGTCGGGCAAATCAAAGTCAAGTATGGAGGAGGCAGAACACAACAACGACAATGAAGAGGTATGTCCTACTTGCAAAGAAATGTGAGATGCTATTTCTCGTGCCACTATTATAGTTAATAAAAAGGACAAAAAGCTTAGGGACAATGCTGTTAAAATTGAGTCACTATAATGTGAAATTAATCGTTTGAAATCTTTGATTCCTAGTGATGATTCTTGTTCCTCATGTGATTTAATATATGAACAATTGTCCTCTCTATGAATTGCACACACCTCCACATTTGATAAACTTGAACTTGAAATTGAAAAGAACAAAAAGCTTGTTGCACTTAATGATAAAAACTTGAAAGATGCTTGTTGTTCTACAGTTGATTTGCATTGTTCAACTTGCGATAATATTGATAAGAAACTACAAGATGCTATGAATGAAATTTTTATATTGAACAATGCTTTACGTTCTCATGAAGTAAAATATTCTTCCAATTGCAAATTAAAAGGAAAAACTTCATGTAAAAATTGCCTTGATCTATCAAATAAACTTGATGACCTGCATAGGACATTAAATCGGTTTTGTAATGCAAATAAGAACCTAAGCTTGCTGCTTCTAAATCTTGCAATGATAAATCTGGTTTAGATTTTAATTCTTGAATGTGGCCTACAGGGGGGGGGGGGTGAATAGGCCTTTTTGATTTTTAGTCGGAACCTGCAACACTTAGCAACTTGATCAAATACTAGGAAATCGGACTAGTCCGGTAGAGTGCGAACTAGTCCAGTGCGTGCAGACTAGATTGATCAAGTTTGAACAATGATTTCAATACAAACACAATACGCAACAGAATATAGTATGTAAATTGAAGGTATTGAGTCAATGAAATTAAGTGTAGCACAAATTAACTTTGATTTCAATGTTTTAACGTAAGATGGACAAGATCAAGTAAGCCCTAAAATATGATATGAAAAACTTAAGAACAAGTTTGACACAAGATTTTATCCCGTGGTTCAGTTCCCACAAAGGCAACCTACATCCACGTTGAGGAGCCCATGAAAGAACCGGGTCTTCACCAACCCTAACCTCGTCGAATCGCCACGAAGGCCAATTCTCTTCCACTATCACAAAGGTAAATCACCAAGTTTAAGGGGCCTTCTCACAAATTGAGAGCTCCCCAAGATTACAAACCAAACACCACCAAGAACACACTCTTAAGGTCAACAATGAAACAACAGGTGTGTGTTAGAGAATCAAAGCCAAGAGCTCAAACGTGTGAATCGTGTCTCTCCTTTGATCCAAGATGAATCCTCATGAATTTGATCTTTCTTGCATTGGATTGCGTAGAGAGATGTGTTTTCTAAGCTCTTGGAGGGTGTGACGGCGCAGGGAATCGAGTACGTTGAAAGTAAGGTCGTGCACATCTATTTATAGGGTGTTTTCAAAAGTTACCATTAGGGTTTCAAGAGTCCGGACTAGTCTGTGGTGGAGTCCGGACTAGTCCGGTGTGCGACATGTAGGAAACCCTAAGTTCTCAAGAATGTCGGACTTGTCCGGCCTTGGGCGGACTAGTCCGATTTAGGTTCTGGAAATGTTCGGACTAGTCCGATCATTATCGGACTAGTCTAGCTATTGTGAACCCCTTAGTGAATTTGGGGACAAGTCTGCACTTAGAGGACTTGTCCAATTTTAGTCAGAGAGGTTATCGGACTAGTCCGGATAATATCGGACTTGTCCGATTTCGTGCAAATCTGTGAAGTGTAGAGGACTAGTACGCACTTGCGAGGACTAGTCCGATTTTAGTCAGAAAGATATCGGACTAGTCCATGGTGATATCAGAATAGTCCGGTCTGTGTAAACCTGGACTGTGCAGACAAATCCGCACTTGGAGGACTTGTACGTTTTTGAACATAGGGATTATCGGACTAGTCCGAGCAATATCGGACTAGTCCTGACCTGTATGAATTAGTGCAGAGTGAGTTTTCTTGTGATTGAGCTCTTGGGGTGTGTTTCCCAACACACTCCACACACACAAATATTATTCTTTTCATCTCTTGAGCTCTATCCAGCTTGATTCCTCACTCCCCTTTCTTTTTGTGCTTTCGTCATGGTTTTATTAAAAACTGCGCTCATCTCAACAATTTGATAAGAATCTCATTTATTTGTTATAAATCAAACAAAACACACAAGGGATGCCTAGATGCACTTTCAATCTCCCCTTTTTGGTGATTGATGACAACCAATTAAGATTTCACAAAATATAATAAAATTGAGATTTTCATAAAGTGTGCACATATGAGCTTGGATAAGTTAAACAATGATGACATAGGGCATATGTGTACTCTTTATGGTGGGGTGCAAAACTAAGTGAGTGTGAGCAATAATTGGAATGAGAATGAAGTGATTGACATGAAAATACCAATATCAAGCATATATGTCAAATCCAAAGCAAAATCACAAATTATCTCAAATCATCATCACAAATTTTATAGGCATAAGTACAAACATAGTTATTCAATCACACCACAACACTAAAGATAGAGATAACATAATTAAAGTTTTACAACCCAAAGAGACACAAAAAGATACACAAATGAAGCTCTCATCTCTCAACCTACAGCTAGGATCTAGTGGCCCCCCCTCAATCTCTCCCCCTTTGGCATCAAGACACCAAAAAGAAGGAGAAGAGGGATCTAGTGGCCCATTCCTCCCTGTCGGTCCTTTCCTCATCTTCATCTTCATTCTCATGCTGTGGAGGAGGAGGAGGAGTGGATCCACTCGAAGTGGCCCCAATGCCAAAGTAGGCAAGCTTAGAGGGAGACAAGGGAGGAAGATCACTGAAGTCCAAGGCTGAGTCTTCTGAGATAATAGGAGATCCAATGGGATCGATCTCTAGCTTCTGACAAATATGCTTGACATTTTCTTTGACATATCTCATGTCTGCCTTCCTTGACTAGTTCAATTTGTGGAGTTTCACTTCAGCCTTCTTGCATGAGCTAAAGATGGCTGCCAGATACTTCAGTATTCCACTAGCAGACCCCTTCTTGGATGGAGTAGCTCCTGCACTGGATGGGGGTCTTGCTTCAGCTCGGGCCCTCCTAGGAGCCTCCTCACTGGATGCAGGAGATGGAGCAACTTGGACAGTGGCTTGTGGAGGCTTCTGGGGCCTCAAAGGAGTGTGCCCCACATCCTTCACGAACTCGATCCCTGTGACCTTCTCAATCATGAACATCAAGTAGGGGGCATAGCCACAGGATCTGTTCGGTGTGTAGGAGATGTTGACCATATCATTCCAGATATAGTCAAAGATATCAAATTTTCTGTTATTGCTTATAACTTTCATCAAAGTCCTCAAGTAACCTTGGACACTTCCTACATCCCCATCTTTTGGTGCTATGGTCTTCCTCAACACCCTATTGAGAACCATGAAGAAGGGCTTCATGTTCTTTGTTGAGGGGGGTTGAACTTCAGGATGGTGTCATAGAGGAAGTCCATCTTATCCTTTCCCAGGACACCGATATTGTGGATAGTCAATTCATTGTTGCTGGTGTCTTCAAGGTGAAGCAATCTCGCGAACTCATCATAGGTAATGGTGTACTTGGATCCATGTGTCATCCAAGTCACCCTCTCCTCTTCATCACTGGCAAAGAAACAAGTGGCATAGAACTGAGTAATGATCTCATCATTCCAGTTAAATCTTAAGGCAAACAAGTCCTTCAGTCCATGCCTCGTTGCAACCTCCACCACCTGATCAAATGCACCACAACTATTTCTTTCAGAGTGATTCCAGTCAATCCAATGGTTGCAGACAACTGGGGTCTTCATGGTGAGGTACAACGAGCTGTAGAAATCTGCATGAAAGTTGCTCCAAAATCTGGCATCGGCAACTTTCTTGGAACGACTGTAGCAATCAACAAATCCGAGTTTGGATGCTGTTGGTACCCTGAGTACCGTATACCCCTTGGGACTACAAAAAGACCAAAGGAACTTCACCTGTCTGAGTTGAAGACCTGCGAAGGCCCCACGGATCACACGGGACCGGACCTGCCTCCCATCTATGGTTAGTCCCAATGATGCCACATGTATACTGCAACCGGACCTACATCCCACACATGGGATAGCTCCGGCTAAACACCTGTGTGGCACCCCCGGACCTAACCCCCGACAGAGGGAAGCTCCGGTACCTACACGTGTACATCTACACCGAACCTACCCGTCCCAGACGGAAAGCTCCAAAGCTGCCACGTGTCCAACCGCCGGACCTTCAGCCTCAACAATTAGACTGGTGGACCCCCAACGGCTCGGACCTTCAAGGGGCAATCAAAGACTTCAAGACCCGATTAAGTGTCATTAATACCATATTAATGACACTATTGGAAGGCTCTTAATACCAGTAACGACACTGTCAAGGCCCGTTACCATGCTATTAAGGGTAATTAACCTCATTAATTGTGTATTAAGCATCAGTAACCGCCAGGGCCACATGTTAGGCTAGGCTAATGGTGTAACGACCAGTCCTTTTACTATAAAAGGACTGGTCAACGATATACAGGGGGGCTGACGGCTCTTTGAACTCTGAGACCTCTCCCATACTCAGCTTAGACGCTCAATTCAACAACTACACACCCCATGGAGTAGGGTATTACGTTCAGGCGGCCCGAACCACGTAAAGCCTTGTGTCTATTTTCCATTGTCTTTTGAATCTCTGCGCGCCCAATACCGAACTACAAACTCCGCGGGCTACCAATGGTAGTACCGGGAGAATTGCCGGAACCAAACTCCGACAGAGGCCGTATCGCTTCCCTTGCCATTGAACTTCTCCTCGGAGGGATCCCTGTTTCCCTGCCTCAGAGCATGCATCTTGAGAGGGCCAACCGGGCCCGAAGCAATTCCTTTTCCTTTGCCCTTCACTTAGCGAAGAGCCGCTGAGCTGGAGCCAGCTGCGTCCCTGGCCTTGTTGACGGCAACGGCACCAGAAATGCTTGTTGACGGCTCCTAAGATATACTAACAAATCATCCCTAGCAATAGTGCCAGAAATACTTGTTGGTATTACTTATGCACCATTAACTAGACATCTCCAACTGATGTGTTAGAAATGCTTGTTAACAGTTCTATTGGATCACAGAGTGAATTCCGCAAGCGCACGGAGATATCATTGTAGCATTTCCCCTTAAGAGTATTCCCAAGGGTGTCATTTATTTGATCCCAAAGGAAGGCGGGGTAGAGATATAACAATCATTCATCAAATGAAAAGGGTAGAAAGATCTAGGTAAGGATCTAGTAAGGATGGATAAAATAATATTGGAGGTAGTGTGAAACACACAAAAGCTTTCAAGTCTAAGGGTGATAGAAGGATCCTAGAGGTTAGTTAAGGTTGAGAGTTATGGAGGTACTCCTACTATGCTCTATTGTACATATACATAGTCTAAACTAATTATTCATAAGCTAGATCAATAGTGAATACTTATGCTATGTAGTTCAACACATCGGGCACAGGCTTACCCCTAGCAATACTAGGGTGACTCCCGCCAAGAGCCTATGGCATAGCCGAACATGGAGGATTACAAAAGACAGATAGGGCTATCACCACCTACTGCCTACCTCTTCAATCCATGGGTCTACGAGACATCCAATGCTACTTAGCTATCCTAGCACCATGCTAGCATATTAAGTAATTACCTTAAGAGCCTAGGCACAATCCATCCCAAGGCAATGAATTGAATCATCATTGAACCAATGTTGATATACTGCATAATTATCCATACTAACCTAGTTATGTTATAATTAACTAGACTATAGTGGGGGTCTATAGGTTCTATGATAATGAGATATGTTCATGATGAAATAGTCATAGAAGCTATACCTTCCACATACATGGACTCCACAATCAAACAAGAAACACTTTGCCCAAGTTTATGTATAAGTAGAGACTAAAGATACTATCTTTATTATGCATAAAGTCACAATTACAAGAAAGAATACATGAGCCATACCTTTCCCAATGTAGGATTGGGAAGAGAGAGACACCTTACTCCTTTCCCAATTTGGACTTGAGACTAGAGACTCTCCTCTCTACAACCTAACTCATCTAAGACTATGGATGATAGTGTATACAATAGAGATGAAGCTCAAGTGGTGTGTGTTGAAGTGAGGGGTAGGCGTTCCTATTTATACTAATGTTGAGGTCGGTTCCCGCCACCAAAAGCGCACGAATTAGTCACCATTGACTCCAGGGAGCCGGGAGGAGCCAACACGTGGAGTTTGACTGAGTTTGGCGCCAGGAAGAGGTCGGCCGAACCCCTGGTTCAGCCGACCTGGTCAAGGCACCAATTCTCGTGTGCTTTCTCCAGGTGGCTGCCAGGTGGGTCCCCTTGATGTATATGGGTGCAATACTGTTGGATCTCCTCGAATACTTCTATTTGTGGGCCATTTGATCCATGGGATACCATGTGTCATCGCCTGATTGGCTGGAATGATATTCTATAGGATTGGTCCCTCTACATTTCCTCATTTTCTGCATAAAATACTGCATACACATATTTCTCCATGTCCAAGTGGAAATGGGTTAGATAGAAAGGTGATGTGTGCAAGAAATGACAAATCCTTCACATAAGTGAGTTAAATTGACAGATGAAATTGCTATATAACAGCCGTCAACAAACTCCCCCAAGCTTATCCTTTGCTCGTCCCGAGCAAAGTCAAGACTTTAGGTTGATGATCAGGAGTTGCTACAATGTCTTATTTTCAAAAGTATCTAATGCACAACAAGATACTCTACCTAGTATTGCAGAAATTGGCTATGATACTCTACCCTTCTTAAGTTATCATGGGGCTTATGCTTTCTCATATTCATGAGCAGTTGAAAGGTAGAATAACAAATGGGGCAAACATAGCCTAGAAATCAAGTTCCACTTAAATCCCGAAGAATTCAATTTAGATATTAAGTACCTCAATTTGATTCTCTCAGTCACTCCTTTGTGGATAGTGGAAATATTTCCTCACCAAAGCATTGTGCCTCTACTATTCCTACTCATTGAATATGGCTTGTATGTGGAGCTTGGTAAGGAAAGTAAGTAGGCATATTTGCATCACATATATTGCTAAGTCAAAAGAGTAAGCCTTAGGAGAATTCAATTCAAAACTTTTTGATTCAAGACTAGTGCATGTGTGATGGAGTGGAAGTGGATGTGTATAATTGAGATAACTCCTTTTTGGTATAATATCTCTTTCTTTTGCAGGGATGAAACATGGCTACTTTTCTTTTCTCTTTTTTTTTCTCATGCTTATGTTGTAAGCATGCCTTTTTTTTCATTTTGTAGCCATGTCTTCTACTCCCTTTCTTTGTAATGAGTTTTGAAGAGAGTGATAAACATGAATAACATGGAGTTTCTCTTTTTATTGTGGTATGGTGAGTATGATGGACGCTTTGCTTACTTCTAGTGTAGAAGTATAACACGTGCAAGTGAAGTCTTGAATTCAAAAAGAGTTGAATGATTTCTCACATAGGTCTATACTACTTTGACTAGGCTCAATGTGAAAGCAAATAGCATATGCATAAAGTTTTGTCTATGTATAAACATCATATGGCTTTGGTAGGTATTTCCAATCAATTGAGGGAAACTTAAATCTTTTTAGAATTTCTCCGGAAATCTAAGTTTTACTTTCAAACCAAGACTAGCAGCCCAATTACCAATTCTAGTCTCGCAACAACCTAGAATTAGATCAAGCTTTTGCTACCACAACTTCCAAATTAAGGTAAAAGTATTTCAAACCAATGAAAGCAATATTCGGAGAGTAGCAAGTTGTAAACTAGAGACTTAGGAAAATAAAACAGAGCAACTATTCATCATTTCATCTATGTGAATTTTTAAATCATTCTTACTGCACATCTTTATTTGATGAAAGCAAATTTAACCTATTTATTTATTATTATTTTTAGTGCAAGATGGATGATGGATGGATGGACAATAAATATGCAAGGAATGTGATACATGTTACCTTAAGTGGGGGTCCTCCCCCAAGCTTGTTCTTCAGCTACCTCCGTGATAAGGGTTGAACCCTTGATGACGGAAGTATGCTGCAAGGTCGGCTCGTTGTTGTTGTAGCGCCCGAGCCAATGGTGGTCGAGGCACCAGCACCTGAACCGGCGGTGGAGGAGGTGCCAGCGTCGGAGCCGGAAGTGGCTTCAGCTCCTGCCGAACCTTCAACACCTGCCTTAGAGGTAGTGGCTCCGGAGGTGCCCGCACCTGAGCCAGGGTGCCAGGAGGAGGCTGTCGGTCCCCCGCCTGAGGGACCAGTTGCTGATGACCTGGCGGTGGGACCTTCGGAGCCGACTCCGGAGGTAGAAACTTTTGTTGCAGGACCTTCCTCGGCGGTGGCCGAGACTATCCCGGAGGGCGGCCCTAGTGCCGTGGAAGCTCAGGGGACCGCTCTTGTAGAGTGGGACCCAATTTTTGTTACGGAGAGCCCGCTGGAGCTAGCGGAAAAGACCCCGGCAGGTTCGGAGCCAATCCCATTGTCGCTGTCTATCGACAACGCCTGCTCCAGTCTTCATCAGGTCCAACTGGCCTTTTACCATGACAGCAAGGCCCTCGTGGAGGAGCGCCAAACCCTTAGGAGGTGGCGCAACCGACTCCACTTCGAGACCAAGCTGGCTCAGTCGAGGCTGGCCGACGACAAAGAGTGGGTGAAAAAGGAGAAAGCCCGGTTGGAGTACTGGGGTCAGCTGCTGGACGAGAGGGAAAGCATGGTGCGATCCCTCGACAACTAGTCTTGGGCCATCCACGAACATGTCGTAGCTGCTAATAATGCAGCGAATGATCGCGAAGAGAAGCTCAATGCCGTCCACGACATCCTCGTCAAGCGTTGGAAGGCTCTTGAGGAGTGGGAGAAAAAGCTCGAAGATGAAGAGCAAAAACTCCAGGAGCTGCGAGATGACCTCGTGAAGAGGGAGGAAGATCTTACTCAGAGGCTAAATCTGGGTGAGAAGAGTCTCGCGGAGCGCACCAAGAAGCTGGAGGAACGCTGCGAGAAAGAGGAGAAGAAGGACTGGCAGCAAGGACAGGACCTTCACAGGAGGGAGAATGAAATTGCTGCCAGGGAGAAGAAAGTGCGGGGCCGGGAAAAGGACCTGGTCGACCGCCGGAACAAGATCCACCTCCGGGAGGAGGAGCTCGGTAAACTCGAAAGGCAGGTTGCTGAAAAGATTCAGCAGAACGCCAAAGAGGTCGAGCGCCTTTCCAGGGATAATTCGGATCTTGCGGCGACCAAGAGATCCTTGGAAGAGATACGAGGCTCAAGGGCTGCGGGTCCCAACAAGTTTGGGACTTCTTGGGCAAAGCCAATGATGCACTGACACTAATGGGTTTTTGTCCCGTGCATTCGGATGATCTGGAGCCAGAGCTGGACCAGGTGTTGCAGGCGTTGAGCTCGGTGGGCAACAAGCTCACCAAGATGGGCGATGTCATTGCAGACCAGCTGGAAATCAAAGGACAATCCCTGGCGAAGAATGTCGTAGAGTACATGCTGACGTGCTACACAAGCCGGGACCCTCACTTCCCACTGGACCCGGTGCTTGAAGCTCCCATCGACGGAGAGGGAGAAGCCACCAAAGCCAGCATGTCGGAGGTTGCCCAGAAGGTCGCCTAGTTCTTCCATAGGGTCTAGGACTCTCTCTTTGTAGCTCCCACTTGTATCTTCTCTTCTTTTTCTCCAATTTGTAATATCTTGTCTCCAGATGAATGAAATCCAAGTTTTTTATGAATTTCATTTTTTTGTCTTCAACATCTTTGTCTCACTTGGCCCCCTGGTAGATGTACACAATTTGATTGTGAACATGTACAAGAGGATGTAACAGTTGTTGAAGACTTGCATGCTTCAAACTTGTAGAGCGTAAGTCCGAAGTCTTATTGCATCGACAGTAGAGACCCCCAAGGTTGTTGGAGCTTAGTAGGTCCGGTAGTGACCATTGCCGGAGCTTAGTAGCTCTGGCAGTAGCCACTATCAACACGTAGAGCGTTGATAGCAAGTCCTCTGGGGTTGTTGAAGCTTGGTAGCTCCGGCATCGACCACTGTTAGCATGTAGAGGTTCGATGGCGGGAAGCATTCTTCCACCATATTTTCTTCACGTTGACAGATGGCCCCTGGATTTGCTGGAGCTTGGTAGCTCCAGCGACGCTCACTATCAATGTTTAAAACATTGACAATAAGCCACCTTAGGGGATGTCGGAGCTTTGGTAGCTCCGGTATTGTCCACCAGCATCACGAGATTCCTATTTTTCCTACACACTAAAGCCAAGAAAAACAGTAAAATCCATTTCCTATCTATAACTCAATTGCGGCTTACTATTCCCAAGAGAATTTTTTAGGTCGAACGCTATTCTAAATACAATCAAGTGCATTGGTTTGTTTTCTCCAGGTCCGATCATTTCTGGACTCGCCTTACTTCGGCCTGCCAGGGTGTAGGTAGAGTAGCATACTTAGGGTGTAGGACCAGACTAAGTCGACAGCACACTGCGGACCTAGATTGGCTTGGCGACATTCAGACGAGTAGACCATTAACAATGTTTAGACCCGGAAGAATTGACAATGCAACTTGAATTATATATGAACTGGTCGAGCTAAAGTTTCTTAGGAATTGCACAACTTTGTTATAGACAAGAAAGAGAAAAATAAAAAATATTGAGCCTGTACAAAATAAATGCACGTGGAGTCTGTTTTCACACAATGATGTCTTTCATTATAGGTCCGGGGTACAGGGGAAACAAGTACACTCTTAGGGTACAGAACCTGGCTAAGTGTGTTGTATTTCTCGTTTGACCCAAGGTAGCTAGCTACACTTTTAGTTCTGAGACTATGACAAGTGTTGCCTGAACTTTGTGGACCTTCCGGGGAAGGTCCGGCTGTTCTCCCGAAGAGCTACCCGACTCTGTACAATGACTATATAACATACATCAGCTCCGGGTTCCTCCGGTCGGAACTCAGAGGTCCCCAAAAAAGGTTCGGACCCCTCCGAGAGGGTCCGGAATGATGAGGAGGAAGCTTCGGGCCCCTCCGGGAGGGTCCGAACGGTCCAGTGCCCGGTGTACTTCATCAGTGAAGTACTCCACGATGCCAAGACTCGATACCTAGAGGTGCATAAGCTGCTCTACGCAGTTCTTATTGCCTCTAGGAAGCTCCGACACTACTTCCAAGCTCACAAGATTTCAGTGGTAACTTCTTATCCACTGCGTGCAATCTTGCATAACCCCACTCCACTGGGAACATTGCAAAGCGGGCAGCGGAATTGGCCGAGTTCGATCTTGTATTCGTCCCAAGACAAGCGATCAAGAGTCAAACATTGGCGGACTTTGTGGCGGAATGGACCCCCTCTCCATCAAATCCTGGGGGCCCCAGTGAGCAGAAGTCGGAACCCAAGGTTCTGGTCTTCATCGAGCCTCACTAGACTCTCTACTTCGACGGCTCCGTGCAGAAGCAGGGGGTCGGAGCTGGAATCCTTCTCCTCGCTCCGATCGGGGAGAAGGTCAAATACATGGTTCGCCTTGACTTCAAGCCAACCAACAACATGGCGGAATATGAAGCACTAATCTACGAGCTCAAGGTGGCACTATCATATGGTGTCAAGTAGCTGTTGGTAAAGGGAGATTCACAGCTTGTGGTAAAACAAGTCAAAGGTGAATGCTGCTGCAATAACCCTCAACTAGTTGCATACCTACTCGAAGTCCAGAAGCTTCAGAAGAACTTCGAAGTCCTGGACCTCTGCCATGTCCAGCATCTTAACAACGCTGAAGCTGACGAACTCTCGATGAAAGCTTCAACCGGAGCTCCAGCTCCTGACGGAACCTTCGTCTGAAGGTTGTCTAAACCTACAGCTCAGCCTGCCAAACTGAGCAAAGGGGGCGAGACCAGCACCTCGAAGCTGGCGGTCTCGATGGCCCT
The DNA here is from genome assembly GCA_036927565.1 of Tuctoria greenei. Lineage (NCBI taxonomy): Eukaryota > Viridiplantae > Streptophyta > Magnoliopsida > Poales > Poaceae > Tuctoria > Tuctoria greenei. The sequence continues at coordinate 112,664,450 of JAYESD010000011.1, read as the reverse complement.
GTTACCATGGCGTCCATCAAGGGTCGTAGGTGTTGCAGGAAGCTCCGAGCAACCCAGCACGCAAGACTCAAATCCTCAAGCTAGCTTCGATGCATGGATCTTGGAGATCCGGAGCTACTTGAAAGACAATTTCCTTCCTGAAGATAATGTGTCCGCTGACTGGATAGTCAGATTGGCTAAAAGATACACACTTGTAGAAGGGGATCTCTACCAGCGTGGTGCCAATAGTGTCCTAATGCAGTGCATTACAAGGGAAGAAGGCTACAAGCTCCTCGCAAAAATCCATGTAGGCGAGTGTGGGAACCACGCGTCTTCCTGCACGCTGGTCGGTAAAGCCTTCCAGCATGGTTTTTACTGGCCTACATCACTCCAGGATGCAACTGAGCTGGTGAAGAAATGTGAAGCATGCCAGTTCCATGCAAAGCAAATTCACACACCGGCTCAACCCATACAAATGATACCTCCTACATGGCCATTCGCTGTGTGGGGGATGGATATCTTGGGACCTTTCCCAAGAGCCGTCCGAGGTTACAAGTTCATGTACGTTGCCATTGACAAGTTCACCAAATGGCCGGAAGCAACTCTAGTTGTGACAATAAACAAGCAATCATCTATCAACTTCTTGCAGTCCATAGTATGCAGATTTGGAGTCCCAAACAAGATCATAACTGACAACGGGACCCAATTTACAAGCTCTGCATTCCAAGGATATTGCGAAGACCTCGGCATTTAGGCCAGCTACGCTTCTGTAGCTCACCCGACAAGCAATGGCCAGGCTGAGAGAGCAAATGCAGAAATCCTAAAAGGACTCAAGACGCGCACATATGAGCGCTTGAAAAAACATGGAGCTTCCACCCACCTTGTGGGCCAACAGGACAACACCAAACCGGTCAACTGGAGAGACACCCTTCTTCCTAGTGTACGGAGCTGAAGCAGTCCTTCCTCCAGAAATCACCTTGGGGTCACTCCGGGTCCGGACCTTCGATGATGCCACGCAGGACCAGCTCCAGCGTGAAGACCTTGACCTCATCGAGGAAGGAAGGTGTTGAGCAACTGTTCAGAATGCCGGTACCGCCAAGCTCTACGGTTCTATCTCGGAGGGGTTCGGATCTTCTTGTTCAACAACAGTGACTCCTTCATTTGAAGGAGATGGATCCTCTGACGTCTCACCTTGAGGATCAGGGTCTGGGAGCTGGGACCCAAACTCGTCTTCAGGTAGCTCCGGACCCTCCCGTACGGGTCTGGCCTCTTGAACTGGAGGTGGTTCTGGTCTTTCCGCAACCAGGACCATGCTGAAAACTTCGTTAGTTGCCAAAATGTAAAGCAGAAGTGACTCACCAGGATTCGGAGCTACTAAGGTTGGTAGAGTGGTGAGGAGCTGCTTTAGCTCTTGGAATTCCTTTTCTGCTTCTTCAGACCATTGGAATGGTCCGGACTTCCTCAATAACTTGAAGAAGGGTAGCGCCCGTTCCGCCAGTCTTGAGATGAACCGACTGAGGGCAGCTAGACATCTAGTCAGCTTCTGGACGTCCTTGATGCGGGCTGGTGGCTGCATGTCTTCAATAGCTTTAATCTTCGCCGGATTTGCTTCTATTCCTCGGTGTTACCAAGAAACCAAGAAGTTTTCCGGAGCTAACCCCGAAGACACACTTGTCCGGGTTCAGCTTCGTGCGTGTGATTCAAAACTTGTCGAAGACAGCTTGCAAGGTGTCAAGGAATGACTCCTTGTTCTTGATCTTGACGACGATGTCATCGACGTACACTTCCACTACATATCTGATGAGCTCTCCAAACGTTTTGTACATAGCTCGTACAAACGTTGAAGCAGCGTTTTTGAGACTGAATGGCATGGCAGTGTAAGAATATAATCCATCTACTGTGATGAAGGAAGTATGTTCTTCATCCTTCCTAGACATTCTGATTTGATGATACCCAGAATATGCATCTAGGAAACACAGTAATTCACACCCGAAGGTGGAATCCACTATCTGATCAATTCTAGGTAGTGGAAATGAATCCTTTGGACATGCCTTATTCGGTGTAGTGTAGTCGATACACATCCGAAGCTTCCCATTGGCCTTGGGTACAACAACTGGGTTTGCCAACCATTTTGGGTGGAAGACTTCTCGGATGAATCCAGCTTCGAGCAACTTTTTCACTTCTTGACGTATGAAGTTTTGTCGCTCTACTGACTGCTTCCGAGGCTTATGATGTACAGGCCGAGCGTCGGGATATATCTTCAGATTGTGCTCGATCACTTCACTAGGGATCCCAGGCATTTGTGACGGCACATCGACGTTAGCCCAGAGGAAAGTGATGAGCACGAGTTCCTATTTGTCATTCAGACCTCCCAATATACGGGTAGTCTGAGCGGCGTCGGAACCGATTTGGACAACTTTTACGGGAATGTCGGTGTCGCCGCTTGGTTGCACACGAGGTGCGGAGGTTGAGCCTCGATGATGAATGCTCGGGGGTTTTGGAGCTTGCTCCTTTCCAGATTCTTCCTCCTGTGCTGTAGCAAGTGCATGGAGTTCTTCCAGAGCAGTCACTCTGGCTGTGCGATCTCCGCGGATCTGGAGAAGACCTGCTGGTGTTGACATCTTCAACACCAAGTAGCCATAATGAGCGGCAGCCATGAATTTGTAAAAGGCTGGCCTGCCCAGGATGGCGTTGAATGGCAAGTTGATCTGCGCCACGTCGAAGACCAACTTCTCAGTGCGGTAATTCTCCAGGGTCCCGAAGGTCACCGGGAGAGTAATAGCACCGAGTGGAGTTATGGCCCCCAGACCTACTCCGGAGAAAGGTCGGGAGGGGCGAAGATCTGAAGGTCGGATCTGAAGTTTGACGAAAGCTTCAAAGCTTATGAGGTTCAGCCCCGAACCTCCGTCCACCATCACATAGTGGAGTTGGATGTTGTTGATGGTCGGAGATACCATCAATGGGAGTTGGCCAGCTCCGATCATGTTCCGAAGGCAGTCTGAAGCATCGAAAGTGATGGCGGTGTCCATCCACTTCCGGTGCGGCTCCGCCCTGGCTGTGGGAGCTACTGAGGCCATGTCCCGCCGCATGGTATTGAGGACACGGCGGGAGGTGATGTCCCACGAACCACCAAAGATGGTGTTCATGGTCTTCCGATGCTCGTTGTTGGAGATGTCCGAGTCGTCGTCAACGGTGGTGTAAACAGCCTTCAAGACCATTTTAGGGTCCTGAAAGCCTAACTCCTCTTTAGCCGGAGCTTCGTCGACTTTTTGTTTTCCTTCCCTTTGACGGAAAGGAACTTCATCCCTGCGCTTGTTGTATCGCTCGGCAAGGTTCTGGACCTCTCGGCAGCCTTCCAGGTTGTGGCTATTCCACTTGTGTATGGGACACCACATCTTGGAGCTGCCTCCATCTTCAGACGACGGCCGTGGTCGTTTCTCGAGGCGTGGCCCCCGACCACCCAAAGCTGCGGCACCAATGGCTGTAGTTGTGCCGACCGACGACTTCTTCTTGCCGTTGGAATTTTTCTTCTTCTTTCCAATCCCGGAGGTAGTGGCTTCACCCTTGGAGGACTCTTTGTTGTCCTCCGAAGGTGGTTGAGAGTGCATCTCACGGCCCCCCGCAGCTTTGGCACACTTGTCTACCAAGCTGAAGAGTTCCGTGACGCTGGTGATATCCTTGCTCGCCAGCTTCTCCAACATATTCTTATCTCGTACGCTCTGTTTAAATGCCACAATGACAAAAGCGCTTGAGATAGAAGGTATAGTGTTTCGTACCTGGGAGAACCTCTTGATGAAGGATCGCAGGGACTCTCCCCCCTTCTGCTTGACAGCAAAAAGGTCCAGTTCGGTGCTTGGTCGGGTGTACGAGCTCCCGAAGTTGGCAGTGAACTGCTAGCACAATTCCACCCAACTATTGATGGAGTCATGCGGGAGGCTCATGAACCAGGACCTGGCGGTCCCAGTTAAAGCCACGGGGAAGTAATTCGCCATCACGGGCGCGTTGCCTCCGGCCGCAAGGATTGCGGTGGAGTAGATTTGGAGAAATTCAACGAGATTGACGATCCCGTCAAATTTCTCCGGCAGGTGAGGCCGGAACTTCTGCGGCCATCTGACCATGCGTAGGTGCATGGCCAGGGCAGAACAACCTCCTCCTACTCCCTTGGAAGCAGGACTGTCCCGAGCCTCTCACCTTTCGCGAGCACGCTTGATATGGACGCGGTCGTCCTATTGACGGTAACGGCGATCAAGCTCCACCCGGAGGTCGTGAGTTGAAAGCCTGGTTACAGTATGGGTACGTCGCGCCCCAGAATGCAGCGACGTCGCCTACTGAGATGCAGCACGCCTCCTGTGTTGTGAAGCGTGCGGACCGAGTCTACCCGACACGGTCCGATGCTACGATGGGGCCCGCTTCGAGGGGGAGGACCTTGATTGCTGATGCGATCGGCTGCTGCGGCAACCAAATGTTCCACATCAGCTCTCTACTGCTCCATTGCACCCTAGGATGCTCCTGGAGGTGGTGGACGTTGAAGAAGAGCACGCACAACATGGAGCGCGTGTTTAGGGTTGTTGTTCGCCGATGCCGTGACCGATGCAGACGCCCCGTCTCGCTGTCCAGCTTGTTTCGCCAGTGCAGACGGTGGCGGCGGTGACATGACTCCTGCTGGAGCCACAACACCTATTGGTTGCTGCATGTTAGAGGGGTTGCCTCCAGCAGGTTGCACAGCAGGGTTGCCGTTGGACGATCTAGCAGTAGAGTTCACCATCTTTAAATCTCGGGTGCCCCTACCTGGCGCGCCAACTGTCGGAGTTTGTTTCCGGCAATTCTCCTGGTACTACTGTTGATAGCCCGCGGAGTTTGTAGTTCGGTAGTGGGCGCGCAGAGATTCAAAACACGATGGCAAATTGACACGAGGATTTACGTGGTTCGGGCCACCTAAGCGTAATACCCTACTCCACGGGGTGTGTAGTTGTTGTATTGAGCGTCTGAGCACTTGTGAGCGTGTGTCAGAGCCGAGTCTGGAAGAGTCTCAGAGAGTTAGGGATCGTGAGTCCGTCCTTGTGTATCGCTCGACTAGTCCTTTTATAGTACAAGGACTAGTCGTTACATCGCTAGCCTGACCCGACATGTGGCTTTGGCGGTTATTTATGCTTAATACACAATTAATGAGGTTAATTGCCCTTAATAGCATGGTAACGAGCCTTGACAGTGCCGTTACTGGTATTAAGGGACCTCCGATCGTGTGTCATTAAGATGGTATTAATGACACTTAATCGGGTCTTGAAGTCCTTGATTGTCCCTTGAAGGTCCGAGCCGTTGGGGGTCCACTAGCCTGCTTGTTGAAGTTGAAGGTCCGGTGGTTGGACACGTGGCAGCTCCGGAGCTTACCGTCTGGGACGGTAGGTCTGGTGCTGTTATAGATGTGTTAGGACTGGAGCTTCCCTCTGTCGGGGGTTAGGTCCGGAGGTGCCACACATGTACTTAGCCCGGAGCTTTCCCATGTGTGGGATGTAGCTCCGGTTGCAGGATACACGTGGCAGCATTGGGACTAACCATAGAAGGGAGGCAGGTCCGGTCCCGTATGACACGTGGGGCCTTCATAGGTCATCAACTCAGATAGGTGAAGTTCCATTAGTCTTTTTGCAGTCCCAAGGGGTATACAATATGCAGGGTACCGACAGTTTGGCTTATGAATGTCCCCTCCTTTTGTTGCCTCACTTGGAATCCCAAGAAGTATTTCAGCTCTCCCATCATAGACATTTCAAACCTATTTGTCATAATCTTACTAAATTCTTCACAGAAAGATTTGTTAGTTGAACCAAAAATGATATCATCAACATAAATTTGGCAAACAAAGAGATCATTGTCAAAATGCTTCGTGAATAATGTATAATCAGCTTTGCCAATTTTAAAACCATTTTCGATCAAGAAATCTCTAAGGCACTCATACCAAGCTCTAGGAGCTTGTTTGAGGCCATAGAGAGCCTTACGCAGTTTAAACACGTGGTCGGGGAACTCTTCATCTTCAAATCCGAGGGGTTGCTCCACATACATCTCCTCCTTGATTGATCCGTTGAGGAAGGCACTTTTCACGTCCATTTGATAGAGCTTGAAATTATGGTGAGTAGCATATGCAAGTAATATTCTAATAGATTCAAGCCTAGCTACGGGAGCAAAGGTTTCATCAAAATCCAAACCTTCGACTTGTGAATACCCTTTGGCCACAAGTCGCGCCTTGTTCCTTGTCACCATCCTGTGTTCGTCTTGTTTTTTGTGGAAGACCCATTTTGTGCCGACGACGTTGAACTTGGGTCTTTCGACGAGTTCCCACACTTCATTCCGTTTGAAGTTGTTAAGTTCTTCTTGCATTATCACCACCCAATCCAGGTCCTTCAATGCATCCTCAATCCTGCGTGGTTCCAAAAAGGATACAAAGGAGTAATGTTCACAAAAATTATCTATTCGAGATCTAGTCGTTACTCCCTTTTGGATGTCCCCGATTACGTTGTCGATGGGGTGATCTCTTTGGACGCATTGGTGTACTCTTGGGTGTGGCACTTGTGGTCTTGAGTCTCCATGGTCATCTTCTTCTCCCCCTAGATGGTTTCCCTCATTGATTGTTGATCATCTTCGTCTTCTTGATGTTGATCTTGTGTGGAAGCTCCCCCTTGATCGTTTACCACCTCTTGTGGTTCATCTTCTTCATTTGCATTTGGAGGTGGCGCTTGTGGTCAAACATCGCCTAGTTCCATTCTTCTCATTGCTTGACATGGAGCTTCTTCTCTATCTAGCACACATTGATCAACTTGCTCTTCTTGAGAGCCGTTACTTTCATCGAACACTACGTCACGTGCTACTTCAACAAGTCTGAAGGTCTTGTTGAATACATGATAGGTGTAAGAGTTCTAATCATAACTAAGCAAGAAACCTTCATCAGACTTCGAAGCGAACTTTGAAGTCCTAGTCTTCTTGTTCAAAATATAGCACTTAGAACCGAAAACTCAAAAAAAATGAAATATTAGGCTTATTTTCGGTGAGTAGTTCATATGATGTCTTTTTGAGTAGTCGACGAAGATAGAGTCGGTTTATGGCGTGGCAAGCGGTGTTAGTCGCTTCCGCCCAAAACCGATTCGAGGTCTTGTATTCATCGAGCATTATTCTCGCCATCTCTATGAGAGTTCGGTTCTTCCTTTCAGCAACTCCATTTTGTTGAGGGGAATAAGGTGCTGAAAACTCATGCTTTATCCCTTCTTCATCTAGGTACTCCTCAAGATGAGTGTTCTTGAACTCCGTGCCATTGTCGCTTCGTATGTTCTTGATCTTCAATGAGAACTCATTTTGGGCATGCTTGAAGAACTTCTTGAGGGTTCCTTGAGTTGCTGTCTTATCATGTAAAAAGAAAACCCAAGTAAAGCGCGAAAATTCATCAACAATTACTAAGCCATATTTGTTACCGTCGATGCTTATGTAAGCAATTGGACCAAATAGGTCCATGTGAAGTAGCTCGAGCGGTCTTGTTGTAGTCATGACGTTCTTCGCGGGATGAGGTGCTCCTACTTGCTTCCCGGCTTGACACGCGCTACAAGGCCTGTCTTTCTCAAAAACAACATCCTTTAAACCTCGGATGTGATTGCCCTTAAGGAGTTTTGGAAGATTCCTCATACAAACATGTGCCAGCTGTCTATGCCACAACCAACCCATGTTGGCCTTTGCAATCAACCATGTGTCAAGTTCGGCTTTATCTTTGTTGAAGTCAACAAGATAAAGCTTTCCCTTCAACATACCCTTGAATGCAACCGAGTCATCACTCCTTCTAGAGACGGTCACCCCCTCATTAGTAAACAAGCAATTATAACCTTTGTCACATAGTTGAGATATGGACAACAGGTTATAATCTAAGGAATCGACATGCAAAACATGAGAAAGAGTATGTTGAGAGGATATTGCAATTTTACCGGTACCTAGCACCCTTCCTTGAGTATTATCTCCAAAAATATATGCCTTCGCTTGGATCCTTGTTTTCTTCATACTCAACGAACATCCTTCTTTCTCCGGTCATGTGGTTGGTGCATCCACTGTCTAGCACTCATTTTGATCCACCGGAGGAATAGGCCTACAAAAATAAATAATGCCTTGGTTTTAGGTACCAAAGCTTGCTTGGGTCCTTTGAGGTTAGTTACAAGAGATTTGGGCACCCACACATGAGATTTGGTGTTCCCATGGCGTGGCCCAACATAATGAGCATAAACTTTACCAAAGCTTTTCATAAGTACATATGATGCATCAAAAGTTATAAACAATAATTGTTGTTGTTTCATGAAAAGAACTGGTCAGGGAAAACGGACTTGTCCGGCGGACCGGACTTGTCCGTACAGGGACCAGACTAGTCCAGTTTTCAAATGTGTTAACTATCTTGGACTTATTAACATCATTAGTCTTTCTAGCTTGAGAGGGGTTTCCCCTCACAAAGGCAATGTGCTCCTTGTTATTCTTATGGTTTCTAGCATTTTGCTTTTCACCATAGGAATACCCAATGCCATATTTGACATTAGGAGACCTTGTGGCCAAGTATGCACTACGTGCATATTTGACCTTCTCCATGTATAATATGCCACTTTGGGAAGGATGCTTGTCCTTGGTAGAGGTTGACTTGTCTTTCAAGCTAGTGTCAGTTTTAAGGGTTTGAGAGGGCGAGCTTGAAGAGGATGAAGGGTCACTTTGTTTGAGTGACTCAACTTGCACTTCAAGGATCTTGTTAACTTTGGTTAAGTTAACAAGTTCTTCCTTGATGATTGCATTTGAGTCGCTTAACTTCAAACAAGCTTTCTTGCTTGAAGCTAACTCAAGTTCAAGTGATTTTCTTCGCTCCTTTTCAAGTTCAAGGAGCTCATTGATCTTGAGATACTCCTCCTTCTGGAGGATGATCATATCTTCTTGATGATCAATCAGCCCCTCCCTGTCAACAAGCTTATCCATCAAAAATTTCATTTTGGCAGCAATTTTCTTGTCTAAGCCAACTAGTATATCCTCATCATCACTATAGTTATCACTGTCACTATCAAAAGAATGCGAAGAGGTTGATTTTGTTGTTACCTTTTGTTTACCTTCCTTCTCCATGAGGCAAGTGTTGCTGCCCTTCCATGCGCCGAGATTTGGGAAGAGGGTGGACTTCTTAGTTGTCTTCTCAATGCCTATGCTAGCCATCTCCTCTTCCTCTTCGGATGAGGACTCATCATTTGAGTCCCACTCCTTTCCTAGGTGTGCTTGTCCATCTTGCTTCTTCTTCTTGAAGAATTTCTTGGGTTGAGGCTTTGTTTCCTTGGTCTTCTTCTTGTTTTCTTCATACGGGCAATCAACTATAAAGTGGTCATATTCACCACAGTTATAGCATGCCCGCCTCAACTTTGGTCTTGAATTCTCTTTGTATTTTCCTTCACTTGATTTTACCACTTGTCTTTTCTTCATCATTTTCTTGAATCATTTCATAAAGAGGATCATGTCCTCTTCGTCAATATCGCTGCTCTCGTCATCGCTGTCCTCTTCTTGTTGAGCTTCTCTTTACAAGGGCTTGCATGTGGACTTCAAAGAGACCCCTTTCTTCTTTGCCGAGGTGAGGTCGGCAATTTCCTTTACATGTTTAGCTTGCTTCTCCATCATCTCAAAGTTGATGATCTTTCCAAGCAGTTTGTTCGGGGTCATTTTCTTGTACCCGGGGCTTTCTCTAATCATCAAGCATAAGATAACATTGCGAGGCATGAAAGCTCTAAGGATGAGCTTCACTACCTCATGATCATTCCACTTCTTACTTTCGTATGCTCGAACCTTGTTGATGAGAGTCTTTAACCGGTTGTACATGTCTTGTGGCGATCATCTTCTTCTATGGCGAATCTTCCCAATTCGCCTTCAATCATCTCGATTTTTGCCTCTCGCACATGACGATCGCCTTTATGTGCAGTTTGCAATGTGTCCCAGATTCCTTTGCAATCTCGAGTCCATCAACCTTGGTGAACTCGTCCCGACTTACTGCAGATGTGATGACTGCTACAGCTTGAGCATTCCGATGAATTGCTTGCTCTTGGCTTGGTGTAAGCTCTTCATCGTCATCTCGGATATCTATTCCTATACACACGATATGCCACAAGCTTGGATTGAGTGAGATTAAGTGCATTTTCATGTTTTGCCTCCACATTGAGTAATCATTGCCATCTTAGTGTGGGGCTTTTCCTAGAGGGATAGATAAATAATGACTATTGTTGGCATTAAGACGATCGTAGTTGAAAGGATATCGGGAGTAGTCGGTATGACTACTCCCCTTCTTCTTCTTCTCTTCCTCTATCTTCACTTCCCTTTGGAGAGGGCTTTCTTCCTTAGGAGCTCCTTGAGTTCAAGCATCTCTTCATTGTCATCCTCAAAGTCGTGAATGGCGTCGAGGAGCTTCTCCAATTTTTGAGCTTTTTCATCTTCAACCTTCTCTTGGTTGAGACTCTTGTGCACATCTTTCATGTCTGTGATGCCCGGTTCCGAAAAATGAACCAAGCTAACGCATATGTGTGCCCAGGATGTCCAACACACATACACGAGTGCAATCACAAACGATATACATATAATTACCAGAGAACAAGATTAATTAACCAAGTTTTATTAAACAAACCATATTATCCTCGAATACAAGCTCTAATGAATATTAACGACAAGTTCAACTAATGCAGCGGAAATACTCTAATTAAGCAAACTAAACAGCTAGGCAGCATAAGCAATAGGGTATAGCGCAGCTCCAATAACACCACAGACAAAGCTGACGGTAGACACGGCCTAGGACTCCGCATTATCGCCATTAAAATCCCAATCCTGACCTGCAACTGTTGGGTGGGGGATTGCAAGAGTGAGTACATGTCGTACTCAGCAAGTGTGGAAAGTATGACATGTGGCTGATTCAAATGACGACAATAATAATGGAAAAGTGCGGAAAAGTACATTAAAACATTTGAAAAGCAATATATTACGAGTATGTGAAATAAACCCATCATAAGCATAAGTAATATCATAATACCAGTCCATATTCCATATCCATCAATAATTCCAGATTTCACCATTTGCCAATAACCATATTCAATACCAGAAATAAATCCATAACCATTACCAAACCATAACCATCCCAAATTCCAATTTCCCTCTAATCATGGAAGTTGTCCAGGTTCTCATAACCGGGAGCACGGCTATCATGATAGTTTTATTTAACTCTGCAGAGTTTGTACCTCTTTACCCACATGTTCGTGATTTCATCACCTTTCAGTGACTAAGGAACCTCCATTATGCCGTCTCACACTTCCGTAGGTGTGTGGCCAAGAAATCACAAAATAGCCTTTGCAAAGGGATTACTAGCCTATTTAGACCCCACTGAGGTTTCACCGGTGGCGATGCCTCCCACTGAGCACATCTTCAACCAAGGGCCCCCTCTTGAGCCATTCAGATCCCAGGGTAGTCCCACCAATCATCAACAAACCCAATCCGACTACCCCTTCCCCAAGCATCCATAATGGTCCAAATATCACTGGCAAAGCCCTAATTAATCAGCTACGCCACACCCATACTTGGCCTCGTGGTGGCACTGTAGTCCTGGCTTATTCTCGCATGAACCGGTCCTTAGATCTAAAGCAAGCAAACCACCATGACATCCAACCCATCCACATACCATGCTTGCTTAGATCACCCATTACCATATCATGTTGTTCAGTTCATGTTAATCATAATCTCATCCATGCATAATTAAGTAGGTAGTGTTGTTTTCCCATCCCAATTAATTAAGCGAAGCAAAAAGTAAAAAGCCCTTCCCCACTCTCTACCATGTAATCCAGGTGACAAGGGTGGTTAAACAATTCTAGTAAACTTCCTACCATAGGATTTCCCATCAATTTGACACAGCATGCAGTTTTGCAAACAAAGCATTTATTTTAAAACAGGATCAATATGCTTCAAGGACACTTGCCTTGCTCTTGCTGTTGATTAGGGTCAAAGCCTTCAAACTCTTGGTGCTGTAGATCCTCTGCGGCACTTTCTAGTGCAAATCCATCTAATCCACACAATAAACACACAAGATAAGAAACACAATCAAAGAGTGCACAAATATTACTCAATATGTCATGACATGCATGATTGATGCAAATGCAAGGTAGAACTTGTTACTAGATTGCTTTTAGTGATCTCTAACTAGTTCTAATAGCTTTTAACAAGTTTATACATGTTTGGATTCGATTAGATCAAATTTAGAATTAATTTTACACAATTTAACCAGGAAGATTGGACTAGTCCGCTAGGGACCGGACAAGTCCGCACTCTGCGAGATCAGAAGATTATGGTTTTCTAGATTAACGTAAATTCAGAGATTAGGGGTTGAATTCTCATAAGGAAAAGAGAATAGAAGGTATACCAGGTGTTTAGAACTCCAATGAATCAAGAAACTTGGAGGTAACACTTGGATCTTGATGATCTAGGGTTGGTGATGAACTTGGGGATGAATTGGTGGTGAAGGACGAAACTTGGTGGAGATCTTGATCCTCTTTTGTTTCCTCCTCTTCTTCTTCTTGCTTGGGATCTTCTCCTCCCTCCTTGATGGTGGCTCCCCACGAACTAGGGTTTGGGTGGGTGGAAAAGTGGCAAATAGATGTCAATCCAAGGGGTGGGGTTGTTTATATATAGGTGGAGGCTAGGGTTAGATGGATTTCGAGTTTGGGATAAGTAGAGGCCGGTTTAGAGTCCCACATGGGCTCTAAAAGAGTTAGGAACGACGCCCCTAGGCCCACTTAACGTGAAACCCAAGAAACAAGTCGTAAAACAAAAGATCAACTCGGAGTCGCGAAATATCGGACAAGTCCGGAAAGGACCAGACTAGTCCGAAGTCGTCCAGAGAGAAAATCGGACAAGTCTGGCCAAACATCAGACAAGTCTGACTTTAAACAGAGAGGAAATCGGACAAGTCCGCTGGAACACCGGACTAGTCTGGAAAAGTCCAGGGACTTAGCAAATTTTCAAGGATTCTTGGAATACCGGACTAGTCCGCACAAAATCGGACCAGCCCGAAAGTTTCCAGAGCCAAAATTGGACTAATCCGCAGCAAAACGGACAAGTCCATTTTTAGCCAGAGAGAAATCAGACTAGTCCTCAGCAAAATCAGACTAGTCCGCACTTTCCTGCATTTTAAGTGCGGTTTTGTTCCAAATCAATTTTAAATGCTCCGAATCAATTTTAAACTCATTCCTCTTTATGTGGGTTAATGTTAAATATGTATATGAATGTATGCAAGGCATGATGCATGAAAATGGGGGTGTTACAAAGCTACCCCCCTTAAAATGAATCTCGCCCTCGAGATTTGACGCAGAAGAGAAAAGATAGGGAAAGTCCTTCTTGAGATCATCTTCTAGCTCCCAAGTTGTTTCTTTTTCTGTGTGGTGCTTCCATTGAACTTTACACCATCTAATAACCTTGTTCCTTGTGACTCTCTCCTTGGTTTCCAAGATTTTGATCAGTTGCTCGGCATAAGTCAAATCTTCCTCTAGCTCCAATCCTTCCATTGGCACTTGTTCTTCCGGTACTCTCAAGCACTTCTTGAGCTGGGAAACGTGAAAGACATCATGTACATTTGAAAGATGAGCTGGCATCTCCAACTTATATGCTACTTCTCCTCTTTTGTCCAAAATCTTGAACGGTCCAATATAACGAGGTGCGAGCTTGCCCCTTATGTTAAACCTCTTATGACCTCTCATTGGTGACACCTTGAGGTAAACAAAATCTCCTATTTCAAAGACTAATTTCCTTCTCCTATTGCCCGCATAGCCTTTTTGCCTTGATTGGGCAGCCCTCAAGTTTTTCACGAATTATTTGGACTTGCTTTTCGGCTTCTTGCAACACATCCGGACCAAATACTTGAGTTTCTCCTGCCTCATTCCAGAATAAAGGTGTCCTACACTTCCTTCCATAAAGCGCTTCATACGGTGACATCTTCAAACTTGCTTGGTAACTATTGTTGTAAGAAAATTCCGCGTATGGCAAGCTTTTGTCCCAACTTTTCCCATGCTTTAAAGCACAAGCTCTTAAAATGTCCTCCAAAATCTGATTGGTCCTCTCGGTTTGTCCATCCGTTTGAGGATGATACGCTGAACTAAAATTCAACCTCGTTCCCAAAGCTTTATGCAATTTTTGCCAAAATCTGGAGGTAAATTGAGAACCTCTATCCGAGACTATCTTCTTAGGGACTCCATGTCGACACACAATATGCTCCATGTATATTTCGAGCAATTGTGCAGCTGTATATTTGGTCTTCACAGGGACAAAATGAGCTGACTTGGTTAAGCGATCCACAACTACCCAAATTGAGTCATACCCGGACTGAGTACGTGGTAAACCAACTATGAACTCCATTCCAATTTCTTCCCACTTCCATTCCGGAATCTTCAACGGTTGCAATAATCTGGCTGGCCTTTGATGTTCCGCCTTGACTCGTTGGCACACATCACACAATGCTACGTATTCAGCTATGTCCTTCTTCATGCTATCCCACCAATAGCAAGCCTTCAATCTTTGTACATATTTGTACAACCAGGGTGAATTGAGTAAGGCGAGTCATGTGCCTCCTTTAATATTGTCTCCCGAATATGCTTTACATTAGGCACAACAATCCTCTTTCCAAGCCATAAGGTACCATGTTCGTCTTCATCAAATCTGAATTCTCTCCCTTCCTCGATCTTTTCCTTGATTTCCTTGATCTCCTCATCATCGGTTTGTGCCTCTCAAATTTCTTGCTCCAAGGTTGGGTTTAACTCCATCATCTCCATCTTATTTACGAACCCGAGGTTCAACCGTTCAAACTCCTTACGTAACTCGAATGGTAACTCTCGAACTGTGAGTTGATGACTTACTCCTTTTCTACTCAAAGCATCAACCACTACATTGGCTTTTCCCGGATGATAGTTGATCCCCAAATCATAATCTTTGATGAGCTCCAAACATCTTCGTTGCCTCAAGTTCAGATCCGTTTGTGTGAAAATATACTTCAAACTCTTATGATCCGTATAAATTTCACACCTATGTCCAAGGATATAGTGCCTCCAAATCTTCAACGCATGTACCACGGCTGCAAGTTCTAAATCATGTGTTGGGTAATTCTGCTCATATTTCTTCAATTGTCTTGATGCATAGGCGACCACTTGACCTTCTTGCATCAATACACATCCAAGTCCTTGTCTTGATGCATCGCAATAAATATCAAAACTCTTGCTTACATCTGGCAATACCAAAACTGGGGCTGTTGTCAACCTCTTCTTTAACTCCTCAAAACTATTCTGACAAGCTTCAGTCCATTGGAACGCCTTTACCTTCATTAGCAACTCCGTCATTGGCTTGGCTATCTTGGAAAAGTCCTTGATGAATCTACGGTAATATCCAGCCATCCCAAGAAAACTTCTTATTTCCTTGACATTTTGCGGGGGCTCCCACTTCAACACGTCTCTCACTTTTCCGGGGTCAACCGATACTCCTCCTCCTGAAATTATATGACCCAAAAATGACACCTCTCTCAACCAAAACTGACACTTGTTGAGCTTGGCATACAATTGATGCTCCCTCAATTTCTGCAACGTAAGCCTCAAGTGTTCCTCATGTTCTTTCTCATCCTTCGAGTAGATCATAATGTCATCAATAAACACCACAACGAACTTATCCAAGTACTCCATGAAGACTTTATTCATGAGGTACATAAAGTAGGCAGGCACATTTGTCAATCCAAAGGACATCACGGTGTACTCATAAGATCCATACCGTGTCCTAAAAGTTGTCTTGGGTATGTCCGATGGTCTAATCTTCATTTGAAAGTATCCCGACCTCAAGTCAATCTTAGAGAAGACACAAGCACCCTTCATCTGATCAAACAAGTCTTCTATGCGTGGCAAGGTGTACTTGTTCTTGATTGTTACCTCGTTGAGAGCTCGGTAATCCACACACATCCTTTGGTATCCATCCTTCTTGTCCACAAATAGAACGAGCGCCCCTCAAGGCGAAGAGCTTGGGCGAATGAAACCCTTCTCTAATTGCTCTTGAATTTGCTTCTTGAGCTCCGCTAATTCCATAGGAGGCATCCTATGCGGCCTCTTAGCTATAGGTGCCGTTCCAGGTATTAAATCAATAACAAAATCAATGTCTCGATCAGGTGGCATACCTAGCAACTCGTTCGGAAAAACATCCAAAAATTGACACACCATCGGAATCTCCTCAATTGCGGCACCGTCCATATGATTCAGCTTCAATTGCTTTGGTGTGGTTTGAGATGCTTCAAATTCTACGGTGATCCCTTCTTCGTTGGTCAACTTCACCGTCTTCGTGGCACACTCAATAACTCCATTGTGCTTCCTCAACCAGTCCATACCAAGTATAATGTCCAATCCTTGACAATCCAAAACAATGAGGTTGGCGGAGAAGTCTACCCCCTTATTCTAAGGCTTACTTTTGGACATACTATATTTGTCCTCATCTCTCCTCCAGGAGACTTAACCAATAGAGTAAACTTCATATGAGAGATAGGCAAACTATACTTGGCAACATACTTCGATGCAATGAATGAATGCGATGCTCCAGAATCAAATAACATAGTCGCGGGGTTGGAGTTGGCAAGAAACATACCAATGACCATGTCATCCGCTTGTTGAGCATCCTCCGTAGAGACATGGTTCACGTTGCCACGAGCAAAATTCTGCTGTCCGCGGTTCTCTTGTGGTTGTCCTCCATTGGGTCTTGGGTTTTGCCTCGGTGCATTGCTTCCTTGACCAAGACCTGACTTAGGACATTGATGTGCAAAGTGTCCAGCTTCTCCACAAGTATAACACTTCTTAAATCCACCAGAATTATTGGGACGAGCTTGGTTTTGAACACTTGCAGCAGGAAAATTAGCACGAGGCGCATAAGGCATTGGAGGCCTAGGTGCTTGCATGACAGGGCGCTGCTGTACAAACTGAGTTGGGAGTGGTGCATAACCAGGGCGCTGAGCAGGAATAGAAGGGCTGAGGTAAGGCGCATTGGGCAGCGCAAAGCAAGGGCGCACATTACTTCCTTGTTGCTGTCCTTGATATGGCACCTTCCTCTTGTTGTCTTGCTCCATCTCACGGATCTTGTTCTCAACCACAATTGCTTTGTCCACAAGCTTCTGAAAATTTGCATAGTCACAATTGAGTAGTTGCACTTGGATCTCATTGTTCAAGCCCCTCATGAACAAGTATTGTTTCCGTCTGTCCCGACTGACATCCTCAGGCACATACCTTGAGAGTTGAGTGAATTTATTGAGATATTCACTCACGCTTGATTTTCCTTGCCTTAAATTCTCAAATTCTTGCCTCTTCAAGATCATAACAACCTCGGGCACATAATGAGAACGAAAATTCTCCTTGAATTCGGCCCAAGTAATTCTCTCTTGGTTCTCATGAGCATTGCAATAAGCATCCCACCAATCCGCAGCTGCTCGAACTAGTTGATGAGAAGCAAACAAGACCTTCTCCCGGTCACTGCATTGGACAATAGCTAGCTTCTTCTCCACGGACTTGAGCCAATCATCCGCATCCATAGGGTCGACAGCTTGAGCAAAGGTCGGCGGCCTAGTCCTCATAAACACTCCCAATCGGTTATGAGTAGGCGGGGGTGGCGGTGGAGGTATGTTGGGCTGATTGTTGATGTTGCCAGCCTGCAGCTGTCCTATTGTTTGTATCATGGTCTACATGAGCTGGTTTTGCATAGCCAAAAGCTGCTCAATGTTGATAGCTCCCTGAGTAGATCCTTGTCCGATGTTGTTCTGAGGCACTCCATTGTTATCCTCCTCATCATTGCCATCCCTCTGGTTGCGAGTCCTCACCATCTGAAGAAAAGCAATAGGTAAGAATTAGAAAACTTCCCCAACTATATGCATCAAGGGATATGAAGCTAACCAACTAGCTACACTAGCCTAGGTGGACTTGGCAATGCTAAGGCATCCCAAAATCCTCTATTAAGCACACAAGCAAGCAATATATAGGAAACAACACTCCAAGCAAAAACACATCGATTCCTGAGTGCTCCTATGTGCTCTAAAGTGTCCATTCTATCTAGGCTGCATCCTACGGTAAACCTGGCTCTGATACCAATCTGTGACGCTCGGTTCCGAAAAATGAACCAAACTAACGCATATGTGTGCCCAGGATGTTCAACACACATACACGAGTGCAATCACAAACGATATACAGATAATTACCACAGAACAAGATTAATTAACCAAGTTTTATTAAACAAATCATATTATCCTCGAATACAAGCTCTAATGAATATTAACGACAGGTTCAACTAATGCAGCGGAAATACTCTAATTAAGCAAACTAAACAGCTAGGCAGCATAAGCAATAGGGTATAGCGCAGCTCCAATAACACCACATGCAAAGCTGACGGTAGACATGGTCTAGGACTCCACATTATCGCCATTAAACTCCCAATCCTGACCTGCAACTATTGGGTGGGGGATTGCAAGAGTGAGTACATGTCGTACTCAGCAAATGTGGAAAGTATGACATGTGGCCGATTCAAATGACGACAATAATAATGGCAATGTGCGGAAAAGTACATTAAAACATTTGAAAAACAATATATTACGAGTATGTGAAATAAACCCATCATAAGCATAAGTAATATCATAATACTAGTCCATATTCCATATCCATTAATAATTCCAGATTTCACCATTTGCCAATAACCATATTCAATACCAGAAATAAATCCATAACCATTACCAAACCATAACCATCCCTAATTCCAATTTCCCTCTAATCATGGAAGTTGTCCAGGTGCTCATAACCGGGAGCACGACTATCATGATAGTTTTATTTAACTCTGCAGAGTTTGTACCTCTTTACCCACGTGTTCGTGGTTTCATCACCTTTCAGAGACTAAGGAACCTCCATTATGCCGTCTCACACTTCCGTAGGTGTGTGGCCAAGAGATCACAAAATAGCCTTTACAAAGGGATTACTAGCCTATTTAGACCCCACTGAGGTTTCACCGGTGGCGATGCCTCCCACTGAGCACATCTTCAACCAAGGGCCCCCTCTTGAGCCATTCGGATCCCAGGGTAGTCCCACCAATCATCAACAAACCCAATCCGACCACCCCTTCCCCGAGCATCCATAATGGTCCAAATAGCACTGGCAAAGCCCTAATTAATCAGCTACGCCACACCCATACTTGGCCTCGTGGTGGCACTGTAGTCCTGGCTTATTCTCGCATGAACCGGTCCTTAGATCTAAAGCAAGCAAACCACCATGAAATCCAACCCATCCACATACCAGTCTTGCTTAGATCACCCATTACCATATCATGTTATTCAGTTCATGTTAATCATAATCTCATCCATGCATAATTAAGTATGTAGTGTTGTTTTCCCATTCCAATTAATTAAGCGAAGCAAAAAGTAAAAAGCCCTTCCCGACTCTCTACAATGTAATCCAGGTGACAAGGGTGGTTAAACAATTCTAGTAAACTTCCTACCATAGGATTTCCCATCAATTTGACACAGCATGCAGTTTTGCAAACAAAACATTTATTTTAAAACAGGATCAATATGCTTCAAGGACACTTGCCTTGCTCTTGCTGTTGATTAGGGTCAAAGCCTTCAAACTCTTGGTGCTGTAGATCCTCCGCGGAACTTTCTAGCGCAAATCCGTCTAATCCACACAATAAACATACAAGACAAGAAACACAATCAAAGAGTGCACAAATATTACTCAATATGTCATGACATGCATGATTGATGCAAATGCAAGGTAGAACTTGTTACTAGATTGCTTTTAATGATCACTAACTATTTCTAATAGCTTTTAACAAGTTTATACTGGTTTGGATTCGATTGGATCAAATTTTAGAATTAATTTAACACAATTTAACCAGGAACATCGGACTAGTCCGCTAGGGACAGGACAAGTCCGCACTCTGCGAGATCAGAAGATTAGGGTTTTCTAGATCGATGTAAATTCGAAGATTAGGGGTTGAATTCTCGTAAGGAAAAGAGAATAGAAGGTATATCAGGTGTTTAGAACTCCAATGAATCAAGAAACTTGGAGGTAAAACTTGGATCTTGATGATCTAGGGTTGGTGATGAACTTGGGGATGAATTGGTGGTGAAGGACGAAACTTGGTGGAGATCTTGATCCTCTTTCGTTTCCTCCTCTTCTTCTTCTTGCTTGGGATCTTCTCCTCCCTCCTTGATGGTGGCTCCCCACGAACTAGGGTTTGGGTGGGTGGAAAAGTGGCAAATAGATGTCAATCCAAGGGGTGGGGTTGTTTATATAGAGGTGGAGGCTAGGGTTAGATGGATTTCGAGTTTGGGATAAGTAGAGGCCGGTTTAGAGTCCCACATGGGCTCTAAAAGAGTTAGGCACGATGCCCCTAGGCCCACTTAACGTGAATCCCAAGAAACAAGTCGTAAAACAAAAGATCAACTCGGAGTCGCAAAATATCAGACAAGTCCGGAAAGGACCGGACTAGTCCGAAGTCGTCCAGAGAGAAAATCGGACAAGTCTGGCCAAACATCAGACAAGTCCGACTTTAAACAGAGAGGAAATCACCAACCCTAACCTCGTCGAATCGCCACGAAGGCCAATTCTCTTCCACTATCACAAAGGTAAATCACCAAGTTCAAGGGGGCCTTCTCAAAAATTGAGGGCTCCCCAAGATTACAAACCAAACACCACCAAGAACACACTCTTAAGGTCAACAATGAAACAATAGGAGTGTGTTAGAGAATCAAACCCAAGAGCTCAAAGGTGTGAATCGTTTCTCTCCTTTGATCCAAGAAGAATCCTCAAGAATTTGATCTTTCTTGTGTTGGATTGCATGAACAGATGTGTTTTCTAAGCTCTTGGAGGGTGTGACGGCGCAGGGAGTCGAGTACGTTGAAAGTAAGGCCGTGCACATCTATTTATAGGGTGTTCCAAAAGTTACTGTTAGGATTTAGAGAGTCCGGACTAGTACGGTGTGCGACGTGTAGGAAAGCCTAAGTTCTCAGGAATATCGGACTTGTCCGGCCTTGGGCGGACTAGTAAAATTTAGGTTCTGGAAATTTTCTAACTAGTCTGGTCATTATCAGACTAGTCCGGCTGTGGTGAACCCCTTAGTGAATTTGGGGACAAGTCCGTACTTGGAGGACTTGCCCAATTTTAGTCAGAGAGGTTATCGGACTAGTCCGGATAATATCGGAATATTCCAATTTCATGCAAATCTGTGAAGTGTAGAGGACTAGTTCGCACTGGGGAGGACTAGTCCGATTTTAGTTAAAAAGATATCGGACTAGTCCGTGGTGATATCAGACTAGTCCGGTCTGTGTAAACCTGGATTGTGCAGACAAGTCCGCACTGGGAGGACTTGTCCGTTTTTTAACAGAAAGATTATCGGACCAGTCTGAGCAATATCGGACTAGTCCAGACCTGTATGAATTAGTGCAGTGAGTGAGTTTTCTTGTGATTGAGCTCTTGGGGTGTGTTTCTCCAACACACTCCACACACACAAATATTATTCTTTTCATCTCTTGAGCTCTATCCAGCTTGATTCCTTACTCCCCTTTCTTTTTGTGCTTTTGTCATAATTTTATTAAAACCTGCGCTTATCTCAACAATTTGATTAGGATCTCATTCGTTTGTTATAAATCAACCAAAACCCACAAGGGATGTCTAGATGCACTTTAGATTCTCATGCTCATGCTAAGGCACATCCACCTGAAATTGTAAAGTCATTAGGAAGTGGTTTGATTCAAATAGTTCCTAAACAAAAAGAAGTGATTTTCAAATCTGCGGGAGTGTTGTCTCATTCGGTTTCAAATAAAAATTTAGCTTGCTCAACTATACATGAACACAAAGTTAAATTTCGTTGTACCTACTGTGGTAGAGATGGTCATGTCATAGATTTTTGTTATAGACTAGCTAAACAACAGAAAAAGGAAAGAATGATTGCTAGATCTCATAACTTTCATGCAAAATTTGGTGCACATGCTAAACTGAATGATAGGAACATGCAACCTGCTGTAATGAGTCGAAAACATGCAAAGTCTGCTCCCAAACCTCTGTTTTTTTGTGCTACACATGTCACACCTCATAGGTCAGTAGTTGGGTACAAAAATCCTCAAGCTTTGGCTCATAAACCTGTTGTTTTATCTCAGCTTTCGCGTGTATTCCTGCTGGACGTCGTGTGACTCAGTACTGGATTCCTAAATGCCTTTTGACTAACCCCAATATTGAATCATCGATGTATTATGCTTCTATATAGGTTACACGCTTGAGGAAGGATAACATTTGGATTGTGAATTCAGGTTGCTTACGCCACATGACCGGTAACAAAGAATGGATCTCCTCCATCTCTTTTTGTCACGCGTAGAGAATGTTACTTTTGCCAATAATTCTTCAACTGCTATAATTGCTAAGGGTTCGGTTAGAGTAAATGATAACTACACTTTGAGGGATGTGGCACTTGTCAAAAATTTGAAATACAACTTGCTTTCTGTTTCACAATTGCTAGATGAAAATCTGGTAATTCTTCACCATATGTACCTTAAGAAAACAGTGTTGTAGAAAGAAAGAAGAGAACCTTAGTTGAGATGGCTAGGACTATGCTTGATGAATATCAAACTCCTAGAAAGTTTTGGGCAGATGCAATTGTAACCGCTTGTTATGTTTCAAATCATGTTTTCTTGCATGATAAGCTAAGAAAAACACCATATGAGCCGCAGTTTGGACATAGGCCTAGTGTCACACACTTTAGGGTCTTTGGTTGCAAATTCTTTGTTAAGAAACATGGTAATCTTGATAAATTTGAAGCTAGATCTATTGATGGCATGCTTCTTGGTTATCCATCTCATACTAGAGGCTACCGTGTGCTTTTACTCGACACTAACAAAGTTATGGAGACTTGGGAGGTTTCTTTTGATGAAACTAGCTCAAGTACTAACTCAAATATTGCAGGTCTGAATCCATATCAGTAGGAGAAGAGTATTTTCGTTGAAGATGAGGAAGAAGAGGAGCTGCTGCCCGAAAATTCAGCATCTAATGACATTGTTCCAGCTCCCGATTTTGATTCACAACCAGCACCGACGACCACCATTGCTAGTCCAGATCGTCCTCAAGTCACAAGCTCATCGATTTGTGATGAACATGAAGAAGAAGAAGCTTGTGAAGTGTCCACTCCCCTCAAGGTTCTCAAAAGTCATCCTCCACAAGAAATTATTGGAAGCTTGCACGAATGAGTCATTGGATTTGTGGTTTTGGATCTACAGGAGTTTCATTGTAGTGTTGCAGATCTGGTTTTTCTCGGGTAGAATAGATTGACCTTCGTTCAATCTTTCGATCGTAACTTGAGTTTTTCTCGACGGTTTTTTGTAATTCTTGTTGTCGTGTCTTCGTGACTTGATTCTCCACAATCTATACTGGTTTTGTCACGATTGATCACATTTATATTAGTTGCACAAACGATTTCTTAACAAATTGATTTTCTACCGAGGTTTTTTTGCTTCCGCTGAATAAGTTTTAAATCTACCATTCACCCCGCATGTAGTAGCTTTTTACGTGCTCTTCGATCCTACACTTGTTAAGTTTTCAGTAATCGATGCACATCCTCTAACCTGTGACGGTTCATTGAGGAATTAATTCATTCTTATCATTTTGAACGACCGACATACCTCCCTTCTTAGGAACTACTTGAACTGGGCTGAACCATTCACTACGAGGAACAGGGTAAATAATCCCGGCATGCAGAAGTTTCAAGACTTCCTTCTTGACAGCTTCCCGCATCGCATTATTCAATCGCCTTTAAGGTTCCATTGAGGGGACACTCTCGGGGTCAATGAGAATGTGATGGGTGCATAACGCTGGACTAATCCCCTTGAGATCCTCTAATGAATAGCCAAAAATAGCTCTATGCTTTTCTAACATTGCAATGAGTTTTAGTGTCTCATCATCTGAAAGCTTGTCACTTATGATGACAGGGGATTCCAAATCACCATTTAGAAAGGCATAACGTAGGCCTGGAGGTAGAATTTTTAGCTCAACATGAGGTTTTGGAAAGAACTCTTCTTTAGGCAATTCAACTGCCTCCTGAAATTCATCCTCCTCTTGGATGAAATCTTCTTCTCCTTCAGTTTTAGGGGGTGCTATGAATTGAAGAGTTCTAACCTCCTCTAATGGCTCATCTTGGATGGGAGATTCTGCGGATGTGTTCTTGGAACGCAGGATAGGAATAGAAAACATTCTCCCTCCAAGCTTGACATTGAGGTTTCCTTCCAAGGGAATTTCCATGAGAAATTTCTCAATGGTTGTCCCAATCATAATCTCGAAATCTTGAATTTCGAACACATGGAAATCTAGGATTGCCTCAATATCCTCGTGTCTTACAGACACCTGTTGCAAAACCCCGCATCCTTCAAGGATGTTTCCGAAAGAATCTTGGAAGGATTTACATGTTGGTGCCAATGGCACATCACCCAGAATGGCGAGAGCACAAGAATCGGAAATGAGGTTTGCTCCAACAGTGGGCTTGTATAGGACCTTCATTGGCGTCGCTCTATAAAGCATAGAATAGTTGCCAAAGGTGAGGTCATCCGAAGGATTTCGGGTGACTGCTCAACTTATGTAGTTCATTCCCCGCTTAGAATAGAGGTTAACTCCTTGACCGCCTGTTGGATGAACACTCCATCAGGTGGGTCAGGTGGAGTTAATGGCAATGATGGTTTCCTATGGCAACAGTAATTTGAGGTATTTCCAAAATCTTCAAATATCTCTTCCTCGAAGTAGAAGGGAAATATCAAAGGTTGAATTTCCTCTTCCTTCGTAGTTTCAGGTTTGGGAGAGGGTTCTTTCGGCAAGGTTTGAGATAAGCAAGAGATAGGTTCTTCCTTGTCCATGGATTTATCCTTGGATCTTGACACTACTTCCTCTTGAGGAGGCTATTAAGACCCATAATGAAGGATGAATTTTCTAGAATTTGGTCTAGAGGATCCTTACCTTCTTCTGGCGTCTTATGGAGGAAAGATCCTCCAGCCGTAATGTCAAGATATAGGGTAGACTCTTTGTTCAATTCCATGTCGAAGTGTTGCAAGAGCAACAGTTCTGGGATGGACAAATCTAGGCCGGAATTTCTCAAAAGAGAAAATCTATCCCAGGATGCACCTAAAGACTCCTTCTCCATTTGCTGGAAGCATAGTACTTCCTTCCGTAAGGAAACAATTCGGGCAATTTGGAAGAAAGCAAGACAAAATCTGTCTTGTAATTCATTCTGATTTCCATTTGTTTTCCCAACGTTATGGTCGTACCATTGTTTGGCTTTTTCCTTGAGAGAAAAAGGAAACAACTTCCATTTGAGAGTTTCTTGCGTCATACCCATAATTAGAAGGAATGAACACAATTTTTTGAACTCTCTTAGATGGTGGTAAGGGTTTTCACAATCCATTCCTAAGAAGGATTGCTTCTGAACCATGGCTATAAAGCCAGTGCGAAGTTCATAGCTGGTAGAACAGATAGGTTCCGCCGAAGGCGGTGGCTCACAGAACTTGTTCTTTGGGGCAAAATATGAAAGAATGGTGGGCTGCTCCATTTAGGTGGTGGTGGTAAGAAAAGCAAACATAAGATAAGAAGATATATATGAGGGTGAACAAGGTTCGAAGGTTAACTAGCAACCGTTCCCCAGCAACGGCGCCAGAAATGCTTGTTGACGTTTCTCACGTCACAAATCATCTCTCCAAAGAGATGAGGTCCGCAAGCGCACAAAAACTATCATGTAGCATTTTACCCAAGAGTATTCCCAAGGGTATCGTATTTATCCTAAAGGAAGGCAATGGAGTAAAGTAAACACTACTTTTACCATCAAGCTTTGGGATACTAATTAATTATCAAGACAGGGGTCTGTTGGTATCCTGCAGACGGGGTACCCTCGCACACAGGATGAAAACACCAAGGCACGTCCGATGGTGCCACGTGTCTCAAAGATGCCACGACCTCGGCCTTCCCCAAAGATCGAGCTCCAGCACTGGCACGTGGGCCTTGAAGATGGGACTCAGCTCCTCCGGTAAAACAGGCTCCCGAGACGCCAAGTGTTGGGACGGGACCCTAACAACCTCGGAGGAGAGCCCCGGTGCTGCCACGTGGCTCGGAGCGCCAGGCTACGCACCCCCCGCGGGGAAGGGCCCGGAGCTGCCACGTCCCCTGGAGAGCCCCGTAGCTGCTAGACGTCACAAAGGACCGAGGCTGGCCTCCCCAGCAGGGGTCAGCCCCGACGCTGCCACGTGTCCTGCAACTTGTCCTAGACGGTAAGATGCGGGAGTTAAGGGATGGTGCGCCCTGCCCAAGTCAAGAATTGAAGACGCACACCCACCTTCGGCACACAACGCGGAGCACGCCAACGATCAGAGACCACTATGACCAATCGTATCACAGTGAAGGCGCTACAGGTCTATCCCACTCGGCCAAGTGGGTAGCATGCAGCAACAAGATAGGCTGACGGGACAACTTCTGCCATCGTCAGCAATGGCGTGTGGGCTACTGATGAGAGAGGCGGCAAGACGGCGAGCCTTTCACTGCCACAGTCAGAGGAAACTTATGCGAGAAGTGAAAGTGCATCTAGGAATCCCTTGTGGGTTTTGGTTGATTTATGACAAGCAAATGAGATCCTAACCACTTTGTTGAGATGAGCACATGTTCTAATGAGAAAATGAGCAAAGTGCCAAAAATAAAGGAGAATGAGGAGCAATGCGGAAAAGAGCTCAAGAAACAAGTGTAGTAGATCATTGTATATGGAGTGTGTTAAGGAAACACACTCCAAGAGTTCAAGCACAAATAATCTCACACATTGCACAAATTTATACAAGACCGGACTAATCTGACTGACTCCAGACTAGTATGATATCTTTCTGCACAAGATCGAACAAGTCCTCACAATGCAGATTTGTCCTCACAGTCCAGTTTTTCACTGACCGAACTAGTTCGATATCACCACAGACTAGTACGATATCTCTCTGACTAGAATCGGACTAGTCCTCCCCAGTGCGGACTAGTCCCCAAACACTTCTCAAGTTGCACAAAATCGGACAAGTCCGATAACACAACGGACTAGTCCGATATCTTTCTGATGTCAATCGGACAAGTCCAATATTATCACGGACTAGTCCAAAAACCCTATGACCTAAATCGGACAAGTCCTCCAAGTGCAGACTTGTCCCCAAATTCACTTAGGGTTTCACTTATCCGGACAAGTCCGATATCTATCGGACTAGTCCGAAGATTTCCAGAACGAAAATCGGACAAGTCCGCTCTTGGTCGGACAAGTCCGATATTTAGGGACACCTAGGGTTTGCTACACGCAGCACACTGGACTAGTCCGGTGTCCATCACAGACTAGTTCGATCTTTCTAAACCCTAACGATAACTTTTGGAAACCCGATATAAATAGGTGTACACGACCCATCTTTCACATCTCTCGAACCCCTGCGCCGTCACACCTTCCAAGAGCCTAGAAAACACCTCTCTCCATGAAATCAAACGCAAGAAAGATCAATCCCTTGAGGATACACTTTGGATCATTGGAGAGACACAGTTCATCACTCATTGAGCTCTTGGTTTGATTCCCTAACACACTCCTGTGGTTTTCATTGTGATATTAAGAGTGTGTTCTTTGTGGTGTTCATCTTGTAATCTTGGGGAGCCCTCAACGTGTGAGAAGTCCCCTTGAATTTGGTTATTTGCCCTTTGTGATTAGTGAAGAGGATTGGCCTCTGTGGCGATCCGACGAGGGTAGGGTTGGAGAAGACCCGATCCTTTTGTGGACTCCTCAACGTGGATGTAGGTTGCCTCTGTGAGAACCGAACCACGAGATAAAGAGCTTGTGTTCTTTCTTTGTGCCCATTGTTCTTACACTTTATATTAATCTTGGGTTCAATCAATCTTTTTCACTTTACGTTGAAACATTGAATATAAGATTAACTTGTAGTACATCCTAGTTCATAGTATTGTGACACTTCATTTACAAGTACATTTCCGCTGCATACATCCTAGGATCAAGATAATCAATCAAATTTGATAAATCGAGTCGGTACACACCGAACAAGTACGCACTCGACCGGACTAGTCCAATATCTCGAGATTTGATCTGGTTGTTAAGTGTTGCAGGTTCTGACAGAAAAACAAAAAGGCCTATTCACCCCCCTCTAGGCCACATTCAATTGGTATTAGAGCGGGACTCTTCAAAAGGAGACTAATCGCTCGAAGAGATCATGTCGGACATGAAGGACGTACACAAGAGCATCAACCAAGAGAAGGTTGAAGAAGAGAAGAAACAAAAATTGGAGAGGCTCCTTGAGGCCATTCAAGACTTCGAGGATGACGATGAGGAGACACTGGAACTAAAGGCGCTCCTAAGGAAGAAAACCCTCTCCATGGGAAAAGTAAAGCTCGAAGATGAGAATAAGAAGAAGCGGAGTAGTCACACCGACTACTCCCGATATCCTTTCAACTACGATCGGCTTAATTCTAGCAATAATCACTACTTATCTATTCCACTTGGAAAAACCCCACACTTAGATGGCAATGACTACTAAATGTGGAGGCTAAACATGAAAATGCACTTGATTTCTCTCAATCCAAGTTTGTGGCATATTGTATGTACTGGAATAGATATTCTCGACGATGATGAGGAGCTCGCACCCACCCAAGAGCAAGCAATCCATCGAAATGCCCAAGCTGCTGCAATCATCACCTCATCACTCAGTCGGGACGAGTTCACAAAGGTGGATGGACTCGAGATCGCAAAGGAGATATGGGATACGTTGCAAACCACACATGAAGGCGATCGTCATGTGCGAGAAGCGAAGATCGAGATGATTGAAGGCGAGCTGGGAAGATTCACCATCGAAGAATATGAGTCGCCACAAGACATGCACAACTGACTAAATACGCTCATCAACAAGGTGCGAGCATACGGAAGCAAGAAGTTGAATGACCACGAGGTGGTGAAGCTCATCCTTAGAGCTTTCATGCCTCTCAATGTCACCTTGTGCTCGATGATACGAGAAAGTCCCGGGTACAAGAAGATTACCCCGAATGAGCTACTTGGGAAAATCATCAACTTTGAGATGATGGAAAAGCAAGCCAGGCATGTTAAGGAGATTGCCGATCTCACCTCGGCAAAGAAGAAAGGGGTCGCTTTGAAGTCCACTCTCAAGCCCTTGTCTAAAGAAGCTCTAGAAGCTCAATTAGAAGAAGATGGTGATGATGAGAGCAGCGACTTGGATGAAGATGACATGATACTATTCATGAAGAAATTGAAAAGATGATGAAGAAAAGACAAGGGGCTAAATCAAGTGAAGGGAAGTACAAGGAAAAATCAAGACCGAAGTTGAGGCGGGCATGCTATAACTGTGCTGAGTATAGCCACTTTATAGTTGATTGCCCATATGAAGAGAACAAGAAGAAGACCAAGGAAACAAAGCCTCAACCCAAGAAATTCTTCAAGAATAAGAAGCAAGCTGAACAAGCACATCTAGGGATAGAGTGGGACTCAAATGATGAGTCCTCATCCGAAGAAGAAGAGGAGATGGCTAGCATAGCCATCGAGAAGACATCCAAGAAGTCCACTCTCTTCCCCACTCTCGGCGCATGGAAGGGGAATGATACTTGCCTCATGGCAAAGGAAGGTAAACGCAAGGTAATAACCAAACCCTCTTCCGTACATTCCTATTCTAGTGATAGTGAAATTGCTAACGATAATGAAGATATGCTCAATGGCTTAGACAGGAAAACAACTGCGAAAATGAGATTTCTACTTGATCAACTTGTTGAGAAGGAGAAGTTGATAAACCGTCAAGAAGACATGATTATCTCCCAAAAGGAGGAATATGTTGAACTTGATAAGCTTCTAGAACTTGAAAAGGAGCGAAGCAAGTCACTAGAGCTTGAGTTAGCTTCAAGCAAGGAAGCTTGCTTGGAGTTAGGAAACTCAAATGCTACAATCAAGGATGAACTTGCTAACCTAATCAAGGTTAAAAAGATCCTTGAAGTACAAGTTGAGTCACTCAAGCAAGGTGACCCTTCATCCTCTTCAAGATCACCTTCTCAACCAATTAAAACTGAAGCTATCATTACTTGTTCATGTGGTAAAGTTGACACCAGCTTGAAAGACAAGTCAACCTCTACCAAGGATAAGCATCCTGCCCAAAGTGGCATATTTTACAAGGAGAAGGTCAAATATGCACGTAGTGCACTGGAATATCCAAAGTTAACACATCCAACATACATGATCATCGGACAAGTCCGGTCGGGACACGGACAAGTCCGGTTCTCCGGACAAGTCCGATCTCCCGGACTAGTCCTGTATATAAACAACAGCAATTGCTTTTTAGAACCTTTGATGCATCTTATGTTTTAATGAGAAGTAATTTTGGTAAGATTTATGCTCATTATGTTGGGCCAAGCCATGAGAACACCAAGTCTCATGTGTGGGTGCCTAGATCCCTTGTGACTAACCTAAAAGGACCCAAACAAGCTTGGGTACCTAAAACCAAGGCATGATTTGTTTTTGTAGGCCTATTCCTCCAGTGGATCTAAATGGGTGCTAGACAGTGGCTGCACCAACCATATGACCGGAGAAAGAAGGATGTTAGTTGAGTATGAAGAAAATGAGGATCCAAGCGAGGGCATCTATTTTGGAGACAATAGTCAAGGAAAGGTGCTCGGTACCGGTAAAATTGCCATATCATCTCAACATACTCTTTCTCATGTGTTACATGTTGATTCCTTAGATCATAACCTGTTGTCCATATCTAAATTATGTGACAAAGGTTATAATTGCTTGTTCACTAATGAGGGTGTGACCGTCTCAAGGAGGAGTGATGGTTCCATTGCATTCAAGGGTATGTTAAAGGGAAATCTTTATCTTGTTGACTTAAACAAGGATAAAGCCGAACTTGACACATGCTTGATTGCAAAGACCAACATGGGTTGGCTGTGGCATAGACGGCTAGCGCATGTTGGTATGAGGAATCTTCAAAAACTCCTCAAGGGCGATCACATCCGAGGTTTGAAGGATGTTGTTTTTGAGAAAGACAGGCCTTGTAGCGCGTGCCAAGGTGGGAATCAAGTTGGAGCACCTCATCCTGCTAAGAACGTCATGACTACAACAAGACCGCTCGAGCTACTTCACATGGACTTATTCGGTCCAATTACTTACATAAGTATCGGCAGTAACAAATATGGTTTAGTGATTGTTGATGATTTTTCTCGCTTCACTTGGGTTTTCTTTTTACATCATAAGGCAGAAACACAAGGAATCTTGAAGAAATTTTTCAAGCGTGCTAAAAATGAGTTTTCATTGACAATCAAGAACATTCGAAGCGACAACGGCATGGAGTTCAAGAACACACAAGTTGAGGAGTACCTATATGAAGAAATCATAAAGCATGAGTTTTCAGCACCTTACTCCCCTCAACAAAACGAAGTTGCCGAAAGGAAGAACCGAACCCTCATAGAGATGGCGAGAACAATGCTCGATGAGTACAAGACCTCGGATCAATTTTGGGCGGAAGCGGTCAACACCGCTTGCCACGCCATAAATCAACTTTATCTTCATCGACTACTCAAGAAGACATCCTATGAGCTACTCAGCGGTAACAAGCCCAATATTTCATATTTTTGAGTTTTTGGTTCCAAATGCTATATTTTGAACAAGAAGCCTAGGACTTCAAAGTTCGCTTAAAAGTCCGATGAAGGTTTCTTTCTTGGTTATGATTCGAACTTTTATGCCTATCGTGTCTTCAACAAGACCTCCAGACTTGTTGAAGTAGCACGTGACGTAGTGTTCAATGAGACTAACGGCTCCCAAAAGGAGAAAGTTGATTCATGCGTGCTAGATAGAGAAGAAGCTCCTTGCCAAGCATTGAGAAGAATGACATTAGGCGAAGTTCGACCACAAGAACCACCTCTACATATGCATGAGGAAGATGAACCACAAGAGGAGGCTAATGATCAAGGGGGAGCTTCCATACAAGACCAACCTCAAGATGATGAAAATGATCAACAAGTCAATGAGGGCAACCATCTAGGGGGAGAAGAAGATGACCATGAAGATTCAAGACATCAAGTGCCACACCCAAGAGTACACCAATGCGTCCAAAGGGATCACCCAATCGACAACATCATCGGTGACATCCAAAAGGGAGTAACTACTAGATCTCGCATAGCTAATTTTTGTGAGCACTATTCATTTGTATCCTTTTTGGAACCGCGCAGGGTTGAGGATGCATTGAAGGATCCAGATTGGGTAGTGGCCATGCAAGAAGAAATCAACAATTTCAAGTGGAACAAGGTGTGGGAACTAGTCGAAAGACCCAAATTCAACGTCGTCGACACCAAATGCGTCTTCCGCAACAAACAAGATGAACACGGGGTGGTGACAAGGAACAAGGTACGACTTGTGGCTAAAGGGTATTCACAAGTCGAAGGTTTGGATTTCGATGAGACCTTTGCTCCCCTAGCTAGACTTGAGTCTATTAGAATATTACTTGCATATGCTACTCACCATGATTTCAAGCTCTATCAAATGGATGTGAAAAGCGCCTTCCTCAACGGACCAATGAAGGAGGAGGTGTATGTGGAGCAACCCCCCGAATTTGAAGATGAAGAGTTCCCCGATGATGTATTTAGACTGCGTAAGGCTCTCTACAGCCTCAAACAAGCTCCTAGTGCTTTGTATGAGTGTCTTAGAGATTTCTTCATTGAAAATAGTTTTAAGATCGGTAAAGCAGATTATACATTATTTACAAAGAACTTAGACAATGATCTCTTTATTTGTCAAATTTATGTTGATGATATTATATTTGGTTCAACTAATAAATCTTTTTGTGAGGAATTTAGTAAGATTATGACAGATAGGTTTGAGATGTCTATGATGGGAGAGCTAAAGTACTTCTTGGGATTCCAAGTGAGGCAACAAAAGGAAGGGACATTCATAAGCCAAACTAAGTACACTCAAGACATACTCAAAAAGTTTGGAGTGGACAAGGCAAAGCCTATAAAGACTCCCATGGCAAGGAATGGCCACTTGGATCTCAATGAAGATGGACCAAACGTCGATCAAAAGGTTTATCGCTCCTTGATTGGATCTCTACTCTACTTATGTGCATCTAGGCCAAACATTATGTTGAGTGTATGCTTGTGTGCAAGGTTTCAAGCCAACCCAAAAGAGTGTCATTTGATAGCCGTCAAGAGAATCTTGCGGTATTTAGTTCATACACCCAACCTAGGCCTTTGGTACCCCAGAGGTTCCAAATTCAATCTCATTGGTTACTCCGATGCAGATTATGCCGGATGCAAAGTAGATAGAAAAGTACCTCCGGTACATGCCAATTCCTATGGAGATCCCTAGTTTCTTAGTACTCCAAGAAACAAAACTCCGTTGCCTTATCCACGGCCGAAGCAGAGTATGTTGCTGTCGGGAGTTGTTGAGCACAACTCCTTTGGATGCGACAAACTCTAAGGGATTACAGTTACAATATGAGTCGTATTCCGCTCCTTTGTGATAATGAGAGTGCCATTAAAATTGCCCACAATCCCGTTGAGCACTCTAGGACCAAACACATAGACATCCGGCATCACTTTTTGAGAGACCATTCAATGAAGGGAGATATAGCCATTTCACATGTCAATACCAAAAAGCAACTAGCCGATATATTCACCAAGCCACTTGATGAAAAACGCTTTTGCGAGCTCTGAAATGAACTAAATGTCCTTGATGCTCGGAACGTGGCTTGAAATCTTGTATACCTGAATGCTATCTTCAAAATTCATTGATTGTGTTATGAAAATCATCTCTCTCAATTTTTCCCAAAAACTATGTCAATTACTAGATCTTGGTGAATTATGATCATTGCTTGATTGTTGAATGCTTACTGGTCATATTCATCAAGATTATATGATTTGCTTTGCCTCCCTACTTTCTAAATAAGTACCTCCGGATATATACGAATGGGCTAAGCATTTCTTCACTGGTGACCACAGACTAGTCCGTTGTTGCCCGGACTAGTCCGCCCATGCAGACTAGTCCACAGTGTGACGGTTAGGCCGGACTAGTTTGGCAGACCATGGACTAGTCCCATATAGGCTCTGGTAAAGTTTGGACTAGTCCGATCATTTTCGGACAAGTCCGATTTTTCGTTTTCATAACCCTAGCCGCCGCCAAACCCTAATCTTCATCACCCCCACACTTGCCTCAAGCTTTCTCTCTCCACGCTCGAGCTCCCAAAGGCGATTTTCATCATCCTCCATCAAAACTCCTCGGATTTTGGTGGAAAACGACCTCCATTGCTCAGGGATTGAAGACCACAAACTTGTCCGCTCCTTCAACCCCTACATCTCCGTGAATCAAGCAATTTCATTAAAATCTCATCCCAAACCCTAGAAATTGCTATTTCCTTTAATGTTGATCAACTAGCTTAGTTCCTATCACCATATATATATGCTTCCTTGATGTATTACATTGATGCTAAGCTATTTGTGCATTAGGAATCACCATTTGTCTCATAGTTAGAGTTTTAGAGGTTGAATACTGGACTAGTCCGGTCCATGCACGTACAAGTTCGGTCAACCGAACTAGTCCGTGCCTGTACACTAGACTAGTCCGATTTTTCTGAACTCAACCCTAACTTCTTAATTCCTCAATGCAATTCCTTGTCATCTATTCTCATCAATACCTTGTGAAATCCATTCTCAGGACAATGTCGAGCACCAACAAAGAAATCTCTAATTTTGAGGCCGAGATGGACCACGAAGCCGTGCTTCGGTCCTCGACGGGCCTAAGCAAGAAGCGCCAAGAGCGCCCATCCGAGTCAGCTACTTCTCCTCCCCAGGCTCGACGAAAAGTGCTCGCAAAGAAGACCTGCCTTCAAGGCTTCTACTGGAGGTGGCCCTAGCTCAGCATGTGCCCGTCAAGCCAAGGGCAAGGTCAAAGGGATTGCAACGGGCCGGATTGGCTCCCTAAAGTTGTCAGCTCCAAGGGATGGGGCCCAGGATCCTGCGGAGGAAAGATTCAATGGCAAGGGCAGTGACACGGCTGCAAAGTTCTGAAATGTGGATTGTTACAGCCATCCAAAGCAAGCTGTTGATGGGAGGTTTGGAGTAACTTCCATGCAGACTTTTACAAGTCTGTCTATCTCCAAATGAAGACCCTTGTGGTGCGCAGCCAATGGATAGATTGGGCGCATTTTGAGAAGAAGGGCTGCTCACCTTTTGTGGAGGTGGTCGAAGCAATCGAGAAGCATGGTTTGAAGGACCTATTTACCTTCCAAAACAATTGGAATGATGGGGTCATCGCACAGTTCTATGCGACTTGCCACTTTGCTAGTGAAGAGGAAGAAAGGGTGACTTGGATGACTTACAGATCCAATACACCATTACTTATGAAGAGTTTGCAAGATTGCTACATCTTGACACCTCTAGCAATGACAATGTGATCATCCACAACATTGGTGTCATTGAGAAGGACAGGATGAAATTTCTTTATGAAACCAACTCAAAGTTGAATCCTCCTTCCACAAAGAACATGAAGCCTTTCTTTGTGGTGCTGAACAGGGTCCTTAGGAAGACCATTGCCCCGAAGGATGGGGATGCAAGGAGTGTTTAGGGATACCTCAGGATCTTGATGAAGGTCATTAGCAAAGACAGAAGGTTTGATGTCTTTGACTACATTTGGAACAACATGGTGAACATTTCCTACATGCGAAACAGGTCCTGTAGCTATGCCCCCTATTTGATGTCTATGATTGAAAAGGTCACAGGCATAGAGTTCGTCAAGGATGTGGAGCACCTCCCCTTGAGGCCCCAGAAGCCTCAAAGCCAAGTGTTCAAGCTGCTCCCTCTCCCGCTTCCAGTCCTGAGGCTCCGGTGAGAGCCAGTGGAGATGCCAGGGCTGCCCCCGCCCCTAGGAACCCTCCTCAAAAGGGGTCCCCAAGTGGCATCTTGAAGTACCTGTCAGCCATCTTTGCCTCTTGCAAAAAGGCCCAAGTGAAAGCCCATAAGCTGAACAAGAGGAGAACAGCCGACATGAGATATGTCAAAGGAAATGTGAAGCATATTTGCCAAAAGCTGGAGATCGACCCATTGGATCTCCAGTCATATCTGAAGATTCTGATTTCATCGAGCTCGGGCCCTTGACTCCCTCTGAGCTTGCCTATTTTGGCATTGGGGACTCGAGTGGTTCCGTTCCTCCTCCTCCTCCTCCTCAGTCAGAAAATGAAGATGAAGACAATGAGAGAACCGACAGCGAGGCTTGAAGACCTTAGGTCCCTCCTCTCCTTCTTTTTGTGCCTTGATGCCAAAGGGGGAGAGATTGAGGGGGAGTCTTAGGAGTCTTAGGCCTTAGCTGTAGGATGCGAGGAGAGCTATTTCTTTATGTCTTCTATCTCTTTGTGGGTTGTAAGACTTTGGTACAGTTGATCCTGTGATGCAATGTTTTGAACTACTTATGATGATATTGATGAAATCTGTGATTTTGCTCTGAAAATGACATATATGCTTGTTGTTAACATGTTGATGTCAATTATGTCATTCTCATCATGATTATTGTTTCTATACACTTAGCTCTACATCCCACCATAAAGAGTGCACATATGGATCATGTTTTCATTGCTTAATGTATTTCAAACTCATATGTGCACACTTTATGAAAATCTCAACTTTTTATCATATTTTGTGAAATCTCAATTGGTTGTCATCAATCACCAAAAAGGGGGAGATTGAAAGTGCATCTAGGAATCCCTTGTGGGTTTTGGTTGATTTATGATAAGCAAATGAGATCCTAACCACTTTGTTGAGATGAGCACATGTTCTAATGAGAAAATGAGCAAACCGCCAAAAAGAAAGGAGAATGAGGAGCAATGCGGAAAAGAGCTGAAGAAACAAGTGTAGTAGATCATTGTGCATGGAGTGTGTTAAGGAAACATACCCCAAGAGCTCAAGCACAAATAATCTCACACATTGCACAAATTTATACAGGACCGGACTAGTCCGACTGACTTCGGACTAGTATGATATCTTTCTGCACAAGATCGGACAAGTCCTCACAATGCGGACTTGTCCTCACAGTCCAGTTTTAACTAACCGGACTAGCCCGATATCACCATGAACTAGTCTGATATCTCTTTGAATAGAATCGGACTAGTCCTCCCCAGTGCGGACTAGTCCCCAAACACTTCACAAGTTGCACAAAATCGGACAAGTCTGATAACACAACAAACTAGTCCGATAACTTTCTGATGTCAATCGGACAAGTCCAATATTATCACGGACTAGTCCGAAAACCCTCTGACCTAAATCGTACAAGTCCTCCAAGTGCGGACTTGTCCCAAAATTCACTTAGGGTTTCACTTATCTAGACAAGTCCGATATCCATCGGACTAGTCCAAAGATTTCCAGAACGAAAATCGGACAAGTCCGCTCTTGGTCGGACAAGTCCGATATTTCGGGACACATAGGGTTTGCTATATGCAGCACACCGGACTAGTCCGGTGTCCACCACGGACTAGTCCGATCTTTCTAAACCCTAGCGGTAACTTTTGGAAACCCCATATAAATAGGTGTACATAGCCCATCTTTCACATCTCTCGAACCCCTGCGCCGTCACACCTTCCAAGAGCCTATAAAACACCTCTCTTCACGAAATCAAACGCAAGAAAGATCAATCCCTTGAGGATACACTTTGGATCATTGGAGAGACATGGTTCATCACTTATTGAGCTCTTGGTTTGATTCCCTAACACACTCCTGTGGTTTTCATTGTGATCTTAAGAGTGTGTTCTTGGTGGTGTTCATCTTGTAATCTTGGGGAGCCCTCAACGTGTGAGAAGACCCCTTGAATTTTGTTATTTGTCCTTTGTGATTAGTGAAGAGGATTGGCCTCCGTGGCGATCCGACGAGGGTAGGGTTGGAGAAGACCCGATCCTTTTGTGGACTTCTCAACGTGGATGTAGGTTGCCTCTGTGGGAACCGAACCACTAGATAAAGATCTTGTGTTCTTTCTTTGTGCCCATTGTTCTTACACTTCATATTAATCTAGGGTTCAATCAATCTTGTTCACTTTATGTTGAAACAATGAATATAAGATTAACTTGTAGTACTTCCTAGTTCATATTAGTGTGGCACTTCATTTATAAGTATATTTCCGCTGCATACATCCTAAGATCAAGATAACCAGTCAAGTTTGATCAATTGAGTCGGTACATACCGGACTAGTCCGCACTCGACCGGACTAATCTGATATCTTGAGATTTGATCTGGTTGTTAAATGTTGCAGGTTCCGACATAAAAACAAAAAGGCCTATTCACCCCCCTCTAGGCCACATTCAAGAAGCATAGATCTTTAGGATAAGATCGCCCCGATACCACCTGTCGGGCCATGGACCCCACTTGTAAGGCATCCAACCTTATCTATAAAAGGACCAGACCGCCACCGTTACGAAGTGACCGAATATCGAATCCCTGATACACACACACACATACATACATACACTAGCAATACAAACCACCATGGAGTATGGTGTTACGCTCCTTGCAGCCTGAACCACGTAAAAACCACCGTCTCATACACTCTCATACACGCGTACACTTGATTGAGGCCTAAGCCCCGCCGAACAAGAACCTTCGCGGCTGCTCCTTAATAGATCCAGGGAAAGTATCACATAAACATTTCCACAATTGGCGCGCCAGGTAGGGGCTTTTTCCCTCAAAAAAGTGGTAGCGCTTTCACCACCATGGTGTTCATCAAGCCTTTGAGTAGCGGCAAGATCAAGCCGCACAAGGTCGACCAGCGTGTCGACGAAGATGTGGAGTTGGAGTTCCAAAGGCCAGAATACGCTGTGGAAATGGTTCACCAGGCTGTTAACTTCGACCTCAACAGCGACCACGAGTGTCGCAAAGCACTCCACGTCATCTGTGGAGGATCTTGGGAACCCACATCCAAGAATGCGGTCAAGACCCCGCGTCGAGGAATGGCTTCAACAACCTCTACTCATGCCCCAACGCCACATCATAGATGGATGAAGACGCCGATCAGCTTTGATGCCTCCGACTGCGCTGAGAACATGGCGGGAGCCGGGCTTCTGCCCCTCCTCGTCCTTCCCACCATCGCCAACGTGGAGTTTTACCACATCCTGGTAGATGGTGTAGCCGGCCTCAACCTCATCAACCGCTCGACCTTCGACAAGCTGAAGATCCCTGTATGCAGGCTTGCCCCATCGAGACCATTCTCGGGGGTAGGGCTGGGGAGTATTATCCCGTACGGCTGCATCCACCTTCGGGTGACCCTCGGGACACCTGAGGACTTCAGGATGGAGAATATCCTATTTGACGCCGCGGAGGTTAGCCTCCCCTACCACGCCATTATCGGCATGCCAGCCCTATACCGGTTCATGGTTGTGGCCCACTACGGCTATATCATCCTCAAGATGGTCCTCATGATCTGCAGAGATCGCGCTGCTATGGTGACGGCTATGGAGAAGCTCTGAGCGTTGGCAACAGTCACAACATCTACCCCAAGCGATGCTGGATCAAGTCAGCCTTCGCCAGACTCACGCGCGCACAGTCACGCGTTGAACCACGAGTGCAGCCCTCCGACGATGACGATGTGCCCATCAAGACGATCCAGATTGGCCCTGATGCTGCTCAGACCACCTGTATCGCAGGGAGTCTGGACAGCGAGCAGGAATTAGCGCTCACCGCTTTCCTGCAAGCTAACGTCGACGTCTTCGCCTGGCAACTGTCGCAGATGCCAGGCATCCCCAGAGAAGTGATCGAGCACTGACTGAAGTTCTACCACAATGCTCAGCCACAACAACAGTGGCCTCGTAAGAAGTACATCGAGTGGCAGAACTTCATCTGCAAAGAGATAAAGAAGCTACTCGATGCTGGCTTCATACGGGAGGTCCACCATCCTAGATGGCTGGCCAATCCTATTGTTGTCCCCAAAGCTAGCGGTAAGCTCTGGATGTGCACTGACTACACCAACCTCAACAAGGCATGTCCTAAAGATCCTTTCTCTCTCCCTATAATAGATCAAATCGTAGATTCAACCTCGGGATGCGATATGTTATGATTTCTAGATGCCTACTCGGGGTTTCACCAAATCCCAACGTCTAGAGAGGATGAAGAACATACCATGTTTATAATTGTAGATGACCTTTACTGCTATGTCTCCATGCCTTACGGTCCTAAGAATGCACTCCACACCTTTGTACATGCCATGGATAAAACATCTGGGGACCTCATTCGCGACCTAGTAGAAGTGTATGTAGATGATATCATAGTGAAAATCCAGACACATACATCATTGCTAGAGAACCTCACCCTAGTCTTTGACAGACTGCAGACCACACGCACAAAGCTCAATCCCGACAAGTGCATGTTCGGAGTCAAAGTTGGAAAGCTCCTCAGTTTCTTGGTCTCACACTGAGGGATTGAAGGCAACCCAGAGAATATCAAGGCAGTGGAGCTGATGCGGCCTCCAGCCTGCATCAAGGACGTGCAGAAGCTTGCAGGGTGCTTGGCAGCGCTCAGCTGGTTCATCTCTAGGCTGGCTGAGCGGCCCCTCCCATTCTTCAAGCTCCTGCGTCAGTCTGGACCATTCATATGGACCGAGGAGGCAGAGAAGGTGTTCCACGAACTAAAGCAGTACCTAATGTCGCTGCCCATAATGGTGGCACCGGATCCCAGGGAGCCCCTATACCTCTACATCGCCGCCACAACAGAGGTGGTAAGTATGGTTTTGGTTGCAGAACGGGTCGGTCCCCAGCAGCCCCGATGGACGGAAGGGGCCTCTGTCACTAATTCTGAGCCCTAAGGCTTGGAGCTCGAAGGGGCCCCCGACAACAGTGTGAGACCTATGTGTGCTGAATACATTGGCTTTGATAATAAAAGTTTTGAATGCTGCCATAACATCTTTTTAGCAAGGTCTGACTCTAGCTCCGAGCTTCTGCAAGATATGGCAATAGGTCTGACTTTCTTTGTCTAGATCCGACATGTTTTTGGGTAGCTCTGGTGAGCTTTGTCTTTAGCTCCGACATGTCTTTGATAGCTCTGGCATGTCTTTGTTAAGCTCCGATATGTTTTGCTAGGTCCGACTTATATTGGTTAGCTCTGACATGTTTTTCTAGCTCCAACTTTTGGTATGACTAGTTCCGACTAGTTTTGGTAAGCTCCGGCGCTAGGTTGTACTAGCTTTGGTAAGCTCTGGCTCAAGCTCCGGTTAGCTTTGGCTAGGTTTGGAGCTTGATCGCAATGTTCCTGCTTTTATCTTGCAATTTTTTGAACTTGCTTTATATTCTTAGAAAGATTGCTTAGTATTCATTTGCTAAGTTTTTGGTGCGTTTTGGTTGATATGGCTGATATCGTTTTACTATTTTTTTTGCAACATGCTTATGTGAGGTGCTCACGTAAGGTGTTGTGTTTGGAACTAATTTGAGTCAAGACGCGGACTTGGGCTCGTACGGATTGGTTGTTTATTCATGTGCAGGTGTTGCTTGAGTTCAAGACATGGCTGGTGACAGGATCCTTTGGACTAGCCTCAGGGAGGAGATGAGGTTCCAACAACCAAATTCAGGAGGAATTGTGGTTGAGCGGGTCAGGAGGTCGCGCAGGATGATTGAATCAAGGGCAGTGCATATGAAGGTTACTGGAAGTCGAAGGAAGGTGTTTGCACGTATGCATTCGGTGCATGATGTGGCAACATGGTTCCGAAGATGGTTTATAGATGGGAAGATCTGGTTGGAAGGATCGGATCGTATCGGTTGATGACTTTGGCTGCGACAGAGTCGGTTATGGCTCGGTATGGAAAGTATCGAGTTGGTTATGATAGGATTTCGTGTGGGTCACGAATTTGAGTTGTTTTAGGAATGTGGGATACGTTTCTAAGGTGTTTGGAAGTCTTAAGATTGCTTCTATCTGCGTATAGAAGAGTCCTAAGCAGTTATGGAAAGTTTGGATTCGTGATCTGAGTAGGATTAGAGTCCTAGTTGAGATTGGGTTGGCCTAAGGGCTGGTTATATAAGCAAGGAAGGCCAGAGCTCATGGTGCACGACTTTGGGGCTGTTCCTCTTGTTTTCTATTGAATAAAATTCTTAGTTTGAAGGAACTTTTGTGCCTTATTCGTCCGACTTGTTCCAGAGAAGTTTTACTCGTCGAGTTTCTGGACAGCACTACCTTTTGTCGGTGGTTTTATCATAAGTCGAGTTTTACAGATCCAATTGACGTAATTCTTGTTGTGTTGTCTTCAAAACTTGATTATCTATCATCTGTAAAAATTTCACGGTCATTGGATTTGTGGTTTCTGATCTACACGAGTTTCTTTGAAGCGTTCCAGAACTGTTTTTCTCGGGTAGGACAAATTGACCTTTGTTCGATCTTTCGATCATAACTTGAGTTTCTCTCGACGGATTTGAGTTATTCTTCTTGTGTTTTCTTCGTGACTTGATTCTCTCTGATATATATCACTTTTGTCCTGGTGAAATACATTTAGATTATTCTCACACACGATTTCTTTAACAGATCATTTTTCTGCCGAAGTGATTGTGATTTAATTGTTTCCGCTGCGTAAGATTTTTTTAAATCTACCATTCACCCCACCTCTGGTAGTTTTTCACGTGCTCTTCAATCCTACAATTGGTATCAGAGACAAGGTGCTCCAATTATTTTTATTTGCAC
This sequence comes from Tuctoria greenei, assembly GCA_036927565.1. Classification (NCBI taxonomy): domain Eukaryota; kingdom Viridiplantae; phylum Streptophyta; class Magnoliopsida; order Poales; family Poaceae; genus Tuctoria; species Tuctoria greenei. The sequence continues at coordinate 112,621,707 of JAYESD010000011.1, read as the reverse complement.
GTGTTTTTGACTAATCATCACGGAGAAATACTCTGTCAAACCTTGTGTGTTTGCTGGTATTGATTTTCAGGTTTGGAAGGTACGCATGGAGGCTTTCATCCAGGCGTAAGGCTTCGCAATATGGGAGAAGGTGTACAAGCCTTACGAAATGCCACCTAACGATCAAGTTACGGCTACAAACCTATGGGATATCGACAAAAACAACAAAGCCCGAAACTTGATCATCCAAGGACTCACACAGAGCAACTTCGACCGCGTTGCACATCTCCGATCGGCATACGATGTATGGAGAGCACTTTATGACTTTCACGAAGTATCCAACACGATCAAGGAGGTAAGGCAAGACATGTTCATGAAAGAATACATGCACTTCGAGATGCAACCCGGTGAGTCCATTGATGATCTCTTTGCTCGCTTTAACAAAATTCTCAGTAACTTGCGTAGTGTCAACATTAATTTTTCTGATGCTGAAAATGCTAGGCAACTTCTTAGTGCATTAGACATGTCAATCTGGGAGATGAAAGTTACATCTATTCGTGAATCTACTATCATGAGTACACTTACTTTAGATGTGCTTTACTCTAAACTCAAAACTCATAAAATTGACATCTTATCACGTAAGAACCCGAATAAGTCTATTGCATTTGTCTCACAACGTGATATGCCTAGCTCCGGCCAATCATCATCTTACAATACTCTTGCTTTGTTGTCCTCACTAACCCTGGAGCAGATCGAGGAATTTCCAGAGGAGGAGCTAGCACTTCTCTCTACTAGGTTCTCAAAAGCATTGCAAAATGTGAGAACTAGAAGAAGAGGAAGCTCCGGACCTCAACGATGCTTTGAATGTGGTAAGACAGGACACTTCTGTACAGAATGCCCTAACCTTTCAGGTTCTACTTCCCGAGAAGAAAAACAATCAAGGACGAAGCACTTCTCAACAAATGATAAGAAGAAGAAGGGCTTTACAGGTCGCCAATTGGTGAACAGTTTTATCTCTGCACTCCAGGAACTTGGCTCAAGCGACGTGGACATTGGAAGTGATGAAGATGAAGATGATTTGACCAACTTATGCTTCATGGCGGGCAAAACAAGATCAAGATCAAGTCAGGAGGATGCAGAACACAACAGTGACGACGATGAGGTATGTTCTACCTGTAATGAAATGTGTGATGCAATTTCTCGTGCAACTACTATTGTTAAGAAAAAGGACAAAAAGCTTATGGATAATGCTACTAAAATTGAATCACTAGAATCTGAAATCAACCATTTGAAAACCTTGATTCCTAGTGATGATTCTTGTCCCTCATGTGATTTAATCTATGAACAATTGTCCACATTAAGAACTGCACATTCCTCTACTCTAGATAGACTTGAACTTGAAACTTAAAAGAACAAAAAGCTTGCTGCACTTGACATTGGAAACTTAAAAGATGCTTCTTGTTCTACAATTGATTTGCATTGTTCTAGTTGTGATGATCTTAAAAAGAAACTAAAAGATGCTATTAATGAAATTTCAATATTGAATAATGCTTTACGTTCTCATGAAGTTAAATATTGTTCCAATGGCAAATTAAAAGGAAAAACTTCATGTGAAAATTGCCTTGATCTGTCCAATAAACTTGATAACATGCATAGGACATTAGATCGGTTTTGTAATGGGAATAAGAACCTAAACTTGCTGCTGAATTCTTCCAAGTCTTGCAATGATAAAACTAGTTTAGGTTTTGATTCTCATGCTCATTCTAAGGCACATCCATCTAAAATTGTAAAGTCATTAGGAAGTGGTTTGATTCAAACAGTTCCTAAACAAAAAGAAGTGGTTTTCAAATCCGCAGGAGTTTGGTCTCATTCTGTTTCAAATAAAAATATTGCTTTCTCATATAGACATGAACACAAGTTAAATTTCATTGTACCTACTGTGGTAGAGATGGTCATGTCATAGATTTTTGTTATAGACTAGCTAAACAACAGAAAAGGGAAAGAATGATTGCTAGATCTCATAACTTTCATGCAAAATTTGCTGCACATATTAAACCGAATGCCAAGAACATGCAACCTGCTGTTATGAGTCAAAAACATTCAAAGTTTACCTCCGGACCTTCTGTTTTTGCCTCCAGAGCTACTGATTTCTGTGCTACACAAGTAACACCTTATAGGTCAATAGTTAAGAATAAAAAACCTGAAAGTGCATCTAGGAATCCCTTGTGGGTTTTGGATGATTTATGACAAGCAAATGAGATCCTAACATCTTTGTTGAGATGAGCACGGGTTCTAATGGGAAAATAAGCAAAGTGCCAAAAAGAAAGGAGAATGAGGAGCAAAGTGGAAATGAGCTCAAGGAAGAAGAATAGTAGATCATTGTGTATGGAGTGTGTTAAGGAAACACACCCCAAGAGCTCAATCACAGTTAAACACACACATTGCACAAAGTTATACAGGACCGGACTAGTCTGAATGTCACCAGACTAGTCCGATATCCTCTCCGCACAAAATCGGACAAGTCCGATATCCATCGGACTAGTCCGATATCTCTCTGACTAGAATTGGACTAGTCCTCCCCAGTGCGGACTAGTCTCCAAAACACTTCACAAGTCACACAAAGTCGGACAAGTCCGATCACCACCGGACTAGTTCGATATTCATTCTGATCTAAATCGGACAAGTTGGATATTAGCACGGACTAGTCCGAAAAACTCTCTGACCTAAATCGGACAAGTCCTCTAAGTGCAGACTTGTCCCCATAACCACATAGGGTTTCACTGCACGGAAAAGTCCGATGTCCATTGGACTAGTCCGAAGATTTCTAGAAGCGAAATCGGACAAGTCCGCTCCTAGCCGGACTAGTCTGATATTTCAGGACACTTAGGGTTTGCTACGCACAGCACACCAGACTAGTCTGGTGTCCACCACGGACTAGTCTGATCTTTCTAAACCCTAACGATCACTTTTAGAAACCCCATATAAATAGAGGTGGACGGCCTAACTTCAAAATCTCTCGAACCTAAGCGCCGTCGCACCTCCCAAGAGCCTCAAAAACACATCTCTCCACGAATTTAAGTGCAACAAAGATCAATCCTTTGAGGATACACTCTAGATCATTGGAGAGACACGTTCAAAACTCATTGATCTCTTGGTTTGATTCTCTAACACACTCCTGTGGTTTCTTTGTAATCTTTTGAGTGTGTTCTTGGTGGTATTTTGTGTTGTAATCTAAGGGAGCCCTCAACGTGTGAGAAGGCCCCTTTGAATTCGGTTATTCACCCCTTTGTGATAAGTGGAAGAGATTGTCCTTCGTGGTGATCCGACGAGGGTAGGGTTGGAGAAGACCCGGTCCTTTTGTGGACTCCTCAACGTGGACGTAGGTTTCCTCTGTGGGAGCCAAACCACGGGATAAATCCTTGTGTTCTTGCTTTGTTTTCATCATTCTTTACATCATATCAATCTAGGGTTTCAATTAATCTTTCTCACTTTATGTTGAGATATCATATTTAAGATTGAATTGTGATATACCCTAGTCCATAATCTTTCAACACTTCATTTGACTGTATATTTCCGCTGGATACATCGAAGAATCAAATTAATCAATCAAACTTAATCAACCTAGTCGGTACACACCGGACTAGTCCGCACTTTACCGGATTAGTCCGATATCTCTGGTTTTGAACTGGTTGTTAAGTGTTGCAGGTTCCGACAAATTACAAAAAGGCCTATTCACCCCCTCTAGGCCACATTCAATTGATATCAGAGCCGGTTCTTCAAGAAAGAGACTAATCGCTTGAAGAAGATCATGTCGGACATGAAGGACATCCACAAGAGCAACAACCAAGAAAAGGTTGATGATGACAAGAACCTAAAGGTGGAGAAACTCCTCGAAGCCATTCAAGACTTCGAGGACGACGATGAGGAGATGCTAGAACTAAAGGCGCTCCTAAGAAAGAAGACACTTTCCAAAGGGAAAGTGAAGATCGAAGAAAAGAAGAAGGGGAGTAGTCACATCGACTACTCTCGATATCCTTTTAACTATGATCGTCTCAATTCCAACAATAATCATTACTTGTTTATACCTTTTGGAAAAGCTCCACACTTTGACGGAAGGGATTACTCAATGTGGAGGCAAAATATGAAAATGCATCTAATCTCTCTCAATCCAAGTCTATGGCATATTGTGTGCACAGGAATAGACATCTCGGACGACGACGAAGAACTCACACCAAGCCAAGAGCAGACAATTCACTGAAATGCTCAAGCCGCGGCAGTAATTACCTCTTCACTCAGTCGGGACGAGTTCACCAAGGTGGATGGACTCAAAATTGCTAAGGAGATTTGGGACACACTACAAAATGCACATGAAGGTGACCGTCATGTGCGTGAAGCAAAGATCAAAATGATCAAAGGCGAACTAGGAAGATTCGCAATTGAAGAAGACGAGTCACCTCAAGATATGTACAATCTGTTAAAGACGCTCATCAACAAGGTTCGATCATATGGAAGCAAGAAGTGGAATGACCACGAGGTGGTGAATCTCATCCTTAGATCTTTCATGCCTCACAACGTCACCCTATGCTCAATGATTAGAGAAAGCCCCGAATACAAGAAAATGACTCTGGATGAACTAGTTGGAAAAATCATCAATATCGAGATGATGGAAAAACAAGCAAAGCATGTCAAGGAAATTGCCGACCTCACCTCGGCAAAGAAGAAAGGGGTTGCTTTGAAGTCCACCCTCAAGCCCCTATCTAAAGAAGCTCGAGAAGCTCAGCTAGAAGAAGACAGTGATGATGAGAGCAGTGAATTAGATGAAGAAGACATGATATTGTTCATGAAGAAATTCAAGAGAATAATGAAGAAGAGACAAGGTGCTAAATCAAGCGAAGGAAAGTACAAGGAAAGAACAAAGCCAAAGTTGAGGCGGGCATGCTATAATTGTGGTGAGTATAGCCACTCTATAGTTGATTGCCCATATGAAGAGAACAAGAAAAAGAACAAAGAAGCCAAGCCTCAACCCAAGAAATTCTTCAAGAAGAAGAAACAAGCTGAATAAGCTCACATAGGGAAAGAGTGGGACTCAAATGATGAGTCCTCATCATCCGAAGAAGAAGAGATGGCTAGTATAGCCATCAAGAAGACATCCAAGAAGTCTACTCTCTTCCCTAAACTCGGCGCATGGAAGGGAGACAGCACTTGCCTTATGGCAAAGGAAGGTAAACACAAGGTAACCATTAAACCCCCTTCTGTGCATTCCTATTCTAGTGATGATGAAATCAATAGTGATAATGAGGATATGCTTGTTGGACTAGATAGGAAAACTGCTACAAATGAAATTCTTACTTGATCAACTTTTTGAGAAGGAGAGGTTGATACATCGTCAAGAGGTCATGATCATCTCCCAAAAGGAGGAATATGTCGAACTTGACAAGCTTCTAGAACTTGAAAAGGAACGAAGCAAATTACTAGAGCTTGAGCTAGCCTCAAGCAAGGAAACTTGCATAGAGTTAACTGACTCAAGTGCTACAATCAAGGACCAACTTGCTGATCTGATCAAGGTTAACAAGATCCTTGAAGTGCAAGTTGAGTCACTCAAGCAAGGTGAACCTTCATCCTCTTCAAGTTCACCTTCTCAACCCACTAAAACTGAGGTTGCTTATGCTTGTACATGTAATAAAGTTGACACCAGTTTGAAGGACAAGCCAACCTCTACAAAGGATAAACATCCTGCCCAAAGTGGCATATTTGACAAGGAGAAGATCAAATATGCACGTAGTGCATACTTGGTCAAAAGACCTCCAAATGTCAAATATGGCATTGGTTACTCTTATGGTGAAAAGCAACATGCTAGAAGCCATAAGAATAACAAGGAGAGGATTACCCTTGTAAAGGGAAGACCCTCTCAAACTGGAAAGTCAAAGATTAAAACTTAAATCACACATGAACACGGACTAGTCCGGTCGGTGTCCGGACAAGTCCGGTCATCCGTACAAGTCCGGCCTCCCAGACTAGTCCTGTACATAAACAACAACAGTTATTGTTTAGAACCTTCGATGCGTCGTATGTCTTAATGAGAAATAATTATGGAAAGGTTTATGCTCATTATGTTGGGCCACGCCATGGGAACACCAAGTCTCATGTGTGGGTGCCCAAAAATCTTGTGACTAACCTCCGAGGACCCAAGCAAGCTTGGGTACCTAAAACCAAAGCATAACTTGTTTTTGCAGGCTTATTCCTCCAGTGGATCTAAATGGGTGTTAAACAGTGGCTGCACTAACCATATGACGAGAAAGAAGAATGTTCGTGGAATATGAAGAAAATGAGGATCCAAACAAGGGCATCTATTTTGGAGATAATAGCCAAGGAAATGTGCTCGGTACCGGTAAAATTGCCATATCATCTAAACACACACTTTCTCATGTATTACATGTTGAATCCTTAGATTATAACCTGCCGTCCATATTTCAATTATGTGACAAAGGTTATAATTGCTTGTTCACTAACGAGGGTGTGAACGTCTCTAGGAGAAGTGATGGTTCCACTGCATTCAAGGGTATGTTAAAGGGAAAGCTTTATCTTGTTGACTTCAACAAGGATAAAGCCGAACTTGACACATGCTTGATTGCAAAGACCAACATGGGTTGGCTGTGGCATAGACGGCTAGCGCATGTTGGTATGAGGAACCTTCAAAAACTCCTCAAGGGCGATCACATCCGGGGTTTAAAGGATGTTGTGTTTGAGAAAGACAGGCCTTGTAGCGCGTGCCAAGCCAGGAAGCAAGTTGGAGCACCTCACCCCGCCAAGAACGTCATGACTACAACAAGACCACTCGAGCTACTTCACATGGACTTATTTGGTCCAATTGCCTACATAAGCATCGGCGGTAAAAAATTTGGTTTAGTAGTTGTTGATGATTTTTCTCGCTTCACTTGGGTTTTCTTTTTGCATGATAAGTCAGAAACACAAGGAATACTCAAGAAGTTCTCCAAGCGAGCTCAAAACGAGTTCTCATTGACTATCAAGAACATTCGAAGCGACAACGACACGGAGTTCAAGAACACACAAGTGGAGGAGTACCTTGATGAAGAAGGCATAAAGCACGAGTTTTCAGCTCCGTACTCCCCACAAAAAAATGGAGTTGCCGAAAGAAAGAACCGAACACTCATAGAGATGGCAAGAACAATGCTCGATGAGTACAAGACCTCGGATCGATTTTGGGCGGAAGTGATTAACACCGCTTGCCACGCCGTAAATCGACTTTATCTTTATCGACTACTCAAGAAGACATCCTATGAGATACTTACCGGTAACAAGCCTAATATTTCATATTTTTGAGTTTTCGATTCTCCATGTTATATTTTAAACAAGAAGCCCAGAACTTCAAAGTTCGCTTCAAAGTCCGATGAAGGTTTCTTGCTTGGTTATGATTCGAACACTTACGCCTATCGTGTTTTCAACAAGACCTCCGGACTTGTTGAAGTAGCACGTGACGTAGTGTTCGATGAAACTAATGGCCCCCAAAAGGAGCAAGTTGATCCATGTGTACTAGGTAGAGAAGAAGATCCTTGTCAAGCATTGAAAAGAATGGCCTTAGGTGAAGTTTGACCACAAGAGTCACCTCTACACGTGTATGAGGAAGATGAGCCACAAGAAGAGGTCAACGATCAAGGGGGAGCTTCCACACAAGATCAACCACAAGAATACAAAGATAATCAACAAGTCAATGAAGGCAACCATTTAGGGGGAGAATATGATGATCATGAAGATACAATGCCTCAAGTGCCACACCCAAGAGTACACCAATGCATCCAAAGGGATCACCCAATCGACAATATCATCGGTGACATTCAAAAGGGAGTAACCACTAGATCTCGCATAGCTAACTTTTGTGAGCACTATTCATTTGTATCCTTTTTGGAACCACACAGGGTTGAGGATGCATTGAATGATCCGGATTGGGTGGTGGCAATGCAAGAAGAATTGAACAACTTCAAGCGGAATGAGCTGTGGGAACTCGTGGCAAGACCCAATTCGAACATTTTCGATACCAAGTGGGTCTTCCGCAAAAAACAAGACGAACACGGGCTGGTGACAAGGAACAAAGCACGACTTGTGGCCAAAGGGTATTCACAAGTCGAAGGTTTGGATTTCGATGAGACCTTTGCTCCCGTAGCTAGACTTGAATCCATAAGAATATTACTTGCATATGCTACTCACCATGATTTCAAGCTGTATCAAATGGATGTGAAAAGCGCCTTCCTCAATGGACCAATCAAGGAGGAGGTGTATGTGGAGCAACCCCCCCCCCCCCCCCCCCCCGGGTTTGAAGACGAAGAGTTTCCCGACCACGTATTCAAATTGCGTAAGGCTCTCTACGGCCTCAAACAAGCTCCTAGAGCTTGGTATGAGTGTCTTAGAGATTTCTTAATTGGAAATGGCTTTAAGATTGGCAAAGTAGATTATACACTATTTACAAAGAATTTTGACAATGATCTTTTTATCTGTCAAATTTACGTTGATGATATAATCTTTGGGTCAACTAATCAATCTTTTTGTGAGGAATTTAGTAAAATCATGACAGATAGGTTTGAAATGTCAATGATGGGAGAACTAAAGTACTTCTTGGGATTCCAAGTGCGGAAAAAAAAGGAAGGGACGTTCATAAGCCAAACCAAGTACACGCAAGATATACTCAATAAGTTTGGTATGGACAAGGCGAAGCCTATAAAGACTCACATGGCAACAAATGGCCACGTGGATCTCAATGAAGATGGACCTAGCGTCGACCAAAAGGTATATCGCTCCATGATTGGATCTCTACTCTATTTATGTGCATCTAGGCCAGAGATTATGTTGAGTGTATGTTTGTGTTCAAGGTTTCAAGCCAATCCTAAGGAGTGTCATTTGACAGCCGTAAAAAGGATCTTGAGATATTTAGTTCATACACCCAACCTTGGTCTTTGGAGCCCAAAAGGCTCAAAATTCAATCTCATTGGTTACTCCGATGCAGATTATGCCGGATGCAAGGTAGATAGAAAGAGTACCTCCGGTACATGCCAATTCGTAGGTAGATCCCTAGTTTCTTGGTACTCCAAGTAACAAAATTCCATTGCCTTATCCACAGCCGAAGCGGAGTATGTTGCAACCGGGAGTTGTTGTGCACAACTCCTTTGGACGAAAAACTCTAAGGGATTATGGTTACAATATGAACCGTATTCCACTCCTTTGTGACAATGAGAGTGCCATTAAAATTGCCCATAATCCCGTTGAGCACTCTAGAACCAAACACATAGACATAAGGCATCACTTCTTGAGAGACCACTCCATGAAAGGAGATATAGCCATTTCCCATGTCAACACCCAAAAGCAATTGGCCGACATATTCACCAAGCCACTTGATGAAAAACGCTTTTGTGAACTCCGAAATGAACTAAATATCCTTGATGCTCGGAGTGTGGCTTGAAATGTTGCATACCCGTATGAATTCTTCAAAATATGTTGATTGGATTGTGAAAATCATCTCTCTCAATTTTCTCTAGAAAACTATGTTAATTATTAGATCTTGGTGAATTATGATCATTGCTTGATTGGTGTATGCTTACTGATCATATTCATCAAGATTATTTGATCTGATTTGCCTCCCTATTTTCTAAATATATACCTTCAAATATATATGAATGGGCTAAGAAATTCTTGCCTGGTGACCATAGACTAGTCCGTGGTTACCCGGACTAGTCCGCCCTTGCAGACTAGTTCGCGGAGTGCCGGTTAGGCCGGACTAGTCCGGTAGACCACGGACTAGTCCGATATAGCCTCTGGAAAAGTTCGGACTAGTCCGGTCTCCTCCAGAGTTGTCCGATTATTCGTGTACATAACCCTAGCCGCCTCCAAACCCTAATTTCTTCACCTCCACTCTTGCCTCACCCGTTCTCTCTCTTCCACTTGAACTCCCAAGGCGATTTTGCATCCCCTCCACCATAAAGCTCTGCATTTGGGTGGAGATCAAGCTTCCTTGCTCGAAGATTGAAGTTCTCGGACAAGTCCGGACTTCAACACCTCCCTCTTCAAGAATAAATCAATTTCTCCGGTAATTTTCACCCTAACCTTAGAAATCCAAATTTCCACATTGTTGATCAAATAACCTAGCATATTTCACTATATACATGCCTCCTTGATGTATTACGTTTATGCTAAGCTAGTTATGCATTAGGAATCACCATTTGTCTAGTTTCCTAGGTTTTTGAGGATGAGGACTAGTCCGGTCCATGCATGGACAAGTCCGATCACCTCGGACTAGTTCGTGCCTGTACACCGGACAAGTCCGATTTCTCTGAACTCAAAACCTAACCTATCAATTCCTCAATGCAATTCCTTGTTATTCTTTATCAACCATGCCTTGTATCATCCATGCTCATTCATGCCTTACACAATTCATCCTCAGGATATGTCGAGCACAAATGATGAGATTTCTGATTTCGAGGCCGAGATGGACCACGAGGTGGCACCTCGGCCCTCGACGAGACTTGGCAAGAAACGCCAAGAGCGTCCTTCTAAGCCAGCTCCATCTCCTCCACAGGCTTGGAGGAAAGTAATAGCAAAGAAGCCGACCTCCAAGGTGCCAGCTTCTAGGGCTACCACCGGTGGTGGCCCTAGCTCGGCAAGTGCCCGCCCAGCCAAGGGCAAGGGCAAAGGAATAGCAATGGGTCCAGTTGGCCCATTGAAGCTGCATGCTCCGAGGAAAGGGGTTCGGGACCCCACTGAAGAGAAATTCAATGGGAAGGGCAGTGAATCGGCGGCGAAGTTCAGGAGCATTGATTGGTATGGCCATCCGAAGCAAGCTGCCGATGGCAGATTTTGGAGCAATTTCCATGCAGATTTCTACAAATATGTGTATCTCCCAATGAAGGCACCAGTTGTGCGCAATCAATGGATTGATTGGGCACACTTTGAGAAGAAGGGCTGCTCCCCGTTCACTGAAGTGGTGGAAGCTATTGAGAGGCATGGCCTGAAGGATCTCTTTGCCTTCAGGAACAACTGGAATGATGATGTCATAGCACAATTCTTTGCAACATGACACTTCTCGAGTGAAGATGAAGAGAGTGTTACTTGGATGACTCACGAATCCAAGTACAGTATAACTCAAGAAGATTTTGCAAGCCTGCTTCACCTTGACACCTCAAGACCTGACTGCTTGATCATCCACAACATAGGTGTCATTGAGAAGGGGATGAAGTTCCTATATGAGCCAAACTCCATGTTCAACCCTCTACCCACAAAGAACATGAAGCCGTTCTTTGTGGTGCTCAATAGAGTCTTGAGGAAGACCATCGCTCCCAAGGATGGAGATGCTAGGAGTGTGCAGGGTTATCTCCAGACATTGATGAGAGTGATAAGCAAGGACCGCCAGTTTGATGTGGCAGACTACATCTGGAATGACATGGTCAACATATCCTGCACACCCAATAGGTCTTGTGGGTATGCCCCATATCTGATGTTTGTGATTGAGAAGGTCACCAGGATTGAATTTGTCAAGGATGTGGAGCATCTACCCTTGAGGCCTCAGATGCCTCAGAAGCCAAGCATCCAGGTTGCTCCCTCGCCGGCCTCCAGCCCTGAGGCACCAGCAAGAAGAACTGAAGATCCCAGAGCTGCCCCTGCCAGTAGGGCAGCCCCTCAAAGGGGATCCGCCAGTGGGATCTTCAAATACTTGGCTGCATCTTCGCTTCCTGCAAAAAGGTCGAAGTGAAGGCCCATAATCTCAACAAGAAAAGAAAGGAAGATATGAAGTATGTGAAGGCCAATGTGAAGCAAATATGCCAGAAACTGGAGATTGAGCCCATTGGGTCTCCGGTAATCTCTGAAGACTCCGATTCAGACATCACCGAGCTCGGGCCCTTGACCCCCTCCGAGCTTGCCTACTTTGGCAATGGGGGCTCGAGTGGCCCCGCACCTCCTCCTCCTCCTCCCCATCAGGCTGAAGATGAAGATGACGAAGACGACAATGAGAGGACTGACAGCGAAGAGTGAAGACCTTAGGACCCTCCTCTCCTTCTTTTTGGTGTCTTGATGCCAAAGGGGGAGAGATTGAGGGGGAGTCTTAGCCTTAGCTGTATTATGCGAGGAGAGAGCTCTCTTGTATGCCTTTTGACTATTTTGTGGGTTGTAAAGCTTTAACTATGTTCTTAAGTTAATTATGCTTCTGTGATGCAATTTTATGATCTTTTGAGAAGTAATTGTTGAGTTATGTGATTTTGCTCCTAGAATGACATATATGTTTGCTTTTGGTTGATTAATGTCAATTATGTCATTCTCATTGTTTCAATGCACTTAGTTATGCATCCCACCATAAAAAATGCACATATGGATTATGTTTTTATTGCTTGATGTATTTTAGACTCATATGTGCATACTTTATGAAAATCTCAATTTTTATCATATTTTATGAAATCTCAATTGGTTGTCGTCAATCACCAAAAAGGAGATTGAAAGTGCATCTAGGAATCCCTTGTGGGTTTTGGATGATTTATGACAAGCAAATGAGATCCTAACCTCTTTGTTGAGATGAGCACAGATTCTAATGGGAAAATAAGCAAAGTGCCAAAAAGAAAGAAGAATGAGGAGCAAAGTGGAAATGAGCTCAAGGAAGAAGAATAATAGATCATTGTGTATGGAGTGTGTTAAGGAAACACACCCCAAGAGCTCAATCACAATTAAACACACACATTGCACAAAGTTATACAGGACCGGACTAGTCTGAATGTCACCGGACTAGTCCGATATCCTCTCTGCACAAAATTGGACAAGTCCGATATCCATCGGACTAGTCTGATATCTCCGTGACTAGAATCGGACTAGTCCTCCCCAGTGCGGACTAGTCCCAAAAACACTTCACAAGACACACAAAATCGGACAAGTCTGATCACCACCGGACTAGTCCGATATTCATTCTGATCTAAATCGGACAAGTCCGATATTAGCACGGACTAGTACGAAAAACTCTATGACCTAAATCGGACAAGTCCTCCAAGTGCGGACTTGTCCCCATAACCACTTAGGGTTTCACTGCATGGACAAGTCCGATGTCCATCAGACTAGTCCAAAGACTTCCAGAAGCGAAATCGGAAAAGTCCGCTACTAGCCGGACTAGTCCGATATTTCGGGACACTTAGGGTTTGCTACGCACAGTACACCGGACTAGTCCGGTGTCCACCACAGACTAGTCCGATCTTTCTAAACCCTAATGGTCACTTTTAGAAACCCCATATAAATAGAGGTGCACGTCCTAACTTCAAAATCTCTCAAACCCAAGCGCCGTCACACCTCCCAAGAGCCTCATAAACACATCTCTCCACGAATTTAAGTGCAACAAAGATCAATCCTTTGAGGATACACTCTAGATCTTTGGAGAGACACGTTCAACACTCATTGAGCTCTTGGTTTGATTCTCTAGCACACTCCTGTGATTCATTGTAATCTTTTGAGTGTGTTCTTGGTGGTATTTTGTGTTGTAATCTAAGGGAGCCCTCAACGTGTGAGAAGGCCCCTTTGAATTTGGTTATTCACCCCTTTGTGATAAGTGGAAGAGGATTGGCCTTTGTGGCGATCCGACGAGGGTAGGTTTGGAGAAGACCCGATCCTTTTGTGGACTCCTCAACGTGGACGTAGGTTGCCTCTGTGGGAGCTGAACCACGGGATAAATCCTTGTGTTCTTGCTTTGTGTTCATCGTTCTTTACATCATATCAATCTAGGGTTTCAATTAATCTTGCTCACTTTACGTTGAGATATCAGGTTTAAGATTGAATTGTGATATACCCTAGTTCATAATCTTGCAACACTTCATTTGATTGTATATTTCTGCTGCATACATCGAAGAATCAAATTAATCGATCAAACTTAATCAACCTAGTCGGCACACACCGGACTAGTCCGCACTTTACCGGACTAGTCCGATATCTCTAGTTTTGAACTGGTTGTTAAGTGTTGCAGGTTCTAACAAATTACAAAAAGGCCTATTCACCCCCCTCTAGGACACATTCAATTGGTATTAGAGCCGGTTCTTCAAGAAAGAGACTAATCGCTTGAAGAAGATCATGTTGGACATGAAGGACATCCACAAGAGCAACAACCAAGAAAAGGTTGATGATGACAAGAACCTAAAGGTGGAGAAGCTCCTCAAAGCCATTCAAGACTTCAAGGACGATGATGAGGAGACGCTAGAACTAAAGGCGCTCCTAAGAAAGAAGACACTTTCCAAAGGGAAAGTGAAGATCAAAGAAAAGAAGAAGGGGAGTAGTCACACCGACTACTCCCGATATCCTTTTAACTATGATCGTCTCAATTCCAACAATAATCATTACTTGTATATTCCACTTGGAAAATCCCCACACTTTGACGTAAGTGATTACTCAATGTGGAGGCAAAATATGAAAACGCATCTAATCTCTCTCAATCCAAGTCAATGGCATATTGTGTGCACAGGAATAGATATCCCGGACGACGACAATGAACTCACACCAAGCCAAGAGCAGGCAATTCACCGAAATGCTCAAGCCGCGTCAGTAATTACCTCTTCGCTCAGTCGGGACGAGTTCACCAAGGTGGATGGACTCAAAATTGCTAAGAAGATTTGGGACACACTGCAAACTGCACATGAAGGTGACCGTCATGTGCATGAAGCAAAGATCAAAATGATCGAAGGCAAACTAGGAAGATTCACAATTGAAGAAGACGAGTCACCTCAAGATATGTACAATCGGTTAAAGACGCTCGTCAACAAGGTTCGATCATATGGAAGCAAGATGTGGAATGACCACGAGGTGGTGAAGCTCATCCTTAGAGATTTCATGCCTCGCAACGTCACCCTATGCTCAATGATTAGAGAAAGCCCCAAATACAAGAAAATGACTTCGGATGAACTACTTGGAAAAATCATCAATTTCGAGACGATGGAAAAACAAGCAAAGCATGTCAAGGAAATTGCTGACCTCACCTCGGCAAAGAAGAAAGGGGTTGCTTTGAAGTCCACCCTCAAGCCCCTATCTAAAGAAGCTCGAGAAGCTCAGCTAGAAGCAGACAATGATGATGCGAGCAGTGAATTAGATGAAGAAGACATGATATTGTTCATGAAGAAATTCAAGAGAATAATGAAGAAGAGACAAGGTGCTAAATCAAGCAAAGGAAAGTACAAGGAATTAACAAAGCCAAAGTTGAGGTGGGTGCGATTGCAACCGCTTGTTATGTCTCAAATCGTGTTTTCATGCGCGCTAAGCTAGGTAAAACATCATATGAGCTCCGGTTTGGACATAGGCCTAGTGTTACGCACTTTCGGGTCTTTGGTTGCAAATGCTTTGTTAAGAAACATAGTAATCTTGATAAATTTGAACCTAGATCCATTGATGGCATGTTTCTTGGTTATCCATCTCATACTAGAGGCTACCGTGTGCTTTTACTTGACACTAACAAAATTGTGGAGACTTGTGAAGTGTCTTTTGATGAATCTAGACCAGGTACTAGCTCAAACATTGCAGGTCCAGATCCATATCCGTAGGGGGAGAGCATTTTCGTTGAAGATGAGGAAGAGGTGGAGCCGCTTCCCGAAAATTCAGCAGCTAATGACATTGTTCGAGCTCCTAATTTTGATTCTCAACCAGCACCGACAACCATCAATGCTGATTCAAATTGTCCTCAAGTCACAAGCTCATCGATTTGTGATGAACATGAAGGAGAAGAAGCTTGTGAGACATCTGTTCCCCTACGGTTTTACAAAGATCATCCCCCGCAACAGATTATTGGAAGCTTGCACGAACGAGTTACATGGTCCAGGTTTTGCGATCCGAAATGTCATGCTCATTCTGCTTTTGTTGCTTCTTTTGAACCCAAATATATATCACACGCACTCACTAATGAATCTTGGATTATTGCCACGCAAGAAGAGTTAGAAAATTTTGAAAGACATAATGTTTGGAAACTTGTACCTCCTCCTCAAGGTCACACTTTAATTGGAACTAAATGGGTGTTTAAAAATAAACAAAGTAAGGATGGGGTTGTGGTTAGGAATAACGCTAGGTTGGTTGCTCAAGGTTTCACTCAAGTTGAAGGTCTAGGTTTTGATGAAACTTTTGCTCCTGTTGCTAGATTAGAAGCCATAATAATTTTGTTAGATTTTGTTGCATCTAAAGGTTTCAAGCTATATCAAATGGATGTTAAAAGTGAATTTCTCAATGGATACATAGATGAGGAGGTTTATGTCAAACAACCACCGGCTTTTGAAAATTCAGATTTTCCTAATTATGTTTACAAACTGTCCAAAGCCTTGTACGGTCTCAAACAAGCCCGTAGAGCATGGTATGATAGGTTAAAAATATTCTTACTTGAAAAGGGGTTTACCGTGGGCAAGGTTGATAAAACTCTTTTTGTGTTTAAGCATGGCAATGACTCATTATTCGTTCAAGTGTATGTGGAGGATATTATCTTTGATTGTGCTTCTCATGATCTTGTGTCCAAGTTTTCAGCTATGATGAGTTCAGAATTTGAGATGAGTATGATGGGAGAACTCACGTACTTTTTGGGGTTGCAAATCAAGCAAACCAAGGAGGGTACCTTTGTGCATCAAACGAAGTATACAAATGACCTCCTAAGGCGCTTCAACATGGACAAAAGAAAGCCTCTTCAGACACCAATGGGAATAGCAACAACAATTGAACTTGATGAAGATGGTGAACCCGTGGATCAAAAATAATATAGAATCATGATCGAATCACTTTTGTACCTCATGGCATCAAGATCGGACATACAATTCAGCGTATGTCTTTGTGCACGGTTTCAAGCCTCCCCACGTGCTTCACATCGTCAAGCCGTCAAAAGGATTCTCAGGTACTTACATGGAACTGAAGAATTTGGCATTTTTCTTCCTTCTTCCTCAACCGTTACTTTGAAATCTTTTTCCGATGCTGATTTTGGAGGTTGTAGGATTGATAGGGAAAGTACTTCCAGTGCTTGTCATTTTCTTGGTAATTCACTTGTTGCTTGGTCCTCTAGAAAACAAAATTCAGTTGCACAATCCACAACCGAATCTGAATATGTTGCTGCTGCTAGTGCTTGCTCACAAATTCTTTGGATTGTTCAAACACTTAAGGACTATGGGGTTGATCTAGAGGGTGTTCCACTATTTTGTGATAACACTAGTGCTATTTGCATTGCTAAAAACCCTGTGCAACATTCTAGAACTAAGCACATTGACATTAGGTATCACTTTCTCCGTGATAATGTTGAAAAAGGAAACATTGTGCTTCACCATGTAGATACCGAACAACAATTGGCTGACATTTTTGCAAAACTTTTGGATTTCACTCGTTTTTGTTACATTCATAGAGAAAAATGGGTTATGCATCCTCATGGTTTAAATTGAGGGGGGGTTTTGAAATTTTGGAAGTCTATGTGAGAATCTGAACTTAAAATAATATGAGCATAGTATTTCATACATATATGATTTTGTGATTCCATTTACATGCTGAAAGTTCTTACTACATTACTCGTGTTATAAATTTTGTAGTTTTTGCCATGTCTAGTAATTGAAATAATTACTTACACTAAATCTGTTCATGGTTGAACTTTCTTGTTGTTTTGAACTTGTTGCATGCTCAGAAGTGCTTTTATTCATAAAGAATTAATCAAGTAATCAACTGACTTGTTGGGTTTTTTTATGAACAAATATAAGTTGAGAAAGGATCAAGAGAATATGCATGTATCGCACTTCTTCTTTTGAGATGGCTTATCATTGCACTTAGATATGAACTTGGAAGAAGTTGTGTATGACTAAAACCATGTCCTTAAGCTTCTGATTGTCAAATGACATAGGCTTGGCTTGGTTGGCTAGAATAAGGCATATGCGCATATAATCTCTTGCAAATATCATATGATCTAAATTTATGCTTTGAAAAATAATAAAATGCAGCAACAAGTGTCATGCCTTCAGGTTTTGAAATAGTTAAGTTTGTGAGATGATGACTTGCTAAAATTGAAAATTACACTTGATCTCTAGCATGGCTTACACTACTTTATGTATATCATTGATGTGATAGTGTAAGATACTTGATAGTATGACTTGGATGAGCTTTGTTTTATATGTATATGTTATAATATGCTCATAACAATTAAAATTTCTCTTTTGAACCTTGCTGAATACATTGTCAAAGGGGGAGAGATAATATGGTGAATTATGCAAGGGGGAGAAATATGTATAGGGGGAGAAATTTATTTCTATCTCATTTGATTTTCAAAAAAGGGAAAATTGTTCTCAAAACTTTTCATGCCAATGTTCGGATTTAAATGGTGTTGCCAATGCATTCATCAAGGGGGAGATTGTGAGACCTATGTGTGCTGAATACATTGGCTTTGACAATAAAAGTTTTGAATGCTGCCATAACATCTTTTTAGCAAGGTCCGACTCTAGCTCCGAGCTTCTGCAAGGTCTAACAATAGGTCCGACTTTATTTGTCTAGATCCGACATGTTTTTGGGTAGCTCCGGTGAGCTTTGTCTTTAGCTCCGACAGGTCTTTGATAGCTCCAGTATGTCTTTGTTAAGCTCTGATATGTTTTGTTAGGTCCGACTTATATTGGTTCGCTCCGACATGTTTTTCTAGCTCCAACTTTTGGGATGACTGGTTCTGACTAGTTTTGGTAAGCTCCGTCACTAGGTTGTACTAGCTTTGGTAAGCTCCGGCTCAAGCTTCGGTTAGCTTTGGCTAGGTTCGGAGCTTGATCGCAATGTTCCTGCTTTTATCTTGCAATGATTCGAACTTGCTTTATATTCTTAGAAATATTGCTTAGTATTTATTTCCTAAGTTTTTGGTGCGTTTTGGTTGATATGGCTATCGTTTTACTATTGTTTTGCAACATGCTTATGTGAGGTGCTCACGTAAGGTGTTGTGTTTGGAACTAATTTGAGTCAAGTCACAGACTTGGGCTCATACAGATTGGTTGTTTATTCATGTGCAGGTGTTGCTTCAGTTCAAGACATGGCTGGTGACAGGATCCTTTGGACTAGTCTCAGGGAGGAGATGAGGTTCCAACAACCAAATTCAGGAGGAATTGTGGTTGAGCGGGTCAGGAGGTCATGCAGGATGATTGAATCAAGGGCAGTGCATATGAAGGTTACTGGACGTCGAAGGAAGGTGTTTGCACGTATGCATGCGGTGCATGACGTGGCAACATGGTTCCGAAGATGGTTTATGGATGGGAAGATCTGGTTGGAAGGATCAGATCGTATCGGTTGATGACTTTGGCTGCGGTGGAGTCGGTTTTTGCTCGGTATGGAAAGTATCGAGTTGGTTATGATAGGATTTCATGTGGGTCACGAATTTGAGTTGTTTTAGGAATGTGGGATACGTTCCTAAGGTGTTTGGAAGTCTTAATATTGCTTATATCTGCGTATAGAAGAGTCCTAAGCAGTTATGGAAAGTTTCGATTCGTGATCTGAGTAGGAGTAGAGTCCTAGTTGAGATTGGGTTGGCCTAAGGGCTGGTTATATAAGCAAGGAAGGCCAGACCTCGTGGTGCACGACTTTGGGGCTGTTCCTCTTGTGTTCTATTGAATAAAATTCTTAGTTTGAAGGAACTTTTGTGCCTTGTTCGTCCGACTTGTTCCAGACAAGTTTTACTCATCGAGTTTCTGGACAGCACTACCTTTCGTCGGTGGTTTTATCATAACTCGAGTTTTACAGATCCAATTAACGTGATTCTTTTTGGGTTATCTTCACAACTTGATTTTATATCATCTGTCAAAATTTTACGATCATTGGATTTATGGTTTCTGATCTACACGAGTTTCTTTGCAGCATTCCAGAACTGTTTTTCTCGGGTAGGACAAATTGACCTTTGTTCGATCTTTCGATCATAACTTGAGTTTCTCTCGACGGATTTGAGTGATTCTTCTTGTGTTTTCTTCGTGACTTGATTCTCTATGATATATATCACTTTTGTCCTGGTGAAACACATTTATATTAGTCTCACACACGATTTCTTTAACAGATTGTTTTTTCTGCCGAAGGGGTTGGGATTTAATTGTTTCTGCTGCATAAGATTTTTTAAATCTACGTTCAGTCCCCCCTCTAGTAGTTTTTCAGGTGCTCTTCGATCCTAAAAATAGTGTTGCCTCTAGGTTTCAGCCCCCAGAGGATGTCCAGGTCCCCCTTGGGAGTCTCGGAGAGCAAGGAGCCTCTGGGTCCCAGCGCCCAGAGGATGTCCGGGTCCCCCTAGGGGGCCCTGGAGAGCAAGTAGCCTCTGGGTCCCAGCCCCCAGAGGATGAATGGGTCCCCCTAGGGATCCCTAGAGATCAAGGAACCTTTGGGTCCCAGCCCCTAAAGGATGCACCGGGCCCTTGGGACATAGAGTCTTCGGGCCTGGAGCAGATGGAAGAGGACACGCCGCTTTCTCCAAGGAGACCCCAGACCATCCAACGCCCGGTCTACTTCATCAGCGAAGTCCTACATGAAACAAAAACAAGGTACCTTGAAGTGCACAAGCTACTTTATGTGATACTAATTGCATCGAGGAAGCTTCGCCATTACTTTCAGGCACACAGAGTTTTAGTGGTGACTTCGTTCCCACTGGGGCGATGCTGCGCAGCCCTAACGCAACAGGTAATGTCACCAAATGGGCAGTCGGACTGGCAGAGTTCAAGCTCGACTTCATACTGCAGCACACAATCAAGAGCCAAGCGCTAGCGGATTTCGTCGCCTAGTGGACTCCCTCACCAAGCAACCTAGGGGGCTAGGAAATCAGCGAGCCAGAGCCCAAGGCGCCGGCGCTTACTGGACCTCAATGGACACTTATCTTTGAAGGATCCTCGAGGAAGCAAGGGGTCGCAACCGTCGTACTGCTCACCTCACTAGCAGGAGAGCACTCCAAGTATGCGGTGCGCCTGGACTTCAAGGCAACCAACAACATGGCAGAATATGAAACCCTCATCTTCGAACTCACAACTGCGCAAGGTCTTGTTGTCCAGCAGATGCTGGTCAAGGGAGACTCCCAACTGATCATGAAGCAGATCCGGGAAGAGTGCTGCTGCAACGACCCCCAGCTCGCGGTGTACCTACTGCACATCAAGAAGCTAGAGGCTAGTTTCGAGGCCTTGGACCTCTACCATGTGCCACGCGCCAACAACTCCATCACCGACGCCCTGTCAACCATGGCATCCACCAGAGCCTCGGTTCCTAAAGGGGTCTTCGGCAGGAGGTTGGTGCAACCGACCGCTAGGCCAACGAGGCCTAAAGAAGAAGGCGAGGCCAACACCACAGAGTTGGCAATCACGACAGCCCTGCAACCGTGGGGCCGGCCTAGGTTCTTGTGCATCGCTGGGGACCCCAGATCACCCAACGCCCAGGATTCGTAAGCTGAGGAGAGTCCCGATGCGTGGATCACGGAGATGCGGGACTATCTGAAGGACAACATCCTACCGGAGGATCCAGTATCCGCTGAGAGGATCATGAGGATGGCAAAATGCTACATGCTGGTAGAAGGTGACCTCTGCCGGTGTAGCGCCAATGGCATACGGCTACGGTGCATAACTCGGGAGGAAGGCTGCGACTTGCTCGAAGAGATCCACGAAGGAGAGTGTGGGAATCACGTTGATTCCCACACGCTGGTTGGCAAAGCCTTCCGGCATGGCCTCTACTAGCCAACAACACTACAAGATGCTGTTAAGTTGGTCAAGAGATGCAAGGCGTGCCAGTTCCAGGCCAAGCAAATTCACACTCCGGCGCAGACGCTGCAGATGATCCCGCCTTCCTGACCTTTCGCGGTTTGGGGGCTGGGTATCCTGGGACCCTTCTCCAGGGCAGTCGAAGGGTACCGATTCCTCTATGTTGCTGTAGACAAGTGCACCAAGTGGCTGGAGGCAGCCCTAGTGATCAACATCAACAAGGAGTCCACAATCAAGTTCATCAAGTCGATTGTGTGCAGGTTTGGGGTCCTGAACAAGATCATCACCGACAACAAGACCTAGTTCACCATTGCAGCATTCCATGAATACTGCAAAGACCTTGATGTCCAAGTTTGTTATGCATACGTGGCTCATCCAAAGAGCAACGATCAAGTTGAAAGGGCCAACGCTGAGATCCTCAGGGGCCTCAAGACACACACATATAACAGCTTGGATAAGCATGGTGCCAAGTGGGTTGACGAAATCCCCTGTGCACTTTGGGCAAGTCGGACATCACCGAACCGTGCCACCCGAGAAACACCTTTCTTCCTAGTGTATGGGGCCGAGGCCGTCCTCCCCAAGAGATTGCAGTGGGCTCACTATGAGTCCGAGCGTTCGATGAAGCCTCACAGCACCAGCTCCAACGATAAGATGTCGACCCCGTCGACAAAACAAGGTGGCACGCCACCATTCAAAATGCAAATTACCGACAGACGCTCAGGTGCTACCAGGAGCAGTTCGTGCAGAGTACCAGACGGGTGACCTGGTGCTGCAGTGTATACTTTCTCGAGATGGGTCTCACAAACTCTCCCCCAGCTAGGAGGGCCCCTTCCGAGTGACACAAGTATCCCTCCCCGGGTGTGTCCGCCTGGCCACAGAAGAAGGAGATCCCCTCCCCAACCCTTGGAACATAGAGCACCTCCGTAAATTATATACCTAAGCATAAATAGTAGGACAGTGTATGGTGTCATGGTGCCAAGGAATGGCACATAGGACAACCAAGCTCTGGGGGGGGGGGGGGACAGGTCGAGAGTGTTTAGCCATTTAGCTTGGTCCCGTACCCTAAGCATGAATACTCTGCCTCTCTTGCCAACCGAAGTAGGTTGTTGCCTTATTGTCAAGCCAGTCCCCTCCTATGAATGCCAATTTGGAAAAATCACTGTCTTACCATGTGCTTTCTCTTATGTTCATTTAATTACCTCTTATCTTTGTGATCAATCATACTAGTCTCGTTCTTTCGTATATTATCTTCATATACCTGGTGAAATTTTTTCTATATGACCCCTAGTAGAGTTATATAACCCTGCTGAAGGCGGACTTGTTTGAGGTACCTGCAATTTGTTTTGGGACCTCGCGGCTGCCCTCTTACTTAGGGTCCTATGGTGCCAAATGGTCCCCCATGAAAGGCCTACGCTGAGCTAGAGGTCCAGAGCGCGCAACCTGCTTAGCTTGGTCCTGTACCCTAAGCGTGTGCACTCTGCCTCATAGTGCTATGGCTAAGTACTGAGGGCCAGAACGCCCACACCCCAAGTAAGGTGGGAGATGAATATCGGGCGCTAACGCACTGAGTTACCCAAACCCCGCATACTAGCCCAGGACTGTAAGACATGGCAATACTAAAGAATAGGAAAAGATCACCAATGAGCATAAAATATGCACCCCTGTTATGTGTACATGACATACAAATCAAGGTACGCTGGTGGGCAACGCCGGAGCACCCAGCTCCAACACCTCCCAGGGGGCCAGCCATCAACGACTTTTTTGACTGGTGGGCTTGGACGCTTCGACACCTCCCAGCATCCAACTCCGACATCACCCAAGGGGCCTGCCGTTGACGCACCTACGACGATGGTGGGCGACACCGGAGCATCCAACTCCGGCATCACCCTGGGGGCCTACGGTCGATGCATCTACGATGATGGTGGGCGACGCTGGAGCGTCCAGCTCCGGCATCACCCAAGGGGCTTGCCGTCGACGTCCCAACATGTTGACGATAACAAGCGCTGATAAGTGAGTACACTCTCCTGCCCCGCTCTTGTTGCTAACAAGGTTCTCTTGTGATATTTTGTACACCAGGGGCCTGTCGTCGACACATTTATGACATTGGAGGGCCACGCTGGAGCATGCAACCCCGACACCTCATAGGGGGCCTGCCGTCGACGAATCTACGACGATGGCGGGTGAATCCGGAGCATCCAGCTCCAGCACCTCCCAGGGGTCCTGCCGTCGACGACTTTACGATGGTGGAGGGCCACACTAGAGCATCCAGCTCCGGCACCTCCCTGGGGGTCTGCCGTCGTTGAATTTACAACGATGGTGGGTGATGCCGGAGCATCCAGCTCCAGCATCACCCAGAGGGCCTGCCTTCGACAAATATACGACGATGGTGGACGATGCCAGAGCATCTAGCTCCAGCATTACCCAAGGGGCCTGCCGTCGACGTCCCAACATGTTGACGATATCAACAAGCGCTGATAAGTGAGTACACTTTCCTGCCCCACTCTTGTTGCTAACAAGGTTCTCTTGTGCAATTCTGTACACCAGGGGCCCGCCGTCGATGCATCTACGACGATGGTGGGCGACGAAGGAGCATCCAACTCCAGCACCCCCCCAGGGGGCCTGCCATCAACGACTTTACGGCGATGAAGGGCGACACCAGAGCAGCCAGCTTCAGCACCTCCCAAGGTGCCTGCCGTTGACGCATGTACGACGATGGTGGACGATGTCGAAGCATCTAGCTCTGGCATCACCAAAGGGGCCAGCCGTCGACGTCCCAGCATGTTGACGACAACAACAAGCGTTGATAAGTGAGTACACTCTTCTACCCCGCTCTTGTTGCTAACAAGGTTCTCTTGTGGTATCCTGTACACCAGGGGTCTGCCGTCAACGCATCTACCACGATGGCAGGCGACGCCAGAGCATCCGGCTCCTGCATCTCCCAGGCGATCTGCCGTCGATGACTTTACAACGATGAAGGGTGACGCCGGAGCAGCCAGCTCCAGCACCTCCTAGGGGGCCTGCCGTCGACGCATCTATGATGATGGTGGACGATGTCGGAGCATCCAGCTTCGGCATCAGTCAAGGGGCCTGCCGTCAACGCCAACACTCAAACAAAGTTTGACATTCCCGAAAGGGCCACACCGAGGTCAACCACTCATGTTCCCCCACTCTACTGGGGGCCAGTTGAAGACACCCTGTGCTCAAGTGATAGGTGTACCCAACAACCTGGCCACACCTACCAGGGGGCCTCTAAGGGGGTTCCATAAGCAGGATGTCAACTATCAACAAATCGGCCGTGTCAGCTGTGCAAGCGTTGGTCCTTCAAAGGCTAACGACATCATCAAAAGCTCTTCAAGACCTTATGTAGAGAAGGACAAGGGGCAACAATTTTAAAAGCACAAGACAAGCCAACAAGCAAAGAAAACCTTGATTCAAATTCATTAAAAATTATTTATACAAAGGGGCCATCCCCGGTTACAAAGGCGTTCTGCCTGGAGCCGCTGGCCTAAGACTGCTGGAATGAAGAGGCCACCTCCTTGGCAAGGTCCTGGACTTCAGCCCTCGCCTCCTCCTTTCGCTCATCAAGGGTGCCTTTCTCCACCGGCTCCATCCAGATCTTCGGGTACCAGCTGCAGAAGCATACCAAGACATGGGAAGCCACCATCTCGGCTGGCTCCCTTCCTTCGACCTCGAGCCTACCTGCGAGGACAGTGTCCACTGATCCCAATGACGAGCAAAGGGAGTCCAAGGTGGGAAGCAGCTGGGCCACCCTCTGAGATGGCTCCTCGCGCGGCACGGGACCAAGGCCGAGGGGTTCCAATACTGCCCCGACACAGGCCAGCAAGTCCCGGATCCCTTGAGCTTTGGCCGCGCAGGAGGCCTGGAGGCCTTCCACCTCCCTCCGTACAACTTCCTCCTGATTGGCGAGCTCCCAAGCACGACACTCCATATCGTCCTCCCCGCGCTTGATGGCGAGCTTCGAGTCCTGCATAGCTCGGCACTTCTCCTCCAGCACGCCGAGGCTCCGAGATACCCCCTGCTCCTTCACCACCAAGTCCTATTCCGTGTCAGCAACGGCAACTTCGCTGCGGACCAGCTTCAACCGCTAATCCTCGCATAGCTTCAGGCGGGCATCGACAACGGCTTGGGCCTTCAAGGCCTTCACCTCGAGCTCCTTGTTCTTGGCATCGATCAGCTTCACCAAGCACTGCTGCTCGGCAAGCTGATCTCACTCTCGGGCGAAAGCAGCCTGCGTCTGGCGCAAGATGGACTGGGCCACGACAACAGCATCAGCGAGAGGGATCGGTGTGACCTTCACCACGGATGGCTGCCTCTCCGCCCGTTCTGCCGACTCCGCAGCAGACACCAGCCCTTGGGGACTAGATGGCTCCTAGACTAAAGCTCAAGGAACCACCGCGTCGCTGCCCGGTGCTGAAGTCCCCTCCTCCGTTGCAAGGGCATTGCAGGCTGCCGGTGGCGAGTTGCCATCTTGTGCGCTAATGACATCAGGCGCTGGCGCCGCATCAACGATGGGTGGGTCAAATCTGCCAAGGGAAGCTGCCACGACCATGGTAGCTGCCTCCTCGCCTGGAACCTCCTCGTCTGCCACCACCTTGCCTGGCACTACCTCTGCCCCATCTGCCTCGGTAGACAGGGGCGCAGAAGCATCAACTTCACCGGAGGCCGGTGGACGTTCAAGCGCAAGATGCGGCGCAACAGACCCTGTTCCAGCTCAGGGAGAAGTAGGGGCTACCAAGCACGCCCCTGGAAGCCCCAAGGGCACCAAGTCAGCTGACGATGCCCTAAAAAGCCAAATATTAAACTCCATCAGAGCGAAAAAGAAAAGAAGTGAAATAACAGAGGAAGAAGCTACGACTTACCGACGGGTTGGACTGCTCCAGTGACCCTGGCCTCCCACCCCATGCGATATGTTGAGGTCGCCAGGACCCGACGACAAGGCTGGCGCCGCCTTCTCTACCATCGGCTCTTGGTCGACCCGCGTTGGCACGACCACCTGCGTAGACCCCTCTACGCTTCGTCCGGAACTAGAGTCACCGCTAGAATCAGAGACCAAGTCGATGACAGAAGCTCCAGCCCCTCCGACTCCCTCAGCGATGGGAGACGGGAGTACCATCCCCCCGAGTTAGCTTCTGCCTCTTCGGCACAGAGGTGGCAGAGCCTGCGACCAACAAATGGGAACACTTTCTCAGCTTTGGAGCTGGCGTCGGATGGCTGACCCCCTCCCTGTCGGAGGCTGTTGAGAACCCTGCCTCTGCCCTTGCTAAAGGACGTGAGGAAGACCCCAACCTTGGCTGCGTTGTAGCACGACACTAATCTAGGACCGTCGAGGCCCCAGCCGTATCTTTGGGGTGCAGACGGGGTAGGCTGAAAATGTTGGCATTCGGCGTCAAGCTCCGCAGTCCGACCCTCAGGTCGGTGGTCATGTGGAGTGGCTGGCAGTCGTCAGGGATGGATATGTGCTCATCATCAATAATATCGGAGGTCACCGCCTTCAACATCTCCTCCAGCATCTTGGGAGTTGGGCTGTCCAGATCCAACCGACATCGATCGTACTTGCTGATGTAGACACAGACCCCGTGTAGACGCTGCTGAAGGGGGGCAGTACGGTAGAGCAAGAAGTCCATTAACACCATCAGGGAGGTCAATCCCTTGTGAGCCAAGAACCGGATCCTCTTCACGTGGGCTTGTACTCCATTGCCAGCCCTTGGAATGCTTCCCAGGTGGTAGGGTCAGAGGCTGGACCTTCGGACGGCATCTTCAGCAAAGCATGGGCATCGGTCCGCATGATCGCCCAGTCTTCCCTCCAGTCGCTCCATTTGCCCCCTTTGAACGAGGCAATATAGCCTCGGGAGGTCTTGTCCCGATGACGGAAGTAGTAGGCCCCCACTTGGGTCGTCACACTCCTTCCAGTTGTCTTCATCATGAAGAAGTACCAGAACAGCTGCACCGTGGGCAGGCACCCCACGAACGCCTCACATAGGTGGACAAACACGGCAACCAAGGTGATGGAGTTCGGCGACAGGTGGTGAAGCTGCAGTCCGTATTCCCCCAGCACTACAAGGAAGAACCTTGATAATGGGAGTGCAAGCCCAGCAGTGGTGTAGGCGACGAAGGGAACAATCTTATCTTCGCGAAGATCTTGAAGATCGAGAGACCTGCATCAGATCATCCATACGCACTCTGAAGCCGCTCAGCCGAGAAGTCACCTCATCATCACCAGATCTTTGGCTGACCGAAAGCGAGAAGGTGGCAATGGGGAGGGCATCGGAGCAGGCAAAAGTGAGAGATTTGGATGAGGGATGATGGCTAGGGTGCTCGAGGAAGAAGGCAAAAGCTGAGGCAGTGGGGTGCGAGTAAGGAAGGAACCTATCCCTCTAACAAATATTTCCTTTTTGATCACCCCCACAATGCCTAATCACTTCATGCGTATCGCAAAGGTTCAGCCCGCACAACTCAACGCACGACACCCATGACAATGGGCCCTACACCCTCGCTCTGAAGCACTAGCCCAAGCGGTCAGCCACCTCTGAAAACAGCTGAAGCGGCTCCCATAAAGGCAGAGCAAACAAAAGTGCTATAGCTGCATCAGGAACCGTCGTGGTTAAAGGCGCTACAAAAGACAGAGATACTACAACAAGCAAATATCTCATCGCCGTAGTCTCTCAACCAGAGGACGACGCGTGGAGATGTTGGCAAAAGCGCCCTCTGCTTTGGCTGTCCAACACAGACTTCAAAGCACGGCGTAGGAAAACATAGAGAGGGCTCCACCTTTGGGCTCGTCACCTCCACCCAAGGTGGATCCAGGGGCTATTGTCGGTACCCTGCAGACGGAGTACCCTCGCACACAGTATGAAGACACCAAGGCACGTCCGGTGGTGCCTCGTGTCCTGAAGGTGCCAAGACCTCGACCTTCCCCAAAGACCGAGCTCCGGCACTGCAACATGAGCCTTGAAGATGGGACTTAGCTCCTCCGGTAAAATAGGCTCCCGAGATGCCACGTGTTAGGACGAGACCTCACCCAACCTCGGGGGAGAGCCCCAGTGCTGCCACGTGGCTCGGAACGCCGGGCCAGGAATCCCCTGGAGAGCCCCGGAGCTGCCACGCATCACAAAGGACCGAGGGTAGCCTCCCCAACAGGGGTCAGCCCCGACGTTGCCATGTGTCCTGGAACTTGCCTTGGACGGTAAGATGTGGGAGTTAAGGGATGGTGCGCCCTGCCCAAGTCAAGCATTGAAGATGCGCACCCAACTCCGGCACACAACGCGGATCACACTAATGGTCAGGGACTGCTATGACCAATCATGTCACAGTGAAGGCGCTGCAGGACTATCCCACTCGACCAAGTGGGTAGCTTGCGGCAACAAGACAAGCTGACGGGACACCTTCTGCCATCATCAGCAATGGCGCATGGGCTACTGATGAGAGAGGCGGAAAGACAACGAGTCTTCACTTCCACAGTCAGAGGAAGCTTATGCAAGAAGCATAGATCTTTAGGATAAGATCGCCACGGGACCACCTGTCGAGCCCCAGACCCCACTTGTAAGGCGTTCGGCCTTATCTATAAAAGGACCGGACCACCACTGTTACAAAGGGACCCAACATCGAATCCTCGATACACACACACACACGAATACACACACTAGCAATACACACCACCGTGGAGTAGGGTGTTACGCTTCTTGCGGCCCGAACCACGTAAAAACCACCGTCTCATACATTCTCAAACACGCGTACACTTGATTGAGACCTAAGCCCTGCCAAACAAGAACCTCTGCGGGCTGATCCTTAGCAAATCTGGGGGAAGTGTTGCATTAACACTTCGATAGGGTTAGTTGATAATATATGGGTAGTGTGACACACACCTAAGCAATCTATTCTAAAGGGTATATGAGTCCTGATTGAGATTACACTAAGAGTTGGGGAGTTGCTCCTACAATGCTTCTAGTATACATATACATAGCCTAGGTTAGGTACTAATGAGCGTGTCAATGGTGAATCCTTATGGTAAGTTGTTCAACATATGGGGCACAGGTTTACTCCTAGCAATACTAGGACGACTCCCTCCAAGAGCCAGTGACATAGCTGAATGTGGAGGATTACAAAGGATAGATAGGACTGTCACCACCTACTGCCTACCTCTTCAATCCATGGGTCTACGAGACATCCAACGCTACTTACTATCCTAGCACCATGCTAGTATACTAAGTAAATACCTTAGAGGCTCGAGTACAAGTACCTCTCTAAGGCAATGACTAACCTAAACATCGTTGAACAAATGTTGAGACATAGCATATGTTTTTCTTATCAACATGACCATATCATAACTAATTAGACTATAGTGGGGGTTTGTAGTGTTTATGACGATAAGTTATGATCATTATGGAATAATCATAAAGAATACTCCTACCACATACATGGAATCCACAATCAAACAAGAAATGCTTCATGCATGTATACGAATAAAAGAAGACTAAGGATAATATCTTTATTATGTATAAAGTTACAAATATAAGAAAAGATACATGAGCCATACCTTTCCCAATTTGGACTTGGGACTAGAGGCTCTCCTCTCTATAGCCTAACTCCACTAAGGGCTAAAGAACTAGTGTATACAATAGAATGATGCTCAAGTGGTGTGTCTTGAAGTGAGGGGTGAGGGGTCCTATTTATAGGTGGAGAAGGGTCTGTTCCCGCCACCAAAAGCGCGCGAATCAGTCACCATTAACTTCTTCAAGCCGGAAGGAGCCAACACATGGAAGCTGACTGAGTTTGGAGCTAGGACCAGGTCGGCCAACTAGGGGGGGGGGGGGGTCGGCCAACCTATTCTTTGCACCGTTTCACGTGTGCTTTCTACTTCCCCTTAAGAGAGTATTCTCAAGGGTATCGAATCCAAGGAACATGTGTGCTAATCTTACAAACTAATCAACCCAAGGACAAAAAGTTGTTTGGTAGGCAAGGAAGAAAGAGGAATTCAAAGTATTGATTCTAATTCAGAGGAATTTGCGGCAGCTTCTTGCTTCGGGCACGGGTTTACCCCTAGCAACACTAAGATGACTCCCGCCAAGAGCCTATGGCATAGCTGAATATAGAGGATTACTAAGTACAGATAGGGTTGTCACCATGGAGCATTCACCTGACAGGAGGAACTCTATAGATGCTACACCAATTGATAAGTTAAATTCAAGCTGCATAAAAACAGATCCTGCTCTTTTCAACAAATCAGTACCTACTCCTGGGGTTCGGTTGCACCATAGAGTAGTTGTAGCAGCGGAAACTGTAGGTGCCTTGGGTAGCATGGTTAGACAGCTCTTAATTGATCTGTTTGAGAATGGAGGAAGAAGGGTCGTCTAGGGCGCTCCTGAGAATGCTACTGCTGCAAGGAAATTGTTGGAGCATATAAGTGAATTGCCTACCCTTCTCTATAAAATTAAGCTTTTGGGTGCAACCGATCAGTGCATAGTAGCTTAACATGGCATCAGAGTCAGAGGTCTCGAGTTCGAATCATGGTGGGCGCAAGCCCATTCCTATTTTTACATTTGAGGCTTGAGGGAGCCTCACGTGAAGAGGAGTATTGGAGCGTATAAGTGAATTGCCTACCCTTCTCCATCAGCTTAAGCTTTTGAGTGCAACCGGTTAGCGCATAGTATCTTAACAGTCTCAACATCCGTTGCAGCTAGCGTTTCGACTGCGGGAGATGTTAGAGTCTCTGTGTGTGTCAAGGGTAGTTTGCTCATTACCTAGGAAGGTTCTCTAAACCTAGCTCTGACCTAATATATGTAACCATTTAGCATTAACAATGGATTGAATAGAGCATTATCTCTTCCAATAGAAATTACTAGATCGACAAATGTCTATTAATAACATGCCCAAAAAGCCTAAAGCTCCCATGAAGATATTTGGCAATCCGCATGGTCAGTTTGGTGACCTCATGCACTTATTTGATGAATATGGTGCTCTTTCAACAACTGGAAGACATGTAAGAGCTAGAGCTACCCTCCTCTGAATGATGTTATTGGATAGAGTATGAATAAATTCTCAAACTGAGATGTAAAAGATCTGATTTTGAATAATTTTTTAGTGTGTAGTCGAGTTATGTAATCAAGAATCCATCTGGACTGCACCTTAAGGGCGAGATGCTCAAAAGGAGAGATGGAGTGGTATGGGTAATTGATGGGCCCTTATGGGCCGGCCGTGGTACTGTTGCAGCCCGCTACTATACTGGCTGCTAGGGTTAGGACTTTATGTGAGTCCCTTCTATATATTTTCTTAGATGATGTGAGTCCCCTCTATATAAAAAGGGCTATTGTGTACTCTTGAAGACAAGCAAGAAAATAAATTTAAAGACTACTCAGAGCCTCTAAAGAAGGATGAGTTAGTGAATCTATCTTACTATCTTGTTAGTTATCATTGAATAATTCCAACCATAACACTCCTGCTGTTGACTTTATGGACTTTCTCACTGAGCTCTAAGCTGACCATTCGATTGCATCTATCAAATGATCTTCCATGCCCTTCATTGACTGAAATTAACAGTTCATAAGATGGAGGATATTCTCTGGATGACTAGTGAAGTAATTGTTTACTGTGCACATCCAGTCAAGTATACGGATTTGAGATGACCAGTTTGGATCAACTTAATAACTAAGAATATATCTATCTATTGGAAATCGTCCATACATTTGAAGGAAACTCATCCTAACATTACTACGAATGCATCCTTCCTTCTCAAAAAAGATTACATAACCGTAACAGAATGGTCATGTCTCCCTGCGATGGAAGTTTACATCAAACGGCTGTTTTGAGCTGCAATTGATACAATGCTCCAAACACGTTTTCCATTCACCCTGAGCCTATCTAAGTACTGGACCATAATGCATATACAAGCACATAACTTTTTTGAGTACAACACTACTACAGAAAGCATTTTCACAGGCGACTCGATTTTTCAAACATAGGCGGTCCGTAAAAAATGTGACTGTGATGACGAATGATACAATAACCGCCTGTGATGAACGAACATCACAGGCGGATTTTAAAAAACAACCACCTAGGTAAATAAATGATTTTCTCAGACGGCTATTAATTAAGAACCGCCTATACTCTAACAAACTTCACAGACAGTTTTTAATTAATGACCACCTGGGTAAATACATGATTTTTACGGGCGGTCATTGTTTAAGAACCGTATGTACCGGTTCAAACATCACAAGCGGTTTTTATTGAAGAACCGCCTGAGCAAAGTTATTGTTTTCATAGGCTGCTTGTTAATTAAGAACCATCTGTGATGCTGATAAGCTCCTGTCAAGCTAATCCTTGCACAACAAACTCTTGTAGATCCAAGTAACACCCGAGACTCATCATTTGGATTGTTGAAAGCCTCTCTTGAAGCATGACGATCCCTTGGAAGGATTTTCTCATCCATTTGAAAGATTTCTTTCCCTCCTGTCCATTTGAAAACCTAGGAGGATGCTCCTTTACCAATTTTAATGCTTGAATATATTGACTAAAAATCAGTACCTTGTCTCTTAGTGCTTTACACAAGAGAGGAAGCGAACAACTTCAATCATAAATATTATTTTTACCCTTTCATAAGGATTTGACCTTAATCTTTTAAGCATAGATTTATCAATAAGTGAAACTTTCTTATCACACATGTTAATGGTAGTTATAAGCGAAGGATGTGCTGAAGCTAATGAAATCTGAATTGGACTGAAGATAAATAGATCATGAATATGAGTGGCAGTGTCCAGGTTAGACAGCGTGAAGCTATGATGACAACCTTCAACAACATAAAAAGTGATGCCAAGGTTATGCTTTCATCAACCAAGGCATGTTGTGAGGGCATAACACTTGTTGGGACAAGCATAACCGTGATGCTGCAACAAGTGTTATACCCTCACAACATGCCTTGGTTGATGCAAGCATAACCTTGGCATCAATTTTCATATTGTTGAAGACTGCCATCATAGCTTCATGATGTCTAACCTGGACATTGTCACTCATATGCAGCATCTTTCTGTCTTCAGTCCCGTTGAGATTTCGTTAGCTTCGACACACCCTTCGCTTGTAACTGCCATTAACATGTCTGATGAGGAAGCTTCACTTCTTGATAAATCTATGCTTGAAAGATTAAGGTCAAATTCCTATAAAAAGGTAAAAACAAGATTTGTGAATGAAGTTGTTCGCTTCGTTGCTTGTGTTAAGCACTAAGAGAGATGGTACTGATTTTTAATCAATATATTCAGCCATTAGAACTGATAAAGTAGCATCTTCGTAAGTCTTTAAAATAGAGAGAAGAGAAATAAATCCTTCAGGGCTTGTTTGGGTGTACTCAATCTAACTGGATTGAAGTGGATTGGAGTGGAAAATGAACTAATTTTCTCCTCAATCCACTTATATTGAAGTGGATCCACTCCTATCCAAACAAGCCCTCAAATGGATGGGAAGTATCGTCAGACTTCAATTGAAGCTTCTAACAATCCAAATGATGAGTCTCAGGTGTTACTTGCATCTACAAGAGTTTGCTATGACGGAATTAGCTTAACAGGAGCTTCAAGAGTTGTGCTTCTAGATGTTGTTTGGAACCAAGCTGTTGGAAGGCAAGCCAGATCATCATAGGTTAGAAGAAATTTATATACACATACAATTTTATAACTTATGGAACAGGTGAAGGTGATAAATATGATAGTCAACAAGCCGAAAAGGATCACTTGTTCAAATTAGTCTTCTCTACAGAAGATGAATTTAATAATTCGAAACATGCTATCTAAAGCTGAAATGAAGCATTGTTCTAAGTTGATTTCAGAGGATACAAATATATACAATATATATCATACATTTTTTTAGCATTGACATCTTCTTGCATATAGGGCTTCAAATCCTTTTTAATGCTTCTCTCTATGTGATTGATGTTTCCTGTTCGGTGAAAAGGTACATCTCTTCATACTAATTATATTCCTCTTCATTATTTCCCACACTCTCAACCCCAACAATATTTTTCTTTCCAGAAACAACTACGTGCATCTTCTCAGTTTCTGGATCTTGTACATAAAAATTTGTGCAAGACGATCGACGAGAACCCACGGGTCATCTTTATAACCCACTTTGTTCAAGTCTACCAGTGTCAGCTCGTAGTTGTCAACTTTCACACCATCAGGTTGTTTGACCCATTAGCACTTAAATATGGGCATTACAATTCTCTCGCCATAATCGAGTTCCCATATTTCCTCTATGGACCCGAAGTATGTGGTCTTCTGCCCTTGTGGATCATAAGCCTCTATACGAACACCACTATTTTGTACAACACTCTTACCATATTTTTTTACTTAGTGTAAAATGTGTAACCTTTGATGTCATATGCTTGCCATGATGTCACAAAAGCAGATGGGCCAGAAGCTAACTTCTTCATTGTTGCCTCTTCTATAGAGTTTCCATATGGTATATTTTTGTCCATTAACCTCTTCTACTGTGCTCTTCCATGATCCAACCCTCTGTGTGGTCTTGGTTTTTTTCACGAAGCTCAATTTGGTGTTCCTTGATGTACGACTCAGCTATTGCGAGATGTTGTAGTACACCAAAATGTGCACGGTGTACATTCTTGTAATCTTGAATTATAAAAGTTTTCTTACCCACTTTGCCTCTACCACGTAGTCTACCCTCATGTACTGGTATAGGTACACCTATCGGTTTTACATCTTTGATGTAATCAGCACAACCCACAATCACTTCTTCAGTGGTGTATCCTTCCAAAATTGAACCCTCTGGGTGAGCACGGTTCCGCACATAACCTTTTAATACTCCTAAATATCTCTCCAATGGAAACATATGATGTAAATATAATGGCCCAAATACTTTTATCTGATCAACAAGATGTATGATTAGATGTACTTGCATATAAAAAACGATGGTGGGAAACACATCTCAAGCTTGCACATAGTCTCAACGATGTACATTTTGAAATAGTCTAAATCTTCACGTGCTATCACCATTTGCGATACTGCATTGAAGAAGTAACACAAACGTGTGATGACAACTTTTATATGTCCAGGTTTGATGACTTTTATTGCAATGGCAAGGAACACTGTCATCATCATGTGACAGTCGTGAGAATTATAGCCGAATAAAGACAAGTCTTTCATCGAGACTAGTTTGCGGATA
Source organism: Tuctoria greenei (assembly GCA_036927565.1). Classification (NCBI taxonomy): domain Eukaryota; kingdom Viridiplantae; phylum Streptophyta; class Magnoliopsida; order Poales; family Poaceae; genus Tuctoria; species Tuctoria greenei. The sequence continues at coordinate 112,585,843 of JAYESD010000011.1, read as the reverse complement.
TTGGATGAGAAAATCGTGGACACTTTGATCCCACGCAAGCATTCGCAAATTGCTTTTTTCTCTTCTAGTGTCAAGTTGTAGCTGGCTAGTGGAAGGTAATGCTTTCTGTTCACCTTTTCTACTGGGTGAAGCTCTAGTCTCATATCAAGATTTACTAGTCCATACGTGAATTTAATCCGTCCTTTGTTTTCCTCGGCATGTCCAACAAGGTCCCAATGATACTGTCAAATACTTTCTTTGTAACGTGCATCAAATCACTACTATGGCAAAATTCCAAATTCTTCCAATACAGAAGATACTTGAAAAAAATTGATTGTTTCTTGAAAGCCATGTCAGTTGTATCACCCAAAGATGTGCTTTTCTTTCTCTTTGTTCCTTTACATTTTTTGCCCTTAGCGAAAGCAATATGAATGTTCTTGACCATTTCGAACATGAGTTTTCCACTGTAAGGTTTTGGTGCAATATCTTTTTCGATTTTTTAAAGTGCATCTAGGTAATCCCTTGTGGGTTTTGGACGATTGATGACAAACAAATGGGATACTAATGAATTTACTGAGATGACTCCAGGTTAAGATAAATGAGATAGTTTGGTGCACTAAAAAAGGTGAAAAAATGAAGTGGTGTACAAAAGAGAAAAGCACAACTGACAACAGAAGCGCAAAGTAGATTTAAATGTATAGGATGTGTGTGAGAGACACATCCCAAGAGCTCAAGTATTTGCGTAAGGGTAAGGGATTAAAAACACCTAAAAATTCACTGAGCACCGGACTAGTCCGTTCATGGACCGGACTAGTCCATTCATGGACCGGACTAGTCCGTTTAACTCTCTGTAGTCCAAATGCACCGTGCACCGGGCTAGTCCAACCACGGGCCGGACTAGTCCGATATACTTTTTTGAACCAAATAACAAGGTGCACCGGACTAGTCCGATATTGGACCGGACTAGTCCGTTCAAGTCTCTGTAAACCCTTTTGACTACACTCCGGGCAAGTTTGTTCACAGCACAAGACTAGTCCATTGAACTCTTTGATGTTTAATAACACACAACATCAGATAAGTCCGTTCTTGGATCGGACTAATCCGTTCAACTCTCTGGAGTCAAATTTCACTTATACCACACACAATTAGGGTTTCTAGTGTCTGCACATTTCATGCCGACTTTTACAGAGCACACCGGACAAGTATGGTCCCCAGTACGGACTAGTCCGGTCGTCGGGATCTCTAACGGAAACTTTTTGGAAACCCTATAAATAGGAGATCCACGGCCCCATAATCACGATTAACGATTCCTACTGTCAAACTCATAAACCCTGGCGCCGCCACCTGTCCCAAGAGCACAAAAACACATCTCCCCACTCATCTAATGTCCCAAAAGGTGAAAATCAATTGAACATTCATATGTGGGGTTGGGAGATCGTCGTCTACAAGTCATTAAGCTCTTGGGGTTTGATCTCTTTACACTCGTGTTCTCTCTTGTAATCTTTTCGTGTGTATTTGATCATTTTCTTATTGTAATTCTTGTGGGAACCCTCAACGTGTGAGGTTGCCCCATAAACTCGGTGATTGCCCATGATAGTGGAATCAAGTTGGCCTTGTGTGGTGACTTGAAGAGGGAAAGGGTTTGAAGAGACCCACCTCTACGTGGGCTTCCTCAACGAGGAGAAGATCTCTTTGGTGAGATCGAACCTCAGTAAAAGTCGGTGTTTTGCATGCTCCTTTTTTTTACATCTTAATTGATTAGGGCACATAGTTGATCAATATCAGAGTTTGAATTGAAAATTGCTTCTCAAGTGCAACTTTCTGGCATCAATTGTAAATTCAAGTAATCTTATCTGTTGTTCACATTTCCGTTGCTTAAAATAATTTAAATCCTATATCAATACTTAGTCAAATCGACATACACCGAGCCCACCGGACTAGTCCGCACACATAACCGGACAAGTTTGGTCAATCAAGTTTTTGACCGTTTGAGTAAGTGTGCAGTAAATTTTCAAAGCCTGTTCACCCCCTCTAGGCCACATTCAATTGGTATCAGAGCAGGTTCTTCATCAATGAGACTCACCGCTCGGAGAGATCAATGGCCGCTAAGAATAACAATGAGATCTCGAAGGTGCTCAACACCAAGGAAGAGCAAGATACTAAAGCCTTCGATGTACTGAGGGAGAATCCACATCATGATGAAGAAGTGCGTCAACTAAAGGCACTTCTAAGGAAGAAAATTCTGAGCCAAAAGGGAAAGGAGAACGAGAAGACGACGGGGAGTGGTCATCATGCCTACTCCCGATATCCTTACAATTATAATCGTAACGTCACCCTATGCTCAATGATTCGAGAAAGCCCCGAGTTCCACAAAATGGCCCCGGCTGAACTATTGGGCAAGTTCATAAACCATGAGATGATGGAGAAGGAAGCCAATTATGTCAAAGATCTAGTTGAGCTCACCTCCTCCAAAAAGAGGGAAGTAGCTCTCAAAGCAACTTGCAAGCCTAAAGGAAAGGAAACTCGTGAAGCTCAAGACGAAGAAGATACAAGTGACGTGAGCACTAACCTAGATGATGAAGAGATGATACTCTTCATCAGGAAGTTCAAGCGCATGATGAAAAGAAGACATGGCATAAAATCAAATGAAGGGAAGAGCAAAGAAAAAGGAAAATCCAAGGCTCGACACACTTGCTATAACTGTGGCGAGTACGGACACTTCATGGTTGACTGCACCTATGAAGAGAATAAGAGGAAGAAGGAAACGAAGCCTCAAGAAAAGAAGATCTTCAAATAAAGGCGGCAAGATCATCAAGCACATATTGGCAAGGAGTGGGACTCAAACGACGAGTCCTCCTTCGATGAAGAAGAGCAGATGGCCACCATTGCCATCAAGAAACCCACGAAGAGGTCTACACTCTTCCCAAACATTGGAGGATGGGAGACTCACAATCACACTTGCCTTATGGCTAAGGAAGGCAAGAAAAAGGTTCGACTCACTCCTCCCTCGCTAAATTCCTCTATTGATGATTTTGACAGTTCTTGTGAAAATGAGGAGATGTTTAGGGGATTGAGTAAAACTGTATTAAAGAAAATTAAATTGTTGTCTGATGATATCTTTGAGAAGGAGGAGCTTGTCAACCGATAAGAAGATATGCTCATCTGTGAAAGGAAGATGTATCAAGAGGTTGAGAAACTCATTGAGATTGAAAGAGAGAAGAGCAAGTCACTTGAGCATGAGCTAGCATTGAGTAAGGAAACTTACTAAAAGCTAGAAGACTCACACCTTGCAATCAAGGATGAACTTGCTAACTTGTCAAAAGTTAACAAGATTCTTGAAGTGCAAGTTGAGTCACTCAAGCAAAGTGACTCCTCCTCCTCCTCCTCCTCCTCCAAAAGCTCACCTTCCAAAGGTGTAAGTTTGAAAACTATTGCAACTTGCACATGACAAGGAGAAGATCAAATATGCATGTAGTGCATATATGGTCACTAGACATCCTAACGTCAAAGATGGTATTGGGTTTAACAAGAACAAACACATGTCCAAAAATGATCATGCTACGAAGAAAATTACTTTTGTTAAGGAAAAATCGCATGAATCTGACTTTCAAAAATTATTTCGTACTTTTGATTCTTCATATGTACTTATGAAAGACAAATTTGGAAATATATTTGCTAAATATGCAGGGCCAGGCCACAAGAATTCGAAAACTTGTGTGTGGGTGCCCAAGACTCTTGTGACTAACCTGAGAGGACCCAAGCAAGCTTGGGTACCTAAAACCAAGGAATAATGCTATTTTGCAGGCCTACTCCTCCGGTGGATCAAAATGGGTGATAGACAGCGGATGCACCAATCACATGACCTAGGAGAGGAACATGTTCGTGGAGTATGAGCACAACGCAGACCCAAGTGAAGGGATATACTTTGGAGACAACAACCAAGGAAAGGTCCTTGGTCGCGGTAAAATTGAAATCTCTTCTCAACATACTCTCTCGAGTGTTTTACATGTAGATTCTTTAGATTATAACCTTCTGTCAATATCTCAGCGATGCGATAGAGGTTATAACTGGTTATTCACTAATGAGAGTGTGACTGTTTTAGAAGAAGCGATGGCTCGATTGCATTCAAGGGACTCTTGAAGGGAAAGCTCTACCTTGTTGACTTCAACAAAGATATAGCTGAACTCAACACTTGCTTGGTTGCTAAAACTAACATGGGATGGTTGTGGCATAGACGGCTAGCCCATGTTGGGATGAGAAATCTGCAAAAACTTTTAAAGGTGGCCACATTTGAGGTTTAAATGATGTTTTTTTTTGAGAAAGAAAGGCCGTGCAGCGCTTGCCAGGCGGGAAAACAAGTTGGAGCATCGCACCCCGCTAAGAACGTGATGACTACTACAAGACCGCTGGAACTTCTTCACATGGATATTTTCGGTCCAATTGCTTACATAAGCATCTGCAGTAACAAATATGGTTTAGTTATTGTTGATGATTTTTCAAGATTCACCTGGGTATTTTTGTTGTATGATAAATCAAAAACTCAGGAAATCCTCAAGAAATCCCTGAGAAGAGCTCAAAACGAATTCTCATCGACCGTGAATAATATTGGAAGTGACAACGGGACAAAATTAAAAAAATACATAAGTTGAGGAGTACCTTGATGAAGAAGGAATAAAGCATGATTTTTCGACACCTTACTCCCCTCAACAAAACGGGGTGGCCGAAAGGAAAAACAGAACGCTAATTGAAATGGCGAGGACAATGTTGGATGAATACAAGACATCAGACTGGTTTTGTGCTGAAGCGGTGAACACCGCTTGTCACGCCACACATCGGTTGTATCTTCACCTACTCTTGAAGAAAACGCCGTATGAGCTTCTTACCGGTAACAAACCAAATGTTTCATATTTTAAAGTATTTGGTTGTAAATGTTTTATTCTGAACAAGAAACCGAGGACTTCGAAGTTCGCTTCGAAATCTGATGAAGGGTTCTTGCTCGGTTATGATTCGAATGCCTATGTCTATCGTGTCTTCAACAAAGTCTCTAGCCTTCTTGAAGTAGCACGTGACGTAGTGTTCAGTGAAACTAACGGCTCCCAAGTAGAGCAGGTTGATAAGTGTGTGCTAGATCAAGAAGAAGCCTCGTGTGAAGCGTTGAGGAAAATGGCACTTGGTTATATTCTACCTCAAGAGCAACCACAAGACTCAAGTGCACAAGATGAACCTCAACAAGGAAGCAATGATCAAGGGGGAGTTCATGCACAAAATCAAAATCTGGAAGATCAAGAAGATCCATGTAACCACGGAAGCAATGATTTAGGGGAAGACAATGAACATGAAGACAATGAAGAGCAAGCAACTTCACAAGTCCCTCACCCAAGAGTACATCAGAGTGTACAAAGAGATCATCCTGTCAACAACATCATTGGAGATATTGCCAAGGGAGTAACTACTAGATCTCACATAGCAATTTTTTGTGTATATTTTTTTGGGAACCATATAGGGTAGAAGAAGCCTTAAAGGATCCAGATTGGGTGATTGCAATGCAAGAGGAGTTGAACAACTTCAAGAGAAATGAAGTGTGGAAACTAGTGGAAAGGCCAAAGGCGAACATTGTTGGAACCAAATGGGTCTTTCGGAACAAACAAGATGAACTTGGAGTGGTAATAAGAAATAAAGTGAGACTTGTGGCTAAAGGTTACTCACAAGTCAAAGGTTTGGACTTCGACGAAACTTTCGCTCCGATAGCTAGACTTGAGTCCAATCGTATGTTATTGGCATATGCTACTCACCATAACAAGCTGTATCAAATGGATGTCAAAAGTGCCTTCCTCAACGATCCAATTAAGGAAGAAGTGTACGTGGAGCAGCCACTAGGATTTGAAGATCAAGAGTACCCCAACCATGTCTATGTAACATCCCAAAATTTTCAAATTTGGCTAATTCATATAAGAAAAAGGGAATTTTAAATTTTTTATTTCCAAATCTCTTCTTCAACCCATCCGAATCTCGAGGGCGAGATTCATTTTAAGGGGGTAGAGTTGTAACACTCTGAATTTTCGAGTTTTGGCAAACTAAAAATTTAAATGGGAATTTAGAGTTAATAATAAGAAGGAATTATTTTTATAAAGAAAAATATAAAATATATGCATCTCATCTTGCATTTGCATTCATCCCTAGGTATTAAAATTTATTTACCATAATAAATACATTAAAAGCAATTAAATTCCCATAATAAATATGGAAGGAAAGAAATAAAGAAAAGGAAAATAAATAAATAAATAATAAACAGATAATATAAATAAATGAACAAGATAACTAAACAAAAAATATAAACAAATAAAGAAAAGAGACAAAAATAATAAATGAGAAAGAAAAAAATATATACATGCAAACAAATGAATAAATAATAACAAATAAATAAAATAAAGAAATAAATCATAAATAAAAAGAAAAAAATAAAAACAATAATAAATAAATAAATAAATAATAGATAATATGAAAAGCAAAAAGAAAGAAAACAAAAAAATGGAAGTTAACAATGGCTGAACCTCTGATAGTACAACCCTGACCGCATGAAGAAAAGCAAAAGAAAAAAATGAAAGAAAAAAAACAAGTCAAGCCAACAGCCCTACCGCACAAAAGTCCTAGCTGCACCGGAAAAAAAGAAGTAAACCCAGCCTCCGGTTTTTCACGGAAAGCTCCCGATCAGAACATGTCCCCTAGGCCAAACCACACCCAAAAAAAAGAAAAAAAAAGCCACTGAGTGCCAGCCTGCAGAGCAGCACCGAGTCCATCGGGACTCTTGGACGAACGCGTGCCTGAGCCTCGTCCCCACCCGAGCGGGACTCGATTTCTCTGCTGCGCCAGCTATAAAAAGGCTCTGCTCCCTCCCGTAAGGTCTTGCATCGTTAGCACCGCTAGAAAAGAAAATCTTAAGCCCTAGCCGCCAGCAGCACCGAAGAAAGCCTCATGGTCAGAGAGAGAAAAAAAGAGACGCTGCTTCCGCCATAGATTGTGGTGACATCGCTGTTCTTCGCAGGAGATTGCTACATCACTATCGTCTTCTTCGTCAAGATCTCATCGTCGTTTTCTTCGTCTACGTCACGCCGTGGGTTTTCGACGGAATCGTTAAGTCACCGTCGTCCTCTTCATCAACGAAACTCTAGATCCTGGAGACATGCGGCACGCCGCCGTTCCACGACCGTCAAGACTAGCTATAGACGATAGGTATTATGATATATATCTAGACAACTATTTTGGTTCTAATACTTGAATTAAATCACGTATATGACGTGTTTTATTTGAGTGGTTGTTAATCATCGTCAGATCGTCTTAAATCACTTGGAACTCACAAGTTAGACTAAATCATGCAACATCAGTAGGTTATTCGAGATTTACTAAAATTTATATTTTCAGTATTATTTAATCTGTTTTTCAGATTTAATAAATAAGATTAAAGACTAGTTAATTCATAATGTAACAAACTAAATCCAGAAAAATTCCTAAAACTTTAGAATAAATTCTATTAAGTTATCAATAATATTTTCAGTATATTTAATATTCTGAAATAATTATTTTTACCTCTGAATAAATTCTAATTAATTCCAAACTTGCTCAAATAAATAGGAAATCATTATCGAAAATTATTAAAAAGCCATAGAAATTTATATAACATTAATGCAAACATATTTTCTGCATGTATCCATATTTAGCATATTGATTAATGGTTGCAATGCATTTATTATGTATGTTTGCTTGTGTATTTGGTTGATTGCGAGTAGACCGGTACGCTCAAGAGGTTACGATTGAGAAGCGAGTATGCATGGATGTTCGTGTGCAAGACGTTGAATTGCTTGACTATCGAATTGTGGGATATAAAGGCAAGTGTCCTTGATCATATTGATCCTGTTTTAAAATAAATGTTTTGTTTGCAAAATTGCATGCTTGTGTCAATTTGATGGGAATCCTATGATAGGAAGTTTACTAGATTTGGTTAACCACTCTTGTCTCTTGGAATTATGGTAGAGAGTCGGGATGGGCATTTTACCTTTTTACTTCGCTTAATTAATTGGGATGGGAAAACAACACTACACATTTAATTATGCATTAATGATATTCTGGTTAATGTGAACTAATCAATATGATATGGTAGTGCGTGATCTAAGCAAGCCTGGTATGTGGATGGGTTGGATGTCATGGTGGTTTGCTTGCTTTAGATCTAAGGACTGGTTCATGCGAGAATAAGCCAGGACTACAGTGCCACCACGAGGCCAAGTATGGGTGCGGCGTAGCTGATTAATTAGGGCTTTTCCAGTGCTATTTGGACCATTAAGGATGCTCGGGGAAGGGTTAGTCGGATTGGGTTTTTTGATGATTGGTGGGACTACCCTAGGATCCGAATGGCTCAAGAGGGGGCTCTTGGTTGACGATGTGCTCTGTAGGAGACATCACCACTGGTGAAACCTTAGTGGGGTCTAAATAGGCTAGTAATCCCTTTGTAAAGGCTATTTTGTGATCTCTTGGTCACACACCAACGGAAGTGTGTAATGTGACCGACGGGTCATGGGCATAAGGGAGGTTCTTAGTCATCGAAAGGTGATGAAATCACAAACATGTGGGTAAAGTGGTACAAACTCTACAGAGTCTATTAAAACTATCATGATAGCCGTGCTCCTGGTTATGAGCATCTGAACAACTTCCATGATTAGAGGGAACCTGGTATTGGTATGGTTTTTGGGAAGCTTATGGTTTGGTACTGGTTATGGGATGGTATTATGGTTTATGACAACGGTTATGGATTAAACTATGACATTGAATATGGTTAATGGTATGATGGTGATGGATATGGAATATAGATTGGTGCTATGTTATTAATTATGGTTTATGATGGGTTTATTTCACATACATAATACATATTGCTTTTCAAATGTTTTAATGTACTTTTCAGCACTTAGCCATTATCATTGTTGTCATTTGAATCAGATACATGTCATACTTTCCACACTTGCTGAGTACGACATGTACTCACTCTTGCAATACCCCACCAATGGTTGCAGGTTAGGATTGGGAGTATTACATTAATAACGCGGAGTACTAGGCTGTGTGCTACTGTCAGCTTTGCCTGTGGTGTTATTGGAGCTGCGCTATCCCTTTGCTTAGTTGCTTATTAGTTTATTTCCGCTGCATTAGTTGCACTTGTCATTAATATTCATTAGAGCTGGTATTCGAGGATATAATGAATTGTGTAATAAAAGTACTTATTTATTATCTTGTGCTATGATAATTATTTGTATATCGTTTGTGATGCACTTGTGTATGTGTGTTGAACATCCTGGACACACATATACTGCACTTGGTTCATTTTCGGAACCGGGTGTCACAAATTGATATCAGAGCCACAGGTTGACCGTAGGACGCAGCCTAGATAGAATGGACACTTTAGAGCACATAGGAGCACTCTAGAATTGATGTGTTTTTGCTTGGAGTGTTGTTTGCTATATATATAGTTTGCTTGGTGTGCTGATTGCTTTGTAATGTTGCTTGTATTCTTGTGTGCTTAGTAGAGGATTGTGGGATGCTTTAGCATTGCCATATCGATATAGGCTTGTATAGGTAGTTGTTTAAGATCATATACCTTGATGAATGCATATAGGTTAGGATTCATTCTATCTTCATTACTGTCTCTACTTCTATGGAAGATTGTCAATACGAGGAAATTCATAACCCCGGATGAAGCTACATGGGAGCGTGAAGATGTTATCAAGGATTTTCTCATCTCTTCTTTAATCCATCCGAATCTCGAGGGCGAGATTCCTTTTAAGGGGGGTAGATTGTAACATCCAAACATTTTCAAATTTGGCTAATTCAAATAAGAAAAAGGGAATTTAAAATTTTTTATTTCCAAATCTCTTCTTCAACCCATCTGAATCTCGAGGGCGAGATTCATTTTAAGGAGGTAGAATTGTAACACCCTGAATTTTCGAGTCTTGGCAAACTAAAAATTTAAATGGGAATTTAGAGTTAATAATAAGAAGGAATTACTTTTATAAAGAAAAATATAAAATATATGCATCTCATCTTGCATTTGAACTCATCCCTAAGTATTAAAATTTATTTACCATAATAAATACATTAAAAGCAATTAAATTGCCATAATAAATATGGAAGGAAAGAAATAAAGAAAAGAAAAATAAATAAATAAATAATAAACAAATAATATAAATAAATGAACAAGATAATTAAACAGAAAATATAAACAAATAAAGAAAAGAGACAAAAATAATAAATGAGAAAGAAATAATATATAAATGAAACAAATGAATAAATAATAATAAATAAAATAAAATAAAGAAATAAATCATAAATAAAAAGAAATAATAAATAAAAACAATAATAAATAAATAAATAATAGTTAATATGAAAAGAAAAAAGAAAGAAATTAAAAATGGAAGTTAACAATGGCTGAACCTCTGATATGACAACCCTGACCGCATGAAGAAAAGCAAACGAAAAAAATGAAAGAAAAAAAACAAGTCAAGCCAACAGCCCTGCCGCACAAAAGTCCTGGCTGCACCGAAAAAAAAAGTCAACCGAACCTCCGGTTTTTCACGGGAAGCTCCGATCAAAACATGTCCCCTAGGGCCAAACCACACCGAAAAAAAGAAAAAAAAATGAAAAAAAAGCCACCGAGTGCCCGCCTGCAGAGCAGCACCAAGTCCATTGGGACTCTTGGGCGAGCGCGTGCCTGAGCCTCGTCCCCACCCGAGTGGGACTCGATTTCTTTGTCGAGCCCGCTATAAAAAGGCTCTGCTCCCTCCCGTAAGGTCTTGCATCGTGAGCACCGCCGGAAAAAAAAAACTTAAGCCCTAGCCGCCAACAGCACAGAAGGAAGACTCACGGTCAGAGAGAGAAAAAAAGAGCCGTTGCTTCCGCCATAGATTGTTGCAACATCACTATTCTTCGCAGGAGGTTGCTACATCGCTATCATCTTCTTCGTCAACATCTCATCGCTGTTTTCTTCGTCTACGTCACGCCGCGGATCTTCGACGGAGTCGTTAAGTCACTGTCGTCCTCTTCATCAACGAAACTCTAGATCCTGGAGACATATGGCACGCCGCCGTTCCACGACCGTCAAGACTAGCTACACAAGATAGGTATTATGATATATATCTAGACAACTATTTTGGTTCTAATACTTGAATTAAATCATGTATATGACGCATTTTATTTGAGCGGCTGTTAATTATCGTCAAATCGTCTTAAATCACTTCGAACTCACAAGTTAGAGTAAATCATGCAACATCAGTAGGTTATTCTAGATTTACAAAAAATTATATTTTCAGTATTATTTAATCTGTTTTTCAGATTTAATAAATAAGATTAAAGCCTAGTTAATTCATAAAGTAACAAAATAAATCCAGAAAAAATCCTAAAATTTTAGAATAAATTCTATTAAGTTATTAATAATATTTTAAGTATATTTAATATTCTGAAATAATTATTTTGCCTCTGAATAAATTCTAATTAATTCCAAACTTGCTCAAATAAATAGGAAATCATTATCGAAAATTATTAAAAAGCTATAGAAATTTATATAACATTAATACGAACATATTTTCTGCATGTATCCATATTTTGCATATTGATTAATGGTTGCAATGCATTTATTATGTATGTTTGCTTGTGTATTTGGTTGATTGCGAGTAGACCGGTACGCTCAAGAGGTTACGATCGAGAAGCGAGTATGCATGGATCTTCGTGTGCAAGACATTGAATTGCTTGACCACCAAATTGCGGGATATAAAGGCAAGTGTCCTTGATCATATTGATCCTATTTTTAAAATAAATGATTTGTTTGCAAAATTGCATGCTTGTGTCAATTTGATGGGAATCCTATAATAGGAAGTTTACTAGATTTGTTTAACCACCCTTGTCACCTGGAATTATGGTAGAGAGTTGGGATGGGCATTTTACATTTTTACTTCGCTTAATTAATTGGGATGGGAAAACAACACTACACATTTAATTATGCATTAATGATATTCTGGTTAATGTGAACTAGTCAATATGATATGGTAATGGGTGATCTAAGCAAGCCTGGTATGTGGATGGGTTGGATGTCATGGTGGTTTGCTTGCTTTAGATCTAAGGATCGGTTCATGCGAGAATAAGCTAGGACTACAGTGCCACCACGAGACAAAGTATGGGTGCGGCATAGCTGATTAATTAGGGCTTTGCCAGTGCTATTTGGACATTAAGGATGCTCGGGGAAGGGGTAGTTGGATTGGGTTTGTTGATGATTGGTGGGACTACTCTAGGATCTGAATGGGTTAAGAGGGGGCCCTTGGTTAAAGATGTGCTATGTAGGAGACATCGCCACTTGTGAAACCTCAGTGGGGTCTAAATAGGCTAGTAATCCCTTTGTAAAGGCTATTTTGTGATCTCTTGTTCACACACCAACGGAAGTGTGTAATGTGACCGACAGGTCATGGGCATAAGGGAGGTTCTTAGTCATCGAAAGGTGATGAAATCACAAACACGTGGGTAAAGTGGTATAAACTCTGCAGAGTCTATTAAAACTATCATGATAGCCCCGGTTATGAGCACCTGGACAACTTTCATGATTAGAGGGAACCTGGTATTGGTATGGTTTTTGGGAAGGTTATGGTTTGGTACTGGTTATGGGATGGTATTATGGTTTATAGCAATGGTTATGGATTAAACTATGACATTGAATATGGTTAATGGTATGATGGTGATGGATATGGAATATGGATTGGTGCTATGTTATGAATTATGGTTTATGATGGGTTTGTTTCACATACATAATACATATTGCTTTTCAAATGTTTTAATGTACTTTTCAACACTTAGCCATTATCATTGTCGTTATTTGAATCAGTTGCATGTCATACTTTCCACACTTGTTGAGTACAACATGTACTCACTCTTGCAATCCCCCACCAACAGTTGCAGGTCAGGATTGGGAGTATTACGTTAATAACGCAGAGTACTAGGCTGTGTGCTACTGTCAGCTTTGCCTGTGGTGTTATTGGAGCTGCGCTATCCCTTTGCTTAGTTGCTTATTAGTTTATTTCCGCTGCATTAGTTGAACTTGTCATTAATATTCATTAGAGCTGGTATTTGAGGATATAATGAATTGTGTAATAAAAGTACTTATTTATTAACTTGTGCTCTAGTAATTATCTGTATATCGTTTGTTATGCGCTTGTGTATGTGTGTTGAACATCCTGGGCACACATATACTGCACTTGGTTCATTTTCGGAACTGGGTGTCACAGTCTATAAACTGTGTAAGGCTCTCTATGGCCTCAAACAAGTTCCTCGAGGTTGGTATGAGTGCCTTAGATATTTTCTGACACAAAATGGCTTTAAAATTGGAAAAGCTGGTTATACATTGTTCACAAAACACTTTGATGATCATCTATTTGTATGTCAAATCTATGTTGATGATATTATCTTTGGTTCTACTAATAAGTCATTTTGTGAAGAGTTTAACAAGATTATGACAGGTAGGTTCGAGATGTCGATGATGGGTGAATTGAAGTTCTTCTTGGGATTCCAAGTGAAGCAACTAAGAGAGGGCACATTCATAAGTCAAACCAAGTACACGCAGAACATGCTCAAAAAGTTCAATATGGACAAGGCCAAGCCCATCAAGACACCCATGGCAACTAACGGACACCTCGACCTCAACGAAGATTGTCCAAATGTGGATCAAAAGGTATATCGGTCTATGATTGGCTCATTACTCTATTTATGTGCGTCGAGGCCAGATATTATGCTTAGTGTGTGTATGTGTGCAAGGTTTCAAGCCGCACCTAAAGAGTGCCATTTAACATCCGTAAAAAGAATCTTAAGGTACCTTGTGCACACACCCAACTTGGGTCTTTGGTATCTCAAAGGATCCAAGTTTAACTTGATAGGTTATTCTGATGCTGACTATGCATGATGCAAAGTCGATAGAAAGAGCATGTATGCGACCTGTCAATTTCTTGGCAGATCCCTAGTTTCATGGTCATCTAAAAAGCAAAACTCCATTGCTCTTTCCACAACCGAAGCGGAGTATGTTGCAGCCGGTAGTTGTTGCACACAACCACTTTGGATGCAACAAACTCTAATGGACTATGGCTACAATGTGAACCATATTCCACTCTTATGTGATAATGAGAGTGCTATAAAAATTGCACACAACCCAGTAGAGCACTTAAGAACTAAGCACATAAATATTCGTCACCATTTCCTAAGAGATCATTCATTAAAAGGTGACATTGAAATTTCACATGTTAGGACTGAAAAACAACTTGCAAATATTTTCACCAAGCCCCTAGATGAAAAGAGGTTTTGTGAGCTAAGAAACGAGTTAAATATACTTGACTCTAGAAATGTGGCTTGAAACATTGCATACCTGATCGCGATTTCAAAGTTTGCTCATTTTTGCAAAAGTTGCGCCTTATCTCGATTTTCTCTTGACAACTATTTAAATGAGTAAATCTTGATGAATTATAGCCATTGTATGATTTATGATTGCTTACTGGTCATGTTCATAAAGATTATTCGTGAAATAATGTCCTTTAGATCACTATTAGATTAAACAACAAAAATCGAGTTGTTTAAATTCAGTTCTGTCCTGCTGACACCGGACTTGTTCGACATCAGAACCGGACTAGTCCGTTGGCACAAACTAGTCCGGCCCGAGTCCGAGGCACCGGACTTGTACGGTGGCGACCAGACTAGTCCGGATTTGTCAGGGTTAACCCTAATCTGCCGCCAGGAGCTCATCTTCCACCTTTCACAACCTCCATTTCACTCTCTCTCCTCTCCCGTGAGCTCCAAAGGCGATTTTCACATCTAGCCACAAAAATTGTGGATTTCTCCAAGGGAAATCTCCTCCTCAGCATGAAGCCTGTCCACTCCGGACTAATCTGGCCCCAAGTCCGCTCCTTCAACGCGAATCTTCAACTTTTCGATAAAATCCCCCTCAAACCCTAGCTCTCAACTTTTCTTGATTCTAGATTGTTTCACTCAATTCCTAGGGCATAAATTACTCCTCTATATGTACTCCTACTATTTCCTAGTCCTTGTGAATCGATTCGAGCTAGATCTGTTGAAAATAGGAATTTAGGGTTCTTATGCCAGACCGGACTAGTCTGGTGCTCAAGTGCGGACAAGTCTCGTTAACCAGACAAGTCCGCTCTTTAAAAACGGACAAGTCCGGTACCTGACATTTTGAACTTCTAAATCCTAGTTTGCACTAGTCTCAAATCGATTCTTATCTAATCCTTGAACCTCCTTATCAGGCACGATGTCTTCGGGTTCAGAGGACTGTTCTTTTCACTATGATGAAGAAGTACAACGTGCTCGAGTGCAGAGAGCTAAGGAGAAGGTGATGAAGAAAAGACATGATGTCAATGTCCACTCTCCTCCTTCTGACGACACTCTTCCTAAGAGAAGGAGAGTGGTACTTAAGAAGGCTTAGGGAAAGAATACTGCTGAGAGCTCAACGGGGCCCAAGAGAACTCTTAACAAGGGCAAAAGACTTTCTAGTGGCCCTATTGTCCCATTGAAGATGAAAGCTCCTACTCACCGCAACAGATAGCCATCTAGTGCTGATTTCACTGACAAAGATGGTGAGCTAGTTGACAAGTTTAGGAAGGTAGAAGTCTATGATCAGCCCAAACAATCAGCTGATCCAAGATTTTGGAGTAATTTCCATGCTGACTATTATGAGCATGTGTATTTAAAGATGAGGAATCCAGTCATTGAAAGTCAATGGGTTGATATCACCTATCTACACTCCAAAAGATGTCAAGCCTATCAAGAGGTTATGGGAGCCTTGGAGTTGCATGGACTGAAAGATCTAGTCTCTTTCTAGTAGGACTGGAACATTGAGGTCATCACTCAATTCTACTCAACTCTCTATTTTGCTCGTGATGACACTGATAGGATGATTTGGATGACACATGGAGCACGGTACAGTGTCACTTATGAGGAGTTTGCAAGAACTCTTCACCTGGAAGATTCTTTGGCGAATGACATCATTATCCACAATCTGAAGCCTCTGGAGAAAGATCAGCTTGACTTTCTCTATGATACAAAGATGCCATTCAAATATCCAACCACTAAGTATTTGAAGCCTTTCTATTCTATCCTTAACAGGATCCTGAGGAAGACCATAACTCCCGAGGAGGGAGATGCAGGGACTATTCAAGGCACCCTCAGGACATTGATGAAGGTGATAAGCAGGAAAAGGACTTTCAATGTCTTTGGGTACATGTACAATGACATTTTGAACATCTCCATTACTCCTAATAGGTCTTGTGGCTATGCACCTTACATCATGTATATGATTGAGAAGGTGACATGACTGGAATTTGTCAAGGATGTGCTCCATACCAGAATCAGGCCCCTGAAGCCTACTATCTACACTGTTCCATTTGCACCCACCTCACCTGCAGAGGAACAAAAATCCAAAAGGGCTCAAGAAGGCACACGATCTGAGGGTACTGCTCCTCCTCCACCTCATAGAGAGTCATCCAGTGGAATTCTGAAGATGCTGTCATCCATCTTTGCTTCTTGTCGCAAAGTGGAAATCAAGCAGCATAAAGAGTGTCTAGCCAGGAAGAAGCATCAAAGATATGTGAAGGCCAACATCAAAGCCATCTGTGACAAGTTAGAGATTGAGCCAGTGGCGTCACCTCAGATTTCAGAGGATTCAGAAGAAGATATTACTAAGATGCCTCCTTTAACTGAACAAGAGTTGACATCATTTGGACTGGCTGGTGTTTCTGATCCTCCTACTCCTCAAGCATTAGAAGATGAAAAAGAAGATGAAGAGAGGACTGCGAGTGAGAGAGGCAGTGACAATGAGTGATTCCACTCAATTTTTCCCTTTTTGGTGCCTTGATGCCAAAGAGGGAGAGATTGAGACTAGTTGTAGCTTTTAATCCATTAAGGACTTGTGATCAAGGACATGTAATCATTTTTAAACTATTGTAATTTATTTTGGATGTGCTTAATTTATTAAATGTGTGATGCTTAGTTAATGTTAATGTGATGATTGTTGTTATAATTGTCAAATGCTTATGCATTGCTCATCACATTTGTTGATCACACACTTGTTAGGCACCCCACCATAAAGAGTGCATATATGTGAGAAGCTTCTTATTATTCATTTATTATCCTCATATATGCACCCTTTATGAAAATCAAAATTTTACTCTTAATTGTGAAATCTCAATTGATTGTCATAATCACCAAAGAGGGGGAGATTGAAAGTGCATCTAGGCAATCCCTTGTGGGTTTTAGACGATTGATGACAAACAAATGAGATCCTAATGAATTTATTGAGATGACTGCAGGTTAAGCTAAATGAGATAGTTTGATACACTAAAAAAGGTGAAAAAATGAAGTGGTGTACAAAAGAGAAAAGCACAACTGACAATAGAAGTGCAAAGTAGATTTAAATGTATAGGATGTGTGTGAGAGACACATCCCAAGAGCTCTTGCGTAAGGGTAAGGCATTAAAAACACCTAAAAATTAACTGAGCACCGGACTACTCTGTTCATAGACCGTACTAGTCCGTTTAACTCTCTGTAGTCCAAATGCACTGTGCACCGGACTAGTCCGATATACTTTGTGGAACCAAATAACAAGGTGCACCGGACTAGTCTGATATTGTATCAGACTAGTCCGTTCACGTCTCTATAAAACCTTTTCACTACACTACAGACAAGTCTGTTGACAAGACATGACTAGTCCGTTGAACTCTCTGATGTTCAATAACACACAACATCAGACATGTCTGTTCTTGGATCGGACTAGTCCGTTCAACTCTATAGAGTCAAATTTCACTTGGCACCAGACAAGTCCAGACACCAACCGGACTAGTCCGATATACCACACACAATTAGGGTTTCTAGTGTGCTGCACATTTCATGCCGACTTTTACACAGCACACCGGACAAGTCTGGTCTCCAGTACGGACTAGTCTGGTCGTCGGGATCTCTAACGGTAACTTTTTGGAAACCCTATAAATAGGAGATCCACAGCCCAACAATTACGATTAACGATTCCTACTATCAAACTCATAAACCATAGCGCTGCCACCTGTCCCAAGAGCACAAAAACACATCTCCCTACCCATCTAAAGTCCCAAAAGGTGAAAATCAATTGAGCATTCAGATTTGGGGTTGGAGATCGTCGTCTACACGTCGTTGAGCTCTTGGGGTTTGATCTCTTTACACTTGTGTTCTCTCTTGTAATATTTTCGAGTGTATTTGATCATTTTCTCATTGTAATTCTTGTGGGGGCCCTCAACATGTGAGGTTGCCCCATAAACTCGGTGATTGCCCGTGATAGTGGAATCAAGTCGGCCCTGTGTGGTGACTTGAAGAGGGAAAGGGTTTGAAGAGACCCGGCTTTGTGTGGGCTTCTTCAACGAGGAGTAGATATCTTTCGTGAGATCGAACCTCGGTAAAATTGGGTGTCTTGCCTGCTCCTTTATTTTTACATCTTAATTGATTAGGGCACATAGTTGATCAATATCAGAGTTTGAATTGCAAATTGCTTCTGAAGTGCAACTTTTCGACATCAATTGTAAATTCAAGTAATCTTATCTGTTGTTCACATTTCCGCTGCTTAAAATAATTTAAATCCTGTATCAATACTTAGTCAAATCGACATACACCGAGCACACCAAACTAGTTCACACACATAACCGGACAAGTCCAATCGATCAAGTTTTTGACCGTTTGATTAAGTGTCCAGGAAATTTTCAAAGCCTATTCACCCCCGCCCCTCTAGCCCCCCCCCCCCCTCTAGGCCACATTCAGTTTTGTTATCAAATTGTTCTTTCATCTTCCTATACTTGTGGGTATCTTTCCCGGGTTAGGTTTCTGTGCTGCCCGAGGGGCCCTTTGTATAGGCATCCGTTTTTAGAGGCGGGTTTGAACGAAAAACCGCCTGTGATAAAAATTAATTAAGTTCAGACGGTTTTTTCAGGCGGTTTTTAACAGCTGCACAGGCAGTTGTTCCTAAACAACCACTTGTGATAATGGTCAGAGCATGTTCTTCAGTTTTCTTTTCCTTTTTGCTTCTTTTTTATTTAGATTCTAATATAAATATTCAAACATGTATAGATTCTGCAAATTGAGTCCAAGATTCTTTCTTCTATATTTTTCAAAAATTTATATCTACCACCTAGACCAAATATTTTAAAACTTGTATAGCTAACATTATATGTTTTGGTAAATATCAAATTAACTTATACTCACATATTATTCACATTTCTGTATCTCCTAAAGAAAAGGGACTCTTCACTGAAATTGGTTTGTATGAACATATTTGTCTTATTTATACATGTATGAATTTTGTTAATTTTTTTGAAGCTTTCCGACATATCAAAATTCAAATTATCCATCATTATAATCACATGCTCATATACATATGAGACATTCATTAAATTTTGAACACACATTGATTCAAAAAAAAAATTAAAAAAAACCTGAAAAAATCCATAGAGGTTGGTATGATGACTACAAAGTTCCATTGGAAAAATAAATTAAAAAATCATTATATCCATCAAGATACAAAGATAACAGATAACCAGTGTTATTTGTTTTTTAATTTCTGACCAATTTCAATGGTTTTCCCAAGTGAAATTTAATGGTAACCTTTAATACTCAAGCATATTACAAGAAAGTGGAATTTGGGCTTTTAAAAGGCGCCACATTTAATCAAGAATATTAATTAAGCCTATATAAAGATCTTTGCAGGCGGTTGGTACTGAATAACCGCCTGAGAAAAGTCTTTATCTCAGGTGGATATTATTTACCAACCGCCTAAGATAATAGTACATCTTCGCAGACGGTTGGTAATTAATAGCCGCCTGAGATAAGTCCTCTTCTCAAGCGGTTGGTACTTAATAACTGCCTGAGAAGATAGGCGTCTATATATAGCCCTCGGCTGCATTGGAAAAACCTAACCCGGGCGAAATCACTTAGACGCTGTCAGACTGCCAAAATTTCGTTTATCGCCAAGTCTTCACCCTCCTCGCCGTCGAGCTTCGCCTTCGTCGCCGAGCTTCGATCTCGCCGCCAAGCTTCGCCCTCGCTGTTTCCTTCCTTTCCGTCCAGGTACGCCGAGCTTTGACCTCGCCCGCCGCCGCGCCCGCACTCGCTTCCACCCTCTCTCCCTCCCCCATGCCAAGTAAGCTCATCTCCCTCTCACCCTCCTCTAGAGCGGCCTCCACCCAACCTCACTCGAGCCCCCCCTCTTACCCGGCCTCACCCGAGCCCCCTCCATGGACGCCGGATGAGCTCCCCTCCAGTCGGCCTCCAATCGAGCACCCCCTCCCACCTCCCCCCCACCAAGTCCCCCTCCCACCCGGCCTCCTCAGTGCCCCCTCCCTCCCCACCCGTTCTCCTCCCCCACCAACATTTCCCTCCTCATCGGCGAACCGATTATGCTATGCAATGTTGTTTAATTATTGATTGAATTGTGCATTGTGAATTGTTGTACATAACATTGAGCATAAATGGTGGATTGTAATTGTTATTGTTTAATTGTTGATTTAATCAATGCGAATTTTGAATTGTGCATTGTTATTGTTTAATTGTTGATATAATTGTTCTTGTCGGCTTTTGATACAAGCAATACACATGCCTAGCTAATGCCTTGGTCGGTCGCCTCAAACCCTAGAATGGAACTTGGTCAATCACCTTGGTCAGCCGCCTTAAACCCTAGAATTCCTTATCAAATGCTAGAATGCTTCCATCTTTTTCTTTCATGCAACACTTCATGTAGAGTTAATATGCCATTCATTATATTTCTTTTGGGTATCTACAGATTGAACCTTGTGAATATGCCATTCATGTAACCTTATTTATCTGCCACTTTCTCCATTCGTAGTGTTAATATATTTGTAAACCATTTAAAAATACAAATACAAAGTACCAAAATGCATGCAGTTTTCTTGTTGGAGAGCTCGTGCCGATCATAACCGAGAATTGGAGAAAATTACCTGAGGAGACCAAGAATGAGTTGTGGGAAAGGATAAAGAAACAATTCAAGTTCTCGAAAGGCACGGAAGAAGCTGTAAAGAAAGCAACATTGGTCTCTTGCGGCAAGAAGTTTTGTGGCTGGAAGAGTGAAATGAATGCTTTTGTTAAGGCCGATAAGGTCCCTAGCCCGAGGAAGATGGGAAAAATCACACAAGCTCAGTGGCAAGAATTTGTTCGTCAAAAGACCACATCTGATGCTAAAGCCCTAAGTGCAACTAGGTCAGAGCTTGCCAAAAAGAACAAATACCATCATCGCTTGGGGTCTGCCGGATATGCCGCCAAAGTCCAGAAATGGAATAAGATATTAGACAAAATTACCAATAATGGCAATCCTTACTCATTAGAAGGATGCGATGAGAGAACACAACGATGGGTCTTTGCTCGATCAGGTTTGACCAGCGAGGGCAAACTTAAAAAGCCCGACTCTGTGAATGAAGTAGAGCAAAAAATGAAAAAAGTAATTGAAAATCAACAGAAGGGTCTCTTCAAGCCATAGAGGGAGAATGACCAACTTACCGCTATCCTAGGAAACCCTGGATACAGTGGATGGGTTCGAGCAATCTCTTCTCAAATGTCTTGGCTAGATGGTTTCCCAAAAGATAAATAGACATATAGCAGACGTGAGAAGTTCAAGAAAACACTTGATGAAACGATTGCTCAAAATGTCAAAGAAAATGTGCAAGAAATAATAGAACAACTTAGACAATCGGGACAATTAGTGGCACCGAGTACAGCGATGGTTCCCGTGTCAAAGGAGCATTTGGTATCTCCAACTATCTTCCCTAGCAGCGTAGGTTCTGTGCCAGGCTCAGGGTCAACCCATAAGTTTGCCGTCGATGATATTGCTAAGGACAGATCTTGTCATCTTCTTGTCCCGACCGGCAGAGCAGGGAACAAAACCAAACATGTTGTCACTGCTATGGCAAAGCCTGATCATGACATGCAAGTTCTTCAAATCATTGATAATGATTATGAAGATTATGAAATAGACCACATCACACATGAGGGGATCGCGACTTTGGGGCAGGCTGTCAACCAATTAATCCTTTGGCACCGACGTGATATTGTGTTGGACGATGAGCCAATTTCTAGACCTATCGCATCTCAAAATACTGCAACCCTGTCTTCTAAGGTGAAAGTACAGGAAGATCCACTCCTAGTCCAAGAAGATCCACTCCCTCTATGTCTCAGCAAGGATGATAGTAACCTTGCTAGTAAAGATAACCAAGAGCAACAAGTTAAACAACAGCTTCAAGCAGTACCAGCTCAAGCTGTTGTTAGTAAAGAGCAACCAGTTGAGCAACAGCTTGAAGTAGTACTAGAGCAAGCTGCTGGTAGTAAGGAGCAATCAGTTGAACAACAGGTTCAACGACAAGCCAGTGTCCAACTTCCGACGACCACTCCTCGATCATTAGTGCCTACCAAAGTTAGCTCATATGAAAATAAGAAACTTTCATTAGAAGTGTCAAAGTATTTGGAAAATATGAAGGAAAATATTAGAAAATCGAGTGCATCTCATTCTTCACATGAGCCAGCGTTAGAAGATATTGAGGAGTGGGAAGAAGACGGTGTCATGTATAATTGGCGGACGACTTTAGATAAACCAGGAGTTCCAATATACAAGCTTGAGGATGTTCCTCCTAAATATGAGAATGGGAAGCCGTTCATGACATCGGTACAACGTAGCAAACAACCTGTCACTCTCAAAAGAATGCACGAGTGGTACATTACTACCAACACAAAATATGAACTTTCTTACGTCACATTTCTTGTGCCAAAAGAAGCATTCTAGAGCACTGGAGCAGAGAAACGAGCCCTTTTGTTTGAAGATCTACATATCCTTTTCCATCGGGGCATGCTCGAAATCAACCTACTACTCGTCTGGTGCTTGTAAGTGCCTCTAATATTTTGCATTTGCTTTTCTTACTACATGCACACACATTTCATGAGATTATAACAATTCTGGACTTCTTTAATAGGATGCAATACATGGATAATAAAAAGATGAAATGCAAGACAGGTATCCTTGAACCTACACACATTGCAAAGGCGTTATTCGACGTTATGATGGATCAAGACTTAGAACAGAACAAACACATGAAAAAAAAAGAATTTCATAAATCAATCGCAAAACAAAAGAAGGATAAAAGTACCGAAGATGCAACTTACGTAAGACATGCCATGTTTAACTTTGTCAGAGATGGCAAGGACCTCGTAAAGGCTCTGTACCACTTCGAATAAGTTCGACACATGACATTGAAATAGAAATTATTACTAATTGTTAACTTAACACGTTTGTTTGTATGTGTGCAGTAAACACTACATAATGATCTTCATCAAGCAAATCAGGGTTTGGCAGAAGTCTTGGACTCAAGCGATTACCCACCAGATCGTTACAAATATTTCCTTTCCATTTTGAAACTATACATTTATTCAATACTTTTAATTTACACACATATAGAATGTGTTGACAAGTTTTATATGACATTTCTTGTATTACAGCGCTTGACGGTTTTACGCGAAACATCTTGGCGGTCAGAAATCTCCTAATATGAATGCATTGGACATTAAAACATATTATCCTGGTCCGAAGCAACCTGCAGGGAGTGTCTTATGCGGGAATTATGTATGCGAGCATCTTCGGACCGCCAGCGAATAAATAGTGAATCGTGAGGATGTAAGTTATCCTTAATGTCAATATCTTATTTTCTTACTTTTGAGTTTCATTTTCATTGTAACTAGCACATTTTAATACTTTATTCTCTGTTGTTCAATATTACCAAAAACATTATTTTTAGATTTTGATTCCAACTTTAAAATTCCATTGCTCATAGTACAACTGCTCCAAAAATACCAAATAAATTCCTGTATACTCACTTTGATCTATACTTTGAGATTGTTCAAACCAACACATTCTAAACCTTGTTATGTGTTTCATTGCAGCACACGAAGAATGTGAACCAAGAATGGCTGGTTTGTAGAAGTACGCCTGGTGGAGGAGCTGACAAGATTGCCGGTGAACTGTGTCAATTCATGCATCGCGAAATTTTGCACAAAAGAGGGGTGTTCTTTGATGAGGATGGTTTAATAGCTGATGTGCCAGAACATTGCTACTATGACAATAGAAACAGTTTTTAGTGAAACTTGTAAACTATGAGATAACTTGTATGTGTAACTTGTACATATGTATATTGTTTCAGTGAAATTGACTTTTGTGATCATATTGTTTACTTTTGTGATTATATTGTTGACTTATGTGATTATATTGAAATGACCTGGAAATTAGAAATAACAGCATGTAGTACTGCATAAGGTATACTTTATCACAGGAGGTTCTTTACCTATAGCTAGACCTGCCTGTGAAATTATATTATCACAGTCGGCTAGAAATAGGTAAAGAACAACCTATGATAACTCAGTTATCAAAGGCGGTTTCTATTATGGTACAAACCGACTGCGATAATTTGTCTCTACAGACGGCTTGTCATAGGTAAAATCCATCTGTGATTAAAAGATTATCATAGGCGGTTACCTATATTGTACGACCGCATGTGATAATGTTTCTTCACAGGCAGCTAGTCGTATGTAAAGAACCGCCTATGATAATGTTTCTTCACAGGAAACTAGTCGTAATTAAAGAACCGCCTGTGATAACACCATTATCATAGGTGGTTTCACTTTCCGCTGTGATATTGCAGATTATCACAGGCTCCTCATTTCAGGCGGTTTTAGAAACCGCGTGTGATAATACGTTTGGAGCTGTCTGAGATGAGGCTTATTGTAGTAGTGCAAGTAATATATCAACAAACAATACTAGGTCCTAATAACAATTTATTGTACAACATATACAATTTTGCTGACATATACGACAAATAAACGCTCACCTCAAGAGCAGTAGGATCATTAGGTGACTTGCTTAGTGTTGCTTCAAAGCCTTCTATTGCACTCTAATTAATCAACTGACAATCTCTTAATATAACAACATATTATCATATGAACATTGCTATGAATGTTTGAAAAAACTTGCTCTGTGCATTTCATGAATGACTATAGAAGCTCATCTGCTCTAGGTCCATATTGGCCCAAGCACTGGGTATAAATAGACATCACGGCTAATGAAGTCATTATCTTATCGTAATCTTAGTCAAGGTAGAAACATTGGTTGGTCCATTCACTTTTAAAACAGCTGTTCCATCAGAGGTATGGTACAACTCAGATGCTTTGGTCCTAAAGGATTTAAGAAATTCTCCATGATAAACTTCTTACAACAACGATATTGTTGCTAAAAAATATTACTGGAATGATATTGTGGCTGTCGAAGTGTGCGATCAACACTTCCTCCGGTACTACTAGATTGTAGCCCGCGGAGGTTCTTGATTGGTTGGGGCGCGCGTGAGATTACGAGCAAGATAGCGACACAAGGATTTTTACGTGTTTCGGGCCGCCTGAGCGTAACACCCTACTCCACGGGATGTGTTGTTGTATGTATGAGTGTATGGCACTCGTGAGCGTGTGAGCTTAGTTGTCCTCTGTAGCGTGCGGTACAACCTTTTTATAGTCCAAAGGCTGGCTGTTACATTGTCAGCCTGGCCCGACATGCGGCCCTAGCAGTAATTAATTGCCTAATACACAATCTGTGAATATTAAGCATAATTAACAGCGTAATAACGTGCCTTAATGGCGGCGTTACTGTTGTTAAGAGTCCTCTGATCGTGTGTCATTAATACGGCATTAATAACACGCAATCAAGTCTTATAACCGTAGCTTTTATTGTCCCTTGAATGTCAGCGCCGTATTAGATCCGCTAGTCTTCTTGTTGTTTTAGGTCCAGAGGCTTGACACGTGGCGGCTCCAGAGCTTCCCATCGTGGGGAAGTAGGTCCGGAGCCACTATACACGTGGCAGCACTAGAGCTTCGCTCTACTGGGGGTTAGATCTGGGGTCACTGGACACGTGGCAAGATCGGAGCTTCCCTAAGTAGGGGGTTAGGTCCGGCCTTGTGTTACACGTGGCAGTGCTGGGGCTACCCAAACGAGGGAGGCGGGTCCAGTGCCGTGTGACATGTGCAGCCTCAGGAGGTCTTCAACTCGAACAGGTGGAACTCCTTAGCGTTTCCTGCGGTGTCCTGGGGTACCCGGTATGCAGGGTACCGACAGTGGCCCCCGGGCCCACCTCTGGGAGAAATTCTTTGGGTTAAGTTATTCTACCAGAGGTGAGGCCATCTACTATTCCCGCGCTGTGGCTTCAAAGGTATTCTGATGTGTAGTTGAGGTGATGGTCTGCTGTTAAACCATCATCGTTGGCCTCTTTTGAATGTAGCAGGTGAGATCCTCGCGTGCAGATCTCACGCAATTGAAGGCCGCTAGTTCCCAATGCTCCTTATTAGGCCGCCACCCTCGGGCTTCCAACATCCCATAATGACAACGGTTCACCGGGGTAATAACTGCGGCTCTTCCGCCGGAGTGGACTCGGGCCCATTCATCATCGGCAGGGTAGATTTTTGAAACGTAATCTTGATCCCATTGCGGTTTCCATCCAAGCGTTGCGGAGGCTTACTTAAGAAGGAAAGCCCGCACAGTTTGAGGACTCTTTACACTTTCAATCAAACTTGCGCTCAGAGCCTCCCAACCTTCGCAAAGCTTTTCCAACTTTCGCTCCACTTTGCCGCGATGGAGTTGGGTCTTCGCCGCAGCAGGATCAAGACCAGCAAAGGTCTGTCGAGGGTTCGGACCTACATGAGGTGGTCCAGCAATTCCTGCAACCGCGACATCCGCTTCAGCAAGCTCCCCTTCAAGAAGGAGCGCACCGGAGAGATCGTGTACTTCTCAGCGTACGCCATGGTGGGTTTGATCCCACCTTTTTCAACCTTCCTCTTGATGCTGCTGGATTTTTACAGCCTCCAGCTTCATCACCTCAGCCCCCACTCCCTCTTGCTGGTGGTGACTTTTGTCCACTTCTGCGAGATGTGGGTGGGCGTGCCTCCATGCATCGAGCTGTTCCGGACGTTCTTCACGGTCCAGACCACCGGAAAGGGGATGAAGCTCATTGGATTCTACTACTTCATGAAGTGCAAGAATTGCCCCTTCAAGTACTTGAAGGCCTTCCCCTCCGGCAAGTGGGACAACTGGAAGAAGGACTGGGTGATTATCACTGTGGAGGAGCACGAGAGGTTGGAGCCACCCAAGGGTCTCCCCAATGTCAACACTGACGCCTGGAACGTAGTTCTGGAGCTATCAGAAGCGTACAACCCATCCCGGAAAAGATCCAAGAATGCGTTGATGGAGGAGTGACCCCTCAGATGGTCTTCGGCAATTTCTTGGTGAACAGGTGGGCTCCGCTGAAGACTAGGGAGTGGCTCGCATGGGCTTTCAATAGCGAGATGGATCATAACCGAATTGAGATCGGTTTGAACACCAACTTGGATGATGAAGCTTTGAAGCTCCATCTCAATAAATTTCAGCACGGAGCTATCTCTCGCGACGCCTTGGTTGCGCCGGCTGCCTTCCTGCCTTTGAACATGGTTCCAGAGTTCAGTGGGGAGCTGGAGGAAAATGCCACCGCTGGACGACCTCGGCGTGGTGGAGAGGTGTAGTACCTCCGTGATCGCAATCCCCAGAGCCTCAGAGAGGGTGGCCCCCGCTACTACAAGCCAAAAGGTTGATGAAGCTGGCAAGGGCAAGGGCAAGGAGCCGGCCAAAACTTCCAGCCAAAAGAGGAAGTTGAGGCATGCTGATAGAAGCCCCGTCGGGTTAGCTCCGACTTCAACAGCACCCGCTGGTTATTGCACAATGGATGGATTCCCTCCAGCAGGTTGCTCAGCGTTGCCGTTGGACGATCTTGCGGCGGAGTTCACCATCTTGAAATCTAAAGGAGCCCCTACCTGGCGCGCCAAATGTTGAAGTGTGTGATCGATACTTCCCACGGTACTACTAGCTTGTAGCCCGCGGAGGTTCTTGATTGGTTGGGACGCGCGTGAGATTAGGAGCAAGACAGTGACACGAGGATTTTTACGTGGTTCGGGCCGCCTGAGCGTAACACCCTACTCCACGGGATGTGTTGTTGTATGTATGAGTGTATGACACTTGTGAGCGTGTGAGCTTAGTTGTCCTCTGTAGCATGCGGCACAACCTTTTTAAAGTCCAAAGGCTGACTGTTACATTGTCAACCTGACCCGCATGTGGCCCTGGCGGTAATTAATTGCCTAATACAAAATATGTGAATATTAAGAATAATTAACAGCGTAATAACGCACCTTAATGGCGGTGTTACCGTTGTTAAGAGTCCTCTGATCATGTGTCATTAATACGTCATTAATGACACGCAATCAGGTCTTGTAACTGTAGCTTTAATTGTCTCTTGAATGTCCATGCCGTTGGAGATCTGCCAGTATTCTTGTTGTTTTAGATCTGGAGGGTCGACACGTGGCGGCTCTAGAGCTTCCGATCGTGGGGAAGCAGGTCTGGAGCCACTATACACATGGCAGCATCGGAGCTTCCCTCTACTGGAGGTTAGGTCTGTGATCACTAGACACGTGGCGAGACCGGAGCTTCCCTAAGAAGGGGATTAGGTCTTGCCTTGTGTTACAAGTGGTAGTGCCGAAACTACCAAAACGAGAGAGACGGATCCAGTGCCGTGTAACACGTGCAGCCTCGAGAGGTCTTCAATTCGGATGGGTGGAACTTCTTAGCATTTTTTGCGGTATCCTGGGTACTCGGTACGCAGGATACCGACAGTGGCATGCTCCTATTTTCTAGAGGAATACAAAATGCACAAATGCCGGTGTGGGGGAGGGGGGTTGATGGGATCATAACTTGGTTTTGTTCTATTTGATCTGCCCCTTTACATTAGTACACAAATGCAACATGTAATAATTATCATTTAATTTCCAAAACTGCTCCAACATTTGTTTCATTGATGAGATAACTACTTCGGTATTGAAGTCATACAATCCTCAAAATAGAGTATTTTAGGCCAAACCCGTAAATGGATTTCATTTATTGCAACTTCGGACTAATGAAGTGGTAAAAGTATCTTCAAGCATTAAGTGGGGAAAATATTTTTTACCTTAAATTTCCCTTCTTCCTCTTTAGAAAGATTTAGTTTTACCACTGTGCTTTCTTCGCTAGGGCTAACACTGTGACGACAGAAGTGAAGGGTCAACCAACAATCAGAACAAGCACAAGAAAATAATTACTAATTATGTAAAGGTGGCCTATTGCACTTTCCCAATCGTCCTTGGCTTGCCTTAGCAGCTGACACCATCCTTTTTTCCCTCATGCAAAACTTTCAGTTTTGGTATTTGATAACAACATTGGACTTCAACTCCAGAGCAAACATTCTACTTGAGATTTAAGCCTTCTGTTGACACATTTGGAATTGTTGGATTTGTTGTCCTAGCATTGCTTGTTGGCTTCGTGCAGAGTAAATCATCTAGTGTCATTCACTGCTACAATAAGCTTCATCTGAGGCGGTTTTAAACGTATTATCACACACGGTTTTCAAAACCACATAAAATGAAGAGTCTGTGATAATATGCAATTTCACAGGCAGAAAAGTAAAACCGCCTATGATAATGGGTTTACCACAGGCGGTTCTTTACCTATTACTAGCCGCGCATGTGAATAAACTTTATCACAGGCGGTCAACACAGTATAAGTAACCGCTTATGATAATGTTGTTATCACAGGCAGAGTATTACCTATTACTAGTGTCGAAGCGTATAAATGACACTTCCTCCGGTACTACTAAAGTGTAGCCCGCGGATGTTCTTTTATCGGTTTGGGCGCGCGGAGATCTAGAACAAGATGAAGACACAGATGATTTACGTGGTTCGGGCCGCCTGAGCGTAATACCCTACTCCATGGGGTGTGTGTTGTTGTATTGAGGAATTCAGTAGCGCTAGCGTGCGTATGAGCCTGAGTTGTTTTGTGTTGCACAACACATCCCTTTTATAGACCAAAGAATAGCTGTTACATGAGTTGCCTGACCCGACATGTGGTCTTGGCAATTATTATTGCCTAATACATAGTTTAAATGTGTTTAAGCACCTTAATAGTGTGATAACGCACTTTAATAACGGTGTTTCCAGTATTAAGGATCATCTGATCGTGCACCATTAATATTGCAATAATGGCACATAATCAGGCCTTGTAATTGTAGTAGTAATTGTCCCTTGAACGTCTGTGCTGTTGGAGATGCGCCAGTATTCCCGTTGGTGTCATAGGTCCGGAGGCTCCACACGTGGCAGTTCTAGAACTTCCCCTCGCGGGGATATAGATCCGGAGCTGCAATACACGTGGCGGCACCAGAGCTCCCCTCTACTGGGGGTTAGTTCCGGGGTCATGATCCACGTGTCAACCGCGGATCTTGCCTATGTTGGGAGTTCAGCTCTGATATTACATTACACGTGGCAATCCTGGAGCTACCCATATGAGGGAGGCGGGTCCAGTGTCGTGTGATACGTGGGGCCTGAAGAAGCCTTCAACTCTGACAGGTGAACTCTCTTGCACTTATTGCGGTACCATGGGGTACCCGGTACGTAGCATACCGATAGTGGCCCCGGGCCCACCTCTGCGAGAAACTCTTTGGGTTAAGTTATTCTTCCGTAGGTGGGGCCATCCTCAATTCCCGAGCTGCAACTTCAAAGGTCTTCTGATGTGCCATTGGGGCGATGGTCCGGGGTTAAACCATCGCCGCGTGGCTTGTTTTGAATGCGGTAGATGGGATCTTTGAGTGCAGATCTCACACAATTGAAGGTCGCCAGTTCTCAATATGAAAACTGTATCAGTTCCAAGTGCCTTGTCAGACTGCCGCCTTTGGGTTTCCCGCTGCCCATAATGACAACGGTTCGCCTAGGGTAATAACCTCAACCTCTTCGTCGGGGTGGCCCAGGCCCATTCGTCATTAACGGGGTAGATTTTTGAAATGTGGATTTGCTCTCGTTGCGGTTTCCATCCAAGCATCGCGGAGGCTTACTTAAGAGGGAAAATATGCACGGTTTGAGGACTCTTTACGCTTTCAATCAAACTCGTGCTCAAAGCCTCCCAAACTTCGCTTAGCTTTCCCTTCCTTTGCTCCACTTTGCCGCGATGGAGTTAGGTCTTCCCAAAAGCCGCATCAAGAGCAAGGACGATCTGATGAAGTTTCAAACCTACATGGGGTGGTCCAACGACTCCTTCAACCATCTGATTTGTGTCGGCAAGCTCACCTTCAAGAAAGAGCGCCGGGGTGACATGTTGTACTTCTCGGCGTACGCCATGGTGGGACTGATCCCACCTTTCTCGAGTTTCATCTTGATGCTGCTGGACTACTACGGCCTCCAACTGCATCACCTCGGCCCCCACTCCCTCCTGCTGGTGGCGACTTTTGTCCACTTCTTTGAGATGTGGGTGAGTGTTCCCCCCTGCATCGAGCTGTTCCGGACCTTATTCACGATCCATACCACCGACAAGGGGACTGAGCTGCTTGGCTTCTACTACTTCGTGAAGCGCAAGAACTACCCCTTCAAGTACTTGAAGTCGTCCCCCTCCGACAAATGGGATGACTGGAAGAAGGATTGGGTCGTCATTGCAATGGAGGAGCATGATAGGCTGGAGCTGCCCTAAGGACTCCCCAATGTTGACACCGATGCCTGGAACATAGTTCTGAAGCTATTGGGTGCATTTAAGACTGTCCTGGCAAGAATCCAAGAATGTGTGGAGGGTGGAGTGACCCCCCAAATCATCATTGGGAATTTCTTGGTGAACAGGTGGGCACCATTGAAGAAAAGGGAGAGGCTCGCATGGTCCTTCAACAGTAGGATGGATACCGACCGAATTGAAACCGGTCTGGACTCTAACTTGGATGACAAAGCTTTGAGGCTACATCTCAAGAAATTCCAGCATGGGTTGGTCACCGATGACGCCTTAACTCCGCCAGCTGCTTTCCTGCCTCTAAACATGATTCCAGAGGTCGGCAGGGAGCTCCGGAGGAAGATGCCAACGCTGGATGACCTTTGTGAGATGGAGAAGCGCAGGACTGTAGGATCGAAGAGCACGTGAAAAGCTACCAGAGGGGGGGGGGGGTGAATGGTAGATTTAAAAATCTTACGCAGCGAAAACAATTAAATCCCAACCCCTTCGGCAGAAAGACGATATGTTAAAGAAATCATGTGTGAGACTAGTCTAAATGTGTTTCACTGTGACAAAAGTAATAGATATCAGAGAGAATCAAGTCACAAAGACAACACAACAAGAATCACTCAAATCCATCGAGAAAAACTCAAGTTATGATCGAAAGATCAAACAAAGGACAATCTGCCCTCTCGAGAAAAATAGTTTCTGGAATGCTGCAAAGAAACTCCTGTAGATCAAATACCACAAATGCAATGACCTTAAAATTTTCACAGATGATAGATAATCAAGTTTTTAAGACAACCCAAAAAGAATCACGTCAATTGGATCTGTAAAACTCGAGTTATGAAAAAACCACCGAGGAAAGGTAGTGCTGTGCAGAAACTCGACGAGTAAAACTTGTCTGGAACAAGTCGGACGAACAAGGCACAAAAGTTCCTTCAAACTACGAATTTTATTCAATAGAACACAAGAGGAACTGCCCCAAAGTCGTGCACCACGAGCTATGGGCTCCCTTGCTCATATAACCAGCTCGAAAGCCAACTCAACTCAAATCAAGAACCTAATCCTACTCTATTCACGAATCGTAACTTTCCATAACTGCTTAGGATTCTTCTATACGCATATAGAAGCAATATTAAGACTTCCAAACACCTTAGGAACATATCCCACATTCCTAAACAACTCAAATTCGTGACCCACAAGAAATCCTATCATAACCAACTCAAATCTTTCCATATTTGAGTCAAACCCGACTCAGCCGCAGCCTGAGTCCATAACCTAGTCGGTTGGACCTTTCCGACCAACTCTTTACGTCCACATCTCTTCATGACGTATCAGAACCATGTAGCCACGTCCATGCACTCCTTGCACACGTGGAAACACCTTCCAATGATGTCCACGATACCTTCACATGCATTGTTCTTGATTCAATCATGCTGCACAACCTCCTGATCAGCTCAACCACAATTCCTCCTGAATTTGGTTGTTGGAACCTCATCTCCTCCCTGAGACTAGTCCAATGGATCCCATCACCAGCCATGTCTTGAACTCAAGCAACACCTGCACATGAATAAACAACCAATCCATACGAGCCCAAGTCCTCGACTTGACTCAAGTTAGTTCCGAACACAACACCTTACGTGAGAACCTCACATAAGCATGTTGCAAAACCACAGTAACACGAAATCATCCATATCAACCAAAAACGCTCCAAAGACTTTGCAAATGAATACTAAGCAATCTTTCCATAGATGTAAAGCAAGTACGAAACATTGCAAATGAAAAACAGAAGCACTGCGGTCAAGTTCAGGACCTAGCCAGAGCAACCCGGACCTTGAGCCGGAGCTAACAAAAGCTAGTAGAACCTAGCGCTGGAGCTATCAAAAACATTTTAGAGCTATCAAAGACATGTCGGAGCTAAAAACAAAACTTCACCGGAGCTGACCAAAGCTAGTCGAACCTTGCTGTAGCTCGGAGCTAGAGTGGGACCTTGATAAAAAGGTGTTTTGGTGATATTCAAAACTTTTATCATCAAAGCCAAGTGTATTTACTACAAGCCAATGTATTCAGCACACATAGGTCTTATAATCTCCCCCTTAATGAATGCATTGGCAACACCATTTAAAATCCGAACATTGGCTTATTTACATAAAAGTTTTGAAGACAATTTCTCCCCCTTTGTAAATCAGAAATAAAATGAGAAGAAAATCCAAAAATTATCCCATATTATCTCTCCCCCTTTATTATCTCTCCTTATGCACATATTCTCTTTCTCTTCATGCTTATCTCTCCCCCTTTGACAATGTATTCAGCAAGTCATGAGCATATAAACAAATTATCTATCCCCCTTTAGTTGTTATGAGCGTATTATAACATATACATATAAACAAAGCTCATCCAAGTCATACTATCAAGTACCTTACATTATCACATCAATGAAATACATAAAGTAGTGTAAGCCATGCTAGATATCAAATGTAATTTTCAATTTAAGTAAGTCATGATCTCACACACTTAACTATTTCAAAACCTGAAATCATGACACTAGTTGCTGCATTTTATTATTTTTCAAAGCACAAATTTAGATCATATGATATTTGCAAGAGATTATATGCGCATCTGCCTTATTCTAACCAACCAAGCCAAGCCTATGTCACTTGACAATCAGAAGCTTAAGGACATGGTTTTAGTCATACACAACTTCTTCCAAGTTCATATTTAAGTGCAATGATAAGCCATCTCAAAAAAAGAAGTGCGATGCATGCATATTCTCTTGATCTTTTCTTAGTTTATATTTGTTCATACAAACTCAACATGTGAGTTGATTACTTGATTAATTATTTATGATTAAAGCACTTGTGAACATGTAACAAGTTCAAAACAGCAAGAAAGTTCGACCATGACCAGTTTTAGTGTAAGTAATTATTCTAATTACTAGACATGGAAAAAACTACAAAATGTATAACACAATTAATGTAGTAAGAACTTTCAACATGTAAAAGGAATCACAAAGTCATATATGTATAAAATACTATGCTCATATTGTTTTAATTTCAGATTCACACATAGACTTCCCAAGTTTCAAAACCCCCCTCAATTTAAGCCATGAGGATGCATAACCCCTATTTCACTACGAATGTAACAAACACTAGTGAAATCCAAAGGTTTTGTAAAAATGTCAGCCAATTGTTGTTCGCTATCTACATGGTGAAGCACAATGTTTCCTTTTTCAACATTATCTCGGAGAAAGTGATACCTAATGTCAATGTGCTTAGTTCTAGAATGTTGCACGGGGTTTTTAGCAATGCAAATGGCACTAGTGTTATCACAGAACAGTGGAACACTATCTAGATCAACGCCATAGTCCTTAAGTGTTTGAACAATCCAAAGAATTTGTGAGCAAGCACTAGCAGCAGCTACATATTCAGATTCGGCTGTGGATTGTGCAACTGAATTTTGTTTTCTAGAGGACCAAGAAACAAGAGAATTACCAAGAAAATGACAAGCACCGAAAGTACTTTTCCTATCAATTCTACAACCCCCAAAATCAGCATCCGAAAAAGCTTTCAAAGTAACGGTTGAGGAAGAAGGAAGAAAACTTCCAAATTCTTGAGTTCCATGTAAGTACCTGAGAATCCTTTTGATGGCTTGACGATGTGAAGCACGTGGGGAGGCTTGAAACCGTGCACAAAGACATACGCTGAATTGTATGTCTGGTGTTGATGCCGTGAGGTACAAAAGTGATCCGATCATGCTTCTATATTCTTTTTGATCCACGGGTTCACCATCTTCATCAAGTTCAAGTGTTGTTATTGTTCCCATTGGTGTCTGAAGAGGCTTGCTTTTGTCCATGTTGAAGCGCCTTAGGAGATCTTTTGTATACTTCGTTTGATGCACAAAGGTACCCTCCTTTGTTTGCTTGATTTGCAGCCCCAAAAAGTAAGTGAGTTCACCCATCATACTCATTTCAAATTCGGAACTCATCATTGCTGAAAACTTGGACACAAGATCATGAGAAGCACAACCAAATATAATATCATCAACATACACTTGAACGAATAAGGAGTCATTGCCATGCTTAAGCACAAAAAGAGTTTTATCAACCTTTCCCATGGTAAACCCTTTTTCAAGTAAGAATGTTTTTAACCTATCATACAATGCTCTAGGAGCTTGTTTGAGACCATACAAGGCTTTGGACAATTTGTAAACGTGATTAGGAAAATCTGGATTTTCAAAACCCGGTGGTTGTTTCACATAAACCTCCTCATCTATGTAGCCATTAAGAAAAGCACTTTTAACATCCATTTGATATAGCTTAAAACCATATGATGCAGCAAAATCTAGCAAAATTCTTATGGCTTCTAATCTAGCAATAGAAGCAAATGTTTCATCAAAATCTAGACCTTCAACTTGAGTGAAACCTTGAGCAACCAGCCTAGCCTTATTCCTAACCACAACCCCATCCTCACTTTGTTTATTTTTAAATACCCATTTAGTTCCAATTAAAGTGTGACCTTGAGGTGGAGGTACAAGTTTCCAAACATTATTTCTTTCAAAATTTTCTAACTCTTCTTGCATGGCAATAATCCAAGATTCATTAGTGAGTGCGTGTGACATATCTTTGGGTTCAAAAGAAGCAACAAAAGCAGAATGAGCATAAGAGTTTGGATCGCAAAACCTGGACCGTATGACTCGTTCGTGCAAGCTTCCAATCATCTATTGTGGGGGATGATCTTTGTAAAACCGTAGGGGAACATATGTCTCAACAGCTTCTTCTTCTTCATGTTCATCACAAATCGATGATCTTGTGACTTCAGGAAGATCTGAATCAGCATCGATGGTTGTCGGTGCTGGTTGAGAATTAACATCCGGAGCTAAACCAAAGTCTTTAGCTGCTGAATTTTCTGGCAGCAACTCCAATTCTTCCTCATCTTCAACGAAAATGCTCTGCCCCTGCGGATATGGATATGGACCTGCAATGTTTGAGCTAGTACCTAGGCTAGATTCATCAAAAGACACTTCACAAGACTCCACAATTTTGTTAGTGTCAAGTAAAAGCATACGGTAGCCTCTAGTATGAGATGGATAACCAAGAAATATGCCATCAATGGATCTAGGTTCAAATTTATCAAGATTACCATGTTTCTTAACAAAGTATTTGCAACCAAAGACCTGAAAGCGTGTAACACTAGGACTATGTCCAAACCGGAGCTCATATGGTGTTTTACCTAGCTTAGCACGCAAGAAAACACGATTTGAGACATAACAAGCGGTTGCTAACGCATCAGCCCAAAATTTCCTAGAAGTTTGATATTCATCAAGCATAGTCCATCTCAACTAAGGTTCTGTTCTTTCTTTCTACAACACCATTTTGTTGAGGTACATATGGTGAAGAAAATTGATGATCTGTTCTATTTTCAGCACAAAAGTGATCAAAAGATTGATTTTTAAATTCAGTTCCATTATCACTTCTAATTGCTTTTAAAGATCTTGGGTAATCAATCGATAATCTAAGAAATAAAGTTCTAAAGTGACTAAAAACTTCATTCTTAGACGCCATAAAGTAAACCCAAGAGTATCTAGAATAATCATCAACAATCACAAGTACATACCATTTACCTCTGAAGGATTGAACACGTGAAGGTCCTACGGTGTCAAGATGCAAAAGTTGACATGGTTCAGTTGTCATGATCATTGTGAGAGGAGTATGTGAACCTGCAACCATCTTAGCATGTCTACAAGAAGAGCACACAATTTCTTTGTCCCCTTTAAGCTTAGGCAGCCCACGTATGCGATCAAGAGCACTAACACGCGTTAGGTGATCAAAGCCTACGTGACCAAGTCTACGATGCGAAAAATATAGGTCCTTTGAATCATTAGCAACTAGACACCTATGCTTAGAGGAAGACATATCAAAATCAGCTTTAAAAACTCTTGCAAACCGAGACATGTTAAAAATAAGCTCACTATTTGAACTTACAACTTTGCAGCAGTTTTTATTGAAAATAATTTCCAGATTTTCATCTAGCAATTATGAAACAGAAAGCAAGTTGTATTTCAAATTTTTGACAAGTGCCACATCCTTCGAAGTGTAGTGATCATTTACTCTAACCGAACCCTTAGCAATTATAGGAGTTAAAGAATTATCAGCAAAAGTAACATTCTCTACACATGACACAAAAGAGAGGGAGGAGAACCAATCTTTGTTACCAGTCATGTGGCGTGAGCAACCTGAATCCACAATCCAAATGTTCTCCTTCCTCAAACGTGTAACCTACATAGAAGCACAATACGTCGATGACTCAATACTGGGGTTAGTCAAAAGGCATTTAGGAATCCAGTACTGAGTCACGCGACGTGCAACAGGAAAAACACGCGAAAGCTGAGACAAAATAGCAGGTTTATGAGTCAAAGTTTGAGATTTTTTATTCTTAACTACTGACCTATAAGGTGTTACTTGTGTAGCACAAAAATCAGTAGCTCTGGAGGCAAAATCAGAAGGTCCGGAGGTAAACTTTGAATGTTTTTGACTCAAAACAGCAGGTTGTACATTTGGTTCAATATGTGCAGCAAATTTTGCATGAAAGTTATGAGATCTAGCAACCATTCTTTCCCTTTTCTGTTGTTTAGCTAGTCTATAACAAAAATCTATGAGATGACCATCTCTACCACAGTAGGTACAATGAAATTTAACTTTGTGTTCATGTCTAGATGAGCAAACAACATTTTTATTTGAAATCGAATGAGACAATACTCCTACAGATTTGAAAACCACTTCTTTTTGTTTAGGAACTGTTTGAATCAAACCACTTCCTAATGACTTTACAATTTTAGGTGGATGTTCCTTAGCATGAGCATGAGAATCAAAACCTAAACCAGTTTTATCATTGCAAGACTTGGATGAATTCGGCAGCAAATTTAGGTTCTTAGTCCCATTACAAAACCGATCAAATGTCTTATGCAGGTTATCAAGTTTATTGGATAGATCAAGACAATTTTCACATGAAGTTTTTCCTTTTAATTTGCAATTGGAACAATATTTAACTTCATGACAACTTAAAGCATTGTTCAATATAGAGATTTCATTCATAGCATCTTGCAGTTTCTTATCAAGATCATCACAACTAGAACAATGCAAATCAATTGTAGAACAAGAAGCATCTTTTAAGTTTCCAATATTAAGTACAGCAAGCTTTTTGTTCTTTTCAAATTAAAGTTCAAGTTTATCAAGTGTGGAGGTATGTGCACTTCTTAGGGAGGACAATTGTTCATATATTAAGTCACATGAGGAACAAGAATCATCACTAGGAATCAAGGATTTCAAACGATTAATTTCAGATTCTAGTGACTTAATTCTAACAGCATTGTCCCTCAGCTTTTTGTCCCTTTTCTTAACAATAACAGTGGCACGAGAAATAGCATCACACATTTCTTCGCAAGTAGGACATACCTCTTCATTGTCGCTGTTGTGTTCTCCCTCCTCCATACTTGATCTTGACTTGCCTGCCATGAAGCACAAGTTTGCCAAATCATATTCATCCTCATCACTTCCAATGTCCACGTCGCTTGAGCCAAGTTCCTGGACTGCTGAGATAAAACTGCTAAACAAATTGATGTCCTGTAAAGCCCTTCTTTTTCTTCGTATCTTTTGTAGAGGAGTGCTTCGTTCTTGTTTTCTTTTCATCCCGGGAAGTAGGACCTGAAAGGTTAGGGCAATCTAAATGAAAATGTCCTGTCTTACCACATTCAAAGCATCGTTGAGGTCCAGAGCTTCCTCTCCTTCTAGTTCTCACATTTTGCAATGCTTTTGAGAACTGGGTAGAGATGAGCGCTAGCTCCTCATCTGGAAACTCCTCAATCTGTTCAAGGGTTAGAGAGGACAGCAAAGCAAGTGTACCACAAGATGATGTTTGACCGGAACTAGGCATTTCATGTTGAGAAACAAAAGAAATAGACTTGTTAGGGTTCTTACGTGAGATTATGTCAATTTCATGAGTTTTTAACTTAGAATATAGCACATCTAAAGTAAGTGAACTCATGACAGTAGATTCATGAATAGATGTGACTTTCATCTCCCAAATTGACATATCTAATGCACTTAACAATTGCCTAGCATTTTCAGCATATGAAAAATTAACATTGACACTACGCAAGTTGCTGAGAATCTTATTAAAGCGAGCAAAAAGGTCATCAATAGACTCACCGGGTTGCATCTCGAAGCGCATGTATTCTTTCTTGAACATGTCTTGCCTTACCTCTTTGATCGTGTTGGATCCTTCGTGGTAGTCACAAAGTGCTTTCCACACATTGTATGCATATCGGAGGTGTGCAACACGGTCGAAGTCGCTTTGTGTTAATCCTTGTATGATCAAGTTCCGAGCCTTGTTGTTGTTGTCGACATCTCTCAGATTTGTAGCTGTAACTTGATCGTTTGATGGCACTTCGTAAGGCTTGTATAACTTCTCCCATATTGCAAAGCCTTGTGCCTAGATGAAAGCCTCCATGCGTGCCTTCCAAACCTGAAAATCAATACCAGCGAACACACAAGGTTTGGCAGAGTACTTCTCCATGATGATTAGTCAAAAACACATGCAAATCACAAAGATTAGATCACCGTGTCTCTGATACCAATTGTAGGATTGAAGAGCACGTGAAAAGCTACCAGAGGGGGGTGAATGGTAGATTTAAAAATCTTACGCAGTAAAAACAATTAAACCCCAACCCCTTCGGCAGAAAAATGATCTGTTAAAGAAATCGTGTGTGAGACTAATATTAACGTGTTTCACCGTGACAAAAGTGATAGATATCAGAGAGAATCAAGTCACGAAGAAAACACAACAAGAATCACTCAAATCCGTCGAGAAAAACTCAAGTTATGATCGAAAGATCAAACAAAAGGTCAATCTGCCCTACTCGAGAAAAACAGTTTCTGGAATGCTGCAAAGAAACTCGTGTAGATCAAAGACCACAAATCCAATGACCGTGAAATTTTGACAGATGATAGATAATCAAGTTTTGAAGACAAACCAAAACGAATCACGTCAATTGGATCTGTAAAACTCGAGTTATGATAAAACCACTGACGAAAGGTAGTGCTGTCCAGAAACTCGACGAGTAAAACTTGTATGGAACAAGTCGGACGAACAAGGCACAAAAGTTCCTTCAAACTACAAATTTTATTAAATAGAACACAAGAGGAACAGCCCCAAAGTCGTGCACCACGAGCTATGGGCTCCCTTGCTTATATAACCATCTCGAAAGCCAACTCAACTCAAATCTGGAACCTAATCCTACCCTGTTCATGAATCGTAACTTTCCATAACTACTTAGGATTCTTCTGATTCTTCTATATGCAGATAGAAGCAATCTTAAGACTTCCAAACACCTTAAGAACATATCCCACATTCCTAAACAACTCAAATTCGTGACCCATGCGAAATCCTATCATAACCAACTCAAATCTTTCCATATTTGAGTCAAACCCGACTCGGCCGCAGCCTGAGTCCATAACCTAGTCGGTTGGACCTTTCTGACCAACTCTTTACGTCCACATATCTTCATCACGTCTCGGAACCATGTAGCCACGTCCATACACTCCTTGCACACGTGCAAACATCTTCCAATGACGTCCACGATACCTTCATATGCATTGTTCTTGATTCAATCATGCTGCGCAACCTCCTGATCAGCTCAACCATAATTCCTCCTGAATTTGGTTGTTGGACCCTCATCTCCTCCCTGAGACTAGTCCAATGGATCCCATCACCAGCCATGTCTTGAACTCAAGCAACACCTGCACATGAATAAACAACCAATCCATACGAGCCCAAGTCCTCAACTTGACTCAAGTTAGTTCCGAACACAACACCTTACGTGAGAACCTCACATAAGCATGTTGCAAAACCATAGTAACACGATATCATTCATATCAACCAAAAATGCACCAAAGACTTAGCAAATGAATACTAAGCAATATTTCCAGAGATGTAAAGCAAGTACGAAACATTGCAAATGAAAAATAGAAGCACTGCAGTCAAGTTCCGGACCTAGCCAGAGCAACCCGGACCTTGAGCCGGAGCCAACAAAAGCTAGTAGAACCTAGCGCCGGAGCTATAAAAAACATGTTGGAGCTATCAAAGACATGCCGAAGCTAAAAACAAAACTTCACCGGAGCTGACCAAAGCTAGTCGGACCTTGCTGTAGCTCGGAGCTAGAGTCAGACCTTGATAAAAAGATTTTTTGGTGATATTCAAAACTTTTATCATCAAAGCCAAGTGTATTTACTACAAGCCAATGTATTCACACACATAGGTCTTACAAGGACCTCCAGTGTTGTAATCGCCAAAGCATCCGAAGAGGTTGTCGCCCCTGCCATGAGTCAGGAGGTTGATGATGTCGGCAAGGGCAAGGGCAAGGAGCCAGCTGAATCTTCCAGTCGGAAGAGAAAGGTGGGGCATGTTGATGGGAGCTCCGTCAGGTCTGCTCTAGCGAAAACTGCCATTCTTCCCGGTGAGGGAGATCTTCAGTGGTGACACCTCCTCCGGTATAGTCGTCTTCAAGAGGTGCTAGCTCTTGGCAGTCAACTCCGGTCCCAGTGCTAGCTAGGGGCTCCAGGTCCGAATGTCCTTCCCGGTCGAGGGAAGTTCCGACCGAGAAGACTCCAGTCGCAGGTGGCCCCCAGCCAAGGTCCAAAGTTGTTGTCTCACCAAACTTGGTGGGCTCTAACTCCGGGCCTCAGAAGAAGAGGTTCCGCGACGACTGGTGCGGTGGCATCCCCAGGTAAGCATCGTGGGCTTGCCTTGTAATGCTAATCTTGTTTTTATTATGTTTTTAATCTTCTCGTCCCTTTATTTTTAGGGTGTCAAAAGAATCTAAAGCTTCAGCATCTATTGCAGCGACTGGGGCTGCGCAAGCTGAAGCTCCAGCTTGAACCATGAGGCTCCTCAAGTGGTGGGAGAAGACACAGCGGCTCCGGCGCTAGCTGTCATGGACATGGATGTAGAAGAGACGCCAGGAGCTTCTGTGGTAGCGTCGGACAACGAGAGAGAAGATGTTGAAGATGCACCACTAGCAACAGCGCCAGAGGCTGAGGCTCCGGTGCGGGAGTCGGAGGTGTTGGAAGCTCCGGCGTTTGAGCTAGAGGCAACCGAGGCTTCGGTCCCTACGCCAGAGGTTGTTGCGGGTCCGGTGGCGCTAGAAGCTCTGACACTTGAGCCGAAGGTCGTTAAAGCTCTGGCCGCTGAGCTGGAGAAGATTGAAGCTCCGGCCACTGAGCCAAAGATGGTTGAAGATTCGGCCCTCGAGCCAGAATTTGTTGAAGGTCTGGTCGCCGAGGCGGAGATGCTTGAAGCTCCGGCTGCTAGACCGGAAGTGGTTGATGTGCTGGCGCCTGAGCCAATGGTTGAAATGGCTTCGGGTGAAGCTCCAACAATTGCCCTGGAGGTAATTGCTCCTGAGGTGTACATGCTGGAGTCGGAACACCGTGAAGAGGCGGTGGCAGGCTCTCCACCCATGAAGCCAGTAGCTGAAGACCCAGAATCAGGACCTTTGGCTTCAGCTCCAGAGGTAGAAGTTCCTGCAGTGGGATCTTCCTCAACGGCTGCCGAGGAGGTCCCGGTGGGCGGCCCTAGTGCCGCAGAAGCTCAGGGAACCACGCTTGTAGAATGGGACCCTATTTTTGTTATGGAGAATCCCCTGGAGATAGCGAAGATGACCCCAACAGGTTCGGAGCCCATCCCCTTGGCATTGTCCATAGACAATGCCTGCTCGAGCCTTCGACAAGTTCATCTTGCCTTCGATCACGACAGCAAGGTTCTTGAAGAGGAGCGCCACACCTTGAGGCGTTGGTGCAACAGGCTCCACTTTGAGACCAAGCTTGCGCAGACAAGGCTTGCTGATCAGAAGGAGTGGATCAAGAGAGAAACGGCCCAGATGGAATACTGGGGCAAACTGCTCGAGGAGGAGGCCACTGTCACGGCTCTCGATGCTAATTCTCGGGATATTCTCGAGCGTTCTAAGGATAGGAGTGATGCTGCTGATGAGCATCACGACAACCTCACTGCACTAAATGAGATTCTCCAGAAGCGCCGAGGGGACCTTTATGCGAGAGAAGAAAAACTCCTGGAGCAACATGAGGATGTTTTGAAATAGGAGGAGGAGCTCACCTAGAAATTGACTCTGGCTGAGCAATTTTTTGACAGATCACACAAAGAAGTTGGATCTGTGGAGTAAGGAGGGAAAGGAGAAGTACTAGAAAGTGAGGCAGGAGCTCTCAAAGAGAGAAGCTGATATTACCGTTAGAGAAGGGAAAATAATGGGCAGGGAGAAGGACTTGTCCGAACGGCGGAACCATATCCACCTCCACGATATGGAGCTATCCGACCGCGAAAAGCAAGTTGCTGAAAGTATGCAACAACATGCCAAAGTAGTCAACCGCCTCGCTCGAGAAGGTACGGAGCTTGCAGCCGCCCGGAGGTCACTAGAGGAGCTGCAGAGTTTGAGGGAGACTGAGTCCATACAAGTATGGGACTTCTTGGGGCGAGCCAATGACACGTTGACGCCGCTAGGTTCAGTATAATGCGTCTGGACAATCTGGAGCTGGAGCTGGACCGAG
This sequence comes from Tuctoria greenei, assembly GCA_036927565.1. Taxonomy (NCBI): domain Eukaryota; kingdom Viridiplantae; phylum Streptophyta; class Magnoliopsida; order Poales; family Poaceae; genus Tuctoria; species Tuctoria greenei. The sequence continues at coordinate 112,541,552 of JAYESD010000011.1, read as the reverse complement.
CGCTGGTGGCCCTCAACGCTGCTGGCGGCAAACTTGACGCAATGGGTGACATCATTGTGGACCAGCTGGAGACACAGGGGAAATCTTTGGCTACGAACATCGCATAATATGTGCTGTCATGTTACGTGAGCCGAGATCCCCAATTCTCTCTGGAACCAGTGCTCAAAGGTCCCATTGCTGAAGAGGAGAATGCCGCCAAGGCCAGCGTTCAAGAAGTTGCCAAGAAGGTTGCCTCATTCTTCCGCAGGACTTAGATCCTCCAGTAGTTAAGGACTTTTTCCTTTTGCCTTTTGCTATAACCCTGATTTTGTAATCCAGTACTTTGAATGAAATAAATCCACTCTTTCTACCATGAGTTTCACTTTGTCTTCAATATACTGTGCTTTGTCTTGTTGGCCCCCTGGTATATGTGCACAATTCGAGTGTGAACATGTACCAAAAGATTTTGATAGTATGTTAATGACTTGAACGCTTCAAACTTGTAGATTTTAGGTCTGAAGTCTTTATCTCCAATACTTCTAGAATCCCTTGGTCACGTCAACGGCAGGCCCCCTGGGGCTGTCAGAGCTTGATAGCTCCAACGACACCCACCATCAACATATGACACGTTGACGGCGGGCCCCCTGGGAGTTATCGGAACTTGATAGGTCTGGTAGCGCCCGATGTCAACATATAACACGTCGATGGCGGGCCTCCTGGGAGTTATCGGAGTTTGATAGGTCTGGTAACGCTCGATGTCAACGCACAAATCGTCGACAGTAGGCCCCCTGTGGTTGTTGGAGCTTTGTAGCTCCGACGGCACCCACTGTCAACATATAAAACGTCAACGGCAAGCCCCCTGGGGTTGTCGGAGCTTTGTAGCTCCGACGGCACCCACTGTCAACATATAAAACGTTGATGGTGGGGCCCCTTTGAGGATGTCGGAGCTTAGAAGCTCCGACGTCGTCCACCATTGCTATGAGTTTTTTTGTTTTTCCTACACATTAGAGACAAGAAAAATAGTAAAATTCGTCCTCTTGTCTATAAATTGTTTGTGACGTATCGTTCTTATTTAAGTTTTAGATCCAAAGAAACTCGATATGATAACAAGCATATTGATGTAATATTTCCAGCTCCACATGCTTTTTTAGTACTCACCCTACTGAGGTATGCCGGGATGTAGGTAGAGTGGTGTACTTAGGGTGCGGGACCAGGCTAAGTCGATAGCACACTCTGGACCTATGTTGGCTTGGCGTTCAGGTAAGTAGACCATGCAACAATGTTAAGATCCAAAAATACCAACACTATAACTTGTAACACATGTGAATAACTGGGACTTAAACTTAAAAAGAATTGCACAACTTCATTATAGACAAGAAGGATAAAAATAATAATTCGATATACCGAGCCTTGTACAAAAATAAATGCACGTGGAGTCTATTTTCACACAACAATGTCTTTCATTAAAGGTTCGGATTACAGGGGAGACAAGGACACACTTAGTGTGCAGGACCAGGCTAAGTGCTGTGACTGTATCAAGCTACACTTTTAGTGTTGTGACTATGTCAAGTGTTACTTGAACTTCCCAGACCCTCCCGGAGGGGTCCAGATGTTCTCCCAGAGGACCTACCCATCTCTGTATATTGACTCAAAAAAATACATTGTGTGTAATTACAGACTCACCTCCTTGATTCTAAGCATAAAACTTACGTAGGTGCTCGATGTTACAAGGATTAGGAAGCGGAGTCCCATCCCCAGTTGCCAAGCGACTGCATCTGGGACGGGATACTTTGATCACTCGGAAGGGACCTTCCCAGCTGGGGGAAAGTTTATTCATCCCTTCGCGAGTAAGTATTTTCCGCAGCACCAGATCGCCTTCCTTGAGCTGTCGGTTGCACACATGCCTTTTATGATAGCGCCGGAGCGCATGGCGATAGCGTGCATTCCAAACAGCTGCTTGGCACCTTCCCTTGTCGACGAGGTCAAGGTCTTCATCCCGGAGCTGGTCCTGCGCCGCTTCGTCGAAGGTCCGGACCCGGAGCGACCTCATGGTGATCTCTGGAGGAAGGACTGCTTCAGCTCTGTACACCAGTAAGAAGGGTGTCTCCCTAGTTGCCCGGTTAGGTGTTGTCCTGTTCGCCCACAATGTAGATGGAAGATCTTCAATCCAGTTGGCTCCATGCTTTTTTAAGCGCTCATATGTGTGCATCTTGAGTCCTTTTAGGATTTCTGCATTTGCTCTCTCGACTTGACCATTACTTGCCGGGTGAGCTACTGAGGCGTAGTTGACTTGAATGTCGAGGTCTTCCCAATATTCTTGAAATGCAGCACTTGTGAATTGGGTTCCATTGTAAGTTATGACTTTGTTCGGAACTCCAAATCTACATACAATGGACTTCAAGAATTTGATAGTTGATTGCTTGTTGATTGTGACAACTGGAGTTGCTTCCGACCACTTGGTAAACTTGTCAATGGCGACATACAGGAACCTGTAACCTCCGACGACTTTTGGGAATGGTCCCAAGATGTCCATACCCCACACAGCGAATGGCCATGTAGGAGGTATCATTTGCAGTGATTGACCCGGTGTGTGAATCTGTTTTGTGTGGAGCTGACACGCTTCACACTTTTTCACTAGCTCGACTGCGTCCTGGAGTGTTGTAGGCCTGTAAAAGCCATGCTGGAAGGTTTTACCAACCAACATGCAAGAAGAAGCGTGGTTCCCACACTCGTCTCCATGGATTTTCGCAAGGATCTAGCGGCCTTCTTCCCTTGCAATGCACCACATTAGGACGCCGTTGGCACCACGCCGGTAGAGATCCCATTCTACCAGTGTGTATCTTTTAGCCAATCTAATGATCTGGTCAGCGGATACACCGTCTTCAGGAAGGATGTTGTCTTTCAAGTAGCTCCGGATCTAGATCCATGCATTGGAGCTAACTTGAGCTTCTGAGTCTTGCGTGTTGGGTTGCTCGGAGCTTCCGACAGCACCTACGACCCTTGGTGGACGCCATGGTAACAGGGCCACCGGGACTGTCAGCTTCGGGGTGTTGGTCTCATCCCCTTCGCTCTGTTCGGCGGGATAAGCTGTTTATCTTGACAACCTCTGGATGAAGATTCCATCGGGAGCCAGAGCTCTAGTGGAAGCCTTCCTCGAAAGTTTGTCTGCTTCAGCATTGTGGAGACGCTGAACATGGTGGAGATCCAAGACTTCAAAGTCCTTCTAGAGCCTCTGGACTTCAAGGAGATAAGAGGCTAGTTGGGGGTTGTTGCAGCAGCATTCGCCTTTGGCTTGTTTTATGATGAGTTGTGAATCACCCTTCACCAACAACTGCTTGACACCATAGGATAGTGCCACCTTGAGTTCGTAGATGAGAGCTTCATATTCCGCCATGTTGTTGGTCGCCTTGAAATCAAGGTGAACCATGTATTTGACCTTCTCCCCAGTTGGGGCAAGGAGAAGCATTCCAGCTCCCGCCCCCTACTTCTTCACGGAGCTGTCAAAGTAGAGAGTCCAGTGAGGTTCGGTGAAGACCGGGACCTTGGGTTCCGACTTCTACTCACTGGAGCCCCCAGGGTTTGATGGAGAGGGAGTCCACTCCGCCACAAAGTTGGACAAAGCTTGACTCTTGATTGCTTGCCATGACACGAATTCAAGATTGAACTCGGCCAGCTTCGCTGCCCACTTTGCTATGTTCCCAGTAGAATTAGGGTTATGCAAGATAGCACGCAGTGGATAGAAAGTTACCACTAATATCTTGTGGGCTTGGAAATAATGGCGAAGCTTCCTCGAGGCAATAAAAACTGCATAAAGCAGCTTATGCACCTCGATGTAGCGTGTTTTGGCATCGTGAAGTACTTCACTAATGTAGTACATTGGGCACTGGACAATCCAAACTCTCCCAAAGGAGCCCAAAGCTTCCTCTCCATCGACCTGGACCCTCCCAGAGGGGTGCGTACCTTTTTGTTGGGCTTCCCAAACCCTCTCGGAGGGGTCCGAAACTTCTTGTTCGACCCGAACCCTGTTGGAAGGGTCCGAATCACCTTGGTCAGCCAGGTGAACTCCCTCGGGCGAGAGAGGTTGATCTCTTAGTATTTCACCTTGAGATTCCGTGTCTGGGGGCTGAGACCTAGACTCACCCTCAGGTAACTCCGGAACCTCCCGGAGGGGTCTAAGCTCCTGGACTATATGTGGCTCCGGTCTTTCCATGACCAGGACCATTCTGACAACTTCTGTAGTTGCAGAAATGTAAAGCAGTAGAGGCTCACCAGGATTCGGAGCTACCAAGATTGGTAGCATGGTGAGGAGCTGCTTCGGCTCTTGAAATGCCTTTTCTGCTTCTTCAAATCAATGGAATGGTCTGGACTTCCTCAAGACTTTGAAGAAGGGTAGCGCCCACTCTGCTAGTCTTGAGATGAAATGGCTGAGCGCAACTAGACATCCAGTTAACTTCTGGACATCCTTGATGTGGGCTGGGGGCCGTATATCTTCAATGGCCTTGATCTTCACCAGGTTTGCCTCAATTCCTCGGTGAGTCACCAGGAAATCTAGAAGCTTCCCAGAGCTAACCCTGAAGACACACTTGTTTGGGCTCAGCTTAGTGCGCGTGTTGCACAACTTGTCGAAGACGGCTTGCAAGTTATCAAGGAGTGACTCCTTGTTCTTGATCTTCACAATTATGTCGTCGAGGTACACCTCCACCAAGTCTCTAATTAACTCTCCAAATGTTTTGTACATAGATCACACAAAGGTTGAAGCAACATTTTTGAGACCAAAGGGTATGGTAGTATAACAATACAATCCATCTACTGTTATGAAGCTAGTATGACATTTGGATCTAATGATATCCAGAATATGCATCTAAGAAACACAATAGCTTGCACCCGGAGGTGGAGTCCACTATCTGATCTATTCTAGGTAGTGGAAATGGATCTTTTGGGCATGCCTTATTTAATGTGGTGTAGTTGATACACATTCAAAGCTTCCCGCCAGCCTTGGGTACAACGACTGGGTTTGCTAGCCATTTTGGATGAAACACTTCTCGAATGAAACCAGCTTCGAGCAGCAACTTGATGTCCTGTCAGATGAAGTTTTGCCGCTCAATTGATTGCTTCCAGGGCTTCTGATGTACATGTCGTGCGTCGGGATAAATCTTCAGGTTGTGCTCAATCACCTCCCTCGAGATCCCAGGAATTTGTGATGGTTGCCAGGAAAACACGTCAACATTAGCCCGGAGGAAAGTGATGAGCGCGAGTCCCTATTTCTTGTTCAAACCTTCGGATATACGGGTGGTCTGAGCATCATTAGAACTGATTTGGATGACTTTGATGGAAACATTGGTGTCGCCGCTTGGTTGCACACGTGGTGCAGAGGTTGAGCCCCGATGATAAGAGCTCGAGGGTTGAGCAATAAGCTCTTTGCCGGATGCCTCCTCCTGCGCAGTTGCAAGCGCATGGAGTTCTTCCAGTGCAATGATTCCTGTAGTACGGTCTCCGCGGATGCGTAGAACGCCAGAGGGTGTTGGCATCTTTAATACGAGGTAACCATAGTGAGCCGCAACCATGAACCTATACAAGGCAGGCCTTCCCAAAATGGCGTTGAAGGGTAAGCTGATCCGCACGACATCAAAGACCAGCTTCTCGGTCCTGTACTTCTCTCGAGTTCTGAAGGTTACCGGGAGTGTGATGGATCCGAGAGGGGTAATGGCCCCCGGACCTACCCCAGAAAAATGGCATGAGGGATGAAGGTCCGAAGGTCGGAGCTGGAGCTTGACGAAGGCTTCATAGCTCAGGAGGTTCAACCCCGCACCTCCGTCCACTAAAACATGGTAGAGTTGAACATTGTTGATGGTAGGAGATACCATAAAGGGTAACTGGCCAGCTCCGATGATGTTGCGAGGGTAGTCCGTAGCATCGAAGGTGATGGGAAAGTTCATCCATTTCTGATGAGGTTCCGCCCTAGTGGTAGGAGCTACAGCGGCCATGTCCTGCCGCATTGTCTTGAGAACGCGGCGAGAAGTGATGTCCCAGGAACCACCATAAGTGGTGTTCGGGGTCTTCCAACGCTCATTGTCAGAGATGTCAGAATCATCGTCTACTGTGTTGTAGACAACCTTCAGGACCTTATTGGGATCCTGAAAGCCTAGCTCTGCCTCAGCCGGAGCTTCGTCAACTTTCTGTTTTCCTTCCCGCTGGCGGAAAGGAGCTTCTTCTTAGCGCTTGTTGTAGCACTCGACAACGTTTTGGACCTCTCAGTAGTCTTCCAAACTGTGCTTGTATGTCTTATGGATTGAGCACCACATTTTGGAGTTGTTGCTGTCTTCTAATGAAGGACGAGGCTTTTTTTCAGGATGTGACCTCCGGCCACCCAGAGCTGCAGCAGCCGCTGCAGTAGGTGCGCCGACCGACGGGTTTTTCTTGCTGTTGGACTTCTTCTTCTGTTTGCCACTGTTGGAGGTAGTGGCTTCAGCTTTGGAGGACTTTCTGTTGGCCTCCAGAGCTGGCTTTGAGTGCATTCCCGGCCCTCTGTGGCCCGGGCGCACTTGTCAGCCAGGCTGAACAACTCTGTGATGCTGGTGACTTTTTTATTTGCCAACTTCTCCAGCATTTTCTTATCTCGGATGCCCTATCTGAATGCGACTATAACAGAAGCGTTCGAGATAGAGGGGATAGTATTGCGTACCTGAGAAAAACACTGGATAAAGGATTGCAGCGATTCCCCCGTTGTTTGCTCCATAGCAAACAGGTCCAGTTCAGTGCAAGGCCGGGTGTAAGAACTCCCGAAGTTAGCAGTGAATTGCTAGCATAACTTTGCCCAACTGTTGATGGAGTCGGGCAGAAGACTCATGAAACAGGACCTAATGGTCCTAGTTAGTGCTACCGGGAAATAATTGGCCGTCACGACCTCATTGGCCCCCACTGCAAGGATAGTAGTGGAGTAGATTGGAAGGAATTCGGCGGGGTTGACAGTCCTGTCAAATTTCTTCGGTAAATGAGGCCGAAACTTCTATGACCAAGGGACCATGCGTAGGTGCATGGACAAGGCAGAACAACCTCCTCCCACTCCCATTGGAGCAGGGCTGTCCTAAGCCTCCCGCCTCTCACGAGCACGCTCGATATGGACACGGTTGTCTTGCTGTCTATAGCGGTTGTCGAGTTCCGACCACATATCATCTGTCAAGAGTTTCAACACGGTATGGGTGCGACGTGCCCTAGAAGTCAGCGACATCACCTATTGAGATACAGCACGCCTCCGGTGATGTGACACGTGAGGACCAAGTCTTCCAGACAAGGTCCTACGTTGAGCTGGTGCTTGCCCCGAAGGGGGAGGACCTTGATTGGTGATGGCATAGGCTGCGGCTGCAACCAGATGCTGCACATTAGCATGCCACTGCTCCATCGCACCCTGAGGTGCTCCAAGCGCTGGTGGGCGCTCCAGAAGAGTACACGCAGCAATCAACGTGTTCTCAGGGTTATTGTTTGCCGATGCTATGACTGACACAAGTACCCCATCCTGCTGTCCAGCATTATTTGCCGGAACTGATGGTGGTGGTGGTGATGTGACGCCTGCCGGGGCAACGACACCCACTGGTTGCTGCATGTTGAAAGGATTCCCTCCAGCAGCTTGCACGATGTTGTGATCTCAAGAGCTGCCCCTTACCTGGCGCGCCAAGTGTTGAAGCGTATAAACGACACTTCCCCCAGTACTACTAAAGTGTAGCCCGCGGAGGTTCTTGTATCGGTTTGGGCGCGCGGAGATCTAGAACAAGATGATGACACAAATGATTTACGTGGTTCGGACCGCCTGAGCGTAATACCCTACTCCATGGGGTGTGTGTTGTTGTATTGAGGAATTCAGTAGTGCTAGCATGCGTATGAGCCTGAGTTGTTTTATGTTGCACAACACATCCCTTTTATAGACCAAGGAATGGTTGTTACATGAGTTGCCTGACCCGACATGTGGTCTTGGCAATTATTATTTCCTAATACACGGTTTAAATGTGTTTAAGCACCTTAATAGTGTGATAACATGCTTTAATAATGGTGTTGCCAGTATTAAGGGTCCACTGATCGTGCACCATTAATATTGCATTAATGGCACATAATCAGGCCTTGTAATTGTAGCAATAACTGTCCCTTGAACGTCCGTGCTGTTTGAGATCCGCCAGTATTCTCGTTGGTGTCGTAGGCCCGGAGGCTCCACACGTGGAAGTTCCAGAACTTCCCCTCGCAGGGAGATAGGTCTGGAGCTGCTATACACATGGCGGCACCGGAGCTCCCCTCTACTGGGGGTTAGGACTGGGGTCATGATCCACGTTTCAACCGCAAAGCTTCCCTATGTTGGGAGTTCAGCTCTGGTCTTACATTACACGTGGCAATCCCGGAGCTACACATATGAGCGAGGCGGGTCTAGTGCCGTGTGACACATGGGGCCTGAAGAAGCCTTCAAATCTGACAGGTGGAACTCTCTTGCACTTCTTACGGTACCATGGGGTACCCGATATCCAGGGTACCGACAACTAGCCGCCTGTGAAGACTGTTTATCATAGCCGGTTTGTACCGTAAGTGTAGCCACCTGTGATAATGGAGTTATCACAGTTGGTTCTTTACCTACGACTAGCCGCCTGTGATAATATAATTTCACAGGCAGGTCTAGCCGTAGATAAAGAACCGCATGTGATAAAGTATACCCTTTGCAGCACTACCTGTTGTTATTTCTAATTTCCAGGTCAATTTCACTAAATCAACACAAAAGTCATCACATAGTTTACACTAAAATAATATAATTACAGAAGTCATCTCACAAAAGTCAATTTTACTAAAACAATATACATATGTACAAGTTACACTTTCAATTGACATACAAGTCATCTCATAGTTTACAAGTTTCACTAAAGCCTCTTTCTATTGTCATACTCTCAATGTTCTAGCACATCAACTATTACACCTCCTCATCAAAGAACACCCCTTTTCAGTGGAAAATTTCGTGACGCATGAATTGACAAAGTTCACTTGCAATCTTGTCGGTCCTCTACCAGAAATATTTCTAGAAACTGGCCTTTCTTTGTACACATTCTTCATGTGCTGCAATAAAACACATAAAAAGGTTTAGAATGTGTTTGTTTGAACTACCTCAAAGTATAGATCAAAGTGAGTATACAGGAATTTATTTGGTATTCTTGGAGCAGTTCTACTATGAGCAATTGCATTTTGAAGTTGGAATCAAAATATGAAAATAATATTTCTGAAAATAATGAGCAGTTCTACTATCCGATGGACTGCTTGAGATATGTATATAGGCTTTCATGGCAAACCACTTGCACTACAGGAAACTAGAGTTCAATACCTTTCTATCAAAATAATATAAATATTAAAATATGTTCGTTACAATGAAAATGAAACTCAAAAGTAAGAAAATATAATATCGACATTAAGGATAACTTACATCCTCATGATTCACTCTATATTTGCTGGCGGTCCAAAGATGCTCGCATACATAATACCCACATAAGACACTCTAAGGAGGTTGCTTGGGACAAGGATAATATGTTGATTTGTACAATGCATCCTTATTAGGAAGTCTCTGATCGCCAAGCTTTTCCGCGTAAAACCTCCAAGCGTTGTAATACAAGAGATGTCATATAAAACTTGTCAACACATTCTAAATGTGTGTAAATGGAAAGTATTGGATAACCATACAATTTCAAAATGTTAAGGAAATCTTTGTAACAATCTGGTGGGTAATTGTCTGAATCCAAGACCGTTGCCAAACCCTATGTTGGCTTGATGAAGATCATTATGTAGTGTTCACTGCACAAGTACAAACACGCGTGTTATGTTAACGATTAGCAATAATTTCTATTTCAATGTCATGTGTCAAACTTACTCGAAGTGGTACGGAGCCTTTACAAGGTCCTTGCCATCTCTGACAAAGTTAAAAATGGCATATCCTATGTAAGATGCAACCTCTGTCCTTTTATCCTTCTTTTGTTTTCCGATTGATTTTTCAAATTCTTTTTTTCATGTGCTTGTAGTCTTCTGAGTCTCGATCCACCTTAAAGATGAATATCGTCTTTGCAATTCGTGTAGGGCCAAGGATACCTGTCTTGGTGTTCATCTTTTCATTATCCATGTATTGCATCCTATTGAAGAAGTCCGGAATTGTTATAATCTTATGAAATGTGTATGCGTGTAGTAAGAAAAGCAAATACAAAATATTAGAGGCACTTACAAGCACCAGATGAGTAGCAGGTTGATTTCGAGCATGCCTTGATGGAAAAGGCTATAAAGATCTTCAAAGAGAAGGGCTCGTTTATCTGCTCTAGGGCTCCATAATGCTTTTTTTTGGCACATGAAATGTGACGTAACAAAGATCTTATTTTGTGCTGGCAGTGATGTACCACTCGTGCATCTTTTGAGCGAGATAGGTTGTTTGCTAAGTTGTACCAATGTCATGAATGGCTTCCCATTCTTATATTCAAGAGGAACATACTTAATCTTGTATATTAGAACTCCTAGTTTAACTAAAGTTGTCTTTCAATTATATATGACACCATCTTCTTCACACTCCTCAATATCTTCTAATGTTGGCTCATGTGAAGAACGAGATGCAATCGATTTTCCAATATTTTCCTTTAGATTTTCCAAATATTTTGACACTTCTTTAGAAGGTTTCTTATTTTTGTATGAGCTAACTTTCATAGGCACTGATTACCTAGGAGTAGTTGTTGGAAGTTGGACATTAGCTTGTTGTTGAACCTGTTGTTCAACTGATTGCTCTTTACTACCAACATCTTGCTCTAGTACTGCTTCAAGTTGTTGCTCAACTAGTTGCTCGATGCTTCAAGCTATTGTTAAACTGGTTGCTCTTGGCTATCTTTACTAGCAAGGTTACTATCATCTTTGCTAAGACATAGAGGAGTGGATCTTCCTACACTTTCGGCTTAGAAGACGGGGTTGCAGTATTTTGAGATGCAACGGGGCTAGAAATCGACTCATCGTCTAACATGATATTGCGTCGGTGCCAAAGGTAGAGTCGTGATCTCCTCATCTGTGATGTGGTCTATTTCATAATCTTCCTAATCATTATCAACGATCTGAAGAACTTGCACCATAGCATAATACAATAGATGTGAATTGTCATTGAAGTCACGATCAGGCTTTGCCATAGTACTGGCAACCTGTTTGGTTTTGTCCCCTGCTCTACCGATCAGGACAAGAAGACGACAAAATTTGTCCTTAACAATATCATCGACAACGAACTTATGGGACGCTGAGCATGGCACAGAACCTATGATGCTAGGGTAGGCATTTGGAGATATCAATTGCTCCTTTGCCACTGGAACCATCGTTGTACTCCGTGCAACTAATTGTCCTGATTGTCTAAGTTCATCAATTATTTCTTGCACATTTTCCTCGACCTTTTGAGCAATTATTTCATCATGTGTTTTCTTGAACTTCTCACGTCTTCTATATGTCTATTTATCTTTTGGGAAACCATCTCTCCAAGACATCTAAGAAGAGATTGCTCGAACCCGTCCATTGTGTTTAGGGTTTCCTAGAACAATAGTAAGTTGGTCATTCTGTCTTCGACTTGAAGAGACCTTTCTGTTTCTTTTCAATTACTTCTTTTATTTTTTGCTCTAATTCGTTCACAGAGTCGGGCTTTTCAAATTTTCCTTCGCTGGTCAAACCTAATGGAGGAAAGACCCATCGTTGAGTTCTCTCATCGCAGCCTTCTAACGGGTGAGGATTGCCCTTACTGGTAATTTCCTCTAATATCTTACTCCATTTCTTAACTTTGGGGGCATATCCGGCAGACCCCAAGCGATGATTGTATTTATTTCTTTTGGCAAGCTCTGACCTGGATTCACTTAGAGCTTTAGCCTTTGGTGTGGTATTTGACTAACAAATTCTTGCCACGGAGCTTGTGTAATTTTCCCATCTTCTTCAAGATAGGGACCTTATCGGCCTTAACATAAGCATTCATTTCACTCTTCTAGCCACGAAACTTCTTGCCGCAAGAGACCAATGTTACTTTCTTTACAACTTCTTCCGTGCCTTTCGGGAACTTGAATTGTTTATGTATCCTTTCCCACAACTCATTCTTTATCTCCTTAGATAATTTTATCCAATTCTCGGTTGTGATTGGCACGAGCTCTCTAAGAAGACAACTGCATGCATTTTGGTACTTTGTAACTGAATCTAGTGGTTCTTAGAGAAGCCCACATGGACCAACACTTGTTATGTATATGATGCGGTCTAATGGACCCTTATTGGGACCTCGTTGCCCTCGTTTTCGATTGAGTGAACCTGAGGATTCAACCATTGGAGAACCTTCTGCGGTTTTAGGAGCCGAAGTCACCTCGTTGTCTTTGGGATTAAGCTAGGTAGAAAAGAATTATAATACTTCATATACTTGACAACCAACATTAACTTGAACTGCTAGAGTTAAGATTCGTGATCTATACCTCGTTGATAGGATCATATTCCGGGTCAAGATCCTCTGAAGTCTTTTTAATTATTATATTTGGAATAGGATCCGATGGATTGTGAAAGGAGCCTGAACTGCGGGAGTCACTAAACTCCATATTGCCTTCTTTATTGTTACTACCAGCAACAGTCTACTTAGGGCTTTCCATTCTAGAACTAATAAGACAAAAAATATGTCCCACTTCAATGAAAGCTACAAAAATAAATGCTCTAGCACATAGCGGAAATATGCCCACTTATATAGCATAAACCATAAGAAGAAGAGGCAAAATACTCATACATAGGGGAAATATTGTGATAGTAGATATTAAGTGAACCACTGATAATGCTTCCATCTTCATGTTTTATTTCAATATGCTTTTCAAGATCCAATTTCAATATGTTTATGCTCTATCTTCTATCTTCATCTTCATGATTGGAACAATAAGAAGATAGAGAATAAACCACTAATAATGCTTCTATCTTCATGTTTTATTTCAAGTTGCATTGCATGGTTCTTTGCTTTATACTATAATTGTAAATGCTTTAAACAGGAGAAAGTTTAAAAGTTAAATTTTTTCACAAAACAATCTTCCTACTGTTTTTTTTTGTCAAAAAAGGGAACTACTCTTTAGATAAAAGATGACATATGAACTACAATCTTCATTTGACTTTGTTGCATGTTCAAAAACTTTGATTAACGAAACTTAGATAGGAACCTAGGGTTTGAGGCAACTGACCATGGCACCTAGGGTTCAAAAACATTGATTAATGCATATTGCTTGTATCAAAGGCAGATAAGGAAATATAGGGTGCGGCGGTAGCGAGGACATCACTTGACCGGCGGCGATGGCAAGGAGGGAGGCGACACGGGGATGGAGGAGGGAAGGAAGCAGCAGTGTACCTGGTGGCAAGGTCGAAGCCTGGCGGCGACAGCGAGGGCAAAGCTCAATGTACCTGGAAGGAAGGAAAGGAAGCGGCGAGGGCGAAGCTCGGATATGACGGTGAAGCTCAGCGGCAACGACGAAGCTCGACGGTGACGGTGAAGCTCGGCGATGAGGGCGGTGAATGCTTGATGGCAGACGAAATTTTGGTAGCCTGATGGTGTCTAAGTGATCTCGCCCGGGTTAGGTTTTTCCGACGAAGCCGAGCGCTATATATAGACGCCTATCTGAATGTGGCCTAATGGGGGGGGGTGAATAGGCATTTTTGAATTTTAGTCGGAACCTGCAACACTTAGCAACTTGATCAAATACCAGAAAATCGGACTAGTCCGGTAGTGTGTGGACTAGTCCGGTGCATGCAGACTAGATTGATCAAGTTAGATCAATGATCTCAATACAAGCACAGTACGCAGCGAAATATAGTATGTAACTTGAAGATGTTGAGTCAATGAAATTAAGTGTAGCACAAACTAATTTGGTTTCAATGTCTTAATGTAACATGAACAAAGTCAAGTAAACCCTAGATGCAATGAACGATGAGCACAACTAAGGACATAAGATTTTTATCCCGTGGTTCGGTTCCCACAAAGGCAACCTACGTCCATGTTGAGGAGCCCACGAAAGGACCAGGTCTTCACCAACCCTAACCTTGTCGAATCGCCATGAAGGCCAATTCTCTTCCACTATCACAAAGGGTAAATCACCAAGTTCAAGGGGCCTTCTCACAAGTTGAGGGCTCCCCAAGATTACAAATAAAACACCACCAAGAACACACTCGTAATATCTACAATAAAGCAACAGGAGTGTGTTAGAGAATCAAACCCAAGAGCTCAAACTTGAAGAATCATGTCTCTCCTTTGATCTAGAGTTGATCCACACAAATTTGATCTTTCTTTTGTTGAATTGTGTGGACAGACGTGTTTTCTAGGCTCTTGGAAGGTGTGACGGCGTAGGGGGTTGAGAGTGTTGAAAGTAGGGTGAAAGGCGGCCTAGAGGGGGGTGAATAGGCGATAATCGACAATTTAAACTTAAATCAGAGTTCTGAAAACAGAGAAGTCGGACTTGTCTGACTTCTAGTTGGACTTGTCTGACCTAAGTCGGACAAGTCTGACCTGGGTCGAATAAGTCCGAGATTACCTGCACGATCAGACCAAAAATCCAATTTTTAAGCAATCTAGTGAGAGATATCGATCCCTAGCAGTTCTACACGAAGTATGGAGTAGAAAGAAAGCTGAGGGAGAGATAGCACGCGAAAAAACACTAGAATCAAAACTTGTGAGAACGAAAGAACAACAAGAGACAAACGATTTTATCCCGAGGTTCGGAACCACAAAGGATCCTACATCCCCGTTGAGGAGTCCACGAGGGACCAGGCCTTCTCTAGCCTTCCCCTCACGAGTTGCCCCAAGGGCCAACTCCCGATCTTCCACTATCACAAAGATTGTTACAAACTCCCCGATTACAAGAGATCACAAAGAAATCGCGGGGCGACGCCTAACCGTCTAGGGGAGAATCCCAAGAGCAACAAACACGCAATCACGAAGAAACTTAGCGAATTACACGTTGCTCAACCCCTCAACAAACCGTTTCTCCCAATCCTCACAAAGCACTCTTCACTCTCCCAAAAATTCGAATTTGGGCTCTAGAGGTGAAGAACAAGTGGAGAGAGGTTCTTGAGTTCAAATGGGCATTCAGTACTGTTCTGGGGTGTTAGGCATAGTTGGTGGGTCGAAACCACCCACTATTTATACTCCAAAAAGTCATTAGAGTCGTTTGACACAGCCCACGTCGGACATGTCTGACACAAAGTCGGACATGTGTGACCTCAAAGGTCAGGCCTTTCACTTCAGACTTGTCTGACCAAAGTCACTTCAGACATGTCTGACATACAATCTCGGACATGTCTGAAATTCTGCAGATAGAACTCGGACAAGTCTGACTCTCTGGGACTTAGAAAATTTTCCTTAGTCCCTGGGAACAGATCTATCTCGGACATGTCCGACCCCCAGGTTCGGACAAGTCCGAAACTTCACTGGAACTCTCACTGGAACCCTTCCAGTGCCAATTCGGACATGTCTAACTTACAGATTCGAACATGTACGAATTCCAACAGAGAGAATTCGGACATGTCTGACACCACAAGTCAGACAAGTCTGCCCAAGCCACAAAAGGGCGTACTAAAATCTTCTACTAAGGGGTTGAGCACCCGAATGACTCACTAAGTGTCTACGCGTCGTGTCCCTCTTAATAGTACGGTTTTTCCTACGACTCAAGGAGAAAATAGAAAACCCTATTTCTATTCTTCTTCGCCACAACTTTTCTCATTTTGCCGTCTTTCTTCAAAGCTTCATTCCGTACTCCGGATCTGCGCTCATGCTCAACCAAGTTCATTAGCGCTTTAATGGTTCATCATCAATCCACCAAAACCCACAAGGGACCTAGATGCACTTACAATCTCCCCCTTTTTGGTGATTGATGACAACCAACTAAAGTCTTTAACAAAAATAATATTTGATAGAAGTTTTGAGTCTCAAGTGTATATGAGCTTTTGGAATAACAATAAAAACAACTCATATACACTCAATCGTCGTGGGGTGCCTATATGCTCGTGTGTGTGCAACAACGTGATAAATATGAAGAAATGCACACGAGATCAATGAAGCATCATAATGATCATCATAAGGCATCAATAAACATCATCATAAGGCATCAATAAACATCATTAAGCATTAACAGTCATAAGTGAGTAACAAATAAGTACAAGACACACAACGATAGAAAATATGACTAGATACATGTCCATGTCCAAGAAAAAGCACTAGAGACTAATACTTCTCCCCCTTTGGCATCAAGGCACCAAAAAGGAGAAAAGTGGACACTAAGACCTAGTCTACTCGGTGTCTTCCTCGTCGTCGTTGCCGTCATCGTCGTCGTCGCTCTCCTCCTCGTAGTCGCTCTCCTCGTCGGAGTCATCGTGAGCTGTAGGAGGTGCTGAGGAAGAGGCGCCGGTGCCAGTGAAGAACGCCATTTCCGCCTCGGTGAGCTCCGGAAACACTGGTGGCTCCTCGTTCGAGCTGACGTCGTCGACTGGACGAAGCTGGAGGTGCTCCCTGATGGCAGCGAGGTCCCTCTGGTTCCTCTTTGCCAAGCGCTGAGTCGACCGGCAGACGGTGAAGATTGACTTCAGGATCTTGAGCAGACCTGAGGAGCAAGACGGTTGCTGCTGGGGCACGGAGGATGAGCTGGGAGGCTGAGCAGACTTCCTCCTCGAGGAGCTGGGTCCTCCCTCTGCTGGTGTCGGCGCAGCTGCATGAATCGGGCGGTGAAGCTTGGAAGGCTTCTGAGGCACGAGGCGCCTATGAGGCACATCCTTCACAAACTTCTTCCCGGACACCGTCTCAATTAGCTTCATCAGGTACGGGGCATAGCAGCAAGACCTAGCCGGCGTCTCCGAGGCGAGGTAAATCTCTTCGAAGATATAGTCAAAAGCATTGAATTGCTGCTCCCCTGCCAAGAGCTGGATCAGATTTCTTCTGTTGTGATTGATCCTATTGGCATCCCCATCCTTGGGCGAGGGGGTCTTCCTTATCAGACGGTTCACCACGGCATGGAATGGCTTGAGGCCGTGGATATGAGGAGGGTCGGCTGGATACCCATCCTCATAGAAACTCTCCATCTCCAGGAGGTTCACTATATCCATCTCATGGATCTTCACTGAGTGCTGTAGGCTGTCCTCCATCCCGAGAATGCGGGCAAACTCCTCATAGCTGACTTCGTACTTCACCCCATTGGTCATCCAGGTGAAGCTGTGCTTGTCAACCCAATAGAACACAGTTGCATAAAACTGGAGGATAACTTCTTTGTTCCATGGGTATTGGAGACCCATGATCTCGCTGACTCCGTGGTGCTCGCAAGCTTCGAGCATCCCCTTGAAGAGAAGATAGGAATCCTTCTTCTTCAAAGCAGCCTTCCAATCAACCCATTGCATCTTTGTGACTGGGTTCTTCTTGGTCGTGAGGACTGACCGGTAGTAATCCATGTGGAAGAAGCACCAGAAACGGGGGTCCTTGCTCTCCCTTGGCATGTCATAACACCGCACATCTCTCATGTGCATGGTGTCGTGGATGTTCCTCCGGTAATTCACCCTGTCGGCCGTGCATCGAGTGTCACCAACTGGAGAGTGCACGACCAATGGACCGATCTCTTGCTGCCCTTGGGAGCTCGAGCTGCCCCCTGACCACTGTGAATAGTGAGCTGACCGCTTGCGGGTCGCTTGACAGTCACTTTCTTTGGTCGCTTTGATGGTTGAGCCGAAGAATCGGGACCCGCGGGCTCCTTGCCTCTCTTGTCATGACCCATAGCTGAAGAAGAGATACAAGGATAGGTAAGAGTCAAGGCAAGAGAGATAGAGAAATTAACTTGATAGTTTCGATAGAAATTAGGTCTCAGAGTTATACAGGATCGAACATGTCTGACTGGAAAGTTAGACTTGTCTGACTCAGGAATTTTGGACATGTCCAAATTTTAGAGTCAGACTTGTCCGACCTGTACAGAACTGACCCTAGTTGCTAAGGAAACTAAGCAAATCAATTTTTCTACCGACCAAATTTTGCACCAAGGTTGTAAACATGCCTAGGAACAATTTCAAGGGCATAAATTTGCAATCTTGCCGCTAGATTTAGAATTGAGAGGAAAGATGCGGAAAAAAATACCTTCGGATGGAGAAAAGATTGAAGAACTTCGAAGGGGATGTGAATCCTCCTTCTCCGAGGGAGATTTTCCCTCAAGAACTCCTCACAAGTGCCTCAAAAGCAATGTGAATCGCCTTGGGAAGATTGAGAGAGATGGAGATTAGGGTTTGAAGTGAGGAGAGAGAGAAGGAAAGGAAACTGTCGGTCTCTTTGAAGGGGTTCGGACTTCCCACGTCGGACATGTCCGAATTTGACTTCGGACAAGTCCGAGTTCTCTCTGCAGACTTAAAACCCACTTCGGACATGTCTGACTTTTGTCAGACTTGTCCGACTCCCCCTGAGTGTATGCAATGTGCAAACACTTGGGGATCTAAAGATAGGAATATATGGACATATTGGACAAGTTTTTGCAAATATCTTTGACAAAAATGATCAGTAAGCAACCAACAATCAAACTATGATCATTTTCACCAAAGAGAAGTTTAGAACATAGTTTTCAAGAAAAATAGATGAGATTTTCGAAAACACACAACATTTTGAAGTTGAGAACTAGTAGCAATCAGATGTGCACGAATCAAGCAATGTTTCGAGAATCCAAGATATTTAGCTCACTCCTTAGGTCACAAAAGCATCTCTCATCAAGGGGTTTGGTGAAGATATCCGCCAATTGCTTCTCACTTCTAACATGAGAGATAACGATATCTCCCTTGATAGAGTGGTCTCGTAGGAAATGGTGACGGATGTCTATGTGTTTGGTTCTAGAATGCTCTACGGGGTTATGAGCAATCTTGATGGCACTCTCATTGTCACATAGGAGAGGAATATGGTTCAGATTGTAACCATAATCCCTAAGAGTTTGTCGCATCCAAAGAAGCTGCGCACAGCAACTTCCGGCTGCAACGTACTCCGCTTCGGCTGTGGAAAGGGCAATGGAGTTTTGTTTCTTGGAAGACCACGCAACCAAGGACCTACCAAGAAATTGGCATGTCCCGGATGTGCTCTTCCTATCTACCCTACAGCCCGCATAATCCGCATCGGAATAACCGACGAGATCAAACTTGGATCCTTTAGGGTACCAAAGACCTAGATTAGGAGTGTGAACTAAATACCTAAGGATCCTCTTAACCGCTGTCAAGTGACACTCTTTTGTAGTGGCTTGGAATCGAGCACACATGCACACACTAAGCATAATGTCGGGTCTAGAAGCACAAAGATAAAGCAAAGAGCCAATCATAGAACGGTATACCTTTTGGTCCACGCTCGCTCCTTCTTCATTTAGTCCTAGATGCCCGTTTGTTCCCATAGGTGTCTTGATGGGCTTCGCCTTCTCCATGCCAAACTTCTTGAGAATGTCATGAGTGTACTTGGTTTGGCATATGAAGGTCCCTTCCTTGAGTTGCTTTACTTGGAAACCTAGGAAAAACTTCAACTCCCCCATCATAGACATCTCAAATCTCTCCGTCATGATTTTGGAAAACTCATCACAAAAAGTCTTGTTAGTAGAACCAAATATGATATCATCAACATAAATTTGGCATACGAACAAGTCATTATCAAAATGCTTAGTGAAGAGAGTATAATCGGCCTTCCCAATCTTAAAACTATTTTGAGTGAGAAAATCCCTAAGTCACTCATACCAAGATCTAGGTGCTTGTTTGAGGCCATAGAGAGCCTTACACAACTTGTAGACGTGATGGGGATTCTCTTCATCTTCAAATCCGGGCGGTTGCTCCACATACACTTCCTCCTTGATTGGACCGTTGAGGAATGCACTTTTCACATCCATTTGATATAACTTGAAATCATGGTGAGTAGCAAAAGCCAATAATATGCGAATAGATTCAAGCCTAGCTACGGGAGCAAAGGTTTCATCGAAATCCAAACCTTCGACTTGAGCGTATCCTTTTGCTACAAGTCTTGCCTTGTTTCTTGTTACCACCCCGTGTTCATCTTGTTTGTTGCGGAACACCCACTTGGTTCCAACAACATTTGCATTTGGTCTCCTCACGAGTTCCCACACCTTGTTCCTCTTGAAGTTGTTGAGCTCTTCTTGCATCGCCATTACCCAATCCGGGTCTTGTAGAGCTTCTTCTACTTTCTGTGGCTCTAAAGAGGAAACAAAAGAGTAATGTTCACAAAAGTTAGTCATACGTGAGCAAGTAGTTACCCCTTGGATATGTCTCCAAGTATGTTGTCAACGGGATGGTCCCGTTGAACGCTTTGATGAACTCTTGGGTGTGGTGGTTGAGCTTCTCGATCATTGTCTTCATCTTGATCATTTTCTTCATCTCCCCCTTGATCCAAGCCTCCTCCTTGATTTTGATCTTGTTGAGATTCATCTTGAGGATCTTTATCTTGTTCATGTGGGGGATTTGCATCTTCTTCGCTTGCTTGAGGATCATTTGGATCATGTGGTCGCACATCTCCAAGTGCCATTCTCCTAAGTGTTTCTTGTGGAGTCTCCTCTTGATCTAGCACACACTTATAAACTTGCTCCACTTGAGAGCCATTAGTCTCATCAAACACTACATCATGTGCTACTTCAACAATCCCGGAGGACTTGTTGAAGACACGATAGGCGTAGGTGTTTGAGTCATAGCCAAGCAAGAAACCTTCATCGGATTTCGAAGCGAACTTCGAAATCCTAGGCTTCTTGTTGAGAATATAGCACTTGCTCCCAAAAACACGAAATTATGAGATGTTGGGTTTGTTACGGGTTAGGAGTTCGTATGAGGTCTTCTTGAAGAGTCGATGAAGATACAACCGGTTTATGGCATGGCAAGCGGTGTTAACCGCTTCCGCCCAAAACCGGTCGGACGTCTTGTACTCATCAAGCATCGTCCTTGACATCTCGATAAGAGTCCTGTTATTCCTCTCCGCTACTCCATTTTGTTGAGGGGAGTAGGGAGCGGAGAACTCATGCTTGATTCCTTCTTCATCCAAGAAGTCTTCAACTTGAGTGTTCTTGAACTCTGTCCCGTTGTCGCTCCTAATCTTCTTGATTCTTAAGGAGAACTCATTTTGAGCTCTCCTCAAAAACTTCTTGAGAACTCCTTGGGTTTCACCTTTGTCATGCAAGAAAAATACCCACGTGAAGCGAGAAAAATCATCAACAATAACTAGACCATACTTGTTACCGCCAATACTAATGTAGGAGAGCGGTCCAAATAGGTCCATGTGTAGTAGTTCCAATGGTCTTGAAGTTGTCATGATGTTCTTGGACGGATGTTGAGCTCCTACTTGCTTTCCAGCTTGACATGCGCTACATGGTCTATCTTTCTCAAAGACAACATCTTTTAGTCCACGGATATGATCCCCCTTAAGAAGTTTTTGCAAGTTTTTCATCCCAACATGGGCTAACCTTTGGTGCCATAGCCATCCCATGTTAGTTTTCACCATTAAGCGCGTATCAAGTTGGGCTTTATCCGTGGAGAAATCCACAAGGTAAAGCTTTCCCTTGAGTACGCCCTTAAAGGCGATTGAGTTGTTGCATCTTCTTGAGACGGTCACACCGTTGTTAGTAAAAAGACAATCATAACCATTATCACATAATTGAGAAATAGACAAGAGGTTGTAATCAAGTGAATCAACAAGAAGCACATTAGAAAGAGTGTGTTTTGAGGAGACAGCAATTTTACCGGTGCCAAGGATTTTCCCTTGGCTATTATGCCCAAAGAAGATTCCTTCACTAGGATCTTCATTCTCCTTGTACTCTACAAACATCTTCCTCTCTCCGGTCATATGATTAGTGCATCCACTGTCAAGCACCCAATTTGATCCACCGGAGGAGTATGCCTACAAAAAAGAGTTATGCCTTTCCTTTAGGTACCCAAACGGGGTTGGGTCCTTTGATGTTAGTCACAAGACATTTGGGCACCCACACGCAAGGCTTTGGGCTCTTGCGGAGTGGCCCAACATATCTAGCATAAGTCTTGCAAAATTTGTTCCTCAATAAAACATAAGAAGCATCAAAGTCATGAAACAAAGGATGAGGTTCATTTTTAGGCATATAAGATGTTGAGACAATGTTCTTTCCTTTATCTTGGGTGGATGAACCTTCCTTGACAAAAACAATCAAGTCTTTGTTATTCTTGGGGGCTTTGGCATTTTGCCTCCGCTCCCGAGAGTAACCAAGACCATCATTGACATGGGGAGGTCTCACATTGGTTTATGCGCTACGTGCATAGGACACCTTCTCCTTGTCAAAGATGCCACCTTTCGGTGCTTGTTTGTTTTGTGCCAAGTTAAGTTCATCTTTAAGTTTTAGGATCAAGCTTGAGCACATGCAAGTGTGAACTTCCTCGGATGAAATCTTTTGAGAAGATGAGCTCTTTGAGGAAGAAGGTGCATTGATCTTAAGTGACTCAACCTTTGTCTCTAGAATCTTGTTAACCTTTGTCAAGTTAACAAGTTCATCCTTGAGCTCAACGGTCTTGTCCTTAAGATTTGAGCATGCTTCCTTGCTCATGGCAAGGTCATGCTCCAATGCATTGCTTCTTTCTCTCTCGCGCTCGAGGAGCTCCTCAAGCTCTTGACATCTCTCCAATTTCTGGATGAGCATGTCCTCTTGACGCTCAAGGAGATCCTCCTTCTCGGAGATTTCATCCATAAAAAAGTTCATCTTTCTCATGGCACTCTTACTTAAGCCTTTAAGCATGGATTCAAGTTCACTACCACTATCAAATTCATCACAAGAAGTTATAGAGGGAGTGGGTTTATATTTGACCTTTCTCCTTCCCTCCTTTGCCATGAAACATGTGGACTTGAAATCATCAAGGTTGGGGAAAAGCTTGCTTGCACTTGAGCTCTTTCCGATGGCAATGGTTGCCACCTTCTCTACATCGTCGGAAGATGAGTCTTCATTTGAGTCCCATTCTCTTCCAAGGTGGGCATGTCCCAATGACTTCTTCTTCTTGAAGAGCTTCTTATCTTGGGTCTTGCCCTCCTTCTTCTTGCTTTCATTGTATGGGCAATCCGCAATGAAGTTCCCATGTTCACCACACTTGTAGCAAGTCTTCTTCTTTAGCTTCTCCTTGCTCTTGCCTTCTTGGTGATAGCCTCCCTTCTTCCTTCTCATCATCCTTCTAAACTTGTTGATGAAGAAAGCTTCTTCCTCATCGGAGTCCATGCTCTCATCATCACTTGCATCTTCATTGTAGGATGTGGAAGTTGCTTTGAGGGCTATGTCTTTCTTCTTTGATGAGGCAAGCTTTTGAAGATCGTTGTAGAACATAGCTTCCTTCTCCATCATCTCATTCTTGATTATCCTCCCAAGCACTTCTTCCGGAGTCATCTTGGTGTAGTCGGGGCTTTCACGGATCAAGGAGCAAAGAGCGATGTTTCGAGGCATGAATGCCCGAAGCATCCTCTTCACCACTTCATGGTCCGTCCATCGAGTGCTTCCATAGGCACGGATCTTGTTCACAAGCACCTTGAGGCGGTTGTACATGTCTTGGGGCGACTCACCATCCATGATGGTAAATCTCCCGAGCTCTCCTTCGATCATATCAATATTCGCCTGCCGGATGACTCGATTGCCCTCGTGCACCGTCTTGAGTGTATCCCAAATATCTTTGGCCACTTCCAAACCTTCGACTCGGTTGAATTCATCCCGAGTCAAAGATGAGGTTATGACTCCCATGGCTTGAGCATTGCGATGAAGTAGGACAGCTTGTTGTGGAGTGACGTCTTCCTCATTCCTTGGCATATGAACTCCGGTTTGCACAATCTACCACAAACTAGGATTCAAAGAGATTAAATGCATCTTCATATTGTGTTTCCACATTGAATAGTCATTTCCATCGAATTAAGGAGGTTTGCCAAGTGGAATAGACAAATAGTGATTGTTAGCATGAAGACGATCATAATCAAAGTGAGTTTGAGTATAGTCATCATTACTCTTCTCCTTCTCTTTGTTGATCTTGGGTTGTTTCCCTAGCTTCTCCCGAAGCTTCGCCTTGAGTTGGCGAGTCTCTTCATCGTCCTTCGGATCATCAAGAAGAACGTCGTAGTTCTTGTCATTTGAGCCTTCACCCTCGACATATGAGGTATCAACCTTGTTCCTTTCTTCCGCCATCGATTCTCCGAGATGTTAGTCTCTTCCGGAGAAACCTGCTCTGATACCAATTGAAAGGCGGCCTAGAGGGGGGGTGAATAGGTGATAATCGATAATTTAAACTTAAATCAGGGTTCTAAAAACAGATAAGTTAGACTTGTCTGACTTCTAGTCGGACTTGTCTGACCTAAGTCGGACAAGTCTGACCTGGGTCGGATAAGTCCGAGATTACCTGCACGATCAGACCAAAAATCCAATTTTTAAGCAATCTAGTGAGAGATATCGATCCCTAGCAGTTCTACACGAAGTATGGAGTAGAAAGAAAGCTGAGGGAGAGATAGCACGCGGAAAAACACTAGAACCAAAACTTGTGAGAATGAAAGAACAACAAGAGACAAACGATTTTATCCCGAGGTTCGGAACCACAAAGGATCCTACATCCCCGTTGAGGAGTCCACAAGGGACCAAGCCTTCTCTAGCCTTCCCCTCATGAGTTGCCCCAAGGGCCAACTCCCGATCTTCCACTATCACAAAGATTGTTACAAACTCCCCGATTACAAGAGATCACAAAGAAATCGCGGGGCGACGCCTAACCATCTAGGGGAGAATCCCAAGAGCAACAAACACGCAATCACGAAGAAACTTAGCGAATCACACGTTTCTCAACCCCTCAACAAACTGTTTCTCCCAATCCTCACAAAGCACTCTTCACTCTCCCAAAAATTCGAATTTGGGCTCTAGAGGTGAAGAACAAGTGGAGAGAGGTTCTTGAGTTCAAATGGGCGTTCAGAACTGTTCTGGGGTGTTAGGCATAGTTGGTGGGTCGAAACCACCCACTATTTATACTCCAAAAAGTCATTAGAGCCGTTTGACACAGCCCACGTCGGACATGTCTGACACAAAGTCGGACATGTCTGACCTCAAAGGTCAGGCCTTTCACTTCAGACTTGTCTGACCAAAGTCACTTCAGACATGTCTGACATACAATCTCGGACATGTCTGAAATTCTGCAGATAGAACTCGGACAAGTCTGACTCTCTGGGACTTAGAAAATTTTCCTTAGTCCCTGGGAACAGATCTATCTCGAACATGTCCGACCCCCAGGTTCGGACAAGTCCGAAACTTCACTGGAACTCTCACTGGAACCCTTCCAGTGCCAATTCGGACATGTCTAACTTACAGATTCGGACATGTCCGAATTCCAACAGAGAGAATTCGAACATGTCTAACACCACAAGTCAGACAAGTCCGCCCAAGCCACAAAAGGGCCTACTAAAATCTTCTACTAAGGGGTTGAGCACCCAAATGACTCACTAAGTGTCTGCGCGTCGTGTCCCTCTTAATAGTATGGTTTTTCCTACGACTCTAGGAGAAAATAGAAAACCCTATTTCTATTCTTCTTCGCCACAACTTTTCTCCTTTTGCCGTCTTTCTTCAAAGCTCCATTCCGTACTCCGGATCTACGCTCATGCTCAACCAAGTTCATTAGCACTTTAATGGTTCATCATCAATCCACCAAAACCCACAAGGGACCTAGATGCACCTACATAGGGCCGTGCACATCTATTTATATGGAGGTTTCCAAAGGTTACCATTAGGGTTTCGAGAGTCCGGACTAGTCCGTGGTGTAGTCCAGACTAGTCCCGTGTGCGGCGTGTAGGAAACCCTAAGTTCTCAGGAATATTGGATTTGTTCGGCCTTGGGTGGACTAATCCGATTTAGGCTCTAGAAATGTTCGGACTAGTCCTGTCATTTTCGGACTAGCCCGACTGTGGTGAACCCCTTAGTGAATTTGGGGACAAGTCTGCACTTGGAGGACTTGTCCGATTTTAGTCAAAAAGTTTTTAGACTAATCCGTGTAGATATCGTACTTGTCCGATTTAGATCGGAAAGATATCGGACTAGCCTGTGGTGATATCAGACTTGTCTGATTTTTGTGCAAAACTGTGAAGTGTTGAGGACTAGTCCACACTTGGGAGGACTAGTCCAATTTTAGTCAGAAATATATCGGACTAGTCCGTGGCGATATCGTTCTAGTCCGGGTTGTGTAAACCTGGACTGTGCAGATAAGTCCGCACTGGGAGGACTTGTCCGATTTTTGACAGAGGGATTATCGGACTAGTCTGGGATATATTGAACTAGTTCGGACGTGTACAAATTAGTGCAGTGAGTGAGTTTTCTTGTGATTGAGCTCTTGGGGTGTGTTTCTCCAACACACTCCATACACAATGATCTAATCTATTCAGCTATTGATCTCTTTTCCACATGGATCCTCATTCTCCTTTCTTTTTGCGCTTTCTTCATAATTTCATTAAAACCTGCGCTCATCTCAACAATTTGGTTAGGATCTCATTTATTTGTCATAAATCAACCAAAACCCAAGGGATGCCTAGATGCACTTTCAATCTCCCCCTTTTTGGTGATTGATGACAACCAATTGAGATTTCACAAAATATGATAAAAATTGGGATTTTCATAAAGTGTGCACATATGAGCTTGGAACAAATTGAGCAATTAAAATAAAAGAAATATGTGCACTCTTTATGGTGGGGTGCAAAACTACATGAGTGTGAGTAATAATCGTGATGATAATGAAGTCATTTACATGGATATACCAATATCAAGCATATATGTCAATTTCAAAGCAAGATCACAGGTTATCTCAAATCATCATCACAAATTTCATAAGCATAAGTATGAACATTGTCATTCCATCACACCACAATACTAGAAGTAGAGATAACAAAATTAATGTTTTACAACCCAAAAGAGACACAAAAAGATACACAAATGAAGCTCTCATCTCTCAACCTACATCTAGGACCTAGTGACCCCCTTAATCTCTCCCCCTTTGGCATCAAGACACCAAAAAGGAAGGAGAGGAGGGATCTAGTGTCTTCATTCCTCGCTGTCGGTCCTCTGCTCATCTTCATCTTCATCTTCAAGCTGTGGAGGAGGAGGAGGAGCAGATCCACTCAACGTGCCCCCAACGCCAAAGTAGGCAAGCTCAGAGGGAGACAAGGGAGGAAGATCACAGAAGTACGAAGTTGACTCTTCTGAGATAATGGGAGATCCAATGGGCTCGATCTCCAACTTCAAGAAAATATGCTTGACATTTTCTTTGACATATATCATGTCGGCCTTACTCGCCTGGTTCAGCTTGTGAAGTTTTACCTCAGCCTTCTTGCATGAGCCAAAGATGGTTGCCAAGTACTTCAAAATCCCACTAGGGGACCCTATTTGAGGAGGGGCCCTAGTGGCGGGAGCAGTCCTCGCATCTCCTCAAGCTCTCCTTGGAGTCTCTTCACTAGACACCGGAGATGGAGCAGCTTAGACAATGGCTTAGGTAGGCTTTTGGGGCCTCAAAGGAGTGTGCTCCACATCCTTAACGAACTCAATTCCTGTGACCTTCTCAATCATAAACATCAAGTAAGGGGCATAGCCACAAGATCTGTTCGGTGTGCAGGAAATGTTGACCATATCGTTCCAAATGTAGTCGAAGATATCAAACTTCCGGTTCTTGCTAATCACCTCCATTGGGGTCCTCAAGTACCCTTGCACACTTCCTGCATCCCCATCTTTTGGTGATATGGTCTTCCTCGGCACCCTATTAAGAACCATGAAGAAGGGCTTCATGTTCTTGGTCGATGGAGGATTGTACTTCAGGCTAGTATCATAAAGAAAGTCCATCTTATCTTTTCCCAAGACACCAATGTTGTGGATAGTCATCTCATTATTACCGGTGTCTTCTAGGTGAAGCAGTCTTGCAAACTCATCATAAGTTATGGTGTACTTGGATCCATGATTCATCCAAGTCACCCTTTCTTCCTCATCACTAGCAAAGAAGCATGTGGCATAGAACTATGCAATAATCTCATCATTCCAGTTATATCTGAAGGCAAACAGGTCCTTCAGTCCATGCCTAGCTGCAACCTCCACCACTTGATCAAAGGCACCACAGCTCTTCCTTTCAAAATGATTCTAGTCAATCCACTGGTTGCGGACAACTGGAGTCTTCATGGTGAGGTACACAGAGCTATAGAAATCTGCGTGGAAGTTACTCCAAAATCCGGCATCGGCTGCCTTCTTTGACCGGTTGTAGCAGTCCACAAATCTAAGTTTAGAAGTCGTATCGCTTCCCTAGCCATTAAACTTTTCCTCGGGAGGATCTTTGTTCCCCTGCCTCGGGGCTGTCATCTTCAGAGGGCCGATTGGGCCTGAAGCAATTCCCTTTCCCTTGCCTTTAGCTTGGCGAGAGGCCAATCAAGAGCCATCTGCACCCTTGGCATTGGATGCGGGCTTCTTGGCTAGAACCTTGCGTCGCATTTGAGGTGGGGAAGGTGCCGGCTCGGAGGGACGCTCTTGCCTCTTCTTCCCTTCGCCGGTTGAGGACCGAAGCAAGGAGTCTTGGTCCATCTCGGCCTCATAATCGGAGATTTCATCATTGGAGCTCGACATTGTCCTGAGAAGGGATTATACAATGTATGAATGAGAATTGATGACAAGGAAGTGCATTGAGTAGTTAGAAATTAGGGTTGAATTCAGTTGAAAAACGGATTTGTCCGGTGTTCAGGTACAAACTAGTCCAGAGGGACCGGACATGTCCACACAGGGACCAGACTAGTCCGGTGTTCAACACCTTAAACCCTAACCATGAGACCAAGGGTGTTTCTCAATGCAAAACTAGCTTAATAAAGATGTAATACAGCAAGGAAGCATGTATTAGCTGAATGGAACTAAGCTATTTGATCCAGAACGGAAGAAATTGAAGTTTCTAGGGTTTAGGAGGAATTTTACTGAGATTCTTTGATTCTTGACGAAGGAGGAGTTGGAGGTGCGGACAAGTCCATGGTCTTCAATCCCCTAGCAATGGAGATCGATTTCCACACAAACTTGAAGAGATTTGATGGAGGATTCGCCAAATCACCTTGGGGGCTCTCAAGTGAAGAGAGAGAATGTGAGTTGAGTTATGATGGCGAAAGAGATTAGGTTTTGCCGGCGCCTAGGGTTATGGAGTCAAAAAATCAGACTAGTTTGTGGTCCACCGGACTAGTCCGGTCTACTGGACACTCCGCGGACTAGTCTGCATTTTGCGGACTAGTCTGGGTAACCACAGACTAGTCCGTTGTCACCAGAACAGAATTGAATAGACCATTCATATATATTCGAAGGTACTTATAAAGAAAATAGTGGTAAAAAATAAAGTAATCTTGAAGAATATGATCAGTAAGAATTCAACAATCAAGCAATGACCATAATTCACCAAGATCAAGTAATTGAAATAGTTTTTCGGAGAAAATTAGGAGAGATGATTTTCACAACACAATCAACATATTTTGAAGAAGCCATACGGGTATGCAAGTTTTCAAGCCACATTCCGAGCATCAAGGATATTTAGTTCATTTCGGAGCTCGCAAAAGCGTTTTTCATCAAGTGGTTTGGTAAATATATCGGCTAGTTGTTTTTCGGTGTTGACATGGGAAATGGCTATGTCTCTTTTAATTGAGTGGTCTCTCAAAAAGTGATGTCGGATGTCTATGTGTTTGGTTCTAGAGTGCTCAATTGGGTTATGGGCAATCTTTATGGCACTCTCATTATCACAAAGGATTGGAATACAGCTCATATTGTAACTGTAATCCCATAGAGTTTGTCGCGTCCAAGTGAGTTGTGCACAACAACTCCCGGCTGCAACATACTCTGCTTCGGCCGTGGATAAGGCAATGGAGTTTTGTTTCTTGGAGGACCAAGAAACTAGGGATCTACCTAGAAATTGGCATGTACCGGAGGTACTTTTTCTATCTACTTTGTATCCGGCATAATCTGCATCGGAGTATCTGATGAGATTGAATTTGGAACCTTTAGGATACCAAAGGCCTAGGTTGAGTGTATGAACTAAATATCGTAAGATTATCTTGATTGCTGTCAAGTGACACTCGTTAGGATTGGCTTGAAATCTTGCACACAAGCACACACTCAACATAATATCAGGCCTAGATGCACATAAGTAAAGTAGGGATCCAATCATGGAGCAATATACCTTTTGATCCGTGCTTGGTCCGTCTTCATTGAGATCCAAGTGCCCATTTGTTGCCATGGGAGTCTTTATTGGCTTCGTCTTGTCCATTCCAAACTTTTTGATTATGTCTTGAGTATACTTGGTATGGCTTATGAACGTCCCCTGCTTTTGTTGCCTCACTTGGAATCCCAAGAAGTATTTCAGCTCTCCCATCATAGACATTTCAAACCTATCTGTCATAATCTTACTAAATTCTTCGCAGAAAGACTTGTTAGTTGAACCAAAAATGATATCGTCAACATAAATTTGGCAAATGAAGATATCATTGTCAAAATGCTTCGTGAATAATGTATAATAAGCTTTGCCAATTTTAAAACCATTTTCAATCAAGAAATCTCTAAGGCACTCATACCAAGCTCTAGGAGCTTGTTTGAGGCCATAGAGAGCCTTACGCAGTTTGAACACGTGGTCGGGGAACTCTTGATCTTCGAATCCGGGGGGTTGCTCCACGTACACCTCCTCCTTGATTGGTCTGTTGAGGAAGGCGCTTTTCACATCCATTTGATAAAGCTTGAAATCATGGTGAGTAGCATATGCAAGTAATATTCTAATAGATTCAATCCTAGCTATAGGAGCAAATGTTTCATCGAAATCCAAACCTCGACTTGTGAATACCCTTTGGCCACAAGTTGAGCCTTGTTCCTTGTCACCACCCCGTGTTCGTCTTGCTTGTTGCGGAAGACCCATTTGGTGCCGACAACGTTGAAATTGGGTCTTTGAACGAGTTCCCACACCTCGTTCCGTTTGAAGTTGTTCGATTCTTCTTGCATTGCCACAACCCAATCCGAATCTTTCAATGCATCCTCAATCCTGTGTGGTTCCAAAAAAGGATACAAATGAGTAATTTTCACAAAAATTAGCAACTCGAGATCTAGTAGTTACTCCCTTTTGGATACCACCGATTATGTTGTCAATTGGGTGATCTTTTTGGGCGCATTGGTGTACTCTTGGGTGTGGCACTTGTGGTCTTGAATCTTCATGGTCATCGTCTTCTCCCCCTAGATGGTTGCCCTCATTGATTTGTTAGTCATCTTCGTCTTCTTGAGGTTGATCTTGAGTAGAAGCTCCCCCTTGATCCATTACCTCCACTTTTGGTTCATCTTCTTCATTTTCATTTGGAGGTGGCGCTTGTGGTCGAACATCGCCCAACGCCATTCTTCTCAATGCTTGACATGGAGCTTCTTCTCTATCTAGCACACATTGATCAACTTGCTCTTCTTGAGAGCCGTTAGTTTCTTCAAACACTACGTCACATGCTACTTCAACTAGTCTGGAGACTTTGTTGAAGACACGATAGGCGTAAGAGTTCGAATCATAGCCAAGCAAGAAAACTTCATCAGACTTTGAAGCGAACTTTGAAGTCCTAGGCTTCTTGTTCGAGATATAGCATTTGTAACTGAAAACCCGAAAATATGAAATATTAGGTTTGTTACTGATGAGTAGCTCATGTGACGTTTTCTTGAGAATTCAATGAAGATATAGTCGGTTTATGGCGTGACAAGCGGTGTTGACCGCTTCCGCCCAAAACCGATCTGATGTTTTGTACTCATCAAGCATTATCCTCGCCATCTCTATGAGGGTCCGGTTCTTCCTCTCGGCCACTCCATTTTGTTAAGGTCAGTATGGTGCTGAAAACTCATGCTTGACGCCCTCTTTGTGTAGGTACTCCTCAACTTGGGTGTTCTTAAACCCCGTGTCATTATCACTCTGTATGTTCTTGATTATCAACGAGAATTCGTTTTGGGCACGCTTGAGAAACTTCTTGAGGGTTCCTTGTGTTTCTGTCTTATCATGGAAAAATAAAACCCACGTGAACCGCGAAAAGTCATCAACAATTATAAACCATATTTGTTACCGCCAATGCTTATGTAAGCAATTGGACCAAATAGATCCATGTGAAATAGCTCAAGTGGTCTTGACGTTGTCATGACGTTCTTCGCGGGATGAGGTGCTCCTACTTGCTTCCCGGCTTGGCACGCGGTATAAGGCCTGTCTTTCTCAAAAACAACATCCTTCAAACCTCGGATGTGATCTCCCTTAAGGAGTTTTTTAAGATTCCTCCTATCAACATGTGCTAGCCGTTTATGCCGCAACCAACCCATATTGGTCTTTGCAATCAAGCATGTGTCAAGTTCGACTTTATCTTTGTTAAAGTCAACAAGATAAAGCTTTCCCTTCAACACTCCCTTGAATGCAACCGAGTCATCACTTCTTCTAGAAACGATCACACCCTCATTGGTGAATAAGCAATTATAACCCTTGTCACATAATTGAAATATGGACAGAAGGTTATAATCTAAGGAATCGACATGTAAAACATGAGAAAGAGTGTGTTGAGGCGATATTGCAATTTTACCGGTGCCGAGCACCCTTCCTTGACTATTGTCTCCAAAATAGATGCTCTCGCTTGGATCCTCATTTGCTTCATATTCAACAAACATTCTTCGCTCTCCAGTCATATGATTTGTGCATCCACTGTCTAGCACCCATTTTGCACCACTGGGGGGATAAGCCTGCAAAAATAGATTATGTCTTGGTTTTAGGTACCCTAGCTTGCTTGGGTCCTTTGAGGTTAGTTACAAGAGATTTGGGCACCCAAACATGGGACTTGATGTTCCCATGGCGTGGCCCAACAGACTTAGCATAAACTTTAAGAAAATTATTTCTCACAAGAACATAAGATGCATCAAAAGTTCTAAATGATAATTGTTGTTCATATGTGTTCACTATCTTAGACTTATCAACAATGTTAGGCTTACTAACTTGAGAGGAGCTTCCCTTGACAAAGACAATGTGCTCCTTGTTATTCTTATGGTTTCTAGCATTTTGCTTTTCACCATAGGAATACCCAATGCCGTATTTGACATTAGGAGGTCTTGTGGCCAAGTATGCACTGCATGCATACTTGACCTTCTCCTTGTCAAATATGCCACTATGGGAAGGATGCTTGTCCTTGGTCGAGGTTGACTTGTCCTTCAAGCTAGTATCAGTTTTAGCACATGAACAAGTAGTAGTGGTTTCAGATTTTGAGGGTTGAGAAGGTGATCTTGAAGAGGATGAAGGTTCACTTTTCTTGAGTGACTCAACTTGTACCTCAAGGATCTTGTTCACTTTGGTTAAGTTAACAAGATCATCCTTGATGATAGCATTTGAGTCGCTTAACTTCAAGCAAGCTTCCTTGCTTGAAGCGAACTCAAGTTCAAGTGACTTGATTCGCTCCTTTTCAAGTTCAAGAAGCTTTTTGATCTTAAGATACTCCTCTTCTTGTCGATCAATGAGCTCCTCCTTATAAATGAGGTTATCCATTAAGAATTTTATTTTAGCGGCAGTTTTCTTATCTAGGCCAACAAGCATATCTTCATTATCACTATAGGCATCACTATCGCTAGAGTAAGAATGCGAGGAGGAGGATTTAGATGTTACCTTTATTTTACTTTCCCTCGCCATGAGGCATGTGTCATAGTCCTTTCTTGCGCCAATGTTGGGGAAGAGGGTCGATTTATTGGTCGTCTTGTTGATGGCTATGCTAGCCATCTTCTCTTCCTCTTCGGACGAGGACTCATCATTTGAGTCCCACTCCTTTCCTAGGTGTGCCTGTCCAGCTTGCCTTTTCTTCTTGAAGAACTTCTTAGGTTGAGGCTTTGTTTTTTTGGTCTTCTTCTTGTTTTCTTCATAAGGGCAATCAACTATAAAGTGGTCATATTCACCACAGTTATAGAAGGCCCGCCTCAGCTTTGGTCTTGAGTTTTCCTTCACTTGACTTTCCCCTTGTCTTCTCTTCATCATTCTCTTGAATTTCTTCATGAAGAGGATCATGTCTTCCTCATCTATGTCGCTGCTCTCAACATCACTGTCAGCTTCATCTTGAACCTCTCGATCTTCTTTTGACAAGGGCTTGCAAGTGGATTTTAAGGTGACCCCTTTCTTCCTCGCCGAGGTGAGATCGGCAATCTCCTTGACATGTTTAGCTTGCTTTTCCATCATTTCGAAGTTGATGATCTTTCCAAGCAATTCGTCTGGGGTAATTTTCTTGTACGCGAGACTCTCTCCGATCATCGAACATAGGGTAACATTGCGAGGCATGAAAGCTCTAAGGATGAGCTTCACCACCTCATGATCATTCCACTTCTTACTTCCGTATGCTTGAACCTTGTCGATGAGAGTATTTAACCAGTTGTACATGTCTTGTGGTGACTCATCTTCTTCTATGGCGAATCTTCCCAATTCGCCTTCGATCATTTCGATCTTTGCTTCTCGCACATGATGATCGCCTTCATGTTCAGTTTGCAATGTGCCCAATATTTCCTTTGCAATCTCGAGTACATCCACCTTGGTGAACTCATCCCGACTTAGTGAGGATGTGATGACTGCTGCAACTTGAGCATTCTGATAAATTGCTTGCTCTTGGCTTGGTGTGAGCTCTTCATCGTTGTCCGGGATGTCTATTCCTTTGCACACTATATGCCACAAGCTGGGGTTAAGTGATATTAAATGCATTTTCATGTTTTTCCTCCACATTGAGTAATCATTGCCATCAAAGTGTGGGGCTTTTCCTAGAGGGATAGACAAATAATGGCTATTGTTAGAATTTAAATGATCGTAGTTAAAAGGATATCGGGAGTAGTCGGTGTGACTACTCCCTTTCTTCTTCTTCTCGTCCTCGATCTTCATTTTCCCTTTGTAGAGGGCTTTCTTCCTTAGGAGCACCTTGAGTTCAAGTGTATCCTCATCATTGTCCTCGAAGTCTTGGATAGCGTCGAGGAGTTTCTCCAACTTCTAAGCCTTCTCATCTTCAACCTTCTCTTGGTTGAGGCTCTTGTGCACATCTTTCATATCCAACATTTTCTCTTTGAGCGATTAGTCTCCTCTTGAAGAGCTTTGCTCTGATACCAATTGAATGTGGCCTAGAGGGTGGGTGAATAGGCCTTTTTGAATTTTAGTTGGAACCTGCAACACTTAGCAACTTGATCAAATACCAGAAAATCGGACTAGTCCGGTAGTGTGCGGACTAGTTCGGTGCGTGCGGACTAGATTGATTAGGTTAGATCAATGATCTCAATACAAGCACAATACGCAGTGGAATATAGTATGTAACTCGAAGATGTTGAGTCAATGAAATTAAGTTTAGCACAAACTAACTTTGGTTTCAATGTTTTAACGTATGATGAACAAAGTCAAGTAAACCCTAAATGCAATGAACGATGAGCACAAGTGAGGACACAAGATTTTTATCTTGTGGTTCGGTTCCACGAAGACAATCTACATCCACATTGAGGATCCCACGAAAGGACCGGGTCTTCACCAACCCTAACCTCGTCGAATTGCCACGAAGGCCAATCCTCTTCCACTATCACAGAGGGTAAATCACCAAGTTCAAGGGGCCTTCTCACAAGTTGATGGCTCCCCAAGATTACAAATCGAATACCGCCAAGAACACACTCGTAAGATTTACAATAAAGCAACAGGAGTGTGTTAGAGAATCAAACCCAAGAGCTCAAACTTGAAGAATCGTGTCTCTCCTTTGATCTATAGTTGATCGACACAAATTTGATCTTTCTTTTGTTGAATTTTGTGGAGAGACATGTTTTCTAGGCTCTTGGAAGGTGTGATGGCGCAGGGGGTCGAGAGTGTTGAAAGTAGGACCGTGCAAATCTATTTATATGGAGGTTTCCAAAGGTTACCGTTAGGGTTTCAAGAGTCCGGACTAGTCCGTGGTGGAGTACGGACTAGTCCGATGTGCGTCGTGTAGGAAACCCTAAGTTCTCAAGAATATCGGACTTGTCCGACCTTGGGCGGACTAGTCCGATTTAGGCTCTGGAAATGTTCAGACTAGTCCGGCTGTGGTGAACTCCTTAGTGAATTTGGGGACAAGTCCGCACTTGGAGGACTTGTCCGATTTTAGTCAGAAGGTTTTCGGGCTAATCTGTGTAGATATTAGACTTGTCCGATTTAGATGAGAAAGATATCGGACTAGTGTGTGGTGATATCGGACTTGTACGATTTTTGTGCAAAACTGTGAAGTGCTGAGGACTAGTCCGCACTTGGGAGGACTAGTCCGATTTTAGTCAGAAAGATATCAGACTAGTCCATGGCAATATCGAACTAGTCTGGTCTGTGTAAACCTGGACTGTGCAGATAATTCCGCATTGGGAGGACTTGTCTGATTTTGAACAGAGAGATTATCGAACTAGTTCGGGATATATTAGACTAGTCCGGAAGTGTATAAATTAGTGCAGTGGGTGAGTTTTCTTGTGATTGAGCTCTTGCGTGTGTTTCTCCAACACAATCCATACACAATGATCTAATCTATTCAACTCTTGAGCTCTTTTCCACATGGATCATCATTCTCCTTTCATATTGTTCTTTCTTCATAATTTCATTAA
Organism: Tuctoria greenei; assembly: GCA_036927565.1. Lineage (NCBI taxonomy): Eukaryota > Viridiplantae > Streptophyta > Magnoliopsida > Poales > Poaceae > Tuctoria > Tuctoria greenei. Next base: position 112,504,953 of record JAYESD010000011.1, on the reverse strand, counting down.
AACCTGCGCTCATCTCAAAAATTTGGTTAGAATCTCATTTGTTTGTCATAAATCAACCAAAACCCACAAGGGATGCCTAGATGCACTTTCACTATCTTCTCAGACGGTTATTAAGTACCAACAGCTTGAGCAGAGGACTTCTCTCAGGCGGTTATTAAGTACCAACCGCCTGAGAAGATGTCTTTATATCAGGCGGTTATTTCGTAATAACCACCTGCGATGATGCCTTCTCTCAGGTGGTTATTCAGTACCAACCACCTTAAAATATCTTTCTGTAGGATTTATTGATATTCTTGATTGAATTGAGGGCCTTTTAAAAGCCCAAATTCTACTTTCTTGTAATATGCTTTAGTATTAAAGGTTCCCATTAAATTTCAGTTGGGAAAGCTTTTGAAATTGGTCAAAACATAAAAAACAAGAATATAATTATTTTTTCATTTAATTTTTCAATGGAACTTTTTAGTCATCATACCAACATCTATGATTTTTTTCAGATTTTTTTAATTTTTTTTGAATCAATGTGTGTTCAAAATTTGATGACTGCCTCATATGTATATGAGCATTTGATTAGAATGATAGATAATTTGAATTGTCCATGTTGGAATGCTTTAAATAATTAAAAAAAATTCATACATGAATAAATAAGACAAATATGTTCATCGAAACCAATTTGAGTGAAGGATCCTTTTTTTAGGAGATACAAAAATTTGAGTAATATGTGAGTATAAATTAATTTGATATTTACCAAAATATTACAATATTAGCTATACAAGTTTTAAAATATTTGGTCTAGGTGGTAGATATTAATTTTTGAAGAATATAGAAGAAAGAATCATCGAATTTGGACTCAATTTGCATAATATATACATGTTTGAGTATTTATATTGAAATCTAAATAAAAAAGAAGCAAGAGAAAAGAAATTAAGAACAGGCTCGGGCCATTAGAACAGACGGTTCTTTAGCAACAACCGTCTGTGCAGTAGTTAAAAACCGCATAAAAAAGTATACTGAGTCTAGGCTTTATTAATATTCTTGATTAAAATGAGGGGCCTTTTGAAAGCCCAAATTCCACTTTCTTGTAATATGCTTTAGTATTAAAGGTTCTCATTAAATTTTACTTGGGAAAGCCTTTGAAATTTGTCAGAACATAAAAAACAAATAACATTGGTTATTTGTCATTTTTCTATCATGGTGAATATAAGGATTTTTTAATTTAATTTTTCAATGGAACTTTTTAGTCATCATACCAACCTCTATGATTTTTTCAGAGTTTTTTAAATTTTTTTTGAATCAATGTGTGTTCAAAATTTGATGAATGCCTCATATGTGTATGAGCATTTGATTAGTATGATGGATAATTTTAATTTTCACATGTTGGAATGTTTAAAAAAATTAAAAAAATTCATACATGTATAAATAAGACAAATATGTTAGTACAAACCAATTTCAGTGAATGGTCCCTTTCTTTAGGAAATATAAAAGTTTGAGTAATATGCGACAAAGGGCCCGAAATGCATCGGACCGACCCTGCAACCTGCTCACATGGCCCTGCACATAGTTGTAAGTCGTTAAAAATACCATCGAGGAAATTATTAGAAAAAATACTTACTACACCCCACGTACCTGCGCGTACTCCGCCTCCGTCAGGTGCCTCACACTCTCTTGCCGGAAGTGTCGCATGTGGTGCTGGTTCGCCTTCAAGTGCTCATTAATAATTTGAACACGAGCGTTCGATAAAGCTTGTCGAAGCGCCTTGGCAGCGTTGTAGTAAAACACTCTCCTCGCATCCTCAACCATGCGAGGGTCGTTCTGGTCCTCTAAAGTATACCTTGCCTGTGATAAAGAATATATCGAAGAGATGTTCATTAAAAGAGTTTAAGAGTTAAAATATAGAACTATTTTTAACATAATTACTATTAAATCGGCCCATACGGTCTCCTGAAGGTTGCCGTGCTCCTGGTCATGGACGCGTGCGTAGTCCTCCCACGAAAGAGCAGGCACCCCGTTGATGACCCCGAGATAGTGCAAACCCACTAAGGACCTGAGGACACTGTTCACCGGTCTTTGGTGTCTCTCACCGGTGAAAGACATGTCGTACCAAACCCTGTAAGATATTTATTGATTCATTACTTAAGTAACCAAAAGAAACTATAATTGAACACTATAATTTTTATTACCTGTCTCCGATCGGACGAATCACGATCCTCTGTGAAGGGACCGCAGGAGGACTGACAAAATGAGTCCTCCTCATCCTTCGCGTCTGCTGGGCCGCCACGTCAGGTGACCCAGACGGCTTGTCACGAGCCAAGTCAAAGGGCTCAGGAACAGAAGGCTCGCCAGCCGAGGGTTGGCTGGCCGAGGGCTGGCTCACCGAAGGGTATCCAAGGTCAAATGGCGTCGTAGACTCTGAGTCAGCCAGTGAGGACTACAACATTCAAATGACTCATAAGTAAGTTTAATTGGAAATTGAATTTAAAGAATCTGTCAAAAACGAGTGAAACTTACCTGTGACGAAGCTCTAGAGTTGCTCAGAACGTGGCCAAGCAGCTGAGAGCATCTGCTCCAAGTCGATGAGGCACCAGCGAAAGCATCCTCGGGTCTAGAGGGGAAGAACCCCCTCGATGGCGGCACCTTCTTGCCCTTCTTTGGTGCCATCCTGTTTTAATAGATAATTAGTAAATATGCAAATAAGATATACGAAATTCATGTTACTATCTTCAAGAAAACATTACTTGTAATCACTTTCAAAATCCATCAACATTATTATCATGTGCCCTACTCCTTAAACCAGCCCAACAATCTTCCATCGTGGCCTATTCTAATTTCCATTTTTGCATGTCATCTGGCTCTACATCTTCAACATCTTCAACATCTCCAACTAATTGATCGAGTCCTGCACCAAGCTCGATGATAAAGGTGTCTGACAACTCTTCTTCTTGGTACACTTCTTCAATGTCTTCACTATCATGGTAACCTTCATCCCCAGGAGTATATAACCACTCACGAGGATTCACCTTATATACCACCCACCAAGCACTGAGCTTCGTGCATGGATAAGGTAGATAATACACTTGTTCTACTTGATGTGCAAGAACAAATGTATAGTAACCTCGTAGTCGGTCCTTATGTTTCACTTCCATCATTCCAAATTGGTTTTCTCTAGTTCCATGAGTGCAATCAAACCAGTCACGGTCAAAGAAGAAAACTCGAAGGGTCTTATTTACAGTAAAAGTAAATTCAAGGATTTTGTTAATAATCCCATAATAATCGGTTAAATTCCCTTGAGTGTCCATTGCTATCGTCACAACACCGGAATTTGATGTTGCCGCGAGAGGACGAAGAGCTTCAAAATGAGTTGTACGGAATCAAAAGCCATTTACGTCATATCGACCATAGCTTCTAACATTCACCAATCCATAAGATAGTTGCCGCAAATCTTCATGGACATTGTGAGTCTGACACTGTCATAAATGATCATAAGTTAAAATAACTCTTCTTTAATAATTGTAACTTATAATATATAGAAGACGAGAGTATTACATAATCTCGAAACCAGGATAGGAAACTTGGCCCTCCATTTATTCCTTCTTTTCACATCCCTTCTACTTGTTTGGCCGTAGGTTGATGCCTATGTGGCCAACATTGCCTGTGGAACTCGCTGAACGTGAAAAACATCTTTTAGAATAGATGTGTAGCAAAATATGTCGATTAGCATAAACGTAGGACAAACACTATCTTGATTCCTATCTTACATAAAAGTATGGTTATCTCCTTCTCTAACTTATCCACGATTCCTATCTTGATTTCTTTAGCACAAAGTTGTATATAGAAATAGCTGAGCTCGGCTAAAACCTTCCACACCGTATCATCTAGATAGCCTCGAAACATAACAGGTAAGAGTCTTTCCATTATATTGTGATAATCATGACTCTTCAACCAAGTGAGGTTTCCTTTGTTTACATTCACAGCTCGTTTCAAGCTAGTTGCGTAACCATCTAGAAATTTTAAAGTTTTCATCCATTTCATGAATTCTTTCTTTTCTTTAGATCGAAGACAGAAAGAAGCACGTGGCTTCCCACTACTTTTAGAGATTTCAAGAGTTGGACGGTGACAAATGTCTGCCAAATCTAGTCTAGCTTTGTAATTGTCTTTCATTTTGCCAGGCATATCCATGCAAGTGCTTATGATACTTTCACTCATGTTACGCTCCTGATGCATGACATGAATGTTGTGCATTAGAATCAATGACTTCACATATGGTAGCTCCCAAAGTCCACATATGTGAGTCCAATTGTGTTGCTCTCCATAACTTACGAAATATCCAGGACAACCTTCATCTGGCACCAGTTTGTCCAACATATCAGAAATTTCGGACCCATTGAGACGTTTCGGTGGTCCTTTAGTGATAATGGTGTTCTTTCTAAAGACATGCCTCTGTTGCCTAAACATGTGATTTGAAGGCAGCCAACATCTGTGACAATCGAAGTAAGATATTTTGCCTCCATGAGTTAGTTGAAAGCAATCCGTGTGTGAAGCACATATCGGACACGTCAGACGATAGTGAGTGCTCCATCCGGAAAACATGCAATATGCCGGCAAATCATGGATAGACCACAAATAAGCAGCTCGAAGGTTGAATTTCTACTTCTTGTAACTTTCGTATGCTTCGACTCCTATCCACAAGACTTTTAATTCTTCAATCAACGGTTTCAACATCACATTGAGACGTGACCCGGGATGATCAGGTCCAGGTGCAATGAGGCTGAGAAACATGAACTTGTCCTTCATACAGAAAGCCGATGGCAGGTTGTATGGAATGACAAAGACGGGCCAACAGGAGTATGGCGTGGCATTTGTACTGAACGGTGAGAATCCGTCTATCGCTAATCCGATGTGAACATTCCTCGCATCACAAGAAAAATCTGGATCGAAACGGTCTAGCGCCTTCCATGCATCACCGTCGGACGGATGCGTCAAGAATTATTTGTTCTCATGTTTATCTTCTTTGTGCCATCTCATGTGTCTTGCGGTTCTTTTTGAAAGAAACAACCGCTTCAACTGAGGTGTCACAGGCAAGTAACGAAGCTGCTTATGTGCGACATCTACCATCACATTATCGCCATCTTCATTAACAACTTCAGCATACCTCAATTTACCACATTTCAAGCACATATTCTTATTGGCGTGCTGTTTCCAAAATATCATGCAGTTGTTTGGGCACACATCGATTTTCTCATAGTTCATACCGAGATGAGATATCTTGATCTTTGACTGATACATATCCGATGGCGCTCTGTGAGGTTGTGGAAGGATATCGCAGATCAATTTCATGAGATCGTTGTAGCAGTTGATGGAAAAAAGTACTTGGACTTAATTGCCATAAATCTGGTCAAGAAAGCAAGTACGGTCACAACCGTGTGTTCATGCAACGGCTCTTTTGATTTCTTCAGCTCCTCGAAGAACTCATCTGCCTCATTTGTAAGAGGATCCTCCCCTTCCAGAGTTTCTAGCATCTCATCCATCCTATCAACCTCTGTTGTATCATCATCCTCATCCACTTCTGCTATGACTCGAGATTTAGTCTCGCTGTGGAAGGTCCACACTTCATAATGTAGAGTGAAACCGTTTTGACATAAGTGAAATGAAAGCTCCCATCTTCTCAAAAACTTGGTGTTCCGACATTTTGTGCATGGGCACCGGACCATATCTTCCGTTGACAACGAAAATGCTCGATCCAAAAATTTATCTAACTTGATGTACCACTCATCCGATTGACCACCAATTTTTCTCTTCCAGCCAGTATACATCCAACTGCGGTCTTCACCCATGTTAGACTCTGCAGTTTAAAGCGGAAGAAATTATCATTAATGTATGCAGGATTTATCCTGCTTCTGACGAGACACCAAACATAAATCCGAACAACCACATGTCCGCTTATTTAACACTACACCCCCTATCCCGAATCCCATTTTTGTACATATAGTAACACATTCCAAAATTCAAAGATTCTATAAACCGTCAATATTTTATTAGAGAACAAACATACTAGGCTATTAGAAAGGAGCATGATACTAATTCTTGCTTCGTCAATTATGAACAAGAAATGATAATCCTTGCTTTGCCATGCATCACCAATGCAAGAAATTAAAATAAAAAATTGAGTACTCTATATATTAGCCTCCCTGATTTGCTTCATTCAAAAGAAAGGGCGATAGGGACAAAAGATAAAAAGAAAAGGGTTAAGTTCATGCATGGTTAACGGAGAGGGTGTGCCACCTGCACCCTAGAAGAGGACATGAACCCTTGTCTTCCGTCCATACAAGAGCTCGCCTCGGCGTTCCCAAGTCCGGCCTTCGTCTAGCTCCAGCTGCCGCGCATCGAGAAGTGAGCTGAGCAAAAATAAGCCTAAAAACCTCGCATAGGATCTGCATGACGACCAATTGTTAACAATCTCCCTCTCAGCTCTCTCTCTCTCTCTCTCTAGATGCCAGGCCAGTAAAAAAACTACCTCTCTCTTTATGGGGGACGGTGAAGTAGAGCTAAAGATAGGGGCGTGTGTGTTTTTATCTCGGTAATTGCACCGTTTGCCTCCCCCTCCCCACGCCTAAAACTTTGACCATCAAAGCAAGCAAGCTCTACTCCCATTCCTCCAAAGTCGATTTCAAACTACTCACTCGTACTATGCCGATCCACATACACATCTGGTTAATAACTTCATTTTGGAGTTGAGGAGTTAGCTACATATCGCATATGTTTGGAGCATGTGAAGTCTAATGAATTTCAGCAGAAAATCAAATCCCAAAAAAAGGGTTACAAGCAGTCATGCATATGTACACATTTCATAGTCCACCATCAATTCTCTTGGAATGATAAAGCATAGGTATTGACCGCTATAGAGGGAGGGAGAGGGGTAGGAGGAGGAGCTTACCTTGAGGCGGCGACGACAGCGGCACGTCGGCGCGGTGCGGTGGCGGGGCGGTGCGGCTGCGGCGGCGGCGGTAGAGGCGAACGGTAGAGGCACGATCCAAATGATTCGATTCGCGAAAGGGAAGACGGGGTATAAGGGCTTAATTTGCGATGGCTAAGTTAATTGCGTCGGCCAACCCTAGGTCCGTCGCAATTAAACTTATTTGCAATGGCTCGGGGTAATAGCCGTCGTAATAACCTTTACTCGCGACAGCGGTCGCATTTGCGACGACTTTCAAGGCGGTCGTCGCAAATTAGGTGCCTATTTGGGACGGCGTCACCTATTTGCAACGGCCCCTTGCGGGCCATCGCAAATTAATTCAGCCGTCGCAAATGATCACGTTTCCTGTAGTGCTTTAACAGATCGGTTTTCTACCGAGGGGTGTTTTCGTTGCTTCCGTTGAAAAGTTTTAATCTACCATTCACCCCCCTCTAGTAGCTTTACACGTGCTCTTTGATCCTACAATTGGTATCAGAGCCACGGTGCTCTAATCTTTGTGATTTGCATGTATTTTCAACTAATCTTCATGGATAAATACTCCACAAAACCTTGTGTGTTTGCTGGCATTGATTTTCAAGTTTGGAAGGCACGCATGGAAGCTTTTATACAAGTGCAAGGCTTCGGCATATGGGAAAAGGTATACAAACATTATGAAGTGCCACCAAACGATCAAGTTACGGTTATGAACCTACAGGATGTCGACAACAACAACAAAGCCCAAAACTTGATCATCCAAGGACTCACTCAGTGCGACTTCGACCGCGTTGCACATCTCCGGTCAGCATACGATGTGTGGAGAGCACTTTGTGACTATCATGAAGGATCCAACACGATCAAGGAGGTGAGACAAGATATGTTCAAAAAGGAATACATGCGTTTCGAGATGCAACCCAGTGAGTCTATCGACGATCTATTTGCTCGCTTTAACAAAATTCTCAGCAACTTGCGTAGTGTCAACGTTAATTTTCTAATGCTGAGAATGCTAGGCAACTTCTTAGTGCATTAGACATGTTAATATGGGAGATGAAAGTTACATCTATTCGTGAATCAACTGTCATGATTTCTCTTACATTAGATGTACTTTACTCTAAACTAGAAACTCATGAAATTGACATCTTATCACGAAAGAATCTAAATAATTCTATCGCATTCATCTCACAACGTGATATGCCTAGCTCCGACCAATCATCATCTTGCAATACTTTTGCTTTGATGTCCTCACTAACCCTGGAGCAGATCGAGGAATTTCTAGAAGAGGAGTTAGCACTCATCTCTACTAGATTCTTAAAAGCATTGCAAAATGTGAGAACTAGAAGGAGAGGAAGCTCCGAACCTCAGCGCTGTTTTGAATGTGGTAAGATAGGACACTTTCGTACAGATTGCCTTAAGCTTTCTGGTCCTTCTACCCGTGAAGAAAAGCAGAACAAGGTCAAGACCACCTCTGGAAACTCCAACAAGAAAAAGAAGGGTACTATAGGACGCAAGATGATAAACAACTTCATCGCCGCACTTCAAGAACTTAGTTCAAGTGATGTAGACTTTGGAAGTGATGAAGATGATGACGATCTGGCCAACTTATGCTTCATGGTGGGCAAAATAAGATCAAGATCAAGTCAGGAGGATGCAGAACACAACAGTGATGACGATGAGGTATGTTCTACCTGTAATGAAATGTGTGATGCAATTCCTCGTGCAACTATTATTGCTAATAAAAAGGACAAAAAACTTAGGGATAATGCTGTTACAATTGAGTCACTAGAATGTGAAATCAACCGTCTAAAAGCCTTGATTCCTAGTGATGACTCATGTCTCTCATGTGATTTAATTTATGAACAATTGTCCACACTAAGAAGTGCACACTCCTCCACTCTAGATAGACTAATGAAGAAATTGAAAAGCACAGAAAGTTGTCTGATTTAAATTGATAAAAACTTAAAAAATGCTTCTTGTTCTATAGAAGATTTGCATTGTTCTGCATGTGATAATCTTGATAAAAAACTAAAATATGCAATGAATGAAATTTCCATTCTGAACAATGCTTTACGAACATATGAAGTTAAAAATTGTTCTAACTGCAAACTTAAAGGTAAAGCTTCATGTGAAAACTACCTAGACTTGTCTAAGAAACTTGATGACATGAATAGAATACTAGAGCGGTTTAGTAATGAGAATAATAATCTAGACCTACTGATGAAATCTTCTAAACCTTGCAAAGATAAAACTGGTTTAGGTTTTTATTCTCATGCTTATTCTAAAACACATCCACCTTACGTTGTTAAATCAGTTGGAAGAGGTTTAATCAAAACCGTTCCTAAACAAAAGGATGCGATTTTTAAGTCTGTAGGAGTGCTTTCCAATCATGTTCCTAATGTTGGATGCTCATCTAGACATGATTACAAAATTAATTTCATTCTACTTACTGTGATAAAGATGGTCATGTCGTAGATTTCTGTTATAGACTAGCTAAACAAATTAAAAAAGATAGAATGTCTGCTGGATATCATAACTTTCATGCTAAATCTGCCTTGCTTGCTAAATCCAAAATTAGAAACATGCAACCTGCTTTAATGAGTCAGAAATTTGAAAAGGTAGCCCCCGGACCTTATGCCAAGAAATCTGCAAAGGCAGCTCTAGTAGTTCAAATAGCTCCGAGAGCTCTCGGACCTTCTGTTGTTCCCTCCAGAACTTCAGTTTTTGCTTTCGGAGCATCAACTTTTCCTTTTGAAACTTCTGTGTTCACCTCCGGAGCTACTGGTTTTCGTACTAAACATGTAACAACTTTTAAATTAGTGGTTAAGAACAGAAAACCTCAACCTTTGACTCATAAACCTGCTGTATTGTCACAGCTTTCGCGTGTTTTTCCTGCTGCAAGACGTGTGACTTAGTACTAAATTCCTAAATGCCTTTTAAGTAACCCCAATAATGAGTTATCGATGTATTATCCTTCTATGTAGGTTACACACTTGAGGAAGGAGAACATTTGGATTGTGGATTCAAGTTGCTCACGCCACATGACCAGTAACAAAGAATGGTTCTCCTCCCTCTCTTTTGTGTCACGTGTAGAGAATGTTACTTTTGCCAATAATTCTTCAACTCCTATAATTGCTAAGGGTTCGGTTAGAGTAAATGATCACTACACTTTTAAGGATGTGGCACTTGTTAAAAATTTGAAATACAACTTTCTTTCTGTTTCACAACTACTAGATGAAAATCAAGAAATTATTTTCACTAAAAATTGCTGTAAAGCCGTAAATTCAAATAGTGAGCTTATTTTTAACATGTCTCAGTTTGGAAGAGTTTTTAAAGCTGATTTTGATATGTCTTCCTCTAAGCATAGGTGTCTAGTTACTAATGATTCAAATGACTTATATTTTTGGCATCGTAGACTTGGTCACGTAGGCTTTGACCATCTAACGCGTGTAGTGCTCTTGATCGCATACGTGGGCTGCCTAAGCTTAAAGGGGACAAAGAAATTGTGTGCTCTTCTAGTAGACATGCTAAGATGGTTGCAAGTTCACATACTCCTCTCAAAATGATCATGACAACTGAACCGGGTCAACTTTTGCACCTTGACACCAGAGGACCTTCACGTATTCAATCCTTCGGAGGTAAATGGTATGTTTCTGTGATTGTTGATGATTATTCTAGATGCTCTTGGGTTTACTTTATGGCATCTAAGAATGAAGCTTTTAGTCACTTTAGAACCTTATTTCTTAGATTATCAATTGATCACCTAGGATCTTTAAAAGCAATTAGAAGTGATAACGGAACTGAATTTAAAAATCAATCTTTTGATCACTTTTGTGATGAAAATAGAATAGATCATCAATTTTCTTCACCATATGTACCTCAACAAAACGGTGTTGTAGAAATAAAGAAAATAACCTTAGTTGAGATGGCTAGGACAATGCTTGATGAATATCAAACTCCTAGAAAATTTTGGGCAGATGAAATTGCAACAGCGTGTTATATTTCAAACCGTATTTTCTTGCGCACTAAGCTTGGTAAAACACCTTATGAAATTCAGTTTGGACATAGGCCCTGTGTTTCACACTTTAGGGCTTTTGGTTGCAAATGCTTTGTTAAGAAACATGGAAATCTTGATAAATTTGAAGCTAGATCCGAAGATGACATGTTTCTTGGTTACCCATCTCACACTAGTCCTGTGTGTTTTTACTTGGAACTAACAAAATTGTGGAGACTTGTGAAGTTTCTTTTGATGAAGCTAGCCCAGGTACTAGCTCCGGTATTGCAGGACCAGACCCACATCCTCAGGGAGAGTATTTTCGAAGAAGAAGAAGAAGAAGAAGAGTTGGTGATACTACCTGATAGTTCCGAAGATGACACGTGTCCAACTCTGAACTCTGAACAAGCTCCGACTACCATCTCTGCTGGTCCTGATCGTCCAAGAGCCACAAGCTCATCAATATGCGATGAACCTGATGAAGAAGAAGCTTGTGAGACATCTGTTCCCTTACGGATTTACAAGAATCATCCCCCGCAACAGATAATTGGAAGCTTGCATGAATGAGTTACAAGATCCAGGTTTTTTGATCCCGTTTCTCATGCTCATTCTTCTTTTGTGGCTTCTTTTGAACCCAAAGATATATCACACGCACTCACTAATGAATTTTGGATTATTGCCATGCAAGAAGAGTTAGAAAATTTTGAAGGAAATAATGTTTGGAAACTTGTACCTCCACCCCAAGATCATACTTTAACTGGAACTAAATGGGTGTTCAAAAATAAACAAGGGAGGATGGGGTTGTGATTAGAAATAAGGCTAGATTGGTTGCTCAAGGTTTCACACAAATTGAAGGCCTAGATTTTGATGAAACTTTTGCTCCTGTTGCTAGATTAGAAGCCATAAGAATTTTGTTAGCTTTTGCTGCATCTAAAGGTTTCAAGTTATATCAAATGGATGTTAAAAGGGCTTCTCTTAATAGCTACATAGATGAAAAGGTTTATGTTAAGCAACCACCTGGTTTTGAAAATCTAGATTTTCCTAATCATGTTTTCAAACTGACTAAAGCCCTGTATGGTCTAAATCAAGCTCCTAGAGCATGGTATGATAGGTTAAAACATTCTTACTTGAAAAGGGATTTACCATGGGCAATGTTGATAAAACTCTTTTTGTGCTTAAGCATGGCAATGACTCATTATTCGTTCAAGTGTATGTGGATGATATTATCTTTGGTTGTGCTTCTCATGATCTTGTGTCCAAGTTTTTAGCAATTATGAGTTCAGAATTTGAAATGAGTATGATGGGTGAACTCACTTACTTTTTGCGGCTGCAAATCATGCAAACCGAGGAAGGTACCTTTGTGCATCAAACAAAGTATACAAGGGACCTTCTCAAGCACTTCAACATGGACAAAAGCAAGCCTGTTGAAACACCAATGGGAACAACATCAACACTTGATCTTTATGAAGATGGTGAACCCATTGATAAAAAAGAATATAGAAGCATGATCGGACCACTTTTGTACCTCACGACATCAAGATCGGACATACAATTCAGCATATGTCTTTGTGCACGGTTTCAAGCTTCCCCACGTGCTTCACATCGTCAAGCCGTCAAAAGGATTCTTAGGTAGTTACATGGAACTCAAGAATTTGGGATTTTTCTTCCTTCTTCCCCATCCGTTACTTTGAAAGCATTTCGGATGCTGATTTTGGGTTGTAGGATTGATAGAAAAAGTACTTCTGCTGCTTGTCATTTTCTTGGTAATTAACTTGTTGCTTGGTCCTCTAGAAAACAAAGTTCAGTTGCACAATCCACAACCGAATCTGGGTATGTAGCTGCTGCTAGTGCTTGCTCACAAATTCTTTGGATTGTTCAAACACTTAAGTACTATGGGGTTGATCTAGATAGTGTTCCACTATTCTGTGATAACACTAGTGCCATTTGCATTGCTAAAAACCTCATGCAACATTCTAAAACTAAGAACATTGATATTAGGTATCACTTTCTCCGTGATAATATTGAAAAAGGAAACATTGTGCGTCACCATGTAGATACCGAACAACAATTGGCTGACATTTTCTCAAAACCTTTGGATTTCACTCGTTTTTGTTACATTCGAAGTAAAATAGGGGTTATGCATCCTCATCGCTTAAATTGAGGGGGAGTTTTGAAACTTCGGAAGTCTATGTGTGAATCTGAAATTAAAATAATATGGGCATAGTATTTCATACATATATGACTTTGTGATTCCTTTTACATGCTGAAAGTTCTTACTAAATTACTCATGTTATACATTTTGTAGTTCTTGCCTTGACTAGTAATTGGAATAATTACTTACAGTAAATCTGGTCATGATCAAACTTTCTTGCTGTTTTGAACTTGTTGCATGATCACAAGTGCTTTTAATCATAATGAATTAATCAAGTAATCAACCCACATGTTGAGTTTTATGAACAAATATAAATTAAGAAAAGATCAAGAGAATATGCATGCATCGCACTTCTTCTTTTGAGATGGCTTATCATTGCACTTAGATATGAACTTGAAAGCAGTTGTGTATGACTAAAATCATGTCCTTAAGCTTCTGATTGTCAAATGACACAGGCTTGGCTTGGTTGGTTAGAATAATGCAGATGCGCATATAATCTCTTGCAAATATCATATGATCTAAATTTGTGTTTTGAAAAATAATAAAATGCAGCAACAAGTGTCATGCTTTCAGATTTTGAAATAGTTAAGTTTGTGAGATCATGACTTGATAAAATTGAAAATGACATTTGATCTCTAGCATGGCTTACACTATTTTATGTATCTCATTGTTGTGATAGTGTAAGTGTCGGTACCCTGCGTACCGAGTACCCCATGGTACCGCATGAAGTGCAAGAGAGTTCCACCTGTCAAAGTTGAAGGTCTCCTCAAGCCCCACATGTCACACTGCACTTGACCCGCATCCCTCATATGGGTAGCTCCGGAGTTGACACGTGTACAACGACCCCGGACCTAACCCCCAGCAGAGGGGAGCTCTGGTGCCGCCACGTGTATAGCGGTTCCGTACCTACCTCCCCGCAAGGGGAAGCTCCGGAGCTTCCACATGTGGAGACTCCGGACCTAAACCACCAACGGGTGAACTGGTGGATCTCCAACAGCACGGACATTCAAGGGACATTTAAAACGGCAGTTACAAGACCTGATTATGTGTCATTAATGCTATATTAATCACACACAATCAGTGCACTGTTAATAGGGGTAACACAGCTATTAAGGCATGTTATCACACTATTAACCACGCTTATTACTCTTAGACTGTGTATTAGGGTATTAAATACACCAAGGCCACATGTCGGGCTAGGCAAATGTTGTAACGGCTAGTTCTTAGACTATAAAAGGACTACACCGCACGGTACATAGGGACACAAGCTCATACGCCCACCAACACGACTAAAACTCTCAGTACAACACACACACACACCCCATGGAGTAGGGTATTACGCTCAGGCAGCCCGAACCACGTAAAACTCCTGTGTCTCCATCTTGATCTTGATCTTCGCGTGCCCAGACCGATACAAGAACCTCCGCGGGCTACACTTTAGTAGTACCCGGGGAAGTTTCCTTCATACGCTTGGAAATTTGCGCGCCAGGAAGGGGGCGCCTGATATCGCAAGATGGTGAACTCCGCCGCAGGATCTTCCAACAGCAACCGCGTTGAACAGCCTGCTGGAGGCAATCCCTCCAACATGCAGCAACCAGCAAACGTCGTTGTACCGGCAGGTGTCATGCCACCATAGCCGCCATCTGTTCTGGCAAAAAATGTAGGGCGACAAGATGGGGCATCTGCGTTGGTCACCACATTGACAAACAATAATCCCGAACACGCGCTCATTGCCGCGCGAGCTCTCCTGCAACGCCCACCACCTCCAGGAGCACCCTAGGGTGTGATGGAGTAGTGGAGAGCTGATGTTGACCATCTGGTTGCAGCTGCAGCTGCTGGCATCAGCAATCAAGGTCCTCCCCCTTCGGGGCAGGGACCATTACAATGACGGATCTTGTCGGGAAGACTTGGTCCACAATCTTCGCAGTACAAGAGACGTGTTGCATCCCAGCAGGTGACTTCACTTCCATCTGGGGCACGACACACCCACACCATCACCAGGCTGTCAACTCATGACCTGCGGTCGGAACTTGATCGCCGTTACCGGCAGCAAGACGGTCGTGTCCATATCAAGTGTGCTCCTGAGAGGCGAGAGGCTTGGAACAACCCCGCTCCTCAGGGAGTAGGGGGAGGTTGTTCTGTCCTGGCCATGCACTTACGCATGGTCAGATGGCCACAGAAGTTCTGGCCTTATTTGCCGAAGAAGTTTGATGGGACTGTAAACCCCGCCGAGTTTCTTCAAAATCTACTCCACCTCTATACTTGCGACGGGGGGCAATGAGGCCGTGATGGCCAACTACTTCCCAGTGGCTTTAACAGGGACCGCTAGGTCTTGGTTTATGAGCCTCCTGCCTGACTCCATCAACAGTTGGGCGGAGCTATGCCAACAGTTCACTGCACATTTCGGGAGTTCATACACTCGACCTGGCACCAAACGAGACCTTTTTCCTGTCCATCAAAAAGCGGGAGAGTTGTTGCGATCCTTCATCCAGCGATTTTCCCAGGTACGCAATACCATCTCATCAATTTCGAGCACTTCTATTATTGTTGCATTCAGACAGGGCATTCGAGACAAAAAGATGCTGGAGAAGCTAGCGACCAAAGAAGTCACCAAGGTCACAGAACTCTTCAGCCTAGCAGACAAATGTGCCAAAGCTGCGAAGGGCCGTGAGATGCACTCCAAACCACCTCCGGAGGCTAACAAGAAGTCTTCCAAAGGTGAAACCACTACCTTCAGCAGTGGAAAAAAGAAGAAGAAATCCAACGGCAAGAAAAAGTCGTCGGTCGGCGCACCTTCTACTGCGGCTGCTGCAGCTCCGGGTAGCCGAGGGCCATGCCCTGAGAAATGACCTCGACCATCGTTAGAAGACGGTGGCATCTCCAATGTGTGGTGTCTGATCTACAAGACAGACAAGCACAGTCTGGAAGAATGATGAGAGGTACAGAACCTTGCCGAGCGCTACAATAAGCGCCAAGAAAAAGCTCCTTTCCGCCAGCGGGAAGGAAAACAAAAAGTTGACGAAGCTCCGACTGACGAGGAGCTAGGTTTTGAGGACCCCAAGAAGGTCCTGAAGGCTTTCTACAACACTGTCGATGACGACTCTGACGTTTTTGACAATGAGAGTCAGAAGACCATGAACACCATTTATGGTGGTTATTGGGATATCACCTCTCGCTGCATCCTCAAGACAATGCAGTGAGACATGACTGCAGCAGCTCCCACTACTAGGGCGGAACCCCATCAGAAGTGGATGGACACTCCCATCACTTTCAATGCTTCGGACTGCCCTCGTAACATGATCGGAGCTGGCCAGCTCCCGTTGATGGTGTCTCCAACCATTAATAATGTTCAACTCCACCATGTACTGGTGGATGGAGGTGCAGGGCTGAATCTCATAAGCTTTGAAGCCTTCGTCAAGCTCCAGCTCTGACCTTCAGACCTTTGCCCTTCTCGACCTTTTTCTGGGGTAGGTCCGGGAGCCATTACCCCTCTCGACGCCATCACACTCCCAGTGACCTTCGGAACCCAGGAGAACTACAGAACTGAGAAGCTGGTCTTCGACGTGGCACATATCAGTATGCCGTTCAACGCTATATTGGGTAGGCCTGCCCTGTACAGGTTCATGGCCGCTGCTCACTATGGCTATTTGGTGTTGAAGATGCCAAAACCTTTGGGCGCTCTTTGGATCCGCGGGGATCGCACTGCAGGAATCACTGCATTAGAAGAACTCCACGCGCTTGCTACAGCGCAGGAGGAAGCATCCGGTAAGGAGCCAGCTCTGAACCACCGAGCATTCGTCATCGAGACTCAACCTCTGCACCTCGTGTGCAATCAAGCGGTGACACCGACGTTCCTGTCAAAGTTGTCCAAATCGGTTCTGATGCTGCTCAGACCACCCGTATATCGGGAGGTCTGAACAACAAATAGAAACTCGCGCTCATCACTTTCCTCTGGGCGAATGTTGACTTGTTTGCCTGGCAACCATCACAAATGCCTGGGATCCCCAGGCAGGTGATTGAGCACAACCTGAAGATCTATCCCGACGCACGACCTTTTCACCTGAAGCCCCAGAAACAATCAATCGAGCAGCAAAACTTCATCCGACAAGAGATCAAGAAGTTGCTCGAAGCTGGTTTCATTCGGGAGGTGTTTCATCCAAAATGGTTGGCAAACCCAATCGTGGTACCCAAGGCTGGCGGGAAGCTTCAGATGTGTATCGACTACACCACCTTAAATAAGGCATGTGCAAAGGATCCATTTCCGCTACCTAGAATAGATCAGATAGTGGACTCCACCTCCGGGTGTGAGCTATTGTGTTTCTTAGATGCATACTCTAGATATCATCAAATCCAAATGTCTAAGGAAGATGAAGATCATACTGCCTTCATAACAGTAGATGGATTGTATTGTTATACCGCCATGCCATTTGGTCTCAAAAATGCTGCTTCAACCTTTGTGCGAGCTATGTACAAAACATTTGGAGAGCTAATTAGAGACTTGGTGGAGGTGTACGTCGATAGCATCGTCGTGAAGATCAAGAACAAGGAGTCACTCCTTGATAACTTGCAAGCCATCTTTGACAAGTTGTGCAACACGCGCACTAAGTTGAACCTGAACAAGTGTGTCTCCGGGGTTAGCTCCGGGAAGCTTCTAGGTTTCTTGGTGACTCACCGAGGAATTGAGGCAAATCCGGCGAAAATCAAGGCCATAGAAGATATGCGGCCTCCAGCCCACGTCAAGGACGTCCATAAATTAACTGGATGCCTAGCTGCGCTCAGCTGGTTCATCTCAAGACTGGTAGAGCAGGCACTACCCTTCTTCAAACTCTTGAGGAAGTCTGGACCATTCCATTGGTCTGAAGAAGAAGAAAAGGCCTTTCAAGAGCTGAAGCAGCTCCTCACCACACTACCGCTCTTGGTAGCTCCGAATCCTGGTGAGCCTTTACTGCTTTACATTTTTGCAACCACATAGTTGTCAGCATGGTCCTGGTCGCAGAAAGACCAGAGCCACGTCCAGCCCAGGAGCTTAGACCCTTCTGGGAGGGTTCGAAGCTACTTGAAGGCGAGTCTGGGCCCCAGCCTCCAGACACGGAACATCAAGACGAAATGCTAGGAGATCAACCCCACTCGCCCGAGGGGGTTCACCTGGCTTACCTAGATGATTCGGACCCTTCAAACAAGGTCCACGTCGATCAAGAAGTTCCGGACTCCTCCAGGAGGGTCCAGGAAGCTGAACAAGAAGGTCTGGACCCCTCTGGGAGGGTCCGGGTCGATGGAGTGGAAATTCCGGGCCCCTCCAAGAGGGTTTGAACCATCTAGCGCCCAATATACTTCATCAGCGAAGTACTTCACGATGCTAAGACCAGATACATTGAGGTGCATAAGCTGCTTTATGCAGTTATTATTGCCTCAAGGAAGCTTCGCCACTACTTCCAAGCCCACAAAATATCAGTGGTAACTTCTTATCCACTGTGTGCTATTTTGCATAACCCAAACTCTACTGGGAACATCGCAAAATGGGCAACAGAGCTGGCCGAGTTCGATCTCGAATTCGTGCCATGGCAAGCTTTCAAGAGTCAAATTTTGGCTGACTTCATGGCGGAATGGACTCCCTCTCCATCAAACCATGGGGGCCCCAGTGAGTAGAAGACGGAACCCAAGGTCCCGGTCTTCACCAAACCTCACTGGACCCTCTACTTCGATAGCTCTGTGTAGAAGAAGGGGACCGGAGCTGGAATCCTCCTCCTTGCTTCGACCGGGGAGAAGGTCAAGTACATGGTTCACCTTAATTTCAAGGCGACCAACAACATGGCGGAGTATGAAGGTCTCATCTACGGACTCGAGGTGGCACTATCCTTTGGTGTCAAACAACTGTTGGTGAAGGGTGATTCGCAACTCATCATCAAACAAGTCAAAGGTGAATGCAGCTGCAACAATCCCCAACTAGCTGCTTATTTCCTTGAAGTCCAGAAGCTTTAGAAGGACTTTGAAGTCTTGGATCTCCACCATGTTCATCGTCTTCATAATGTTGAAGCTGACGAACTCTCGACGAAGGCCTCAACAGGAGTTACAGCTCAGCCTACCGAACTGAGCGAAGGGGGCGAGACCAGCACCCCGAAGCTTGCAGTCCCGATGGCCCAGTTAACATGGCGTCCACCAAGGGTCGTAGGTGCTGCCGGAAGCTCCGAGCAACCCAGCACGCAAGACTCGGAAGCTCAAGCTAGCTCCAAAGCATGGATCTCGGAGATTCGAAGCTATTTGAAGGACAACATCCTCCCTGAAGACGGTGTATCCGCTAACCGGATCGTCAGATTGGCTAAAAGATACACGTTGGTAGAAGGGGATCTCTACCGGTGCGGTGCCAACGGCATCCTAATGCGGTGCATTGCAAGGGAAGAAGGTCGCGAGCTCCTCGCGGAAATCCAAGGAGAAGAGTGTGAGAACCATGCTTCTTCCCACACGTTGGTTGGTAAAGCCTTCTGGCATGGCTTCTACTGGCCTACAACACTCCAAGACCCAGTGGAGTTGGTGAAAAAGTGTGAAGCGTGCCAGTTCCATGCAAAATAGATTCACACACTGGCTCAATCACTGCAAATGATACCTCCTACATGGCCATTTGTCGTGTGGGTTATGGACATCTTTGGACCATTCCCAAAAGCCGTCGGAGGTTACAAGTTCCTGTATGTCGTCATCGACAAGTTCACCAAGTGGCCGGAAGCAACTCCAGTTGTGACGATTAACAAGCAATCAACAGTCAAGTTCCTGAAGTCCATTATATGCAGATTTGGAGTTCCGAACAAAGTAATAACTGACAATGGAACCCAATTCACAAGTGCTGCATTTCAAGAACATTATGAAGACCTCAACATTCAACTCAGCTACGCTTCAGTAGCTCACGCAGCAAGTAATGGCCAAGCTGAGAGAGCAAATGTAGAAATCTTAAAAGGACTCAAGACACGCACGTACGAGAGCTTAAAAAAGCATGGAGCCAACTGGATTGAAGAGCTTCCGTCCACATTGTGGGCGAACAGGACAACACCTAACCGGTCAACTGGGGAGACACCCTTTTTCCTTTTGTATGGAGCTGAAGCAGTCCTTCCTCCTGAGATCACCATGGGGTCCCTCTGGGTACAAACCTTCGACGCCGCGCAGGACAAGCTCCGGCTGCAAGACCTTGACCTCGTCGATGAGAGAAGGCGCCAAGCGGCTGTTCGAAATGCACGTTATCGCCAAGCGCTCTGGCGCTATAATCAAAGGCATGTGTGCAACCAACAGCTTGAAGAAGGCAATCTAGTGCTACGGAAAATACTCTCGTGAAGGGATGAATAAACTTTCCCATAGCTGGGAAGGTCCCTACCGAGTAATCAAAGTATCCCGTCCCGGAAGCGTTTGCTTGGCAACTGAGGATGGGACTCCGCTTCCTGTTCCTTGGAACATCGAGCACCTCTGTAAGTTTTATACTTAGAATCATGGAGGTAAGTCTGTAAATACACACAATGTATATTATAGAGTCAATATACAAAATCGGGTAGGTCCTGCGGGAGAGCATCCGCACTCTTCCAGGAAGGTCCGGGAAGCTCAAGTAACACTTGATACAGTCATAGCACTAAAAGTGTACCTACCTGCCCTGGGTTAGTACAAGATGTATATAACATTTAGTTGGGTCTTGTACCCCAAGTGTGTCCTTGTCTCCTCTGTAATCTGGACCTATAATGAAAGACATTCTTGTGTGAAAACAGACTCCACGTGCATTTATTTATGTACAAGGCTTGACCTTTCAAATTAATATTTTTACCCTTCTTGTCTATAATGAAGTTGTGCAATTCTTTTTAAGTTTTAGTCCAAGTAATTCATATGTGTTACAAGTTTTATTGATGGTCTCTTTGGATCCTAACATTGCTGCATAGTCTACTTACCAGAACGCCAAGCCAACATAGGTTCGGAGTGTGCTATCGACTTAGCCTGGTCCTGCACCCTAAGTACGCCACTCTACTTACATTCTGGCAGGCCTCAGTAGGGTGAGTACTAAAAAATGCATGCGCATCTAGAAAGACTATACCAATATGCTTGTTATCATATCGAGTTTCTTCGGATCTAGAACTCAAATAAGAACGATAAGTCACAAACGATTTATAGACAAGAGGACGAATTTTACTTTTTTCTTGTCTTTAATGTGCAGGAAAAACAGAAACTCATAGCGATGATGGATGACACCGGAGCTGCTAAGCTCCGACACCCTCCAAGGAGGCCCGCCGTCAATGTTCCATATGTTGACAGTGAGTGCCGTCGGAGCTACGAAGCTCCAACAAACCCAAGGGGCCTACCATCGACGATTTGTACATTGGCATTGCGTGCTACCGGACCCATCGAGTTCTGATAACTCCCAGGGGCCAGCCGTCAACGTATTATATGTTGATGGTGGGTACCGTCGGAGCTATCAAGCTCCGACAACCGCAGGGGGCCAAACGTCGATGTAGCAGGGGGAGATAAAGACTTCGAACCTTACATCTACAAGTTTGAAGCGTTCAAGTCATCAACATACTTTAAAATCCTTTTGGTACATGTTCACAGTCCAATTGGGCACATCTACCGGGGGCCAACAAGACAAATGAATGTGGCCTAGAGGGGGGGTGAATAGGCCTTTTTGAATTTTCATCAGAACCTGCAACACTTAACAGACTGATCAAATCCGATATATCAGACTAGTCCGGTATAGTGCGGACTAGTCCGGTGCGTGCGGACTAGATCGATCAAGTTTGATCGATTATCTCAATCCTAGAGTCTATGCAGCGGAAATATACTTGTAACTAGAGTTTAATGCTTCTATGAAATGGGATGTTGCACAAGTTAACTTTATATTCAATGATTTTACGTAATATGATTAAGATTAAGTGAAACCTTAGATATCAATGAAAAATAATAACAAAATGCATAAAGTGAAGACACAAGATCTTTATCTCGTGGTTCGGTTCCCACAGAGGCAACCTACGTCCACGTTGAGGAGCCCACGAAAGGGCCGGGTCTTCACCAACCCTAACCTCATCGAATCGCCATGAAGGCCAATTCTCTTCCACTATCACAAGGGTAAATCACCAAGTTCAAGGGGCCTTCTCACAAGTTGAGGGCTCCCAAAGATTACATCGAACACCACCAAGAACACACTCTTAAGATCAACAATGAAACAACAGGAGTGTGTTAGAGATCAAACCCAAGAGCTCAAACGTGTGGAATCGTGTCTCTCCTTTGATCCAAAGTGAATCCTCAAGGGATTGAATTTTCTTGCATTGGATTGCGTGGAGAGATGTGTTTTCTATGCTCTTGGAGGGTGTGATGGTGCTGGGAGTCGAGAGAGTTCATAGTTGGCCCGTGCACATCTATTTATCTTAGGGTTTTCAAAAGTTACTGTTAGGGTTTGGAGGGTATGGACTAGTCCGTGGTGGAGTCCGGACTAGTCCAGTGTGCGGCGTGTAGGAAACCCTAAGTGTCCAGGAATATCGGACTTGTCCGGCTAGGAGCGGACTTGTCCAATTTTAGTCAAAAAGGTTCTCGGACTTGTCCGTGGTGATATCGGACTAGTCCGGTGTGGTAATACCCTTAGTGAATAGAGGACAAGTCCGCACTTGGAGGACTTGTCCAATTTTAGTTGGATGGTTTTTCGGACTAGTTTGTGGAGAGATCGGACTTGTCCGTTTTCGTGCAAATGTGAATAATTGAGGATTAGTCCGCACAAGGGAGTACTAGTCCATTTTTAGTCAGAGGCATTATCGGACTAATCCAGACATTATCAGACTAGTCCGGTGCGGACAAGTCTAGTCTGGCGGGACTTGTCCGAACCTATACAGAGAGGATATCAGACTAGTCCGGTGTACGTCGGACTAGTCCGTTTTTCCTGTGAAATGTGTGAGGATTTCTGTGCTTGACCTCTTGGGATGTGTTACACCAACACACTCCATACACAATGATATATTCTTTTCAACTCTTGAGCTCTTTTCTGAATCGATCCTCATTCTCCTTTCTTTTTGGCGCTTTCTTCATTGTTTCATTAAAACCTGCGCTCATCTCAATAATGTGGTTAGGATCTCATTTGTTTGTCATAAATCAACCAAAACCCACAAGGGATGCCTAGATGCACTTTCAATCTCCCCCTTTTTGGTGTTTGATGACAACCAATTGAGATTTCACAAAGTATGATAAAAATTGAGATTGTCATAAAGTGTGCACATATGAGCTTGAAACTCATTTAGCAATGACAACATAAGGCCTATGTGCACTCTTTTTGGTGAGATGCAAAACTAAGTTAATGTGAGCAGTAATCATCATGACAGTGAAATAATTGACATCAATACATCAACAACAAGCATATATGTCAATTTCAGAGCAAAATCACATATTTCATAAATATGAGCATAAATAGTTCATAGCATTGCATCACAAGACTAAAAGTATCAAAATAGCATAATATGAAGTCTTACAACCCAAAAGAGACATAAAGATGCATAAATGAAGCTCTCATCTCTCTACCTACAGCTAAGACCTAGTGACCTAGTGACTCTCTCTCAATCTCTCCCCCTTTGGCATCAAGACACCAAAAAGAAGGAGAGGAGGGATCTAAGATCCTCAATCCTCGCTATCGGTCCTCTCATCATATTCATCTTCATTTTTGGGCTGAGGAGGAGGAGGAGAAACGGATCCACTCGAGGTGTCCCCAACGCCAAAGTAGGCAAGCTCATTGGGAGACAAGGGAGGAAGATCACAGAAGTTCGAGGTTGAGTCCTCGGAAATGATTGGAGATCCAATGGGATCAATCTCCAGCTTTTGGGAGATATGCTTGACATTTTCCTTTGCATACTTCATATTAGCCTTTCTTGCCTTGTTCAGCTTGTGGAGCTTGACCTCAGCCTTCTTGCATGAGCCAATGATGGTAGCCAAGTACTTTAGAATCCCACTAGGAGACCCTTTTTGAGGAGGAGCCCTAGTGACGGGAGCAGTCCTTGCATCTCCTCTAGCTCTCCTCAGAGCTTCTTCACTGGATCCAGGAGAAGGGGCAGCTTGAATAGAGGCTTGGGGAGGCTTCTGGGGCCTCAATGGAGTGTGATCCACATCCTTCACAAACTCGATCCCTGTGACCTTCTCAATCATGAACATCAAGTAAGGTGTGTAGCCACAGGATTTGTTCGGAGTGCAGGAGATGTTGACCATGTCATTCCACATGTAGTCAAAGACATCAAACTTCCTGTCTTTGCTTATCACCTTCATCAGTGTCCTGAGATAGCCTTGGACACTCCATTCATCCCCATCCTTCGGGGCAATAGTCTTCCTCAGGATCCTATTGAGGACCACAAAGAATGGCTTCATATTATTGGTGGAAGGAGGGTTGAAAGTCAAGCGGGTGTCATAAAGGAACTTCATTTTGTCCTTCTCAAGGACACCTATGTTGTGAACGATCAACTTGTCACTGCTAGAACTCTTAAGATGTAGCAGCCTTGCAAACTCGTCATAGGTAATGGTGTACTTGGATCCATGAGTCATCCAAGTCACTCGCTCTTCCTCATCACTTGCAAAGTAGCATGTAGCATAGAACTAAGCAATGACTTCGTCGTTCCAATTGTTCCTGAAGGCAAACAAATCCTTCAATCCATGCTTCTCCACTGTCTGAACTACCTCATCAAAGGCTGAGCAACTCTTCCTTTCAAAGTGCACCCAATCAATCCATTGGATGCGCACCACTGGAGTCTTCATTGTGAGGTACACGGACTTATAGAAGTCCGCATGGAAGTTGCTCCAGAATCTTCCATCGGCTGCCTTCTTAGAACGGCTGTAGCAGTCCACATTTCTGAATTCAGAAGCTGTGTCACTTCCCCTGCCATTGAACCTCTCCTTGGAGGATCCCGGGTCCCTTTCTTTGGAGTTGTCATCTTGAGAGGGCTGATTGGGCCCATGGAAATACCTTTGCCCTTGCCTTTAGCTTGGCGAACAGCCGCCGAGCTAGGGCCAGCACCTGCTAAAGCCTTGGAGACAGGCTTCTTGGCAAGAACCTTGCATCAAGCCTGAGGTGGAGAAAGTGCCAGCTCGGATGGGCGCTCTTGGCGCTTCTTGCCTTGGCCCGTCGAGGGCCGAAGCAAGGCTTCTTGGTCCATCTCAGCCTCGAAATCAGAGATCTCGTCGTTGGAGCTCGACATTGTCCTGAGAATGGATTACACAGGGTATGGATGAGAATTGTTGGCAAGGAATTGCATTGAGGAATGGGAAACTAGGGTTGAGTTCAGTCAAAAATCAGACTTGTCCCGTGTACAGGTGCGGACTAGTCCTGGTGATCAGACTTGTCCGTACATGGACCGGACTAGTCCGGTGTTCATCAGCTCAAACCCTAACTAGACGATCAATGGTGTTGCTCAATGCAAAGATAGCTTAACATCAATGTAATACATCAAGGAAGCATGTATTAGGTGAAAGGAACTAAGCTATTTGATCAACAACAAAGGAAATCAAGATTTCTAGGGCTTGGGAGGAAATTTTACCAAAATTTCTTGATTCTTGGAGATGGAGGGGTTGAAGGAGCGTACAAGTCCGTGGTCTTCAATCCCTATGCAATGAAGATCGATTTCCACCCAAAATCAAAGAGTTTTGATGGAGGAATCGCCAAATCGCCCTGGGGAGCTCGAGTGAAGAGAGAGAGTGTGAGAAAAGTTGTGAGGGTGAAGAAGATTAGGTTTTGGCGGCGGCTAGGTTTATGGAGTCGAAAAATCGGACTAGTCCGTGGTCGGCCAGACTAGTCCGGACTACCGGACACTCTGCGGACTAGTCTGCAGGGGCAGACTAGTCCGGGTAACTACGGACTAGTCTGTGGTCACCAGAATAGAAATGCTGAGCCCATTCGTATATATTTGAAGGTACTTATTAAGAAAATAGGGGGGCAAAACAAATTAAATAATCTTGATGAATATGGTCAGTAAGCATACAACAATCAAGCAATGACCATAATTCACCAAGATCGAGTATGAAATAGTTTTTTTTTTGGAGAAAATTGAGAGATATGATTTTCACAACACAATCAACATATTTTGAAGAAACCATACAGGTATGCAATTTTTCAAGCCACATTCCGAGCATCAAGGATACTTAGTTCATTTCGGAGCTCGCAAAAGCGTTTTTCATCAAGTGACTTGGTGAATATGTCAGCTAATTGTTTTTGGGTGTTGACATGAGAAATGGTTATGTCTTATTTCATTGAGTGGTCTCTCAAAAGTGATGTCGGATGTCTATGTGTTTGGTTCTAGAGTGCACAACAGGATTATGGGCAATCTTAATGGCACTCTCATTATCACAAAGGAGTGGAATGCGGCTCATATTGTAATCGTAATCCCTTAGAGTTTGTCGCATCCAAAGGAGTTGTGCACAACAACTCCCGGCTGCAACATACTCCGCTTCGGTCATGGATAAGGCAATGGAATTTTGTTTCTTGGAGGACCAAGAAACTAAGGATCTACCTAGGAATTGGCAGGTGCCGAAGGTACTTTTTCTATCTACTTTGCATCCGGCATAATTTGCATCGGAGTATCCAATGAGATTGAACTTGGAACCTTTGGGATACCAAAGGCCTAGGTTGGGTGTATGAATCAAATATCTCAAGATCCTTTTAACGGTTGTCAAATGACACTCCTTAGGATTGGCTTGAAATCTCGCACACAAACATACACACAACATAATATCAGGCCTAGATGCACATAAGTAAAGTAAGGATCCAATCATAGAGCGATATACCTTTTGATCCATGCTTGGTCCATCTTCATTGAGATCCAAGTGTCCAATTTTTTCCATGGGAGTCTTTACGGGCTTCGCCTTGTCAATCCCAAACTTATTGAGTATGTCTTGAGTGTACTTGGTTTGGCTTATGAATGTCCCTTCCTTTTGTTGTCTCACTTGGAATCTCAAGAAGTACTTCAGCTCTCCCATAATAGACATCTCAAACCTATCTGTCATAATTTTACTAAATTCTTCACAAAAGTATTTGTTAGTTGAACCAAAGATAATGTCATCGACATAGATTTGACAGATAAAAAGATCATTGTCGAGGTGCTTTGTAAATAATGTGTAATCTGCTTTACCAATCTTAAGACCATTTTCAATTAAGAAATCTCTAAGACACTCATACCAAGCTCTAGGAGCTTATTTGAGGCGGTAGAGAGCCTTACGCAGTTTAAAGACGTGGTCGGGGAACTCTTTATCTTCAAATCCAGGGGGTTGCTCTACGTACCCCTCCTCCTTGATTGGACCATTGAGGAAGGCGCTTTTCACATCCATTTGGTAGAGCTTGAAATCATGGTGAGTAGCATATGCAAGCAATATTCTAATTGATTCAAGTCTACCTACGGGAGCAAAGGTTTCATCGAAATCCAAACCTTTGACTTGTGAATACCCTTTGGCCACAAGTCGTGCCTTGTTCCTTGTCACCACCCCGTGTTCATCTTGTTTGTTGCGGAAGACCCATTTTGTGCTGACGACGTTCGCGTTGGGTCTTTCGACGAGTTCCCACACCTCGTTCTATTTGAAGTTGTTCAGTTCTTCTTGCATCGCCACCACCCAGTCCGGATCTTTCAATGCATCCTCAATCCTGCGTGGTTCCAAAAAGGACACAAAAGAGTAATGCTCACAAAAATTATCTATGCAGGATCTAGTTGTTACTCCCTTTTGGATGTCACCGATGATGTTGTCGATTTGGTGATCTCATTGGACGCATTGGTGTACTCTCGTGTGGGGCACTTGCAATTTTGTATCTTCATGATCTTCTTCTTCTCCTCCTAGATGGTTTCCCTCATTGACTTGTTGATCATCTTCATCTTCTTGAGGTTGATCTTGTGAGGAAGCTCCCCCTTGATCATTGGCCTCCACTTGCGGTTCATCTTCCTCATGCACATGTGGAGGTGGTTCTTGTGGTCGAACATCGCCCAACACCATTCTTCTCAATGCTTGACATGGAGCTTCTTCTCTATCTAGCACACATGGATCAACTTGCTCTTTTTGAGAGTCGTTAGTTTCATCGAACACTACGTCACGTGCTACTTCAACAAGTACGGAGGTCTTGTTGAAGACACGATAGGTGTAAGAGTTCAAATCATAACCAAACAAGAAACCTTCATTGGACTTTG
The DNA here is from genome assembly GCA_036927565.1 of Tuctoria greenei. Classification (NCBI taxonomy): domain Eukaryota; kingdom Viridiplantae; phylum Streptophyta; class Magnoliopsida; order Poales; family Poaceae; genus Tuctoria; species Tuctoria greenei. The sequence goes on along the minus strand of JAYESD010000011.1, from coordinate 112,476,724 downwards.
AAGCGAACTTTGAAGTTCTAGGCTTCTTGTTCAAAATATAACACTTAGAACCAAAAACTCGAAAATAGGAAATATTTGGTTTGTTACCCGTGAGTAGCTCATATGATGTATTCTTGAGTAGTCGATGAAGGTAGAGTCGGTTTATGGTGTGGCAAGCGGTGTTAACCGCTTCTGCCCAATATCGATCTGAGGTCTTGTATTCATCGAGCATTGTTCTCGCCATCCCTATGAGGGTTCGGTTCTTCCTTTCGGCAACTCCGTTTTGTTGAGGGGAATAAGGTGCTGAAAACTCATGCTTTATCCCTTCTTCGTCTAGGTACTCTCCAACTTGAGTGTTCTTGAACTCTGTGTCGTTGTTGCTTCGAATGTTCTTGATCTTCAATGAGAACTCATTTTGAGCACGCTTGAAGAACTTCTTCAAGGTTCCTTGAGTCTCTGACTTATCATGCAAAAAGAAAACCGAAGTGAAGGGCGAAAAGTCATCAACAATTACTAAGCCATATTTGTTACCGCCGATGCTTATGTAAGCAATTGGACCGAAAAGGTCCATGTGAAGTAGCTCGAGCGGTCTTGTTGTAGTCGTGACATTCTTCGCGGGATGAGGTGCTCCAACTTGCTTCCCGGCTTGGCACGCGCTACAAGGCATGTCTTTCTCAAAAATAACATCCTTCAAACCTCGTATGTGATCGCCCTTGAGGAGTTTCTGAAGATTCCTCATACCAACATGCGCTAGCCGTATATGCCACAGCCAACCCATGTTGGTCTTTGCAATCAAGCATGTGTCAAGTTTGGCTTTATCTTTGTTGAAGTCAACAAGGTAAAGCTTTCCCTTTAACACACCCTTGAATGCAATGGAATCATCACCCCTTCTAGAGACGATCACACCCTCATTCGTGAACAAGCAATTATAACCTTTGTCACATAATTGAGATATGCACAGCAGGTTATAATCTAAGGAATCGACATGTAAAACGTGAGAAAGAGTGTGTTGAGATGATATGGCAATTTTACCGGTACCCAGCACCCTTCCTTGACTATTGTCTCCAAAATAGATGCCCTCGCTTGGATCCTCATTTTCTTTGTACTCAACGAACATCATGCTTTCTCCGGTCATATGGTTGGTGCATCCACTGTCTAGCACCCATTTCGATCCACCGAAGGAATAGGCCTGCAAAAATAAATCATGCCTTGGTTTTAGGTACCCAAGCAAGCTTGGGTCTTTTGAGTTTAATTACAAGAGATTTGGGCACCCACAGATGAGACTTGGTGTTCCCATAGTGTGGCCCAACATAATAAGCATAAACTTTACCAAAATTACTTCTCATTAGAACATAGGATGCATTGAAAGTCCTGAATAATAGTTGTTGTTGTTGTTTGTGAATAGAACTAGTCTGGGAAACCGGACTTGTCCGTGCGGATACCGGACTAGTCCGGTGCTCATATGTGTTGACTTTAGGCTTTCTAGCTTGAGAGGAGTTTCCCTTCACAAAGGTAATGCTCTCCTTGTTATTTTTATGGCTTCTAGCATATTGCTTTTCACCATAAGAATAGCCAATGCCATATTTGACATTATGAGGTCTTGTGGCCAAGTATGCACTACATGCATATTTGACCTTCTCCTTGTCAAATATGCCACTTTGGGAATGATGCTTGTCCTTGGTAGAGGTTGACTTGTCTTTCAAGCTAGTGTCAGTTTTAGCCCATGAACAAGTAATAGTAGCTTCAGTTTTAAGAGGTTGAGAAGGTGAGCTTGAAGAGGATGAGGGGTCACTTTGTTTGAGTGACTCAACTTGTACCTCAAGGATCTTGTTAATATTGGATAGGTTAGCAAGTTCGTCCTTGATGGTAGTATTTGAGTCGCTTAACTTCAAGCAAGCTTCCTTGCTTGAAGCTAACTCAAGCTCCAGTGACTTTCCTCGCTCCTTTTCAAGCTTGAGAATCTTGTCAAGTTCAAGATATTCCTCCTTTTGGGAGATAATCATATCTTCTTGACGGTTGATCAACTTCTCCTTCTCAACAAGCTGATCAAGTAGGAATTTCATTTTTGCAGTTGTTTTCTTATCTAAGCCAACGAGCATGTCTTCATTGTCATTGAAAGTGCATCTAGGCATCCCCATGGGTTTTTGATGATTGATGACAACAATTAAGAGGCTAATGAGCTCAGTTGATCTTAAGCACAGGTACAAGGATTGAAATGAGATGAAAACCCTCAAAAAGGAAAAGGAGAAAACGGGCGTCAAAGACTCAAGCGTAGAAATTAGGGTTTCTATGGTATTGATCTTATATGAGCCGTATCATGTGTGAGGGTGGTTGTATCATGTGCATTGAGATCATACCAAGGGGCTCAAAGTGGTGGTTTAGAGAAAAACCTAGGTGAGAAGCCTAAAACGAGAAAAACCCTAGGAGGCCGGACTAGTCTGGGCCTCTGGGCCGGACTAGTTCGGCCATGGCAGACAAGTCCGTTTTTGAATGGACCAAACGTCTCTGGAGTGTTCCCGAGTGATTTTGGAGCTAAGTCCGAGAAGTTCGGACTTGTCTGTTTTTGGACGGACCAAAGCTCTCTGGAGTAGTTCGAACTTGTCCGCTTGGGCACGGACTTGTCCGTTTGGGACTTAGTGTGACAAACCGAGAGAAAACCCTAGGGGGTCGGACTAGTCCGCCTCTGTGGCCGGACTAGTCAGGACAAACCCAGAAGAGTCCGTTTTGGGACGGACCAAGTGGTTCTGTTCCACTTTGGACTAGTCCGTTGTGGATCGTACTAGTCCGGTGTCTAGTGACCGTTTGAATTTAGAAATTTGGCGGGTAGTGTGATGATCATTGCTCGGTGTGGCAGTTGTTGGGAACTGACCAGAGCGTCAGTGGTCCCATAGGGCCGGACTAGTCCGTGGTCTAAGTCCGGACTAGTCCGCCCCTTTGCTGATGTAAGCAAAAGGGGCTCATGTGAACAAGTTATGAACCCTAGCACCGCCACAAGCATCCTAGAGCCTTCCAAAGCCTTCTACTCGTCCTACTAACCCCCTAAGAGCAATCTTGAAGGGATTAGGGTTTGGGGAGTAGAGTAAAGGAAGATCATCGCGCTTTGGATCTCGGTTTGATCTCTTGCACATTGTGTTGTGTTTTGTGGCTTATGTGTATTGAGCTTCGTGTGCTCCTCATTGTATTGATTTGTGGGAGCCTAAAGCTGTGAGCAGCCCCATCAAACTTTGTGATTACCCATTGATATAGTGGAAACCAAGCCGGCCATCATGGTGGCTTGGTGAGAGAAGGGTCAAGTGAGACCCGGTCCTTGTGTGGACTTCTCAACGTGGAGGTAGGCTTCTTCGTGGATCTGAACCACGGGATAAATATCGTTTCACTTGTCTTTCGCTTTTTGTGATCACTAGTATTGCTATTAGGGTTCACCTTGCTTTTATTGATTTACACTTTGAGCACAATTGTGAACTTGCAATCTAAGTGTTTAAACTTCACAATCTGAGCTTCACAATTCTACTACACATTGATCATATCTTATGTGAACTTTAATTCCGCAAATAACTTGTAGAAATCAAGTTTTAGGGTTTCCACCCTGTGCTGAGCGGACTAGTCTGGCCCTGTACAGACTAGTCCGGCCACAAAGAATTTAATCTTGTTTGATTAAGTGATTTCAGGTATTATTTCCTATTCACCCCCCTTTAGGCGACTTTCAATTGGTATCAGAGTAGGCTTCTCCCCAAGAGTCTAACAACTCGGAGAAGTAATGGCCGGAAGGGGTGACAACGAGGTTCCGGTGGTTGTCGATGAAACCAAGATGAAGAACGTCGATGTTCTTCAAGATGATCCAAATGACGACGAAGAAGTTCGGATGCTCAAGGCACGATTTCGCGAGAAGCTCAATGTGCCGAAGAAGGAGATCAAGCAAATTGCTCCGGTTAACATCGACAACGGGAGTAGTTCACAAGACTACTCCCGATATCCTTACAATTATGAGCAACATACCGCTAGCAATCATTACTTGTCAATTCCCATTGGCAAACCTCCTCAATTTGATGGAAATGATTATTCTATGTGCAAGCATAATATGAAGATGCACCTCATTTCCTTAAAACCTAGTTTGTGGCAAATTGTGATGATAGGTGTTCATCTTCCCAAGAATGAGGAAGACATCACTCCAGAGCAAGCCGTCCTTCTACATCGCAATGCTCAAGCCGTTGGAGTGATTACCTCCTCATTGACTCGTGAGGAGTTCAGCCACATTGAAGGGTTGGAGGTTGCCAAGGAGATTTGGGATACCCTCAAGATGGCGCACGAAGGAAAACGCGTCATAAGGGAAGCAAAGATCGAGATGATCGAAGGAGAGCTTGGGAGATTTACCATCATGGAGGGTGAATCTCCGCAAGATATGTATGACCGCCTCAAGACTCTCATCAACAAGAGTCAGTCATATGGAAGCACCTGGTGGACCGACCACGAAGTATTAAAGAGGATGATTCGAGCATTCATGCCTCGAAACGTCACTCTTTGCTCACTAATTCGTGAAAGTCCGGGCTTCCACAAGATGACTCCTGAAGAAGTGCTAGGGAGAATCATCAACCATGAGATGATGGAGAACGAAGCGATGTTTTACAACTATCTACAAAAGTTTTCCTCCTCCATGAAAAGGGATGTTGCATTCAAAGCAACGTCCTCAAGATCACAAGAAAAGGAAGAAAGTGATGAAGAGAGTCCCGACACCGATGAAGAAGAAGCTCTCTTTATCAACAACTTTAGGAGGATGTTTAGAAGAAGGAGGGGGAGCTACCAAAATGAGAGGAGAAGCAAAGACAAGCCCAAAACAAGATCAAAAAGGGCTTGTTACAATTGTAGAGAATACGGCCACTTCATTGTGGATTGTCCACATGAAGAAAACAAGAAGAAGAAGGAGGGCAAGTACAAAGAGAAGAAGTACTTCAAGAAGAAGAAGCAATCCTGACATGCCCACCTTAGGAAGGAGTGGGATTCAAATGGGAATCCTCCTCCGATGAAGATGAGAAGGTAGCAAACATTGCTATGAAGAAGACAACAACGGAGAACAAGCTCTTCCCCAACTTGGAGATCTCAAGGCCAACATGTCTCATGGCCAAGGACGGAAGAAAGAAGGTCAATTCTAACTCCTCTTCTTCAATTTCTTCTCATGATGACTTTGATAGTAGTAGTGAAAATGAACACATGCTTAAAGACATGAGCAAAAGCACCTTGAAGAGATTGAGATTGTTAACGGAAGAGATATTTGAGAAGGAAGAACTCATCAACCGTCAAGAGGACATGCTCATCAACAAAAGGAGAGATGTCAAGAGGTCGAGGAGCTCTTGGAGCTTGAAAGAGAAAGAAGCAAGGCACTTGAGCGTGAACTCTCTTTGAGCAAGGAAACTTGCTCAAACCTTGAGAACACTACAATTGTGCTCAAGGATGAACTTGTTAGTTTGACACAAGCTAACAAAATCCTTGAGACGCAAGTGAAGTCTCTCAAGGTCAATGCACCTTCCTCCTCTACAAGCTCACCTTCCACAAATGTTAAATCCGAAGCATCTCAAACTTGTAAATGCTCAAACTTAATCATAAAACTTAAAGATGAGCTAAAGTTGGCAAAAACCAATCAAGCACCCAAGGGTGGCATTTTTTATAAGGAGAAGGTGGCATATGCACGTAGTGCATTTACCAACACAAGACATCCCCTTGTCAAGGATGGTATTGGTTACTCTAGGCGGATGAGGCAAAATGCCAAAACTTCCAAGAATGGCAAGGACTTTATTGTCTTTGTCAAAGGAGGCTCATACAACACTAAACGAAAGAACATTACTACTACACCTAAAATGCCTAAGAAAGAACCGCATCCATTGTTCCATGATTTTGATGCCTCATATGTTTTATTAAGGAACGAGTTTCGAAAGGCATATGCTAGGTATGTTGGGCCACACCGCAAGAGTCCCAAACCTTGTGTGTGGGTGCCCAAGTGCCTCTTGACTAACATCAAAGGACCCAACACCATTTGGGTACCTAAAGCCAAGGCTTAAATCTTTCTTGTAGGCATAATCCTCCGGTGGAACCAAGTGGGTCCTTGATAGTGGATGCACAAATAATATGACCGGAGAGAGGAAGTTGTTTGTGGAGTATGAGCTTAATGAAGATCCAAGTGAAGGAATCTATTTTGGGGACAGTAGCCAAGGAAAAATCCTTGGCACCGGTAAAATTGCTATATCCTCAAATCATACTATTCCAAATGTCTTACATGTTGATTCACTTGATTATAACCTCTTGTCCATATCACAACTATGTGAAAAAGGTTATAATTGTTTATTAACTAATGAGGGTGTGACCGTCACAAGGAGAAGCAATGACTCAATTGCCTTTAAGAGTGTACTCAAGGGAAAGCTCTATCTTGTGGATTTCTCTGCAGATAAAGCTCAACTTGATACATGCTTAATTGCAAAAACTAACATGGGATGGCTTTGGCATAGGAGGCTAGCCCATGTTGGAATGAGGAATTTGCAAAAACTCCTTAAGGGCGAGTACATTCGCAGTTTAAAGAATGTTGTGTTTGAAAAGGATAGGCCATGTAGCGCATGCCAAGCCGGAAAGCAAGTTGGAGCATCTCATCCATCCAAGAACATTATGACAACATCAAGACCATTGGAGCTTCTACACATGGATCTCTTCGGTCCAGTCGCCTACATTAGTATTGGTGGTAATAAATATGGTCTTGTCATTGTTGATGATTTTTCACATTTCACTTGGGTGTTCTTTTTGCATGACAAGAGCGAGACTCAAGGTGTCCTCAAGAGATACTTGAAAAGAGCTCAAAATGAGTTCTCCTTGAGTATCAAGACCATTAGGAGTGACAATGGCACCGAATTCAAGAACAACCCAAGTTGAAGAATTTTTGGTTGAAGAAGGCATCAAGAATGAGTTCTCGGCCCCCTACTCCCCTCAACAAAATGAGGTGGCCGAGAGAAAGAATAGGACTCTAATGGAGATGTCATGAACCATGCTTGATGAGTACAAGATGTCGGACCGGTTTTGGGCGGAAGCGATCAACACCGCTTGCCATGCCATAAACGGTTGTACCTTCACCGCATTCTTAAAAAGACGTCATATGAGCTCCTAACCAGTAACAAACCCAACATCTCTTACTTTCGTGTTTTTGGTAGAAAATGCTACATTCCTAACAAGAAGCCTAGGACTTCGAAGTTCGCTTCTAAGTCCGATGAGGGTTTCTTGCTTGGCTATGACTCGAACACTTACGCATATCGTGTCTTTAACAAATCCTCCGGAATTGTTGAAGTAGCACGTGACGTAGTGTTTGATGAGACTAATGGATCCCAAGTGGAGCAAGTTGATCATCATGTCCTAGATCAAGAAGAAGCTCCACAAGTGGTGATAGGAAGGATGGCACTTGGAGACATACGACCACAAGAGAAACCTCAAGTCACAAGTAACCATCCTATGCATCAAACAAGCTCTTCCTCAAATGATCAAGATCAACCTCCCCAAGATGCGCTTCAAGAAGATGAAAATGAAGGCATCAATCAAGGGGGAGACAATGAGGATGAGGAAGACCAAGATGATGAATCAAGATATCAAGCACCTCACCCAAGAGTGCATCAAAGCGTCCAACGGGACCATCCCATTGACAATATACTTGGAGACATCTCCAAGGGGGTAACTATTCGATCTCGCATTGCAAATTTTTGTGAACATTACTCCTTTGTTTCTTCCTTGGAGCCCCACAAGGTTGAAGAAGCACCGCGAGATCCGGATTGGGTGTTGTCCATGCAAGAAGAGCTCAACAACTTCGAGAGAAATAAAGTATGGGAGCTTGTGAAGAGGCCAAATGCAAATGTTGTAGGGACCAAATGGGTGTTCCGCAACAAACAAGATGAACACGGGGTGGTTACAAGGAACAAGGCAAGACTTGTGGCCAAAGGGTACTCACAAGTCGAAGATTTGGATTTCAAAGAAACCTTTGCTCCCGTAGCTAAGCTTGAATCAATTCATATATTAGTTGCATTTGCTACTCACCATGATTTCAAGCTATATCAAATGGATGTCAAGAGCGCATTTCTCAATGGACCAATCAAGGAAGAAGTATATGTGGAGCAACCCCCCAGATTTGAAGATGAAGAATTCCCAAACCATGTGTACAAATTGTGTAAGGCTCTCTATGGACTCAAACAAGCTCCTAGAGCTTGGTATGAGTGCCTTAGAGACTTTCTAACTCAAAATGGTTTTAAAATTGGGAAGGCGGACTATACTCTATTCACTAAGCACTTTAATGATGATTTGTTTGTTTGCCAAATATATGTCGATGACATTATATTTGGTTCTACTAACAAAGCTTTTTGTTTTCCAAGATAATGATGGAAGATTTGAGATGTCCATGATGGGGGAGTTGAAGTTCTTTCTAGGTTTTCAAGTGAAGCAACTCAAGGAAGGCACGTTCATTAGTCAAACCAAGTACACACAATATATACTCAAGAAGTTTGACATGGACAAGGCCAAACCCATTAAGACTCCTATGGCAACCAATGGGAATCTCGATCTCAATGAAGATGGTCCAAGTGTAGATCAAAAGGTATATCGTTCTATGATAGGCTCATTGTTATACTTATGTGCATCTAGGACCGATATCATGCTTAGTGTGTGTATGTGTGCTAGATTTCAAGCTGCTCCAAAGGTGTGTCATTTGACCGCCGTTAAGAGAATTCTTAGATATTTGGTTCACACACCAAGCCTAGGACATTGGTACCCCAAAGGCTCTAAGTTTAACCTCACTGGATATTCCGATGCGGACTATGCGGGGTGCAAAGTTGATAGGAAGAGTACATCAGGAACTTGCCAATTCCTTGGTAGATCTGTAGTGTCATGGTCCTCAAAGAAACAAAACTCCACTGCACTTTCCATAGCCAAAGCGGAGTATGTCGCCGCCAGAATTTGTTGTGCATAACTTCTTTGGATGCGACAAACTCTTAGGGACTATGGCATAAACTTGCGCCATATTCCTCTCCTATGTGACAATGAGAGTGCCATCAAAATAGCTCACAATCCAGTTGAACACTCAAGGACCAAGCACATCGATTTACGCCACCACTTCTTGAGATATCACTCCATCAAAGGAGACATTGCAATTTCCCATGTGAGAACCGATAAACAATTGGCCGATATCTTTACCAAGCCCCTAGATGAGAAAAGGCTTTGTCAAATTAGGAGTGAGCTAAATATCTTGGATTCTCAAAATGTGGCTTAAGTCTTGCACACCTGATTGCAATATTCAAAATTCACACTTGCTTGCGAAAAACTCAACCTCCTCAATTTTTCCACAAATTATTTTGAAATTATTGAATCTTTGTGAATCATGGTCATAGTTTGATTGTTGATTGCTTACTGACCATATTTACAAAGATCTTTTGTGAAATATTGTCCAAAAGGATCAAATCTCCTCTCAAAACTCAATATATAGGAGTTTTAGGTCTTAGGATCGGACTAGTCCGCCCCTTGGACCGGATTAGTCCGGTGGCATGAGCTGTCCGGACCTAGTCCGGATGCCGGACAAGTCTGGGTCCCTGACCGGACTGGTCCGGCCCTTTGGGACTTAACTGCCCCAGGGTGCCCTCGACCTCTCCACTTCGTTTCAAACACTCTCTCTCCAAAAAAGCTCGAAAATCGTCTCCCCAACAGCGATTTTTGAGTCCATCCACCAAATCTTGATTCCAATCGGTGGATTGAAGCCCCAAGGTGCTTAGGAACTTTTCCCCAAGCATCGGAGACCACTTCCTCTTCCACATTTCAACAAATCGAAGATTTGAAGAGGTATTCTTGACCTAACGCCAAAATCCTTGTAATTCAATTCTTTTTGGTCCTTTGATAGAAACTTCTTCACAAATGTTGTTGTACACATCAATGTGATCATATAGCTCCATTTTTGTGGTAGGATTTGTAGTTTTTGCAAAATTTCCTTAGATTAGGGTTCTTGCTGTGTGAATCGGACTAGTACGGCCACAGGGTTGACAAGTTCGACCTAGTGCGGACTAGTCCGGCCCTTGGGCGGACAAGTCCGGGTTACACAGTGAAAATCCTAACCTAGGTTGATCTTGTGAATTCTACCATTTAACCTTAACTTCTGTGACTCATACACATTCCCTGCTTCTCTTGTCTGCAATCATGTCCGACAATGAGTACGTTCCTCCCTCCGACTCCGAGACCGAAGCGGAGAAGCAGGCTCTCTTTCGCCGGAAGCAAAGAGAGGATCAATAGATGGCTGCTGCATACTTTGCCTCTCAGAGGGCAAAGAAGACGCAGCGTGAGGAGCACAACTCCGCTGCTGCCGAGGCTGCCCCAAAGAGGAAGAGGCTTGTAACCTTGGGTGAGCAAGCCAAGTCCGAGGGGGCAAGATCCTCCAAAGATAAGGGCAAGGCCCCTATGCTGCACCCAAGAAGAGGGTGACTGTGGCCAAGAAGGCAGAAAGCAAACTGAAGAAGGGTGCCCCACAACCCATTGGCCTCTTGAGGATGTCCTCTCCTGCACGGAACCCAAACCGTGCAGCTACTTTTGATGTCAACATCTTCAAGGGCAACTGGGCTGAGAAGGCACGCAAGTTGAGGAAGATAAATGTTTATTAGCGTGATAGGAGCACAGTGGATCCCCGGTTCTGGTGTGACTTCCACTGTGACTACTACAGGACGGTCTATATGACCAAGCAAACTCCTGTCACAGATGCTCAGTGGATCGACTGGGATTACATGGCCCATAAAGATCATCAAGCCTTCAATGCTGTGATTGAGGCTGTCAAGAGGCATGGTCTAAAGAAACTTATGGCTTTCCAGTATGACTGGAATGTGGAGGTCATCGCTCAGTTCTACTCCACCCTTTACTTCCACACTGAAGGGGATAGGAGGATCACCTGGACGACCCATGGACAGCAGTACTCTACTACCTTTTGGGAGTTTGCTCAGTTGCTTGACTTGGAGGATCAACTGGATAATGAGATCATCATTTCCAATTTGAAGCCAGTTGATCGGGACACATTGGAGTATATGTATCCAAGCCATGCACAGTATGAGGCTGGGCACATCAGAAATATCAAGCCCTTCTATAGTGTGCTCAACCGGGTTCTTAGAAAGACAATTGCCCCAAAGGATGGAGATGCGGGGATCATCCAAGGCAATTTGAGGCATTTGATGGTCCTCATCGATGGAGATGTCCGCTTCAATGTGGTGGACTATATCCTTGATGACATCTTCAACATCTCTCACACCCCCAACTGATCATGTGGACACGCTCCGTACATTATGTACATGATCAAGAATATCTCCGGGCTCTCATTCAAGAAAGATATCATCCACTGGAGGCTTCGACCACAACTCCCTCCCCCGGAGCCAGCTGCCCCTCAGAGGAAGAATGCGGATCCTCCCTCTTCTTCCTCTCGCTTTGTGCCATCTCCTCCACCTCCTTCGCTTTCGACACAATGCGGAAGTGGCTTCTTCAAGTGCTTCAAAGCTCTCTTTTCTTCGTCCCGGAAGACAGAAATTCGGCAACGTCGCATGGAGCATCGCAATGAGAAGTATCTCAAAGCAATGTGCGACAAGCTGGACATCCCTATGTCCCCCGTCGAGGAGAGCGATGGTGAGCTCACTTCCTTTCCCGAGTTCACTGCCGAAGAGCTCGCTGAATTTGGAGAAGCTGGAACTTCTGCCGCGGCCCCGACCAAGGATCCGGAGGCCACGGAAAGCGACAGCGAGCCCCAAGGCAACAATGATGACTCCGACTCCGACGATGAGTAGTCCTAAGGGCTCTTCCTCTCTTCTTTTCCTTTTTGGTGTCTTGATGCCAAAGGGGGAGAGATAGCAAGGAGATAACTTGACAGGCTCTTAGGTCTAGGGGAGAGACATAGGGGGAGAGATGAAGGGGGATAGTTAAAATAGACTGATGTTGATGTATGAGTGTATTGATCTATGTTGGACTTATGTTTTTAAACCTCACTTCAAGTTGTATTGTAAGACCTAATCTATGTACTTAATTATTCATGTATCTTTCCTAAATTTGTGATGTGTTGCCTCATTTTAATGTCTATTTTGCATAATCATTGTCTTATCACACCTTATGAACACATCACGTAGGCACCCCACCATAACATGTATATGTATGAGAACTCTCTCAATCTCTTTACTCATGATGCATACATTGAGGGGGAGTCACTCATACAAATACATGTTATGATAACAAATTATCAACTTTATTGTTGAAGTCTTAACGTGTTGTCATCAATTCACCAAAAAGGGGGAGATTGAAAGTGCATCTAGGCATCCCTGTGGGTTTTGGATGATTGATGACGACAATTAAGAGTCTAATGAGCTCAGTTGATCTTAAGCACAGGTACAAGGATTGAAATGAGATGAAAACCCTCAAAAGGAAAAGGAGAAAACGGGCGTCAAAGACTCAAGCGTAGAAATTAGGGTTTCTATGGTATTGAGCTTATATGAGCTGTATCATGTGTGAGGGTGGTTGTATCATGTGCATTGAGATCATACCAAGGGGCTCAAATTGGTGGTTTAGAGAAAAACCTAGTTGAGAAGCCTAAAATGAGAAAAACCCTACGAGGCCGGACTAGTCCGGGCCTCTGGGCCGTACTAGTCCGGCCATGGCAGACAAGTCCATTTTTGGACGGACCAAACGTCTCTGGAATGTTCCTGAGTGATTTTGGAGCTAAGTCCGAGAAGTCCGGACTTGTCCGTTTTTGGATGGACCAAAGCTCTCTGGAGTAGTTCGGACTTGTTCGTTTGAGCACGGACTTGTCCGTTTGGGACTTAGTGTGACAAACCAAGAGAAAACCCTAGGGGGCCGGACTAGTCCGCCTCTGTGGCCGGACTAGTCCGTACGAACCCAGAAGAGTCCGATTTGGGACAGACCAAGTGGTTATGTTCCACTTCAGACTAGTCCGTTGTGGATCGGACTAGTCCAGCGTCTAGTGACCATTTGAATTTGGAAATTTGGCGGGCAGTATGATGATCGTTGCTCAGTGTGGCAGTTGTCGGGAACTAACCAGAGGGTCAGTCATCCCATAGGGCCGGACTAGTCCGTGGTCTAAGGCTGGACTAGTCCGCCCCTTTGCTGATGTAAGCAAAAGGGGCTCGGGACCTCTATAAAAAGGAGACCCCCGGGCTCATTTGAACAAGTCTTGAACCCTAGCGCTGCCACAAGCATCCTAGAGCCTTCCAAAGCCTTCTACTCATCCTACTAACCCCCTAAGAGCAAATCTTGAAGAGATTAGGGTTTGGGGAGGAGAGTAAAGGAAGATCATCATGCTTTGGCTCTCGGTTTGATCTCTTGCACATTGTGTTGTGTTTTGTGGCTTATGTGAATTGAGCTTCGTGTGCTCCTCATTGTATTGATCTGTGGGAGCCTCAAGCTGTGAGCAGCCCCATCAAACTTTGTGATTACCCATTGATATAGTGGAAACAAAGCCGGCCATCATGGTGGCTTGGTGAGAGAAGGGTCAATTGAGACCCGGTCCTTGTGTGGACTTCTCAACGTGGAGGTAGGCTTCTTCATGGAGCTGAACCACAGGATAAATCTCGTTTCACTTGTCTTTCGCTTTTTGTGATCACTAGTATCGCTATTAGGGTTCACCTTGCTTTTATTGATTTACACTTTGAGCACATTTGTGAACTTGCAATCTAAGTGTTTAAACTTCACAATCTGAGCTTCACAAGTCTACTACACATTGCTCATATCTTTTGTGAACTTTAATTCCGCAAATAACTTGTAGAAATCAAGTTTTAGGGTTTCCACCCTGTGCTGAGCGGACTAGTCTGGCCCTATGCAGACTAGTCCGGCCACAGAGAATTTAATCTCGTTTGATTAAGTGATTTCAGGTATTATTGCCTATTCACCCCCCCCTCTAGGCGACTTTCAGTCACTAGCGGCTTCACTATCACTAGAATAGGAATGCAAGGAAGGGGATTTGGTTGTTACCTTTTGTTTACCTTCCTTTGCCATGAGGCAAGTGTCGTTGCCCTTCCATGCGCCGAGAGTTGGGAAGAGGGTGGACTTCTTGGATGTCTTCTCGATGGCTATGCTAGCCATCTCCTCTTCCTCTTCGGATGAGGACTCATCATTTGAGTCCCACTCCTTTCCTGGGTGCGCTTGTCCAGCTTGCTTCTTATTCATGAAGAATTTCTTTGGTTGAGGTCTTGTTTCCTTTATTTTCTTCTTGTTTTCTTCGTATGGGCAATCAACTATAAAGTGGTCATATTCACCACATTTATAGCATGCCCGCCTCAACTTCGGTCTTGACTTCTCTTTGTATTTTCCTTCACTTGATTTCCCTCCTTTTCTTTTCTTCATCATTTTCTTGAACTTCTTCATAAATAGGATCATGTCTTCTTCGTCAATGTTGCTGCTCTCGTAATTGATGTCCTCTTCATGTTGAGCTTCTCGAGCTTCTTTAGACAAGGGCTTGCAAGTGGATTTTAGGGCAACCCCTTTCTTCTTTGCTGATGTGAGGTCGGCAATCTCCTTGACATGCTTTGCTTGCTTTTCCATGATCTCAAAATTGATGATTTTCCCAAGCAGCTCATCTGGGGTCATTTTCTTGTACGCGGGGCTTTCTCTAATTATCGAGCACAAGGTGACGTTGCGAGGCATGAAATCTCTAAGTATGAGCTTCACCGCCTCGTGATCATTCCACTTCTTGCTTCCGTATGCTCGAACCTTGTTGATGAGCGTCTTTAACTAGTTGTACATGTCTTGTGGCAACTCATCTTCTTCTATGGTGAATCTTCCCAATTCGCCTTTGATCATTTCGATCTTCGCCTCTCGCACATGACGATCGCCTTCATGTGCTGTTTGCAATGTATCCCAAATTTCTTTCGCAATCTCGAGCCCATCCATCTTGGTGAATGTTGACGGCTCCTAATATATACTAACAAATCATCCTCGGCAACGGCGCCGGAAATGCTTGTTGGTATTTATTAACACCACAGATCATCTCCGGTAAAGAGATGAGATCCGCAAGTGCACGAAAGATACCGTTGTAGCATTTCACCCATGAGTATTCCCAAGGGTATCATATTTATCCCAAAGGAAGGCAATGGAGTAAAGTATATACTACTCTTATGGTAAAACTATGGGATACTAATCAATTATCCAGACAAGGGGTAAGTTGATAATAGGGGTAGTGTGACACACACCTAGGCAATCTATTCTAAAGGGTAAATGGGTCCTAGAGGGAGATTAGATTAAGGGTTAGAGAGTTGCTCCTACAATGCTCCTAATACATATACATAGCCTAAGGTAGATACTAATGGTCATGTCAATGATGAATTCCTATGCAATGCTATTCAACACATCGGGCACGGGCTTACCCCTAGCAATACTAGGGCGACTCCCGCCAAGAGCCTGTGGCATAGCCGAACGTGGAGGATTACAAAGGACAGATAGGGATGTCACCACCTATTGCTCACCTCTTCAATCCGTGGGTCTACGAGACATCTAACACTACTTAAATACCCTAGCACCATGCTAGCATACTAAGCAAATACCTTAAGAGCTGCAGCACAAGCCATCCTAAGGCAATGAACTAAATCATCGTTGAACCAATGTTGATTGCATAGCATAGTTATTCATATTAACATAATCATATCATAACTACATAGACTATAGTGGGGGTCTATAGTGTTTATGACCATAAGATGTGATCATGAGAGTACAATCATAAAGACTATACCTTCCACTTACATGGACTCCACAATCAAACAAGAAACGCTTTGTCCAAGTATACGTATAAAAGAAGACTAAAGATAATATCTTTATTGAGCACAAAGTCACAAATACAAGAAGGAATACATGAGACATACCTTTCCCAATGTGAAATTGGGAAGAGAGACTCCTTCTACTCCTTTCCCAATTTGGACTTGGGACTAGAGGCTCTCCTCTCTACATCCTAACTCCTCTAAGTACTATGGAAGATAGTGTATACAATAGAATGATGCCCAAGTGGTGTGCGTTGAAGTGAGGGGTATGGGGTCCTATTTATACTAGTGTTGAGGTAAGTTCCCACCACCAAAAGTGCGCGAATCAGTCGTCATTGACTCGAGAGAGCCGGGAGGAGCCAACACGTGGAAGTTGACTGCGTTTGGCGCCAGGACCAGGTCGGCCGACTCCCTGGTTCGGCCGACCTGGTCAGGGCTCCAAACGGCCCGTACTTCCTCCAAGTGGCTGCCAGGTGGGTCCCATTGACTGATATTGGTGCTACACCATTGGATGGCCTCGAATACTTCTGTTTGTGGGCCATTTGATCCATGTGGTGCCACGTGTTGTTGCCTGATTGGCTAGGATGATATTTTATAGGATTCCTCCCCATACTTTTCCTCAATTCCTGTATAAATATCTGCATACACATATTTCTCCAAGTACAAGTGGAAATAGGTCAAGTATAAAGGTGATGTGTGCAAGAAATGTTCAATCCTTCACATAATTGAGTTATATTGATGACTGAAATTGGTATATAACAGCCGTCAACAAACTCCCCCAAGCTTATCCTTTGCTCGTCCCGAGCAAAGTCAAGACTTTAGGTTGATGATCAGGAGTTGCTACAATGTTCTACCTTTCAAAAGTACCAAGTGCACAACAAAATACTCTACCTAGTATTGCAAAAAGTGGCTATGGTACTTCACCCTTCTTAAGTCATTATGGGAGTTATGCCTTCTCCTATTCATGGGTAATTGAAAGATAGAACAGCAAATGGAGCAAGCATAGCCTAGATATCAAGTTCCACTTAAATTCCGGAGAGATTCAAATTAGATTATAAGTACCTCAATTGATTCTCTCAATCACTCCTTTGTGTATAGTGGAAATATGTCCTCACCAAGGCATTATGCCTATACTATTCCTACTCTTTAAATATGGCTTGTATGTGGAGCTTGGTAGGGAAAGTAAGTAGGCATATTTGCAACACATAATATTGCTAAGGCAAAAGAGCAAGCCTTAGGAGAAATCAATTCAAACTTTTGAATCAAGACTTGTGCATGTGTGCTGGAATGGAGTTGAATGTGGAAACATTGAGATGACTCCTTTTGATGTGGACTCTCTTTATTGCAAGGATGGAACATGGCTACCCCTTTTTTTGATGCTTATGGAGTAAGCATATTTTTTTTTCTTTTTTTTTCTCATGCTTATGATATAAGCATGCATTTTATTTTTCTTTTTCTTGTAGCCATGTCTTCTACTCCTTTTTATGCAATAACTTGAAGAGAGTGCTAACTATGAATAGCATGGATTTTATCTTTTTATTGTGGAATGGTGGATATGATGGAATTTTTCTTCCTTCTAGTGTAGAAGTATAGCATGTGCAAGTGAAGTCTTGAATTCTAAAAGAATTGAATGATCTCTCACATAGGTCTATACTAAAGGAAAGAACATTACTACTACACCTAAAATGCCTAAGAAAGAACCGCATCCATTGTTCCATGATTTTGATGCCTCATATGTTTTATTAAGGAACAAGTTTTGAAAGGCATATGCTAGGTATGTTGGGCCACACCGCAAGAGTCCCAAACCTTGTGTGTGGGTGCCCAAGTGCCTCTTGACTAACATCAAAGGACCCAACACCATTTGGGTACCTAAAGCCAAGGCTTAAATCTTTCTTGTAGGCATACTCCTCCAGTGGAACCAAGTGGGTCCTTGATAGTGGATGCACAAATAATATGACCGGAGAGAGGAAGTTGTTTGTGGAGTATGAGCTTAATGAAGATCCAAGTGAAGGAATCTATTTTGGGGACAGTAGCCAAGGAAAAATCCTTGGCACCGGTAAAATTGCTATATCCTCAAATCATACTATTTCAAATGTCTTACATGTTGATTCACTTGATTATAACCTCTTGTCCATATCACAACTATGTGAAAAAGGTTATAATTGTTTATTAACTAATGAGGGTGTGACCGTCACAAGGAGAAGCAATGACTCAATTGCCTTTAAGGGTGTACTCAAGGCAAAGCTCTATCTTGTGGATTTCTCCGCGGATAAAGCTCAACTTGATACATGCTTAATTGCGAAAACTAACATGGGATGGCTTTGGCATAAGAGGCTAGCCCATGTTGGAATGAGGAATTTGCAAAAACTCCTTAAGGGCGAGCACATCCGCAGTTTAAAGAATGTTGTGTTTGAAAAGGATAGGCCATGTAGCGCATGCCAAGCCGGAAAGCAAGTTGGAGCATCTCATCCATCCAAGAACATTATGACAACATCAAGACCATTGGAGCTTCTACACATGGATCTCTTCGGTCCAATCGCCTACATTAGTATTGGTGGTAATAAATATGGTCTTGTCATTGTTGATGATTTTTCACGTTTCACTTGGGTGTTCTTTTTGCATGACAAGAGCGAAACTCAAGGTGTCCTCAAGAGATACTTGAAAAGAGATCAAAATGAGTTCTACTTGAGTATGAAGACCATTAGGAGTGACAATGGCACCAAATTCAAGAACAACCTAAGTTGAAGAATTTTTGGATGAAGAAGGCATCAAGAATGAGTTCTCAGCCCCCTACTCCCCTCAACAAAATGGGGTGGCCGAGAGAAAGAATAGGACTCTAATGGAGATGTCATGAACCATGCTTGATGAGTACAAGACGTCGGACTGGTTTTGGGCGGAAGCGGTCAACACCGCTTGCCATGCCATAAACGGTTGTACCTTCACCGCATTCTTAAAAAGACGTCAAATGAGCTCCTAACCAGTAACAAACCCAACATCTCTTACTTTCGTGTTTTTGGTAGCAAATGCTACATTCCTAACAAGAAGCCTAGGACTTCGAAGTTTGCTTCTAAGTCCAATGAGGGTTTCTTGCTTGGCTATGACTCGAACACTTACGCA
Source organism: Tuctoria greenei (assembly GCA_036927565.1). Lineage (NCBI taxonomy): Eukaryota > Viridiplantae > Streptophyta > Magnoliopsida > Poales > Poaceae > Tuctoria > Tuctoria greenei. The sequence continues at coordinate 112,457,846 of JAYESD010000011.1, read as the reverse complement.
TATCGTGTCTTTAACAAATCCTCTGGAATTGTTGAAGTAGCACGTGACGTAGTGTTTGATGAGACTAATGGCTCCCAAGTGGAGCAAGTTGATCATCATGTGCTAGATCAAGAAGAAGCTCCACAAGTGGTGATAGGAAGGATGGCACTTGGAGACATACGACCACAAGAGAAACCTCAAGTCACAAGTAACCATCCTATGCATCAAACAAGATCTTCCTCAAATGATCAAGATCAACCTCCCCAAGATGCGCTTCAAGAAGATGAAAATGAAGGCATCAATCAAGGGGGAGACAATGAGGATGAGGAAGACCAAGATGATGAATCAAGATCTCAAGCACCTCACCCAAGAGTGCATCAAAGCGTCCAACGGGACCATCCCATTGACAATATACTTGGAGACATCTCCAAGGGGGTAACTATTCGATCTCGCATTGCAAATTTTTGTGAACATTACTCCTTTGTTTCTTGCTTGGAGCCCCACAAGGTTGAAGAAGCACTGCGAGATCCGGATTGGGTGTTGTCCATGCAAGAAGAGCTCAACAACTTCGAGAGAAATAAAGTATGGGAGCTTGTGAAGAGGCCAAATGCAAATGTTGTAGGGACCAAATGGGTGTTCCGCAAAAACAAGATGAACACGGGGTGGTTACAAGGAACAAGGCAAGACTTGTGGCCAAAGGGTACTCACAAGTTGAAGATTTGGATTTCGAAGAAACCTTTGCTCCCGTAGCTAAGCTTGAATCAATTCGTATATTACTTTCATTTGCTACTCACCATGATTTCAAGCTATATCAAATGGATGTCAAGAGCGCATTTCTCAATGGACCAATCAAGGAAGAAGTATATGTGGAGCAACCCCCCGGATTTGAAGATGAAGAATTCCCAAACCATGTGTACAAATTGCGTAAGGATCTCTATGGACTCAAACAAGCTCCTAGAGCTTGGTATGAGTGCCTTAGAGACTTTCTAACTCAAAATGGTTTTAAAATTGGGAAGGCGGACTATACTCTATTCACTAAGCACTTTAATGATGATTTGTTTGTTTGCCAAATATATGTTGATGACATTATATTTGGTTCTACTAACAAAGCTTTTTGTTTTCCAAGATAATGATGGAAAGATTCGAGATGTCCATGATGGGGGAGTTGAAGTTCTTTCTAGGTTTTCAAGTGAAGGTCCTCAAGGAAGGTACGTTCATTAGTCAAACCAAGTACACACAATATATACTCAAGAAGTTTGACATGGACAAGGCCAAACCCATTAATACTCCTATGGCAACCAATGGGAATCTCGATCTCAATGAATATGGTCCAAGTGTAGATCAAAAGGTATATCGTTCTATGATAGGCTCATTGTTATACTTATGTGAATCTAGGCCCGATATCATGCTTAGTGTGTGTATGTGTGCTAGATTTCAAGCTGCTCCAAAGGTGTGTCATTTGACCGCCGTTAAGAGAATTCTTAGATATTTGGTTGACACACAAAGCCTAGGACTTTGGTACCCCAAAGGCTCTAAGTTTAACCTCACTGGATATTCCGATGCGGACTATGCGGGGTGCAAACTTGATAGGAAGAGTACATCAGAAACTTGCCAATTCCTTGGTATATCTGTAGTGTCATGGTCCTCAAAGAAACAAAACTCCACTGCACTTTCCATAGCCAAAGCGGAGTATGTCGCCGCCAGAAGTTGTTGTGCACAACTTCTTTGGATGCGAAAAACTCTTAGGGACTATGGCATAAACTTGCGCCATATTCCTCTCCTATGTGACAATGAGAGTGCCATCAAAATAGCTCACAATCCAGTTGAACACTCAAGGACCAAGCACATCAATTTACGCCACCACTTCTTGAGATATCACTCCATCAAAGGAGACATTGCAATTTCCCATGTGAGAACCGATAAACAATTGGCCGATATCTTTACCAAGCCCCTAGATGAGAAAAGGCTTTGTCAACTTAGGAGTGAGCTAAATATCTTGGATTCTCAAAATGTGGCTTAAGTCTTGCACACCTGATTGCAATATTCAAAATTCACACATGCTTGCGAAAAACTCAACCTCCTCAATTTTTCCACAAATTATTTTGAAATTATTGAATCTTTGTGAATCATGGTCATAGTTTGATTTTTGATTGCTTACTGACCATATTTACAAAGATCTTTTGTGAAATATTGTCCAAAAGGATCAAATCTCCTCTCAAAACTCAATATATAGGAGTTTTAGGTCTTAGGATCGGACTAGTCCGCCCCTTGGACCGGATTAGTCCGGTGGCATGAGCTGTCCGGACCCAGTCCGGATGCCAGACAAGTCTGGGTCCCTGACCGGACTAGTCCGGCCCTTGGGGAGTTAACCTCCCCAGGGTGCCCTCGACCTCTCCACTTCATTTCAAACACTCTCTCTCCAAAAACGCTCGGAAATTGTCTCCCCAACAGTGATTTTTGAGTCCATCCACCAAATCTTGATTCCAATCGGTGGATTGAAGCCCCAAGGTGCTTAGGAACTTTTCCCCAAGCATCGGATACCACTTCCTCTTCCACATTTCAACAAATCGAAGATTTGAAGAGGTATTCTTGACCTAACGCCAAAATCCTTGGAATTCAATTCTTTTTGGTCCTTTGATAGAAACTTCTTCACAAATGTTGTTGTACACATCAATGTGATCATATAGCTCCATTTTTGTGGTAGGATTTGTAGTTTTTGCAAAATTTCCTTAGATTAGGGTTCTTGCTGTGTGAACCGGACTAGTACGGCCACAGGGTGGACAAGTCCGACCTAGTGCGGACTAGTCCGGCCCTTGGGCGGACAAGTCCGGGTTACACAGTGAAAATCCTAACCTAGGTTGATCTTGTGAATTCTACCATTTTACCTTAACTTCCGTGACTCATACACATTCCCTTGCTTCTCTTGTCTGCAATCATGTCGGACAATGAGTACGTTCCTCCCTCCGACTCCGAGACCAAAGCGGAGAAGCAGGCTCTCTTTCGCCGGAAGCAAAGAGAGGATCAATAGATGGCTATTGCATACTTTGCCTCTCAGAGGGCAAAGAAGACGCGGCGTGAGGAGCACAACTCCGCTGCTGCCGAGGCTGCCCCAAAGAGGAAGAGTCTTGTAACCTTGGGTGAGCAAGCCAAGTCCCAGGGGGCAAGATCCTCCAAAGATAAGGGCAAGGCCCCTGTTGATGCTGCACCCAAGAAGAGGGTGACTGTGGCCAAGAAGGCAGCAAGCAAACTGAAGAAGGGTGCCCCACAACCCATTGGCCTCTTGAGGATGTCCTCTCCTGCACGGAACCCAAACCGTGCAGCTGCTTTTGATGTCAACATCTTCAAGGGCAACTGGGCTGAGAAGGGACGCAAGTTGAGGAAGATAAATGTTTATCAGCGTGACAGGAGCACAGTGGATCCCCGGTTCTGGTGTGACTTCCACTGTGAATACTACAGGACGGTCTATATGACCAAGCAAACTCCTGTCACAGATGCTCAGTGGATCGACTGGGATTACATGGCCCATAAAGATCATCAAGCCTTCAATGCTGTGATTGAGGTTGTCAAGAGGCATGGTCTAAAGAAGCTTATGGCTTTCCAGTATGACTGGAATGTGGAGGTCATCGCTCAGTTCTACTCCACCCTTTACTTCCACACCGATGGGGATAGGAGGATCACCTGGACGACCCATGGACAGCAGTACTCTACTACCTTTTGGGAGTTTTCTCAGTTGCTTGACTTGGAGGATCAACTAGATAATGAGATCATCATTTCCAATTTGAAGCCAGTTGATCGGGACATATTGGAGTATATGTAGCCAAGCCATGCACAGTATGAGGCTGGGCACATCAAAAATATCAAGCCCTTCTATAGTGTGCTCAACCGGGTTCACAGAAAGACAATTGCCCCAAAGGATGGAGATGCGGGGATCATCCAAGGAATTTTGAGGCATTTGATGGTCCTCATCGATGGAGATGTCCGCTTCAATGTGGTGGACTATATCTTTGATGACATCTTCAACATCTCTCACACCCCCAACCGATCATGTGGACACGCTCCGTACATTATGTACATGATCGAGAAGATCTCCGGGCTCTCATTCAAGAAAGATATCATCCACTGGAGGCTTCGACCACAACTCCCTCCCCCGGAGCCATCTACCCCTCAGAGGAAGAATGTGGATCCTCCCGCTTCTTCCTCTCGCTTCGTGCCATCTCCTCCACCTCCTTCGCTTTCGACACAATGCGGAAGTGGCTTATTCAAGTGCTTCAAAGCTCTCTTTTCTTCGTCCCGGAAGACAGAAATTCGGCAATGTCGCATGGAGCATCGCGATGAGAAGTATCTCAAAGCAATGTGTGACAAGCTGGACATCCCTATGTCCCCTGCCGAGGAGAGCGATGGTGAGCTCACTTCCTTTCCCGAGTTCACTGCCGAAGAGCTCGCTGAATTTGGAAAAGCTCGAACTTCCGCCACGGCCCCGACCGAGGATCCGGAGGCCACGGAAAGCGACAGCGAGCCCCAAGGCGATAATGATGACTCCGACTCTGACGATGAGTAGTCCTAAGGGCTCTTCCTCTCTTCTTTTCCTTTTTGGTGTCTTAATGCCAACGGGGGAGAGGTAGCAAGGAGATAACTTGATAGGCTCTTAGGTCTAGGGGAGAGACATAGGGGGAGAGATGAAGGGGGATAGTTAAAATAGACTGATGTTGATGTATGAGTGTATTGATCTATGTTGGACTTATGTTTTTAAACCTCACTTCAAGTTGTATTGTAAGACCTAATCTATGTACTTAAGTATTCATGTATCTTGCCTAAATTTGTGATGTGTTGCCTCATTTTAATGTCTATTTTGCATAATCATTGTCTTATCACGCCTTATGAACACATCACGTAGGCACCCCACCATAACATGTATATGTATGAGAACTCTCTCAATCTCTTTACTCATGATGCATACATTGAGGGGGAGTCACTCCTACAAATACATGTTACGATAACAAATTATCAACTTTATTGTTGAAGTCTTAATGTGTTGTCATCAATTCACCAAAAAGGGGGAGATTGAAAGTGCATCTAGGCATCCCTTTGGGTTTTGGATGATTGATGATGACAATTAAGAGTCTAATGAGCTCAGTTGATCTTAAGCACGGGTACAAGGATTGAAATGAGATGAAAACCCTCAAAAGGAAAAGGAGAAAACGGGCGTCAAAGACTCAAGCGTAGAAATTAGGGTTTCTATGGTATTGAGCTTATATGAGCTGTATCATATGTGAGGGTGGTTGTATCATGTGCATTGAGATCATACCAAGGGGCTCAAATTGATGGTTTAGAGAAAAACCTAGTTGAGAAGCCTAAAATGAGAAAAACCCTAGGAGGCCGGACTAGTCCGGGCCTCTGGGCCGTACTAGTCCGGCCATGGCAGACAAGTCCATTTTTGGACGGACCAAACGTCTCTGGAGTGTTCCTCGGTGATTTTGGAGCTAAGTCCGAGAAGTTCGGACTTGTCCGTTTTTGGATGGACCAAAGCTCTCTGGAGTAGTTCGGACTTGATCGTTTGAGCACGGACTTGTCTGTTTGGGACTTAGTGTGACAAACCAAGAGAAAAACCTAGGGGGCTGGACTAGTCCGCCTCTGTGGCCGGACTAGTCCGGACGAACCCAGAAGAGTCCGATTTGGGACAGACCAAGTGGTTCTGTTCCACTTCAGACTAGTCCGTTGTGGATCGGACTAGTCCAGCGTCTAGTGACTGTTTGAATTTGGAAATTTGGCGGGCAGTATGACGATCGTTGCTCAGTGTGGCAGTTGTCGGGAACTAACCAGACGGTAAGTCATCCCATAGGGCCGGACTAGTCCGTGGTCTAAGGCCGGACTAGTCCGCCCCTTTGCTGATGTAAGCAAAAGGGGCTCGGGACCTCTATAAAAAGGAGACCCCCGTGCTCATTTGAACAAGTCTTGAACCCTAGCGCCGCCACAAGCATCCTAGAGCCTTCCAAAGCCTTCTACTCGTCCTACTAACCCCCTAAGAGCAAATCTTGCAGAGATTAGGGTTTGGGGAGGAGAGTAAAGGAAGATCATCATGCTTTGGCTCTCGGTTTGATCTCTTGCACATTGTGTTGTGTTTTGTGGCTTATGTGAATTGAGCTTCGTGTGCTCCTCATTGTATTGATCTGTGGGAGCCTCAAGCTGTGAGCAGCCCCATCAAACTTTGTGATTACCCATTGATATAGTGGAAACAAAGCCGGCCATCGTGGTGGCTTGGTGAGAGAAGGGTCAATTGAGACCCGGTCCTTGTGTGGATTTCTCAACGTGGAGGTAGGCTTCTTCGTGGAGCTGAACCACAGGATAAATCTCGTTTCACTTGTCTTTCGCTTTTTGTGATCACTAGTATCGCTATTAGGGTTCACCTTGCTTTTATTGATTTACACTTTGAGCACAATTGTGAACTTGCAATCTAAGTGTTTAAAATTCACAATCTGAGCTTCACAAGTCTACTACACATTGCTCATATCTTTTGTGAACTTTAATTCTGCAAATAACTTGTAGAAATCGAGCTTTAGGGTTTCCACCCTGTGCTGAGCGGACTAGTCTGGCCCTGTGCAGACTAGTCCGGCCACAGAGAATTTAATCTCGTTTGATTAAGTGATTTCAGGTATTATTGCCTATTCACCACCCCTCTAGGCGACTTTCAGTCACTAGCGGCTTCACTATCACTAGAATAGGAATGCAAGGAAGGGGATTTGGTTGTTACCTTTCGTTTACCTTCCTTTGCCATGAGGCAAGTGTCGTTGCCCTTCCATGCGCCGAGAGTTGGGAAGAGGGTGGACTTCTTGGATGTCTTCTCGATGGCTATGCTAGCCATCTCCTCTTCCTCTTCGGATGAGGACTCATCATTTGAGTCCCACTCCTTTCCTAGGTGCGCTTGTCCAGCTTGCTTCTTATTCTTGAAGAATTTCTTTGGTTGAGGTCTTGTTTCCTTTATTTTCTTCTTGTTTTCTTTGTATGGGCAATCAACTATAAAGTGGTCATATTCACCACAGTTATAGCATGCCCGCCTCAACTTCGGTCTTGACTTCTCTTTGTATTTTCCTTCACTTGATTTCCCTCCTTTTCTTTTCTTCATCATTTTCTTGAACTTCTTCATAAATAGGATCATGTCTTCTTCGTCAATGTTGCTGCTCTTGCAATTGATGTCCTCTTCATGTTGAGCTTCTCGAGCTTCTTTAGACAAGGGCTTGCAAGTGGATTTTAGGGCAACCCCTTTCTTCTTTGCTGATGTGAGGTCGGCAATCTCCTTGACATGCTTTGCTTGCTTTTCCATCATCTCAAAATTGATGATTTTCCCAAGCAGCTCATCCGGGGTCATTTTCTTGTACCCGGGGCTTTCTCTAATTATCGAGCACAAGGTGACATTGCGAGGCATGAAATCTCTAAGTATGAGCTTCACCGCCTCGTGATCGTTCCACTTCTTGCTTCCGTATGCTCGAACCTTGTTGATGAGCGTCTTTAACTGGTTGTACATGTCTTGTGGCAACTCATCTTCTTCTATGGTGAATCTTCCCAATTCGCCTTTGATCATTTCGATATTCGCCTCTCGCACATGACGATCACCTTCATGTGCAGTTTGCAATGTATCCCAAATTTCTTTCACAATCTCGAGCCCATCCATCTTGGTGAATGTTGACAGCTCCTAATATATACTAACAAATCATCCCCGGCAACGGCGCCGAAAATGCTTGTTGGTATTTATTAACACCACAGATCATCTCTGGTAAAGAGATGAGATCCGCAAGTGCACGGAAGATACCGTTGTAGCATTTCACCCATGAGTATTCCCAAGGGTATCATATTTATCCCAAAGGAAGGCAATGGAGTAAAGTATATACTACTCTTATGGTCAAACTATGGGATACTAATCAATTATCCAGACAAGGGGTAAGTTGATAATAGGGGTAGTGTGACACACACCTAGGCAATCTATTCTAAAGGGTAAATGGGTCCTAGAGGGAGATTAGATTAAGAGTTAGAGAGTTGCTCCTACAATGCTCCTAATACATATACATAGCCTAAGGTAGATACTAATGGTCATGTCAATGATGAATTCCTATGCAATGCTATTCAACACATCGGGCACGGGCTTACCCCTAGCAATACTAGGGCGACTCCTGCCAAGAGCCTGTGGCATAGCCGAACGTGGAGGATTACAAAGGACAGATAGGGATGTCACCACCTACTGCCCACCTCTTCAATCTGTGGGTCTACGAGACATCCAACACTACTTAAATACCCTAGCACCATGCTAGCATACTAAGCAAATACCTTAAGAGCTGCAGCACAAGCCATCCTAAGGCAATGAACTAAATCATCATTGAACCAATGTTGATTGCATAGCATAGTTATTCATATTAACATAATCATATCATAACTACATAGACTATAGTGGGGGTCTATAGTGTTTATGACCATAAGATGTGATCATGAGAGTACAATCATAAAGACTATACCTTCCACTTACATGGACTCCACAATCAAACAAGAAACGCTTTGTCCAAGTATACGTATAAAAGAAGACTAAAGATAAAATCTTTATTGAGCACAAAGTCACAAATACAAGAAGGAATACATGAGACATACCTTTCCCAATGTGAAATTGGGAAGAGAGACTCCTTCTACTCCTTTCCCAATTTGGACTTGGGACTAGAGGCTCTCCTCTCTACATCCTAACTCCTCTAAGGACTATGGAAGATAGTGTATACAATAGAATGATGCCCAAGTGGTGTGTGTTGAAGTGAGGGGTATGGGGTCCTATTTATACTAGTGTTGAGGTAAGTTCCCACCACCAAAAGCGCGCGAATTAGTCGTCATTGACTCCAGGGAGCCGGGAGGAGCCAACACGTGGAAGTTGACTGCGTTTGGCGCCAGGACCAGGTCGGCTGACTCCCTGGTTCGGCCGACCTGGTCAGGGCTCCAAACGGCCCATACTTCCTCCAAGTGGCTGCCAGGTGGGTCCCATTGATTGATATTGGTGCTACACCGTTGGATGGCCACGAATACTTCTGTTTGTGGGCCATTTGATCCATGTAGTGCCACGTGTTGTCGCCTGATTGGCTAGGATGATATTTTATAGGATTCCTCCCCATACTTTTCCTCAATTCCTGTATAAATATCTGCATACACATATTTCTCCAAGTACAAGTGGAAATAGGTCAAGTAGAAAGGTGATGTGTGCAAGAAATGTTCAATCCTTCACATAATTGAGTTATATTGACGACTGAAATTTGTATATAACAGCCGTCAACAAACTCCCCCAAGCTTATCCTTTGCTCGTCCCGAGCAAAGTCAAGACTTTAGGTTGATGATCAGGAGTTGCTAAAATGTTCTACCTTTCAAAAGTACCAAGTGCACAACAAAATACTCTACCTAGTATTGCAAAAAGTGGCTATGGTACTTCACCCTTCTTAAGTCATTATGGGAGTTATGTCTTCTCCTATTCATGGGTAATTGAAAGATAGAACAGCAAATGGAGCAAGCATAGCCTAGATATCAAGTTCCACTTAAATTCCGGAGAGATTCAAATTAGATTATAAGTACCTCAATTGATTCTCTCAATCACTCCTTTGTGTATAGTGGAAATATGTCCTCACCAAGGCATTATGCCTATACTATTCCTACTCTTTGAATATGGCTTGTATGTGGAGCTTGGTAGGGAAAGTAAGTAGGCATATTTGCAAGACATAATATTGCTAAGGCAAAATAGCAAGCCTTAGGAGAAATCAATTCAAACTTTTGAATCAAGACTTGTGCATGTGTGCTGGAATGGAGGTGAATGTGGAAACATTGAGATGACTCCTTTTGATGTGGACTCTCTTTATTGCAAGGATGGAACATGGCTACCCCTTTTTTTGATGCTTATGGAGTAAGCATATTTTTTCTTCTTTTTTTTCTCATGCTTATGATATAAGCATGCATTTTCTTTTTCTTTTTCTTTTTCTTTTTCTTGTAGCCATGTCTTCTACTCCTTTTTATGCAATAACTTGAAGAGAGTGCTAACTATGAATAGCATGGATTTTATCTTTTTATTGTGGAATGGTGGATATGATGGAATTTTGCTTCCTTCTAGTGTAGAAGTATAGCATGTGCAAGTGAAGTCTTGAATTCTAAAAGAATTGAATGATCTCTCACATAGGTCTATACTAGTTTGACTAGGCTCAATGTGAAAGAAAATATCATATGCATAAGGTGTTGTTTATGTATGAATATCATATGGCTTTGGTAGGTATTTCCAATCGAATGAGGGAAACTTAAATCTTGATAGAATTTCTCCGGAAATCTAAGTTCCACTTTCAAAATAGGAATAGCAACCCTATTACTAATTCAAATCTCCCAACAACCTAGAAGTAGATTAAGCTTTTGCTATCCACAATTTCTAAATCAAGGCAAAGTTAATTTTAGCCAATTTAAGCAATATTCGGAGAGTAGCAAGTTGTAAACTAGGGACTTAGGAAAAATAAAACAGAGCAACTATTCATCATTTCATCTATGTGAATTCTAAATCATTCTTACCGCATATCTTTATTTGATAAGCAAAGCAAATCTAAGTTCCTATTTTTATGTTTTCTTTAGATGCATGGTGGATGGAGGATGAATGGAAAGTAAATATGCAATGGATGAAATAAAAATGCAGTGGGTGTGATACAAGTTACCTCAAGTGGGGGTCCTCCCCCAAGCTTATTCTTGATCAAGGTCCGTGATAGGGGTTGAAACCCTAACGATAGAGGTAGGCCATGAGTTGGCCTATCCTTGTTGCAGCGTGGCTTTGACAATGGAGGGTCGAGTGTTGATTGTTGTGTTGCCTCCCATGGACACCATGAGTGTGGTTGAATAGAGTGTTTTCGATGTTGATCGTCCGCACATCAGGGTCTCCATGTGTTGGGTGTGATTTGTCATTCCTTGGCTTCTAGCCACATAGGAACAACTTGCACCCAATGATGGTGGCAAATCCCTTGAGCTTGAATGAGTGCTTAGAATAGTTGAGAGGATAATGCTCTCACCCATTCGTGGCAACCCATTGGTTGCTCATGGAGGGTTCCCATTTCAAATCTCTAGCCTCGTATAGTTATGATTGACCTTTGGGCATAATTTCCGATAGGTAGCAACCATCCTCATTTACTCCTTGGCCAAGAGATGTTGAAATGGGATCCTCTAAGGATCCCAACAATCATCTTCTTGAATGCCTATATAGTAATATTACTCCTGCAAACTTCCTCTCTTGAATAGAGAGGGATGGTTAGCTCCCGATACTTGTACAAATGAATGTTCGGGTTAGGTAACCGAACTTTCATTTGTACATACAGGGAAGAACAAAATCAAAGATGCATTGGTTCCAATGTCAAGTGCATCCATGATGAATGTGTTATTCATTTATAAGAGTGGAGCTTTATGGATAATTCATGTTGCATATTTTCTAAAGCTCCTACTCATAGCAATGCATGTGATAGAAATATGCTATATGGATCCCTAAATCTTTTAAAGATTCTAACCATCTTAGCTTTCAAGAGCAAATTTTATCATTTAGACCATGACAAACAAGATTCTCAATTTTATCCTCCTGAACTTCACTAGGAATTTAAAATTTTGTGACTCTTCCGAAAAATGCAATTTAACTTTAGAGCAAGGATATCACTTATTCCTAGGAGTTTGAAATCTAGTCACACCATCTATGCATGAAGCTCAATTAAAAATTATGGCCGTCACTATTCCCAAATTTCTATATGCCAATTCACCAATTAAGTCATGCCCAAAAGTTTTATTTTCTAAACCTAGACAAAAATGACTAAGTCTACAAAACAATGTTTAAAGGATTCTAGGTACTTGTTTTAGATTTTTGCAAGTAAGGTGGGATTTCCTTTTGGAGATCCAAAAGTCAATACCCACACTTACTCTTGTGAGGATGCATGAGAATTAATTGATGAGGAAGTGTCAACCTTCTTCACAAATGTAAGCAAATACATTCAATTCAATGGCAAACCAAACAATGAAAAATTCTAAACTCATACCTCATTTGAAGAGCAGTTGGTGACGAAGGTCTTTGTGTGAGAAACTCACAACCTTTAATTTTCGGCGTAGGCTTGATGGTTGATGTCAAATGCCAAGTTGAGACTGGATTTGGCAATGGATTTGGTTCTGGCTCCTCCATTGGGTCACCATCTTGAACATTTCTCTTCCTCAAACTCAAAATGAGTTTGAAGGAGAGAAGTGTTCTCAAATCCTCCAATGGTGACTTGAGCTTGATGAAACCTTCCACTTTCTTGCCATACCACCTCTTCACAATTTTCACCTAGCTGCACTTAAATCAAGAACACACAAAACAACTCAAAAACGGGTTACGTTAGCCAAAAGCAAATTGAACCCAATTTTCAAATTGTCTTGCCCAGCTTGAAATAACTTGTAGATGCAATGAGGGCCAAAGCAAATCTTTTTGGTTTGAACTAGGAAGATAAATTCAAGTGGTCATGCACGTAGTTCATATCCAATTAAATTTCTCCCCTAATTCAAATTTTTTGTTTTATGATGGTTGGAAATTTTACTTTCCAACATGCAAGTGTGGAATTTCAAACATGCAAATGCAAGGGTTGATGCAATTTGGAAAACAAATATGAGATAACTACCAATTAACCTATTGGCAAGGACTCGCCGAATTTTTGAAGTCCGATGAGTAGGACTTACCTCCGTTCTGTTCAGCGCGATGATTTGTTGTCCAATCCCAGAGTTGAAGATGTGGACGATTTCTTCTGTTTTGACATGCCAAACTCATTTGGCTGTCATTTGGACATGTGGGCCACATGGTGGCCCTAGCCTCTCCCCGTTGTATTTATATAGACATGTTGTTGTAGTGACGGGTTCTCTCTCTTGAATGTATTCCTTCATGAGCATGGTGAGGCTTTGTCCTTCTTGGGGGTGCCACTCTGACAATATTGATAATCCATTGAATCAACCCATGGATCAAAGGCTTCCTTGGGCATGATGACATGTGGACTCCACAATCAAACAAGAAACGCTTCATCCACAATGTCACTTGCCCTAGGTTTAATGGTTTTGGTCGAAGTGTGGGAATCCCAACAAGTGATGTGGGATATCTTGGACTTTGAATGCTCCTTAAGTTCTTGTCCTTGGCCAAGATCTTCATGTGAATGTTATCTTGATTTCTGCTTGGCCAAGATACTTCAAGGTAGGCTAGTTGAACTTAAATCCCTTGGAAATCCATAGCCTCCTTGAATACAAGAGTGATGTTAATTCCACCCTTGACCTCCTTGTGAATGGTAGCCATTGGAGTTGTTGTTTGAAAAGGTCCTCATGGGTCTTAGGGAAATAATTCCCACGTGTCCCATGATGACATGGATTTTCACAAATCATGTGAATATCCACGACTTGGATTATCCAAATAAATCTCCAACGACTTGGCTATTCATGATACTTCAATGGGAGGTGTAGTTCCATAACTAGCATATCCACCTTGTGAAGTGGTGTGCATGACAAGCTATGGGAACTCGAGCATTCTTCAATCCACCCCTTGAGTCGAGACCTTCTCATCCATGATGAATGAGAATAGGACTCCTTCAGCTCCAGCATGAATGTGGTCATGGATTGGTGGAGCCAACCCATGACACGAGTGTTGGATGAACAGCGAACTATCCACCCCATGGTGGAGGCAAACCAAGAAGAACTTCTTGGAGCCTTCCCCAAGCTTCGGTATGGATACTTTGGCTCCTACTGAAAGCTAAAATTCTCCCGCAAAAGGCAATGGTGTTGCCTAGCGGACATTTGTTGAGGTATGCCTTGAATCATCTTGCAGTTTAGCACTTGTGTCCTTGTTGGCCATCCCATACATTGGGTTGGCCAACACTACCCTGTTTTCACACAAAGGAGAAAACAAACAAGAGTAATCCTGTCTAATAACTATTAGTACCTAAAGCTTAGTCACAAGTGATAGCTATCCTTCACTTCCTTTGCCTTCCTCGGCAACGGCGCCAGAAATGCTTGTTGACGGCTCCTAAGATATACTAACAGATAATCCCCGGCAATGGCGCCAGAAATGCTTGTTCGTATTTCTTAACACCACAGATCATCTCCGGTAAAGAGATGAGATCCGCAAGCGCACGGAAGATACTGTTGTAGCATTTCACCCATGAGTATTCCTAAGGGTATCGTATTTATCCCAAAGGAAGGCAATGGAGTAAAGTATATACTACTCTTATGGTCAAACTATGGGATACTAATCAATTATCCAGACAGGGGGTAAGTTGATAATAGGGGTAGTGTGACACACACCTAGGCAATCTATTCTAAAGGGTAAATGGGTCCTAGAGGGAGATTGGATTAAGAGTTAGAGAGTTGCTCCTACAATGCTCCTAATACATATACATAGCCTAAGGTAGATACTAATGGTCATGTCAATGATGAATTCCTATGCAATGCTATTCAACACATCGGGCACGGGCTTACCCGTAGCAATACTAGGGCGACTCCCGCCAAGAGCCTGTGGCATAGCCGAATGTGGAGGATTACAAAAGACAGATAGGGCTGTCACCACCTACTGCCTACCCCATCAATCCGTGGGTCTACGAGACATCCAACACTACTGAAATATCCTAGCACCATGCTAGCATACTAAGCAAATACCTTAAGAGCTGCAGCACAAGCCATCCTAAGGCAATGAACCAAATCATCGTTGAACCAATGTTGATTGCATAGCATAGTTATTCATATTAACATAATCATATCATAACTACATAGAGTATAGTGGGGGTCTATAGTGTTTATGACCATAAGATGTGATCATGAGAGTACAATCATAAAGACTATACCTTCCACTTACATGGACTCCACAATCAAACAAGAAATGCTTTGTCCAAGTATACGTATAAAAGAAGACTAAAGATAATATCTTTATTGAGCACAAAGTCACAAATACAAGAAGGAATACATGAGACATACTTTCCTAATGTGGAATTGGGAAGAGAGACTCCTTCTACTCCTTTCCCAATTTGGACTTGGGACTAGAGGCTCTCCTCTCTACATCCTAACTCCTCTAAGGACTATGGAAGATAGTGTATACAATAGAATGATGCCCAAGTGGTGTGTGTTGAAGTGAGGGATATGGGGTCCTATTTATACTAGTGTTGAGGTCGGTTCTCGCCACCAAAAGTGCGCGAATCAGTCGTCATTGACTCCAGGGAGCCGGAAGGAGCCAACACGTGGAAGTTGACCACGTTTGGCGCCAGGACCAGGTCGGCCGACCCCCTAGTTCGGCCGACCTGGTCAGGGCTCCAAACGGCCCGTACTTCCTCCAGGTGGCTGGCAGGTGGGTCCCATTGACTGATATTGGTGCTACACTGTTGGATGGCCTCGAATACTTCTGTTTGTGGGCATTTGACTCATGTGGTGCCACGTGTCGTCGCCTGATTGGCCCGAATGATATTTTATAGGATTTCTCCCCATACTTTTCCTCAATTCCTGTATAAATATCTGCATACACATATTTCTCCAAGTACAAGTGGAAATAGGTCAAGTAGAAAGGTGATGTGTGCAAGAAATGATCAATCCTTCACATAATTGAGTTATATTGATGGCTGAAACTGGTATATAACAGCCGTCAACAGTGAACTCGTCCCGACTTAGAGAGGATGTAATGACTGCTGCAGCTTGAGCATTCTGATGAATTGCTTGCTCTTGACTTGGTGTAAGCTCTTCATCATCGTCCGGGATATCTATTCAAGTACACACAATAAGCCATAAACTAGGATTGAGTTAGATTAAGTGCATTTTCATGTTTTGCCTCCACATTGAGTAATCATTCCCGTCAAAGTGTGGGGCTTTTCCTAAAGGAATAGACAAATAATGGCTATTGTTAGAGTTTAAGCGATCGTAGTTGAAAGGATATCGGGAGTAGTCGGTGTGACTACTCCCCTTCTTCTTGTCTTCGATCTTCACTTTTCCTTTGGAAAGAGCCTTTTTCCTTAGGAGCGCCTTGAGTTCAAGCGTCTCCTCATCGTCATCCTCGATGTCCAGAATGGCGTCGAGGAGCTTCTCTAGTTTTTGAGCTTTGTGATCTTCAACCTTCTCTTGGTTGAGACTCTTGTGCACATCCTTCATGTCCGACATGTTCTCTTCAAGTGATTAGTCTCTTGCAAAGAACCTCGCTCTGATACCAATTGAATGTGGCCTAGAGGGGGGGTGAATAGGCCTTTTTGAATTTTCGTCGGAACCTACAACACTTAACACACTAATCAAATCTCAAGATATCATACTAGTCCGGTAGAGTGCGGACTAGTATGGTGCATGCGGACTAGATCGATCAAGTTTGATCGATTATCTCGATCCTAGACTCTATGCAGCGGAAATATACTTGTAATTAGAGTTTAATGCTTCTATGAAATGGGATGTTGCACAAGTTAACTTTATATTCAATGATTTTACATAATATGGATAAGATTAAGTGAAACCCTAGATATCAATGAAAAATAGGAATAAAATGCACAAAGTGAAGACACAAGATCTTTATCCGGTGGTTCGGTTCCCATAGAGGCAACCTACGTCCACATTGAGGAGCCCACAAAAGGATCGGGTCTTCACCAACCCTAACCTCGTCGAATCGCCATGAAGGCCAATTCTCTTTCACTATCACAAGGGTAAATCACCAAGTTCAAGGGGTCTTCTCACAAGTTGAGGGCTCTCCAAGATTACAAGTCGAACACCACCAAGAACACACTCTTAAGATCAACAATGAAACAACAGCATTGTGTTAGAGATCAAACCCAAGAGCTCAAATGTGTGGAATCATGTCTCTCCTTTGATCCAGAGTGATTCCTCAAGGTATTGAACTTTCTTGCGTTGGATTGCATGCAGAGATGTGTTTTCTAAGTTCATGGAGGGTGTGATGGCACTGGGAGTCGAGATAGTTCATAGTTGGGCTGTGCACATCTATTTATATTAGGGTTTTCAAAAGTTACCATTAGGGTTTCGAGGGTCCAGACTAGTCCGTGCTGGAGTCCGGACTAGTCTGGTGTGCGGCGTGCAGGAAACCCTAAGTGTCCAGGAATATCGGACTTGTCCGGCTAGGAGCGGACTTGTCCGATTTTAGTCTGAAAGGTTTTTGGACTCGTCCGTGTTGATATCAGACTAGTCTCGTGTGGTGATACCCTTAGTGATCAGGGGACAAGTCTGCACTTGGAGGACTTGTCCTATTTTAGTCAGAGGGTTTTTCGGACTAATCTGTGGAAGATCGGACTTGTCCTTTTTCGTGCAAATGTGAATAATTGAGGATTAGTCCGCACAAGGGAGGACTAGTCTATTTTTAGTCAGAGGCATTATCGGACTAGTCCGGACATTATCGGACTAGTCCGGTGTGGACAAGTCTGGACTGGCAGGACTTGTCGGAACCTATACTGAGAGGATATCGGACTAGTCCGGTGTATGTCAGACTAGCCCATTTTTCCTATGAAATGTGAAGTGTGTGAGGATTTTTGTGCTTGAGCTCTTGGGATGTGTTACACCAACACACTCCATACATAATGATATATTCTATTCAGCTCTTGAGCTCTTTTCTGAGTCGATCCTCATTCTCCTTTCTTTTTGGCGCTTTCTTCATTCTTTCGTTAAAACCCGCGCTCATCTCAATAATGTGGTTAGGATCTCATTTGATTGTCATAAATCAACCAAAACCCACAAGGGATGCCTAGATGCACATTCAACAAAGCAAAGTATGTCGAAGACAAGATGGAATTCATTGCAGAAACAGTGGATTTCAATAATTTAAAGTATTGGATTACAAAATAGGGGTTATAGCAAAGGGCAAAAGGAAAAGGTCCTAGCTACTGGAGGATCTAAGTCCTGTAGAAAAGCGAAGCAACCTTCTCAGCAGCCTCTTGTACACTAGCTTTGGCGGCATCCTCCTCTTCGGCAATGAGTCCTTCAAAGACTAGATCGAGAGAGAACTGGGGGTCTCGGCTTCTGTAACACGCCAAGACATACTCGACGACATTCTTGGCCAGAGATTTCCCGTTTGTCTCCAGCTGATCAGCGATGAAATTACCCATTGCATCGAGTTTGCTGCCACCAGAGCCAAGTGTCACTAGCGTCTGGTCCAACTCTCGCGCTGGGTCCTCTGGGCGTACTGGACTGAAACCAAGAGGCACAAGGGCCCTGTCTGCACGTCCCAGAAAATCCCATACCATCAGGGATTCAGTTGCCTTCAAGCTCTGCAACTCCTCCAGTGACCTCCGGGCGGCCGCTAGCTCCAAACTCTCTCGTGCAAGGCGTTCCACCACTTTGGCATGTTGCTGCATACTCTCAGCAACCTGCTTTCCGCGGTTGGTTAGCTCTGTCTCCCGGAGGTGGATGCGGTTCCGCCATTAGGCCAGGTCCTTCTCCCTGCCTCTCACCTTCCCTTCTCTGGCGGCAATTGTAGGATCGAAGAGCATATGAAAAGCTACCAGAGGGGGGTGAATGGTAGATTTAAACTTTTTTAGCGGAAGCAATGAAAACCCCTCGGCAGGAAAACGATCTATTAAAGAAATCGTGTGTGAGACTAATCTAAATGTGTTTCACAGTGATAAAAGTGATAGATATCAGATATAATCAAATCACGAAGACAACACAGGAAGAATCACTCAAATCCGTCGAGAGAAACTCAAGTTATGATTGAAAGATCGAACAAAGGTCAATCAGTCCTACCGAGTAAAAAACAGTTCTAGAACACAGCAAAGAAACTCGTGTAGATCAAAAACCACAAATCCAATGACCGTGAAATTTTGAAAGATGATAGATAATCAAGTTTTTAAGACAACCCAAAAAGAATCACTTCAATTGGATCTGTAAAACTCGAGTTATGATAAAACCACGGACGAAAGGTAGTGCTGTGCAGAAACTCAACGAGTAAAACTTGTCTGGAACCAGTCGGACGAACAAGGCACACAAGTTCCTTTCAGCTACGAATTTTAATTAAATAGAACACAAGAGGAACAGCCCTAAAAGTTGTATTTTACGAGCTCTGGCCTCCCTTGCCTATATAACCAGCCTGGAGGCCAACTCAACTCAAACTAGGACTCTAATCCTACTCAAATCATGAATCGAAACTTTCCATAACTGCTTAGGACTCTTCTTACGCAGATAGAAGCAATATTAAGACTTCCAAACACCATAGGAACGTATGCCACATTCCTAAAACAACTCAAATTCGTGACTCACACAAAATCCTACCATAACCAACTTGATACTTTCCATACCAAGCTATAACCGACTCTGCCGCAGCCAGAGTCATAATCCGATACGATTGGATCCTTCCAACCAGATCCTTCCATCCATAACCCATCTTCGGAACCATGTTGCCACGTCACGCACCGCATGCATACGTGCGAACACCTTCCTTCGACGTCCAGTAACCTTCATATGTACTGCTCTTGACTCAATCATCCTGTGCGACCTCCTGACCCGTTCAACCCCAATTCCTCCTGAACTTGGTTGTTGGAACCTCATCTCCTCTCTGAGACTAGTCCAAAGTGTCCTGTCACCAACCATGACTTGAACTCAAGCAACACCTGCACAAGAACAAACAACCAATCCGTACGAGCCCAAGTCCGCGACTTGACTCAAGTTAGTTCCGAACACAACACCTTATGTGAGCACCTCACATAAGCATGTTGCAAAGTGTAGCAAAACGATATCAGCCATATCAACCAAAACACACCAAAAACTTAGCAAATGAATACTAAGCAATCTTTCCAACAAAGTGAAGCAAGTTCAAAACGTTTTACAGTAAACGCAGGAACATTGCGATCAAGCTCCAAACCTTGCCAAAGCTAATCGAAGCTTGATCCGGAGCTTACCAAAGCTAGTACAACCTAGCGCCAGAGCTTATCAAAGCAAGTTGGACCTAGCGCTGGAGCTAACCAAAGCTAGTCGGACCTAGCGCCAGAGCATATCAAAGCTAGTCGGACCTAGCAAAACATATCAGAGCTTAACAAAGACATGCCGAAGCTATCAAAGACATGCCGGAGCTAAAGACAAAGCTCACCGGAGATACCCAAAAACATGTCGAACCTTGACAAAGCAAGTCAGACCTATTGTCGGACCTTGCAGAAGCTCAGAGCTAGATTCAGACCTTAATAATCAAGGTGTTTTGGTAGTATTCAAAACTTTTACTGCAATAGCCAATGTATTCAACACACATAAGTCTCACAATGTCCCCCTTGATGAATGTATTGGCAACACCACTTAAAATCCGAACATTGGCTTATTCACATTAAAAGTTTTGAAAACAATTTCTCCCCCTATGTAAATCAGAAATAAAATGAGAAGAAAAAGAAATTCTTCCTCTGAGAAGAAACGTGCCAAAACAATTGTGAATATGTGCAATGTGTAATCAATTTCTCCCCCTTGCATACTTATCTTTGAAAATTCACATATTATCTCTCCCCCTTTGACAGTGTATTCAGCAAGGTTAAAAAGAGAAATTTCAAATGTTATGTGCATATTATAACATATACATATAAACAAAGCTCATCCAAGTCATACTATCAAGTAACTTACACTATCACAACAATGAGATACATAAAGTAGTGTAAGCCATGCTAGAGACCAAATGTAATTTTCAATTTAAGCAAATCATGATCTCAGAAACTTAACTATTTCAAAACCTGAAAGCATGACACTTGTTGCTGCATTTTATAATTTTTCAAAGCACAAATTTAGATCATATGATATTTGCAAGATTACATGCGCATCTGCCTTATTCAAACCAACCAAGCCAAGCCTATGTCATTTGACAATCAGGAGCTTAAGGACATGGTTTTAGTCATACACAACTTCTTCCAAGTCCATACCTAAGTGCAATGATAAGCCATCTCAAAAGAAGATGTGCAATGCATGCATATTCTCTTGATCTTTTCTAAATTTATATTTGTTCATAAAAACTCAACATGTGAGTTGATTATTTGAGTTGATTATTTGATTAATTCTTTATGCTTAAAAGCACTTGTGAGCATGCAACAAGTTCAAAACAGCAAGAAAGTTCGACCATGACCAGATTTAGTGTAAGTAATTATTCCAATTACTAGACATGGCAAAAACTACAAAATGTATAACACGAGTAATGTAGTAAGAACTTTCAGCATGTAAAAAAAAATCACAAAGTCATATATGTATGAAATACTATGCTCATATTATTTTAATTTTAGATTCACACATAAACTTCTCAAGTTTCAAAACTCCCCCTCAATTTAAGCCATGAGTATGCATAACCCCTATTTCCCTACGAATGTAACAAAAACGAGTGAAATCCAAAGGTTTTGTAAAAATGTCAGCAAATTGTTGTTTGGTCTCTACATGGTGAAGCACAATGTTTCCTTTTTCTACTTGAGCAACTGGATTGGTGCTTTACCTCAGCATGGTCCCTATCATTTCCCAACTCCTCACTTCGGCCACTGGCCAGGGACACATCAAACCATGTCCCACTAGTAGCTCAGATATGCACCAGCATACCTAAATCAAAATGCTTTCGTTTTGAAAACTACTGGCTCAGACATCCACAGTTTCTCACCATTGTCAAGGACTCGTGGGACCAGCCTCTACCAATAGTTGGTAGTGCAAGGAGAGTTTCTGTTAAATTAGAACGTCTGAGATACAAGCTACGCAAGTGGAGCAGATCACTAGGTGGGCTGAAAAAACTGATCAAACGATGCAACGAAGTTATTCTGATCATGGACACAATGGAAGAGTAGAGGACACTATACTTGCAGGAAAGCTGTTTCAGAAACATGATCAAACGTCAACTCACTCAGCTCTTAAAGCAACATAATGACTACTGGAGACAACGTTATACAGAGCGTTGGGACATGTTTGGTGATGAGCCAACCAAATTCTTCTTGGCTGCAGCAACAGAAAGATATAGGAGAAACAATATATCAGTCATTCAAGATGACCATGGAGTGGAGCTGATGGATCATGGGCACAAGGCCTCAGCCCTCTGGAAGGAATTTCCTGAAAGGTTAGGGCAATCTGCCCCGACTCAACAATGGCCACAAATCCACCATTGGGTGCTGCGTGGACAACATCTACATACAATATGCAACTCGGTCACCAGGGAGGAAATTGATGCCACACTCAAAAACATGACAACTGACAAAGCCCCAGGTCCAGATGGGTTCAACACAAAATTCTTTCAGGCATGCTGGCACATCATTAAGGAAGACATTTATCTGCTGTTCTCGGACTTCTTTAATGGCAACATCAGTATCCAGACTCTGAACAGTTCCTTAATCACTCTCATCCCGAAGATCAATAATCCCTGCAGGGTTACAGATTACAGGCCCATATCACTATTGAACTCCACTATCAAACTGATCACTAAGATACTCTCAGTTAGATTGCAGGAAGTCATCCCAACCATTATCCACAAAAATCAATACGGTTTCATCAAGAAAAGAACCATCCAGGACTGCATGGCTTGGGTCTATGAGTACCTCTATCAATGCAAAAAAACCAACACTGGTGTCATAGTACTCAAACTGGACTTCAAAAAATCCTTTGACAGGGTGGAACATGACTTCATTATACACATGCTGAGAGTTTTGGGTTTTCCTGAACAGTGGATCACATGGGTAACAGATATTCTATCTACTGCCACCTCCTCAGTTCTTCTCAATGGGGTGCCAGGAAAGACTTTTCACTACAGAAGAGGCGTTCGGTAGGGGGACCCGTTAGCCCCCCTGCTATTTGTACTGGCAGCAGATCTTCTACAAATTTTAATCAACAAAGCAGTGGAGCTGGGGCTTCTATCATTGCCACTGCATCAAGAAATGAACGAGGACTTCCCGGTAGTACAATATGCAGATAACACTATTCTAATCCTCAAAGCCAACCAGAGACAGCTCTTCTTTCTGAAAAACTTACTACAATCCTTTGGGGGAGCTACAGGGCTAAGAGTGAACTGGGCAAAATCAAGCTTAACACCAATAAACACTGATGAAGAGGAGGCCACAATTCTAGCAGCCACACTGGGTTGCACTATTGGTTCATTCCCATTTACTTACTTAGGTCTGCCGATGAGCCTCGACAAACCTAAAGCAGATGCCTTTGAAGGGCTTGTCTTAAGGGTGCAAAAAACGCTAACTGGAGCAGCAACATGGTTGTCAATGGCTGGTCGATGCACACTCATCAACAGCGTTCTATCCGCCATCCCAATTTATGCGATGTGTACCATCAAATTGAGACAGTGAGTCATTCAAGCTATTGACAAAGCCAGTAAATAATGCTTATGGAGAGGCTCGGACATCGCTGGCAAGGGCCGGCCCCTGGTGGCCTAGAACCAAGTTACAACACCAAAGGAAAATGGAGGCTTGGGTCTGAAAAACCTCACTGCAATGAACGGAACCTTGCTCATGAAATTCCTCTGGAAAATCTATAACAAAGCAGACATCCCCTGGGTTCACCTCATCCATCAGCGCTATTGCAGAAATGGTAAACCCCCCACAGCACAAAAGGAAAAGGATCCTTCTAGTGGAGGGATGTTGTGAGCCTATCTGATTCTTTTCTCAGGAATTTTGAAGTCAAAACTGCCGCAGGGGACACAATTCGACTATGGCAGGATCAGTGGGAAGGCCACCTCCTCAAAAGGGACATGCCCTGTTTATACTCCTTCGCAAAAAGAACCAACATCTCAATGGCCCAATACCTCAGCAGCTCAGACCATCACAATCACTTTTCTCAACCATTGTCAGAGGAAGCACTGTTCGAACTGGCTAATCTGGAGGCCATGCTGGAGGAAATTTCACACAGGGAGGCTGCACAGGATGAGTGGACTCCAATCGGGGGAACAAGAACTTTCAGCTCCAAGCTTATTTACAACAACTATTACAAACACATCAACCCATCAACACCCTTTAGCTGGATTTGGGCCTCAAAGGTGCTAAAGAAAATAAAGATCTTCATGTGGCTGATGTTTCGGGACCGGCTCAACTCACGCAACCTCCTGAAGAGAAAAAACATCACGATTGACGGGAACGACTACACCTGCGTGCTCTGTGCTGACAATGTGGAGGAACTCATGTACCATCTCTTCTTTAACTGCTCCTTCAGCATGGCATGCTGGAATTTCCTTGGGATTCACTGGGACCACGACATCCCCTTCTTTCATACCCTGCAAAAAGCCAAGCTCAGCTGGGGTCGTCGCGCCTTCATGGAAACCTTCTCCATAGCGGCCTGGGAGATCTGGATTGCTCGTAACAATGTCATTTTCAGAAACTCTACTCCCTCTGTAAACGCCTGGAAACGATCCTTCATTGCTTCTACAAGGCTTCAGGCCTGCCGTTTTAAGCCGGAGGATAGGGCCAGTGTGCTCTTGTGGCTTCAGAGTTTGTAAAGGACGTTCCTCCCTCTGGAACACCTAGTCAAGCTCTGCTGAGCTATTGTAACTCGCTGTTACCCCGTCTCTTTTAATATATGTTTTATGGCTGTCGGGGTTCTCCCTTGCAGTTTTTCACCGGTCAAAAAAAAAATGTTTCCTTTTTCAACATTTTCACGGAGAAAGTGATACCTAATGTCAATGTGCTTAGTTCTAGAATGTTGCATGAGGTTTTTAGCAATGCAAATGGCACTAGTGTTATCACAAAATAGTGGAACACTATCTAGATCAACCCCATAGTCCTTAAGTGTTTGAACAATCCAAAGAATTTGTGAACAAGCACTAGCAGCAGCTACATATTCAGATTCGGTGGTGGATTGTGCAACTGAACTTTGTTTTCTAGAGGACCAAGCAACAAGTGAATTACCAAGGAAATGACAAGGACCTGAAGTACTTTTCCTATCAATCCTACAAGCCCCAAAATCAGCATCCGAAAAAGCTTTTAAAGTAACGATTGAGGAAGAAGAAAGAAAAATGCCAAACTCTTGAGTTCCATTTAAGTACCTGAGAATCCTTTTAATGGCTCGATCATGTGAAGCACGTGGGGAGGCTTGAAACCGTGCACAAAGACATACGCTGAATTGTATGTCCGGTCTTCATGCCGTGAGGTACAAAAGTGATCCGATCATGCTTCTATATTCTTTTTGATCCACAGGTTCACTATCTTCGTCAAGTTCAAGTGTTGCTGCATTACCATTGGTGTTCGAAGAGGCTTTCTTTTGTCCATGTTGAAGCGCCTTAGGAGGTCTTTTGTATACTTGGTTTGATGCACAAAGGTACCCTCCTTGGTTTGCTTGATTTGCAGCCCCAAAAAGTACGTGAGTTCTCCCATCATACTCATCTCAAATTATGAATTCATCATAGATGAAAACTTGGATACAACATCATGAGAAGCACAACCAAAGATAATATCATACACATACACTTGAACGAATAATGAGTCATTGCCATGCTTAAGCACAAAAAGAGTTTTATCATCCTTGCCCATGGTAAACCCCTTTTCAAGTAAGAATGTTTTTAACCTATCATACCGTGCTCTAGGGGCCTGTTTGAGACTGTACAAGGCTTCGGACAGTTTGTAAACATGATTAGGAAAATTTGGATTTTCAAAACCAGATGGTTGCTTAACATAAACCTCCTAATCTATGTAGCCATTAAGAAATCACTTTTAACATCCATTTGATATAAATTGAAACCTTTAGATGCAGCAAAAGCTAACAAAATTCTTATGGCTTCTAATCTAGCAACAGGAGCAAAAGTTCCATCAAAATCTAGACCTTCAACTTGAGTGAAACCTTGAGCAACCAACCTAGCCTTATTCCTAACCACAACCCCATCCTCACTTTGTTTATTTTTAAGCACCCATTTAGTTCCAATTAAAGTGTGACCTTGAGGTGGAGGTACAAGTTTCCAAACACTATTTCTTTCAAAATTTTCTAACTCTTCTTGCACGGCAATAATCCAAAATTCATTAGTGAGTCTGTGTGATATATCTTTGGGTTCAAAAGAAGCATCAAAAGTAGAATGAGCATGCGAGTTTGGATCGCAAAACCTGGACCGTGTGACTCGTTCGTGCAAGCTTCCAATAATTTGTTGTGGATGATGATTCTTGAAGACCCGTAGCAGAACAGATGTCTCACAAGCTTCTTCTTCATCAGGTTCATCGCAGATTGATGAGCTTGTGGCTTCTGGACGATCAGGACAAGCATAGATAGTAGTCGGAGCTTGTTCAAAGTTCGGAGCTGGACACGTGTCAGCTTTGGAACTATCAGACAGTATCACCAGCTCTTCTTCATCTTCGAAAATACCCTCCCCCTGAAGATATGGATCTGGTTATGCAATACCATAGCTAGTACCTAGGCTAGCTTTATCAAAAGACACCTCACAAGTCTCCACAATTTTGTTAGTGTCAAGCAAAAACACACGGTAGCCTCTAGTATGAGATGGATAATCAATAAACATGCCATAAATAGATCTAGGTTCAAATTTATCAAGATTACCATGTTTCTTAACAAAGCATTTGCAACCGAAGACTCGAAAGTGTGTGACACTAGGCCTATGTCCAAACCGGAGCTCATATGGTGTTTTACCTAGCTTAGCGCGCAAGAAAACACGATTTGAGACATAACAAGCGGTCGCAATCGCATCAGCCCAAAATTTCCTAGGAATTTGATATTCATCAAGCATAGTCCTAGCCATCTCAACTAAGGTTCTGTTTTTTCTTTCTACAACACCATTTTTTTGAGGTACATAGGGTGATGAAAATTGATGATCTATTCCATTCTCAGCACAAAACTGATCAAAAGATTTATTTTTAAATTCAGTTCTGTTATCACTTCTAATTGCTTTTAATGATCCTGGGTGATCAATTGATAATCTAAGAAATAAAGTTCTAAAGTGACTAAAAGATTCATTCTTAGATACCATAAAGTAAAACCAAGAGTATTTAGAATAATCATCAACAATCACAAGAACATACCATTTACCTCCGAAGGATTGAATACGTGAAGGTCCTACGGTGTCAAGGTGCAAAAGTTGACACGATTCAGTTGTCATGATCATTGTGAGAGGGGTATGTGAACCTGCAACCATCTTAGCGTGTCTATAAGAAGAGCACAAAATTTCTTTGTCCCCCTTTAAGCTTAGGCAGCCCACGAATGCGATCAAGAGCACTAACACGCGTAAGATGATCAAAGCCTATGTGACCAAGTCTATGATGCCAAAAATATAAGTCCTTTGAATCATTAGCAATTAGACACCTATGCTTAGAGGAAGACATATCAAAATCCATTGTAAAAACTCTTCCAAACTGAGACATGTTAAAATAAGCTCACTATTTGAACCTACAACTTTGCAGCGGTTTTTATTGAAAATAATTTCCAGATTTTCATCTAGCAATTGTGAAACAGAAAGCAAGTTGTATTACAAAGTTTTGACAAGTGCCACATCCTTCAAAGTGTAGTGATCATTTAATTTAACCTAACCCTTAGTAATTATAGGAGTTGAAGAATTATCGGCAAAAGTAACATTCTCTACACGTTACACAAAAGAGAGGGAGGAGAACCAATCTTTGTTACCGGTCATGTGGTGTGAGCAACCTGAATCCACAATCCAAATGTTCTCCTTCCTCAAGCGTGTAACCTACATAGAAGAACAATACGTTGATGACTCAATACTGGAGTGAGTCAATAAGCATTTGGGAATCCAATACTGAGCCATGCGACGTTCAGTAGGAACAACACGCGAAAACTGTAACAAAACAACAGGTTTATGAGTCAAGAGATGAGGTTTTCTATTTTTGATCACTGATTTAAAAGGTGTTACTTGTTTAGCACGAAAACCAGTAGCTCCGGAGGTGAATGCAGAATTTGCAGACAAAAAAGCTGAAGCTCCGGATGTAAAAACTGAAGTTCTGGAGAGAACAACAGAAAGTTCGGGAGCTCTCAGAGCTATTGAAACTACCAGAGCTGCCTTTGCAGATTTCTTACCAGAAGGTCCGGATGCTTATTTTGCAAATTTCTGACTCATTAAAGCAGGTTGCATATTTCTAATTTTAGGTTTAGTGTGCATAGCAGATTTATCATGAAAGTTATGAGATCTAGCAGACATTTTATCCTTTTTAAATTGTTTAGCTAGTCTATAACAGAAATCTACGACATGACCATCTTTATCACAGTAAGTACAATGAAATTTAATTTTGTAATCATGTCTAGATGAGCATGCAACATTAGAAATAGAATTAGAAAGCACTCCTGCAGATTTGAAACCACTTCTTTTTTATTAGGAACAGTTTGAATTAAACAACTTCCTAATGACTTTATAATTTTCGGTAGATGTGCCTTAGTATGAGCACGAGAATAAAAACATAAACCAGTTTTATCATTGCAAGACTTAGAAGAATTCAGCAGCAAGTTTAAGTTCTTATTCCCATTACAAAACCGATCTAATGTCCTATGCATGTTATCAAGTTTATTGGACAGATCAAGACAATTTTCACACGAAGTTTTTCTTTTTAATTTACAATGGGAACAATATTTAACTTCATGAGAACGTAAAGCATTGTTCAATATTGAAATTTCATTCATAGCATATTGTAGTTTCTTATCAAGATCATCACAAGTAGAACAATGCAAATCAATTGTAGAACAACTAGCATCTTTCAAGTTTTTATCATTAAGTGCAGCAAGCTCTCTATTCATTTCTATTTCTAACTCAAGTTTATCTGGGAATGGAGGAGTGTGCAGTTCTTAGTGTGGACAATTGTTCATATATTAAATCACATGAGGAACAAGAATCATCACTAGGAATCAAGGATTTTAAATGATTAATATCAGATTCTAGTGACTCGATTTTAATAGCATTGTCCCTAAGACTTTTGTCCTTTTTCTTAACTATCACAGTGGCACGAGAAAAAGCATCACACATTTCTTCACAAGTAGGACATACCTCTTCATTGTCGCTGTTGTGTTTAGCCTCCTCCATACTTGATCTTGACTTGCCCGCCATGAAGCACAAGTTTTCCAAATCGTCTTGATCTTCGTCACTTCCAATGTCCATGTCGCTTGATCCAAGTTCCTGGAGTGCGGAGATAAAAATGTTCACCAGTTGGTGACCTGTAAAGCCCTTCTTCTTCTTATCATTTGTTGAGGAGTGCTTCGACCTTGATTGTTTTTCTTCTCGGTAAGTAGAACCTGAAAGGTTAGGAAAATATGTACGAAAGTGTCCTGTCTTACCACATTCGAAGCATCGTTGAGGTCTGGAGCTTCCTCTCCTTCTAGTTCTCACATTTTGCAATGCTTTTGAGAACCTAGTAGAGATTAGTGATAACTCCTCTTCTGGAAATTCCTCGATCTGCTCCAGGGTTAGTAAGGACAACAAAGCAAGAGTATTGCATGATGATGATTGGCCGGAGCTAGGCATGTCACATTGTGAAACAAAAGAAATAGACTTGTTGCGGTTCTTACGTGATATTATGTCAATTTCATGAGTTTTTAACTTGGAATATAGCACATCTAAAGTAAGTGTACTCATGACAGTAGATTCACAAATGGATGTAACTTTCATCTCCCAAATTGACATGTATAATGTACTTAACAATTGCCTAGCATTTTCAGCATCTGAAAAATTAACATTGATGCTACGCAAGTTGCTAAGAATTTTATTAAAGTGAGCAAAAAGGTCATCAATAGACTCACCGGGTTGCATCTCAAAGCGCATGTATTCTTTCTTGAACATGTCTTGCCTTACCTCCTTGATCGTGTTGGATCCTTCATGGTAATCACAAAGTACTTTCCACACATCGTATGCAGATCAGAGTTGTGCAACACGGTTGAAGTCACTTTGAGTTAATCCTTGTATGATCAAGTTCCGAGCCTTGTTGTTGTTGTCGACATCTCTTAATGTAGCTATAACTTGATCGTTTGACGGCACTTCGTAAGGCTTGTATACCTTCTCCCATATTGCAAAGCCTTGAGCCTAGATGAAGGCTTCCATACGTGCCTTCCAAACCTGAAAAACAATACCACTAAACACACAAGGTGTGGTGGAGTATTTCTCCATGATGATTAGTCAAAAACACGTGCAAATCATAAAGATTAGAGTACCATGGCTCTGATACCAATTGTAGGATCGAAGAGCACGTGAAAAGCTACCAGAGGGGGTGAATGGTAGATTTAAACTTTTTCAGCGGAAGCAATGAACACCCCTCGGCAGAAAAACGATTTGTTAAAGAAATCGTGTGTGAGACAAATATAAACATGATTCACTGTGAAAAAGATATATATTTCAGAAAGAATCAAATCACGAAGACAACACAAGAAGAACCACTCAAATCCGTCGACAGAAACTCAAGTTATGATCGAAAGATCAAACAAAGGTCAATATGTCCTACCGAGTAAAAAACAGTTCTGGAACACTACAAAGAAACTCGTGTAGATAAAAAACCACAAATCCAATGACCGTGAAATTTTTACAGATGATAGATAATCAAGTTGTGAAGACAACCCAAAAAGAATCACGTCAATTGGATCGGTAAACTCGAGTTATGATAAACCACCGACGAATGGTAGTGCCGTGCAGAAACTCGACGAGTAAAACTTGTCTGGAACAAGTCGGATGAACAAGGCACAAAAGTTCCTTTCAGCTACGAATTTTATTCAATAGAGCACAAGAGGAACAGCCCTAAAAGTTGTGTTTCACAATCTCTAGCCTCCCTTGCTTATATAACCAGCCCGGAGGCCAACTCAACTCAAACTAGGACTCTAATCCTACTCAAATCACGAATAGAAACTTTCCATAACTGCTTAGGACTCTTCTATACGCAGATAGAAGCAATCTTAAGACTTCCAAACACCTTAGGAACGTATCCCACATTCCTAAAACAACTCAAGTTCGTGACCCACACAAAATCCTACCATAACCAACTCGATACTTTCCATACCAAGCCATAACCGACTCCGCCGCAGCCAGAGTCATAATCCGATACGATCCGATCCTTCCAACCAGATCTTTCCATCTATAACCCATCTTTGGAACCATGTTGCCATGTCATGCACCGCATGCATACGTGCGAACAACTTCCTTCGACATCCTGTAACCTTCATATGAACTGCCCTTGACTCAATCATCCTGCGCGACCTCCTGACCTGTTCAACCACAATTCCTCCTGAACTTGGTTGTTGGAACCTCATCTCCTCCCTGAGACTAGTCCAAAGGATCCTGTCACCAGCCATGACTTGAACTCAAGCAAAACCTGCACATGAACAAACAACCAATCCATATGAGCCCAAGTCCGCGACTTGACTCAAGTCAGTTCCGAACACAACACCTTACGTGAGAACCTCACATAAGCATGTTGCAAAGCATAGCAAAACGATATCAGCCATATCAACCAAAACATACCAAAAACTTAGCAAATGAATACTGAGCAATCTTTCCAACAAAGTAAAGCAATTTCAAAACATTTCACAGTAAACGCAGGAACATTGCGATCAAGCTCCAAACCTTGCCAAAGCTAATCGGAGCTTGAGCCAGAGCTTACATAAGCTAGTACAACCTAGCGCCAGAGCTTATCAAAGCTAGTCGGACCTAGCGCCGGAGCTAAACAAAGCTAGTCGGACCTAGCACGGGATCTTATCAAAGCTAGTTGGACCTAGCAAAACATATCGGAGGTTAACAAAGACATGTCGGGGCTATCAAAGACATGCTGGAGCTAAAGACAAAGCACACCAGAGCTATCCAAAAACATGTCGAACCTTGACAAAGCAAGTCGGACCTATTGTCGGACCTTGCAGAAGCTCAGAGCTAGAGTCGGACGATAATGATAAAGGTGTTTTGGTAGTATTCAAAACTTTTACCGCAATAGCCAATGTATTCAGCACACATATGTCTCACAGCAATGTCACCCTCTCTTTTCGATAGCTCCTGCCCCGGTTTCTTGTACTTTTCCTTCTCCTCCACACTCCATAGATCCAATTTTCTGGTGCGATCTGCCAAATTTTGTTCACCCAGAGTCAATTTCTGGGTGACCTCTTCCTCCCTCTTCAAAATATCCTCCTGTTGCTCTAGGAGTTTTTCTTCCCTTGCATCAAGGTCCGCCTGACGCTTGTGGAGAATCTCATTCAGTGCAGTGAGGTTTTCGTGATGCTCATCAGCAACATCACTCCTCTCCTTAGCACGCTCGAGAATATCCCGAGAACTAGCGTCGAGGGCCCTGATGGTGGCTTCCTTCCCCTCCAGCAACTTGCCCTAGTATTCCATCCGGGTCGTCTCCCTCCTGATCCACTCCTTTTGATCAGCAAGCCTTGTCTGAGCAAGCTTGGTCTCAAAGTGGAGCCTGTTGCGCCAATGCCTCAAGGTGTGGCACTCCTCTTCAAGGACCTTGCTCTCATGATCAAAGGCGAGCTGAACTTGCTGGAGGTTTGAGCAGGCATTGTCTATGGACAAAGCCAAAGGGATGGGCTCTAGACCTACTGGGGTCAACTCCGCTGGTTCCAGGGGATTCTCCATAACAAAAATAGGGTCCCACTTAACAAGAGAAGTTACCTGAGCTTCTGCAGCACTGGGGCCGCCCACCGGGAGCTCTTCGGCTGCTATTGAGGATGATCCCACTAGGGGAACTTCCACCTCCGGAGCAGCAGTCGAAGGTGTTGCTTCTGGGTATTCAGTTGTCGGCTCCACAGGTGGAGAGCCTACCGCCACTTCTTCATGGTGCTCCAGCTCTAACACGGACACCTCCGGAGAAATTACCTCTGGGGCGACGGTTGGAGCTTCACCCGGTGCCCCTATCACCACCACCGGCTCAGGCGCTGGTACGCCACAAACTTCCGGTTCAGCAACCGGAGCTTCAAGTATCTCCGGGTCAGCAACCGGACCTTCAACAGCTTCTGGCTCTAAGGCCGGAGCTTTGTCTACCTCCGGCTCAATGACCGGAGCCTCCATCATCTTCGGTTCAACGGCCAGGGCTTCAATAATTTCCGGCTCAAGGGCTGGAGCTTCTGGCGCCACTAGCCTTGCAACAACTTCTGGTGCAGGGATCGGAGCCTTTATAACCTTCGGCTCAGACGCCAGAGCTTCCGACATCTCCAACACTTGCACAAGAGCTTCAACTTTCGGCACTGTTGCCGGCGGTGCATATTCAAGTTCTCCCCCGTGGTCCGGCGCTACCACGGGATCTTCTGGCGTCTCTTCTAAATCCAAGACCATGATAGCTGGCGCTAGAGCTTCTGTGTCTTCAGCCACCACTTGAGGGGGCTCGATAGTTGAAGCCAGAGCTTCAGCTTGTGCAGCCCCATTCGCTACGACAGAGGCTGAAGCTTTAGACACTGACTTTGACGCCCTGCGGTCCAAAAATTAAAATTCAAAACATGACAAAAATAAGTGTAGAAAATCGAGGTGAAAAAGAAAAGCTTACCTTGGGAAGCTACCGCTCCAACCGGCACGGAACCTCTTCATCGGAGGCTCAGAGCTGGAGCTTGCCATGGTTGGCACAGAGGGAGCTCCGGAACGTTTCCTGGAGCCTGCCGTCGTCATTGGTGTTCCTCCAGCCGAGGTCTCCCTCGGCCAGGAAGAACATCCAGACCTAGAGCCCCTTGCTGGCACCAGGACCTGAGTTGACTATTCGGAGCTAGCGCCTCTTGAAGATGCTTGCACCGGAGGAGGTGTAGCCGCAGAAGATCTCCCCCACCGGGGAGAAGGGGCAGTTGTAGATGGAGCATGCCTAAGGGACCTCCCATCGGCGTGCTTCAACTTTCTCTTCCGGCTGGAAGATTCGACTTGCTCCTTGCCCTTGCCCTTGTCGATATCTTTGACCCTCTAGCTTGGAGAAGGGGCGGTCACCTCTTCTGAAGCTCCGGGGATTACAACCCTGGAGGTCCTACACCTCTCCACCTCACCAAGGTCGTCCAGCGCTGGCATCTTCCTCCGGAGCTCTCTGCTAACCTCTGGAATCATGTTCAGAGGAAGGAAAGCCGCCGGCAGAGATAAGGCGTCATCAGCAACCAACCCGTGCTGAAATTTCTCCAAATGAAGCTTCAAAGCTTCGTCATCCAAGTTGGAGTTTAGGCCAGTTTCAATCTGGTCGGTGTCCATGAAGCTATTGAAGGCCCAGGCGAGTTTCTCCCTTTTATTCAATGGGGTCCACCTGTTCATCAAGAAGTTCCCGAAAACAATCTCGGGGGTCCCTCCACCCTCCACACATTCTTGAATTCTGGCCAGGATGGGCTTTAATGCATCCGACAGCTTCGGAATTACATTCCAAGCATCAGTGTCAACATTGGGGAAACCCTGGGGCAGCTCCAGCCTGTCATGCTCCTCTACTGCGATGATGACCCAATCCTTCTTCCAGTCATCCCATTTTTGCCCGAGGGAGACGACTTCAAGTACTTGAAGAGGAAATTCTTGGGCTTCACGAAGTAGTAGAAGCCAAGCAGCTCAGTCCCCTTGCCATTGGTGTAGACCGTGAAGAAGGTTCAGAACAGCTTAATGCAGGGGGGACACCCACCCACATCTCGCAGAAGTGGACGAAGGTCGCCACCAGCAGAAGAGAATGGGGCCGAGATGATGTAGTTGGAGACCATAGAAGTCCAGTAGCATCAAGATGAAGCTCGAAAAAGGTGGGATCAACCCCACCATGGCGTACGCCGAGAAGTACACCATGTCGCCATTGCGCTCCTTCTTGAATAGGAGCCTGCCGGCGCAGATCAAGTAGTTGAAGGAGTCGCTGGACCACCACATATGGGTCCGAACCTTCATCGGATCGTCCTTGCTCTTGAGGTGGCTCTTGGGAAGACCTAAATCCATAGCGGCAAAGTGGAGCACAGGAAGGGAAAGCTAGACAGAGTTTGGGAGGCTTTGAGTGCAAGTTGGATTGAAAGTGTAAAGAGTCCTCAAACCGTGCATACTTTCCCTCTTAATTAAGCCTCCGCGACGCTTGGATGGAAACCACAGCGAGAGCAAAGCCACATTTCAAAAATCTACCCCGTCATTAATGGGCCCGGGGCCATCCCGACGAAGAGGTCGAGGTTATTACCCCATGCGAGGGCGGTAGGAAACCCAAAGGCGGCACCTTGACAAGGCGCTCGGAACCGATACGGTTTTCGTATTGGGAACTGGCGACCTTCAATTGTGTGAGATCCGCACTCAAAGATCTCATCTGCCGCATTCAAGACAAGCCACACGGTTATGGTTTAACCCCAGACCATCGCCCCAACGGCGCATCTGAAGACCTTTGAAGTCGCGATGCAGAAATCGAGGATGGCCCCACCTCTGTTAGAATAACTTAACCCAAAGGGTTTCTCCCAGAGGTGGGCCCGGGGGCTATTGTCAGTACCCTGCGTATCGGGTACCCCACGATACCGCATGAAGTGCAAGAGAGTTCCACCTGTCAAAGTTGAAGGTCTCTTCACGCCCCACATGTCACACTGCACTGGACCCGCATCCCTCATATGGGTAGCTCCAGGGTTGACACGTGTACAACGACCCCAGACCTAACCCCAGCAGAGTTAGCTCCAGTGCTGCCACGTGTATAGAGGTTCCAGACCTACCTCCCTGCAACGGGAAGCTCCAGAGCTGCCACGTGTGGTGCCTCCGGACCTACACCACCAACGGGTACACTAGCGGATCTCCAACAGCACAGACATTCAAGGGACAGTTAAAGCGGCAGTTACAAGACCTGATAATGTGTCATTAATGCTATATTAATGACACACGATCAGTACACTATTAATAGGGGTAACACAGCTATTAAGGCACGTTATCACACTATTAACCACGCTTAATACTCTTAGATTGTGTATTAGGCTATTAAATACGCCAAGGCCACATGTCGGGCCAGGAAAATGTTGTAACGACCAGTCCTTAGACTACAAATGGACTGCACCGCACAGTACATAGGGACACAAGCTCAGACGCCTGCCAACACGACTGAAACTCTCAATACAACACACACACCCCCCGTGGAGTAGGGTATTACGCTCAGGCGGCCCGAACCACGTAAAACTCCTGTATCGCCATCTTGATCTTGATCTTCGCATGCCCAAACCGATACAAGAACCTCTGCGGGCTACACTTTAGTAATACCGGGGGAAGTGTCGTTCATACGCTTCGACAGTAAGTTACTTGATAGTATGACTTGAATGATCTTTGTTCTATATGTATATGTTATAATGTGCTCATAACAAATTAAAATTTCTCTTTTGTACCTTGCTGAATACATTGTCAAAGGGGGAGAAGTATGCAAGGGGGAGAAATAAGTATAAGGGAAAAAATTTATTTCTATCTCATTTGATTTTCAAAAAGGGGGAGAAATTGTTTTCAAAACTTTTCATGTGAATAAACCAATGTTCGGATTTTAAGTGGTGTTGCCAATGCATTCATGAAGGGGGAGATTGTGAGACCTATGTATGCTGAATACATTGGCTTGTGCTGAATACATTGACTTTGATGATAAAAGTTTTGAAATTCTGCTAGAACACCTTTTTAGCAAGGTCCTACTCTAGCTCCGAGCTTTTGCAAGGTCCGACGATGGGTCCGACTTGTTTTAGGTAGATCCGGCAAGGTCCGACGTTAGGTCCGACTTGTTTTGCTAGGTCCGACTTATGTTGGTTAGCTCCAACATGTTTTTCTGGCTCCGGCTTTTGGGTTGACTAGTTCCGACTAGCTTTGGCAAGCTCTGGCGCTAGGTTGTACTAGCTTTGGTAAGCTCCGGCGCTAGGTTGTAATAGCTTTGGTAAGCTTCGGCTCAAGCTCCAGTTAGCTTTGGCAA
Source organism: Tuctoria greenei (assembly GCA_036927565.1). Classification (NCBI taxonomy): domain Eukaryota; kingdom Viridiplantae; phylum Streptophyta; class Magnoliopsida; order Poales; family Poaceae; genus Tuctoria; species Tuctoria greenei. Next base: position 112,421,151 of record JAYESD010000011.1, on the reverse strand, counting down.
GGTTTGGAGCTCGATCGCAATGTTCCTAATTTTTACTATGAAATGTTTCGAACTTGCTTTACTTTGTTGGAAAGATTGCTTAGTATTCATATGCTAAGCTTTTGTTGCATTTTTGGTTGATATGGCTGATATTGTTTCATTGTGGTTTTGCAACATGCTTATGTGAGGTGCTCACGTAAGGTGTTGTGTTTGGAACTAATTTGAGTCAAGTTACGAACTTGGGCTCGTATGGATTGGTTGTTTGTTCATGTGCAGGTGTGGCTAGAGTTCAAGTCATATCGGGTGACAGGATCATTTGGACTAGTCTCAGGGAGGAGATGAGGTTCCAACAACCAAGTTCAAGAGGAATTGTGGTTGAATGGGTCACGAGGTCGCGCAGGATGATTGAATCAAGGGCAGTGCATATGAAGGCTACTAGATGTTGAAGGAAGGTATTCGCACGTATGCATGTTGTGCATGACGTGGCTACATGGTTCTGAAGACGGGTTAAGGAAGGAAAGATCTGGTTGGATGAACTGGATTGTATCGGTTGATGACTTTGGCTGCGGCGGAGTCGGTTATGACTCGGTATGGAAACTATTGAGTTGGTTATGGTAGTTTTCGTGTGGGACACAAAGATTTTTTTAGGAATGTGGGATACATTCCTAAGGTGTTTGGAAGTCTTAAGATTGCTTCTATCTGCATATATAAGAGTCTTGAGCGGTTATGAAAAGTTTCGATTCGTAATTTGAGTAGGATTAGGGTCCTCGTTTGAGTTGGGCTGGCCTTCGGGCTGGTTATATAACCAAGGGAGGCCAAAGCTCAGGATAGACGATTTTTGGGCTGTTCCTCTTGTGTTTTGATCAATAAAATTCATAATTTGAAGGAACTTTTGTGCCATGTTCGTCCGACTTGTTTCAGACAAGTTTTTCTCGTCGAGTTTCTGCACAGCACTACCTTTCTTTGGTTATTTTTGTCATAACTCTAGTTTTACAGATCCGATTGACGTGATTATTTTTGGGTTGTCTTAACAACTTGATTTTATATCATCTGTGAAAATTACAAGGTCATTAGATTTGTGGTTTCTGATCTACATGAGTTTCTTTGCAGTGTTTCAGAACTGTTTTTTTCGGGTAGGACTGATTGACCTTTGTTCGATCTTTCGATCATAACTTTAGTTTTTTTTGAAAAAATTTCGTGATTCTTGTTGTGACATCTTCGTAACTTGATTCTCTACAATATATACTAGTTTTGTCACAGTTTAACATGTTTAGATTAGTTGCACACATAGTTTCTCTAACGGATCGGTTTTTTGCCGAGGGGTATTTTTGTTGCTTCCGCTGAAAAGTTTTAATCTACCATTCACCCCCTCTCTAGTAGTTGTACAGGTGCTCTTCGATACTACAGTATGCTTTAGAGTACACGAGTGTGGATAGCCTGAGGTGGCATCGGGCACTAGAGCGTTGAGGAGCCAAGGCGAGGGCAGAATAAGGCATTGGGGCATTGAGTGGTGGATGCATCATTGTCTGATGCTGAGAGGTGAAGGTGGTGTCGGGGCACTAAGGCGCTTGAGCAGCGGCGACATCTGGGGTCGAGGGTGGTGTCATCGTGGTGACGCAAGAGGACTTTTCTCTAGACGGGCTTCAGTTAAGGTTATCCAAGGAAAATGGGGCTCACTTAATTTGAGACCCACCTCACAACCCATGATTTTGATAATTAGCTTTCTTGTTGTTTTGGGCCCTTCTTAACAATCGGCTTAGGAGCTAAGTGTGGGGACCGGAGTCCCGACATCCAAGGATCTCATCGGGTGGTGTCGTGCGATGCGACACCCAACAGTATACATTAAAAGAATCAGAATAAAATACAAACCAAATCTTTTGTTTATAAGCACAGCGAAAGTTTTTACAATACTAAATGAAGGAAAGAGTATATACATCATAGCTATGCTCTCAATTCTAGATATACAAAAGAAAAGTCATCCATGCCCTTAGGACGCTTCGCACTAGCAGCACTCAATCTCCTTATCACAGCGGTGTGCAGGGCTCCCACTCAGCCGTGAACCCAGATGAGGGTAAGGCGTCGTCATCAAGCCCTCATCAACGGTATAACCTGCAAAAACTCGTTAACTGCAAACATGAGCATAAGGCTCAGCAAGACTGACCCATCTCACTAGACATATGCAATGTAAAGATAAACATAGATAGGAAATAGAATAAGTAGACTCACCTACAAGTGGATCCTTATAGTCATGTTTTAAGTAGCAAATGACATTCCCCGGCCACGGCACATCATAGACTCCGCAATCAAACAAGAAACGCTTTGCCGATGATATGACATGCCCAAAGCACATAATGCTATTGCAGGTTAAGTGTTTGGAAACTGTAAGTTTTAATTGTGCTATCTCTAAGCCACACAAGGTTGCAATACAATATTGTAGTCATTACAGCAATTCATAATATTTTAACCACTGTGGATTACTATGTCACGACGCAGTGAACAAGTGGTACTCAAATAACCACGAGGGACGGTGATTGCTATCGGTATACACCCATATAACACGTCATGCACACCCGTGCGTAAGAAGCGTGTGGTGCTCCTCACGACGTCATACGCAGCAACATTTCTCAAGAAACTCAAATGCCGAACCGATTCTACCATCGCAGGCATAAGGTCCCCGCATGGAGTGTGTCTGTGCCCACCGGCAGATTTACACCTTGCCACCCTCAACCCACCCCTATCGACAGTGGGCTATGCCTCGACACCCAAGTTTACTTTGCTTTCCTGGGTTCCATATGCCCAGTATGCATCTAGTACAGTTCAAACTTGTCCAGCAGTACCGCTCACGGATCGGTCCTCAATCGACACAAGCAAGGCTACGCACGTGAGACCACGTCTTGCTGCCTCCTATCCCGCTGCTCGGTCTCCAATTCATATTCATAAACCATTCTTTGATAAACTCCATCCCGTGTGATAAAATCCTATCTCGCGAGTAGATTCCAACTACTCGATTTGTACTGAATTCCTCAAAACATTAGCATGACATTTTCTACTCATCAAGTTGTAGACCTATCCAATACTCCATGGGATTTGTGGGTCATGCAAGTAGAGTTTCAATCACATTAGACATAATGCACACATTTCACCGTAGACGTAGGTGATACAAATCAAAATTTTATAAAACCACTTAATTGCAGACCGGGGCTTGCATTGGGTTATAGAAATAAATGTCAGTGGAGATCAGTTAATAAACTCCGCCATGGACTTCATCATAGATGACTCAACAGAGAAATCCGCGCTTCCGGGTTGTGCTTCTTATCAATCGCCTTCATCACGTTCACTATCAAAATAAATATGCACAAAAGAGAAAGTGACTTAGTAATAGAATTGGTGATGATGTTTATAACCTAAGAAGAGGTGAACCTATCTAGGCAAGAGATCTTGGCCTCTGTTGTGCAGAGAAATAGAGAAGAAACATGGGAACAATATTGGATCATGGAGTCAATGAAGCATGTAGCATATAAGATCATATGGTTTAGCAAAGAAGAGAACTATGAAGGACAAAAGGAAACAACCTTTTGTACAAGGTTTACAAGAGGGTCTCTGCTGTGTACAGGAAACAACAGAGAAGAAACCAAAGTGCAACATAGGAGAATTGGAGGTGAAATAGATTAGGCATTGTTTGGACTTAAGAAACTCATCATCCACAAACTGGAGTTAAATAGATGCACTGGACTGAAGATTTATACAGTGGCTTCCTAATGTCATGTAGGATGACCCAGAAACGTTTCAGCTATGCCAAGTAAAGTTTGTGATCTACAAAATTCCTTAAGGGTTTAAGCCTCTATTAATTTTCATTTTAAATCTGGAGCTTTGGCATGGGCAAAAGTTAGTTTTCTGTTTAGAAGAGTTCAAGAGTGAACCAAAAAATTTGGTTTAGTAAATTTCTAAGCATTCTACTGTGAGATATTAATTTTACAGGTTGCTATGAAATTCTGGAGTTGTTCTATTAATTAAATGGGATTTTTAATTAACATACAGGTTTGCAATGCTATTTGGATCAGTAAATGACGTCAATTAAGTTTGAAATTTTTACAGTAGATCAGGTGTATATGGAAGAGTATTCTGTAAAAAATTGGGAGATGTCACATGAGGATAACAAGAGTAATCAAATTATGAAGTACAAAGCTTAACAGATTTAATTCTACAGTTTCTGAGACTTCCTGATCAAGTGGTTTGAACTACATCAAAGTATAGAACAAATTGAGTATACAGGATTTCATATGGTATTTGTTTGAGTAGTTATACTTATGAGTAATTGAATTTTTTAAGTTGGCAATTAATGTGAAATTATGGTTCTGTTAATATTCAACAGGTTTAGTGCAGCAGTCAAAGAAATGGAATCTGGGTACATTATACATGTCCGATGTTTATGAAACATTTACTGGGTTTCAGGAACACCTAAGTAGAGATTTTTGTAATTTTTAGGATTTTTGTAGTGTGAGGGTGAGAAAATGAGTTACACAGAAGTTAATTTGACTTTTCATGCCCAAGCAATTGCACCACTGCAAAATATAGGTAAAAAGGAGTCTGCAGGAATTTATTTGAGATTTTTAGAGCAAGTCTACTGCAAGTAGTTGATTTTTGAAATTGGGCAACTTCTCAGGAATTTGGAAAAAGGAATTCAAAGGCTAACAGTGGGACCCATGTGCAGGTCCCTCTTCAACCTCCAGCCAGCCCAAACTGGGGGCTTCCTAGTGACTTCGTGTGTCCGTTCCCACTCCTAGGAGAATCAAATGGCAATGAACAAAAACACAAAATGCTCCATGCACCCTGGAACACGCGTTGGACATCATTTTCAGGTGCGGTCGCCACGAGAATGTTGCCAGCAACGGTGGCAGCGGCGGTGAGCTCCACGGTGACATGAAGCATGGCTTGGGAATGGGGTAACAAGCTTATAATTTGATCCTAACATACTGTGGAGATATGGGAAACGTGAATCTGGACCTTAATTGCAAAGAAATAGACGAACCCATGGTGTTCAGCGGAGACCTAGGTCCACAAATGGCGACCACGACGATCCATGTTCCGGCTATCCTGAGCTATGATACTTCAGTTCAATAAAGGGACGTGTAGAGCAGTTTATTGCGGACCTTGGATGACGCTCAAATGATCTTGAATGGGGCTGAGCTGTTGGGGCGATGGAGACTTGTTGTGGCAGCCGAAAAACGTTTACGAAGGTGAGCTCCGCCCATTGCAAACCAACAGCTCGGAAAGACCTTGGTTGGGTGCTTCGGGAAGGTGGAGGAGAAGGTCTTGCGGCCTCCAGCAAGCTTGGTGGAGTGAAAAAACTCCGGATGGCGCCAGGCGACGTCGTTCCCACGCAGGCTCCATGGCGGCAAGGAAACAAAGAGGTGCATGCTTACTCTTACCAGAGAATGAAGAGAACAACCATGGAGATTGTGTGATGGGGTGATAAGGGGAAGAGAGCAAAGGTGTTTTTCTCCCCGCAGTGCAAAGCAGGCGCTGGCTTGCATGCCCATGCGTGGCGCTACGGCAAGAAACAGAGAGTGACGGTTCTTTCCTGGTGAAGATGACATGTGGGACCCAAAGTTTCCCCCTCCTTATCCACCCTGTTAACTCTTTCCTCTATTTAAATAATCTTCCAAAATTGCTCAAACTTGGTGGCCAAGGCAAATAAATTGTGTATAACCTAAATGTGAACTCAATTTCGATATTTGGTAAAGTTTCAAACAAATTCAAATTTGAATTTGAATTCAAATGTATTTTAATGATCTCATCGAAATAAATAGCAAATGACATTCAAATATTATTAAAATTTGCATGAGAACTATTTGAGGTATGAGAAAACAATGGTGGGTCCAATTTCATGTTTTGACCATTTTTCATATGACTTTGGATTTGAATTTGAATGTCCCATTTTTGGGTTAGAATTATTCCTTTTTCTTTCTCTCTATTTTGTTTTCTTTTCTCCTTTAATTTTCATTGAAAATGTGAATACATGGAAATTAAGGATTTTAAATCTTAAGTTCTAATATACATTAGCAACCATGTACCATATGTAAAATTTTAACAAGTTCCTATTTCTGAATATTAACCGATCGAGTAACTAATTAATTCATCTGAGTAATGAATTCCTAATTGAACTTAAAAAAAATTTAAGTTCGCATTTTTTTGCATTCGCATTCTTTTCAAATGTGGGTTTTTACAATCCTTCCCCCTTAAAGGAATCTCGTCCCGAGATTCAATAGAAGGAAAAATAATATAATAGGTAACAATTGCTCAGTGGATATGCTAACAAATTTGAGTGACAGGATTGATAATAATCTTCTTGCTTCCATTTAGTGTCTTCGAGGATGCTGTTACTTGAGTATGATGGGGTGCTCGAACTTTGTATTTGATTGCTATGGATTTGAGTCTGTATCTTGAAAACATTGACGTGGTGCTTGAGCTTCCATTAGCATCTTGCAGTGCTTTCTCTAACATTGAAAAGAGATACTTTATTGTCCTAATCTTGACTTGAATAACCAACCTTTGCTCTTCGCTTATTTTTATCAGCTGGATACCCTTGAACTAACCATGCAACTGTTCTTGTTGATTGATTTGTTACGCATAAGTCCTTATAACCTTAATGTAGTATTTCCCCGACAAGAATTAAGGTGTTTCCCGAGAATAGCCATGGGTCACTAAACTCGTAAGGAATCGGTATCTTAACATGTGAAGAAAGGAGTGAACTCTTTGAAATGGCATAAGAGAATTTAATATTCAGTTCCTCCTATGTCTTCAAAGTGCAAAGACACCCAACATATGGTAACTACAAGGTTTTTGATATATCAATGTCACCATTCACTATGAATCAAGGAGTTTCACAAGTTCAACATAAATTAAAATCTTGCAAATAGGAAAGATCAAGGGGTATTAGGAATGATCACTCACAAGGTATTGTGATCTCAATAAACTAGTCAAAGGATGAAATGCTTTGTACTCGACATAAGAGAATTCAAGGTTTGGTTTCTATTATGTCGTCAAAATACAAAGATGTCTAATACATGGCATCTACAAGGTCATCGGACAAAGAAAAGTAACCATGCATTACCCATCAAAGGGTTCTCAAAGAATGATCTCGCGAATAGAAAGAATGCATGGTTCTTGCGGAGTTTAGAAGTCATAAAGAGACTCCTCGCAAACTATAAACAATAAGCTTTCAGCAATCAAGGTGATTGAGCATTAACAAGTCAAGGATAAAGACTCAATTGTGTTTTGGTCACAAGGTGCATCTAGAAGTTGATCAATTGAGGAAGAACCTCACGAATCAAGAGTATGAGTGTTTACACAACCACGACAGTTGAACCCACACAAATCAAGGATGGGAGTTTAACTCATAGTTGTGCTACAAAGAGGATTGAGTAATCGGTTTCCCTGGTATTACACGATGAAGGAAAATCAACTAGAACGTTGATCACAAAAGTTGGAAACAATCAAGACTATCAGACATCACTTAAGTACTTAAATGAATATACATATTCATGCTCAAAGTTAATTAAGACTCATGTATATGATGCATTACAAACCATATGTGTTATGCAGACACAATGCAATCCTGGGAAAAACTATGCGTAAGGTATGATGCATTCATCTTTGTGGTTTGAGCAAAAGTATGTATAATGATTAAAATATGATAATCACTATCTCAAGTTCACAATGTTTGAATAAACTTGCTTATGAGAAGTGTTGGACAAGGAACATCCTTCTCGGTTGATCGAGATAGAAAGATTCAAGTCTAACCATGGAAACAAGGAGTGGTAAGCAATATACTACACAATATTAACCTTCGTAACTGGTACACATTCTAACCAGTATATCCACTTGTCTCCCTAGATCCTTGTCGCAGCTGCCGAGTCACAGACTCATCTTTGCTCGAGAAATCCACTAATTAGGTTACCTTGATAACTTGATACTATTCAGTATAGGGTCAAAGTTACTAGAGTTCACATAGTGGTGTTTCACTTAATCTTCTCTTCAATCATGTAGTGGTGATTGACATCTTCCATGATAACGCTGATGGAGTTGAAGATGCACCCTGTCTATGAGGTGCCAACCTTGTGCTTGAAGTTGGTTTCTCTTGAAGATGTAATTTCCCGATCACTTTAAGCTACTTGGATGCACACCTTCCCCCTTAAAGTTTCGAACTAGAGGTTCGAGAAGTTTACTTCGACTAATCCTTATGGGAAGATTATCTGCAACTCCTGAAAGTAAAACCACTGCTCAAATCCACCACACCGTGTCGAACACCAGTTGCGGAACATGAGCAATGATCCAAGAAATTGAAAGCAAAACTGAACGAATTTCAAAATTTGAACCACTGTCCAGGTTCTGGTCCAGCTGACCAACCTGGAGAAATTCAAACTTTTCGACCAGATAGAGGAAAAATATGGACCGGAGTTAAACTACAAAGTTGTAGTACACTCAATGACCTTTCCAGATTTATTATTTGCCATCCAAGTATTCCTGGTTGAGGAGATACGACTTTTGCAAGTTGACAGTTTGTCCTGGAAATTTTGGCAGCACCTCCTTTGTTCATGGCTGATCTTGTCCACAGTTTCCAGATATATAAACATCAAAATTTGCAGAAGTCATACACTACAACATTGTTATATAGATCCTCAGGATTCCATAAATGTAAAACACAAAGAAATTAGATGATTCTTCTCGAAGGTATGGTCAAAATAGTAACTGAATATAAATCTGTCCAGATTCGGTGCTGTCAAGACAACTTCAACGATACTTCGATTTAAACCCTGTTATTGCGAGTTTTAGCCTGAGTGTCCAATAGAAACTTGTTAGAGGACTTCTTAAGCTTTCCAGAAATGTATGGTCTTCAATGTTTGACTTCAACAGGGTGCACCATCCCTGGACTCCTGCATCTTACCGTCCGAGGCGAGCCGCGGGACACGAGGCAGCGCCGGGGCTGATCTCTGCCAGGGAGGTCAGACCTGGTCCTTCATGACGCGTGGCAGCTCCGGGGCTCGTCAGGGGACGTGGCAGCTTTGGGCCCTTTCCCTTGGGGGTGCTGGTCGTTGCACTCCGCGCCACGTTGTTGTACCGGGGGCGCTCCCCCAAGGTTGGATGTAACACCCTCATTTTCATGCATCATGCATTGTATAAGTTCATAATCATGTCTAACATTAATCCACGTAAAAAGGAACAAGTTTAAAATTGATTTAAAGCAAAACCGCACTTAAGAATTATGGGAAGTGCGGACTAGTTTGAGTTTGGTGCAGACTAGTTCGATTTCTCTCTGACTTCCATCGGACTTGTCCGTTTTGCTGCGGACTAGTATGTTTTTCTCTCTGGACACTTTTGGACTTGTCCAGTCCAGTGCGGACTAGTCCAGTGTTCCAATTCCTTGGAAATTTTGCTAAGTCCTTGGACGTGTCTGGACTTGTCTGGTATTCCAGCGAACTTGTCCGTTTTCCCCTCTGACTAAAGTTGTACTTGTCCGATTTCGGCCAGACTTGTCTGTTTGTCCCCTCTGGATAAGTTTGGACTTGTCCAATGTCGAGTCTGGACTTGTCCGATATCTCTCCGTCTAATTTCGGACTAGTCCGACCCTTTTCGTACTTGTCTGGTAAATCGCGACTACGAGTTAATCTTTTATTTCATGACTTGTTTATTGGGTTTTATGTTAAGTGGGCCTAGGGACGTCGTGCCTAACTCTTTTAGAGCCCATGTGGGACTCCAAACCGACCCCTACTCATCCCAAACTCGAAATCCACCCAACCCTAGCCCTCCACCTCTATATAAACAACCCCACCCCTTGGCTTGACATCTATTTGTCACTTTTCAACCACACCCAAACCCTAGCTCGTGAATAGCCGCCACCAAGGAGGGAGAAAGGGATCTAGAGCAAGAAGAAGAAGAGGAGGAAACTAAAGAGGGTCAATATCTCCATCAAGTTTTCGTTCTTCATCAAAGATTCACCATCAAGTTCTTCATCAACCCTAGATCGTCAAGATCCAAGTGTTGCCTCCAATACCCTTGATTCTTTGGAGTCTTAGAATCCTGGTATACCTTCTACTTCCTTTTTCTTATGTGAATTCAACCCCAATTCTTCAAATTCACGTCGATCTAGAAAACACTAGTTTGCTAGTTCTGTGAGGTGTGGACTAGTCTGGTCCCTAGTGGACTTGTCCGATTTTCATGGCTAAATTGTGTTGAATTAATTCTAAAGTTAGATCGAATCAACTCCAAACATGTGTACACTTGTTAATAACCATTGTAATTCATTAATAAACATTAAAAGTAACCCATTAACTAGTTTTACTCCGCATTTGCTCTAATCATGCATGTCATGTCATATTGAGTAATATATGAGCATTTATTGATGGTAATTCTTGTCTTGTACGATCGTTGCGCGATTTAGACGGAGTTGCGCTAGAGAGTGCTGCAGAGGACCTCCAACACCAAGAGTTTGAAGGCTTTGACCCAAACCAATCCCAAGAGCAAGGCAAGTGTCCTTGAACATATTGATCCTGTTTTGACAATAAATGTTTTGTTTGTAAAACTTTATGCTTTTGACAATTTGATGGAAAATCCTACGATAGGAAGTTTACTAGCTTTGTTTGACCACTATTGTCACCTGGAATTCATGGTAGAGAGTCGGGATTGGCTTTTTACCCTTTTTACTTCGCTTAATTCATTGGGATGGGGAAACAACTATACCACATAACTTAATTATGCATTTATGAGATTATGGTTAACATGAACTGGTTAATATGATATAGTAATGGGTGATCTAAGCAAGCCTGGCATGTTGATGGGTTGGATGTTATGGTGGTTGCTTGCTTTAGATCTAAGGACCAGTTCATGTGAGAATAACCCAGGATTACAGTGCCACCACGAGGCCAAGTATGGGTGGTGCGTAGCTGATTAATTAGGGCTTTGTGTGACACCCGGTTCCGAATATGAACCAAGCGTAACGCATATGTGTGCCCAGGAAGTTCATCACACATATACGGTTGCATCACAAACGATATACACAATTTAACCGCGTCTTAACTAATAAATAAGTACTTTATTACAATAATCCAATAGTTCACGAATGATAAAACTCTAATTAATTGCAGCGGAAAATAAAATAAACAGCACGACTCCAATCCACAGGCAATTGACGGCGGTACGCAACCTAGTACTCCACATGATCCTCAGGGTACTCCCAATTGTCTCCAGTACCTGTTGGGGGGGAATTGCAAGGGTGAGTACATGTCGTACTCAGCAAGTGTGGAAAGTATGACATGTGGCTTATTCAAATGATGAATGTAACAATGGCTAAGTGCTGAAAAGTACAGTAAAACATTTGAAAAGCATTATACTATGTCTATGTGAAACAATCCCATCATAACCATCATATTAACAAAATATAAACCATATCCAATTATTGCCAACATCACCATTATCCATGTCCAACTACCATAACTCAATTTCATAACCATGACCATAATCCATAAACCATAACTATTACCAACCCATAAACCATAAACCAACCATAACCATTACCAAACCATAACCATCCATAACCATCCCAAATCCTAATTTCCAACTCTAATCATGTAGGTCATCCAGGCGCTCATAACCGGGAGCACGGCTATCATGATAGTTTTTAACACTCTGCAGAGGTTGTACCACTTTACCCACATATTTGTGATTTCATCACCTTTCGATGACTAAGAAACCTCCATTATGCCCTCTCACACTTCCGTAGGTGTGTGGCCAAGAGATCACAAAATAGCCTTTCAAAAGGGACTACTAGTATGTACGGGCCCACTAAGGTTTCACCGGCAGGCTTGAATCTCTATTCTCCCACCCACGGGCCCCCTCGTGTGCCATGCGGATCCCAGGGCGGTCCTCCTCGACTCCCATTCCCCGCGCCATCCAATGGTCCATACGATACTAGCAGTGCTCCTAATTATTCAGCTACGCCGCACCCGTACTTGGCCTTGTGGTGGCACTGTTGACCTGGCATATTCTCGCATGAACCGGTCCTTAGATCTAAGGCAAGCAAACCACCATAACATCCAACCCATCCACAAAACCATGCTTGCTTAGATCACCCATCATATTGACCAGTTCACATTAACCAGAATATCATCGATGCATAATTTAATGTGTAGTGGTGTTTGCCATCCCAATTAATTTAGCGAAGCAAAAAGGTAAAAAACACCCTTCCCGAATCTCTACCTTATATCCCAGGTGACAAGGGTGGTCAAACAAAACTAGTAAACTTCCTACCATAGGATTCTCATCAATTTGACACAAGCATGCAAGTTCGCAAACAAAACATTTAATAAAACAGGATCAATATGCTTCAAAGACACTTGCCTTGCTCCGGCGGATGGGGTTGCTCAAGCGCTTCGAAGTCTTGATTTTGGAAATCCTCGTATGCGGCCTCTTGAGCACGTTCCTCTACGCGTGATCATACATACAAGAGAACATATACAATTCAATATAATGCACACAAAATAATCAACATGCAATGACATGCATGCATGCACAATTTAATAATTAATTTACTACGGTCGTTTATTAATTAGATGCGACTAGTTCATACGTCTTCATATGAGTTTACGGGGGTTTTAGGGTGGATTAATGCTGCTGAAAATAAAATCATGGTGCAACTAAACTCAATTTACGCCTATTAGATTCAATATGATCGCAAAAATTCGCATCGGGAACATGGCCTACCGTAGATGCGATGGCTTCGATGATCGCGGGATGGGGACAATGCGTAGACGAAGTAGATGCGTCCTCCGGCGGCACGACGACGGTGGCGCGATGTCGACAACGATCTCCGGCGGACGGCGGAGCCCTCCTCTTTTTCTTCCTCTTCTTCCCCTTCTGTTTCTCCTTTTTCTTCCCTGGGCGCAGCTCTCTGGACTCCCTTTTTGCTTCTGTACCGGCGGCTAGGGTCTTTCCTGGGCGTTTTGGCGGTTGGGGTCGTGGGGCTTCGATTCCTTTTTATAGGGGCGGTGGGACGGTACCGACTCGATACGGGGGCGGTCGCGGGATACGCGGCATTGGAGGCGGGACGCGTTACGGCGGGTGGGACCGGAAAAATCGGAGGCGTGAGCGGGAGAAATCGGAGGCGGGAGCGGGAGGCCGGGCGGGCGTCGGGGCTGGCGCGGAGCGGGGCCGGCGCGTACGGCGCGGGAGCGGAAGGCCGAGCCGGGCGGGATCCAGCGGGGCCGGCGCGAGCGCGCGGGGTCGGACCGCCCGCGTCGGTCGCATCGGGCACGTACGGCAGCGGGGCCCAGCACGGGACTCGGGGCGGCCGAGGCTGGCGCGGAGCGGGGCGAGGCCGCTCGGTCGGCTGGGCCGCTTGGCCGGGCCGCCGGGTTGGCCTTTTTCTTTTTTTTTCTTTTTTTCTTTTATTATATAATTTATTATATATATATTTTTTATATATATTATTAATATTATATATTATATATTTATTATTTTTATAACATATATTATTAATATTTTTTCTATTTTTATATACTGTTATATATATTATTTATATATATATTTATATATATTTTTATTATTATTTTTATACTTATTCCCTATTACAAGTTTTAGGCTATAATTATTATTTTCTATTTCTTCTTTTGCTACATACATTCGTATATATATGTTTTATTATTTTTCTTTTATTGTACTAGTGTTTAATGCATGACCATGTATGCAATGCATGATGCGAAAATTTAGGGTGTTACAAACCTACCCCCTTAAAGTGAATCTCGCCCTCGAGATTCGATAGCGTGGAGAAAAGGTGAGGGAATTCTGCCTTCAGGTCTTCTTCACGTTCCCATGTAGCTTCGGTTTCCGTATGGTGGTTCCATTGCACCTTGCACCAACGGATCCTCTTATTTCTTGTGACCCTTTCCTTCATATCCAAAATTTTGATAGGTTGCTCGACATAGGACAAATCCTCCTGAAGTTCTAACTCGTCCATCGGCACTTGTTCTTCCGGTACCCTGAGACACTTCTTGAGTTGAGAGACGTGAAACACGTCGTGTACATCGGAGAGATACGTCGGCAGCTCAAGTCGATAAGCTACCTCTCCTCGCTTGTCCAGAATCTTGAATGGTCCGATGTAACGTGGTGCCAGTTTTCCTTTGACGTTAAACCGTCGCTGACCTCTGATAGGTGACACTTTGAGGTATACAAAATCTCCAACTTCAAAAGTCAAACTCCTTCGCCTATTATCAGCATAACCTTTCTGTCGAGACTGGGCAGCCTTTATGTTTTCCCGTATTATTTGGACTTGCCTTTCAGCTTCTTGTAACACGTCGGGACCAAACACTTGATTCTCTCCGGTTTCATTCCAAAACAAGGGAGTCCTACATTTCCTTCCGTATAATGCTTCATAGGGTGACATTTTCAAACTTGCTTGGTAACTATTGTTGTACGAGAATTCAGTATACAGCAAACTTTTATCCCAACCTTTCCCATGCTTTAATGCACAAGCTCTTAACATGTCTTCCAAAATTTGGTTGGTCCTCTCGGTTTGTCCATCTGTTTGAGGGTGATACGCCGAACTGAAGTTCAACCTTGTTCCCATTGCTTCATGCAATTTCTGCCAAAATCTGGAGGTAAACTGAGAACCTCTGTCCGAGACTATCTTCTTCGGTACTCCGTGTCGGCACACAATATGCTCCATATACAATTCTGCTAGCTTCGCGGTGGTATATGTGGTCTTGACAGGGATGAAATGAGCTGATTTTGTCAATCGATCCACAATAACCCATATTGAATCATAGCCAGACTGAGTTCACGGTAATCCAACTATAAAGTCCATACCAATCTCTTCCCACTTCCACTCCGGGATCTTCAATGGTTGTAACAATCCGGCTGGCCTTTGATGTTCAGCCTTAACTCGTTGGCACACATCACAAAGTGCAACATATTCGGCTATGTCCTTTTTCATGCTGGCCCACCAATAGCATGTCTTTAAGTCCTTGTACATCTTCGTACAGCCAGGATGAACTGAGTAAGGCGAGTCATGTGCCTCCTTCAATATTGTTTCCCGAATGTGCCTGACATTAGGTACCACAATCCTCTTTCCAAGCCATAAGGTACCCTGTTCGTCCTCATCAAATCTGAATTCTTTTCCTTCTTGGGTCCTTTCCTTGATTTCATGTATTTCCTTGTCCTTTGTCTGTCCTTCCCGTATTTCCTGCTCTAATGTTGGGTTGACTTCCATCATTCCCATCTCATTTACGAATCCAAGGTTCAACCGTTCAAACTCCTTGCATAACTCGGACGGCAGTTCTTGAACTGTGAGTTGATGACTTACTCCTTTTCGGCTCAAAGCATCGGCCACTACGTTGGCCTTCCCTGGGTGATAGTTGATTCGCACGTCATAATCCTTGATGAGCTCCAACCATCGGCGTTGCCTCAAATTCAGATCCGTTCGCGTAAATATGTACTTGAGACTCTTGTGATCCGTATAAATCTCACATCGGTGACCAAAAACATAGTGTCTCCATATCTTCAAGGCGTGTACCACGGCTGCGAGTTCAAGGTCGTGCGTAGGATAATTCAACTCATGTTTCTTTTGTTGCCTCGATGCATAAGCTACCACTTGGCCTTCTTGCATGAGCACACATCCTAATCCTTGTCTTGATGCATCACAATATATATCAAAACTCTTGCTCACGTCCGGTAATACTAACACCAGCGCGGTTGTCAACCTTTTCTTTAACTACTCAAAGCTATCCTGACAAGCTTGAGTCCATCGGAATGCCTTTCCCTTCATGAGTAATTCGGTCATAGGCTTGGCTATTTTGGAGAAATCCTTAATGAATCGGCGGTAGTATCCAGCCATTCCAAGGAAACTCCGAATTTCCTTGACATTCTGTGGCGGTTCCCACTTAAGCACATCTCTCACCTTCCCTGGGTCAACTGATACTCCTCCTCCAGAGATAATATGGCCTAGGAAAGAAACTTCCCGTAACCAAAATTGGCATTTGCTGAACTTGGCATACAATTGATGCTCCCTCAATTTCTGCAGCGTAAGCCTCAAGTGTTCCTCATGTTCCTTCTCATCCTTCGAGTAGATCATAATATCATCGATGAACACTACAACGAACTTATCCAGATATTCCATGAAGACCTTATTCATGAGATACATAAAGTATGCAGGCGCGTTCGTCAATCCAAATGACATGACGGTGTACTCATAAGATCCATATTGTGTCCGAAATGCTGTCTTGGGTATATCTGATGGTCTAATCTTCATTTGGAAGTATCTTGATCGCAAGTCGATCTTGAGAAGATACAGGCACCCTTCATTTGGTCGAACAAATCCTCTATGCGGGGCAGTGAGTACTTGTTCTTAATTGTCACTTCGTTGAGAGACCTATAGTCCACACACATCCTCTGGGTTCCATCCTTCTTATCTACGAAGAGCATTGGGGCTCCCCACGGGGATGAACTTGGGCGTATAAAACCCTTCTCTAGCTGCTCTTGAATTTGCTTCTTGAGCTCCGCTAATTCCTTAGGAGGCATCCTATACGGCCTCTTAGCTATAGGTGCAGTTCCGGGTATCAACTCAATGGCGAATTCTATGTCACGATCAGGTGGCATACCTGGCAACTCATCTGGAAACACGTCCGGGTACTCGCGAACGATCGGAATGCTTTCCAATATCACTTCTTCCACGTGATTCAGCATCGCTTTCCCTCTTGCAGGTTGGGCTGCTTCAACTTCAATGCGTGTACCTTGTTCACTTGTCAACTGCACAATCCTCTCGGCGCATTGAATGACTCCATTATGCTTGCTCAACCAGTCCATTCCAAGTATTATGTCTATTCCTTGGGAGTCCAATACTATGAGGTTTGCGAGAAAGTCTACCCCCCTTATTTTAATGCTTACTTTCGGACATACTATATTTGTCCTCATCTCTCCGCCAGGAGAACTTACTAGCATAGTTTGCTTCATATGAGATATAGGCAAATTGTACTTGGCAACATACTTTGATGAGATGAATGAATGAGATGCTCCTGAATCAAATAAAACTGTCGCGGGGTTGGAGTTGGCGAGAAACATACCAATCACGACGTCATCAGCTTGCTGGGCTTCCTCAGTAGAGACATGATTCACATTGCCACGAGCAAAATTCTGCTGTCCACGGTTTCCTTGTGGTGCTCCTCCATTTGGTCGCGGGTGATTTGGCCTTGGTGCATCGTTCATAGGTCCATTGTTTCTCCTGGGGCATTGACTTGCAAAGTGTCCGGGTTCTCCACACACATAGCATGTCTTACCGCCCATAGCATTAGGGAAGTTTGGGCGCAACTGGTTTTGAGCATTTGCCGCCATGTTAGGACGCGGCGCAGGTGGCACAGGATTGCGAGGCGCTTGCATGGCGGGGCGTTGCTGCGGTGGCTGATTTGGGCGGGGTGGATAAGCAGCGCGGTATGCGGGAGCAGATGGGTTGTATTGTGGTGCAGTAGGTGGTGCATAGCGGGGGCGAACATTGCTTCCTTGTTGCGGTCCATGATGTGACATCTTCCTCTTGTTGTCCTGCTCCACCTCACGAATCTTGTTCTCAACCAAAATAGCCTTGTCAACCAGCTTTTGGAAGTTTGGATAATCGGTATTGAGTAACTGGACTTGAATTTCATTGTTGAGACCCCTCATAAACAAATACTGCTTCCTACTATCAGTTTTGATGTCTTCTGGAGCGTATCTTGATAATTGAGTGAATTTGTTGAGATACCCACTCACGCTCATCCTTCCTTGCCTGAGATTTTCAAAATCTTGTCTTCTCAGTATCATAACTCCTTCAGGTACATAGTGGGAACGGAAACTCTGTTTAAACTCAACCCAAGTGATTGTCTCCTGATTATCATGAGCGTTGCAAAGAGCTTCCCACCAGTCGGCGGCTGCTCCAACTAGTTGATGTGATGCAAAGAGAACCTTCTCCCTATCAGTGCACTGGACAATAGCAAGTTTCTTCTCAACGGACTTCAGCCAATCATCAGCTTCCATTGGGTCTGTGGCTTATGCAAGGGTGGGCGGTCTGGTCCTCATGAACTCTCCCAAACGGTTGTGATGTGGCGGGGGTGGTGGTGGAGGCGGTATATGAGGCTGATTGTTGTTGCCAGCTTGCAGTTGTCCCATGGTCTGTATCATGGTCTGCATGAGCTGGTTCTGCATAGCTAACAGTTGTTCAATATTGATAGCTCCATGAGCATGTCCCTGGTTGTTCTGAGGTACTTCATTGCGCTCCTCCTCATTGTTGGCGTCCCTCTGGTTACGAGTTCTCACCATCTGTTGGCGAAAGAAAGGTGGGGACAGAAGGATTTAGAATTTGGAAAGAATCGTCCCAACTATATGCATCAAGGTATGTGACACTAAATAATCCTTTATTAATATAGACCTATATTATGAGGATGTGGACAATTGCCGAAGCATTCCACAACTCTCTACTAAGCACACAAGCACTCAAACAAGCACCAAACAAAATTGACAAAAATCCTAAAGGAAGTAACACAACTCAAGGTCACACAAGTATATCTACGTCGCTCTTATTTACTAATGGGGTGTGCCTATCCTTGAGCCGTGGCATAGGTCGAGGACTACTCGTCGTCGAGCGGGAACTCATTCGGGTCCTCGTCGTCGTCGTCGTCCTCGGGGTCCTCGGGGTTCTGGGGTGGTGAGGCAGCAGGCGGCGGTGGTGCGGTAGACACCACACTGGAAGGCTCCTCGTCAGAGGACTCCTCAGAAGACGACTCACGCTGACCGTTGCAACGGTCTGGAGAGTCTGGGGTCCACGTCGGGGTGTCGGACGCGTAGTCATCCGGATCCTCGTCGGTGATCCGATGATACCTCCTGATTATCGCCTCATGGCGCTGGGCGAGGTCACGTCCGTCCTGAATCTCCTGCTGCGCCCTCTGAAGTCGGGCACTAAGCTGGGCCACGTCGTCAACAGTCTGACGAGACTGCGGGAGGTCCAGGGGTCCCTCCACGTGCCTGGAGACGAAGCGCGCAGTGCCACTGGGATGCTGCGGAATGAAGGCGTGCACCGTGTCCTCCAGACGGAAACGGCGGGCGTGGCTCCAAAAGGTGGCTGCTTCCCAGCTAGCATCCTGCTCCGCAGATCGGCGGGAGCTCCTCCAAGCAGGACTGCTGTGGGTCTTTACCAACTCATCACCATAGTAGATATAGATCTTGCAGCTCCACTACTTCCTGCCGGGGCGCTGCACTCCAGTGGTGTGGTAGGAGAGCGAGTGGTTGTGGTGGCGGTAGCCAGCCTCACGGAGTAGGGCACGGAGACGGTGACGCAGTTGTCCTGCGTCTCTGCCGTCAGAACGGATCACCACGGGGTGACGGGGGTCGACGGCCGGAGAGCGACTGGCCAACCTACGCGGGGGCACAAGTCCACCGGTCGACTTACGGGGGGTTGTCTTGGTGCGGGCCATCTACAGAAAACAAAAATACATTAGAGGAAAAAGAAATAACCAAATACAAATCTGAAAATTTCAGCAGCTAAAACGGCGGAAAAAGAGCGGTGCAGCGGTTTCCAAAGAACGAAAAATAAAGAGAAAAAATACAGCAACCAACACAATAATTTTACCCACACATAACAGCGGCAAAACACACTTTTTCCGCGAAAATTTACACAGCAAAACAGCAGCACTTAATATTGCTCACTTCTGAAAATTTTTATCAAGAAAAAACGCAGCAGCGATCAATACTTTTTGCGGCTGAAAATAAAGGAAACAAAACAGCAGAAAATTTTTCGAAAATAGCAGATTAGAAGAGTGTTCCTAAGTGCTCTAGAGTGTCCATTCTACCTAGGCTTGCGTCCTACGGTCAACCTGGCTCTGATACCAATTTGTGACACCCGGTTTCGAATATGAACCAAGCGTAACGCATATGTGTGCCCAGGAAGTTCATCACACATATACGGTTGCATCACAAACGATATACAGAATTTAACCACGTCTTAACTAATAAATAAGTACTTTATTACAATAATCCAATAGTTCATGAATGATAAAACTCTAATTAATTGCAGCGGAAAATAAAATAAACAGCACGACTCCAATCCACAGGCAATTGACGGCGGTACGCAACCTAGTACTCCACGTGATCCTCAGGGTACTCCCAATTGTCTCCAGTAGCTGTTGGGTGGGAATTGCAAGGGTGAGTACATGTCGTACTCAGCAAGTGTGGAAAGTATGACATGTGGCTTATTCAAATGACGAATGTAACAATGGCTAAGTGCTGAAAAGTACAGTAAAACATTTGAAAAGCATTATACTATGTCTATGTGAAACAATCCCATCATAACCATCATATTAACAAAATATAAACCATATCCAATTATTGCCAACATCACCATTATCCATGTCCAACTACCATAACTCAATTTCATAACCATGACCATAATCCATAAACCATAACTATTACCAACCCATAAACCATAAACCAACCATAACCATTACCAAACCATAACCATCCATAACCATCCCAAATCCCAATTTCCAACTCTAATCATGTAGGTCATCCAGGCGCTTATAACCGGGAGCACTGCTATCATGATAGTTTTTAACACTCTGCAGAGGTTGTACCACTTTACCCACATATTTGTGATTTCATCACCTTTCGATGACTAAGAAACCTCCATTATGCCCTCTCACACTTCCGTAGGTGTGTGGCCAAGAGATCACAAAATAGGCTTTCAAAAGGGACTACTAGTATGTATGGGCCCACTAAGGTTTCACCGGCAGGCTTGAATCTCTATTCTCCCACCCACGGGCCCCCTCGTGTGCCATGCGGATCCCAGGGCAGTCCTCCTCGACTCCCATTCCCCGTGCCATCCAATGGTCCATACGATACTAGCAGCGCTCCTAATTATTTAGCTATGCGGCACCCATACTTGGCCTTGTGGTGGCACTGTTGACCTGGCATATTCTCGCATGAACCGGTCCTTAGATCTAAGGCAAGCAAACCACCATAACATCCAACCCATCCACAAAACCATGCTTGCTTAGATCACCCATCATATTGACCAGTTCACATTAACCAGAATATCATCGATGCATAATTTAATGTGTAGTGGTGTTTGCCATCCCAATTAATTTAGCGAAGCAAAAAGGTAAAAAAAAACCTTCCCGACTCTCTACCTTATATCCCAGGTGACAAGGGTGGTCAAACAAAACTAGTAAACTTCCTACCATAGGATTCCCATCAATTTGACACAAGCATGCAAGTTCGCAAACAAAACATTTAATAAAACAGGATCAATATGCTTCAAGGACACTTGCCTTGCTCCGGCGGATGGGGTTGCTCAAGCGCTTTGAAGTCTTGATTTTGGAAATCCTCGTATGCGGCCTCTTGAGCACGTTCCTCTACGCGTGATCATACATACAAGAGAACATATACAATTCAACATAATGCACACAAAATAATCAACATGCAATGACATGCATGCATGCACAATTTAATAATTAATTTACTACGGTCGTTTATTAATTAGATGCGACTAGTTCATACGTGTTCATATGAGTTTACGGGGGTTTTAGGGTGGATTAATGCTGCTGAAAATAAAATCATGGTGCAACTAAATTCAATTTACGCATATTAGATTCAATATTATCGCAAAAATTCGCATCGGGAACATGGCGTACCGTAGATGCTATGGCTTCGATGATCGCGGGATGGGGACAATGCGTAGACGAAGTAGATGCGTCCTCCGGCGGTACGACGACGGCGGCGCGATGTCGACGACGATCTCCGGCAGACGGCGGGGCCCTCCTCTTTTTCTTCCTCTTCTTCCCCTTCTTTTTCTCCTTTTTCTTCCCTGGGCGCAGCTCTCTGAACTCCCTTTTTGCTTCTGTACCGGCTGCTAGGGTCTTTCCTGGGCGTTTTGGCGGCTGGGGTCGTGGGGCTTCGATTCCTTTTTATAGGGGCGGCGGGACGGTACCGACTCGGTACGGGGGCGGTCGCGGGATACGCGGCATTGGAGGCGGGACGCGTTACGGCGGGCGGGACCGGAATAATCGGAGGCGGGAGCGGGAGAAATCGGAGGCGGGAGCGGGAGGCCGGGCGGGCGTCGGGGCCAGCGGGGCTGGCGCGGAGCAGGGCCGGCGCGTACGGCGCGGGAGCGGGAGGCCGAGCCGTGTGGGATCCAGCGGGGCCGGCGCAAGCGCGCGGGGTCGGACCGCCCGTGCCGGTCGCATCGGGCGCGTACGGCGGCGGGGCCCAGCGCGGGACTCGGGGCGGCCGAGGCTGGCGCGGAGCGGGGCGAGGCCGCTCGGTCGGCTGGGCCGCTTGGCCTGGCTGCCGGGTTGGCCTTTTTCTTTTTTTTTTTCTTTTTTTTCTTTTATTATATAATTTATTATATATATATTTTATATATATTATTAATATTATATATTTATTATTTATTATTTATTATTTTTATAACATATATTATTAATATTTTTTTCTATTTTTATATATTGTTATATATATTATTATATATATATTTATATATATTATTATTATTTTTATACTTATTCCCTATTACAAGTTTTAGGCTATAATTATTATTTTCTATTTCTTCTTTTGCTACATACATTTGTATATATATGTTTTATTATTTTTCTTTTATTCTACTAGTGTTTAATGCATGACCATGTATGCAATGCATGATGCGAAAATTTAGGGTGTTACACTTTGCCAGTGCTGTTTGGACCATTAAGGATGCTTGGGGAAGGGGTAGTCGGATCGGGTTTGATGATGATTGTTGGGACTACCCTGGGATCCGAATGGCTCAAGACAGAGCCCTTGGTTGAAGATGTGCTTAGTTGGAGACATCGCCACCGGTGAAACCTCAGTAGGGTCTAAATAGGCTAGTAATCCCTTTGTAAAGGTTATTTTGTGATCTCTTGGCCACACACCGACGGAAGTGTGAGATGGCATAATAGAGGTTCTAGTCACTGAAAGGTGATGAAATCACAAACACGTGGGTAAAGTGATACAACCTCTGCAGAGTGTGTCTTAAAACTGTCATGATAACCGTGCTCCCAGTTATGAGCACCTGGACAACTTCCATAATTAGGGGGAAACTTGGATTCAGATGGTTATGGTTTAATGATGGTTATGGATGGTTTATGGTTATAAATATGAATTTGAGTTATGATAACTGGACATTAATAATGATGATGAAGGCAATAATTGGATATGGTTTCATTCTATATTAATATGGTGGATATGATGGGATTGATTCACATAATTATAATATGTTGCCTTCTAAATGTTTTAATGTACTTTTCAGCACTTATCCATTATTATATTTGTCATTTGTATCAGCTACATGTCATACTTTCCACACTTGCTGAGTACTACATGTACCCACTCTTGCAATTCCCCCACCAAAAGTTGCAGGTCGAATTTGGGAGTTTAACGATGATAGTGCGGAGTTTTAGGTCGTGTCTGCCGTCAGCTTTGCCTGTGTAGTTGGGTTGAGCTACGCTATACCCTTATGCTTAGTTGCATAGTTGCTTAATTAGTTTATTTCCACTGCATTAGTTCGAACTTGTCATTAAAATTCATTAGAGTTTGTGTCGAGGATATTCTGAATTTTATAATAAAATTTGTTAATTAATCTTGTCTTCTGGTAATTTGCTGTATATCGTTTGTGATGCACTTGTGTATGTGTGTTGAACATACTGGGCACACATATGTGTGTGGACGAGACTGTTCTCTTCGTCGCCAACGCCACTGTTGGGCTCGCACTCCCGTTGTCAAGATTCTTCCTTGCAGTGCTGGGGGAGTATGGGCTGCAACTTCACCAATTGTTGCCGAAGTCCATCGCCTTGGTCACCGTGTTCGTCCACCTATGTGAGGCGTTCATGAGTTGCCTGCCCACGGTGGAGCTTTTCTGGCATTTCTTCGCTATGAAGACAAATGGAAGGAGTGCGATGACCCAAGTGGGGGCCTACTACATCCGCCATCAAAACAATAACTCCTGGGATTACATTGCCTCATTCAAAGGGGGTAAATGGAGTGATTAGAGGGAAGATTGGGCGGTTGTGAGGACAGACCGGCATTCCATGATGAAGATGTCGTCTGACAGCCCAGGCTCTGATTCTACCACCTGGGAAGCATCCCATTGGTTGCCATAGGAGTACAAGCCCGCCATGAGGAGGATCCGGTTCTTGGTTGGCAAGGGCTTGACCTCCATGATGGTGTTGGCAGACTTCTTGCTCCGTTGTACAACCCCTCTCCAGCAGCGTTTGTACAGGGCCTGGGTCTACAACGGCGAATATGACGAATGCCAGCTGGGTCCGGACACCCCATCTCCCAAGATGTTGGAGGAGATGTTGAAAACAGTGACCTCCAACGTTGTTGGCGATGAGCACGTTATTCCGGATGACTGCCAGCCGCTCCACATGACCACCAATGTGAGGACTGAACTGCGGAGCTCGATGCCGAAGGTCAACGTGTTCGGCCTCGTTCGCCTGCATCTCAAAGACATGACTGGAGCCTCGGTAGTCCTAAAGCGGTGCCGTGAAGCGGCGCAGCCAGGGTTGGGGTCTTCCTCGTGTCCTTCAGCAAAGTCGGAGGCAGAGCCCTCAACTACCTCTAACAAGGTAGAGGTCAGCCAGCCGGCACCAGCTCTGGAGCCAAGGAAGTGTTCCCGCACGCTGGCCATGGGCTCTGCTGCTTCTATGCTGAAGAAGCGGAAGCTACTTCGGGGGGACGGTACTCCCATCTCCTGTCACCAGGGAGCCAGAGGGGCTGAAGCTTCTGTCATTGACTTAGTCTCTGATTCCAGCAGTGGCCCTGGTTTCGGAGGAGGTGCTGAGGGGCCTGCGCAGACAACCACACCAGCGCGGGTTGATAGGGAATCGGTACCAGAGACAGCGGCGCCGACCTTGTCGTCAGGTCCCGACAACCTTGATCTATCGCTCGTGGCGGGAGGCCAGGGTTTTTGGAGTGGCCCGACTCGCCGGTAAGTCGCAGTTTCTCCCCTCTGCTATTTCTCTTCTTTTCATTTTTCACTCTGATGGAGTTTTATCTCGGCTTTTCAAGGCATTGTCAGCTGACTTGGTGCCCTTGGTGCTTCCAGGGGTGGGTTGATAGCCCCTGCTCTTCCCAGAGCTGGAACGGGGTTTTCCGTGCCACATCCTCCGCCCGAAGGTGCGTCTGCCTTAGGTGCCATTGATGATTCTGCACTCCCGTCCGTCGAGGCAGGTGTGGCAGAGGCAGTGCCAAGCCTGGAAGTGCCAGGCGAGGAGGTGCCTGGCGAGGAAGTGCCAGGCGAGGAGGTTCCCGGTAAGGAGGGGGCTACCTTGGTCGTGGGTGGCTCCCTTGGTGGGGTTGACCCGCCGGTCATTGAAGCGGCGCTAGCACAAGACGTCACTGGCGCGCAACGAGGAAACTCACCACCGGCGATCGGCAATGCCCTTGCAGCGGAGGAGGGGGCTTCGGTGCTGGGCAGCGACACAGCGGTTCTTGGGGCTCCAGCTGGGGAACCATCTGGTCCTTGGGAGTTGGTGTCTGCAGCGACATTGGTTGGAGGGGCGGAGGGGCAGTCATAGGTGGCGATGGTCGAGCCAATCGCTCTCGCTGACGCTGTCGGCGTGGTCCAGTCCATCTTGCGCCAGACGCATGCTGCTTTCGCCCGAGAGTGGGATCACCTTGAGGAGGAGCGACACTTGGTGAAGCTGGTCGGCGCCAAGAAAAAGGAGCTTGAGGTGAAGGCTTTGAAGTCCCATGCTACCACCGATGCCCGCCTGAAGCTGTGCGAGGATCAGATGCTAGAGTTGGTCCGCTGCGAAGTTGTTGTTGCTGAAGCGGAATTGGACACAGTGGCAAAGGAGGATGAGGTCTCCCAGAGCCCGGGGGAGAAACACCAGGCATTGCAGGACTTGGAGCTGGCCATCCAGCGCCGGGAGGACGACCTGGAGCATCGTGCTTGAGAGCTTGCCGACCGGGAGGAGACTGTGCGGAGAGAGGCGGAGAGCCTCCAGGCCTCCCGAAGGGCCGAGGCCCAAGGGGTCCGGGACTTCCTGGCTCGTGCTGGGGCGGTGCTAGAACCCCTCGGCCTTGGTCCTGTGCCACGTGGGGAGCCATCTCATGGAGTGACCCAGCTGCTTCCTACCTTGGACTCCCTCTGCTCGTCATTGGGGTCGGTGAACACCGTCCTTGCAAGGTGGCTGGAGGTTGAAGGAAGGGAGCTGGCTGAGATGGTGGCCTCCCATGTCATGGTGTGCTTCCGGAGCTAGTACCCGATGATCCCGCTGGAGCCGGTGGAGAAAGGCACCCTTGATGAGCGAGCGGAAGAGGCGAGAGCCAAAGTCCAGGATGTTGCCAAGAAGGTGGACTCTTCGTTCCAGCGGGGTTGAGAATGGCAGCACCCAAGCAGAATGTTTTTCGTATCCAGGGATAACCCCCTTGTGTAAATAATTGTTTATGAATTTGAATCCCATTTGTTTTACTTGTTGGCTTGTCGTGTTCTTTCAAATTGTTGCCCCAATTCCTTCTCTAGTGTAAGGTCTTGAAGAGCCTTTGTTGATGTCGTTAGCTCTTTAGGAACCAACGTTTGCACAGTTTACACGGCCGATTTGTCGCTAGTTGACGTCCTGCCTATGGAACCCCCCTAAGAGGCCCCTTGGTAGGCATGGCCAGATTGTTGGGTATGCCTGCCACTTAATCACAGGATGTCTTCGACTGGCCCCCAACGGAGTGGGGGAGAAAGAGAATGAGTGATTGGTCTTGGCGTGCCCCTTTCGGGAGCGTCGGGCTTTTCCTGAGTGCTGACATCGACGGCAGGCTCCCTGGAAGGTGCCAGAGCTGGATGCTCTTGCATCATCTGCCATCATTGTGAAGTCGTCGATGGCAGGCCCCCTGGGGGTGCCGGAGTTGGGTGCCTCGGCATCGCCTACCATCAACGTGAAGTCGTCGACTGCGGGCCCCTGTTGTACAGGATACCACAAGCAACCCTTGTTAGCAGTAAGAGCTGGGCAAGAGGGTGTACTCACTTTTCTGTGCTTGTTATTGTCATTCACATGCTAGGACGTTGACGGCAGCACCCTGGGAGGTGCCAGAGCTGGCTACTCCGACGTTGTCCACCATCGTTGTGAAAATATCGACGGCATGCCCCCTGGGAGGTGCCGGAGCTAGATGCTCTGGCGTCGCTTCATAGATACATCGACGACAGGCCTCCTGGGAGGTGCCGGAGCTGTATGCTCTAGTGTCGCCCATGATCTTCATAGGTACATCGATGGCAGGCACCCCGGGAGGTGTCAGAGTTGGCTGCTCCAGCATCGTCCATCGTCATTGTGAAGTCGTCGACAGCAGGCCCCTGGTGCATAGGCTATTGCAAGAGAATTATGTTAGCAACAAGAGTGAGGTAGGAGAGTTACTCATTTGTCCGTGCTTGTTGCTGCTGTTAATGTGTTCGGACGTCGACGGTAGGCCCTCTGCGGGATGCCGGAGCTGGATGCTCAGGTGTCGTCCACCATCGTTGTGAAGTCATCAACGGCAGGCCCTCTGGAAGGTGCTGGAGATGGATGCTCCGATGTCATCCACCATCTTCGTAGATACGTCGACACTAGGCCTCCTAGGAGGTTCCAAAGCTATACGCTCTGGCGTCGCCCACCATCTTCATAGGTACGTCGAGGGCAGACCCCCTGGGAGGTGCTAGAGCTGGCTGCTCTCGCATCGTCCACCATCGTTGTGAAGTCGTTGGCAGCCGGCCCCTGGTGCACAGGCTATGGAAAGAGAATCCTGTTAGTGCAAGAGCGAGGTAGGAGAGTTTACTCATTTGTCCATGCTTGTTGCTGGCGTTAACGTGTTGGGACATCGATGGCAAGCCCTCTGCGGGGTGCCGGTGCTGGATGCTCTGGTGTCGTCCACCATCGTCGTGAAGTCTTCGACGGCATGCCCCGTGGGAGGTGCCGGAGCTGGATGCTCTGGCGTTGCCCACCATCCTCATAGATACATCGATGGCCAGCCCCCTGGGAGGTGCTGGAGCTGGCTGTTCCAGCATCGTCCACCCTAGTCATTGAGACTTCGATGGCAAGCCCTTTGGAGGGTGTCAGAGCTGACCGTTCCGCCTCAACCTGCTTTGTATGCCCCGCACACATAACAGGGGTGCATATTTTTTTGCTCGTTTGTGATCTTTTCCTATTCTTGAGTATTGTCATGTCTTATAGTTTTGTGCTGGTACGTGGGGTTTGGGTAATTCAGTGCATTAGCGCTCGGGATCCGGCTCCCTTATTATTCTGGGTGTGAACGTCTTGGCCCTCGGTACTTAGCCACAGCACTGGGAGGCAATGCGCGCACGCTCAGGGTACAGGACAAGGCTAAGCAGGTTGCACGCTCTGGACCTCCAGCTCAGCGTTGGCCTTTCGCGGGGACCATTTGGCACCACAGGACCCCAAGTAAGAGGGCAGCCGCGAGGTCCCAAGACACCTTGCAGGTACCACAAATATGTCCACCTGCAGCAAGGTTGCATAACTCTACTCGGGGCGATATAGAACACATTTCACCAAGTATATGAAGAGAATATACGAAAGACAAGACTATCTTGATTGATCACAAAATTAAAAGGTAATTTAAGTGAACATAAGAGAAAGCATATGGTAAGACAGTGAATTCTTCTTATTGGTGTTCACGGGAGCGGATTGGCTTTACAACAAGGCAACAACCC
The DNA here is from genome assembly GCA_036927565.1 of Tuctoria greenei. NCBI lineage: Eukaryota > Viridiplantae > Streptophyta > Magnoliopsida > Poales > Poaceae > Tuctoria > Tuctoria greenei. The sequence goes on along the minus strand of JAYESD010000011.1, from coordinate 112,392,458 downwards.
ACTGCAGTTGGCAAGGTAGGCAAAGTGTTCATGCTTAGGGTACGGGACCAAGCTAAACGGCTGAACACTCCGGACCTGTCCCTCCCAGAGCTTGGTTGTCCTAAGTGCCATTCCTTGGCACCAAGACACCCTACACTATCCTACTATTTATGCTTAGGAATATAACTTACGGAGGTGCTCTATGTTACAAGGGATGGGGAGGGGCTCTCCTTCTTCTGTGGCTAGGCGGACACACCCGGGGCGGGATACTTGCGTTACTCGGAAGGGTCCTTCTTAGCTGGGGGAGATTTTATGTGACCCTTCTCGAGAAAGTATGCACCAAAGCGCTCTACTCCGCACAAACCGCTCTTGTTAGAGCCTCAACGCCTGTCGGTAGCGCACGTTTTGGATGGTGGCATGCCACCTTGCTTCATCGACAAGGTCCACATCTTCGTGTCGTAGCTGGTCCTGTGAGGCTTCATCGAATGCTCGGACTCGTAGTGAGCCCGCTGCAATCTCTAGGGGGAGGTAGGCCTCAGCCCCATACACCAAGAAGAAAGGGGTTTCTCCAGTGGCGCGACTAGGTGATGTCCGGCTTGCCCATAGCGCGCAGGGGAGTTCATCGACCCACTTGGCGCCATGCTTATCCAAGCTATTATACATGCGTGTCTTGAGGCCCTTGAGGATCTCAGCGCTGGCCCTCTCAAGTTGACTGTTGCTCTTCGGTTGAGCCACAGATGCATAAAATACTTGGACGCCAAGGTCTTCACAGCAGTCCTAGAAAGCTGCACTGGTGAATTGGGTCCTGTTGTCGGTGATGATCCTGTTCATGACCCCGAACCTGCAAACAATCGACTTGATGAACTTGGCTATGGACTCCTTGTTGATGTTGATCACTGGTGCTGCCTCCGGCCACTTGGTGCATTTATCTACAGCAACATAAGGAACCAGTACCCTCCGACTGCCTTGGGGAAGGGTCCCAAGATATCCAGCCCCCAGACCGCGAAAGGCCAGGAGGCCAGGATCATCTGTAGTGACTGCGCCAGAGTGTGAATTTTCTTGGTGTGGAACTGGCATGCCTTGCATTTCTTGACCAGCTTGACGGCGTCTTGTAGTGTTGTTCGCCAGTAGAAGCCATGCCAGAAAGCTTTGCCAACCAGCGTGCGGGAAGCTGTGTGATTCCCACACTCTCCCTCGTGGATATCCGCAAGCAAGTCGCAACCTTCCTCCCGAGTTATGCATTGTAGCAGCTCGTCGTTGGTGCCAAGCCGGCAATGGTCAAGCTTCGCCATCCTCACGATCCCCTCAGCGTATACTGGATCCTCCAGAAGGATGTTGTCCTTTAGATAGTCCTGGATCTCAGTGATCCATGCATCGGGACTCTCCTAATCTTTTGGATCTTGGGCGCCGGGTAATATGGGGTCCCCGGTGACGCACAAGATACTCGGGGGGGGGGGGGGGGGGGGCATGTTTGTAGGGCCGATGTGGTCACCAACGCTGTGGCGCTGGGCTCACTTCCTTCATCTGGCCCCGCAGGCCTAGCAGTTGGTCGAACCAACCTCCTGCCGAAGACCCCTTCAGGGATCGGGGCTCTCGTGGATGCCATGGTTGACAAGGCGTCGGTGATGGACTTGTCGGTGCGTGGCACATGGGAGAGGTACAAGGCCTCGAAGCTAGCCTCCAACTTCTCGATGTGTAGTGGTACGCTGCGAGCTGTGGGTCGTTGTAGTAGCACTCCCATTGGACCAGCTCGATGATCAGCTGGGAGTCTCCCTCGACCAGCATTTGCTAGACACCGAGACCCTATGCAGCTGTGAGTCCGAAGATGAGGGCCTCGTACCCCACCATGTTGTTGGTCGCCTTGAAGTCGAGGCGCATCACGTACTTGGACTGCTCCCGTGCTGGGGAGGTGAGAAGTACACCGGCTCCAACCCCTTACTTCCACGAGGATCCGTCAAAGAAGAGTGTCCAGTGAGGCCCGGTAAGCACCAGTGCGCTCGGCTCCGACTCGCTGATTTCTCGGCCCCCTGGATTGCTTGGCGAAGGAGTCCACTCAGCAGTGAAGTCTGCCAGAGTTTGGCTCTTGATTGGATGTTGTGGTATAAAGTCGAGCTCAAACTCTGCCAGTTCAGCGGCCCATTTGGTGATATTGCCTGTCGCGTTGGGGCTGCGCAACACCGCCCCCAGTGGGAACGAAGTCACTACTGAGACTTTGGGTGCCTGGAAGTAATGGCGGAGCTTCCTCGACGCAATTAGTACCGCATAGAGCAGTTTGTGCACTTCAAGGTACCTTGTTTTTGCTTCATGTAGGACTTCACTGACGAAGTATACCAGGTACTGGATGGTCCGGGATCTCCTTGGAGATAACAGCGCATCCTCTTCCATCTGCTCCGGGCCCGGAAGCTCCATGTCTCTAGGGCCTGGTGCTCGGTGCATCCTTTGGGGGCTGGGACCCAAAGGCTCCTTGATCCCCCAAGTCCCCTAGGGAGACCTGGTCATCCTCTGGGGGCTGGGACCCAGAGGCTTAATGCTCTCTAGGGCCCCTAGGGTGACCTGGACCTCCTCTTGGGGCTGGGACCCAGAGGTTTCTTAATCTCCAAGGCTGCCTAGGGGGACCCAGACCTTCCCTAGGGGCTGGGACCCAATGGCTTCTTGCTCTCCAGGGCCCCCTAGGGGGACCCGGACCTCCTCTCGAGGCTGTAACCCATAGGCTTCTTGCTCTCCGGGGCCCCTAGGGGGACCCGGACCTCCACTTGGGGCTGAGACCCAGAGGCTTCTTTGTTGTCGGCCCCCCCTGGAAGCCCTGGGGCTCAGCATCAGCGGCAGGGGCCCCTTCTGTCAATCGAGGTTGTTGGGGACTAGCCCGCTCTGCAACCAAAACCATGCTTAGCACCTCTGTTGTGGCGGCAATGTAGAGGTACAGGGGCTCTTTGGGCTCCAGTGCAACCATTATCAGCAACATCGTTTGATGCTGCTTCAACTCGCAGAATGCCTTCTCCGATTCCTCAGTCCAGACGAATGGTCCGGACTGGTGCAGGAGCTTGAAGAACAGGAGGGCCCGTTCAGCCAGCCTAGAGATAAACCGGCTGAGCGCTGCCAAGCACCCTGCAAGCTTCTGCACGTCCTTGATGCGAGCTGGAGGCCGCACCAGCTTTACCGGCTTGATCTTCTCTGGGTTGGCCTCAATTCCTCGGTGTGAGACTAAGAAACTGAGGAGCTTTCCAGCTTTGACTCCGAACACGCACTTGTCGAAATTGGGCTTTGTGCATGTGGTTCGCAATCTATCAAAGACTGGGGAGAGGTTTTCTAGCAATGATGTATGTGTTTGGATCTTAACTACAATGTCATCGAGATATACCTCTACCAAGTCCCGAATGAGGTCCCCAAATGTTTTATGCATGGTGCGAACAGAGGTGGGGAGGGAATTCTTAAGACCGTAAGGCATGGAGACATAGCAGTAAAGGCCATCTACAGTTATAAATGTGGTATGTTCTTCGTCCTCTCTAGACATTGGGATTTGGTGAAACCCTGAGTAGGCATCTAGAAAGCACAGCATATCGCACGCTGAAGTTGAATCTACGATTTGATCTATTCTAGGGAGAGGGAAAGGAGTTTTAGGACATGCCTTATTGAGTTTGGTGTAGTTGATGAACATCCGGAGCTTACTACCGGCCTTGGGGACAACAAAAGGATTGGTCAGCCATCTAGGATGGTGGACCTCCCGTATGAAGCCAGCATCGAGGAGCTTATTGATTTCTTTTCAGATGAAGTTCTACCGCTCGAGGGACTATTTATGGGGCCTCTGTTGTTGTGGCCAGGTGTTGGGGTAGATCTTCAGACGGTGCTTGATAACTTTCCTAGGGATGCCTGGAATCTACGATGGTTGCCAGGCGAAGACGTCGACGTTAGCTTGTAGGAAAGCGGTGAGCGCCGATTCCTGCTCGCCGTCCAGACTCCCAGCTATACGGGTGGTCTGAGCTGCATTAGAGAAAATCTGGATTGTCTTGATGGGCACGTCTTTGTTGTTGGAGGGCTGCACTTGTGGTGCAGCAGCGTGCCTGCGCGCGCGTGGGTCTGGCGAAGGCTGACTTGGTGCAGCATTGCTCGGGTCAGGTGTCGGGGCTATTGCAAGCGCTCAGAGCTTCTCCAAGGCTGTCACTGCGGCGGCGCGGTCAACGCATATCTTGAGGATGCCGGAGGGGGTTGACATCTTGAGGACAAGGTAGTCGTAGTGGGCTACAGCCATGAACCGGTACAAGGCTGGCCTGCCGATAATTGTGTGGTAAGGGAGGCTAACCTCCGCAATGTCGAATAGGATATTCTCTGTCCTGAAGTTCTTGGGTGTCCCAAGGGTCACCCGGAGGTGGATGCAGCCGTACTGGATAATACTCCCCGGACCTACCCTCAGAATGGTCTTGATGGGGCAAATCTAGTCGCGAGGATCTTTAGTTTGTCAAAGGCTGCACGACTGATGAGGTTGGGGCCGACTCCACCACCTACCAGGACGTGGTAGAACTTTATGTTAGCGATGGTGGGGGCGATGAGGAGGGGCAGCTGCTCGGCTCCCGCCATGTTCTCGGGGCAGTTGGAGGCGTCAAAGCTGATCGGCATCTCCATCCATCTGTGGTGCTGCGCCGGGGTATGTGTAGAGGCCGTCGAAGCCATTGGCCGACGCAGGGTCTTGACCACATTCCTGGATGCGGGTCCCCAAGATCCTCCATAGATGATGTGTAGTGCTTTTCGACGCTCGTGCTCGCTATTGAGCTCGAAGTTCACAGCCTGGTGGACTGTTTCCATGGTGCGTTCCAGCCTTTGGAACTCCATCTCCACGTCTTTGTCGGCACACTGGTCGACCTCTTGCGGCTCGATCTTGTCGCTACTCGAAGGCTTGATGAACACCATGATGGTGTAAGCGCTACCACTTTTTTGAGGGAAAAAGCCCCTTACTAACGCGCCAAATGTTGAAGTGTTAGAGCGACACTTCCGCCGGATCTGCTAAGGAGCAGCCCGCGGAGGTTCTTTGTTCAGCGAGGCTAAGGCCTCAATCAAGTGTTCTAGCGAGTGAGAGTATGAGATGGTGAATTTTTATGTGGTTCGGGCTGCAAGGAGCGTAACACCCTACTCTAGGGTGGATGGTATTGCTAGTATGTGTATGTATGTTGTTCGATGTTCGTGGTTGGGGTCTTTTGTAACAGTGGCGGTCCGGGCACTTTATGGACAAGATCGAACGCCTTACAAGGGGGGTCCCGGGGCCCGACAGGTGTTCCCTTGACGATCTTATACTAAGATCTAAGGCTTCTCGCACAAGCTTGTCTGACCGAGGCAGTGAAGACTCACTGTCTTGCCTCCTCTCTTATCTGTTGCCCACACGCCATTGCTGACGGTGGCAGAAAGTGTCCAGTCAGCCTGTCTTGTTGCCGCAAGCTACCAACTTGGCTAAGTGGGGTAGGCCTGCGGTGCCTTTACTATGACGCGATTGGTCATAGCGGTCTCTAACCGTTGGCATGATCTGCGTTGGGCGCGGCAGCTCTGGGCTCTTTCCCTTGGGGGTGCCAGTCGTTGCGCTCCGCGCCATGTGGTTGTACCGAGGGCGCTCCCCCAAGGTTGGGTGAGGTCCCGTCCCTACACGTGGCATCTCGGGAGCCCGTCATACTGGAGGGGCCAAGTCCCATCTTCAAGGCTTACATGGCAGCACTGCTGCTCGATCTTTGAAGAAGGCAAAGGCCTTGGCTCCTATGGGACACGTGGTGGCTCCAGACGTGCCTCGGTGTCTTCATCCTGTGTGTGAGGGTACCACGTTTGCAGGGTACCGACAGTCACCTTTATGTAGATCTCTATATTGGACCCAGAATTTGATTTGGTTCAACGTCAAATTAGGGAACACTTTGAATTACCACGTTGTAGAGATGATTCTCCCCTTTCCAAATATGTATCGTAATGGTTCACTATATTTTTCTACAGGAAGTTATGGCAAAACTACAGAGACTTTTGCAATGGTATAGGCATTTGGAGTAGTTTTGGTAGAGTTCAAATTTCACCAGGTTATCAAATCTTTCTATCTTAGTGGTCAACAGAAAGTTTGTGGAGGCCTTCAAGAGATTTTCATCCATATAGCATACCCCTATGTTCTTTAACAACTAACCAAGATTGCAACCTGGCGAAGTTGAGCAAACTTCTGCCAGAAACAAAGAATCTTGGTTCTACAACTTCACAGATTTGGAATTGAATTGATGGGGTCCAAAACATACCAGCCATTGATAGTCGAACTTTCCTAAACATAATGCATCTGTACTGTTATGGGGGATGGTCAATGTATCAAATATGATACTGATGGTACTACATGCCTCACCAAAATAAAAATTATAACCGGTATATTCGGATACGTCTATAGGTGGACCTAGTATCGATCACTTGCAAATGTGTTCTACACAGGTCGATACCGTAGTTAGTGTACCTACAGAAGACACACAATCCCAATTCAGTCAATCGTGCCTCAAGGGCGGCCACTAGGAAGCACGACAGGCGGTCAAAATAAAATAGTTGAAAGTAAATGCATACGACTCTTGTGTGAGTCACCCTCGAGCGAAGTCATGTCTCGAAGTACATGGTTGTACTACGTCTGTACAGCAAAGACACCCGCACGAACCAGTTTATACACGCTCGGGCATACGTGTTTCGCATGCTCCGATAGAACATGAATAGTTCTAGAGACGCATACTATCGGGTTATCCACCACCCGACGGGGGCTCCGACTAATATTGAAGCATGCTGGGGTACCGCGTGTCATATGTTCTCAGAAACATAGAGAGTTTGAGAGACTCATATTGACTTTTCGTGCAAAGCCACGGAAACAGTCACATACCACATCTCGTATGGACGAGATTACCGAGATTGATCCGCTCTCAATGGCATACCTTACCTCTTACCTGATGTTGGAGCGTCGTTACAGAATATAATAACAAGTAGGTTAGTATTGCCACCTTTATATCTTATACTAGTAATACTCCTTTTTAGGCATATAACTATTTCCTCACTCATATACTCCTAAGGTTTTCAAAATATGCTCTTTTTAGGCACACTGTTACCAATGATGTTGTGATACCATGCTATGGGGACTGGAGTCCCGACATACAAGGATCTCATCGAGTGGTGTCATGTGATGTGACACCCAACAGTATACATGAAAAGAATCATAATAAAATACAAACCAAATCTTTTATTTATAAACACAGTGAGAGTTTTTACAATACTAAACTGTCGATGTGTGCGATCGACACTTCCTCCGGTACTACTAGATCGTAGCCCGCGGAGGTTCTTGAATTGTTGGGGAGCAAGTGATATTATGAACAAGATGATGACATGGTGATTTTACGTGGTTCAGGCCGCCTGAGCGTAACACCCTACTCCACGGGTTGTGTGTTGTATGTATGAATCTATATGGCGCTTATGGGCGTGTGAGCTTGGTTGTCTCTGTACCGTGCGGCACAGTCCTTTTATAGTCTAAGGATTGGTCGTTACAACACTTTCCTGGCCTGACATGTGGCCCTCGTGTGGTTAATAGCCTAATACATGATCTATGGGTATTAAGCGTAATTAAGAGTATAACACGCCTTAATGATGGCGTTACCCCTATTAACATTCCACTGATCATGTGTCATTAATATAGCATTAATGACACGTAATCAGGTCATTTAACTATCGCTTTAACTGTCCCTTAAAAGTTGAGGTCCTAGCTCTGGAGGATCTACACGTGGCAGCTCCGGAGCTTCCCATCGTGGGGAGGCAGGTCCGGAGCCACTATATGCGTGGCAGCACTAGAGCTTACCTCTACTAGGGGTTAGGTCTGGGGTCACTAACACGTGGATAGACCGAAGCTTCCCTATGAAGGGAGTTAGGGTCCTACCTTGTGTTACACATGTCAGTGCCGGAGCTACCCAAATGAGGGAGGCGGGTCCAGTATTGTGTAACACGTGAGGCCTTCAAAGGTCTTGAACTTGGACGGGTGGAACTCCTAAGCTTTTCTTGCGGTATCTTGGGGTACCCGGTACGCAGGGTACAGACAGTGGCCCCCGGGCCCACCTTCAGGAGAAATCCTTTGGGTTAAGTTATTCTACTGAAGGTGGGTCCATCTTTGATTCCTGCGCTGCGACTTCAAGGGTCTTCTGATGTGCCGTCGGGCCAATGGTCCACTGTTAAACCATCGTCGCGTGGCTTCTTTTGAATGCGGCAGGCGAGATCCTCGCGTGCGGATCTCACGCAATTGAAGTTTGTTGGTTCCCAATGCAAAAACCGTATCTATTCCACGCGCCTTGTCAGGCCGCCGCACTCAGGCTTCCAACCTCCCATCATGACAACGGTTCACCTGGTGTAATAACTTCGGCCCTACCGAAGTGGACCCGGGCCCATTCGTCATTGGCAGGGTAGATTTTTGAAAACGTGATCTCGGTCCTATTGTGATTTCCATCCAAGCGTTGTGGAGACTTACTTAAGAAGGAAACCCCACACGGGTTGAGGACTCTTTACGCTTTCAATCGAACTTGTGCTCAAAGCCTCCCAACCTTTGCGTAGCTTTCCCTTCTTATGCTCCACTTTGCCGCAATGGAGTTGGGTCTTCCCCGCAGCAGGATTAAGACCAAAGATGATATGTTTAATGTACGTACCTACATGGGGTGGTCCAGTGATTCCTTAAACCGCGACATCCGCTTCGACAAGCTCCCCTTCAAGAAGGAGCGTGTCGGAGACATGGTGTACTTCTCAGCGTAGGCCATGTTGGGTATAATCCCACCTTTTTCAACCTTCTTCTTGATGCTGCTAGATTTCTATGGCCTCCAGTTGCATCACCTCAGCCCCCACTCAATCTTGCTAGTGGCATCTTTCTTCCACTTCTGCGAGATGTGGGTGGGCGTGCCTCCCTACATCGAGCTATTTTGGACCTTCTTCACGGTCCACACCACCGGAAAGGGGACGGAGTTGATCGACTTCTACTACTTCGTGAAGCGGAAGAACTAACCCTTCAAGTACTTGAAGTCCTTCCCCTCCGGCAAGTGGGATGATTGGAAGAAAGATTGGGTGATCATCACTGTGGAGGAGCACGAAAGGCTGGAGCTGCCCAAGGGCTTCCCAACGTCGATACCAACGCCTGGAACATAGTTCCGGAGCTGTCAAATGTGTATAAGCTCATCTGGGAAAGGATCCCAAAATGCGTAGAAGGAGGGGTGACCCCTCAAATTTGGTCTTCGACAATTTCTTGGTGAATAGGTGGGCTCCGCTGAAGACCATGGAGTGGCTCGCATGGGCTTTCAATAGTGAAATGGATCACAACTGAATTGAAGTCGGTTTGAACACCAACTTAGATGATGAGGCTTTAAGGCTCCATCTCAAGAAGTTTCAGAATGGAGCCATCTCCCCGATGCCTTATCTCTGCCGGTTGCTCTCCTGCCTTTGAACGTGATTCCAGAGATCAGTAGGGAGCTCTGGAGAAGGATGCCATTGTTGGATGACCTTGGCGTGGTGGAGAGGCGGTCAACCTTCGGGGTAGCAATCTTTGGGGCTTCATAGAGGGTAGCCACCACTGCTCCAAGCCAAAAGGTGGATGACGCTGGCAAGAGCAAGGGCAAAGGCAAGGAGCCGGCCGAATCTTCCAGCCCAAAGAAGAAGTTGAAGCACGCTGCTGGGAGCCATGTCAAGCCAGCTCCGTCTGCAACTACACCTTCTCCCCGGTGAGGTAGATCTTCGGCGGCCACACCTCTTTTGGTGTACATGTACTCAAGGGGTGCTAGATCTGGCAGATCAACTCTGGTCCCAGCACCGGGCGTGGGCTCCAGGTCCGGAGGTCCGTCCCAGCCGAGGGAGGTCCCAGCTGAGGCGACGTCGAAGACGGCAACAAGTTCCAGGCAGCAATCCAGAGCTTCGACCACACCGACAACGGTGGGCTCTAGCTCCGACCGCCCAATGAAGAAGTTCTGCGCTAGTTGGAGCGGAAACCTCCCAAGGTAAACATTACATCCACACCTTGATTTGCTGGTTTTATTTTTGTCATTTATTGAATCTTTCGATTCCTTGTTTGCGAAGCAACGAGGAAGGGCACAGAAGCTCCAGCACCCGCCACAGCGACTGAGGCTGTGCAGGCGGAAGTTCTAGTTCCGACCTCTGCACCTCCCCAAGTGGTACAAGGACCAGAGTCCACACATTCCAGGAATCGCAATTGGGTGGTGCCGTGCGATGCGGCACCCAATAGCACACAGAAAAAGATACATCGTATTACATAAAACAACATAATATTATACAAGCTTTGTCTTTTACAAATAATATACATTTAAATACACTACAGCGGAAGATAAGTTCATAGCTCTCGACACTTAAGCTAAGCTATGCAAAAGTCATTCCGTTCAGCCCTAGAATGGAATCACACTGGCAGCACACAGAAAATATCACGCGATGTGCAGGGTTCCCATTCGGTCGTGTACCCTGACAGGGGCAACGCCTGACCGGTGAACCCTTCGTCATAAACGTCATCATCTGCAGCAAAACCTTAAAATAGCAACCTTGAGCACAAAGGCTCAGCAAGACTTAACTGTCTCCACTAAGCATGGAACTCTATATGCAGGATATACATAAGATAGGACAACAGTTTGCAATAAAAGACTCGGCTAAATGTTAGTCCTTACTTTCAGCTTTTAGCAGCAAATTAAGGCTTCATGAATCTGAAATTTAGTGAAAAATCTGATCTAAACATACAAGCATCAAAACATAATGATTCCATAAACCATGATTCAGTAATATTCAGCTCCAAATAATTAACCACGTCATGACTCAGTGAACAAGCAGTACTCAATAACCGCGAGGGACGGCGACTCGAATCGACATACATGTGCAGGGATACCCGAATAGCATGACACATACACCCACACTTGGAGCTGCGACGGCACACTCCACTCATGTTGTATGCAACAACCTTTCACCCGCTACCTACACACCGAACCAGTCCCACCGCTACGAGCAGGAGGCCCCCACAAGAAGTACGACGTACCTGCTGGCAGATTTACACCTTGCTGCTCTCAACCCGCACCTATAAGCCGATAGGGTATGCCTCGACGCTAAGGTGGACAAGTTACATTGGTTTACTGGGTCCCATATATCCAGTATGCCTTCGGTACATTCAAACTTGCTCAATAGGGTCGCACATGAATCGGTCCTTGATCGACACAGGCACAATTATAGCTCACATGCCCCTATGTCCTGTGCTCCTACTCCATGACTGGTCTCATATTTAATCAAATTGTGAATCTCTGACTCGACCAATCCCGTGTGAACCCAATTCCTGAAATCGCGAGTAGATTCCAACTACTAGACTTCTACCGAAGCAACTATAACATTAAGCATAGCATGGACACATCGAGGACTTAACCATCTACCCTTCTCTCATGGGTTCTCTGGTCATGCATGTGGAAAACTCCAAGAAATCCTAGACTTAATGCACATACATGCTAACCCATATAGTGTGATACAAATCAAAGTTTAAAAGGCTATTAAATTCAAACCGGAGCTTGCCTATCTGCAAGATGGGAGTAAAGTTAGTCTCCGGATTGATGACTTCCAATGGATCCGGGGTCTCCTCGAGCTTGACAACTATTCGATATGTAAAGAGAAATGCAATTGAATCAATATTGCTATTATTACATAGCTTAAAGGAAAGACAGTTAAGTATACTAAATGATGGCCACTAGTCCTGGAAATTTTAAGAGGACAAGAGGCACTATGGGTGAGGTTCTGGCCAAATTTGGGCTAAGTTCATTGAAGTTTCTGTTGTATAAAATTCAATGTATATAAACCCTTCCCAGAATTTTCATGGGCAACCCGGGACTTTAACATGACTGAAAGTTGGTTTCTGTTTAGAGGAGGTCAAGACTGACTCAAAAAAATTGGTTTCACAATTTTCTAAGCATTCTACTTTGAGATATTGAATTTTGAAATTTGGACAAACTTCTGAAATGTTTCTGGACATTTTGGAATTTTCAGGTACATAGAGATTGGAAACACACTTTGGCTATTCAATTGAACTCTAATGGACCTGAAACTTTTACTGGTACTCAAGGGAATAATTTGGAATGATGATGACAAATTTGAGAATTTTTGAATGAAGGGAGCACCAGAAATTAATTCCAAAGGCATTTTGCTTCATGGAATTGTTGAGGATAATTTATGGATTTTCATACAGATCCAAGTGCACCACTTGAAAGTAAAGATCATCCTGGTTCTAAATAAGTTTATTTGGGAATTTGTGGACAAGTATGCTAGGATATTTGGATTTTCAAAGTTGGAGCAAAATCTGGAATTAAATTTAAATGGGAAAGTTCAAATAATCAAGGGGGCCCACGGGTTTAAAATCGTCCTATCGGAATCAAGCCACATGGGTGCTGTAGAGTTGCTGGGCATAGCCACATCTGATCCCCAGGCCGCAGCTGATCTGAGGCGTGCGCGTATTAGGCTGACGGCTAGGCCCCACAGGGTCTTCTTCCACCTCGCGCCAGCGGCGCTCGGGCGCGGCGCGCGGCGGCGTCCAACAGCAGCCACTTGCCGGCGGCCATTCCAGGGCACGCCGGCCCTCCAAACTCGCCGCCCCCACCTAAAATCAGACGAGGAACACGGTGGTGCAGCCCTCGACGGCGATAGGTGGCTGGAAATGGCAGTACTACGGCGGCAGCGGCGATTAGGGTTTCGGCCATTTCGGCCGAGCCCTACGGTGGGCTAAATCAATTGGGAAGACTTCGGGAAGCTTTATGGAATAATGGAGAACAAGAATCTGGCCATAAGAAAGTGAGAAAAGGTTCAGAAGATGGTGGCGACGATGGACCGAGGAGGGGAAAACCGGCGGTTGGGGAAAAATGATATTCCGGCGTGGATACACGATGAAACTCAATGATTCCTCTTTGAGGTGAGGTGCTTGGTCGTGTAGAACAACAAATCACATGTACACAAGGAATAATCAAACGTGTAAAAAGAATCTCGCACGCGAACCAACTCTACTCATAACCGAAGTTCGTCAGAAGAAATGGAAATACGGGGCTAGGAGGCATGGCATGGGATCAAATTTTACAAGCAGCTAGAACATGAGTAGGCGAACCTTTTTGCTTCTAGGACCTAGGCGATATGATGGCTATATCGTCGGGTCGACGGTGGAGCAGAGGCGCGGCAAACAGGGGAAATTCCCGGAGGCCGCGGTTTCGTGTTTAACTGCATCGGGGGTGGCCTAACTGTGCAAGAACTTGATCACAAAGCTGCGCAAGAGATTGGGGACTGAAGATAGGCAAAGAAAAGTGCTCAACATGGAGTACCTTTGCTGCAAATTGGCTAGACAGAGAAGATTTCGGGTGAGAAGTAAAAATGGCGCTGGAGACTTCAAGGTGAAGAAAAGATCAGCTCAGGGCTGTGGAGGGGAGATAAGGAGGAGACCAGGGCATGCTGGGGGCAGCTGGAGGCGACCTCAACAGTGCAAACAGCTGCCTGGACTTTGCATGACATGTGGTGTCACTTGGAGAGCAAAAACAACACTTTGCTTTGGATGACAAGTGGGTTCCACCTCATCCTCATCCTTGCTCCATCAATTCTACCACCTAATTCATTCCAAAATTGGCTAGATATTTGTGGGATGGCTGGTTTAATCATATATAATTTGATTTTGAATTCAAATGGTTGATTTCACAAAGTTTCATTTGAATTCAAACTTGAATTTGAATTTAAGTTGAATTCAATGTAAATATTGAATTAAATAGCAAACTTGCTTCAAAAAGTATGAAAGTTTGCAGGGAGACTATTTGAAATATTTGGAATCCACTGATCAACTAAAATCTTCATGTTAACTTCGTTTGAACAGTAGCTAAGTTTTTTTTGAATTCCCTCCTTTGGTATTTGAATTTATTTGTTTTTCTCATTGCCTTTTTATTGCTTTTTATCATTCAAAATTTTTTTGTCCTAAATGAACTTTGAATTATTGAAATTAGGGCTCTTACATTCCTCCCCCCTTAAAAGAATCTTGTCCCAAGATTACGATGAAGAGACGAAAGTAGGAGAGAAATTACCGGATATGAGACGATAATAAATCCGGATAGTTGGAGCCGAGATATTCTTCGGATTCCCAAGTCGCTTCTTCAACAGTATGGTTGCTCCATAACACTTTATAGAACCACAGCGTGCAGTTCCGCGTTGTTCGAGCCTTCTCGTCGAGAATTTGAATCGGATGTTCGGAGTATGTGAGATCCGGTTGCAACTCGCCGATTTCATCTCTGTGGACAGCAGCTGTGAACTTGAAACATTTCCAGAGCTGAGATACGTGGAAAATGTTGTGGATACCAGCGAAGGATGGCGGCAATTCCAATCTATAAGCCACAGGTCCACACTTCTCCGTAATTGCAAACGGGCCAATAAACCGGGGAGCTAGCTTTTCTTTTACTCCGAACCGGTGAATTCCTTTCATCGGAGACACGCGGAGGTACACGTGATCCCCAACATCGAAGTGCAGAGGGCGACACCACTTGTCCGCACAATTCTTATGTCGAGATTGAGCCGCTCTCAAGTTTGCTTGAATGATCCGAACTTATTCCTCGGCTTCATTGACTAGATCAATCCCGAAGGTCACTCTTTTGCCGGACTCGCACCAATTCAGCGGGGTGCGACATTTTCGGCCATAGAGGGCTTCATATGGTGCCATCTTGATAGTCGCTTGATAACCATTGTTGTATGAGAATTCCCCCAACGGCAAATGATCGTCCCAATTTTTACCGTGGTGGATGGCACATGCTCGCAACATGTCTTCAAGTACTTGATTCACCCGCTCAGTTTGTCCATCGGTCTGCGGGTGATAGGCGGAGCTTCTAATCAGTTTAGTACCCAATGAGGCATGCAGCTGCTCCCAGAAACGAGCAACGAACAGCGAGCCTTGATCTGAAATAATCGTGCGAGCAATGCCGGGTACGCACACGATTCTTGATATGTACAATTCCGCATATTTCTTGGCATTGAATCTGACATTTACCGGGATGAAGTGTGCTGATTTGGTTAGTCGATCGACTATCACCCAAATCGAATCATGCTCCGGAATGTTAGTGGCAATCCAATGATGAAATACATACTCACATCCTCCCGTTTCCATGCCGGAATATTCAGCGGTTGCAGCTGTCCCGCTTAGTTCATATGGTCGGCCTTCACTCGCTGACATGTATCACACTCAGATACGTACTTAGCAATCTCACGCTTCATCCGTGTCCACCGAAACTTAGTCTTCAAGTCTTGATACATTTTATTACTGCCCGGATGAATAGAATATTTGGACAAGTGAGATTCATCCAAAATTTTCCTTTGAACCTCCATGTCACGGGGCACTACGATCCGATCCTTGAACCATAGAGCACCCTACTCATCTCTTCTAAAGCACTTCATGTCACCGCTGTCCATTCTCTTGAGTATGTGAGACATACCCTTGTCCTTCTTTTGAGCATCAATAATATCATCTCGGATCATCGGAATGAGAGCAATGTTGTATAAAGCTCCATACTGAACCAAGTATAGACTCGGTTATCCTCTTCCATATGTGTGATTGTCAAGTTATTGACATGAGATTTGCGGCTAAGTGCATCGGCAACCACATTAGCTTTGCCGGGATGATAATGAATCTCAATCTCATAATCCTTGATCAACTCAAGCCATCTTCGCTGCCTCATGTTCAGTTCCTTCTGAGTGAAGATATAATTCAGACTTTTGTGGTCAGTGTAGGTGTGAACCAGATTTCCAAGCAAATAATGCCTCCACATTTTTAGGGCAAGCACCATGGAAGCGAGCTCCAAGTCATGAGTAGGATAGTGCTGTTCATGATTGCGGAGCTGCCGTGATCCATAAGCAACCACACGTCCATCTTGCATAAGAACGCAGCCAAGACCGATGCCGGATGCATCGCAATAAACATCAAATGGTTTCATAGTATCCGGTTGAGGTAAAACTGGGGCTGTTGTGAGATGCTTGACCAATGTTTGAAATGCGTTCTCACAAGCTTCACTCCAAATATATTTGATGCCTTTCATCAACAGCTCCGTCCTAGGTTTTGTAATTTTTGAGAAGCTCGTAATGAACCTCTGATAATATCCGTCTAAACCCAGGAAGCTTCGGACTTCATGTACGGACTTTGAAGATTGCCATTTCAGCACTTGAACAATTTTACTTGGATCCACAGCGATGCCCTCAGCTGAAATAATGTGTCCCAAGAATGACACTTGACTGATCCAAAATTAACACTTGCTGAATTTTGCTTAGAGCTTATGGTCTCGCAATCATTGGAGCACGATATGCAAGTGTTCGGCGTGTTCTTCCTCCCATTTGGAATAAACCAAGATGTCATCAATGAAGACCACGACGAACTTATCCAACTCCAGCATGAACACTGAGTTCATAAGATACATAAATTGGGCCAGAGCATTGGTGAGACCAAAAGACATGATGAGATATTCATATAGTCCATATCGCGTCGAGAATGCAGTCTTCGGTATATCTTCCGTCAAAATTTTGATTTGATGATATCCAGACCAAAGATCCATCTTGGAAAATACCTTAGCACCCACTAATTGATAAAAAAGAATGTCGATGCAAGGTAGTGGATACTTGTTCTTGATTGTCACAACATTTAGCGGATGATAGTCCATACATAACCGCAACGTTTCATTCTTCTTCTTAACGAACAGCGCGGAGCAGCCCCAAGGTGAGGAGCTTGGGCAAATAAAACATTTGTCCAGCAAGTCCTTGAGACGTTCCTTTAATTCAGCTAGCTCATTGGGCGCCATTCGATAAGGTCTTTGAGAGATCGGTGTGGTTCTCGGCGCAAGTTCAATTTTGAACTCCACGTCACGTTCGGGTGGCATGCCCGGTAGATCATCGAGAAACACATCGGGGTATTCACGGACCACCGGAATGTCTTCCAACTTAATGGATTCAGAGTGGTACGCTGCTGCGATTTCTTGAACGGGTCGATCAAGAATGAGAGTATGTGGACTGTGTAGTGGAAAATCCAAATGAACGGTTCGAGGAACGATGTCCAGAACAGCACCGTGGTGATGTAACCACGACATACCTATTATGACATCGATCTTTTGGCCATCTAAAATAATGAGAGTGGTTGGATATATTTTTCCACCCATGCACAGTGGTGCTTTAGAAATCATACTATGAGTTGATATTTTCCCGCCTGGGGAACAAATCGTGTATGGGTATTTTGTAGGAAATATTTGTAGTTGTTGCTTGACAACATATGAACTACTAATGAAATTGTGGGTGGCTCCATAATCAAAAAGTATGATAATGGGGGTATTGATGAGAGTGAACGTACCCGCGAGTACGGGTTCGCCTTCCGATACATCCTCAATGGCGATGTGGTGGACATTGCTGGGTTTGGAATTTGGTTTCTTGGGCTGGTTGCGGGGTTGATTAGCACCCTGATATGATGCTTGTCCGCTGGTTTTCTTGTTAGGACAGTTGTAGGAAAGATGTCCGACACATCCACAGTTGTAGCACGTGTACTGGGTCGGACCTACATAGGCCGGAGGACGGAAACCTGGTACTTTTGTGGAGCTCCACCACTGCTGTCCTGCGGAGCACTCCTCTTCTTTTCATTGACCAGCTCACGTGCTGCATCCTCTTGTACAATCGCTGCATTGACAAGTTCATTGAATGTGACGATTGACCAAAGTGAGCTTGTCCTTCATTTTAGCATTCAAGCCTCGATAGAAGCAATCTTGTTTCTTTTCTTCAGTGTTTACATGATCTGGCGCGTACTGCGCCAAATGGTTGAAAGCCTTGGAGTACTCGTGAGCACTCCTTCCGCCTTGCTTGAGTTCAAGAAATTTTTGAAGCTTTCTTTTCATAATCCCAGGAGGTATGTGATAGGCGCGGAACGCCTCCCGGAATTCAGTCCAAGTCAGGGCGTGACCAGCCGGTAGAGAGGCGATGTAATTCGCCCACCATGCTCCGGCAGAGCCGTGAAGCTGCTGCGCTGCAAAGAGCGCCTTCTGCTGTTCGGTGCATTGGAGCAATCCGAACTTTGCTTCAGTTCTGCGGAGCCAGTTGTCCACCTCAAGTGGTTCATCGGCCTCCATGAAGACCGGTGGATGAGTCGCTAAGAAATCATAGTAAGTGCTTTGTTAAGGTTGATGATTGCCTCCGTCTGGACGTCCCTGCTGACGGGACGTATTCTGCACAAGGGTACACAACAACTCAGACTGCTCATCGAGCGAACCCACCATTGCTGCAATCACATCCGTCAACATAAGCGGAGGAGAAGGTGGTGGTGGCGGTGTCAGCTGTCACTGATCTTGTGTTCTCTGTTGCTGGGAGTCATCACCTCCCTAGCTTGAGCCACCGACCTCAACCGTGTTATGGGTGCGCACCATTCTGCAACCACAACCATGAATCCAACATGAGACGTGATATTTTTAAGATCACTCAAGGATAAAAACAATAGTGTGCATATTAATAACCAGACTTGCATAACGATAACATATATTGATAAAGTATAAACTTCATACAAAATACATCATCCCTGGACCAATGTTACAATAGTGAGCTCCAAAGTAATGAACTCCATGGGTCGTAGTTTGTTTTGACTATTGTTGGTCGCAACGGGACGTTATGCGCGTTATCGTGCGAATACGCTCTCTTATCTTCAATATGATACAAACATGGTCATAAAAAGAAAAGAGGTTTGAGTGGGTCAAACCCTCAATTCCACTGGTAAATTGTTGAGTATCTACATATGGTCTGTTACGACACTTCTCGAAGTGAAATCGAGGACCAGATTCATAACAAGACCAAAATATGTCAAACCGATGAAGTTTCTATTGAAACCTGACAAGCCTGTACCCAAACACAGATTTAACCTTGTAAATGGACTAATCAGATCTTGAGGTGAACTACAACGTTGTAGTACACGTCAAGGCCTTTCCAAAAAGTATTGATTTGCCTCTAGATCATTTTTGGTTGAGGAGATATGGCATTGTAAACCTGACAGTTTTTCTGGAAATTTTGACAACGCCTCCTTTGTTTATAGTAATTTTGGGCAACAATTTCCAGATATAAAACTTAACAATTTTGTGAGACCTATGTGTGCTGAATACATTGGCTTGTCGTGAATACACTTGGCCTTGATGATAAAAGTTTTGAATATCACCAAAACACCTTTTATCAAGGTCTGACTCTAGCTCCGAGCTACAGCAAAGTCCGACTAGCTTTGGTCAGCTCCGGTGAAGTTTTGTCTTTAGCTCCGGCATGTCTTTGATAGCTCTGACATGTTTTTGACAGCTTCGCCGTGTTTTTGCTAAGCTCCGAAGTTGATTTTTCTAGCTCCGGCTTTTGGGATTACTAGTTCTGACTAGTTCTGGTTAGCTCCGGCGCTAGGTCCTGCTAGTTTTGTAAGCTCCGGCGGGAGCTTGGTTGTACTAGTTTTGGTAAGCTCCGGCGCTAGGTTCTACTAGCCTTTGTTAGCTTCGGCTCAAGGTCCGGGCTGCTCTGGCAAGGTTTGGAACTTGACCGTAGTGCTTCTGCTTTTCATTTGCATTATTTCATACTTGCTTTACATTGTTGGAAAGATTGCTTAGTATTCATTTTCTAAGTTTTTGGTGCATTTTGGTTGATATGGATGATATCGTGTTACTAGGGTTTTGCAACATGCTTATGTGAGGTTCTCACGTAGGGTGTTGTGTTCGGAACTAACTTGAGTCAAGTCGAGGACTTGGGCTCGTATGGATTGGTTGTTTATTCATGTGCAGGTGTTGCTTGAGTTCAAGACATGGCTGGTGACGGGATCCATTGGACTAGTCTCAGGGAGGAGATAAGGTTCCAACAACCAAATTTAGGAGGAATTGTGGTTGAGCTGATCAGGAGGTTGCGCAGCATGATTGAATCAAGAACAATGCATATGAAGGTATCTTGGATGTCATTGGAAGATGTTTGCACATGTGCAAGGAGTGCATGGACGTGGCTACATGGTTCCGAGACGTGATGAAGAGATGTGGACGTAAATAGTTGGTAGGAAAGGTCCAACCGACTAGGTTATGGACTCAGGCTGCGGCTGAGTCGGGTTTGACTCAGATATGGAAAGATTTGAGTTGGTTATGATAGGATTTCGTGTGGGTCACGAATTTGAGTTGTTTAGGAATGTGTGATATGTTCCTAAGGATTTTGGAAGTCTTAAGATTGCTTCTATCTGCGTATAGAAGAATCTTGAGCAGTTATGGAAAGTTACGATTTGTGATCTGAGTAGGATTGGAGTCCTAGTTGATATTGGGTTGGCCTAAGGGCTGGTTATATAAGAAAGGGAGCCCAGAGCTCGTGGTGCACGACTTTGGGGCTGTTCCTCTTGTGTTCTATTGAATAAAATTCGTAGTTTGAAGGAACTTTTGTGCCTTGTTCATCCGACTTGTTCCAGACAAGTTTTACTCGTCGAGTTTCTGGACAGCACTACCTTTCGTCGGTGGTTTTATCATAACTCGAGTTTTACAGATCCAATTGATGTGATTCTTTTTGGGTTGCCTTCACAACTTGATTACCTATCATCTGTAAAAATTTCACTGTCATTGGATTTGTGGTTTCTGATCTACACGAGTTTCTTTGCAGCATTACAGAACTGTTTTTTCTCGGGTAGGGCAGATTGACCTTGTTTGATCTTTCGATCATAGCTTGAGTTTTTCTCGATGGATTTGAGTGATTCCTTTTGTGTTGTCTTCGTGACTTGATTCTCTCTGATATCCAACACTTTTGTCACGGTGAAACACATTTAGATTAGTCTCACACACGATTTCTTTAAGAGATCGTTTTTCTGCCGAAGGGGTTGGGGTTTAATTGTTTCCGCTGCGTAAGATTTTTAAATCTACCATTCACCCCCCCTCCTCTAGTAGCTTTTCACGTGCTCTTCGATCCTATAAATTTAAAACAGGCACATATTACCAAATTGTAAGAAATATTACAAGGATTCCATAAATGTCTTGCACGGTCCTGTTCGATTTTTCTAGAGTGAGATATGGTCAAAACAGTAAGGAGTCCAGAGAGGGTTCCACTTTCTGTCCAGTTTGGCAGATTTTGGAACTACGAAATTTTGAATAGGATAGAGGGGAATTCAGCTCTGGAGTTGAACATAACAGTTCTAAAGGAGTTCCCAAACTTTTCATCCATGTAATATACACCTCCATTGGAGTTTTCTACTAGGAGATATGGTTTCTAAAAGTCAGGTCTTTTCTAGCAGAAAACAGAACACTCTGTTTTTTAATCTGTGACTTCAAAACCTACTCTAATTTTGAAAACTTAGTTCAAAATCAGAGCTCGATAGCTAATATAAGTATTTTTACATATTCCCAGTTCCATGTTACAAAAAAGTGGTTAATTCATCATTGGGATACATGACGGAACTACGTTCCTCACAAAAGTGGAAATTCTAAGCCGGTATTCTGACATACGTCTCAACGGTGGCCTTAATGACATTCACTCGCAAATGATTTCTAAGCGAAATACGATCACACGGTCAGTGTATATGCATAAGACACACAATTTACAAAACACTCATTATAATGTTGTACGGCACAGCCCGTACGGGCGATCATTTCAGGCAGTCACAATAATATATGAAAGTAAGACATCCGTCCCGTATCATTCTATACGGGCCGCCCCGAGCTAAGCCACTGAAAGTGCATCTAGGACTCCCTTGTGGGTTTTGGATGATTTATGACAAGCAATTTGGATCCTAATCCTTTTGTTGAGATGAATGCAGGAAAATGATGAAAAATGAGCAAAGTACCAAAAAGAGGGAAATTGAGAAGGAAAATGAATTTGAGCTCAAGGAGAAGAAATTAGTAGTTTAGTATGCATGGAGTGTGTTAAGGAAACACACCCAAGAGCTCAATCTCATTTAATCACACACACACAATGCACAAAGCTATACAGGACCGGACTAGTCCGATATCAGCCGGACTAGTCCGATATCCCATTCTGCACCAGATCGGACAAGTCCGATCATCACCGGACTAGTCCGATATCTTTCTGTTCCACTTCGGACTAGTCCTCCCCAGTGCGGACTAGTCCTCAAAACAATGCACAAGTCTCACAAAATCGGACAAGTCCGTTGTGACCCGGACTAGTCCGATATACCTTCTGATCCACTTCGGACAAGTCCGGTGTTTACACGGACTAGTCCGATATACACCCTGATCTAAATCGGACAAGTCCTCCAAGTGCGGACTTGTCATCCTAAACACTTAGGGTTTCATGTGTCCGGACAAGTCCGATGACAATCGGACTAGTCCGAAGCTTTCCAGTAGCGAAATCGGACAAGTCCGTTTTGAATCGGACTAGTCCGAGATTCCTGGACACTTAGGGTTTGCTTCACACAGCACACCGGACTAGTCCGGTCACCACCACGGACTAGTCCGATCTTTCTGAACCCTAACGGTAACTTCTAGAAACCCCATATAAATAGAGGTGCACGGCCCACTTTCACACTCTCTCGAACCCTAGCGCCATCACACCTCCCAAGAGACTCAAAAACCATCTCTCTCCACGAAATTAAGTGCAAAATCAATCAATCCATTGAAGATCACTTGTAGATCATTGGAGAGGCACTTGGCACACGATTGAGCTCTTGGTTTGAATCTCTAACACACTCTTGCATCTCAATTGTTATATTTCGAAGTGTGTTATTGGTGGTCTTGAAACTTGTAATCAAGGGAGCTCTCAACTTGTGAGATCGCCCCTTCAACTTGGTGATTTACCCCTGTGTGTTTAGTGGAAGAGGATTGGCCTTCGTGGCGACCCGACGAGGGAAGGGTTGGTGAAGACCCGGTCCTTTTGTGGGCTCCTCAACGTGGACGTAGGTTGCCTTCGTGGTAACCGAACCACGGGATAAATCTTGTGTCTTGTTCGTTTGTGTTCATCATTCTAGTTGATCAACATTATCTAGGGTTTGATTCATCTTGTTGAATTTAAGTTAAATAGTTGAACAAGAACCATACTTGCAATAGAACTTGACATACAATCATTGAACTGTTATTGAAGTTTATATTTCCGCTGCAAACGTCAACGAAACAATCAAATTGACCTAACTTGATCAACCTAGTCCGTGAAATCCGGACTAGTCCGCACTTTACCGGACTAGTCCGATATATCTGGTTTTGACCTTGTTGTTGAGGTGCTACAGGAACTGAGAAAATTCAAGAAGGCCTATTCACCCCCCCCCCTAGGCCTACATTCAATTGGTATCAGAGCAAGTTCTTCAGGAAAGAGTGCTACCACTCGAAGAGATCATGTCGGACATGAAGGAAGTCCAGAAAATCAACAACCAGGAAGGAATGAACGATGACAAGCACCAAAAGCTTGAAAAGTATCTCGAAGCCATTCAAGACTTCGATGATGATGATGAGGAGACATTGGAGCTGAAAGCACTGCTCCGAAAGAAAGCACTATCCAAAGGGAAAGCTAAAGTTGAAGAAAAGAAGAAGGGATAATATGAAGATGCACTTGATTTCCCTTAACCCAAGTTTATGGCATATTGTGTGCACAGGAATAAACATCCCTGATGACGATGAAGAACTCACACCAAGTCAAGAGCAAGCCATCCACAGGAATGCCCAAGCTGCAGCCGTTATCACCTCATCTCTAAGTAGAGATGAATTCACAAAGGTGGACGGATTGGAGATTGCCAAAGAAATCTGGGACACACTACAGACAGCACATGAAGGTGACAGGCATGTGCGGGAGGCAAAGATTGAGATGATTGAAGGCGAACTGGGAAGGTTCGCGATTGAGGAAGATGAGTCTCCCCAGGACATGTACAACAGACTGAAGACTCTTGTCAACAAGGTTCGATCATATGGTAGCAAAAAGTGGAATGACCACGAGGTTGTAAAGCTCATCCTTAGAGCCTTTATGCCTCACAACATCACACTTTGCTCTATGATCCGAGAAAGTCCCGGGTACAAGAAAATGACTCCGGATGAACTGCTTGGCAAAATCATCAACTTTGAGATGATGGAGAAGCAAGCCAAGCACGTCAAAGAAATAGCCGACCTCACATCGGCCAAGAAGAAGGGAGTTGCCTTAAAGTCCTCACTCAAGCCTCTATCCAAAGAAGCAAAAGAAGCACAGCTTGAGGAGGACAGCAATGATGAAAGCAGCGAGCTGGACGAAGAAGATATGATTTTGTTCATGAAGAAGTTCAAAAGAATTATGAAGAAAAGACAAGGAACAAAATCGAGTGAAGGAAAATACAAGGAGAAGTCAAAGCCGAAGATGAGGCGGGCATGCTATAATTGTGGTGAGTACAATCACTTTATAGTTGATTGCCCATATGAGGACAACAAGAAGAAGAGTAAAGAGTCCAAGCCTCAACCGAAGAAATTCTTCAAGAAGAAGAAACAAGCTGAACAAGCACACATCGGAAAGGAGTGGGACTCAAACGATGAGTCCTCATCGTCCGATGAAGAAGAAATGGCTAGCATAGCCATTGAAAGCATGTCCAAGAAACCCACACTCTTCCCCACGCTCGTTGCAAAGAAAGCAAGTGGAACTTGCCTCATGGCTAAGGAAGGTAAACGCAAGGTAAACATCAAAACTCCTTCCTTGCATTCTTACTCGAGTGATGATGATCTAGATAGTGATAATGAAGATATGCTAATTGGTTTAGATAGAAAAACCGCTGCTAAAATGAAATTCTTACTTAACCAACTTGTTGAGAAGGAAGAGCTAATTGATCGTCAAGAAGACATGATTATCTCCCAAAAGGAGAAGCATGTCGAACTTGACAATCTACTAGCTCTTGAAAAGGAGAGAAACCACTCACTAGAGCTTAAGCTAGCTTCAAGCAAGAAAACTTGCTTGGAGTTAACCAACTCAAACGTTGCAATCAAGGATCAACTTGATGACTTAATCAAGGTCAACAAGATCCTTGAAGTGCAGGTTGAGTCACTCAAGCTTAGTGAACCTTCCTCCTCTTCAACCCTACCTTCTCAACCAACTTCAACTAATATCGCTCATATTTGCAAATGTGATAAAATTAACACCAGGTTGAAGGAAAATTCTACCTCCACAAAGGACAAAAATCCTACCCAATGTGTGATATTTGACAAGGAGAGGATCAACTATGCACGTAGTGCATATTTGGTCCAAAGACCTCCAAATGTCAAGTACGGCATTGGTTACTCTCATGATGGAAAGCAAAGAGCTGGAAATCATAAAGATAACAAGGGAAGGATTACCTTTGTGAAGGGAGGACCCTCACAACCTGGTAACTCAAAAACTAAAAATCTGAACTCCCATGAAAACCGGACTAGTCCGGTTGTGGTCCGGACAAGTCCGGTCACACAGACTAGTCCGACCCATAATCAACAGCAACTCTTGTTTAAAACCTTTGATGCTTCTTATGTATTAATGAAAAATAATGTTGGTAAAGTGTATGCTTATTATGCTGGGCCACGCCATAGGAACACAAAATCCCATGTGTGGGTGCCCAAATGTATTGTTACTAACCTCCAAGGACCCAAGCAAGCTTGGGTACCTAAAACCAAGGCGTAATTTGTTTTTGCAGGCCTACTCCTCCGGTGGATCCAAATGGGTGCTAGACAGTGGATGCACCAACCACATGACCGGAGAAAGGAGGATGTTTGTGGAGTATGAAGTGAACCAGGACCCAAACGAAGGCATCTACTTTGGGGATAACAGTCAAGGAAGGGTCCTCGGTACCGAAACACAAGGAACACTCAAGAAATTCTTCAAGCGAGCGCAAAACGAGTTCTCACTATCAATCAAGAGTATTCGGAGCGACAACGGCACGGAGTTCAAGAACATACAAGTGGAGGAATACCTTGATGAGGAAGGAATCAAGCATGAATTCTCAGCACCATACTCTCCACAACAAAACGGAGTTGCGAAAGGAAGAACCGAACGCTCATAGAGATGGCAAGAACAATGCTCGATGAATACAAGACTTCGGATCGATTTTGGGCAGAAGCAATCAACACCGCTTGCCATGCCACAAATCGACTCTACCTTCATCGACTACTAAAGAAGACTCCCTATGAGCTACTCACCGGTAACAAACCGAACATTTCATATTTTCGAGTTTTCGGTTCTCCTTGCTATATTTTGAACAAGAAGCCCAGGACTTCAAAGTTCGCTTCGAAGTCCGATGAAGGTTTCTTGCTTGGTTATGATTCGAACACTTACGCCTATCGTGTTTTCAACAAGGCCTCCGGACTTGTTGAAGTGGCACGTGACGTAGTGTTTGATGAAACTAATGGCTCCCAAAAGGAGCAAGTTGATCAATGTGAATTAGGAAAAGAGGAAGCTCCCTATCAAGCATTGAAGAGGATGGCTCTAGGCGAAGTACGACCACAAGAGTCATCGTCACAAATACAAGAGGAAAGTGAACCACAAGAGGAGATCAACAATTCAGGGGGAGCCTCGATACAAGACAAATCACAGGAATATGAACATGATCAACAAATCAACGAGGACAACAACTCAGGGGGAGAAGAAGATGATCACCAACATACGACCCCCCAAGTGCCACACCCAAGAGTACACCAATGCATTCAAAGGGATCATCCAATCGACAACATCATCGGCGACATCCAAAAGGGAGTAACCACTAGATCTCGTATAGCAAATTTTTGTGAACATTACTCGTTTGTCTCCTTTTTGGAACCCCGCAGGACTGAGGATGCATTGAAGGATCCGGACTGGGTGGTGGCAATGCAAGAAGAGTTGAACAATTTCAAGAGAAACGAGGTTTGGGAACTTGTGGAAAGACCCAATGCAAATATTGTGGGCACCAAGTGGGTCTTCCGCAACAAGCAAGACGAACACGGAGTGGTGACAAGAAACAAGGCACGACTTGTGGTCAAAGGTTACTCACAAGTCGAAGGTTTGGATTTCGATGAAACCTTTGCTCCAGTAGCTAGGCTTGAATCAATTAGAATTACTTGCATATGCTACTCACCATGATTTCAAGCTGTATCAAATGGACGTGAAAAGCGCATTCCTCAACGGACCGATCAAGGAAGAGGTGTACGTGGAGCAACCACCCGGATTTGAAGACGAAGAGTTCCCCGACCACGTGTATAAACTGCGTAAGGCTCTCTATGGCCTCAAACAAGCTCCTAGAGCTTGGTATGAGTGTCTTAGAAATTTTTTAATTGATAATGGCTTTCAAATTGGCAAAGTAGATTATACACTATTCACGAAAAATCTGGATAATGATCTTTTTATTTGCCAAATCTATGTTGATGATATAATTTTTGGATCAACTAACCAATCTTTCTGTGAAGAGTTTAGTAAAATTATGACAGACAGATTTGAAATACAGATTTGAAATGTCAATGATGGGAGAATTGAAGTAATTCTTGGGATTCCAAGTGCGGCAACAAAGGGAAGGAACATTCATAAGCCAAACCAAGTACACACAGGACATCCTCAAGAAGTTTGGCATGGACAAGGCAAAGCCCATAAAGACTCCCATGGCAACGAATGGTCACTTGGATCTCAATGAAGATGGACCGAGCGTCGACCAAAAGGTATATCGCTCCATGGTTGGATCTTTACTTTACTTATGTGCATCTAGGCCAGATATTATGTTGAGTGTATGTTTGTGTGCAAGATTTCAAGCCAACCCTAAGGAATGTCATTTGACAGCCGTAAAGAGAATCCTAAGATATTTAGTTTCATACACCCAATCTTGGTCTTTGGTACCCAAAAGGATCAAAATTCAATCTCATTGGGTATTCCGATGCAGATTATGCCGGGTGCAAAGTTGATAGAAAAAAGCACTTCCTGCACTTGCCAATTCCTAGGAAGATCCTTAGTTTCTTGGTCATGCCAAGAAACAGAATTCCATTGCATTATCCACAGCCGAAGCAGAGTATGTTGCAGCCGGGAGTTGTTGTGCACAACTCCTTTGGATGCGACAAACTCTCTAAGGGATTACGGTTTACAATATGAACCGTATTCCTCTTCTTTGTGATAATGAGAGTGCCATTAAAATAGCCCACAATCCAGTTGAGCACTCTAGAAACTAAACACATTGACATAAGTTCTTGAGAGACCATTCCATGAAAGGAGACATATCCATCTCTCATGTCAACACCCAAAAACAATTGGCCGACATATTCACCAAGCCACTTGATGAAAAACGTTTTTGCGAACTCCGAAATGAGCTAAACATTCTTGATTCTTGGAGTGTGGCTTGAAAAGTTGCATACCTGTATGATTGCTTCAAAATATTGATTGAATTGTGAAAATTAACCCTCCCCATTTTTCTCTCGAAAAACTATGTCAATTATTAGATCTTGATGAATTTTTGATCATAGTATGATTGTTGTTTGCTTCCTGGTCAAATTCATCAAGATTATTTGAATTGTTTTGCCTCTCTACTCTCAATTATTGGACCTTCAAATATATATGAATGGGCTATGCAATTCTCTCCTGGTGACCACGGACAAGTCCGTGGTTACCCGGACTAGTCCGCCATTGCAGACTAGTCCGCAGTGTGCCGGTTAGGCCGGACTAGTCCGACAGACCACGGACTAGTCCGACTTAGGTCTCTGGAGGACTTCGGACTAGTCCGGTCATGTCCGGACTTGTCCGATTTTTCGTGTCCATAACCCTAGCCGCCACTAAACCCTAATCCCTTCACCCCACACTCGCCCCCAAGCTTTCTCTCTCTTGCGCTCGAGCTCCCAAGGTGAATCCTTGATTCCTCCGTCGAAAAGCCTCAATCTTGGGCGGAGATCAAGCTTGAAGACTCGGGGATTGAAGTTAGTGGACAAGTCCGGCCTCCAACCCCCAAAATCTCAAGCTTCCTTTGATTTCTTGGTAAATACTCTTCAAAACCCTAAGAAATCACAAATTTCTCTATTGCTCATCGTTTGGCCTAGCATTCTTCACTAGTTACATGTCTAGTTGATGTACTATGTGTATGCTAGACTAGTTTTACCTTAGGGATCAATTTTTGTCTAGTCTGTTAGGTTTTTGCGGATGAACACCGGACTAGTCCGGTCCAGGTACGGACAAGTCCGGTCCCCCGGACTAGTCCGTGCCTGTGCACCGGACAAGTCCGTTGTTTCTGAACCAAAACCTAATTCTTTGATTCCCTAATGCATTCCATTGCCATCTTACCTCACCAATACCTTGTATAACTTGTCCTTTCTCTTGATCACTCATTCTCAGATCATGTCGAGCTCCGACAACGAAATCTCCGATTTCGAGGCCGAGTTGGACCACGAGGTGGCACCTCGGTCCTCGGCGGGTCTTGGCAAGAAACGCCAAGAGAGACCCTCCGAGCCTGCTCCCTCATCTCCCCAGGTTCGGAGGAAGGTGTGTGTTAAGAAACCCGCCTCGAAGGCTGCTACTCCTTCAAGTGGCCTTCGCCAAGCTAAAGGGAAGGGCAAGGGGGTTGCCACAGGGCCTGTTGGGCCCCTAAAGCTGCATACTCCCAGAGAAGGGGTCCGGGATCCCAATGAGGAAAGATTCAATGGCAAGGGCAGCGATGTGGCTATGAAGTTGAGAAGTGTTGATTGCTATGCAATGCCCAAGCAAGCAGCTGATGGCAGATTTTGGTCACATTTCCATGCTGATTTCTACAAGCTGGTCTATTTGCCGATGAAGACCCCGGTGGTGCGCAGTCAATGGATTTACTGGGCCCACCTTGAGAAGAGGAAATGTGCAGCTTTTGATGAAGTGATAGCAGCTTGCAGAGAGACATGGGCTGAAGGATCTGTTTGCCTTCAGATATAATTGGAATGATGAAGTGATTGCACAATTCTATGCAACGTGCCACTTCTCAAGTGAAGACGAAGAAAGTGTGACTTGGATGACTCATGGATCCAAGTATTCTATTACTCAGGAAGAGTTTGCCCGCCTGCTGCACCTTGACTCTGAAGGACATGACCAACTCATTATCCACAACATTGGGGTCATTGAGAGGGATGGAATGAAGTTCATGTATGAGCCCACCTCCAAGTATGTCCCTCCCTCCACAAATAATATGAAGCCTTTCTTTGTGGTCCTCAACAGAGTCCTCAGGAAGACGATTGCCCCCAAGGATGGGGATGCAGGGAGTGTGCAAGGCTACCTCCGGACCCTGATGAGGGTCATTAGCAAGAAAAGGCAATTCGATGTTGCAGACTATATTTGGAATGATATGGTCAACATCTCAAGTACCCCCAACCGATCCTGTGGCTATGCCCCTTACTTGATGTTCATGATTGAGAAAGTCACAGGAATCGAGTTTGTGAAGGATGTGGAGCACACTCCACTGAGGCCTCAGAAGCCTCAGTCAGTGAGTGTCCAGGCTGCTCCATCGCCGGCCTCAAGCCCCGAGGCACCGGCAAGGCAAGAAGAAGCTGCTAGGGCTACTCCCCCCTCCAGGGAAGCCCCTCAGAAAGGATCCGCCAGTGGGATCCTCAAGTACTTGGCTGCAATTTTCTCCTCATGCAAGAAAACTGAAGTGAAGCTTCACAAGCTAAATCAGAAGAGAAAGGAGAACATGAGATACATAAAAGCCAATGTGAAGCAGCTGAGTGAGAAGCTGGAGATCAACCCTATTGGATCTCCAGTACTTTCTGAAGATTCTGATCCGGACATCACCGAGCTCGGCCCCTTGACTCCCTCCGAGCTTGCCTATTTTGGCATTGGAGGCTCGAGCAGCTCCGCTCCTCCTCCTACCTCTCAACCTCATCAAGCGGAAAGCGAGGAAGGCGATGAAGACGACGAGAGGACTGACAGCGAAGAGTGAAGCCCTAGGACCTTCCTCTCTCTCTTTTTGGTGTCTTGATGCCAAAGGGGGAGAGATTGAGGGGGAGTCTCTAGTCTTAGCTTTAGCTACATAGGATGCGAGGAGAGAGCTCTCTTTTGTTTAATTGTGATTGCATTTGCTTAACTCTATTTTCATATCATGTTTGGTCCTGTTATGAATTGCTCAAATAATTTGCAAGTGTGTGATGAAATCTGAATTTTTGTCCCTGAAATGCCATATTCACTTGATATTAGTTGATCAATGCAAATTCTGTCATTCTTAATGCATTCATGCTGTTAGTATGCATCCCACCATAAAGAATGCACATATGAATAATTATCTTGTTGCTTGATGAATTTTTGAGTCATATGTGCATACTTTATGAGAATCTCATTTTATACCTCATTTTGTGAAATCTCAATTGGTTGTCATCAATCACCAAAAAGGGGGAGATTGAAAGTGCATCTAGGACTCCCTTGTGGGTTTTGGATGATTTATGACAAGCAATTGGGATCCTAATCCTTTTGTTGAGATGAATGCAGGAAAATGATGAAAAATGAGCAAAGTACCAAAAAGAGGGAAATTGAGAAGGAAAATGAATTTGAGCTCAAGGAGAAGAAATTAGTCATTTAGTATGCATGGAGTGTGTTAAGGAAACACACCCAAGAGCTCAATCTCATTTAATCACACACACACAATGCACAAAGCTATACAGGACCGGACTAGTCCGATATCAGCCGGACTAGTCCGATATCCCATTCTGCACCAGATCGGACAAGTCCGATCATCATCGGACTAGTCCGATATCTTTCTGTTCCACTTCGGACTAGTCCTCCCCAGTGCGGACTAGTCCTCAAACCAATGCACAAGTCTCACAAAATCGGACAAGTCCGTTGTGACCCGGACTAGTCCGATATACCTTCTGATCCACTTCGGACAAGTCCGGTGTTTACACGGACTAGTCCGATATACACCCTGATCTAAATCGGACAAGTCCTTCAAGTGCGGACTTGTCATCCTAAACACTTAGGGTTTCATGTGTCCGGACAAGTCCAATGACAATCGGACTAGTCCGAAGTTTTCCAGTAGCAAAATCGGACAAGTCTGTTTTGAACCAGACTAGTCCGAGATTCCTGGACACTTAGGGTTTGCTTCACACAGCACACCGGACTAGTCCGGTCACCACCACGGACTAGTCCGATCTTTCTGAACCCTAACGGTAACTTCTAGAAACCCCATATAAATAGAGGTGCACGGCCCACTTTCACACTCTCTCGAACCCTAGCGCAGTCACACCTCCCAAGAGACTCAAAAACCATCTCTCTCCACGAAATTAAGTGCAAAATCAATCAATCCATTGAAGATCACTTGTAGATCATTGGAGAGGCACTTGGCACACGATTGAGCTCTTGGTTTGAATCTCTAACACACTCTTGCATCTCAATTTGTATATTTCGAAGTGTGTTATTGGTGGTCTTGAAACTTGTAATCAAGGGAGCTCTCAACTTGTGAGATCGCCCCTTCAACTTGGTGATTTACCCCTGTGTGTTTAGTGGAAGAGGATTGGCCTTCGTGGCGATCCGACGAGGGAAGGGTTGGTGAAGACCCGGTCCTTTTGTGGGCTCCTCAACGTGGACGTAGGTTGCCTTCGTGGTAACCGAACCACGGGATAAATCTTGTGTCTTGTTCGTTTGTGTTCATCATTCTAGTTGATCAACATTATCTAGGGTTTGATTCATCTTGTTGAATTTAAGTTAAATAGTTGAACAAGAACCATACTTGCAATAGAACTTGACATACAATCATTGAACTGTTATTGAAGTTTATATTCCGCTGCAAACGTCAACGAAACAATCAAATTGACCTAACTTGATCAACCTAGTCCGTGAAATCCGGACTAGTCCGCACTTTACCGGACTAGTCCGATATATCTGGTTTTGACCATGTTGTTGAGGTGCTACAGGAACCGAGAAAATTCAAGAAGGCCTATTCACCCCCCCCCTCTAGGCCTACATTCAGCCACGTCTCGAGGTACATGACCAGATTTTCTACCACCCAACAGGGATCCCACGTCTTTGCATAATGCTGCACCAGTAAGAGGCGCATCGGGTTATGTACCACCTGACAGGGTCCCACGTCTTTGCCTAATGCTGCACCAGGTGGAGTCGCTTTCACGTGTTTATTAAAAAACACACTACGTGCTTTTCAACCGCACGATAGGTGCCCACATCATTTATCTCTTGCGCTAGGGATCAGCGATGTGTATGGCCCTTTGAACATTGAACGTTCAAGAGTTGCATACTTCGTGTTTTTTACCACACGATGGGGTATCCTCGCTTTTGCCTGAAGCACGCCGGGGAACAACGTTTTCATGTGCTCCCAGAGCCATGTAAAGGTTCAAAGACTCATATTAACTCCTGTGCCAAGCCACAGAGAACAATCACCGTACTACCTCTCGTACGAAGAGCTTACCGCAATTGATCCGCTTGCGGTGGTGTACCTTACCTCTTACCTGACGTCGAAGCATCATTACAAAATATAATAACATATATGTTAGCTTTGTCACCTTAAGTAACTATACTAATAATATTCCTTATGTGGGCTACTATCGATTCCTCACCATAAACCTAATTTTTCTCGTAATACAATCCTTTTTAAGTGTGATATTCCCAATGCAGCTCAGATACCAGGCTGTGGGGACCGGAGTCCCGACATTCCAGGAATCGCAATTGGGTGGTGCCGTGCGATGCGGCACCCAACAGCACACAGAAAAAGGTACATCATATTACATAAAACAACATAGTGTTATAGCTTTGTCTTTTACAAATAATATATATTAAAATACACTATAGCGGAAGATAAGTTCATAGCTCTCGACACTCAAGCCTAAGCTATGCAAAAGTCATTCTTTTTAGCCTGCAAACGAAATTACACTAGCAACACACAAATGAAACTCACGGCGGCATGCAGGGTTCCCACCCGGCCGTGTACCCCAACGGGGGAAACGCCTCACCGGCGAACCCTTCATCATATACGTCATCATCTGCAGCAAAAACTTAAAATAGCAACCATGTGCATGAAGGCTCAACAAGACTTAACCATCTCAACTAAGAATGGAACTCTATATGCAGGATATACGTAATATAGGACAACAGTTTGCAATAAAAGACTCGCCTAAATGTTAGTCCTTACTTTCAGATTTTAGCAGCAAATTAAGGCTTCATGAATCTGAAGTTTAATGAGCAATATATTTTAAAGCATACAAGTATCAATACATAATTATTCCATAAAGCATGATTCAATAATATTCAACTCCAAATAATTAACTACGTCACGAGTCAGTGAACAAGCGGTACTCAATAACCGCGAGGGGTGGCGACTCGAATCGATATACACCTGCAGAGATACCCGAATAGCACGACACATACACCCACACTTGGAGTTGCAAATTCACACTCCACTGATGTTGTATGTGACAACCTTTCACCCACTACCTACACGTCGATCCAGTCCCACCGCTACGAGCAGGAGGACCCCACACGGAGTACAATCTACCCGCTGGTAGGTTTACACCTTGCAACTCTCAACCCGCACCTATAAGGCAGTGGGGTATGCGTCGATGCTAAGGTGGACAAGTTACATCGGTTTATTGGGTCCCATATATTTGGTATGCCTTCGGTACATTCAAACTTGCTTAACAGGGCCGCACATGGATCGGTCCTCGACCGACACAGGCACAGCTATAGTTCACAGGCCCCTATGTCCTGCTGATCCTACTCCATGCCCGGTGTCATATTTAACCAAAAGCTGAATCTCTCACTCGACCAATCCCGTGTGGACCCAAATCCTGAACTCGGGAGTAGGTTGCAACTACTCAACTTCTACCGAAGCAACTATAACATTAAGCATAGCATGTACACATCGAGGACTTAACCAACTACCCTTCTCTCATGGGTTCTCTGGTCATGCATGTAGAAAACTCCAAGAAAACTTAGACTTAATGCACATACATGCCAACCCATATAGTATGATACAAATCAAAGTTTAAAACGCTGTAAAATGCAAACCGGGGCTTACCTGGCTGCGAGATGAGATTAAAATTAGTCTTCTGGTTGATGACTTCCAGTCGCTCCGGGGTCTCCTCGAGCTCGGCAACTATTCAATATGCAAAGAATAATGCAAGTGAATCAATATTGGTATTATTACATACCTGAATGGAAACACAGTTAAGTATATTAAATAATGGCCACTGGTTCTGGAAATTTCACAGAGGACACTAGGTACTATGGGTGAGATTCTAGCCAAAATTGGGATAAATTCTTGGAAGTCTCTGTTGTCTAAAATTCAATGTAGATAAACACTTCCCAGACTTTTCTTGGAAAATCTTGGACTTTACCATGGCCAGAAGTTGGTGTTCTGTGTAAAGGTGGTCAAGAGTGACTCATCAAAATTGGTTTCATAATTTTCTAAGAATTATAAAGTGAGATATTGAATTTACAAGCTTGGACAATTTGCTGAAAAGTTTCTGGACAATTTGGAATTTTGGGGTAAATACAGATTGGAAACACAATTTGGCTATTCAAATCAACTCAGATAAACCTGAATCTTTTAGTATAGCTTAAGGTAATTATTTTTAATGATTTGTACAAGTTTGGGAAGTTTTGAATGAATTGAGAGTCAAGAATTAATTCCAATAACATTTTACTTCCTGGAATTATTGAAGTCCAATTAGGGATTTTTCATACGGATCCAAGTGCACCACTTGAAAGTATAGATCATCCTAGTTTCAAAAACATTGTTTGGAAAATTTTGGACAAGTATTCTAGGAGATATGGATTTTTAAAATTGGAGCAAAATCTGGAATTAAATTCAAATGGGAAATTTTGAATAAGGAAGGGGGGGCCATGGGTTTAAAATGGACCAGTCAGACTTAAGCCACATGGGCACACACAGTTTCTGGACTATAGCCACATTGGATCCTGTTGCCACATGAGATCCTGGCTATGCGCCTTTAGACTGACATTCGGGCCCCACCCGAAGTCGTCTTCCTCCTTACGCTGGCGGCGCCCGACGGCGGGTGGCGGCGGCGCCTCACCGCAACGTGCTATAGGGCGCGAAGGGCCATGAAACTGGCCGCCAGGGCCTAAAATCGAACGGGGAATCACTTGTCCTAGGTGGTGCCGACGATAGATGGCCGGAAATGGCGGTGCGACGACGGCGGCGCAACCTAGGGTTACGGCAATGTCGGCCCATCCCTACGGTGCATCATTCTGCACGGGAAGACCCCCAAAATGCTCCTGAGATCATAGAGAATGTGGGAGAGGGTGCCAAAGTGATTGAAACTTGCTTGAACAAGGAACACGATGGTGGGCCGACATGGTGAAAAAAATGTCGGTTGGGAAAACTGCTATTCCAGCTTGGTTACTCGATGAAACTCAATGATTCTTCTTCGAGGTGAAGCACCTGTACCTTTGGAGCAACAAAGCTCACAGCCACGATGAATACTTTCATGTAGAAAGAGAATTTAAGGGATGACCTAGCTACGTTCATAGAAAGAACTCGTCGGAAGAAATGGAAATACGGGGGCTATGATCCATGTCATGGGCTCAAATTTTACCAGCGGCTATTACATGCATAGGCGAACCTTTTTGCTTCAACGAGCTGGGCGAGATAGGTCTTGTATCACTGGGTCGACAGTGGAGCAGAGGCGTAGCTGGGAAGAACAGAGGACGGCGGCCACAGTTTCGGTTTCTGGAGCCTCGGGGGTAGCCTAGCTGCGCAAGAAAATTATCACATAGCTGCGCAAGATGTTGGGGACTAACTCAGTGCGAAGAAAATCAATCAATACCGATGATCCTTGCTGGATTTCGATCGGAAAGGAAGAACTTCGATGGTGAGCAAGCACTGGTGACTTGGTGGTGAAACAGAGAAAGGAACTTTTGTGCTGGGGCTTGGTGAAGATAAGGAGGAGCCTGGGGTTGAGGTTCAGCAGCTGGAAGCAAGCAGGGAAGCAAGCACCTCTGTGGCAATTTGCATGCCGTGTGGTGTCACCCTGGGATGAAAAGAACAGAGCCTCTTAGCATGACAGGTGGGTCCCACATTCTGCTGATCCTCATCTCCTCACTGGACAGTCCAATTCACACCCCTAATTTGTTCAAAAAATGCTATATATTTGTGGGGAGGCCAAATTGAATGTGGAGAATTTGATTCTGAATTCAAATTGTTGATTTGATGAAGTTTCATTTGAATTCAAAGTTGATTTCGAATTGGAGTTGAATTCAATGTAGCTATTCAATTAAATAGTGAACTTGCTTCGAAAATTATGAAAGTTTGTAGGGAGACTATTTGAATTATTTGGAATCCAATGGCCAACTCAAATCTTCATGTTAAACTCATTTGAACAGTAGCTAAGTTTATTTTTTTGAATTCCATCTTTTGGACTTTGAATTACTTTGTTTTTCTCATATCCTTTTTATTTCTTTTTATCATTCAAAATTTTTAGTCCTAACTAAAGTTTTCATTATGGAAATTAGGGCTTTTACACTGAACTGATTACTCCGGGGTCATGGCCGGACTAATCCGCACTTTACTTGGTGGCAACGTTCAAGTGTCGGGACCACTATAAAAAGGGATCCCCCGACTTGTTTTTGACCTCTCCTGCATCCTAGCGCTTCTTCTAAGCCTTCCTCCTCACTTTGTTGACCCCTAAGAGTGATTCTTGAGGGTTCTTGGGATTTGGGAGAGGAGTGAATGGTGGTTCATCGGTTTGAGCTCTTGAGTTGTTGATCTGATTGTGGTTGTTGTATTTTGTTTCCTAGACTTGCTTGATTGTTGTGGGAGCCTCAAGTTGTGAGTAGCCTCAAGGATCTTGTATTCACCCTTGTCATTTAGTGGAGAAACTAAATTTTCCTTTTTGGTGACTTAGAGAGGTTAGGGTTGAAATAGACCAAGTGCTTCGTGGACTCTTCAACGTCGACATAGGTTCCTTTGTTGAATCAAACCTCAAGATAAATACGTGTCTCCTGTCCTTTTACTTTCAAGTTCATTCCTAGAATCAATTGTTAGGGTTTGATATTGCTCATAACTTGTTCATATCATTCTTGCCATCTATCCTACGATCTAACTTGCTTTAGTACCTCTTTGTTTATGTTGCTATATAGTTTACATAACTTCCGCTTTAACAAACTCGAAGAAAAACTCACAAAAATCTAACCTTTGTTCATTTCCTGCAGCGTGATGGGACTAGTCCGCCCCATGTTTTCTGATTACGTTTAATTAAGTTTTCTAGGTTTTATTAGCCTATGCACCCCCTCTAGGAAACTTTCACTGCGATGTCGGCCGTCGTAAGTTCATGTTATTTACGATGGTTAGATCTAGACGTTGTAAATAACCTTGTTTACGACGTTGTCCCCCTTGGGCATCGTAAAAAACTTAAGTCTTTGAAGATTTATCATTTTATTTTAGTGGTGCTGTAAAAAGACAACTTATTTTGTAGGCATAAAATTATTTACCAATGTATATCAATTCATTAGCCCACAGAATACAAAATACATCAAAATAACAGTGCACACTGTACAATTGCTCCAACTTCTTTTATAAGGTACTAAACTAAATACAAGATATTTTAAGGCATCACATTATTTGCTACTGTATTTCATATCGTAGACTAATACAGAAAACTTCTTAGTATAATGGTAACATGACACTAGAAAAGAAATATAACGTACTAGAATAAAAAAAATACTAGGATGTACCTCTTTTTAAAAAATTACTAGGATCCACCTAAAGCATGTCACATCCGGGTCTAAATTGGCAGCTATACAGGTGATAGCATTTCGTGCCTAATTAATGTTTGTTTGTTCCAACAGAAAGCACATAGAATTCTCGCGGTGAGCTGTTTTGTAGGTGCAATGCTTCTTGCCAGCATATATCAGCTTTTCGGCCAACAGAATATGAAAAATGTCAAAGTACACAGTACCAAATGTGTGATTGCAATAACAAAATTTACAGGGTGCTAAAATAACGACAATGTATTTTGCAGACACACTATTATTTGCCAGCACATATCCATTCATAGGCCCACAGATTGCGAAAACGTCTTACAACGCAAGCCTATTTACCGGAAACGGAAGTGTACTCCAAATATTCTCTATAAATATACACCTTCATTTCTCTTGCTAGACACACCATCATAGACCAAAAAAGAGATGGCACCTTCATGGTTAGAATTGTTACTTATAACTCAATTCTTTTCCACCTGCACCAACCATCTTTGCTCAAGCAGAAAGGAGTGTAATCTATTTTGTGTTGATTGCGAGGAGCCGGTGGCCTTGTGCAACCAGTGCCGGTCATGTCATCATTCAACCCACCGTGTAATCCAGGTATTGCATATACAATCCTACTAGCCTATAAGTTGTACGATTTGAGATTTCATAAGTTTTTTTACAAATATGTTCAAAGAATTACACAAACATTTTAAGGGAAATGATGTTCGGGTTCATATTACAGATAAGACGATCGTCGTACCATAATGTCGTGAGAGTGTCAGAAGTGGAGAACATCTTTGATATTACCAATGTTCAGACATATGTGATCAATGGAGCAAAGGTTGTATTTTTAAACGAGCGGCCTCAGCTACGTGGTTGTGGTATATCTGTTGGCAAGGCAACTTCATCATCCCCCCACAAGTGTGAGACGTGTTGTCGTGGCCTTCTTGAGGATTTTCTCTTCTGCTCTCTTGGGTGCAATGTAAGTTGTTATGCATTTTCATATTTCCATTTTTTAAATCCTATCTACATCTGAAATACATATATATTTATCCTAAATGTCTATATTAGATCAACCTTCACTTTGAATATTTGAAAATATATGATTTTACAGCTTGCAGGTATCAAAAAAGATATGGGTGTATTAAACAAGCCTGATAATGGCCTCGAAGGTGCAAATAAGGAAGACGTGACCGATAGTGGAAATACTGGATCTAGTATTGAGGCCAACAGAAGGAACCCTAATGAAACTAATGAGAAAGGACATCCAACAAAATGGCGGCACCGTAGAAAGGGAATTCCGCAACGTGCACCGTTCTTTTGATGTGAAGCTCCTGTTGGAACAAATAAGTGAGCAAATGTTTGTATCAACTGAGCAAATGTTTAGCTAAAATTGTATTAATAAGTGGATGAAAATTTCTATATTGATTTGTTCTCTTAGTTTGTCTTTCATAATACTATGTGAATCCCCTCTGCGTTGCCGCAGATTCTGGGTGACAATTTATAGTAGCACTGGATATATGCAGAAAAATTAAATTGATGAATAATTTTGAAAGTGAAGAGAAATTTATTAATTAGGATATAATTTCCATGCAAATGTTATTTTCTATAAACCAGAGTTATAATAAGTAAATGAACTAAATATAGACCCTAACTATATACCATGAGATCGAGCGGGATATGTAATGCGTATCTTGAAGAAAATTAAACATGTTGGGTTAGAAA
Organism: Tuctoria greenei; assembly: GCA_036927565.1. Taxonomy (NCBI): domain Eukaryota; kingdom Viridiplantae; phylum Streptophyta; class Magnoliopsida; order Poales; family Poaceae; genus Tuctoria; species Tuctoria greenei. The sequence goes on along the minus strand of JAYESD010000011.1, from coordinate 112,352,180 downwards.
TCATTTGAAGAATAAATTCTATTGGAGTAATAGAAAGCAACTTTTGTCCTATGATAAATTATTGCAAGAAACCTCAATGGAAGGAAACAAACTAAATACAATGATTCTATCAACGGAAGCATGCCACATGTGAGTACTACAATGAACAAACAACTAAACATATGAGATCATTTATTACCTAATTAATTTGTGCTTGCTGCAATAGAACACACACATGTGATTCTGGCAGTGAGTTGTGTTTGTATGAGCAATGCTTCTTGCCAGCGTGTACGGCTTTTAGGCTCACACAATACAGAAAACACCAAAATATTAGTGCCTAATTTGTGATTGCTCCAACAGAATTTATAAGGTGCTATAAAAAGACAACTTATTTTGTAGTCATAATATTATTTGACAGCGCATCAGTTCATAGGTCTTCATAATACAAAAAAAAAATCAAACTATAGTGCACACTGTACAATTGCTCCAACCTATTTTATAAAGTGCTAAACTAAATACAAGATATTTTATAGGCATCACATTATTTGCTAGCGTATTGCAGTTCCAGGGCTCATAGAATACAGAAAACTTCTTAACATAATGGCAACATAACACTAAAAACGAAAGCAATCTTATTAGATTCTATAATACTAGAGGATGAACCAGTTTATAAAAAAATACTGTGATCCACCAAAAGCATGTCACATCAGGATCTAAATCACCAGCAAAACATGTGATAGCATTTCATGCCTAATTAATGTGTGTTTGTTCTAACAGAAACCACATAGGATTCTCGCAAACAGCAGTTTTTGTAGGAGCAACACTTCTTGCCAGCATATATCAGCTTTTAGGCCAACAGAAAACGGAAACTGTAAAAAATTATAGTACCTAAAGTGTGGTTGCAACAACAGAATTTTACTACAGGAAACGCGATTATTTGCGACCGCCAAAAATATTTGCAATGGATGGCCCCGCACCGTCACAAATGAACACATCCGTCGTAAATAGGTCGTTAATTTGCAACGGCCGGCCCCAAAGTCATCGCAAATATAGCGGCCTTTGCAAATATGCGGTTTTTGCGACGGCAAAAAAAAAACCATCGCAAATTCCTTTAATTGCGATGGCCAACCCTAGGGCCATCGCAACTTACGTGGCCGTCGCAATCTAAAGGGATATACCCCGGCTCATCCTCAGTCCGACTCACTTCACGCGCTCCCGTCCTCACTGCGCCCGTCGTGCCGCCGCCGCTCGCCACTGTGCCTGCCGCCGCCACTGCGCCTCCCCTCAGGTAAGCCCCTCTGTGCCCCATCCACACCCTTCCTCCCCCTCCTATGGCCGAGTGCCCCCCACCCTGCCCCCATGGCCGAGCGCCCCCCCAACCACCCTCTCCAATGGCCGATTGCCCGCACCCCCCCCCCCACCCTCCCTCCCCCTCCCATGGTCGAGCCCCCTCCCCACCCTCCCTCCCATTGCCGGCGCCCCCACCCTCCATGGCTGAGTGGCCACCCCCATCCCCACTTGCTCTCTCCCCTCCCATGGCTGAGTGCCCCCCCCCCCCCCCCCCGCCCCCACCATTGCACCCTCCCTTGCCCTCCCATGGCTTAGCCTCCTCCCCACCCTCCCTCCACCTCCCATGCATGGACGATCACTCCCTTCTATGCAACTGAATTGAAATGCAATTGAATTGTTGATTATGCAATTGAAATTTGAAATGCAATTGAATTGTTGATTATGCAATTGAATTTTGAAATGCAATTGAATTGTTGATTATGCAATTGAATTTTGAAATGCAATTGAATTGTTGATTATGCAATTGAAATTTGAAATGCAATTGAATTGTTGATTATGCAATTGAATTTACAATGATTTTTTACATTATATTGTTTATTATGTTGTTTAGTTAGGATGAGGGCGCCGGTTTGAGAAGAAGGGTGTAGCGCATAGTGGGTTGGGTTAGACTCGGCCCAATAAGATCTCGTTAATGCGAACTGTTGGATTGCATCCAACAGTTCAGTTTTTATACCGGGATATAAAATCTACATTCCTTACCCTAATTCTACTCTCTCCCTCTCCTCTAACCAGCAAAGTTGCAGCGGCGGTGGCCCGGCGAGCGGCGGTCCCGGCGAGCGGCATACGCGGTGGCCCCGGTGAGCGGCATACGTGGCGGCTCCGAGACGGCACGGAAGCGAACTGCAACAGTAACTGTCGCAAATAAAGTCTCGGAGCCATAATTGGCGACGGTAACCGTCGTTCATCCACAGGATGTCATTACTTACGACAAGCTCCCGCGCATGGATGGCGGGCCCTGACGGGTGGTTTCCCCCCATTCATTCATCCTCTCTCATTCTTTCCTCGCCCCCTCTGTCGTTTTTGAACAGTTGACCCCAAGTTTGAAGAACTGCACCATATTTGTGGGTGTAGTGTAAAATAAGTGAGGTTATGCTACCGAAATTTTGTTCAGATTCAGGTTCTATGCCTCGGCAGAAGCAGGATAAATACTGCATAAATTAACAATAATTTCTCTAACTTTAATCTGCAGAGTCAAAAATAGGTGAAGACTGCAGTTGGATGTATATTGGTTGGAAGAGCAGAACCAGTGGTCACTCGAATGAGTGGTACACCAAGTTAGATGAACTTTTGGATCAAACATTTCCGTTGTCAACGGATGATAAGGTGTGGTGCTCATGTACGAAATGCCGAAACACCTAGTTTTTTAATAGACTTGAGCTTTTGGTTCACTTATGTCGAAACAGTTTTACGCCACATTATGAGGTGTGGACCTTCCATGGCGAGATTAAATCTCGAGTCGTAGAAGTGGATGAGGATGATAATAGAATGGGGGTTGATAGGAATGATGAGATTCTAGAAGCTACGGAAGCAGAGGATCCTCTTACAATGGAGGCAGACAAGTTCTTCATTGAGCTCAAGAAATCAGAACAGCTGTTGCATGAACATACAAATGTGATCGTCCTTGCTTTCGTGACCAGATTTATGGCAAATAAGTCTAAGTACTTTTTTCATCAACTGCTGCAATGATATTATAAAATTGATCTGTGATATCCTTCCACAACCTCACAAAGCTCCTAAAGATATGTGTCAATCAAAGAAATTGATATCGAGTCTCGGTATGAACTATGATAAAATCGATCTATGCCCAGACAACTGCATGCTATTCTGGAAAGAGTACGCCAACGAGAACATGTGTTTGAAATGTGGTAAACCGAGGTATGTCCAAGTTGTTAATGATGATGGCGATAATGTGATGACACATATTGCACATAAGCAGCTTCGTAACTTGCCTATGACTTCTCAGTCGAAGCGGTTGTTTCTTTTAAAAAGAACCACAAGACACATGAGATGGCACAAAGAAGGTAAACGTGAGAACAAAGAATTCATGACACATCCGTCCGACAGTGATGCATGGAAGGCGCTAGACCATTTTGATCCAGATTTTTCTCGTGATGCGAGAAATGTTCGCATCGGGCTAGCGACAGATAGATTATCACCGTTCAATACAAATGCCACACCATACTCCTATTGGCCCGACAACCTGCCACCGGCTTTTTGTATGAAGTACGAGTTCATGTTCCTCATCCTCATTGTACCTAGGCCGGATCATCCTAGGTCACGTCTCAACGTGATGTTGAAACTGCTAATCGAAGAATTGAAAATGTTGTGGACACGAGTCAAAGCGTACGACAGTTGCAAGAAGTAGAAATTCAACCTTCGAGCTGCTTATTTGTGGTCCGTCCATGATTTGCCAGCATACGGCATGTTTTCTAGATGGAGCACTCATGGTCGTCTGACGTGTTTGATATGTGCTTCGTACATGGATTTCTTTCGACTAACTCATGGAGGTAAGATATCTTACTTCGATTGTCACAGATGTTGGCTGCCTTCGGATCACATATTAAGGCCTCAGAGGCATATCTTTAGAAAGAATATCGTTGTCACAAAAGGACCACCGAAACATCTCAACGGGATAAAAATTTCTGATATGTTGGACAAATTGGTGCCAGATGAAGGTCATCTTGGATATTTCGTATGTTACGGAGAGGAACACAGTTGGACTCATATATGTGGACTTTGGGAGCTACCGTATGTGAAGTCGTTGGTTCTAATGCATAACATTGATGTCATGCATAAGAGCATAACATGGGTGAAAGTATCGTAAGCACATCATGGATATGACTGGCAATATGAAAGACAACATAAAAGCTAGACTAGATATGGCAGACATTTGTAAACGTCCAACTCTTGAAATCTCTGAAAGTGGTGGTAAGCCACATGCTTTTTTCTGTCTTCGACCTAAAGAAAAGAAAGAAGAAGTCATGAAATGGTTGCAAACTTGGAAATTCCTAGATGATTACACAGATAGCTTAAAAAAACTGTGAATGTGAATACAGGAAACCTCAATGGGTTGAAGAGTCATGATTATCACATTATCATGGAAAGACTCTTACCTGTTATGTTTTGGGGCTATCTATAAGATGCGGTGTGGAAGGTTTTAGCTGAGCTCAGCTATTTTTATAGGCATCTTTGTGCTAAAGAAATCAAGATAGGGATGATGGATAAGTTAGAGAAGGAGATATCAGTACTTTTATGTAAGACAGAATTTTTTTTCCTCCAGGTTTCTTCAATCCAATGCAACATCTGTTTATCGTTCTTCCATTTGAAGCTAAAGTTAGTGGTCTTCTGCAGTACTGGTGGATGTATCACATTGAAAGAGACTACGATATCTGAAACCAATGATTGGCAACAGGGCAAGGGTGGAAGGGTGCATCGCTGAAGCATAAGGAAGTAGGATACTTTTCATGTGTCTACTTTGCAGAAGAACATAATGTCAATACTGTGGAGGTACATTACAATATGGATGAAGCGCCCCTTTGTAGCGACCTCTCCTTTTTTCAAACGAGAGGCACTACCGTTGGTAGCTACACGACCTACGTCCTACCCGAACTTGATAGGATTGTTGCTTTGCTCTACATGTACGCAAATATAGAGGGCATGCAGGAATACTTCGAGTAAGTGTTTGTCCTACATTTATACTAATCGACATATTTTGCTACACATGTATTCTAAAAAGTGTTTTTCCCCGTTCAGCGAGTTCCACAGACAATGTTGGCCACATAGGCATCAACCTACGGCCAAACAAGTCGAAGGGATGCAACAAGAAAGATTAAATGGAGGGCCAGGTTTCATATCTTGGTTTTGAGATTATGTAATACTCTCTTGTCTTCTATATATTATAAGTTACTATTATTAAAGTATTTTTCAAACTTACAATCATTTTTGATAGTGCATGACTCACAACTTCCGTAAAGATTTGCGGCAGCTATCTTATGGATTGGTGAATGTTAGAAGCTATGGTCGATATGACATAAATGGCTTTCGATTCCGTACCACTCATTTTGAAGCTCTTTGTCTTCTCACGGCAAAATCAAATTCCAGTGTCATGACGAGAGCAATTGACACTCGAGGGAATGAAACCAATTATTATGGGATCATTAACAAAATTCTTGAATTTACTTTTACCAGAAATAAGACACTTCGAGTTGTCTTCTTTGACTGTGACTGGTTTGATAGCACTCATGGAACTCGAGAAAACAAATTTGGAATGTTGGAAGTCAAACACAAGGACTGACTACAAGGTTGTGATACATTTGTTCTTGCACACCAAGTGGAGCAAGTGTATTATCTACCTTATCCATGCACAAAGCTCAGTGTTTGGTTGGTCGTATATATACTCCTGGAGATGATGGTTACCATGATAGTGAAGGCGCTGAAGAAGTGTACCAAGAAGAATAGTTGCTAGACAGTTTTATCGTCAAGCCTAATGCAGGAATCAATCAATTAGTTGGAGATGTTGAAGATGTAGAGATAGATGATATGCGGAAATGTAAATTAGAACAGGTCACGATGGAAGATTGTTGGGATGGTTTAACGAGTAGAGCTAATGATAATGATGTTGATGAATTTTGAAAGTAATTACAAGTAACATTTTATTGAAGATAGTAACATGAATTATGTATATCTTATTTGTGTGTTTAATGATTAATTATTAAAAAGGGATGGTGAAAAATGAAGGGTAAGAAGGTGGCGGCGACGAGGGGGTTCTTCCCCTATAGAGCCGAGGATGCTTTTGTTGGTGCCTCGTCGACCAAGAGCAGACGCTCTCAGCTGCTGGGAACGTTCGGAGCAGCTCTAGGGCTTCGTCACAGCAGCCCACACAGGTATATTTCACTAGTCTTTGACAAATTCTTCAAATTTAATTTCCAATTAAACTTACTTATGAATCATTTGAATGTTGTAGTCCTCACCGACTGACTTAGAGGCTAGGCGCCAGTTGAGCTTGGCTACCCTTCGGTGAGCCAGCCCTCAGTAAGCCAGCCCTTGGCTGGCAAGCTTTCTGTTCCTGAGCCCTTTGGCTCGGCTGGTGACAAGCCTTCTGTGTCATCAGACGTGGTGCCCGAGCAGACATGGAGGACGAGGAGGACTCACTTTGTTAGTCCTCCTCTAGTCCCTTCACATGGGATCGTTATTCGTCCGGTCGGAGACAGTTAATAAAATTGTAGTGTTCAATTCTGGTTTCTTTTGGTTACTTAAGTAATGAATCAATAAATTTCTTGCAGCTCTTGGTATGATGTGTCTTTCACTGGTGAAAGACACCACAAGCCGGTGAACGGTGTCCTCGGGTCCTTAGTGTGTTTGCACTATCTCGGGATCATCAACAGGGTGCCTGCTAATTCGTGGGAGGACTATGCACGCGCCCCTCAAGAGGAGCACTACAATGTTTAGGAGGCCGTATGGGCTGATTTTATGGTAATTATGTTACATTAAGTTTCTAAGTTTTAACTCTTAAACTCTTTTAATGAACATCTCTTCAATATATTCTTTATCATAGGAAAGGTATATTTTAGAGGACCCGGATGACCCTCACATGTTTGAGCAATCAAGGAAAGTTTTCACGTCAACGCTGCGAAGGCAGTTCGGCAAGCTTTGTCAAACGCTCGTATTCAAGTTATCAATGAGCACTTGAAGGCGAACCAGCACGACGTGCAACACTTTCGGCATAAGAGCGAGAGGCACCTGACGAAGGAGGAGTACGCGCTACAACTATGTGCAGGGCCATGTGAGCTGGTTGCAGGGTTGTTCTGATGCATACCAGACCCTTTGTCTGTACTGGGCTAGCGATGAGTTTAAGGCTAAGTCCCATAGGGCTCGAGGGTGCAGAGGGGTCGAGGGGAAGCACAACCACGGCCAAGATTACCACTTGAGTTTAGCTAAACACATGATAAGTGTATCTAACTTATGTTTATATATTCATAACATACTATTTGTACTAACACATATTGACTGTAACACGAGATGGGGGTGCCACCGACCCCTGCTAAGGTTTGGAAGAGAGGTCACAGGGACCCTTCTTAGCATCAGGGGTGCAGTCAGGCCGCAACCGAGCGACATGTAAGTTTAGGAATCATTCATATTAAATATAACTATATGGATTGTTGAATTTACACAATTTTCTTGTTTTTCAGGCTAGGTACAGGGAGGAGGCTAGGAGGATACACGACGTAGATTTCGATTGGGAACATGAACCAATAGATCCTCAAGCCGCGTATGCAAGCGGATATGGAAAAGCCCACGGAAGGTGAGTTCATAAGTCTTTTTATCATTTTCAATTCAAAATATTCAAGATATTTCAATTCCATATTACTTATTCTTTTTTGTAGGCTCTCCATATTCGACGGAGTTGTAGACTTGAGGGCGGCAAGACCTACGAGAGGCAGCTTCACGCAAGTTTCATCAGCGGGCCCGAGTCGCCATGTCTCACAGGTGCAGACTATTACCCGTCCGGTCTAGGAGAATCGCGTGCAGCACCAGGTGAAGATGGAGGCGCAGAGGCACCATCTCCTACTAGCGAGTCTGTATGGAGCAGATGCAGGAGGCGATGGAGATGCAAAGGCAGGCGATGATAGTAATTTAAAGTAATTTAAATTCATTGTACTCTTAATAATATGTAATGACATGTAACATTTGCAATGATAGAATTTCTTTCAAGGCCACACAATCCAGGGGTTCAACCTCAAACTACCTCCACTACCACCACCAATTCCATCGCCAGAAATGCAGGTACCGCCGCCGGTGCACACTTCTCCAGGTTTTCAAGTAATAAAAAACGTTCTTACTTAGTCTTAATTCATCAAATATTGGAAAATCTAATTCAACTTAGCTATTGTAGTCTTACTTAGTCTCAAATAATCAAACATAGCAAATCTAACTCAAATTATCTAAAGTAAGTTCAATATGATCAATTCTACCTTGTTTAATCAATTATAGTCAAAAACAAAGTTCCAAACTAATCAATATGTCAAAGAACATCTATTTTTTGCAGGGTTCAGTGACAGAGGCTCAAACTCCGTCCCCGTCTATACCGGCACCTAGACTGATGTGTGGCGAGGATGTTGGCGGCATGGGAGGTAGCTAGAATTGATGGATGGAGATGCATTTGTCTTTGTTTTGTGTTTGTGTTTGTGTTTGTGTTGTGATGGATAGACTTTGTGTTGTGATGGATGGATTGTGTTTTGATGGATCGAGATGTTATGCTGCTATTAATTATTGTGTTTTGTTGTTGTTATATATTGTGTTTTTGGCTATTGAGCCAGGTAGAACGTTCTTTTTAAAAAAAACATTATTTGCGACGGCTTTTATACAGTACCGTAGCAAAAGGCTTCTCGCCGTCGCAAATTAACCTATGTTATTTGCCTCGGCCAGGTCGTCGCAAATAGGACATATGTTATATGTGACGGCCATAGTAATCCGTCGCAAATAAGGCCTTAATTGCGACGGCCACTGCCAGCCGTCGCAAATTGTCGGGCTCGGCCCATCCGCCAAGGACGGGCTCTTGTTTGTGACGGTCGTTGCAAGCCGTCACAAATAAGCTATTTGTGACGGTGGCCATCGCAAATAAGCTTAATTGCAAAAAAAAACTCGAGCGACGGCCTGAAACCGTCGCAAATGAGGAAAACCATCGCAAATATCTTATTTGTGACGGCCCTGGCCGTCGCAAATCGTCGGGATTCCTGTAGTGTTTATTGTGTGCTGAAGTAAATACAATGTATAAGTAGGCACACTATTATTTGCCCGCACATATCAGCTCATAGGCCCAGAAAATATGGAAATTACTTACAACACAAGCCTATTTACTGGAAACAGTTCATCTACTTCAATTATTCTTTATAAATATAGACATTCATTTCTGATGCTAGACACAAGAACATAGTTGAAAAAAGAGATGATGCCCTCACGGTTAGAATTGTTACTTGTAACTCAATTCTTTTCCACCTGCAGCAACCATCTTTGCTCAAGTAGAAAGGAGTGTAATCTATTTTGCAGTAATTGCGAGGAACCTGTAGCGTTTTGCAACCATTGTCTGTCATGTCATCATGCTATCCACCGTGTAATTCAGGTATTGCATATACAATCCAACTAGCTTATAAATTGTAAGACTTGAGCTTTCATAAGATTTTCTACAAATATGTTAAAAATAAAAATTACAAAAATGTTGAAGATAAATGATGTTCGGTTCATAATGCAGATAAGGTGATCATCATACCATATTGTCATGAGAGTGTTAGAAGTGGGAACATCCTTGATATTGCCAATGTGCATACTGTGACACCCGGTTCCGAAAATGAACCAAGTGAACGCATATGTGTGCCCAGGATATTCATCACACATACTTGACAATTTCACAAACGATATACAGAAAATAACCATGTCTCAAATAGTAGTTAAGTACCTTATTACAATAATCCAATGGTTCGCGAACTACTATTCTCTAATCATTACTACTGAAGCGGAAAGATAAACTAAACTAAATAGCGCGACACCACTCCACAGGCAGTTGACGATTGCATGCAACCTAATGGTCCAAATGATCCTCATGATACTTCGAAACATCACCTGAAACTGTTGCTGGGGGAATTGCAAGGGTGAGTACATGTCGTACTCCACAAGTGTGGGACAAAGGGACTACCAGCATGTTTAGACCCACTAAGGTTTCACCGGAGGTGATGCCTCACAACTGAGCACATCCATCCAAGAACCTCCTCTTGTGCCGTTCGAATTCCAGGGCAGTCTCACCACTAATGCAAACCCAACCGACTCCCATTCCCCGAGCCTTCCAAATGATCCGAACAATGCTGGAAATACATGTAATTAATTGGATAAGACACACCCATAATTGGCCTTGTGGTGGCGCTTTGTTCCTGGCATATTCTCGTATGAACCGGTCCTTAGATCTAAAGCAAGTGAAACCACCATATCATCCAACCCAATCCACGACCCATGCTTGCTTAGATCACCCAAGCTCCATGTTGCCAAAATGATCCACCATTATTCCATCAACATAAATCCACATAATTCAAGTGTTCAATAGTTCATAATTAAGCCAGTTGGTTATTTCCAAATCCAAATTTAGTAAGCGGAGTAAAAAAGTAAAATACCCTTCCCGACTCTCTACAATATAACCCAAGCGACAAGGATGGTCACACAAGTCTAGTAAACACCTATCATGGGTTTCTCATCAATTTGACACAAACATGTTGTTTTGCAAACAAAACATTTGAAAACAAGAACAAACTATTCAAGGACACTTGCCTTGCTCTTGTGGCTGGTTTGGATCAAGAGCTTCAAAGTTCTGGTGTTGGAGGTCGTCGTAAGTATCTCCTAGAGTGTTACCTTCTATTCCGCATGACAAACCTACAAAACAAACATTACATTCAATAAATGCTCATATAGTACTCAATATGCCATGACATGCATGAATGATGCAATTATGATGTAATACATGTTACTAGGTTGCCATTGTTGCTTACTATCTAGTTACAACTAAGTTTTACATGTTAGAACAATTTCGAGTCATTACAGAGGAAGTTGGAAAAGTTACAGGAATTCCAGAATTGAAGGATCGGACTAGTCCGCACAGTAGGTTGGACATGTCAGCACCGGACCAGAAAGTTTAACGGACTAGTCCGCACAGGACCGGACAAGTCCGCTAACTCTAACTCTAGGGTTTTGCGGATTTCCAACTAAAGCATGGGTTGATATAAATATGGAACCATAATTGATGTAGGAAAGATGGATCTAAGGTATTTATTGCGAATCCTAGGGTTCAAAGATCGAGGATTTGATGAAACTCGAGAACTTGTCGTCTAGACCCGATGAAGGTGAAGAATCGGTGAAGAAGAATGTCGACATCGAAGAATTGATGAAGAAGATTGCAGAAGCAATGAAGATCTCGCTTGATCCTCCTTCTTCCTTCTCATCCTCTTCCTCTTCGTTCTTGTTCTTCCTTGCGGTGAAGGCTGCTTCATTCTTGAAGAACGACGGCACACGGCATGACAGGGCTAATGGTTTCCTATCATGGGGCAAAAGGGTGAAAGGTGGGTGGTGGGGTGTTTATATAGAGGAGAGGTGTAGGGTTAGGGTGTAATCCAAGTAAAAGACGGTGGGCACAAGTAGGGGCCTTTGTGAGGTCCCACATGGGCTTCTTAGGGGTGGGGCATGACGTTCTTGGGCCCAATTAAGGCAATTACCCAATAACTCATTGTTGAACAAATAGAATTTGAGTTGAAACCCTACACACCAGACTAGTCCTTAGTGAGGTCGGACAAGTTTGATTGGGTACAGAAAGTTCAACAAAAAAGCCTAGTGCAATGCCACACAAGTCCATTCAAGATCAGAAAGTCAATCGGACAAGTCCGATGTCAGGCAAGACAAGTCCGATGTTTGCCCAGCATCAAAATCAGACCATGTTTTTTGATGTTTTTCAGCAGATATCATCGAACTAGTTCGTATAAGCAACGGACAAGCCCAGATGGGAACAGAAACAAAACCGGATTAGTCCACAAAATTAACGGACAAGTCCGGAGAACATCGGAAACGATTTCGGACTAATTCGCAGCAACTAACGGAAAAGTCTGGGGGACAACAGTAGCTAAATCGGACTAGTCCGGGGCCAATACGGACAAGTCCGTACTAAGCCAGGTTTTTAATTGCTAATTTAGTTCTAATTTATTTTAATCCTGTTCCTTTTTGTGTTGTATCATGTTAGACATATATAAGAATGAATGCAATGCATGATGGATGAAAATGAGGGTGTTATACAGACTTATGTGACTAATGGTATAAGGTTGTATTTTTAAATGAGTGACCTCACTTACGCGGTTATGGTGTATCCGTTGTGAAGGCAACTTCGTCATCCCCCCACGAGTGTGAGAGGTGTTATCGTGTCCTTCTTGATGATTTTTGCTTCTTCTCTCTTGGTGCAATGTAAGTTGTTATGCATTTTTTGTATGTCCATTTTAAAATCCTATCTGCATATGAAATACATATATATTTATCTAAGCGTCTATACTTGGTCAAACTTGCTTTACATATTTGAAATTATATCTTCTTATTACTTTAGGCATCGAAAAGGATTTGGTGATATTAAATAGGTGTGATAATGGTCCCGAAGGTGCAAATAAGGAAGATGTGATCGATGGTGGAAATATTAGTTCTCGTACTTAGAGCAACAAAAAGAACCCAAATGAAAATACAAAGGAAGAACATCCGGCAAAATGGCGTCACCGTAGAAAGGGTATTCCCTAACGTGCACCGTTCCTTTGATGTGAAGCTCATGTTGGAGAAAATAAATGAGGAAATGTTTTACTAAAATTGTTTTAGTAAATAAATGAAAATTTATATATTGGTGTATTCTCTTGGTTTATCTTTCATAATACTAGGTGAACACCCTCTGTGTTGCTGCAGATTCTGGGTAAATACTTATAGTAGCACTGGATATATGCAGCAACGAGTAAAATGATGAACTGTTTTGAATGTGAAGACAAATAAATTAATTCGGATATAACTTCATTACAAATGGGATTATCTATAAAACCAAAATTATTGAGAAAATAATATCGAGTTATAATAAGTCATGAACTAAATATAGACATCTAATTGATAGAGCATGGAATCCTGTGGGATATGTAAAGCTTATCTTGTAAAAAAATTAAGCATGTTTGGTTAGAAACCGTTTGCGGAATAAACCATATTGGAGTAATAGGAAGCAACTTTTGTCTTAAAATAAATTATTGCATGAAACTTCAATGGAAGGAAGCAAACTAAACACAATGATTTTATCAAATGTTGAATGCTTAGAATGTACAATAATAACAAGTTACAACTATACTTGGTATGAGGCTAAAAGTATTAGTAAAATTATAGGAAGTTCAAATATGAGTAGCTGACGGAAACCAAAAATCCACAAGGAAATGAACTAAAATATGAGTGGTTGATAGCAACAAAAAAGGCTAAGGACATGGAAATTGCTTGTAGTAATGAATCAAAGTGAATTAAGTCAATGTAAAATGGTGGATCATAATAAAGACTTGAAAGGTTTATATCAAGAGAGTATAAATGCAGGATTCCAGTGTATAAAGTTCATATACTTCAAACTTCAAATGTCAAATGAAATACCACATATATAATAAAACATAGTTCAAATCTATAGGGTATGTCGTGGCCCACCCTGCATACCCTATAGCTCTACCTCTATGTACAACAAGCTACACATCATGATGCATAACATTAAAAAAAAAAGAGATAACATTTCAAAAACCATAATACTAATTATATACATCCCTTAAAAGTATTACTAGCATCCACACAAAGCATGCCACATGTGGGTTTCTGCAATGAACGAACTATACATGTGAGATCGTTTATTACCTACTTAATGTGTGCTTTCACCAACAGAGCGCACATAGGATTCTGGTAGTGAGCTGTGTTTGTATGAGCAACGCTTCCTCCCAGTGTATATCGGCTTTTAGGCTCAGAGAACATGGAAAACATAAAAATATTAGTTCCTAATTTGTGATTGCTCCAACAGAATTTATAAGGTGCTATAAAAGACAACTTATTTTGTAGGCATAACATTATTTGCTAGCCCATATCAGTTCATAGGCCTGCAAAATATAAAAAAATATTAAAATCATTGTGCACACTGTACAATTGCTCCAACCTATTTTATGTGGTGCTAAACTAAATACAAGATATTTTCTGGGCATCACATTATTTGCTAATGTATTTCAAGTCATAGGCTCATAGAATACGGAGAACTTTTTAGCATAATGGTAACATAACACTAAAAAACAAAGATAACTTATTAGAATTTATAATACAAGGATTAACAACCACTTAAAAAAATTTACTAGGATCCACCAAAAGCATGTCACATCGGGGTCTAAATTGGCAGCTGTACAGGTGATAGCATTTTGTAACTAATTAATGTGAGTTTGTTCCAACAGAAAGCGCATAGGATTCTCACTAAGATGTGTTTGTAGGTGGAACGCTTCTTGCCAGTGCATATAAGCTTCTAGACTAACAAAACATGGAAAACGTAAAACATTGTAGTACCTAATATGTGATTGCAACAAATGAAATTTATAGGGTGCTAAAATAAAGATAATGTATTTTGTAGGCACACTATTATTTGCCAGCACATATCAGTTCATAGGCCCAAGAATACGGATATGTCTTACAAGCAAGCCTATTTACCGCTAAAAGTTCATGTACTTCAATTATTCTATATAAATATAGACCTTTATTTCTCTTCCTAGACACACATCATCATAATCGAGAGATGGCACCTACATGGTTAGAATTGTTAGATGTAACTCAATTTTTTTCTACCCGCACCAATTATCTTTGCTCAAGCAGAAAGGAGTGTAATCTAGTTTGCCTGATTGTGAGGAACCGGTAGCCTTTTGCAACCGTTGGGAGTCATGTCATCATGCTACCCACCGTGTAATCCAGGTATTGCATATATAATGCTACTAGCTGATAAGTTGTAAGATCAGAGCTTTCATAAGTTTTTTACAAATATGTTAAAATACATAAATTACACAAAATTTGAAGAGAAGTGATGTTCTGGTTCATATGAAAGATAAGACTATCATCGTACCATAATCTCGTGAGAGTGTCCGAAGTGGAGAAAATCCTTATATTACTAGTGTACAGGCTTATGTGATCAATGGTCAAAGTTTGTATTTTTAAATGAGCAACCTCAACTACGTGCACTGCAGGAATCTGTTAACAAGGCATCCGCCATATAGATGTCAGTTACATACTGTAGCCGACATTCTTATTTTACAAGCACCGGTCAACTGACGTTGATACCCGTTGTAATTGTTTGAACGTATTTAAAAGCTATGAGTATCGGGGCCGACATATTTAATACCTACGGGTCTCAGTTTTGGGGAACCGATGCTCGTAGTTTTATGAATGTCGGTTTTGAGCAACCGACACACGTAACTCCAGTAAGAGCATCAGCCACAGAAACCGATGTTCTTTTGTTTTTCTTTTGTTTTTTACACTGTGAGTCCTTTACACCAAGTTTTTTTTTTGTTTTTTACACCGGGGTTTTTCATGGTACTATCCTCCAAAATCATCGTCGTATCAAAGAGCAGACATGCTTCGCTATATCATTTTGCACGTGGTTCTACGTCCCTTTTACGGTGGGCAGGGCGGTGGTCACCACAGTGGGCACGAGGCAGCGGCCGCAGGGGCGGGCGCTGAGGCGGCATTGGGCGCAGGGTGGTGTTCGGCGCGGAGGAGGCGGCAAGCGCGAGGGCGTGGAGGAGGCGGCAGGCACAGGAGCGGGGGCACTGAGGAGGAGGCGGCATCAGCCGAGGCAAAGGAGACGACAGGGGCGAGGGACGAGGCACCGAGGCAGAGGCGGCAACAGGCACGGGTTAAGTGGTTCCAAGGTGGAGGTGGCGTCGGCCACGAAGGAGGCGGCGTCGTGCGTGGGGGCCGGGGCACCGAGGCAGAGGCGGCATTGGGCGCGGGGGCTGGGGCGCCGATGAGGAAGCGGTGGGGGCGGCGGCTGGCTCGGTCGACGAGGCGGAGGGCATGCGGGGGAGAAAGTAGTACGCGGAAGAGAAGACACGGCCGAGGGAGAAAGAGAAGAGGCGCATTTTAAAATTTTGTTCATGCAAAACTAGCAGGACACCTAATTATTCAGCTATGTTGCACCCGTACTTGGCCTTGTGGTGGCATTGTTGTCCGAGCATATTTGCGCATGAACTGGTCCTTAGATTTAAGGCAAGCAAAACTACCATATCATCCAAGCCATTCCACAGACCATGCTTGCTTAGATCCCCTAAGTTATGTGTTGCTAAAATAGTCATTATCATCAATTCACATAGTTCATACATTCAATAGTTCATAATTAAGTCATTTGGTTATTCCTAATTCCAATTAAGCAAAGCAGAGCAAAACTAAAAAATACCCTTTGTTTCTCTGCATTATATCCCAAGCAACAAGGATGGGTATACAAATCTAGTAAACACCTATTCATAAGTTTCCCATCAATTTGACACAAGCATGCAATTTTGCAAACAAAACATTTGGAAACAGGATCAAAATGTTCAAGGACACTTGCCTTGCTCCGGTGGCTGGTTTGGATCGAGAGCTTCAAAGTTCTGGTGCTGAAGGTCTTCGGAAGCACCTCCTAGAGTGTTTCCTTCTATTCTACGCGACAAACATGCAAAACAAGCATTACAATCAATAAATGCTCATATAGTACTCAATATGCCATGGTATGCATGAATGATGCAATTATGGTGTAGTAAATATTATTAGGTTACTCATGTTGCTTACTAGCCAGTTACAATTGAGTTTTACATGTTTGAACAAGTTTCAAGTTATTTCAGAAAAAATTGGGAAAGTTCCAGGATTTCAGGAATGGCCGTACTGGTCCGCACAATGGGCCGAACATGTCCGCTCTGGACCGGACAAGTCCACTGTGGACCGGACAAGTCTGTTATGGTCCAGGTTTTTGCAAACTTTCCAACTAGGGCATAGTTTGAATCAAGGGTTTGATCAGAATTGACGTGGAAAGTTGGATCTTGGGTAAATACAATGAATGCAAAGGTTCAACGATCAAACATTAGGTGCAACGCGTGAAACTTGACATCTAGATCCGCTGACGACAAATCGGCGACAAGAAGTAGAAGAAGAACGTTGATGTTGAAGAGTTGATGAAGAAGATTGCAACAGCGACGATAACCTTGCTTGATCCTCCCTCTTCCTTCTTCTTCTCTACCCTTGCGATGAGAGCTTTCCTCCTTGGACGGCGGCTCACGACGTGGAAACAGACGGTGAGAGTTTTCTATCAATGTGGGCAGAGTGAGAGGTGGGTGGTGGGGTGTTTATATAGGAGGAGGGGTGGTGGGGACAAATAGGGCCTTGGTGGGATCCCACTTGGGCTCCTCAAGAGTAGGGCACAATGTTATTGGGCCCAAATAGGTCAATTACCCAAAAACTCATCGTGGGGAAAAATAAGAATCCGAGTTGAAACCCTAGAAACCGACTAGCCCGTACGAGGACCGGACAAGTCTGTTCAGGTACAGAGAGGGAAATCGAACAAATCCGATGCTGGGCTGGACAAGTCCATTTTTGGTACTGGTGTTACATCGGACTAGTCCGTAGTTGATCGGACAAGTCCGGTGCACCTCAGCGAAAATGGGACTTCACGCTAAAATTCAACAATCCGAACAAGTCTGGGGCTTTACAGTTTCCAAATCGGACTAGTCCGTAAATATTAACAGACAAGTCCGGATTGGAACAAAAACAAAACCAGAATAGTCCATAACAATTAAAGGACAAGTCCAGACGACATCAGTAGCAAAATAGGACTAGTCTGTAACAATTAGGACAAGTATGTTGCCCTAAAGAAACTGAATTTAGCCAAGTCGGACGAGTATGCGGACTAGTACGAGGTTAGGTCCGGACAAGTCCGTACCCAAAACTCTTTTTAATTGTTGTTTTGCCTCTAATTTGTTTTAATTTTGTTCATTATTGGGTTGCATTATGTTAAACATGGATGGGAATGAATGTGATGCATGGTGGATGAAAATGAGGGTGTTACAAACATACCCCCCTTAAAATTAATTCCCCCCTTAAAAAGATGGGGAAATTCTCTCTCGAGATCTTCTTCCCGCTCCCAAGTTGTTTTGGATTAAGTATGATATTTCCATTGGACTTTGCACCAACGAATCATCTTGCTTCTTGTGACTCTCTCCTTTGTCTCCAAGATTTCGATAGGTTGCTCGACATAAGTCAAATCTTCCTCAAGCTCTAATTCATCCATTGGTACTTGTTCTTCTGGTACTCTTAAGCACTTCTTGAGCTAGGAAACATAAAATATATCATGCACATTGGAAAGGTGTGTTGGCATCTCCAATTGATATGCTAATTCTCCACGTTTATCCAAAATCTTGAATAGCCCGATGTAGTGAGGTGCCAGTTTGCCCTTAACGTTGAATCGCTTATGACCTCGCATGGGTGACACTTTGAGATACACGAAATCTCTAACTTCAAAAGCCAAGATCCCTTCACCTATTATCCACATAGCCTTTTTGCCGTGACTGAGTAGCCCTTAGGTTTTCACGTATTATTTGAACTTTCCTTGCAGTGTCTTGTAACAATTTAGGTCCAATTACTTGGTTCTCTCTGCCTCATTCCAGAAAAGAGGCGTTATACACCTTCTACCGTATAGCGCCTCGAAGGGTGACATATTCAGTCTGGCTTGGTAACAGTTGTTGTATGGGAAATCAGCATACGGCAAACTCTTATCTCAGCTGCATCCATGTTTCAAAGTGCAAGCTCTCAGCATATCCTCCAATATCTAGTATGTCCTCTCGGTTTGCCCATTAGTCTATGGGTGATATGCGGAGCTGAAATTTAACCTGGTACCCATAGCTTCGTGTTGTTTCTCCCAGAACCTAGAGGTGAATTGAGAAACTCGGTCAGAGACTGTACTTTTTCGAACTCCATGCTGACATACAATATTCGCCTTATAAAACCCGGCTAACTGTGTTGCGATGTATTTGGTCTTGATAGGAACAAAGTGAGCAAATTTCGTCACCCGATCCACAATAACCCATATAGAGTCATAACTAGACTGGGTATGTGGTAATCCAACTATGAAGTCTATAGCGATTTCTTCCCACTTCCACTCGGGTACTTTTAGTCGTTGCAATAATCTAGCTGGTCGCTGATGCTCAGCCTTCACTCGTTGGCATATATCACATAATACTACATATTAAGCTATGTCATTTTTCATGCCATCCCACCAACAACAAGTTTTTAAGTCCTTGTACATCTTTGTACAACCGGATTGAATGGATTAAGGCGAGTCATGTGCCTCCTTCAATATCGCCTCGTGGATATGCTTCACATGAGGCACGACAATTCGTTTCCTAGGCCATAGTGTGCCATGGTCATCTTCATCAAACTTCCATTATTTCCCTTCTTAGATCCTTTCCTTGATTTCTTGGATTTCCTCATCCTTTGTTTGACCTTCTCGTATTTCTTGTTCCAATGTTGGGTTTACTTCCGTTGCTCCTATTTCATTCAGAAATCCAAGATGCAACCTTTCAAACTCCTTACATAGCTCGGATGGCAACTCTCGAACCATGAGTTGGTGGCTTGCTCCTTTTCTACTCAAGGCGTCTCCCACTACATTAGCCTTTCCTGGGTGATAGTTGATTCCCACATCGTAATATTTGATGACCTCCAACCATCAGCGTTGCCTCAAATTCAGATCTGTTTGCGTGAATATGTACTTGAGACTCTTGTGATATGTGTAAATCTCACATCGATGACCGAAAATGTAGTGTCTCCATATCTTCAAGGTGTGCACCACGGTTGTGAGTTCAAGGTCATGCATAGGACAATTCAGCTCATTTTTCTTTAGTTGCCTCGATGCATAAGCTACCACTTGGCCTTCTTGCATGAGCACGCATCCAAGCCCCTGTCTTGAGGCATTACAATATATATCAAAACTCTTACTCAAATCTGGCAATACTAACACAGGTGCAGTTGTCAAACTCTTCTTTAGCTCCTCAAAGCTATCCTGATAAGCTTGATTCCATTGGAATGCCTTCCCTTTCATTAGTAATTCAGTCATGGGCTTCGCTATTTTGGAGAATTCCTTGATGAATCGGTAGTAGTACCCAGCCATTCCAAGGAAACTCCAAATTTCCTCCACATTTTGTGGCGGCTCCCACTTTGGCACATCTCTCACCTTCCCCAGGTCGACCGATACTCCTCCCCCAAAAATGATATGGCCCAAGAATGATACTTCCTGTAACTAGAATTGACACTTGCTAAATTTGGCATACAGCTGGTGTTCCCGTAGATTTTGCAATGTAAGCATCAAGTGTTCCTCATGTTCTTCCTCGCTTCTTGAGTATATCATAATGTCATCGATGAACACCACGATGAACTTATTCTAATACTCCATGAAGACTTTATTCATGAGATACATATGTCCGCAGGCATGTTCGTCAATCCAAATGACATAACGGTGTACTCATAGGATCCATATCATGTCAGAAAAGCCGTTTTGGGTATATCCGATGGTCTAATCTTTAACGAAGTATCCTGACCGCGGGTCGATCTTGGAGAAAATACAAGCATCCCTCATTTGTTCAAACAAATCCTCTATATAGGGCAGCGAGTACTTGTTCTTGATCGCCACTTCGTTGAGACACCTATAATCCATACATATCCTCTGGGTTCCATCCTTCTTATCTACAAAGAGCACTGGTGCTCCCCATGGTGATGAGCATGGGCGTATGAAACCCTTCTCTAGCTACTCTTGAATTTGCTTCTTGATCTCTGCTAATTCCTTAGGAGGCATCCTATACGACCTCTTAGCTATAGGTGCAGTTTCGAGTATCAATGGCAAATTCTATGTCATGATCGGGTGGCATACCTGTCAATTCATCTGGAAACACGTCTGGGTACTCACGAACAATCGAAATGCTTTCCAATTTCACACGTTGCACATGATTTAGCATCGCTTTCCTTGTTGCTGGTTGGGCTACCTCAACTTCAGTGCGAGTACCGTGCTCGCTTGTCAACTGCACAATCCTCTTGGCACATTGAATCACTCCCTTAAACTAGCTCAGCTAGTCCATTACAAGTACTATAACTATCCCTTGGGTGATGAGAACATCACAATAGCGAAGACACACATTGAACTGCAAGGACCAATCACAAGAGCACAAGCACGGTTAATAAATCAGTAGGTGAACTCGTTCCTAACTTCCTTTGCATGTGAGTTTGAGAATAGATTGATATGTGATGATTTAATTGTTATTAGTAACAATGGAGAAGAGAAACAAGTGAAGGGAAGAGGCCTTGGGAACATGGAGAACCTGTTGGGACGTCCACAAGTTGATGGAATCAGTTTACAACTCGGACTTGAGTTCAACTCGGACTCCAGGAGCACTCCACCTTAAAACCGATGTCGAGGATGCATACGGACTCCATTTTTGACGTTAAACATCTGCACGGTAAGAGGAGAAGATAAACTTTCCAATGGCTTTGGTACCACCTCAAAATTCTTCCGGAGTCATTGGGAATCTTCAAAACAAGTCGAGTCCATATTTCTGTCCTATGCTGTGCCACTGAATCGGGCCTTTGAGCCTTGTATCCCGTATGAGTCCATTAGGGATGTGTATAAACATGTTTTGGCCGAACACTAGCCTTTAAATACTGCAGCCTCTAGTAATATTTGGTGGGTTTTTCTTAGATTAACAATTTTTCCGTTCTACGGTTTGTGAGACCCCAACTTCTCAATTTCAGATCGTGTCTTCTACGTTCTTGCTCGTGTTCTCAGTTGCACTTGCAGGGATTAGCCCTCTTGGTGAGTTCAAGCATGTGCAACACAATTGATAACCAACGGAGCAGTGGTGTAGTGATTGTAGGGGTATTCAAACTGCTCGAGTGTCGTGGACCATCAACGTCGAGTTCTCCACCCCAAACGACTTACCTTTCGGAAGATCGGGCCTAACCTACTCATCAATTGGTATCAGAGCGAGGTTGCCCGTGAGGCATCTTTGTTTTTCCTTCCATTAGATCGGTTTTGTTTCATACCTAGAGTCCACAGAAAAGCCACAAAAAAATTAAATTATTTTTACCGCTTCCTAGACTATAGTGCCTGCAGTTTTGTTTTTCAGTTTGCATTGTTGTGTTTGCATTCTGTGGTCGAGTCTTGTTGCTGGTTTAGCTTTGTGTTTTGGCTCCTAGTTATCGTGTTTCATCCTTGTTTTTTTGTTGTTCGACACCTATTTCACAATCCCTAAACAACAAATCGATCCACCACGTTCATCAGTTTGCCCTAGCTAGCCGCCTTGCGTGAACTCCCGCATAGCCAGCCCTAGGTTAGGTGACAAACCTTTGTGCCACTCATCCTTGAATCATCACACACCACCCCATTAGTTGCTGTGCAAAATTCCAGTCGTTTTCATATCCGATTGCGAGTTCTGTTCTCAAACCGAGTTCGAATCAACATCCAAAAACCATAACTCGGACGGTCTACCTTAAAACGGTCATAACTTTTGCATACGAACTCGAAATCGGTCGATTTTTTTTCCAAATTCATCTACACGAAATTTCGCATCTGATTTTCTGCTGCATAGCCGCGTTTGGCAAAATTAGATTGCCCAAATTCTCTTCGGAGGATAGGCTATCCGACCTCCGAAGTTTTAGCACAAATTTTAAAGAATCTTCTTGATTTTCTATAGGCCGCATATTACATTCAATTGAGCTGGAAAATTGTGTGCTTCATATTTTTGTGATCCTGAGTAAAGAAAAAATATCAAAAAAAATATTACAAAAAGGAAAAAATAGTAAAGAGCACGCATATTAAAGCAATTGGCTTATACTACTTGTGATGTAATTGTTGGTTATATCATTTTGTCTTCCTTTTGTCTTGCTACTTCCTTGTGTTGTGCTAGGCCCTAGAGCACTTGGTTGACCAGCAACAGTTTCCTACATTGAATACCTATTCAACTTTGTTTACATGTTAACGATTTTCTGCTTATTAGCCACCATATTGTGCCATCCAAGCTTCACCTTTCTCTTGAGCATAACATGTATCTTTGCAATCACCCCACGCTTCATTGGTTCATCTCACTGTCCACACCACCTGCTGTGTCGGTAAGAATACTTGTAAGAGCGTGGTAGGACGCTTGAGCGATAGAGATTGTTTTCTTCCACCTTTCATATTGTCACTGTAGTTGATAGGGATAACAAATTTTTGTTGTCTTTTGTTTCCTACTAACAATGGCAGGAGAAGACAATGATGATGAATGTGTTCAACATGCTGAGTTACGTGATATGATGAAGACCATGACTGATATGTTCACCAAATACAACGCATCAATGGAGGAGTCATTGGCGAACTTGACTCGCCAACTTGATAACCTTGCTCTTCGGATGAATACTTTTGAGGCTCGGTTGCCTCTCGCTAGAAGACATGAAAACAATCCTTATGATGATATGGAAGATCAACACAATCAGCCAAGACTGCCACTTTATCGTCGAGGTACGGGAGGTAATAATCATAAGAATTATAATTGTCCTCATTATGATCCTTTTGCTAAAGTGAAATTTACGATACCCTCTTTTTCTGGTGCTTATGATGATGAGGCTTATCTTGATTGGGAGATGACAGTAGAGCAAAAATTCAATGCCTATCTTGTTCCTGAACAACATAGAGTTCGTCAAGCCACTAGTGAGTTTAAGGACTTTGCTATCATATGGTGGAACGAACTTGTTAAAACTAGAACTGATCCTCCAACATGGGATAGATTAATGGAAGCTATGCGTGTTCGATTTGTTCCTCCATCTTTTTAGTGGGACCTTCGCAAAAAATTGCAGTGCTTAGACCAAGGTAACATGTCTGTAGAGGAGTATTATCAAGAGTTACAAAAGGGTATGCTGCGTTGTGGGATAGTAGAGGACATGGATGATAAAATAGCTCATTTTTATGGGGGGTTGAGGCGTGAAATTCAGGACATTGTTGATTACAAGGAATATGATATTGTTAACAGAATATTTCAGCTTGCTATGTTGGCAGAAAAAGAATTGCAGGGTCGACAACAATAGCAACAACGCACGAGGAGCAACTTCACGCCGCGATCGACGTCTTGGACGTCTACACCATCCAAAACAGCACCATCTTCGACCCCCCATGCAGCGACTACACCATCCAATGGCGGCCAACAAACTACACCTGTTGCTCCACCTTCTCGCATGCCGGAGGGTAGCAAGGCGACATCATTCAAGCCTTCATCGTCCACTCCTTCTATGAGTCATACTTCCGACATTAGGTGCCACCACTGCCAGAGACTTGGTCATATGATGAGAGATTTCCTGAGCAAACGAGCATACATAGCACGCGACGATGGCGGGTATGATAGTACTTTGGATGTTAAAGATGAATATTCTCTTGCTACTGACTTTACAAATCCAAATGACGAACACACCAAAGAAGAGGTACTTGGTACATTGGCGACGGAGAACTATAGGAGCATCATTGTGCAGTGTACCTTGATCTCCAAAGTGGAGGCTGACGACAAGCTACAACGACACAACCTCTTCCACATGTTTCTCGTCGTCAAGGACTGTCGTGTACACACTAAAATTGATAGAGGTAGCTGCAATAACTTAGTGAACACGGATGTCGTCGACAAACTTGGTTTGACAACAAGAGCACACCGTCATCCATACCACATTCAATGGTTCAACAACAGCGGTAAAGTTCAGGAAACACAAACAGCGAGAATACATTTGTCAATTGGTTCGTACCATGATTTTGTTGATTTTGATGTCGTGCCTATGGATGCTTGTTCTCTTTTATTGGGTCGTCCTTGGGAATTTGATGCAGATGCTATTCATCATAGTAGAACTAATAAATATACTCTCATGCATAAAGGAAAGAAACTCACTTTGCTCCTCATGACTCCTGCTGAAATTGTGCATTTTGAGAAGAGTAAAATTCATGATGGCAAAGCAACAAAACTAGAATCTGAAAAATAGCAAGTAATTAAGTTAAAATCACCATCGTTGCTCGCAACTAAATCTGACATTGCTGATTTAGATGCTAAGGGGATGTGCTATGCTTTAGTATGCAAAGAAGCCATGTTTTCACTTCATGAATTGTCTATTGCATTGTCCCCTGCAGTTGCTAACTTTTTGCATAAGTTTGAGGATATGTTTCCCTCCGAGATACCCCCTGGTTTACCACCCATGAGAGGCATTGAACACAAGATCGATTTGATTCCAGGAGCAAGTTTGTCAAATCGTGCAGCATACAGGGTGAATCCAGAGGAAACTAAGGAAATTTAGTGACAAGTCCAAGATCTTTTGGACCGAGGGTACATTCGTGAAAGCCTTAGCCCTTGTTCTATTCCTGTTCTTTTGGTTCCTAAGAAAGATGGTTGTTGGCGCATGTGTGTTGATTGTCGAGCGATTAATAACATCACCATTCGATATTGTTATCCTATTCCTCGCTTAGATGACATGCTTGATGAATTGAGTGGTGCTATCATCTTCACAAAAATTGACTTGCGTAGTGGTTACCACCAAATTAAAATGACACTAGGAGATGAATGGAAAACTGTATTTAAAACCAAGTTTGGACTTTATGAGTGGTTAGTCATGCCTTTTGGTTTAACTAATGTACTCAGCATCTTTATGCGATTAATGAACGAGGTTTTACGTGCTTTCATTGGACAATCTGTGGTGGTTTACTTCGATGATATCCTCATTTATAGCAAGTCATATGATGAACATCTTGTTCATTTACATTTTTTTTACTATTTTGAGAGATGCACGTTGGTTTTGTAACCTCAAAAAGTGTGTCTTTTGCACTAATTGAGTCTCATTTCTTGGCTATGTCGTTTCCTCGCATGGAATTGACATGGATGAGGCAAAAATTGAAGCTATCACTAGCTGGCCAGCCCCAACAACTGTCACGCAGGTTCGTAGTTTTCTTGGTCTTGCAGGTTCTTATTGCCGTTTTGTGCGGGATTTCAGCACCATTGCATCACCTTTACATGAGCTAACAAAGAAGGGAGTTCCGTTTCGATGGGGCGAACAGCAGCAACAAGCTTTTGATGCTCTCAAATTGAAGCTTACACAAGCACCATTTCTACAACTTCCTGATTTTGACAAGACCTTTGAGCTAGAATGCGATGCAAGTGGCATTGGTATTGTAGGCATTCTCATACAATGAGGTAAACCTGTTGCTTTCTTTAGTGAAAAAATTCATGGTCCTTCTCTGAATTATTCTACTTATGATAAGTAATTGTATGCCTTAGTACGAGTATTACAAACTTGGCAACATTATGTTTGGTCTAAGGAGTTTGTCATACATTCCAATCATGAATCATTGAAGTATCTTAAGTGGCAAACCAATCTGAATAAATAAGATGCTAAATGGATTGAGTTCATAGAGTTATTTCCATACATCATTAAGCATAAGAAAGGGAAGGAAAATGTCATTGCCGATGCAATATCTAGACGTTATACCATGCTGTCCCAACTTGATCATAAAATCTTTGGTTTGGAAACAATAAAAACATTATATCCTACTGATTTGGACTTCAAATATGCTTTTGAAAATGTGGAGAAGGAAGATCTTGGAATAAATATGTTCTGCGAGAGGGTCTCCTCTATCGTGGTAACAAGCTATGCGTTTCAGCTAGCTCTATTCGTCTACTACTTTTGCAGGAAGCACATGAAGGAGGTTTGATGGGACATTTTGGAGTGAAGAAAACTGAAGATGTGCTGTCCACACACTTCTTTTGGTTGAAGATGAGGCGTGATGTCGAGCACTACGTGTCACGATGCACTACTTGTAATAAATTTAAGTCTCGCCTTAACCCACATGATCTTTATATGCCTCTTCAGTTCCTAGTGTACCCTGGGAGGATATTTCTACGGACTTTGTTTTGGGATTGCCTAGGACTAAGAGGGGGAGGGATAATATTTTTGTAGTTGTTGATCGTTTCTCCAAAATGGCACACTTTATACCTTGTCATAAGAATGATAATGCCTCACACATTGCTGATTTATTTATGACGGGAATTGTTCATTTACATGGTGTGCCAAATACCACTGTTTCTGATCATGATGAAAAAAATTTAAGTCATTTTTGGAGAACTTTGTGGTATAAATTGGGAACCAAGTTGTTGTTTTCAACTACATGTCATCCACAAACGGATGGACAAACCGAGGTAGTTAATCATACTTTATCCACTATGTTGCGGGTTGTCTTGAATACAAATTTGAAGTTGTGGGGGGAGTGTTTACCACATATAGAATTTGCTTACAACAGATCCATTCACTCCACGACAAAGGTAAGTCCATTCCAGGTAGTGTATGGTTTCAATCCCCGTGCTCCTATTGATTTACTATCTTTGTTTCCTTCTGAAACTATAAATTTGGATACTACACAACGATCTGAATCATTCTTAAGATGCATGAAACTACAAAGAAAAATATTGAAAAGATGAATAGGAAGTATAGGATTGCAGGTAGTAAAGGTAGAAAAGAAGTAAAACTTGAACCGGGTGATTTGGTGTGGTTATATTTGAGAAGAGAACGATTCCCTGACTTGAGAAAATCTAAACTTATGCCACGAGTTGCTGGTCCTTTAAAGATTGTTGAAAAGATTAATGATAATGCATATAAGCTTGAGTTGCCTCCTGATTTTGGGGTTAGTCCTATATTTAACATTTCAGATTTGCGACCGTACTTGGGAGAAGAAGATGAACTTGAGTCGAGGACGACTCCAATTCAAGAGGGGGGTGATGAGGACATCACAACAGCGGAGACACACAATGAAATGCAAGGACCAATCACAAGAGCACGAGCACGGTTAATAAATCAGCAGGTGAACTCGCTCCTACCTTCTTTTGCTTGTGAGTTTGAGAATAGATTGCTATGTGATGATTTAATTGTTATTAGGAACAATGAAGAAGATAAAAAAGTAAAGTAAAGAGGCCTTGGGAACGTGGAGAACCAGCTGGGACGTCCACAAGTTGATGGAATCAGTTTACAACTCGGAGTCAAGTTCAACTCGGAGTCCAGGAGCAGTCCACCTTAAAACGGACGCCCAGGATGCATACGGACTCTGTTTTCGACGTTCCACATATGCACGGAAAGAGGAGAGAATAAACTTTCCAATGGATCTGGTACCACCTTAAAATTCTTTCAGGGTCATTGGGAATCGTCGAAACAAATCGAGTCCAGATTTCTATCCGGTGCTGCACCACCGATTCGGGCCTTTGGGCCTTGTATCCCGTATGAGTCCATTAGGTACGCGTCTAAGCGTGTTTTGGCCGAGCCCTAGCCTTTAAATACTGCAGCCGCCAGTCATATTCGGTGAGTTTTGCTTAGATCAATAATATCGCCATCCTACGGTTTGTGAGACCCTAACTTCGCGATTTCAGATCGTATCTTTGACGTTCTTGCTTGTGTTCTCGGTTGCACTTGCAGGGATTAGCCTTCTTGGCGAGGTCAAGCATGTGCAGCATGGTTGATAACCAACGGAGCAGTAGTGTAGTTATTGCAGGGGTTTTTCGTGTTCTACTTGAGAGTCTCGGATCATTAACGTCGAGATCTCCATTAATTGACTTATCCATTACCTTTTGGAAGATCGGGATTCACTTGAGCCAGGATCCCAAACAAATAAACACTGTGTCATGGTTGTAGGTGCAATGATAACATGCATGATCTCGTCATTCTCCCCTTATTTACGACAAGTCGTCCTCGGCTTGCTCGTATGTCCAGGAAAGAGACTTTTGGGGATAGTATGAGCGCTGTCCATATTGCACAACCGCAGCGAATAATGCTTCTCTTCGATTTGTTATCCCTACTCCAAGGAAAAAATACTAGAAAAACTTGACAAAGAATTATTAGTGTTAGTGCATCCATTCATTTCACCATGTTGTTGCAGCACAAAATGGGATTTCTCATTTGAGCATATGTAAACTTTATGCATCATAAATTCACCACTATCTTCATAGTTGCCTATAGCATGAAAAATAATTCTACTTAACAAAGGCAATTCAAATTGGGAAATATTCTCCTCTCTACAATATCTAGATCACAAAGAGTGTCAAATTCAATATAACCCAAAGTATTTAGAGATGACAACAATTTCAGCTCATTAATTTCAGCAGTAGTGGTGATCAAATTATGAATTTCAGCACAAGTAGGTGAATCCAAAACACAATCATCTAGTTATCAGCACACAACTCTTTCTTAGCGCAACGATCAGTAGGAAAATCAACATGTGGCAATGGTTTATAAATAAACGATTCTAATAGTTGCTCCTCGAAAATAGCATGATTGGTAGAAAAATGAACAACCAAAAACTTCTCACCTTCTGTATTTGTAGAATGTTTTGTCTTACCATTTTCAGCAGTGATTTTGAGTGCATTATGATTTGATCCATCTAAAATTTCACAAGTGTTGTCGAAAGCCTCGTTCTCTTTTGCATCATCTATATTTTTTCTATATTGTCCTGCAAAACATTAGATACAAAACTAGGTACAACAAGAAATTTATCCTCAAATTGATGCACTTCATCTTTGCAATTAGATACATTCATAAAATTTCTCGCATACAAATTTTCATATCCTTCCATGTTCGAGGTTTTTCAAAATCATTTAAATTGTTCCACCAAGTTAATGCACAATATACTAATGCACTTGCAACATTTCTAATCTTTCTCCTCTCACACATATGACATTGTCCAAAAAATTATCCAACTCTATTTCCCAAGCAATATATTCATCGTAACCAAAACCATCATAAGAAGGAAGAGATGGGAGAATGTAATTACTGCTTGTGGAAGGAGTTGTAAAGGTGGTCTGAATGTCATGTGAAACCTTTATTGATGTTTGATTCTTAGTGAGCAACTCCATCGCCGTGTTCATCATGTCAATCATCTCAGCATATAATGCATGATTCTTGTTTTTCCCTGACATTGTTAGTAGCAAACAAAAGACAACAAAAATATGTTATCTCTATCAACTACAAAGGATAATGTCAAAGTGGAAGTAGAATCACACACTCTCAAGCATCTTACCATGCTCTTACAAGTGTTCTTACTGACACTGCAGGTGGCAAACGGTGGCCGGAGTGAAAAACCAATGAAGCATGAGGTGATTTCAAAGGTAACCTTTTCTGCTCAAGAGAAAGTGGAGCTTGGATGGTACTTTGTATGTAACAAGGATTAGCAACAATGAAATCAGATAGTAAAGTTGAATAAGTGTCCAAATTACTTGTCAAAGTTGCTGGCCTAAATGTGTTCCTAGTAGTTCAAGCTAGCAAGACATGAGACAAAACTAGATGACACAAAGGATGTAAGCACTTCTGTTTTTTTTGTGCGGCTTTTGTATCTTGTTTTGCACTTGCCTTTTTCTTCTCTCTTCTTTGTTTTTCTTTTCAGAATGTGTTGCAAAAGAAGAACACAATGCAAACACTCAAAGATATCTCGTAAGTCTATTACAGATTTTCTGCTCAATGTTCTAAGAACAATTAAGCACCATTATTGGCCCCAAATCTATAAACTTTGAACAGCAAGATTATAGATCTATCCCTCCTATTTAATTTCAGTATATGAAGATATATTTTGCATCAGAAAAATAGGAGATATTGTCCCTGAAAGACAAACTGTTCAGAATTTCAAGGTCAATAATAGATTCGGATATAATGCAATTTCTACCTAAATAACTCCATTTTCTAGGAAACTGGTGAACACAAAAGTTGTAAAGAACTTCTTAAGCTTTCCAGAAAGTACAAGAACACCAAAATCAGAGTTCGTATGAGCGAGATATGGTGAAAATACTGAACTGGACAAAGATGAATCTAATCTGGACGTGATGACGTGATTCAAAAGGATGAATCAACACAATGCAAAACTCAAACTAAGGAAAAAAACACTTTCTAAACCAGAAATATGACTCAACCACGTACACAAAATCAACAAAACCAAACTGAATAACAAAGTTGCAAAAGCTCAATGTTGGTTTGGACAAAGTAATGAACAGATCTACTAAACTGCAAGTTTTTTTGTGGCTTTTTTGTGGACTCTAGGTATGAAAAACAAAACTAATGTAATGGATAGATGAATTACCTAACAGGCAACCTGGAAATCTGATACCAATTGATGAGATGATGAAGAGTCAATCTTCTGAAAGGTAATGGATAAGTCGATGATGGAGATCTCGACGTTGATGATCCGAGGCTCTCGAGTAGAACATGAAAAACCCCTGCAATCACTACACCACTGCTCTGTTGGTTATCAACCATGTTGCACACGATTTACCTCGCCAAGAAGTCTAATCCCTACAAGTGCAACCGAGAACACAAGCAAGAACAAGGTAGAAGCAATCTGAATTGCTAAGTTTGGGTCTCACAAACCGTAGAACAGCGAAACTGTGTATAATAGATTATCTAAGCAAAACCCAATTGTTTATGGTGGCTACTATGGAGTATATATAGGTGGTATGAAGTCCAAGGGGGTGTTGGGGTCGTGACCTAACCCTAAGACACAAAAATAAGAGATGCAGACTTGATACAAGGCCCAATGGCCCAATATGGTGACACAACACCTAAACTCGATTTTGTTTCGATGATTCCCATCCAATCCAAAGGAATTTTTTACATGGGACCAGCGGCATTGGAAAGGTTATCCTCTCCCCTTTCCGTGCATATGTAGAACGTCTAAAACGGAGATCGTATGCGTCCTGGACGTCCATTTTAGTCTGAACTGCTCCTGGACTACGAGTTGGATACGATTTTAAGTTGGGCTCGGTTTCCATCTTCTTTGAACGTATTCTTTGGTCCTCCACGTCCCTAAGACTTCCTCCAAGTACTCCTTGAACCTCTCCATGTATCCTAATCACAATTAACTCGTTAGGTAGCAATCTATTCTCAAAAATATATAAGGAAACATATAAGAACGAGCTCACCTCTGAAATTAATTGGTGTGTGTGAATTCTATTGATTGCATTTTGTATGTTGAATGGAGTGTTATATATATCCATAGAAGTGATGTCCTCATCATTCTCCCCTTCTTGAATTGGAGTCGTCCTCAACTCAAGTTCACTTCTCTCATGTTTTGGTCCAAATGTGCAACGCCATCAAATCTTCTTGTATGCATGAAAGGAGGAGGCCAAGGTGGTGGACAACATAGTGCAACATCTTGATCTTGTCCATCAAATAAGAGTGCACATTCACTTGAGCCAGAATCCCAAACAAATAAACATTGTTTCATGTTTGTAAGTGCAATGATAACATGCATGATCTCGTCAGATATTTTCTTTCAAGTAGCTCCGGATCTTCGAGAGCCATGCATTGGAGCCAACTTGAGCTTCTAGATCTTGCGTGTTGGGTTGCTTGGAGCTTCCTACAGCACCTATGATCCTTGGTGGGCGCCATGGTAATGGTCTTGTCCCCATCACTCAGTTCAGCGGGCTGAGCGGCAGGTCCTGACAATCTTCTGATAAAAAAAATTATCTAGAGCTTGAGCTCCTGTTGAAGCCTTCGTCGAGAGATCATCAGCTTTAGCATTGTTGACAAGCTGGGCATGACAGAGATCCAGGACATGGAAGTCCTTCCGCAGCTTCTGGACTTCATGTAAATAAGCAGCGAGTTGGGGGTTGTTGACACTGCATTTACCTTTGACTTGCTTGATGATGAGTTGCGAGTTAGCCTTCACCAATAGATGCCTGACGCCATAAGATAGCGCCACCTTGAGTTCATAGATGAGAGTTTCGTACTCCGCCATGTTGGTGGTTGCCTTGAAGTCAAGGTGTACCATGTATTTGACCTTCTCCCTGGTCGAAGCGAGGAGAAGGATTCCAGCTCCGGCCCCCTGCTTCTGCACGGAGCCATCGAAGTAGAGTGTCCAGTGAGACTTAGTGAAAACCAGGACCTTAGGTTCTGGCTTCTGATCACTGAGGCCCCCTGGAGTTGATGAAGGAGTCCACTCCACCACAAAGTCAGACAACGCCTGACTTTTAATAGCATGTCGAGGCAGGAATTCGAGATCAAATTCTTCCAACTTCACAGCTTACTTGGATTATGTAATATAGCACACAGTGGAAAAGGATGTTACCACTGATATCTTGTGGGCCTGGAAGTAGTGACGTAGCTTTCTTATAGAAATAAGGACTACATATAGCAACTTATGCACCTCAATGTAGAGGGTCTTGGCTTCATGTAGTACTTCACAGATGAAGTACATTGGCCGTTGGATGGTTCGAACTCTCTCTGAGTAGTCCGGAGCTTCTTCTCCATCAACCTGGACCTTCTCGGTGGGGTCTGGATCTTCTTCTTGAGCAACCCAGACCCTCTCGGAGGGGTCCTGATTTTGTTCTTGATCAGTCTGGACCTCCTCGGAGGGGTACGGACCTTCGTCTTGAATTGCGGGAACTCCCTCGATTGAGAGAGGTTGATCCTCAGGCCTCTTGCCTTTAGGATACGTGCCTGGGGGCTGGGACCCAGGCTCGCCTTGAGGTAGCTTCGGACCCTCCCCGAGGGTCCGAACTCCTGAGCTAAAGGTGGATCTGGTCTCTCCGCAACCAGGACCATGTTGACAACCTCTGTAGTTGCTGAAATGTAAAGCAGAAGAGGCTCACCAGGCTCTAGAGCTACCAGGACCGAAAGTGTGGTGAGGAGCTGCTTGAGCTCTTGGAATGCCTTCTCTTCTTCATCGAACAAGTGAAATGGCTCGGACTTCCTCAATAGCTTGAAGAAGGGAAGTGCCTGCTCTGCCAGTCTTGAAATGAATCGGCTGAGTGCAGCTAGACACCCAGTTAGTTTCTGGACATCCTTGACGCGGGTTGGGGGCCGCATCTCCTCAATGGCCTTGATTTTCACCGGATTTGCCTCAATTCCTCGATGAGTCACAAAGAAACCAAGGAGATTCCTGGAGTTGACCCTGAAGACG
The DNA here is from genome assembly GCA_036927565.1 of Tuctoria greenei. NCBI lineage: Eukaryota > Viridiplantae > Streptophyta > Magnoliopsida > Poales > Poaceae > Tuctoria > Tuctoria greenei. Next base: position 112,318,318 of record JAYESD010000011.1, on the reverse strand, counting down.
CACTTGTCCAGGTTGAGCTTCGTTCGCATCAAGTGTAGCCTATCAAAGACAGCTTGTAGATTGTAAAGGAGTGTCTCCTTGTTCTTCACCTTGACGATGATGTCATCAACATAGACCTCCACCAAGTCCCTGATGAGCTCTCCATATGTTTTGTGCATGGCGCGTAAGATCACAAACAAGATGGTGACATGAGAATTTTTACATGGTTCGGGCCGCCTAGCGTAATACCCTACTCCACGGGGTGGTTGTTGGTTGAGTATGTGTGTATGCGGCGAGTGTCTGAGGATTCTCGTGTGCGTGTGAGCTTATTTCTATTGTGCGATGCAGTCCTTTTATATGCTAAGGACTGGCTGTTAGAATATATGCCTGGCCTGACAGGTGGCCCCGGCTGTCATTAACTAGCTATACACGATTTACATGTATAATCTATGATTAACAGTGTGATAACGCACTTTAATAGCGGCGTTACCTGTCTTGATGGTCCTCTGATCGTGTGTCATTAGTACTGAATTAATGACACGTTAATCAGGTCTTGTAACGGTTGTTTATAAGCCTCTTGAATGTCCATGCTGTTAGAGATCATGTAGTCTTCCCGTTGCAAGCTTAGGTCCGGAGGTCCAACACGTGGCAGCTCTAGAGCTTTCCTCGGTGGGGAGGCAGGTCCGGAGCCACTTGACGCGTGGCGGCACCGGAGCTTTCCTCTAGAGGGGGTTAGGTCTGAGGTTGCTGGACACGTGGTGGTACCAGATCTTCCCAATGGATGAACGTAGGTCCGATCCCGCAAGACACGTGGTAGAAACCGGAGCTACTCGAACGAGGGATGTGGGCCGAATGTTGTCAAACGTGTGTTGTCTTCGAAAGTCTTCAACTCAGACATAGGAACTCCTCGGTTTTAAGTGCAGTATCAGGGGGTACCTGGTATCCAGGGTACTGACGGTAAGTGTTGCAATGACACTTTGCTCGTTACTACTAAAGCATAGTCCGCAGAGGTTCGTATTCATATGGGGCATGTAAGATCACGAACAAGATGGTGACACAAGAGTTTTTCCGTGGTTCGGGCCGCATGAGCGTAATATCCTACTCTACAGGGTGGTTGTTTGTTGAGCGTAATATCCTACTCTAGAGCTTTCCTCTGTGGGGAGGCAGGTCCGAAGCCACTTGACGCGTGGCGTCACCGGAGCTTCCGTCTATAAGGGTTAGGGCCGAGGTTGCTGGACACGTGGCGGTACCGAAGCTTCCCAATGGGGGGAGGTAGGTCCGGTCCCACAAGACCCATGGTAGAACCAGAGCTACCCAAACGAGGGATGCGGTCCCAGTGCTGTCAGACGTGTGTTGCCCTCGAAAGTCTTCAACTCGGACATAGAACTCCTCGGTTTTAAGTGCGGTATTATGGAGTACCTGGTATCCACGGTACCGACAATAGCCGTGCTCCCGGTTATGAGCGACCTGGACCCTCACATGATTAGAGTGGAACTTGGGATTTGGGATGGTTTGGTTATGGTTATGGTTTGAGTTATGATAAATGAATATGGTTGATGATGATGGTAAGAATTTGGTAAATGGATGGATAATTATTAATGGATGTGTTATGATGGTAAATGGCTGCGTTGGACTCATAATTGGTAATTATTTGGGACATGATAGATTAATTCACATAGACATTGTAGGATGTTTTTTTACATGTTTTAAATGTGCTTTTCAGCAAATAGCCATTATTTATTAGCATTCCTTGTTTTTAGCTACATGTCATATTTTCCCACACTTGTTGAGTACGGCATGTGCTCACCCTTGCCATTCCCATATTAATTCAGCTACAAGAATTATTTTGGAGGTCATCATGGAGGACTAGGCGTCTGTACTACTGTCGATTGCCTGTGGATTTGGAGTCGCCTATGCTAGATTATTTATCGCTGCAATAGAATCAAGGTATATTTATTATTCGTGACATGGTTAAATTCTGATTATCATTTGTGATGTTGATGTGTATGCGTGAAGCAACATGCTGGGCACACATACACTGCACTTGGTTCGTTTTTAAGAACCGGATGTCACATGCGGCACATGGACGACCTCTCTAGTATGCGTGCCAGCTGCAAGGCCTTCCACGCAGCGTGCTAGGAGGGCGTCGTGGGCAGGCGCGTGGCGCATGAGCGGGAGATGTGGAGGCTGATGTCCGGGTCCGAGGACGAGGGGCGCGCTTCTATTCTGACCTCAAGGAGCGTCTAACCATCGTCAGCAACCCTAGTGCATGCTATGAAACCGGGCTCGACCTCATCTTCGTGTACGACGCGCGCAGCCTTGCACCCAGCACCTTGCCCGGGCGGCCGCGGCCAGCAACATGCGCATGGACTATGTTCTCGCCCTCCTCCGCTAAGATGCCGACCACGGGGCGCGTGATGCCGTCGAGTATATCCGACAGGTCGAGGGCAAGATCGACATCGTTGAGAACACGGTCAGGTCCGTCGCGATCAAGAGGACCAACACGGAGTGTAGGTGATGTCAGTATCAAGCCCTGAGTGATGTCCAAAATGTGGCGTGGAGGCTTATTCGCGGGCCTCCGAGATTGGAGCCTGTGGCGCTGCCCAACAAGGGTGATAGGTGCACGACCGCTGGCTGCGGCAAGCAAGGGTGGAGCGGCTATCGCGACTTCTGTAGCAATGACTATAGGATTAGGCACGAGCATTTTCAATTCTTCAGCATGGCATTACCCTATATACGCTCTATGTACTCCGTCTATTCCTAAAAGTATGTTGTTTTTAGAACTAAAATTAGTTCAAAAAATGACATCATTTTAGAGATAGAGGGAGTACAAATGATAGGACTTTTAGGCGTATTGTGTTAATCTTGTTGGTCCAGTCTGTGAGGAGTCATGCATTACATTTGGGTCTTAGTCTGAAACTCTCCGCGTGTTCAGTTTTTTTTAGAATTCTGTTCTACATGCTTAAGTCCAGTTCTTGCACTGAAGGAACAGAGTCAGAGTGCGTGGATCGTGGATCTCCAGTGCCAATGTGAAGCGTGTGTAGTGAGAGTTATGTGCGTCATGCATGTGCTTGTAATAATTTTATCTATTGCACTGATCAATAGCTCAGTTGCATCTACTGAATAGGCTCTTCAGAGACATCCAGTTCTCTATTCTCCTCTACTACTAACGTTGATCCTTCAACACAAGCACAGTTGGCAGAAACCTGAATTTTTCACCTGAGTTGTTTGCATCGTGTGTTTTGTGCTCCAACAAGTGGCACTAGAGCCTGTGAAGTAACAGAGGATGACGGGAATAGTAGACCTCCAGGTCCAGGACTGGTGCCGGTCCTGAGATTTGAAGAGTTCGGGGCAAAACTAAAATAGAGGCCCACTTATCATAAAAATAAAAAATAGTGTGTACATATTCTCTAAAAATATATAAAGAAATAAGATTTTTCTAAAATGATATATAATAATCTTTATGTCAAAAAAGTATCATTAGTAGCAACGGTATACCCTTGGACCGTCCCTGCTGTGTTGTTGCAGCCCAGCACAGTTTTGGCTCACGAATACAAAGTGACTCACCGCAGTTTCAGCCCACGAATAACAAGCGGCCCAGCGCAGTGTTGAGCCTCCTATGATAGCTTCATGTACGCTTTGTCCTGGCTGCCTGCCCGCGGAGGTCAATCTTTTTCACGCCGAAAAGAAGAAAAATAAGAAATGAAAAGAATTTTTTATTACAGTACCCTTCGATCCGCAACGCCCCCTCTCCCGACTGTATGAAACACGCTTGGAGGAGCATCCGCCAGCCACCGCCTGTTGGAGGAGCATCCGTCGGCCGCCACGCTTACAGGAGCATCTGCCGGCCACCTCACGTGGAGGAGCAGCAACACTAGGTACAATTGCTCATATAATGTTCTTGTACATCTATCCTTTTACAGATGGGCTGATTGAATTGTAGGAAGCGATGTTAGAACATAAGACATGGATGGGAAAAGACAGGGGTACGAAGGACTAGCAGGATGGAATGAAGTTATTTTTAAATTTTGCATTCCAGGGCACTCGTGCAGGAGCAACTATGTCTTGTCCTTGCACGAGATGTCATAATATTTGCCACAAGACACGCAAGGATGTTCATTTTCACATGCCTCGTAATAGGATGTTATTGGATTATACTTGTTAGATACACCATGGAGAAAAACCCAGTTCAGATAAATATTGTTGAGCAATCGGCAAATAATGAGGAGATAATTTTTTATGATGCTGCTATGGAAAATATGTTGTCTAGTCTATGTAGAGGCACTGATCATGGTAGTACTTCAGCAGATGTTGATGATCAAGAAAATGCTATAAACTAGCAAGAATCAACTGTGTCTGCAAAGGCATTCTACGAATTATTAAGTGATGCCAAAAGGAGTTGTATCTAGATTGTGAGAAGGTGACCCAATTATCCTTCATTGTCAGATTGTACCAGATAAAGTATTTAAATGTTTTGAGCAAAAAAGCATGTGAGTCGATCCTTGAACTATTCTCATATATGCTTCCAAAGGGCTACAACATTCCTAATACACTTGATAAAGTTCAGAAGGTTGTTCGTGACCTCAGGCTAGACTACCAAAAGATCAATGCATGTGTCAATGACTGTGTGTTATTCCGGAAGGAATATTCTCTGCTGGATTGATGCCCAAAATGTGGTGAACTAAGATGGAAAAATAGTACTGGTGGGGATGCAAGAGAGGCTTTACCTTGTGGAAAAGTCAAGAAGCTTGTAGCATGCAAGATTCTATGATACTTACCTCTTATTCCCTGTCTACAAAGGTTTTATATGGCAGAATCAATAGCATCAAACATGTGCTGGCACAAATAAGAACATATTGATGATGGAATATTATGCCATCCTGCAGATTCTAAAGCATGGAAGCATTTTGATAGCATTTACCAAAATTTCTCATCTAATCCTCGTAACATAAGACTTGGGGTAGCGACTGACAGTTTCAATCCTTTTGGAATAATGAATGTTTCTTACAGTACATGGCATGTGATTCTAATCCCTTATAATCTACCACCTTGGTTGTTTATGAAGCAGCCATATTGGTTGATATCAATGATGATTCCTAGGCCAAAGTCACCTGGAAACAACATTGATGTGTATCTACAGCCTTTGATTGATGAGCTAATGAGACTATGGTATGATGGTGTTGAAACATACGACAGTTCAAAGAAAGAGACATTTCTCATGTGAGCTTCTATATTGTGGACAATAAATGATTTTCCAGCATATGCAATGCTATGTAGATGGAGCACAAAAGGTATGATAGCGTGTCCATACTGCCATATAAACATTGACGTCTTGTGGTTGAAATATGGATGAAAGTATTGCTACGTGGGTCATCATCATTTCCTACCTCAGAATCACAGGTGGCATAGAAACAAATCTTCTTTCAACAATAAGATAGAGAATAGAGAGGCTTCAACATCACTCTCTAGTGACGAAGTACTCCAACAATATGAGAGTTTGATCAAGTGAGTTTTGGACAGATGAATAATAAGGGAAAGTTGAGTATAGTGGAAGGCATTAGCAATAACATGTGGCCTTTGGTTCTGGTAAGAACAATGTTGGATATCAAGAGGTCTCAAATCGCTTGAAGTAAGGTACAACTCATAACTAGAAGCTGATAAAGTGAAGGGGCAATTTTGGAATAATCAATATGGTCTGTTGCTAAGAAATAAGTAGAAATCGGGTTCTTATTATTATGTTCTTGTAAATTCACACACTGAGGAAAATAGGTGGCATAGTTGGAAGAAGAAAAGTATATTTTTCTAGCTCCCGTATTGGAAGCATTGCTAATAAGGCATAACTTGGATGTCATGCACATTGAGAAAAACATTTGTGATAGCATATTGGGGACATTGCTTAATATGGATGGTAAAACATAAGATAGTCTACAAGCTCGTCTTGATATACAGGATATGGGTATACGGCCATATCAACATCCGGTGGTTATAAATGACAAGTATAAATTGCCATCAGCATTATATACTTTGCGCAAAGATGATAAGACCACCTTGTGCAAGTTTTTGGGGGATGTGAGGATGACTATGGTTATGGCTCAAACATCAAGAGATGTGTGGACATAAAAGCATGTAAGGTATCGGGTCTAAAAACTCATGACTGCACTATTATATTTCAGAAGATCCTTCCTATTGTAATATGTAACATGTTGCCTGAAAAGGTTACTGTACCTTTAATTGAGTTTAGCACATTCTTTTCTGGAATTTATTCTAAAGAATTGGAAGAACCAGATTTGGATAAGATGAGCAAACAAATTCCTAAAACAATTTGTAAGCTTGAGATGTTGTTTCCTCCCGCTTTCTTTGATATCATGGTACATCTTCCAACCCATCTTGTTGAAGAAGCTCGTTTGGGTGGAACTGTTTCTTACAGATCGATGTATCCAATTGAGACGTACCTTGGTACATTGAAGAGGTATGTACGTAACAAAGCTCACCCGGAGGCTTCTATAGCTGAAGGATATATTATGGAAGAGTGTATGACTTTTTGTAGTCAATTTTTGGATAACATCAACACCAAGCTTAATAGGCCAGAACGTCATGAAGCTCCAGCTAGGAATGAACCATCTCTTGAGTTTAATATATTTACAGAAGTTGATAATTCTAAAAAATCATATAAATGGCACCAACTTATATTGTGGAACAACATAACATCAGGCATTATCTTATTTCTAACGTTGAGGAGGACGCTCCATGGATCAAGTACGTATAACTCAGATGTTCTATACTATATTGGATCATGCTTATTGTAGATGGTTAATTTAATTTTGTACCCTTTTCAGGGAGCATATGAAGAACTCAAAAGTATTAATTCTCGTGATGTTGATAAACGCCATAGAGATGAGTTTGTTTATTGGTTTCAGAAACGAGTAAGTACATGCAAGTTTTTACTTTGATGAAATATTGAACAAATATGTGTTGTAAAATTGGTTTGTCGATGACCCCTTTTATACTAATGTGTACAGATTACGACAATACACAAAGAAGGTAAAGTAACCGATTATATGTATACATTATCTAGAGGACCTGATCATTTGGCACGTCTTTTTAGTCGATCATTCAACAATGGCTTCTTCTTTCGAACTGCAGATGTGGAAAAATATTTATGGACCCAAAACAATGGTGTTGTTGTTCGGGATAGTGATCATGATTGGTTTGGAGTAATCAAGAAAATGATTTCTGTTAATTTTGAAAAAAAAATCAAGAGGTTCTGTTATTTGAATGTAATTGGTTTGATCAGCCTTTTTCTCATCAGAAACAATGTTGAGGCTACAAAAAGGATCAATACAGAATGATAGATGTTGACACTACTCTTTCTTGATTTAAGTATGAGCCTTACATTCTAGCCACCCAAGCAGAACAAGTTTTTTTTGTTCCAAGTGTGAAGCAACATAATGGGCTACAGTTGTTAAAATGAAGTTGCGGAACCTTTTTGCCATGCCCCCTAGAGATAGTGAAAATAATATGATTGAGATGATGGAGGCTAAGACATTTGATGATCGACTTAGTGATATCAATATGCCACACATAAATGAGGATATGACCGCATGGACTAGGAATGACATTGATAGAGCAAGCGGTGATGCTTCCGCTCTTCTAATGACAACAAGTGATCAGTTTTAAGCAGGTGAAGTTCGATTAGAAAATGAAGACAATGATGATGATGATGACACATATATCAATGATGGTCATGTAGCTCCACTGGGGGAGGGTCAACAGCGAAGATGATGATTTTTATATATAAGTAATGTGTGAGCTGTGAACTATTTATGATGATAGATCCTAATGCAACGTTTTTATATAAGTACTCTATGAGTTGTGAAGATTGTGTTCCTGTAAGAACTATCGATCAAGTGGAAAAGGGGTCGCGTGAAGAAAATATAAATCGAACGAACTCATAGAATTTGTGGATGGTTCTCTCGATCGATTTCACTGGCGAGTGGGCCCGCCAGCCTCAGCACCCTCGCCCGCCTTGGATCCCTTTCGCGCACGAACTAGTAAATCGTGGCAACAGATCCTAATGCAATGATTGTGTTCCATGGCGACAGATCCTAACGCCATGAAGTAGTGAATAGTGGCAACAAATCCTAATACATTGATTATGTTCTATGGCGATAGATCCTAATGCCACGAACTAGTGAATCGTGGAAAAAATCCTGATGCAATGATTGTGTTCCGTGGCGATAGATCCTAAGACCACGAACTAGTACAATCATGGCAACAGATCCTAATGCAACGATTGTGCTCCTTAGCGAAAGATCCTAATGCAATGAACTAGTGATTCGTGGCAACAGATCCTAATGCAACGATTGTATTCTATGGCAATAGATCCTAGCGCTAGTGAATCATGGCAATAGATCCTAATGCAATGATTGTGTTCCATGGCGACAGATCCTAAGGCCATAAACTAGTACAATTGTGGCAACAGATCCTAATGCAATGATTGTGCTCCATGGCGAAAGATCCTAATGCAACGAACTAGTGAATCATGGCACAAAATACTAATGCAATGATTGTGTTCCATGGCTAAGGCCACGAACGAGTACAATCGTGGCAACAGAATCTAATGCAATGATTTTGCTCCATGACGAAAGAACCTAATGCAACAAACTAGTGATTCGTGGCAACAGATTCTAGTGCAACGATTGTGTTCTATGGCGATAGATCCTAATGCACAAACTAGTGAATCATGGCAATAGATCCTAACGATTGTGTTTCGTGGCAATAGATCCTAAGGGCACGAAATAGTACAATGTGGGAACAGATCCTAATGCCACGAACTAGTGAATCGTGGCAACAAAGCCTATTGTAACAATTGCGTTCTGTGGCGATAGATCCTAAGGCCACGAACTAGTACAATCGTGGCAACAAATCCTAATGCAATGATTGTGCTCTGTGGCGAAAGATCTTAATGCAACGAACTAGTGATTCGTGGCAACTTATCCTAATGCAACGATTGTGTTCTGTGGCAATAGATCCTAAGGCCACGAACTAGTGAATTGTGGCAACAAATCCTAATGCAATGATGGTGTTCCATGGATAAGGCCACGAACTAGTACAATCGTAGCAACAGATCCTAATGCAATGATTGTGCTCTGTGGAGAAAGAACCTAATGCAACGAACTAGTGATTCGTGGCAACAGATCCTAATGCAACGATTGTGTTCCGTGGCAATAGATCCTAATGCCACGAACTAGTGAATTGTGGCAACAGGTCCTAATGCAACAATTGTGTTCCGTGGTGATAGATCCTAATGCCACAAACTAGTGATTCATGGCTACATATCCTAATACAACGATTGTGTTCTTTTGCATTAGGAACCTAATGCAACTGTTTTCTGATTCATGGCAACATATCCTATTGCAACAATTGTGTACCGTGGCAATAGATCCAAATGACATGAACTAGTGATTCATGGCTACATATCCTAATGCAACGATTGTATTCCATTGCATTAGTATCTTAATGCAACAGTTTTCTGATTCGTGGCAACAGATCATATTGCAACGTTTATGTCCTATGGCGATAGATCCTAATGCCAAAAACTAATGAATCGTGGCAACAGGTCCTAATGCAACGCTTTTCTCCATGGGGATAGATCCTAATGCCACGAACTAGTGAATCGTGGAAAAATACCAAGCTTACTGCAACGATTTAGTATTCGTTGCAGTACAATCGTTGCAATAGGAAAGAATCCTTGTAGTGTCGACCAAGCCGCCAACAAAAGAATGGCGGGAGAAGGACAAGCCTCACCAAGTTCATGAAAGAATATCTTCAATAGGGAAAATTAATCACAACATCAACAAGTCTTCATCAAAGCGACGACGAGGTCAGGGCCACTGCGGGCCCCACTTGTCCAAGATGGTAGCCAAATGAGGTTTGGCTTGCCGACAAGGGAAGCCATCCATGCCTTCATCTCCGGGCATGGACAACACATCATTGGGCTAAACGGGACGGAGGTAAGTCCTGCTCATCGAACTTCAAAAATTGGATGAGTCCTTGCCAACAAGTTAATTAGTGTTTATCTCATATTTGATTTTTCAATTACATATTTAAATTCATCATCAACCCTTGCATTTGCATTTAGCCTGTTTGAATTTTCACTTGCATGTTGGAACATAAAATGTACAACCAACATAAAATTGAAATTTTGAATTAGGAAATAAATTTATTTGTATATGAACTTTGGGCATAACAACTTGAATTCATCTTCCTAATTCAAACTAAAAAGATTTCCCTTGTTCCTCATTGCATTCGCAAGTTCTTTCAAGTAGGACAAGACAACTTGACAAAGGGTTCAATTAGCTTTTGGCTAACGTAACCCATTTTCGAGTTATTTTGTTTGTTCTTGATATAGTGTAGCCAGGACAAAATTTGTAAAGAGGTTGGAAGGCCTCATCAAGCCCAACGCACTATCGGGAGAATTCAAGCGCATATCCCTCTACCGATCTCATTGGTAGTTCATGGTGGAGGAATGCTCAAGATGAGGGACTGATGGAGGTGCAAGACGAAGCTCATTCTACTCAAACCTCAACTTGGCAAAAGGCATCAAACCTGAAGGCTACACAAAAATCCATGGTCGTGAAATTCTCACACAACGATCTTCAACCTGGACTGCTCATCAATTGACGTAAAATTTTCCGTCATTTGAATTGCATTAGGATTGAATTATCTTTTCTTATTGTAGGATTGAATAGAACGTGTAAAGCTACCAGGCGGGGTGAATGGTAGAATAAAACTTTTTAGCGGAAGCAACAAAAACTCCCCTCGGTAGAAAACCGATCTATAAAAGAAACCATGTGTGCGACTAATCTAAATGTGTTCAACTATGACAAAACTAGTATAGATTGTAGAGAACCAAGTCACGAAGACATCACAACAAGAATCACAAATATCCGTCAAGAGAAACTCAAGTTATGATTGAAAGATCGAACAAAAATCAATCTGTCCTACCCGAGAAAAACACTTCTGGAACATTGCAAAGAAACTTCTGTAGATCAGAAACCACAAATCCAATGACTGTGAAATTTTCACAGATGATAGGAAATTAAGTTGTGAAGACAACCCAAAATGAATCACATCAATCGGATCTGTAAAACTCGAGTTATGATAAAACCACCAAAGCAAGGTAGTGTTATACAGAAACTCAACGAGAAAGACTTGAAGAAAACAGGTCAGATGAACAAGGCACAAAAGCTCCTTTAGACTATAAATTTTATTGATAAAAACTTATAAAGAACAGCCCCAAAGTCGTGCACCACAAGCTCTGGTCTCCCTTGCTTATATAACCAGCCCTTAGGCCAACCCAAACTTAACTAGGACTCTAATCCTACTCAATTCACGAATTGGAACTTTCCATAACTACTCAAGACTCTTCTATACGCAGATAGAAGCAATCTTAAGACTTCCAAATACCTTAGGAATGTATTCCACATTCCTAAAACAACTCAAATTCGTGATCCACATGAAATCCTATCATAACCAACTCAAACCTTTCCATATTTGAGTCAAACCCGACTCAGTCGCACCCTGAGTCCTTAACCTAGTCGGTTGGACCTTTCTGACCAATTCTTTACGTCCACATCTCTTCATCACGCCTCGGAACCATGTAGACACACCCATGCACTCCTTGCACATGTGCAAACATCTTCCAACGACGTCCACGATACCTTCATATGCATTGTTCTTGATTCAAACATGTTGCACAACCTTCTGATCAACTGAACCACAATTCCTCCCGAACTTGGTTGTTGAACCTCATCTTCTCCTTAAGACTAGTTCAATGGATCCCTTCACCAGCCATGTCTTGAACTCAGGCAACACCTGCACATGAATAAACAACCAATACTTCCAAGCACAAGTCCTCGACTTGACTCTCGTTAGTTCTGAAACCACAACACGTTACGTGAGCACCTCACATAAGCATGTTGCAAACCATAGCAAAATGATAACAGCAATAACCACCAAAACACACCCAAAAAATTAGTAAAAGAATACTAAGCAGCCTTCCCATAGTCCAAAAAACAAGTTCGAAACATTGCAAGTTAAAATCAGAACCACTGCGATCAAGTTTCGAATCTTGCAAAGATAACATGACCTTGAACCAGAGCTTACCAAAATGAACGGGATCTAGCGCTGGAACTTACCAAAGCTAGCAGGACCTAGCGCCGGAGCAAACCAAAGCTAGTCGGACCTAGCGCCGGAGCTAACCAAAACTAGTCGGACCTAGCGCCGGAGCTTACCAAAGCTAGTCGGACCTAGACCTTGCTGGAGTTACCCAAAACAAGCCGGATCTATCGTCGGACCTTGCTGGAGCTTGGACCTAGAGTCGGACCTTGATAATAAAGGTGTTTTGGTAGTATTCAAAACTATTATCGCCATAGCCAATGTATTCAGCACACATAGGTCTCACAATCTTCACCTTGATGAATGCATTGACAACACCATTTAAAATTCGAACATTGGGTTACTCACATGAAAAGTTTTGAAAAACAATTTCTCCCCCTTTTTGAAAATCAAATGAGATAGAAATAAATTTCTCCCCGTTGCATACTTCTCAGCCTTTGACAATGTATTCAGCAAGGTACAAAAGACAAATTTTAATTTGTTATGAGCACATTATAACATATACATATAAGACAAAGCTCATCCAAATCATACTATCAAGTAACTTACACTATCACAACAATGAGATACATAAAGTAGAGTAAGCCATGCTAGAGAACAAATGTAATTTTCAATTTAAGCAAGTCATGATCTCACAAACTTAACTATTTCAAAACCTGAAAGCATGACACTTGTTGCTGCATTTTATTATTTTCCAAAGCACAAATTTAGATCATATGATATTTGCAAGAGATTATATGTGCATCTGCCTTATTCTAACTAACCATGTCAAGCCTATGTCATTTGACAACCAGAAGCTTAAGGACATGGTTTTAGTCATACACAACTTCTTCCAAGTTCATATCTAAGTGCAATGATAAGCTATCTCAAAAGAAGTGTGATGCATGTATATTCTCTTGATCTTTTCTCATTTCTTCATTTTGAACATAAAAACTCAACATGTGAGTTGCTTACTTGATTAATTCTTTTAAATGCACTTGTGAGCATGCAATAGGTTCAAAACAGCAAGAAAGTTCGATCATGACCAAATTTAGTGTAAGTAATTATTCCAATTACTAGTCATGGCAAAAAACTATAAAATGTATAACACGAGTAATGTAGTAAGAACTTTCAGCATATAAAAGTAATTACAAAGTCATATATGTATGAAATATTATGCTCATATTATTTTTAAATTTAGATCCCAAATTTGAAAGCTCCCCCTCAATTTAAGCCATGAGGATGCATAACCCCTATTTCACTACGAATGTAACAAAAACGAGTGAAATCCAAAAGTTTCGTGAAAATCTAAGACAATTGTTGTTCGGTATCTACATGGTGAAGCAAAATGTTTCCTTTTTCAACGTTATCATGGAGAAAGTGATACCTGATATCAATGTGCTTAGTTCTAGAATGTTGCACAGGGTTTTTAGCAATGCAAATGACACTAGTGTTATCACAAAGAGGGTGAAGCTGCCCGAGCCAATGTGTCAGAGGTGGCCCAGAAGGTTGCCCAGTTCTTCCATAGGGTCTAAGATCGTTTCCCTGTAGCTCCCGCTTGTACTTTCTCTTCTTCCTCCCCAATTTTATAATATCTTGTCTCCAGATGAATGAAATCCAAATTTTTGTGAATTCGAATTTCATTTTTTGTCTTCAACACCTTTGTCTCGCTTGGCCCCCTGGTAGATGTACACAATTGATTGTGAACATGTACCAAGAGGATGTACCAGTTGTTGAAGACTTGCATGCTTCGAAATTGTAGAATGTAGGTCCGAAGTCTTCGATAGTGTAGGCCCCCTGAGGCTGTCGGAGCTTAGTGGCTCCGGCATTGACCATCGCCGGAGCTTAATAGCTCCGGAGCATTGATGGTTAATGCTCTGGGGTGTCGGAGCTTTGGTAGCTCCGGCAGTGACCTCCGTCAACACATGTTGTGTCAACGTTAGAGTCCACTTTAGAGTCTTTCCACCATCTTCACGTTGACGACTTGCCTCCTAGCTTTAGCGGAACTAAGTAGCTCCAGAGATGCTCGATGTCAATGTTTTAACATTGACCACAAGCTGCCTAGAGGATGTCGTAGCTTATTTATTTTTCCTGCACACTGAAGTCAAGAAAAACAGTAAAATTCATTTCTTATCTATAACTTCATTGCGGCTTACTGTTTCCGAGAAAGTTTTAGGTCGAACACAATCCTAAGTACAATCAAGAGCTCCATCCTGCTTCCTCCGCGCCCGATTGTTTCTGGACTCGCCTTACTTCGGCCTGCCGGGGTGTAGGTAGAGTGGCGTACTTAGGGTGCAGGACCAGGCTAAGTCAATAGCACACTCCAGCCCTAGATTGGCTTGGCAGCATTCAGACAAGTAGGCCATCAACAATGCTTGAACCTGGAAGGATAGACAATGCAACTCAAATTGTACATGGACTGGTCGAACTAAAGTTTCTTAAGAACTGCACAACTTTGTTATAGACAAGAAAAAGAAAAATAAAAAATATTGAGCCTGTACAAAGTAAATGCACGTGGAGTCTATTTTCACACAATGATGTCTTTCACTATAGGTCCGGGGTACAGGGGAAACAAGTACACTCTTAGGGTACGGAACCAGGCTAAGTGTGTTTCGTTTCTCGTTTGACCCAAGGTAGCTAGCTACACTTTTAGTTCTGAGATTGTGACAAGTGTTGCATGGGCGTTGCGGACCTAACAAGGTAGGTCCGGCTGACCTCACGGAGGAGCTACCCGACTCTGTACAATGACTCTATAACATACACCACATGTAATTACAGACTCACCTCCGTGATACTAAGCATAGAACTTATGGAGGTGCTCAATGTTCCAAGGATTTGGGAGAGGTGTCCCATCCTCGGTTGCCAAGCGAACGCATCCGGGACGGGATACTTTGATCACTTGGAAGGGTCCCTCCCAGCTGGGGGAGAGTTTGTTTAACCCTTCTCTGAATTGTATTCTCCATAGCACCAGATCACCTTCCTCGAGCTGTCAGCTGTGAACATGCCGTTGTTGATAGCGCCGAAGAGCTTAGCGGTATCGGGCATTCCGAACAGCTGCTCGGCACCTTCCCTCTTCAAGGAGGTCAAGGTCTTCACGCCAGAGTTGGTCCTGCGTGGATTCGTCGGAGGTCCGGACCTGGAGCGACCCCAAGGTGATTTTCGGAGGAAGGACTGCTTCAGCTCCGTACACCAGGAAGAAGGGTGTCTCTCCAGTTGACCGGTTTGGAGTAGTCCTGTTGGCCCATAAAGTGGGCAGAAGCTCTTCAATCCAGTTGGGTCCATGCTTTTTCAGGCACTCATATGTGCGCGTCTTGAGTCCTTTCAGGATTTCTACATTTGCCCTCTCGGCTTGGCCATTGCTTGCCGGATGAGCTGCAGAGGCGTAGCTGACTTGGATGCCGATGTCTTTGCAGTATCCTTGGAAAGCAGAGCTTGTGAATTGGGTCCCATTATCTGTTATGATTTGTTCGGGACTCCAAATCTGCATACTATGGACTGCAAGAAATTGATAGCTGATTGCTTGTTTATTGTCACAACTGGAGTTACTTCCGGCCATTTGGTAAACTTGTCGATGGCGACATACAGAAACTTGTAACCTCCGACGGCTCTTGGGAAAGGTCCCAAGATGTCCATCCCCCATACGGCGAAAGGCCATGTAGGAGGTATCATTTGTAGAGGTTGAGCCGGTGTATGAATTTGCTTTGCATGGAACTGACATGCTTTGCATTTCTTCACCAGCTCAGTTGCATCCTGGAGCGTTGTAGGCCAGTAGAAGCCATGCCGGAAGGCTTTACCGACCAGCGTGCGGGAAGACGCGTGGTTCCCACACTCTCCTCAATGGATTTCTACGAGGAGCTCGCAGCCTTCTCCCCTTGTGATGCACCGCATTAGGACGCCGTTGGCACCGCGTCGATAGAGATCCCCTTCTACCAACATGTATCTTTTAGCCAATCTGACTATCCGGTCAGCGGATACATCATCGTAAGGAAGGATATTGTCTTTCAAGTAGCTCCGGATCTCCAAGATCCATGCATCGGAGCTTGCTTGAGCGTTTGAGTCTTGTGTGCTGGGTTGCTCGGAGCTTCCTGCAGCACCTACGACCCTTGATGGCTGCCATGGTAACAGGGCCATCGGGACCGCCAGCTTCGGGATGCTGGTCTCGCCCCCTTCGCTCAGTTCGGCGGGCTAAGCTATGGGTTTTGACAACCTCCGGACGAAGATTCCATCAGGAGCCGGAGCTCCAGTTGACGCTTTCGTCGAGAGTTCGTCAGCTTCAGTGTTATGGACACGCTGGACATGGTGGAGATCCAGGACTTCGAAGTCCTTCTGAAGCCTCCGGACTTCAAGGAGATAAGCAGCTAATTGAGGATTGTTACTGGAGCATTCACCCTTCACCTATTTAATGATGAGCTGCAAATCTCCCTTGACCAACAGCTGCTTGACACCGTATGATAGTGCCACCTTTAATCCATAAATGAGTGTTTCATACTCCGACATGTTGTTGGTTGCCATGAAGTCAATGTGGACCATGTATTTTACCTTCTCCCCGGTTGGAGCGAGGAGAAGGACTCCAGCTTCGGCCCCCTGCTTTTGCATGGAGCCGTCGAAGTAGAGGGTCCAATGAGGTTCGGTGAAGACCGGAGCCTTAAGTTCTGACTTCTGCTCACTAGGGCCCCCAGGGTTTGATGGAGAGGGGGTCCATTCCGCCACAAAATCTGCCAATGCTTGACTCTTGATCGCTTGCCTTGGGACGAATTCAAGATCGAATTTGGCTAATTCCGCTGCCCACTTTGCAATGTTCCCAGTAGAGTTGGGACTATGCAAGACCGCACGCAGTGGGTAAGAGGTCACCACTGATATCTTGTGAGCTTAGAAGTAGTGGCGAAGCTTCCTGGAGGCGATGAGAACTGCATAGAGCAGCTTGTGTACCTCTAGGTATCAAGTCTTGGCATCATGTAGTACTTCTCTGATGAAGTACACTGAGTGTTGGATTGTCCGGACCCTCCCGGAGGGGCCCGAAGTTTCCTCCACATCGACCCAGACCCTCCGGGAGGGGTCCGGACCTGCTTCGGGGACTTCCGGGTTCCTACTAGAGGAACCCGGAGCTTCTGTTGGAGTGACCCGGATCCTCCCGGAAGGGTCCAAGTCTTCTGGGATAACTCCCTGTTGATCCAAGTCTGGGGGATGGGACCCAGACTCTCCTTCAGGAACCTCCGGACCCTCCCGGAGGGATCTGGATTCCTGAGCTTGAGATGGTTCTGGACTCTCCGCGACCAGGACCATGCTGACAACCTCGTCGGTTGCTGAAATGTAAAGCAGTAAGGGCTCACCAAGGGTTCGGAGCTACCAAGGTTGGTAGAGTGGTGAGGAGGTGCTTTAGCTCTTGGAACGTCTTTTCTGCTTCTTCAGACCATTGAAACGGTCCAGACTTCCTCAATAGCTTGAAGAAGGGTAGTGCCCGTTCCGCCAGTCTTGAGATGAACTGGCTGAGGGCGGCTAGACATCCAATTAGTTTCTGGACATCTTTGATGCGGGCTGGTGGACGCATCTCCTCTATGGCTTTAATCTTCGTCGGATTTGCCTCTAGGCCCCGGTGGTTTACCAAGAAACCAAGAAGCTTTCTGGAGCTAACCCCGAAGACGCACTTGTCTGGGTTCAGCTTCGTGCGGGTGACCCGCAGCTTGTCGAAGACAGCTTGCAAGGTGTCACGGAGTGACTCCTTGTCCTTGATCTTGACTACGATGTCATCAACATACACTTCCACTACGTCTCTAATGAGCTCTCCAAAGGTTTTGTACATAGCTCGTACAAATGTTGAAGCTACATTCTTGAGACCAAATGGCATGGCTGTATAACAGTACGATCCATCTACTGTGATAAAAGAAGTATGTTCTTCATCTTCCCTAGACATTCTGATTCGATGGTACCCAGAATATGCGTCTAGGAAACACAGTAATTCACACCCGGAGGTGGAATCCACTATCTGATCTATTCTAGGTAGTGGGAATGGATCTTTTGGGCATGCCTTATTTAGTGTTGTGTAGTCGATACACATCTGAAGCTTCCCGCCAGCCTTGGGTACAACGACCGGGTTTGCCAACCATTTTGGATGGAAGACTTCTCGGATGAATCCAGCTTCGAGCAACTTCTTCACTTCTTGTCGTATAAAGTTCTGTCGCTCTACGGATTGCTTATGAGGCTTCTGATGTACGGGCCGAGCGTCGGGATAGATCTTCAGATTATGCTCGATCACTTCCCTAGGGATCCCAGGCATTTGTGACGGTTGCCAGGCAAACACGTTGACGTTAGCCCGGAGGAAAGTGATGAGCGCGAGTTCCTATTTGTCATTCAGACCTCTCGATATACGAGTGGTCTGAGCAGCATCGGAACTGATTTGGACGACTTTGACGGGGATGTCGGCGTCGCCGCTTGGTTGTACACGAGGTGTGGAGGTTGAGCCTCGCTGACGAATGCTCGGGGGTTTTGGAGCTTGCTCCTGCCTGGATTCTTCCTCCTGTGCTGTATCAAGCGCATGGAGTTCCTCCAGAGCAGTCACTCCGGCAGTATGGTCTCCGCAGATCCAGAGAACGACAATTGGTGTCCGCATCTTCAACACCAGGTAGCCATAATGAGCAGCAGCCATGAATTTGTACAAGGCAGGCCTGCCCAGAATGGCGTTGAAGGGCAAGTTGATCTCAGCGACGTCAAAGATCAACTTCTCAGTGCGATAATTCACCCGAGTCCCGAAGGTCACAGGGAGAGTAATGGCACCAAGCGGTGTTATGGCCCCCGGACCTACTCTGGAGAAAGGTCGGGAAGGGCAAAGGTTTGAAGGTCGGAGCTGAAGCTTGACAATAGCCTCGAAGCTTATGAGGTTCAGCCCCGAACCTCCGTCCACCATTACATGGTGGAGTTGAATGTTGTTCATGGTAGGTGATACCATCAGAGGTAGCTGGCCAGCTCCGATCATGTTCCGAGGACAGTCCGAAACATCAAAGGTGATGGTAGTGTCCATCCACTTCCGATGAGGTTCCGCCCTGGCTGTAGGAGCTACTGAGACCATGTCTCGCCGCATGGTCTTGAAGATACGGCGGGAGGTGATGTCCCATGAACCACCGAAGATGGTGTTCATGGTCTTTTGACGCTCATTGTCGGAGACGTCGAAGTCGTCGTCAACGGAGGTGTACACAACCTTTTGGACCTTTTTAGGGTCCTGGAAGCCCAACTCCTCTTCAGTCGGAGCTTCGTTGACTTTCTTCTTTCCTTTCCTCTGACGGAAAGGAACTTCTTCCCGGCGCTTGTGGTAGCGCTCAGCAAGATTTTGGACCTCCCGGCAGTCCTCCAAGTTGTGGCTGTTCAACTTGTGGATAGGACACCACATTTTGGAGTTGCCACCGTCTTGAGAGGGCGATCGAGGTCATTTCTCAGGGTGCGGCCCCCGGCCACCCGAAGCTGTAGCAGCTGCAGCGGTGGATGTGCCGGCCGACGGCTTCATTTTTGCCGTTGGACTTTTTCTTCTTTTTGCCACTACCGGGGGTAGTGGCTTCGCCTTTGGAGGATCTTTTACCATCCTCCGGAGGTGGTTTGAAGTGCATCTCACGGCCCTCTACAGCTTTGGCACACTTGTCTGCCAAGCTGAAGAGCTCCATGACGCTGGTGATCTCTTTGACCGCCAGCTTCTCCAGCATCTTCTTATCTCGCACGTCCTGTCTAAATGCCATGATGACAGAAGCGCTAGAGATAGAAGGGATGGTGTTTCGTACCTGGGAGAACCTCTGGATGAATGAGCGCAGGGATTCTCCCCCCTTTTGCACCACTACAAAAAGGTCCAGTTCGGTGCCTGGTCGGGTGTATGAACTCCCGAAATTGGCAGTGAACTGTTGGCACAATTCCTCCAAACTATTGATAGAGTTGTGAGGAAGGCTCATGAACCAGGACTTGGCGGTCCCAGTCAAAGCTACTGGGAAGTAGTTGGCCATTACAGCCTCGTTATCTCCGCCGCAAGGATTGCGG
Organism: Tuctoria greenei; assembly: GCA_036927565.1. Classification (NCBI taxonomy): domain Eukaryota; kingdom Viridiplantae; phylum Streptophyta; class Magnoliopsida; order Poales; family Poaceae; genus Tuctoria; species Tuctoria greenei. The sequence goes on along the minus strand of JAYESD010000011.1, from coordinate 112,298,167 downwards.
TGGTGTAATTTGGAGAAACTCGGCGGGGTTAACAGTCCCATCAAACTTCTCTGGCATGTGTGGCCGGAACTTTTGTGGCCATCTGACCATGCGTAGGTGCATGGCCAGTGCAGAACAGCCTCCTCCTACACCCTCTGGAGCAGGGCTGTCTCGAGCTTCTCGCCTTTCGTGAGTGCGCTCGATATGGACACGGCCATCCTGTTGATGGTAACGGCGATCAAGCTCCACCCGGAGGTCATGAGTTGACATCCTGGTTACCGTATGAGTACGTTGTGCACCAGAGGGTAGCGACGTAACTTGATGTGACGCAGCACGCCTCCTATTCTGGGAAGCATGTGGACCAAGTCTGCCAGACACAGTTCGATGCTGCGATGGGGCCTGCCCCGAAGGAGGAGGACCTTGATTGTTGATGCGGTCGGCTGCTGCTGCAACCAGATGTTCCACATCAGCTCTCCACTGCTCCATTGCACCCTGGGATGCACATGGAGGTGGTGGACGTTGGAGGAGAGCATGTGCTGCATGAAGCATGTGTTCAGGGTTGTTGTTGTTTGTCGATGCAGTGACTCACGCCGATGCACCGTCACGTTGCTCAGCTTGACGTGCTGGTGCAAGCGGTGGTGGTGAAGGCATGACTCCTGCTGGAACCACAGCACCTGTTGGTTGTTGCATGTTGGAGGGATTGCCTCCAACGGGTTGAACGGCAGGGTTGCCGTTGGATGATCCAGTAGCTGAGTTCACCATACTCGAAATCTCGGGCGCCCCTACCTGGCGCGCCAACTGTCGGTGTTTGGAACCGGCAGATCTCCCGACACTACTTTTGGTAGATCGAGGAGTTGTAGTTCGGTAATGGGGGCGCAGAGATTCGAGAAGGTGAAAGACACATGTACACAAGGATTTACGTGGTTCGGGCCGCCTGAGCGTAATACCCTACTCCACGGGGTGTGTTGGTGTTGTATTAAGCTCGGGAGTCTAGAAGAAGCTCCAGAAGAAGAAGCTCGTCTAGCTCAGAGTGTTCAGCAGTGGTCTGGAACCCCCCCTCTGTGTATCGTCGACCAGTCCTTTTATAGTACAAGGACTGGTCGTTACAATGTCAGCCTGGCCCGACAGGTGGCCCCGGCGGTTACACACGCTTGATACACAATAAATGAGGTTAATTACCCTTAATAGCCTCGTAACGGGCCTTAATAGTGCCGTTACCAGTATTAAGGGTCATTCGATCGTGTGTCATTAATATGGCATTAATGACACTTAATCGGGTCTTGAAGTCTTTGATTGATCCTTGAAGGTCCGGAGCCGTTGGGGGTCCTCCGGCCTGATAGTTGAAGTTGAAGGTCCGGCGATTGCCACGTGGCAGCTCTGGAGCTCACCGTCGTGGACGGGTAGGTCCGGTGCTGTTGGACACGTGTCAGTACCGGAGCTTTCCTCTGTCTGGGGTTAGGTCCGGGGGTGCCATATTGGTATTCTGACCGGAGTTTCCCAGGTGTGGGTGATAGCTCCGGTCTTGTGATACACGTGGCGGCCCCAGAACTAACCATGTCAGGGAAGCAGGTCCGGCTATGCCTGACATGTGGGGCCTTCGGAGGTCTTTAAATCTGGTATATAGAGTTTCCTTGTGATCTTTGCAATCCCAAGGGGTATCCGGTACGAAGGGTACCGATAGATCCCTATAATGGAAACATACAAGCAACAACCATCAACATGTTTCGAACTTGTCAAATGCTATTGTGTTATTACCTGACCTCCCATCACCCTCGTGCGACTCGAGGGGCGAAAACCCTACCGCGACGCCGCCGCCGCAATCTTTCCCTCCTCTCCTCGTAGCCGCCCAAGCGGCTCGTCAACCAAGAAAAGCGACGGTGGGGCACCCTCCCCAGCGGATCTGGCGGTGAACACCAGCAAACAAATTGGTGAAGACGGCAACGCGCAAGGCAATTATGGCCGGCAGTGTCGTGACTGACGATTGTTGGCAGCCGGAGCTGGCGGCAAGTGTTGGCGGCGGGGGTTGGCGGTCGTAGCTGGTTCCGGTAGCGACGACCGGCTCGATCTGGTGGCGTGAGCTGGATCTGGCGGTGGCGACCGACTCAGAAGACTGGATCGATGAGGAGCGACGCTGCGCACAAGGAGATGGTGCCCATCAGCGGCACCTCAACCGGCTGCACCTGGCGGTGGCAGCTCGGATCTGGCGATGTACAGGCTGACGACAGTGGAGGAGATGGCGTGATTTGGAGGTGGTTGCGCGCACAGGTGGTGCACAGGCAGGCTGCGGTCGAAGCAGCTGGAGCGACGCCGAGGTTTGAGGCTGCGCTCGATCGGCGACCATGGCGTACATCGTACTTTGTCGGCGACCACCATCTACACAAGACACGAATCAAGGAGCGTACGTGCATGTTCTTCTTCGACCTGTTGTTCATCGTTGTGCTGGCGGAGGCCAAGCGCACCACAGCGAATGGGAGACCGAACATGTGGCCTTGTTTGGTTGCTCGCGCAGGAGGTGGTTCCGTCAGAGGAGGTTGCGCTATGCGATGTGGACGGCGCGATGCAGTGGAGATATTGGCGGGTGCGGTGCATTTTGCTGGTGCGAGGAAGATGGTGTGTCGCTAGGAGGTTATTTTGGTATCGACTCGCTAAAGGCATTGTTCATCTCTTGTGGTCGATGTTGTGGTGGTGGCCTCCGTGCAGTTGCCAAATGGAAGTAGATGGGCGAAGGGTATAGGCGAAAGCCTAGTCCGACGATGGTTTGGACGGACAACAATGACGCTTGCCGGCGCTATTATCCCCTTGGGGATGTTGTCATTTACCCATCACCTCCGCTGGTTTCCTCCGGGTGAAAACCTAGATCCAGATTCACTGGACGAGCGGCGACGGCACTTCTATGTCGTTTTCTTCCTTGGAGGCGTCGTTATTGGAGGGTCCACTTCAGTCCATTTTGACCTACTGGAGGGGCGACTTAACGCTTATTGTTTGCCTCCCAACTACTTGGACGGTGGCAGAGATGTAGAGAAGGTGCGGATATTCTTCTCTCTCGTCTCTTCCTCTCTATAGTTTATTGCCCATGGGCAGATAGGAGGTATAACAGTAGGCGTTCAGTCGCTGCGACATAGAGCTCACCATTTGTTTCTAACTTGTTGTGAGTCGCTTCTGAGAAGTCGGATGTTCTGTGTTTGTGTTTATGTTGTGCTAGATTATGTCAACTGAGGCTGCCGGCAACCATGTCCGTATTTTGTATTTTCTCTAATTTTTTCCTTCTTTAATGAAAAGTCAGACCACCTGTCATTTGCGTCCAAAAATGCAATTGTGTATTTGCGTTGTTCGCTTTAGCACAATGCTTGTGCAAATGATATCGGTATAACATCTGTACATAAGTTTTTCATCTTCTACTTATAATGAAACACCAACTGGCATTAAGAAAAAAACTTGTCAAAGTTATATGAGGATTACGCCACATTTGGTCAGGTTTCAATTTCTGTAAGAAATTAAAACTGGTTTTCACAATTAGAAACTGAAACCTTTTGGCTGGACTTCTCCGTTTGGTTGCGTTTCTTCAGTTTTGCAGAAACTGAAGCTGAAACCTTACCAAACAATGAACAGAGGTGAGCTTCACAAAACACTCGCGAAGCAAGTGAAAACGACGTTAACCACACGCACGACGTCAGTCATAGGCCGGGTACGTGTAGCATTTTGTCCAAGGGAGGCTCGGTCAGGGGCGTGTGGGTCTCGAGAAAGGCTTAAAATAGCTTTGCACAAAAATGGCTTCGCCTGCGATACCATTCGTCGCTCTCACGTCCCGTCGCGCCGTCCCCTTTTCCCTTCGCCCATGGCCCTCGCTTCCTGCTAGAGGTGGACTCGGGGCAGCGGGCCGTCAGGGGAATGGTGCTGGATCTCAATGCGGAGTCGCCAGACGATGACGGGGAAGCGGCCTCGCCCCCCTCCAGCTCAGCTGCCGGCGGTTGCGGCTTCTTCCGGTTCGACCTGCTCGGCGGGAGCCCCAGCGAGGAGGGGCTGCCCTCGCCGCCCGTCGTGACACGGCAGCTCTTTCCCTCGCCGGCGTCGCCGCGCCCAGGAGCCGTGGCGTCGGACGGGTCGCCGCCGTCGTCGTCAGAGGTGGTGACCGGCCCGTGGACCCGAGGCGCGGCAGCGGTGCCCGTGCCCGCGCCTTCGCCTTCGCCCGGGATGAAGAGCCGGCGCGGGCCGCGGTCGCGGAGCTCGCAGTACAGGGGCGTCACCTTCTACAGGAGGACGGGCCGCTGGGAGTCGCACATCTGGTCAGCGTCTACTCTTTCTCTGGCCACCCACTATCCTAAGCCTCTCAAGCTTAATCCGTGCTTCTTATACTCTTTGAGTAACATCTCGTCTATATCCTCCGCGGCAGGGACTGCGGGAAGCAGGTCTACCTGGGTGAGCTCAACTTATTTGCTCGAGTGTTTTTTTTTCTGGCGTGTTTTTAGCTTGAGTTCAATCTACTGATACTGTTGTCCCTCTTCTGCTAGGTGGGTTCGATACCGCGCACGAGGCCGCAAGGTTTGACATGATCTCTGATTGAATCAGTATTGAACTACCAATGTTAATTTAGTTTGCGGTCGTGCTGAGATTATTGAATCGGAATGTGCAGGGCCTACGATCGCGCTGCAATCAAGTTCAGGGGCCTTGACGCCGATATCAACTTCGATTTGAAGGACTATGAGGACGACCTGAATCAGGTATGTTAGGGCCTGTTTGGAACCACTAGGATGACCGCATCTCTGATGTTTTGGTTGAGTCTGTGCGGGTTATCGTGGATTGTTTTGTGTATTCTTAGATGAAGAACTGGACCAAGGAGGAGTTTGTGCACATACTCCGTCGCCAGAGCACTGGGTCTGCAAGAGGGAGCTCCAAGTACCGCGGGGTAACACTGCACAAATGCGGCCGGTGGGAAGCTCGGATGGGGCAGCTGCTGGGTAAGAAGTAAGTGGTCCTGAAATCATAATATACTCTGGTTGTAGTAACACCCCCCCCCCCCCCCCCCCCCAGTAGTTGACCCAAAATGTGCGTCAACATATGTCAGTTCGTATCGAGATGGAGTTTACGTACTCTGTAGCTGATGTAGAGCAGAAAACCATGGGAGATTGAATGGCGCAATTAAGTTAATCATAGCATTACGCTTCTGTTCTCTCTGTATCTTTTTTGATATAATTGTTTCTTTTTGTATTGTATCTTAACAGTAAAGTGATGGGTGGAACTTAGAAACTACATTCCGTTTATTATTCAAACATGAGTCAAGCAATTAGCATTTATTTCAGTTCACTGTTATGAGTAATGCAATGATTGGAAGCTTTCACCCATGTGCAATTGTTAAATGGCAGGCTAAATTACCTTTCCCATGATGTTGTTATAGTATTGAGCATCGTTCTGTAAATTTAATGAGATCATGTTCATGTATAGGTACATCTACCTTGGGTTGTTCGACACCGAAGTTGAAGCTGCAAGGTTCAGTTATTCATACTCTGCACTTCCAAGGTTTTATGTATTCATTCATCAGTATAATAAACTCAAAACCTAAATCGCTTTTGATTTGATATGATTTTTGTAGAGCCTATGATAGGGCAGCCATTCGATTCAACGGAAAAGATAGTGTTACTAATTTTGATTTTAGTTCATATGATGGTGATGTTCCACAAGAAATAGAGAAAGATGGTACCATTTGTATCATATCATTGGGTTTTGTCCATTAGAATTACAAATACCCACTGCACAATCTTATTGAGATTATTTTTTCCTAGCAGTGGTTGATGGAGGCGTCCTTGATTTAAATTTGAGGATTTCGCTACCTAATGTGCATGGTCTGAACAAAGATGGTACCTTAAGTCGGCTCAGATCAGGTGGTCAATCTCCTGGAGCTTCAACCATCGTTTTTCCTCAGGTAAATATATTGTACATTAGGCATATGAAACAGTAATACAATTTGTGAATGCCTCTTAATTTTCTATGCTAGTTAAGTGGATATACTCACATTTGGGTTATCTGGCCAGTGGCTACCCTGCTGTGGCACTTCAAAAAATTATGGACTTGTTTTACCTTCAATTGAAATTTTATACCAGAAAATTGCTGCTGTGATTCTACTAGTGCTAGCTGTGACACTAAGGATATCCTATATTGAACTTACTGTAACTTGGATCCTCTCATCCTCTGATTTGCTGCTGTAGCAAGTAAACACTCAGTGGCCTGTACATTACCAGAGCACATCGACTCCACCCAAGCATCCACATTTGTATACATATCCTTGTCCAGGCTTCTTTGTGAACCACAGGGTACCTCTAACAACCCTATTTTATATTCTGTCATAAGTGTGATTATAACGTTTAAAGGACACATCTAATTGTTTATGACGTTGTACAGAACTTTGTTTAACCTATATGTTTGACACAAGTCCTATTTTGTTACCATAGTCTATTACTCCCATGATATCTCGGTTGTCCTGCTAACACGTATTTCTAATAGTAGTATCTGTTCCTATAATAAAAGTATATAAGTAATTGCAGATACTGTGTGCCTTGTGAACTGCGATTGCTCAATCAAATGAATCTGTCAGGTTGCAACTTTATACAGTATGAACCAAAGTGCCAGTCCATGAAGACAGCGCTTGACAGTTCATACTAGTACTTTCTCGTTGCATTTCTGCAGCTTTAGGTCTGAAGGTGGCAAGTAGTAGCAGAGACTTTGATGAATGCTCACCTATAACTGTTTAAACCCGCACTGCCTACTTGCTCATGTAGAATCAACCATTGAAAAACAATCATATTTAATGTAGTAAATGGGTTCAAATCTCATGCAGTACTGCAGGTGCAGTAAAGATAGCTGACATATGGGTCCTACAAAGTGGTAGCAGAGACTTTGATGAATGCTCACCTATAACTGTTTAAACCCGCACTGCCTACTTGCTCATGTAGAATCAACCATTGAAAAACAATCATATTTAATGTAGTAAATGGGTTCAAATCTCATGCAGTACTGCAGGTGCAGTAAAGATAGCTGACATATGGGTCCTACAAAGTGTGGGACTCACATGTCAGCCACTTCTACTGCACCTTACGGATTAGCACCCGTAGTAAATACGTTTGTAACTTATAGCCTGTGGCACCTAAGCTTCTCAAGTCAGTACTTTGGTCAACAGGTCTTACTTTTCCCAAAAAAAAATACTGCGGTCAACAGTCAAGAGGACTGACGCTTGCCCAATGACAACCGCAGGAAGCAACTATGGAGGAGAAACGACCCGAGTTGGTGGGCCCTCCGCCGTTCCCCCCTTGGGCATGGCAAATGCAGGGTTCCTCTGTTCCATCAATCCCTGCAACTGCAGCATCATCAGGATTCTCTATCGCAACCGGCGCTGCCTCGCCGTCCACCCGCCCCCGTCCCTTCGCCATCGGCTACCGCTTCCCCCCAAGCGACTGACCCATCTGGCAGCTAGCCTCCTGTTCAACTAGAGACGGCGTGTGGCCGCCCATGCGCCGCTGGATGGTAACAGTAACAATTTATTCTGGTAGCGTGAGAAGCTCCGCTATGTGATCTCTCAACCTCTCTCTTCTGGTGATTATTTGCATGAAAACTCTTACGCTTATGATTCCTTAAATCCTAATATTGAGGGCTGATCCACGGATCATGAGAGTACCTGTACCTCCAAGGACTATAAATTTATTTATATGTCAACTCCGGCGGAGTGTTCAGTTTTAGCTTTGCTACTGCTACCGGGTTCTTTTCCCAGTGAGCATTGAGCTGGGGTCCCACTAGTGGAGCCAACCAGCTACGGGAGTCTACTCTCTTGGGTGCACAAAAAGATATCGTTTTAGACATGTTCTCGCATACTAAAGAAGTATTAAATAAATTTCTTTCTTTTGCAATACAACTCTTCGTAGTGGTTCGAGTGGTCTTCTTCACGTTTTTCTCGTCACTGATGCAGGTTTGATTTTTAGGTATACGCTATCCTATTTTTTTACACCATTTTCTAGTATGCAGTGTAAAACGACAAATTTTTGTACATTTTAAAGTAGAACGACAGTAGAGTACGTATCTGCCGACTGCCAATGCCTTTTCCTCCCAAGTCGCAACCGGCGACTATTCCTTTGCCTGCCCTACACTGCCCACAGCAGAGAGGGAGGGATGGAGCAACTAGCTGCAGCTCAACAGTGGCCACCTTGCCACGGTTTTCTGATCCCCCTACGACGAGCCGTGTCGCTGTCACTTGCCCAGCGAAGTGGAGCAGGTGCACTGTTGCCATGCATCGCTGCCCCGTCCAAAGTGGGGGTTGGCTCGCATCCTCCTGGTTCGCAAGTCGTTTTGGGACTGGAGCTCGAACCGGTGAATGGCCTGGGATGATGGGACATGGAGTAGCCTTGCTGCCTCTCTTTGGGATACGGTGGAGTAGTAGTAGTAAAAGCGAACCCAACTGCTGCGCAGGCTGCCGGCTCTTTCTTTATTGGTGCGTTGCTCTTGCGCTTCTTTTGCCTCGTGGTTGGTGGTTGGATGTTTGTTCGTCCGGTACTTCGTATGATTTGGATTGAAAATGGAGAGGCTGTCAGGGGCCGCCTCAGGGCAGGGTAGGCTCTAGGCTGGGTGCCGACCTCTGCAACTTTCCGTGCACTGCATTTTGTTTAAAAGTGCCTTGGGTTGTGTGGCGAAGTGGTTGTGGTCCAAAGTTCGGACACCGAGGCCGTGGCTAACCCCAACAAGTAACGTACTACTTCTTCCCATCCTAACTTTATTTCTGGACATAGTTGAAGTAAAACTTAATTTAAGTTTGATTAAATTTATATAAATAAATATAAGTACATAAAATAAATATGCTATGAAAATATAATTCATAGTGAATTTGATGGAACTAATATGGTGTTACAATATTTTTTTATAACTTTTATCAAAGTTAGACTAGTTTGACTTTGACCGATTCTAGAAATAGAATTTAAATTGAACCGAGAGAGTATATAGCGACCATAATCATTTTGAAGTAGAAAGTGCCCCCAACAAAAGACTTATACAGGAGGCCTATTTTAGGGTGCAGCTTATTCCTAATCTAGAAAAGAGGAGTCCCGAACGCAACACTTTCTACCATCCCACCCCTCTCTTCGTTCTTCCTCCTCTCTCTCTCCCCGCGCACCTCATCCCAGCCATCCTTCTCTCTTTTCGCCTCAGTGCATTGCCTCCTCTCTGGCATCACCCCTTCCTCGTGAAACCACCACGCGCGCCAGTCAGTGCTCCTCCCCATCGCGTTGTTCTGACGTGGGTCCCCACCACGCTACTCGCGTCCACTACTGGCGGCACCAGGTTTACGCGATGTGGGAGGCGGTGAACGAGTGCCTGGTCGGTGCGACGGCTGCTGCTGCTACGTCCTAGTCTTCCAGGACGATGACGATGACGAGAAACCGATGAAGAAGCCCATGAAGAAGTAGGGGGAGAAGTTAGGCAGCGCCTTCTTCCAAAGGCGCCCGCCCCGCTGTTGCTTTGCTCGCCATAACCCTTGCCGTCACCGCCACTGCTCTCGTCCTCATGACTCCCGACCTCTTAGATCACATCAAACCAAGCTCTCATATCAGAGCCCCGTCGAAAGAATCAATGGCACTACAGGAAAACGACATATTTATGATGGCAAAAATAATTAGCAACGGCAAATGGACGAGCCATCTTAGATAACATTATTTACAACGGTCAGAATCAGCCTTCGAGTCGGGTCACCAGTCTTCTGAGTCACCTGACGTGGAGCCAGCTCAGAGCTAACAGGCTAGGAGGAGCCATAGTGGCTCCTGCTTCGGTTCCTATAGACGAGGAAAATTGCGTGGTTATTCACTGGTTGACGATAAGCAAGTAAATCTCTAATTATTCGATTTAGGCTGTTTCGCAATTTTAGCCTATTCTTTTAGTGGGTTGTTTTCCAATTATTTTGGGCCATCCACATCAATTTAGTTTTCAGTTTATTTTTTGGGCGGGGCCCACCTTAGTAATTTTGGATGACATTAGCAATAACTTTTAGAACTTTCTATTTCTTCAAAAAAAATTAGTACTTTACGTTTTAGTAAAAGAAATTAGCATTTATCTAGTTATATTTTTAGTAATTTTAGATTAATTAGAATAATGGGCATTTTAATCTTTTAGTGATTTTAGTATGGGATAAAATCAAATTAGAGCTAAGTTAAGAATTATTAAGAAATAAGTAAGGCATTCATTTATCTTCTTTAAGCATTATATTGTAATTTTTCAGTAATTTACTTATGATGAATTTAAGTTTATGCTCAGTTTATGGTTTTTATTGTGAAATTTTATTATGTCCCACATATTTAGTATGTCCACTTAGTAAATAAGCTTCCGCTGCATTCTCTCAGTTATGCATAGTGATCTTTTGTTAAGTAGCCAACGTGAACAAAAAATTTAAGCTATGCTCTTAGTTTATTTAGTTTCATAGTAATTTTGTTAAGTATCTAATGTGAACGATAAAATTACTATGTTCTCAGTTGCATGGAAAATTTTACTTGAGTAGCCAACGTGAAAAATAAAATTTTGACATGCTCTAAGTTATGAATTTATATTTAGTTCGAGTAGCCAACGTGAAAGACAAAATATAACATTCCCACTCAGTACATAGAAAACTTTGTTCGAGTAGCCAACGTGAAACACAAAGTTTACTATATTTTATAAGTTAATTAGTGAATGTCGTATTTTGTTGAAAGACAAAATATGACAATAATTAGTTCATAGAAACTTTTGTTCGAGTAGCCAACGTGAAAGACAAAAGTTTACTATGTTTTTAATCAGCGAATCTCATATTTTGTTGAAAGACAAAATATGATGATTCTTCTTTCTAAATTGCTTACATTAGTATAATAGAAAATTTTATTCGGGTAGCCAACGTGAAAGATAAAATTTCCGATGATTTCAGTTTATTACTAAGTTTTAGTATGCATTCACTAATCTTACTATGTTTTTCATTCAAATAATTCCTCCATCATCAGTTCAGTACTCAGTTATCTCTCTACTATTGAGCCTCTTAACGAAGTTAATTATGACTCATGAAGAGAGAAGCTAAGGATTGCTTTGGCAGTCTCCAAATTAGATGTAGCACTGATCGATACCTGCCCTACTAAGCCTCAGGTTCCTATGCCTATGACTGAAGAGGCTGATGAGTCTTTTGAGTTGAGGAAGGGACAATTCCTTAGTCTCATGCACATGTATGAGAATGAGCTAGCTAAATGGGACCACTCAAATAAGCTGATTTTGATGATAATTAAAGGTTCCATCACTATGGCTACTCGGTAAGCAATTCCCGAATGCGACACCGCTACTCAGTATCTCGACGAGATTGAGAAATAGTTTGCTAGAACCACTAAGTCCCTTCGTGTTGTTGACCCTGTCAACCGCGCTAATGAAAATCATAAGGGCAAGAATAAGGTTTCATGAACACATTCCTCTCAACAAAATGTGAAGATGGACAAAATTATGTGCTACTTTTGCAAACAAGAAGAACACTACCAAAAGGATTGCGTAGGCTTCCTCAAATGGTGTCATAAGAAGGGTAATACTTAGTTCATAATTCCCTGTTTTTAGTACATTTTCAATATATTTGTTAGATTGACTTAGTTGCAATTGTGCAAAATTTGTGCAGGGATTAAGTATGAGTAGGATTATAAGAGGAGAGATAAGAGTCGTTAAAGTTGCTAGTGACCACAAAACTAAAGTAAAAGCCAACTTAGAACTCCCATTAGTATTTCATGGCTTTGTACTTTTGTTTCATTATGATGCTTTATGTACCCTCATTTAGAGAAATTTGTATTAGTTTCATGCATGGACTATTCAGACTTGTAAGCCTTTTTGGCTAAATTGGTTAATAATAAGTTGTGAGTCTTGCCATCCGATAAGACAATTTTCTATATCCTCGCATGATGATTATTCAAGTTGTATCAAATTTCTATCATCAAACTAAGTATTTCGTAAAGCGCATAAGAATCGATTGCGAAACAATATTTGAAATAATGGCACTACGTTAGACCATATTTCAAGGGGGAGAATTGATTGAGTGTTTCTTAATCGATTCCTCCCCACTAAGAATAATAAAACATCAGCGAATGCATAAATAAATTAAGCATATGTTCACTAAAGTTAAGATCCGACCGTGAAAGTGGTACTACGATCGGAATACCCATATTTAGTCGATTAGCTCATGAGTCGAGGCTTAGAAACCTCTATTCAAATGCTACATCGAAAATATAAATAGTTGATGCCTAAAAACACCATATTAGATAAAGACAAGACATAAACCCTCATTAAATATCTAATATGAGGTTGTCATTAAGATGATTGCCTCAAACATTAGTAAGTAGTCATCTTCTTGGCAATTCAGTAAGCTGACATAAGCTAAATGGAAGCAATATATGCTAGAATCAGGGGAGTAAGGTAATTTGAGATGACGATCATAAGGAGAAGTGGGTGCATGCACTCACTTTCATGATTCAAAAACCGTTCATCACGATACCTACTGTTGTCTCTACACCTTTTGTTAGCTCTTCATTGGCATAAATAGTAAGATTTCTGTCTCACAAAAGCAATTTCAGTTAGCCTATTATTAGTTGTCGTTAAAGATGAAGAGCAACAATCGCCTCGATTAATAAGTAATGTGTTAATAAGTGGATCTCGTAATAAGATCCATATTCAAATGAAGGGTGATCCTGCCTCATTTGAAATAAGTTAACAAAGTTTGTACTTAGTCAACATTCCTAAATGAGCTAAAACAGTAGACCGTAATGAGTCTACATTAGTAAACGTGACTCTAGAGGGAAAAGTTGTTTTTTTCGTTAAGGAGACATTGAGAATATTAACTTGTTCTCATAATGTCTCAACTATCGATTCGTTAAGAACCGATTGGATATTAGTACACATTATGACGTAGTATTACATCGTATAGATGTAATAATGACGTTTTTTAAATGAGATCTATATAAAAACATACATGTGACACGACTGTTGTCATTAAGCATAAGGAATATAGAGATACAAGTTAAGACAATTCATTTTATTTATGGACTAAATAAAGCCTTGTTGGCAATTAGTATCTTAAGTTCAATAATTCAATTAGTAAGTGGGTTATCACAAATAAGGAGGAGAACTTAGCTTCGTATTTTGTAAATAGCATGTTACTTACACGTAATCATGTTGATTTACTATTCAGTCTTCGTTCTCCGATTTTGACGTAAAGGGCATTAAGCTCATAAGGCATGATTGAGTTGTACTTGAAAAGTATGAAGTGTATGCAAATGGATAGTCTGCTCAGAAAAGTCAAGGTTAATTAGTATTGGAACCAATTAGAGAACGTTCAAACAAAAGACAGTTCCAAGGACTTCTACTGTCAGAAGTTTTTAAGTTGCTCAAACAATTAGTCTCGTTGACATGGATTATGTAGTTGGGTTATTTTG